>OU753563.1:20000000-22400000 GCA_916701695.1 Agrochola macilenta | reverse complement strand
ACCAAAGGAAAGCTGTATTCATTACCTATAAGCAAATCTACAATAAATATATGTAATTATTTATCTAACACAATGTGCATTTACCACTTAGTCGCTGGCAGATAGATCGCTGCGCTCCGTTTCATTTACGGTAAGTAAGAAAGAGATAGATGCGCGTGTACAGACGAGATACTTCTAACGAGTTGCCCGTCACGTAAGTATAAGTCAGCCAGTTTAATTAAAGTGGAACTTATTATGAATAGTTACGAACTCGAGTGTTGTTATCTCTATTATAGGTATTCCGCAAATACAAAAACGGGGAAAAGTGCGAGATAGAACGAGGGTTTCTAGTCAGTATCTATCTGTCTCAGTCTTAGTAATAGGGTCCCGTTTTACCCTTTGGGTACGGAACCCTAAAAAACACTACTTAGGTGCTTCAGTGCATAAATTATGACTGTAACCTAATTTTCTAATTGGGGTGTATTGGGCAGGATGTGCATTATTCCAGTTACATGTTGTATATGCCTCGCGAGGATATGCTCATTTAGGACGAACCATTTAGTAGGTACCTTATTAATAGGTATCTATTGAATTTTAAGATTATATCTGAAATTTTAAGATTGTGTACCTATTTAGTGAAAGTAACAGAGGTACATAACATAACATCACACAAAAAAAAAACACTCATAAAACAGTTGCATGCGACTGTACATCTTGACACCAAATAGACCAAGAGCAAGGTTTAATGTTTTCAAACAAGTTTAAGCCGCTCTAACCTAGTATTTAAAACATAAAAACATGTATTTAATTGAGAATTTATGTCTCTCGGACATTTGTAAGGACTGTAGACCGATAAAACTAGAAGTATATTACACATATTAAGAGGGTTTATCCTAAAAGTTGGCAACGTCGCAAATAACTGTCAAATATTTACCTGTTTTGATTAATTTGGCAATATTACTGAATAGAAATAAGAAATGTGGCTAACTAGCGAAATAGAATATTAATAATGAATTGCAATTATAACATTGAATTTGATGCTGTACCCATTTTAGTTGTAAAAAACGCATTTGGAAAGTTTCCAAATAGTTGTTTTACATCTTAAACTAAACATTCGGTGTTACGTTATTAATTATTGCATTTCATAATCAATATGCTAGTTCGCTAGTTAGCCACATTTCTTATTTCCACACAGAAATATTGCCAAATTAATCAAAACAGTGATATATTTGACATCTATTTGCGATGTTGCCCACCTCCGGAATAAACGCTCTTTTAATTGAAATATTTTTTCTTGGCAATTTTTCGTGAACTCTTCGATCTAGCTCTTGGACTATAAGTCCAAGAGCTAGATCGAAGAGTTTACCTTACTAATTGAACTCATTATATCTCCTAAACTAAGACCCGACTAATCTGTACTCTGACTTCGCGACAAATTTCGACAAAATATTGGAGAAAACAGATCTTCGCTAGGTGCCTTAGTTTTTGATATATAAATGTGGCCCTGCTGGGGAGACTCTCTCCAGATCGGCCACCTATAAACTCTTATATCTTTTGAACCAGTGACCGACAAATTCTGATATTTGGCGACAAATTTCGACAAATTAGCGACTAAATTTTTGTGTAATAAAAATTAAAATACCTGTTGGTGGCCCTGCCAGAGTCAATGACACCGTGTATTCCCGTTTGTCCCACTGGTGGGACGAACGGGAATTTAATCAATAATATTTAGTCCAATGTTATTGACTTGTCTTGTCTGTCGATTGACAACAGTACCTGGCAACAAGGTCAGTTGAACTTTATAAATCTAAATTATCATCTCTATACTAACGTTATTCCAGCATAAGTTCTCGTGTATTCCCGTCCGTCCCACTGCCGTCGTCTCACTGGTGGGACGAACGGGAATTTAATAAATAATATTAAATTTATTCCCGTTCGTCCCACTGATATTGTTAATGGGACGAACGGGAATAATTTAGTAATTTTATTTTTAATTCCCATTGGTCCCACTAAATAATTAGAGTCTAGGGGCCTACTCCCTAAGCGAAATCCGTAGTTTCGGCCATCGTTACGGGCGCTTCGCTCTCCGTCTCACTTACATACATACCGTAAGTGAGAAGGAGAGCGAAGAGCTCCTAACGACGGCCGAAACTACGGAGGTCGCTTAGGGAGTAGGCCCTTTGGTTGTTCAATGGTAAACAATCTTATATGTATCTTCTATCTATTTTTTATAAATAAAAGGAAACCGTGACTTAAGATTGAAGTACAGCCGAAAACTAATAAATGTAGAGGAGTACTAAGGGATTTTTAGAAATTCGACATTTATTGGGATGAAATGGTATTTTGTTTATATGAAAAATCTTATTCCTTGAGTTAATAAACTTGAAACTTTGCACAAAAGTACTAGGCTTGCAAGAATTCACAAGACGGTATTGTATTCATGACACGTTGTGGACAATTTCTGAGTAGTAACCTACTAATCCTAATAGTAGGATAATATTATTGATTGAAATACTATCGTGAGTTCATGCAAGCCTAGTACGTTTTGTCCTAGATGGAATACGTCAAATTACAAGTCATCTTGAATATAAAAAATAGATAGACGATACATAGAATGAACGATAAATATAACTCTTTGTTTATTTATTTTACATCGATGGTCCTAGTTTATCATTTATAACTTCCAGTTACAACTATATGTAAGCGGGCACGCCCTTTATGCCTGGAGGCTTTTTTATTTAGATATTAAATTCTGTGTTCTGTTTACGTTTAGTTTTTTTATTTCGGCCTGAGTATCGATGATTGATTGGTTGAGTTCTCGATGATTTTGTTTGGTATATTGGCGTGTGCTAGCTAACATATGGCTAATAATTTGAATTATGTTTTGTGTTGCGTAATGTAAATTATTTTGAATACTATTATATAGAAACTTTTTTTTGTTCTTCTAACTGAACAGACAGCTGTGCTGCTGGGGAGTTTGTTGCGCCACTTCTTCTTCCCAGCTAATGCACTAGGAAGTGGTGAAGGGTGGGCGTTTTGGGGGACTGTCTTATGTAATTTTGACGTTCGAAAAGTGCTGATTCTCAGCCTAGTTTGAATAAATGACTTTTGAATTTGAATTTTAAATTGAATTTGAAAAATGGGAATTAAAAATAAAATTACTAAAATATTCCCGTTCGTCCCACTAACAGAATCAGAGGGACGAACGGGAATAAATTTAATATTATTGATTAAATTCCCGTTCGTCCCACCAGTGGGACGGCGGTAGTGGGACAAACGGGAATACACGTAAATTCTTACGACAAGTCTGTTTTTTTTCCTCGCAAGTTTGTTGAAAAACGTCGTATGAAACGCGTGTGCATTGATCATTACCCAAAAGGTGGTATTGGCACGCGATCCATCTCGTATCATAATGTACTATTACCATTGAACAACCAGACTCTAATTATTTAGTGGGACCAAAGGGAATTAAAAATAAAATTACTAAATTATTCCCGTTCGTCCCACTAACAATATCAGTGGGACGAACGGGAATAAATTTAATATTATTTATTAAATTCCCGTTCGTCCCACCAGTGGGACGACGGCAGTGGGACGAACGGGAATACACGAATGACACAGTCTAAGTAGTGTAAAAAGAGGGTAAACCTCGGAATGAGAGATAATAAGCTGAAAACTCGTATACACCTTCATTTTGGCGTTCTAAACGTTGTCTCATAAAATCTCGTGTCAGCGTCGTGAGTTATTTAAGGTACCAATTTGCGACAAATTTTGCGCACAACCATTTTTGAGATGAGGGCGGAGAGCACGCATCGCTCAGACATACATACTGTAGTAAATACATAATAAATTACTGAATGCTTATCAGCAGTGTGTGGAGTTCAGCGAACATCACATTACATTTAACCAGATCTGTGTCATTGACTCTGGCAGGGCCACCAACAGGGATTTTAATTACACAAAAATTTAGTCGCTAATTTGTCGAAATTTGTCGCCAAATATCAGAATTTGTCGGTCACTGGTTCAAAAGATATAAGGGTTTATAGGTGGCCGATCTGGAGTCTCCCCAGCAGGGCCACATTTATATCTCAAAAACTAGGGCACCTAGCGAAGATCTGTTTTCTCCAATATTTTGTCGCCAATTTGTCGAAATTTGTCGCCAAGTTACAGATTTTGTCGGTGTGTAATTAAAAAGATATTAAAGAATTCAATTTCCCCAGTGGTACAAGCAAGTACAAAAAGTCATATTGAGGAATGTTTGTTTCGAATTAAATAAATATAAACTTATTCCATAATTTCAACCACCAAAGGAAAGCTGTATTCATTACCTATAAGCAAATCTACAATAAATATATGTAATTATTTATCTAACACAATGTGCATTTACCACTTAGTCGCTGGCAGATAGATCGCTGCGCTCCGTTTCATTTACGGTAAGTAAGAAAGAGATAGATGCGCGTGTACAGACGAGATACTTCTAACGAGTTGCACGTCACGTAAGTATAAGTCAGCCAGTTTAATTAAAGTGGAACTTATTATGAATAGTTACGAACTCGAGTGTTGTTATCTCTATTATAGGTATTCCGCAAATACAAAAACGGGGAAAAGTGCGAGATAGAACGAGGGTTTCCCCTGCTGCACGTCACCGGCGCGGCGCTTCGGCGTTCGCGCCGCTCAAAGTACTTAAAAAAGAATAGGTAAATAAACAAACTTGCTCTAAAGGATTTTTTCTTTATTCCTCCACCGGGAGTACAGCGAGGTTTGTTTGTGTAAAAAATTGAAAGAACAATTACGA
The DNA here is from genome assembly GCA_916701695.1 of Agrochola macilenta. Lineage (NCBI taxonomy): Eukaryota > Metazoa > Arthropoda > Insecta > Lepidoptera > Noctuidae > Agrochola > Agrochola macilenta. The sequence goes on along the minus strand of OU753563.1, from coordinate 22,395,226 downwards.
ATGCGGGTATTGAACAAGGCGGTGGACAATTTGAGTGTTTTGAAAAGAGGACGCCGCCGCGCCGTATCATTGCAGATTAATATGTACCCCCTTGATTTTTCACGTCAATAGCGTGTTTGTATGTGTGCCTTTAGATACAAATACCGGGGCGCTACCTACCAATGTAGTCCGTCGATGTCCATATATTATTTGGCTACAATAAGGATAGCATTTTTTTTTAAACCGGGCAAGTGCGAGTCTGACTCGCGTACGAAGGGTTCCGTACCATTATCTATAAAAACGGCAAAATAAATCACGTTTGTTGTATGGCAGCCCTTAAAAATTTGTTTTATTTTAATTTAATTAATTATTTTTAAAGTGGATATATAACTAAATATTCTGTGAATATTTCAAGCGTCTACCTGTTGCCGTTATCAATATCGAGCAAAAAAATCACGTTTGTTGTATGGGAGCCCCCTTAAATATTTATTTTATTGTTTTTTTTTGTATTTGTTGTTACAGCGGTAACAGAAATACATCATCTGTGAAAATTTCAACGGTCTTACTATCACGGTCCATGAGATATAACCTGGTGACAGACACACAGACAGCGGAGTCTTAGTAATAGGGTCCCGTTTTACCCTTTGGGTACGGAACCCTAAAAAACACTACTTAGGTGCTTCAGTGCAGAAATTATGACTGTAACCTAATTTCCTAATTGGGGTGTATCGGGCGGGGTGTGCATTATTCCAGTTACATGTTGTATATGCCTCGCGAGGATATGCTCATTTAGGACGAACCATTTAGTAGGTACCTTATTAATAGGTATCTATTGAATTTTAAGATTTTATCTGAAATTTTAAGTTTGTGTACCTATAACAACATCACACAAAAAAAAAACACTCATAAAACAGTTGCATGCGACTGTACATCTTTACACCAAATAGACCAAGAGCAAGGTTTAATGTTTTCAAACAAGTTTAAGCCGCTCTAACCTAGTATTTAAAACATATAAACATGTATTTAATTGAGAATTTATGTCTCTCGGACATTTCTAAGGACTGTAGAGCGATAAAACTAGAAGTATATTACACATTATTAATAGAAATATTTTTTCTTGATTTTTCGTGAACTCTTCGATCTAGCTCTTGGACTATACCTTACTAATTGAACTCATTATATCTCCTAAACTAAGACCTGACAAATTCTGATATTTGGCGACAAATTTCGACAAATTAACGACAAAATATGGGAGAAAACAGATCTTCGCTAGGTGCCTTAGTTTTTGAGATATAAATGTGGCCCTGCTGGGGAGACTCTCCAGATCGGTCACCTATAAACCCTTATCAGTGACCGACAAATTCTGATATTTGGCGACAAATTTCGACAAATTAACGATAAAATATGGGAGAAAACAGATCTTCGTTAGGTGCCTTAGTTTTTGAGATATAAATGTGGCCCTGCTGGGGAGACTCTCCAGATCGGCCACCTATAAACCCTTATATCTTTTGAACCAGTGACCGACAAATGCTGATATTTGGCGGCAAATTTCGACAAATTAGCGACTAATTTTTTGTGTAATCAAAATTTAAATCCCTGTTGGTGGCCCTGCCAGAGTCAATGACACACCAGATCTGACCTGCTCACTGCTGTATGTTTTAAGTCACACTTATATTAATGAAAGGAAGGATTCGGAATTGGGAAGAGTATAGTTTAGAGGTTTAGAAATAAAAGTCTCGGCTTGTTACAAAAAGTACATCTCTATTAGAGAGGGCAGCGCGCAGCGGCGCGGGCACGACGCGAGCACGACGCGAGCGCGTCACGGGCACGTCGCGTGCGCGCGCCGCCTGCATGACGCTGCGCATGATACATTAGTTTACTGAACAACACTGTACCATACAAACTTTAGACCCCATTCGAAATACAACTGTATATTTTACAGATATAGCGAGTGCTGGTGACGCGCCGCACACTGAGCCGAACATGCGCAGCGCAGGCAGCTAGTACTAGGTTTAAAGCGACAAGTTTGTTCCGACTTTGTGAAGAATATTTACGGCTGTTTGTCACCTTACGGTTGTTTTTCACCTGCATATTTCAGGACTCGCCGCGAGGTAGCGAGTTCGAAAGTCGATGAAACCCAAAATTGAGCTTTTCTGAAATATGCAAGTGAGGAAAGTCGTGCACAAAAGTTCATATTGCCATTTGTAGCCGTAGAACATCTAGCATACCTTCGCTTTCAGCGGTGTTGTTCGAATGAGTTGAAGGGTGCTGCACTATGTTTAAGACTCGGTGTGCGGTCCGCCTGGTCTAGCGCTGTGATATCGTGCCTGAGCCCCTGTACATCTGTCATGCTAGTATTGGTTCGCAATGAGGCATGATCTACTGATCTAATCAAACAATAGCTTTTACTGCTTACACAGGGTTTGGGGTCTGAATTTTGTTGACAGTATTGGTAATTATTTTACTTGCAAACGCTGTAACATGATGGTAAACGTTTCGTGGTTCGCGTAGTAAGATGTAAGAGCTACGTTTACAAGTAACCGTGTGTTAGGAGCGGGCCTGCCCACTCACGGACCGACATCGTCTTACAACTGGCGGCTCGTTCAGGGTGCTACGACATCGCCGAGTGCTCGCGGCTGTCTGTGTCACGTGCACAGTGCACGCGGGTGTCTGAGTGACGTGCACAGTGCACGCGGGTGTCTGAGTGACGTGCACAGTGCACGCGGGTGTCTGAGTGACGTGCACAGTGCACGCGCTTGACAGTGAGGTGAGGTCACGCCGGCCACAGTTCCAACGTAGCGCCGACACATAGTTACGATTGTGAACTAAACATATCGACGTGCGAACACATTGCCTTCGACGTCTGGCGATGTCCCTGGCGATAGATTAGGTGTATAGCACGGTCAACGAACAATGATATTACAACACTACTGGTATATAAGATATCTGTACTATGAGCGTCGGAGAGACGGGTTCCAAAAGTCCGAGGTCCGGCCGCTTTCCGACAGTGACTATGAATTTTACATTTAAAGTAAAAAGAGGATCCGTCATCAAAGTTGAAACATTACTCTGTGCACACGTGTCATGAGTATTTTAACAGTCCATTATAAATATTTCATTTTCGAAAGAACCACAAGAGTGGGAAACATTTTAAATTGTTATACAGATTGTAGTGTGAGGCTTGCAAAAGTCGCAACTGACACTGTACCACTAGTACTTCTGTTCTGGTGTACTGGCGCGGAGTCACGGGCGCAAGCGAGCGGACCGCGGTACCCGCACGATGTCCGTCCTTCTACAGCGTAACGAGACTCTCGAATATTATTTACAATAAATAAGTACACGAAATTTTGCACAGCACGTGGTACACCACATACTTCACAACTCAATACAAAAACAATGTACTTACGACATATTAGTAGTACAGTTAAAAAAAAATCGACGAAAAACTAAATAAAAATACATTCACTGCCTTTTTTTTTAGTTTTCTTTTTTAACTAATATTAATAATATTAGAATATAATACAGTTTCAAATCGTTATCGATGCCGGTACGCAGTAGTGTAGGCAGTCGATGAAACACACTTGCTGCGAGACTGTACGTGTTCCGCGTGTGATGCGTGTGCGCACAGTGCCCACAGCCGGTCGCGCGTGTATGAGCGAACGCTACTGCGCGCCCGGCATGCGTCACATAATTACTTCAATACAGACCTAAGTAAATGCATAAGAACATCTGCATCAACATCGTTTTATCGAATCGACACAATAACATACATTTTATTTTTAAATACAAAATACGTTATTTATAGTTCTGGAAAGATTTTGGAGTTAGTCTAGAATTTATTATTTCGTCTCGTCAGCGACGCGGCGGTGCCGGCGCGGCCCCGCTTAACATAAAACCTAACAACTATTTACACTCACATGTATTTTTTTCTATTTCATTGTTTTGTGTGTCGTCCGACCGGCGTGCCGGGGACGCGCCTACTCTCTAGAATGTTAAACGAACTGAGTCGAGAGAGAGTCGTGTCGTGAGCGACACGACCCTCTGCGCACAGAGCAGTGCGGTGAGTGCAGCGAGTGCGGCGAGTGCAGTGCGCGGTGCGGGGCGGGGCGGCGCATTCGCGAACAATAAATATCTACTACACTACAGCGCGCCCTGCCGCACATTGCACGCACTGCGCACACTGCACGCACTGTACGCACTGCACGTACTGTGCACGCGGGCCGTACTTGTCCAACATTATGCATTTTGACACGACGTGATGTCCGCGGACGTCTACTACGGCGGCGCGTAGGTATCGGCCACCTACGCACCGCGTTCAGTAACTTAAACTCACAATTCAATATAGAATTATAAACGAAACACATTATAGAAGCTTAGCGTATCTTACATAGGTGAAGACGAATGGGACGGTCGACGAGCGAGCGGTCGGACGTCGCTCGTTCGCCGACTCGACATAATCTGTGCGAGGATTAGCAAATTTCGTCGTTTCATTGAAGCGAAGATCCCACGGACTAGCTACGTAGGCTGTGAAATTACAGAATGTAAAAAAATCGCGACCAAAGGAGCGCGAGCGTCGCGTCCGAGCCGAGTCCGAGGCGACGCGGACGAGCCGCAGCCGGTAGCGGCAGTGCGACAGTACTGCGGCGGCTCGGCCGGCGCCGGGCCGGGCTCGGACGCGGCGAGCGGCCGCGCCCCGCCGCGAGCGCGGACTAAATAAAATGTACAAAAAAAATACGTGTCAAGCACGTAAGAGCGCCACGCTCGGGGCCAAATTATTAATTTACTATCTAGCTAGTGAAGTCGCTGCGCTCCGCTGCGCTCCGCTGCGCTCCTTGCGCTCCGTTGCGCTCCTTGCGCTCCTTTCCGTCGGGCGCTAGCGCCGGTAGGGCTGGCGCGGCGCGAAGGCGGCGCGGTGCGAGGACAGCGGGCGGCGCCGCGGCGGCTCGCGGCCGCGCGTCTTCTTCTCCTCCACGTTGAGCTTGACGCCGTCGGCGCTGGCCGCCGGGAAGTACAGCGGCTGGAACACGGGAGGGTGCACGTCACGGCGTCACTATATTGCTACGTCGCACTGTGAGAGCTGATCGGTTGACTATAAACAATTCGTGAATCGATTGGCTTCCCCATAACATACGAATAAATAAGAAATACATTATCAGACTTTACGAGGGCTGCACTAAAAGTATCGAGAATGGAATATTTCCACTGTGCCTGTCATATTAAAATCTTTTTAATTGAAAACTCCTTGGTTTTAAAAATCGAATACCATTTATTTATTTAAAAAAAGATTCTCGGTCTTGTCAAACTTGTTTAGTCGTTGAGAAAATGGAATTGACTCGAGAAAATTCAAGAGCGATGATTTATTATGACTTTCGAAGTGGTTTAACACAAAAACAGTGTGTTGACCGGATGATTTCTGCATTTGGTGATGAAGCCGCATCCAAAACCACAATTTATCGCTGGTTTGCTGAATTTCAACGTGGACGTGTCAAGCTCAGTGATGATCCCCGTCAAGGTCGTCCAAAAACTGCAGTCACCCAAGAAAACGTTGATGCTGTGCGTAAGCTGATTGAGGAAGATCGACATGTGACATACCGCGAAATTCAGGCAACTTTAGACATTGGCATGAGTCAAATACAAATAATCTTGCATGAACAATTAGGTGTAAAAAAGTTGTTTTCCCGATGGATACCGCATTCGCTCTGTGAAGAGCAAAAAGCGGATCGCGTTACTTGGTGCGTCAGAACTCTCGAAAGATTCCACGCAGGATCCTCAAATGCTGTAAACAACATCGTATCAGGTGACGAATCCTGGATATACGCGTACGAACCCGAAACAAAAAACCAGTCACGAGTTTGGGTGTTCGAAAATGAGTTAAAGCCAACAAAAATTGTTCGTTCACGGAGTGTTGCAAAAAAAATTGTGGCCACGTTTGTCTCCAAAACCGGCCATGTTACAACTATTCTTCTTGAGGGACAAAGAACGGTTAATGCAGAATGGTATGCTAGCATTTGTTTGCCACAGGTCGTTTCTGAACTCCGTAAAGAGAACTGCAACCGCCGCATCATCCTCCATCACGACAATGCGAGTTCTCACACCGCGCACAGAACAAAAGAGTTTTTAGAGCAAGAAAACATAGAATTATTAGACCATCCGCCGTACAGCCCCGACCTAAGCCCTAATGATTTCTATACTTTCCCTAAAATAAAGAATAAATTGCGTGGACAGAGATTTTCATCACCTGAAGCTGTGGACGCCTACAAAACGGCCATTTTGGAGACCCCAACTTCCGAATGGAATGGTTGTTTCAATGATTGGTTCCATCGTATGGAAAAATGTGTAAAATTTCGCGGAGAATACTTCGAAAAGCAATAAATACATTTTTAAATAGTAATGTTGTGTCACTTCCTTGATTCCCGAAATTTTCAGTGCCGCCCTCGTAAAATATATTTACTTAGCAGTTTAAGTTATATTCAAATTAATAGAGGATCACAGTGTAACAAAAAAATAAAAAAGACTGTATTCCCCGAATGGGTAGGCAGATTCGTTATGAAAATCCAATAACACTGTCCAGGGACTCGACGCGGGGAGCATAAATATTAATTTATTGCGTGTGCATTATATTACTATGTATATAAACCTAAAACGCCGAAAGGGCCTGAAAGGACACATAGTGACGTTATCGGTGATGTGCTTCAGAAAGCTCAGGTGCGCAGTACTCGCGGCCGGCGTATGTATATGACCAGCACCCTAATAGCGTAAAACACTTTCAATCACAATCCGAGGGTTTTTCTAGAAATTCCTAATCCATTGCTTCATAGTTTGCAAAATTCGACTGCTCAACAATATAAATAACGCAATGAACTGAACTGTCATCGAACTAACTGAACTGTCAAAATGAAAAGCATCGTTATCGATTGCCATCTTATGTGACGATCGCACAGCAAGCGGCGCTCTGCCGTCTGTGCCCACCCCACGACAAGTAAATACTCACGGCGGCGTTGAGGCAGTCGTGCGCGGCCTGCGAGGTCTCGTAGGTGATGAAGCCGTAGTTGGGGTGGCGCGGCGCGCCGGGCTGCGCGGGCTTGCTGTGCACGCGCAGCTCGGCGACGGGCCCGAAGCGCGCGAACAGCGCGCGCAGCTCGTCCTCGGTGGCGCAGTGCGGCAGGTTGCCCAGGAACAGCTGCTGCGCGTCCGAGTAGCGCCGCCCGCCCTCCGCTGCGGACACGGACGTGCACGTGGCCTTGTTGTTAAGTGTGCGTACGACATCTTTTGTTGTGTTAAATCTATGTTGTATTTTTAATGGCAACACCAATTTTACTTAACGACGAAGGGTAAGTCTGGCTACGTCAGACGAATCTCCAGGTGGTAGTCTCCAGGATATAAAAATATTGTAAGAATCAAGAAAGTTGAGTAGAACTCAAAAAGTTCAAAACAAACAACCTCATTCAGTTGATGGCATCAAATCCGAGATTGAACTAAAATCACTGCCCTTAACTGCTGCTTGAAAAGAGAGCATGTTTTAAACTTTTTAGTTCCAGTCAGGTTTTTACCTTTATTCATTTTTGTTTTCAACGGTGTTATATTTTTGGAATCATCTCATCAAGTTTTTTTTTTTCATTGCATTATATTTACCTCTAAAATCTACCATTTTGATTTTATAAAAACAAACCGTATAATCATCGCGCGACACGAGTCGAGAGACACCTCGTATATTAAAATCTATCCAGCCTATAGGCATCTTTCCCACCGCCGACGAGGAAACGATTATCTACCGACTATTTTCTGGCTCAAGAAACAACAACAACTCGTTTTAGTTGCTACCTCTACTCGCTTCTCGTTAATCGCTGGCGGTGCGATAGCCGTGCCTTAGGATGCTTCGAGGGTATAAAGAATCCCACATACCCATATAGGTACCTAGATATGTGTGACTAACATAACCCTGTCTTTGCTGTCGTGCAGTCGGGTAAGAAAGGAAAAAAGTAAGCAGTTGTTACCTGGCGGCGGCATGGCATGCTGCGCGTGCATGGCGTGCGGCGCGTGCGGCGCGTGCAGCTGGTGCGCGTGCGGGGCCCGCGGGGGCCGCGGCCGGGCCTCGTGCGGCGCGGGCGCGGGGCCCGGCGCCGGGGGCCCGGGGGCCGCGCCGGCGGGCGGGCTGGCGCGCGCGGGCGCGGGCGCGGCCGAGCCCGACTTCAGCAGGTTGGCGTACGTCTTGGGCTCAGGGGCCGCCGCTGTAGCACACAACAGACGCGTATTACACATACAGCCCGATGACCGTCGTCACCCCAATATATTTGCGGTCGGCGCAACATTTCTGTATCCTCCATAGTTCTCTATTATTCGTCATCTCAGTAGTCACCCTCTCTCCAGCCATACAGATCAAACCAATTTAATATACGAGCCAATGTTAGTAGGCACTAGCACTTTGTTTCTGTTAAGTAAGTTAATTATGCGAGCAGACAGAAAGAACCACAACTTAAAACTTAGTTACTTAAGTAGAAATAGTAGCGATTCTTTCTTTTGGCAAGTGTTTCGTTTCACAATAGTCGTCGTACTCAGCAACTGTGCTCTATTTTTTTAATATTTATTTATTCTTTCTCTATTATTTATTTATTGTAAATGTGGCTTTTTTATGAATAAAACATTATTATTATTATTAAATAGTTTACGTATCATTATAATTATTATGGATTACATCGGGCTAGTAAATTCGCTACAAAACTTCTGCCAGAATGTTATCAAAAGTACTATCTGTTGTTTCCTGTACATAACGCCGGAGCCGCACCGGCGCGTACATTCTATACTCTGAAGTGTTCTCATCTTGCGGTGCGCATGGGTGATATTCATTCGTAAACACAAACATGCGCTCCGGCGAAAGTCTTAACATAACAAATACTGAAGACTTATGGCGGATTTCCGTTAAAGTTCTTGGAGAAATCATCGAAACAATTTCCCCTGTCCTCCTAACAGGCATATTTAATCAATGTTCAGATAGCGTTACGTTTCGTGATTTAATGAAACATAATAAAGTAGTACCAATTTTCAAATCGGGTAGTAAGAGTGATCCCTCTAATTATAGACTTATATCTGTGCTACCAGCATTCAGTAAAATATATGAAAAAATCATGCTAGGCCAGATGTTGTCACATTTTAATTCAAATGGGATTTTACATTGTCGCCAGTTTGGTTTCACTTTGATTGTTTTATTTTGATTTTGAAAAAAAATATTTTGATTTTGAAACTAAAACAAGCAAGTCATTTCTAATAAACAGCATCCGCTTTTATAACAAGTTGCCAAAGTCGGTTACAGAATAAGCTTAGCAATGGGAAGTTCAAAACCCACATGAAACGTGTCCTTATCAAGAAAGCGTATTATAAAATTGACTACGTTGAAGACAAGGAAGTTTGGCAATAATTCCTTCTGCACATGTGGCTTCCCTGGTACATCATTAACGGCAAATTATGTAAGAGTACGGCTAGAGTCACAGAACAGATAAAAGAGATTAGAAGGGCCTTGTAGGGCGGGGCAGGCGCGCCGCAAATATGAGTAAACGCTCATAGTTAACCGAATTTTGGTTCACCAGCCAATAGTCGCGCTCATATTGTGATAACGTGGGAAGCTCCGCGAAAAAAAAAGAATTATGCCGTCTTGCGCTATCATAACGTGTTGGAAAAGAAGCCAGGGTGTGTAGTGTAGCCCGGGAAGGGATTTCTTTTCACCGGTAAGTCCAAAAACCTTAAAATACAAGTAATATTTGTAATTATTACAATAGTATTATGTAGTTTGTAGACAAAAACGATACAATCGCTAACAGATGTACAAATATGATGATGTGAAAATTATACATTGCTTGCAATGCATGGGTACGCACGGCTACACATCAAGCTATACATTTCCAGTATAAGCTGACCTCACATTGTACCGAAATCCTATACAATGCGAGATCAGCATAAACTGGAAATGTATAGCTTGATGTGTAGCCGTGTGTACCATCTTGTAGTAAGATGAATGATCGCGCAATGTATTGCGTTCACTACGAACGTCGCGTGCACCGAGCCAAAGTTGAAATTCCGCGAAATCCACGCGTATCGATAGTGTTGTACTAAGTTGTAAACAATGTCGATATTAAGTATGTCATTGTGTGTTTGATACAAAATTAAATGATTATGATCAGTAAAAATAACTTTGTTTACCAATTATTGTTTATTGTGGGTTATTAATTTAGTTTCTGAGTGGGTTTTTCGTCTAAAATGTGGTTTGAGGTGACCAACCTCATTTATAATGAAAACAGTGTAGGTTTCCAGCAGATCCTGATAAAAGAAGTCCACACTAATTGTCCCCCTTCCCGAAATTATAGCAAAAAATTTAAAAACTTGAAAATTACAGTAAGTTTATCGATATAAATAATCGACCTTTTGGTTGCTGTAACATGTATGAGAAATAAATTGCTTTTGCGCGTGTGTGAGTGTACGTCAAGCGCAGTGTTGGCGTTAGTGTGACAACCAATAGCAAACTCGCGATCTAACTGCGTGTGGTTTATTTGTGTGCGTAATGCGCGTACTATTGGTCTCTTGCTTTTAGGTGAGTTAAAGAGTGGGAGATATGCGGCGACACTCGTTCTAATACAAATCAGAAACTATTTCTTTCTAACCTCTTTTATCTGTTCTGTGGCTAGAGTTAACTGCTCCCAAAAGCTCCTAGAATTTATTAATCAAACGGTTTTCCTAGGAATCACGCTAGACGAGAAATTACAATGGGGACCTCATATAACATCTCTTGCGGGGCGCCTAAGCTCGGCCGCTTATGCGGTTAGAAAGATAAGACAGTTAACAGATGTAGAAACCGCGCGTTTGGTCTATTTTAGTTACTTCCACAGTATTATGTCGTATGGCATTTTACTGTGGGGTCGGGCTGCTGACATTGAATCCATATTTATTTTACAAAAGAGAGCTGTCAGAGCCATTTATAATCTACATCGTCGCGAATCTCTCAGGGAACTATTTAAAAGGATTAATATTATGACGGTACCTTGCCAATTCATATATGAAAATATTATGTATGTAAGAAAAAAAATTCATATTTTTAATAAAATAAGTGATAGGCATAATTTTAATACTAGAAATAAAGATAAAATAGATCAACCATTTTTCAGATTATCTAAAGTACATACATCTTTTATGGGGTACTGTGTTAAATGTTACAATAAAATACCTTGTGATATATGGCAATTAAATGAAAGAAAATTTAAAACTCATATTAAAAGTACACTCTGTAAACAAGCATATTACAAATTAGAGGATTATATCCAAGATAAGAATGCTTGGAAACATGCTGGTCCTGCTCCGTAGGACAATTTAGAGTCTAGACAAAATCAAACTGGTTGCTTATTTAATTATATAGTTTGTTATTTTTTATAACTGACTTATTAGTATTATTTCTTAAAATTTTAGGAATATCGTATAATTTTGCAATGTTTGTAAATATGTGAGCACCATGTATCTATCATAATAAATTTATCTGCAATTGCTTTGTTTTTTTTTTTCATTAGTTTTTTACGTATCGTGGTATAGTAATCTTATTCTAGATGCATCGTCTTCACATTCACATTCTTCTCCATACGAAAACTACCTTTTGAAAGGGGCGACTAGAATCAATTCTATTTTTTTGTAAATTTGACGTTCATAAGTGCCTTTTATGTGCCTAATTGAAATAAATTGTTTGACTTTGACCCATTATATATATTACTATAATTACAACTCTTTATTAGTGGCTTCTGTGGACATGGTAATTATTCAGATTTGTTACAGTTGTAATAGCAATCATAACATTTCGTTTAACCTCAGAGTAATAACTAACATAGAGGGAGCATACAAATTAGAGACAAATTACGATATATCTAAGCTCTTCTCTCTTATGGCGCAGATTGTACACTTAAAAGAGACAAATGCATATGGATTCGTCTATGCTAAAACTAAATGGACGTTCCGAAATTGTCAAACGGTCATACTTGGTCTCTTATTACACGAACAATTAAAAAAGCACAATAGTTACTTAGTACACGGTTAACCGTATAAAGTATTTGATTTAGTCGTATACTAGCTGACCCGGCCAACTTTGTTCCGCAATCAATCAAATATAAATAAACCCTACCCTACCTACCTACTTACCCTACCTACCATGCCTACCCTACCCACCCTACCTACCCCATCTACCCTACCTACCTTACTAAAAAGTATCCTATGTTAGACTCCTGGTTCTAAGCTACCTCTCCACCAATTTTCAGCTAAATCGGTTCAGCCGTTCTTGAGTTATAAATAGTGTAACTAATACGACTTTCTTTTATATATATAGATTACGTCGTGAATTTCAGTACGTGTGCTGGTTGAGGTGTTGGTCATTATTTTATTCAAAATTATAGATTTATGCACAATTTTCTAAAAAATATAGGTGCAGAGGACAGATCAATAGGCTGTTAACATGGCTTGTTTTGTGTTATCGTGTAAATCACATTCGTAACGGAAAGAAAACAATGAATTTGTAAGCTTTTATCGGTGTTTTTTTTACAGTTTTCGTATAAAATCACGCGAAATATTTGGACGTTATCACTAATAACATACATATTAGAATGATCTCTTCAAACTATCTTTATTACAAATTATGTTGTGATCGCAAATTAATTTTCAAAAAAATAAATCGTTAAATTGTGAGGTTATGTTATGCTAGTGATGGAGATACTTTTTATCGATATGATAATTTTATGCCGATAAATTGGAAAAGTTATCGTTTTCTTTTTCAGTATACCTTCAAATGAGAAAGAAAATTGGTGTAAAGTGATGCCAAGAGCCAGAAATTATTGGACTAAGCATAGCCGAGTATGTTCTAAACATTTTACGAACGACCAAAGCCATCCATATGTAAGTAAAGCCATCTTCACGTGCGCTCACTTAGTGATCAATTCGCGTTATGTTTTACCTATCACAAAACGTTCACAGTTCTGTGCCCCAGAGCTCCGAGAAAAAAAATATTTTCTTGTATCTTCAGTTGTTTTTCTTGCCGGTTTGAGGGGTTGACTAAAATCGCGGGAAAGTCCGAAAGGGATACCGTGGCCCCTGGCAACGTACAGGCAACTGAAGGAACACGGGTGGGTTTTAGTCAGTAAGAGTCTGATACGCCCTCCCGCTCCGCCCAGAGCGGGATAAGTTATATGCCAATTTCCCACAAAAAAAAGGTGTCTACTAAATGGTTTGTATGGGGACTGTGAACGTGTTAACCTTTACCAATTGTTTTACTTTATTATATACTTTACCTAATGTATATTGAAATGTATTTTTGGCTATGAATAAAGTATAGTAGATAAAACACAAGTAACACAACACACCAAGTTAGTTTTCTTTGTTGTTTTCAGATTTTTTGCATATAATTGTATGATTGAGCTGAATGGTGTTGATACATGCGTCATGTTCGTGAACAGGCGCCGTCAGTTGGGATTGGCCAACTCTTAGCTGCCATGGCTGATTAAAATTTTTGAATTGTTCTTTTTTTATTTATCTTTTTATTACGGACGCTTTTAACGTGCACGTCTTTCTACATTGTTCTCACATATGTATAATTTAAACATGAATGATGTATCGAATATTTTACAACAATTTATTTTATATAAAAGAGTGTCCGTGGCGTTTCTTGCCCGTTCTTCTCCATAGGTACCTATTACGCTTTGGAATGGACAATTAGCTTCATATTTCTGACTGACCGATTCCCTGACAATTCAAAAGTGCACGTAAATGGTTTAATTGAAATAAATGCTTGTATAAATAAAAGTTGTATATAAATAAAAGTTTGAGTTGAGAAGAAAGCAGTTTAATTATTTGATTGAAAATGGAATAATTTAAACTGCTTTCTTCTCCTTTCTTTATTTTATTGTTTATCCCCAAATATTAAATAAAAATACGTTTTGATCAGATTGTTTCTATTCCATTACATAAATTTTAGGTAAAAAAACTTTTCCACAAACAATTAACCGACTTCCAAAGCAAAACACTAAAAGCAAAAATAGCTTTCGTTTCGAAAGTTGTTATCTTTAGCTGTTATTTTTTTGTCGTTTTGTGACACGGAATTCCGAAACGAAAAAAAAATATTTTTGCTTTTTAGTGTGGAAGTCGGTTTTTTTTGTGCAAAATTTATTATATTTCCCTTTTTAGTTTTGGTACACCATCACTAAAAAATTAGTAAGTTCTATAATAAGGTATCTAAAGGATTGACAAAATACCCATACGAACACAATTTACACATTCGTACTGTCGTTAAGGAGTTCGGTTATATGTATGTTCCATATCGTGACAACTGCTGAACCGATTTTGATGAAACTTGTACTGTTTCCTAAGTTGAAAGATAAAAATCCAAATTCGTGGACAAACATACATAGATACACTTATGAAATTTGGTACACGTGTTTAGAAGCCCACATAGAGTAATATGAATATTGTGCAATCAACCAACCAACAATATTAGATACATACATACATATCGAATTGATAACCTTTTTTTAGAAATCGGTAAAAAGAAAAGTAAGATAGTTTCATGCTTCGGAAGGAACGATAAGCTGCGAACTAATGGTCGTTACTAACATTGGAGCTTGGAAAGCGGTACAAAAACTGACATCAGTGTCTGGTTGATAGATCTCGCAGTTCACACGACAAGAAGAAGAATAGGATTAACATATAAAAGCCTGTTGAAACCAGAGCGTTTTTAAACAAACAGTGTATTCTTTGATTTAATCATCCATGGAATGTATGACATGACACTAACGTACATTCAATTCAATAAGTAAATTTCCTGTCTAAAATAAATTAATATCGATACCTCTGCAAAATACGGCACATCACTACCGAGACAGCCTTGCCATAAGCAACCCTTAGAACTATATATCTGTCCTTGTTTTTCCCACTGAATTTGTCATAAGTATATACAGTATAACTATACTGAAATTTCACGCTCCTTCTATGCTTTAGTTATTACTCTGAGCGTTTAACATAGGTTTTTATTTTTATTAATGGGGATCCACGCGCAAAGCTCAACGCAGATGTCGCCAGCGGCGGGATGGCCGCTGTCAAATCATTTTAGCCTTGTTTACATCAATGTTTTTTGTTATTTCTTGTGTTGAAACCGATCCACCATCGTTATTGCTAACGTGTATTGTTCCTGGAAGCGTAAAGAATTGAAAGACGAACTAAACAAACGAGAAGCAAGGATTACTGGAAAGAAATCAGATCTTATTGAGAAGTTGACTCCTATCTAATAAAATATTTTTCATCAGTGCTAAGCTCTAGATTTGGATCATTTTTTTGTTTTAACGTGTTAATTCTTACTTGACTCATGGTAGGAAAATTTACGAAAACTGAGAGAACACTACTTTAACCGCTTGGCTACCGCCATAAATAGAAAAATAAATATAATATAGATATAAATAGAAATAGTTATAAATTACTATTTATAACTATTTCTATTTATATCTATATTATATTTATTTCTTTAATTTTTAGGTTAGGTTTATTTTCATCAGTGCTAGGCTCAAAATTTGGATCATTTTTTAGTTGCAACGTGTCACTTGGCTCATGGTAGGAAAATTTACAAACATTGAGAGATCATTACTTTAATTATAAATGGTTTATGATGGTACCAATCATCATATCAATCATTATCTTTATTTTTTAGGTTACCTATGACCGAAATTTTAATTTCGGCAATCAAAGCCCTCAGACTTCTGAAAGACAAGCACTTGACGTTCTTGCTGTAGAACTTTACCAAGACGTTAATAGCTCCACCAGAACTCCACCATATTGTAGAAGTTTACCAATCAACATAGTCAAAATTACTTTTAGTTGTACTCTTTTAGTTTCCCACTTTTTTTTTAGCGTAGTATCTTTAGGAAATTAATGAACCCCGGGGTTAGTAGTTTAGTGCATCCTGGTACAGCACACTTATGCATATTACGAGAAAATTTAAATTTACTGAATGATAGGTTACAAAATGTATGGAATTGACAGCTTTCAATGGCCGTGTCGACGATACGCCACCTATCGTGATAAAATGGCAGTACAGATCCTCATTTGTTTATCTTTTTTATAGATTCTTTTCTATTTTGTGAATGTGAGGATGCTCTAGGCTTAGTGGACTGTATATTTGTTGACCATCTTCTATTTTGTTAAGTACCTGGTACTTGTTAAAAGACCTACACTATCCTCCCATACCTATTAACACTGTTATTAATTTTTTTTGTAAAGAGTAACAGTGGAGTTTCTTGCCGGCTATTCTCCATAGGAAACGACCAATTGGAACCGTGCACCTAGCTTCTGACGTTTCATAAGTACCCACATAGGTTTATATGAAGTAAAATATTTTGAATTTGGCTCCGGCATCATGAATAGGAAGTCTTAGCTTCTAGGTACTATACCCTTAGTCCTAAAAAAAATTACCGTTTTACTTTTGCAGTTCCCTGTCTGCCTTATTATAACATTATTTGAAAGTTTTTTTTGAGGGTGCTGTACCCAAAGGGTGCCAAACGGTACCCTATTACTAAGCGTTCGCTGTCCGTCCGTCTGTCTGTCAGCAATTCAATTCAATTCAAAATATTTTATTTCACATAAACCTACAAGGGCACTTTTGAAGCGTCAGAAGCTAGGTGCACGGTTCCAATTGGTCGTTTCCTATGGAGAAGAGCCGGCAAGAAACTCCACGGTTACTCTTTTAAAAATAATTGTTTTTTACAATATTTTCAATTATCAGTAGGTATGGGAGGACAGTGTAGGTCTTTCAACAACTACCAGGTACTTAACAAGATAGAAGATGGTCAATAAATCTACAGTCGCATGCATAAATTTGTACGTTTATCTAACACAATATCTAATTGATGACTCTAATCCTACAGGTTTTGGTATAAAATGGAATGAACAACGTGTGTATACTGACGCGGGTGAGGCGGCGGGCTGGGCTCGCGCTCGGGCTCGGGCGCCGGCTCGGGCTCGGGCGCGGCCGCGGCGGGCTCGGGCGCGGGCCCCAGCGGCCCAGGCGGCCCCGCGGGCCCCGCGGGCCCCGCGCTCGCCAGCGTGGGCGCCGGGGGCGAGGCCGCAACCGCCGGCTCCGGCTCCGACTCGCTCAAGCTGTGAGCTGCAATCACACAATACATTATTTATAACATTCATCCTTTAGAGTATATAACACTGGAGAAGCCTTACAAACACTTCCCCTCTGTAAAAGTACATCATCAAAAATGTTCTCTGTAATAGTACGTTCATAAAAACTACTTTCAAATCAATTCTAACGCACTTCGTAAATCGTTTTCAAGGCGCGCGGTCTTTTGAAATACAAAATCCTAACCACACAATACATTTTGATTTTTCATGCGATTTACCAAAAATAAACAAAAATATACGTCAAATCAGCAAAATTTATATTTATTTATTTTACTTTAACATAAAAACGGCCCTTGGCCAATTACATTAGTTAAAGATATAAAAATTTTACAATAAAAAATATACTATAATAAAGAACAGACGTATAATATAAATTACTAACAATAAATTAAATACTATTATTTTCACAAAAATGCAGGCACATTACCATTAAGTCAACAAACTTGTCTGCGAATAAATCGCAGTCCAGGTTGGCTTCCACAAGCTTATTTAACGCGGTCTGCAGTTCGACGCGACGGTAAGCTTAGCAGCTGATGCTTTCTGCTACGGAGATAATTATCCGGTGTGTGGAGTCGAATCAGCTCATTATGGATGTCAGGAGCATTCGTTATCCCTCTGCAAATTTTAAGCATTACGCCTACCTGGTCGCATGCCCTTCTGGTCTCGAGCATATGATATCCCAGACATCCTAGGAGGAACTTGGTAGGATATAGATAGGGATAATAACCGCGAGTTCTCCTGTAGAGAAACCGCAGGAATGCTTTTTGCACTTTCTCAAGAAGAAGCGCATACTTTGCTTCATGCGGATTCCATACAGAAGAACTAGCTTCTAGCTTGGTTCGGACAAGTGTGCTGTACAAAAGCCTTATTACTTGCTCGTTGCGAAAGTCACGAGCATTGCGGAGAACAAATCCTAGTCTTTTAAATGATTCTTTGGCTACATGCACTTGACATGCGATTATGTACTTTAGTAAAAATGATAGCGAGACTACCGTAGGGTTGAGGTCCTGTTTGGAACTAAAATTGGCATTTTTTTTTTTTTTTTTATTTGTTTTGTATTTTTTTTTTTTCTTAATTTTGTTTGATTATTCAATGTTTTCTACCGATTGAAATGGTTTCATAATTTCCTTTTTTTTTGCTTTAACTTATCCTATTTGATTTATTATTGAGATTATTACAACTAAGTAACTTTTATTTAATTGTAGTTATTTTCTCTTCTTACAAAAATTTAACTATTTTATGCAACAGCTGTTTTATTTCATGGATTCAAGCAAAATAAAGAATGAATATCGATAAAAAAAAATTGATGGTACGGACTTCTCTTACCGGGCTTACCGCGTCCCCCGCCAAAAGTGACCGACGTTTTCATTCGTAATATTGCGCTTATGGCTTCTCCAGTGTTATGTACTCTAAGCATTCATCACATTATTTTGATTGGTGGCCGGGCAGTGTGAGCAGTTGTTGAGGCCTACGCGAATGTTATGTCATCGGTATTGTTCCCACGGGTTTGACAGAAATGCGGGTGAAACCGCGGGGCTCAGCTAGTTGTCAATGCTTGCTCAATTACAATTCTTTGATTAACTTTTAAAATTCTGTGCAGTAATGAATATGAGTAACTTTGTCCTTCTAACTTACTTCTTTATGCGGGTTTGGTATTGCGTTTGATCCGGGTTGCTTCACTGGATGGCTTAATATTGTTTTTATTGCCTTTATATACGAATTTAAATTAGATATAAACCGAGTTCTTGAAAATTCTAATTCTTTGAAAGAACCAATAGGTCTTGCGACCGGCTGTCACATATTCGTCCTGAGATTCACGCACCTCGCGCGTGGAGTCGTCGCTGGGCGGCGGCGCGTGCGGCGGGTGGCCGTTGAGGTGCGGCGGACGCAGGAACACATACCTTGCAGCGCGGCCACCAGGTGGCGCGTGGAGTCGTCGCTGGGCGGCGGCGCGTGCGGCGGGTGGCCGTTGAGGTGCGGCGGACGCAGGAACACATACCTTGCAGCGCGGCCACCAGGTGGCGCGTGGAGTCGTCGCTGGGCGGCGGCGCGTGCGGCGGGTGGCCGTTGAGGTGCGGCGGACGCAGGAACACATACCTTGCAGCGCGGCCACCAGGTGGCGCGTGGAGTCGTCGCTGGGCGGCGGCGCGTGCGGCGGGTGGCCGTTGAGGTGCGGCGGACGCAGGAACACATACCTTGCAGCGCGGCCACCAGGTGGCGCGTGGAGTCGTCGCTGGGCGGCGGCGCGTGCGGCGGGTGGCCGTTGAGGTGCGGCGGACGCAGGAACACATACCTTGCAGCGCGGCCACCAGGTGGCGCGTGGAGTCGTCGCTGGGCGGCGGCGCGTGCGGCGGGTGGCCGTTGAGGTGCGGCGGACGCAGGAACACATACCTTGCAGCGCGGCCACCAGGTGGCGCGTGGAGTCGTCGCTGGGCGGCGGCGCGTGCGGCGGGTGGCCGTTGAGGTGCGGCGGACGCAGGAACACATACCTTGCAGCGCGGCCACCAGGTGGCGCGTGGAGTCGTCGCTGGGCGGCGGCGCGTGCGGCGGGTGGCCGTTGAGGTGCGGCGGACGCAGGAACACATACCTTGCAGCGCGGCCACCAGGTGGCGCGTGGAGTCGTCGCTGGGCGGCGGCGCGTGCGGCGGGTGGCCGTTGAGGTGCGGCGGACGCAGGAACACATACCTTGCAGCGCGGCCACCAGGTGGCGCGTGGAGTCGTCGCTGGGCGGCGGCGCGTGCGGCGGGTGGCCGTTGAGGTGCGGCGGACGCAGGAACACATACCTTGCAGCGCGGCCACCAGGTGGCGCGTGGAGTCGTCGCTGGGCGGCGGCGCGTGCGGCGGGTGGCCGTTGAGGTGCGGCGGACGCAGGAACACATACCTTGCAGCGCGGCCACCAGGTGGCGCGTGGAGTCGTCGCTGGGCGGCGGCGCGTGCGGCGGGTGGCCGTTGAGGTGCGGCGGACGCAGGAACACATACCTTGCAGCGCGGCCACCAGGTGGCGCGTGGAGTCGTCGCTGGGCGGCGGCGCGTGCGGCGGGTGGCCGTTGAGGTGCGGCGGACGCAGGAACACATACCTTGCAGCGCGGCCACCAGGTGGCGCGTGGAGTCGTCGCTGGGCGGCGGCGCGTGCGGCGGGTGGCCGTTGAGGTGCGGCGGACGCAGGAACACATACCTTGCAGCGCGGCCACCAGGTGGCGCGTGGAGTCGTCGCTGGGCGGCGGCGCGTGCGGCGGGTGGCCGTTGAGGTGCGGCGGACGCAGGAACACATACCTTGCAGCGCGGCCACCAGGTGGCGCGTGGAGTCGTCGCTGGGCGGCGGCGCGTGCGGCGGGTGGCCGTTGAGGTGCGGCGGACGCAGGAACACATACCTTGCAGCGCGGCCACCAGGTGGCGCGTGGAGTCGTCGCTGGGCGGCGGCGCGTGCTGCGGGTGGCCGTTGAGGTGCGGCGGACGCAGGAACACATACCTTGCAGCGCGGCCACCAGGTGGCGCGTGGAGTCGTCGCTGGGCGGCGGCGCGTGCGGCGGGTGGCCGTTGAGGTGCGGCGGCGCGGCGGGCGCGTGGGGCGCGTGCGGGGCGTGCGGGGCGTGCGGGGCGGGCGGCGGCGCGGGGAAGGCGGCGGGCGGGAAGGCGGACGCGGGCGGCGGCGCGGGGAAGTAGCCCGCACCCGCGCCCGCCGGGCCAGCCTCCTCCTCCTCGCCCTCCGAGCGCCCGGAGCCCTCGCCCTCCTCGTCCGAGAACACTATGTCCTGCGACAAGTTGCAACACGTTACTATCACATCTTTGGCACCGTCACTGAATAGCACTGTAGACAGACATGGGTAAAATCAATTTAAGTCATGTTTCTTGTAAAGGTCACGTCTGCCCGACCTCTACACATAATAATAACGATGATAGCAACTATTTAAGCAAACAAATTACATACAAATACACCTTGGATGGTCAGAATCAGCACCATATTTCAAGAACATATCATACTAAGAAATGAGGAAAAATTGGCGATTTGGGAGCTGTCTTTTGTATATGACTATATATATATGTATATTGACGTTCTGAAAATGCTGATTTCTCTGGTTAATTTGAACGAATGAGTTTGATAGACTCTGTGACGGTTACCTGGTATCGGAAGATGTCGTTGTGCACGTAGTACTTCTTGGGCGACTGCGCGGCCAGCACGAAGGTCTGCGTGAAGCGCCGCATGGGCGCGCCGCCGTTGCTGAGCTCGCCCGTCACCTGCACCACCACGCCGTTGCCCAGCGTGGCTTGCGCGTCCACCTGAGTAGCAAACAATCCTACTTATCAGATGCTTACGTCGTGAAATTATTATAAGAATTTTATATGTATAGATATACATATAAAATTCTTTGTCCTGAATGACTGACTGACGGATCAACGCACAGCCTAAACCGCTGATCGTAAAGACCTGAAACTTGGAGGGTGTGGTGTGTTCTTTGTATGACGTAGGCATCCGATAAGAAAGGATTTTCCGAAATTCTACCCCTAAGGGGGTGAAAAAGGGGGGAAAAGTTTGTATGGGACAACGTGATTCCTTGGTCCAATCTACGTACTTCAAATTTTGCATAAACATTCTTTAACAGAATTGATGGAAGACGTCGTTCGTATTTTATTGTAATTCATCCCCTAGCGGGGTTAAATAGGGGTAGAAAGTTATTTTGGGAGTGATTTGCTTCGAATTTGATATCAATACTCCTTAGTGCTTTTGATTTAAATTACATTTTATTTTGACACATGTTTGAAAAATCAATCCGATTTTATTCAAAAAAGGTTGAACTCACATAAAAGCTTGGTGCAATGCAGTTACTCTTTAAAATAGGAATGTCTCGAAAGTCACCGTGCTTTATTAGTACCGCATTTGAAGGTTTCTAAGATTTACAGAGGTTTGTATTTATTCCTAGGATTCCCCTAAAACCATCAAATTACCCCTTCAAATTCAAGAGAGTGCAGTTTCCCATCAAGGTCTGCTTCGCAATGACCAAGCTCAAGGTCAAAATAGCGGGAGTAGACTTGAGGAAAAGCTGCTTCTCCCAAGGCCAGTTTTATGTGACATGCTCCAGAGTAAGCGCACAGAGTAGCCTGGTGATTCTAGCACCCGAAGGAATAACCAAAAATATTGTTTACAAAGAAATACGGTAGGTGTAGTATTTCGATTTCGTTGTTAAAAGGTACCCCCGCGTCACTTTCACCATAAAAGGCTGAGCTTCGTGTTCATAAAATATAACAAAATTTATTTTATTTAACTTTTAAATTATATCCCTACACTATAATAAAGATTGTTATATTTTATAAGTATTCAAACATTTTAACAAAATAATTTATATGTTATAACAAAATTAATAACGTTAAAAAACAATAAACAATCCTATTAGAACCATTTTCGACTTTTACGCGGACGAAGTCGCGGCCAAAAGCTAGTATGTTATAAAATATAGACATTTGTGTTTTAAAGTTTATGCGAAACATTTGAAATACTAGCCTACGATAATGTAGAATTTATTATTAACATTTAGAATTAGATAAGTAGGTACTTTGTCTTTATTAGTCTTAAACTAAATTAATTTTAATTTTAATGCTTTGTAAATTGCTGTGCTCTTACAGGGATCATGTCCTGTAACCCTTGAATGTATGTCATCTATTTACCACACGAGTGCAATAAAGTATTTGAGTTTGAAATAAACTGCCAACCATACTTTAAGCCCGTTAGGTTTTATAGTGTTGATGGAGGGCGGAAGGGCAGACAAACATGAGAATAATAGAATAGGTTTTATAGTTCCGGAGATTTCGTGATGAGCAAGTGATACTATTATTCGCTTTGAGTACAAGTCCTTGTTGAAGCTGAATTCCCTGCACAATGATTTACTGTCATCATAATATTTGTCGTTTTATATGGTTCGTTCGTATGAAGAAGCAACCACGTGCAGACTGGTAAGCAAGGCAAGGGTGTAGGAAGACGGTGGTGCAGTACGTTACCTGACTGATCTTGGCATGACAATCGCGGAAGTTGAGCTGCTGGATGCGGTTGTGTATCTGCTTCTGGCCGATCACGGGCAGGGTCTCGCGGTTGGGCGCGTCCAGGCCTCCGTGAACGAACGACGAGTAGTTATTGTAGAATCTGCAACGACAACACATGCTTTTAAAGTACGGTCTATTTATACACGTATACAACCTTAGTTTTTGTTTACCCTAAACCTCTTAAGGGGTCATTGTACTCATCATTATCATATATGGCAATTTATTACGTTATACGTGTAGGTATATTTTGATATTTTAGTTTAAGACTTCGCATATTTGTATTTTACTCTTCTTGTTCTCACACACTATTGTCTACATTTCTTTCTCATTTCTCCTTTCGCAGGTCTGCTGGAAGAAATTTCTTAAGAAATAAGCAGTACCTTTGTACTCATAATTATGTTTATGTCGTATTTGTATAAATTTTACTGTGTGTACATAAATAATAAAATAAATAAATAAATATTGTGCGTACAAACTTACATTTTAAATGTTTAGTTTGTTCTTGGGATCCCTACTACGGAACTCTTCATTGTGCGTGGTCCGACACGCACTAGGGCGGTTTTTCTTTGTCACATGTAACAGGGCTAGTGCTAAGAAAATATACACTCTTAAAATAACTGCACATTGTATGGCGCAATTTGAATAACTGTACACTGTAAATTGTATTTAAAACGGAATACATTAAAAGCATGCAGATAAAAAGAATCAAGCTTTTCCTGCGCATATTAACGTATTTTATTTTTATTTAACTTTTTTTAAACACTATGTTTAAGAGCGTTTATACAGAAAATGGGCAAAGTCGCAAATAGCTGTCAAATATTTAGCTTTTTTTATTAATTTACCAATACTGTATGGATATACGAAATATGGCTATGGCTTACTAGTAACAGTAACATATTAGTAATGAATTGCAATTATAACACTGTATTTGATGTTGTAACCGTTAAAAAAGGCATTTGAAAAGTTTCCAAATACTTGTTTTACATCTAAAACTAAACATTCTGTGTTACGATCTTAATTATTGCATTTCATAATCAATATTTTAGTTCACTAGTTAGCCATACTTCTTATTTCCACACAGTAATATTGCCAAATTAATCAAAACAGCGAAATATTGGACAGCTATTTGCAACGTTGCCCACTTTCAATATAAACGCTCTTAAGCGTTTACTTATTATTTATTTTAAATAGTTACCTATTTCCAAATACTGTGTAGATACGAGGGGTGTTCAATAAATAGTGAGAATGCGATACATTCTCCTTGGAAAGAAAAAAAATAAATACTGGCAGGCATAGCCCAGACATTAGTTAAGATGATAATAAAATAGCAATTAATTCTCTTTTGTTTTTTAAAAGTAGAAGTCTATTGTTTGCGTCGTTTCGGAACGTGTTCTTAAAAATGGATAAAATTGAAGTTCGCGCGGTAATAAAATATCTCTGCTTGAAAAATTTTACTACGGAGCAGGTAAATCAAGACTTGAGAGCAACATAAGGGGTTCATGCTCCATATTCTACGGTTGCGCGTTGGTGTGCTGAGTTCATGCGAGGAAGAACTTCCACTAACGACGACCCACAAACGGGACGCCCCATATCGGCAGTGACTGAACAAATGATTAAAAAAGTTGAAAATATTGTCTTAGCGGATCGTCGTGTTACTGTTCGTTTTATAGCTGAAGAAGTAAAGATATAATAATAAACGACCATTTGAGTATGAAAAAAGTGTCAGCGCGCTGGGTGCCCAGAATGCTTTCTGACGCGCAAAAACAAACTCGACTGAGAATTTCACAAAGCTGTTTGGATTTGTTACAACAAGATCCTGACCGATTTTTGGCTCGATTCATAACTATGGACGAAACATGGCTTCACCATTATGACCCGGAAACGAAACAACAGTCCATGACTTGGAAGCGACCGTCATCTCCAACTCCAAAGAAATTTAAGGCGATTCCATCCGCCGGAAAGATCATGGGCTCTCTTTTCTGGGACAGCCAAGGGGTGGTAATGATCGAATATCTTAATCATGGAGCCACTATTACGGGGACTATGTACGCAGGACAAGTAACAAAGTTGCGTAGGAAATACGCAAGAAACGGCGTGGCAAACTCGCTAAAGTTGTTTTGTTTCACCAAGATAACGCCCCTGCGCACAAGTCCAGAGTTGCGATGGCTGCCATTCAAGAAGCTGGCTTCGAATTGATGGAACATCCTCCATATTCACCGGACCTTGCTCCTAGTGATTTCTACCTATTTCCGCGCTTAAAGGAACATCTCAAGGGCCAGAAATTCGAAGATGATGACGGAGTAGTAGCCGCCGTAAATGATTTTTTAAGGGATCAGGAAGAAGATTTTTTTAGAAAGGGAATTTTAGGATTAGAGAAAAGATATACAAAGTGTATAAACCTGAAAGGTGACTACGTCGAAAAATAAAATAACATATAATAAAAGATAATTACGTCTTACTCATTCTCACTATTTATTGAACACCCCTCGTACCTACTAAAATATAATTATTTGTACTTCACAATAAGAAGATAAATAAAATAGAATATTACTATGATTGTGTATTAGTGTCAACAGGAATATCCAGTGTCAAATAAATATGTCTTGGCTGGCTCAGTTGGTAATATTGTCGAAAGAGACTAATCCCCGGATTTTTTAACTGTAAATCTCTGTACTAACTACAAACAAATACCACGCCACCATTTTATTGTGGCACTGAAGCCGAAGTGCCGTGTATAAGAAAGATTCTCAGCTACCTATTGGGTTGTCCTCTATTTCACGGTACATAACTGACGAAGCGTCGGTGTACTATTACACCACTACCTATCCCTTCGGGGAATGCACGTGTGATGTTAAAATAAAACATAATCGTACATTAATTAGCAGGCTTCAGTTTACTGACCGATATAAGATTCGTACGGGCGACTGATGACTGTAGATAGATATCTTAGATATGTATTATAAATAGGTAACATTTGTGAGTTTGTGTTTTGGGGGTAATCTTCGGAAATACTGATCCAATTCTGAACATTCTTTCACTAATGGGAAACTACAGTATTGTCGAATGTCATAGAATATATTATGTTAAACAAGAAATTTCACGCGCACGAAGTCGCAGGCAGAAACTAGTATATGTACGGACCATAGAAATATAAATAACAGGAGAAGTGGTATGGGGGCGTGTCTGTGTCCGCGCGTCTTGATCACAATGCTCATGCCTCAGGCAAATGGCCGTCTCCGCTAACTAGTGCGCTTTCGAGCGCGATCGTGATAACATTTAAGAATACCGTGTTGTTCAGTGGTTTCTTGTAAAAATCGAAGCTAAACTATAAACTTTATAAATCGTAGAACCACTTTTCATAAATCAGCACAAGTATTTTGCTATATTTGTGTTGAAAATCATGAAAAACAACAAATCGTAAAATATTTCTTGCCTTTACTACGTTATTTTTATTTTCATATATCACAGCGACTGTACTTTTATTGTAGTAAATACATTGCTTCTTTACCACTACCAAAGTATGTCGCTAAGTAACTGGACAAGCAATGTAAAAATTACAAAACGATATTTACTTTAAGCGGTTGCATCGTTAGTACGGCCGCAGCGTCTTGTGACGGATTAGTGATGTGGTTGTGCAGATCCACTAACATAGGCTATCGACAATAATGTCGATTGTCGTATGAATTTATATTACTATTAAAGTTTTTTCTTCAATTTGTCAACAGTTATAGCCTGATTGGAAGACCGATGTGAAATCTTGTTTTATACTCATTTAGATTTTCTCATAATGTTGTTATTTTTTTGGTTTACTTAATATTTCTTTTTTTTACTTACTTATTGTTTATTTATATCATCTTATTATATGTATATCGTTTTTTATTTATAATTTTTTCAGCAACTTCCAAAAATTTTAATACAATAATAAATGGGAGAATCGATAAGTTTCCGATTTAGTCAATCACTAGCGTATATGTAAAATAAATGGCTTTTGCACAGCACAACGATAGCGAACGATGTTTTCGTGTGGGTGAGTTGTACGGTGCATGGTAAATGCACGCTGTGTTTGATGGGATAAGGTTTATAATTGATTATGTAGTACGTTCTGATTTGTAAATTGCAAGTGTGAGCGGGGCCTCGTATTTATTGGGTTTACTGATCGCATGTGTGATCGCAGGCTAGAGAGTAGGGATAGATAGAAGACATTGGGTTTCGATACATTTTCAACTACCGGGCATATCTCCTTCTTTCTTTTATCTATGGTACGGACAGAGGAAAAGCTTCTAAAGAACGTGCAAAATTTATACCTATTTTGGTAGCGTTGGTGCAATTTGTACGTATTTTAATTTATAAACACAATTATTCAATAACAAACATAATTATTCAATCACTAATAGGTCGGTAGCTACATAAATTTTAGTAGGCTTTCAATTGTAAAAATATATTCTCAAATAGTCGTTATTTTTGCTCTTGACACACTGTTTACTTTTTTTGAGTTTATCGCGTTCAAACAAACAGACAGAGGCAGCGGGGGAATTTTGTTTTGTAATAAGTAGCGATAGTGATGTATAATGTAAGCTGTAGGTCGCGTCGGTGCTAATAACAACAAACAAAGAAAGTCACGTAATCCGCGCAATAACACAGTGTCACGTGGGGTCTGACTCATTCTCACTTATATGGACAAATGAAAAGACTACTGCGACGAAGTATGTACTGACAATAAATCATCGCAAGCTACTAAACAGTAGCTGACACAATATTTAGCTCAGTAGTAGCTCATCTGACCAGTAGTAGAGTTTAAAGAAAATGTGCCAGTTTCAAGGTTGTCATAATTTGTAACAAGTGAACAAATTGTTGATAGCCGCGCCCTCTGTCACCGTGGGTGGAAGGAGTGCCACTGGTAGTTACTAGCTGACATTTAATATGTACCCCCTTCAGCGTTATCAGTCGAACATTATGACATCATGAAGCTGGGAACAAATTATCGGACGCGTCCGTAAGCGGCTGAGAGTCGCGGCTTATTTGTATCTGGATAGTACATTTAGCACTACACTGTGCAAACTATTGGTCGTAAGTCGCGGACGTGCCCTTGAGCGTTCGGATGTCTGACGGTCGCGACACTCGCGACTGTCAGCCGCGGCTTACGGACGCGTCCGATAATTTGTTCCCAGCTTTACATTTGTGAAAATGGTTCGGTATTCAAAATCGCAAGAAAGTTGTATGAACATGACCGCGATAGTTTGGATGTTGAGAGAACAGGTTCCGAGACGACGCAACCATAATAATATAATCACTTACATCGCGGATTCATGAGTGCCACTAACGAATGATCGAAGAACGCGACTGAAATTGTGATTCATCCTACTTGTCAATCTTGTCATGTGTTGGAGACTACAACGGTAGCCCTGTGCGGCTGGTGTGGGTCTATCTGGCAGGCCCCAACGAGATTTATCAACAGGTGATAGGTTTACATGAGGACATTATTTCATACCTATAGAAAATAAATAAGATATATTTTGTACCTCGACAGTTTTTGATTAAATGACGTTTCTATGAAGTATCTTGCTATGAAGTTATGAAGTATCTTGCTTTTTTTTTCCATAAATTTAAACATTTTTATCAATAAAAATGCATAAGAAAACTGAAAAAAAAAAATTGCATTTTGTTAAAGATTATGATAATTTAAAGTCAAAATCGTGATCCTTTAATTTTTATTTTTGAAATTCGATCGAATAAAAAAAAAAACCGGCTCGATGGATTGAATCGAAACTTTGTGGGGTTTTTGTGGGCATATTGAACTGTAAAAGGCACACTCAACATTACTGGTTTTCTCGATATTTCCAACTTAGCGCCTGATTATCTCAAAAGCCACCAAAAGCCCTTTTTTTCTTGATTTTTCAAATTAATGTAAATAATGAAAAAAAATTTTTTTTTCCAAAAACCGTAGCTAATTTTTGTGGGAAATTTATTCAAGATTTCAAAACCCTCCTTAATTTTCTTGTGCGATCAGCGGTTGCTGGGATATTGGTGGTTAAAGACAAAAAGATCCTTTTCCATTCAAAGTTCGATATCTCAGCGAGAAGTGGTCGTATCGAACTTTTCAAAACAGCAAATTAAAGCAGAATTAACAAGTTATCCGATCCATATAGTGGTTAAGTTGGAAAAAAAATATTTCAAGTTCGTAGACCAAAAAAAGATCCGAAAACATAATAAAAAAGTCGGTATTCATTAGGATTCAGCGAAACACGTTGCTTGAATTTTTTTTTTTAATTCCAGTACGACCATTTTTAAGGGAAATACAGCCACTTGGAAAACCTCGAAAAAATTGTTTATTTTTTTTGATCCCTTAATTTTTTCCACTAGTGTACATACTCCCGAAAAATATTACCCTCCTGGGGCAATCGGGTAAAAATACACCTTTCACACATTATTTTGCACGACAAAACAACTTCATGAAAACCACGTCGATACTCCCAGCTGTTTGCTTGTACTGAGGTGATGATTGTGGGGTGAACGTCTCCACACAATCCTCATCAACTTATAGATATAACTTCGGAATCATAATGCGACTACTTGTTTAACCTTGGTGATTTTCTATGCCAATTTCTTAACAATTTTTTGGCGTTCTCATTGATTTTCATGAACTTTTCAAATGTGAGGATTGTGTGGTGATGGCCACCAAAGGAACGCTCTTCTGCACGATTGGGTTATTCCACGTTCATGCCATTACTGTGCATGAGCACTGGAGGGAGACCACCCAATGCTCCAGAAGCAGTAAGACCTGCCGAAAAGTATATCTTCAGTGAAGCAATAATTTAAGATATGTTAACAATACCTCACTTTTCAAATGATTCAATCGGTTTAAAAGTAAAAATGGGTGTACCACATGTATCAATATTGGGTCCTTTCCTCTTTTTTGTTTATATTAATGATCTACCCCATTTGTTAAAAACTCAACCACAAATGGTGTTTATTTGCTGACGATACTTCCTTAATTTTTTAAATTTATAGACGTGCATCAAATCTTGACGACGTAAATAACGCCCTACAGCAGGTCCAAAATTGGTTCACTGCTAATAATTTAGTATTACGAGGGGTATTCAATAAATAGTGAGAATGAGTAAGACGCAATTATCTTTTATTATATGTTATTTTATTTTTCGGCGTAGTCACCTTTCAGGTTTATACACTTTGTATATCTTTTCTCTAATCCTAAAATTCCCTTTCTAAAAAAATCTTCTTCCTGATCCCTTAAAAAATCATTTACGGCGGCGACTACTCCGTCATCATCTTCGAATTTCTGGCCCCTGAGATGTTCCTTTAACCGCGGAAATAGGTAGAAATCACTAGAAGCAAGGTCCGGTGAATATGGAGGATGTTCCATCAATTCGAAGCCAGCTTCTTGAATGGCAGCCATCGCAACTCTGGACTTGTGCGCAGGGGCGTTATCTTGGTGAAACAAAACAACTTTAGCGAGTTTGCCACGCCGTTTCTTGCGTATTTCCTCACGCAACTTTATTACTTGTCCTGCGTACATAGTCCCCGTAATAGTGGCTCCATAATTAAGATATTCGATCATTACCACCCCTTGGCTGTCCCAGAAAAGAGAGCCCATGATATTTCCGGCGGATGGAATAGCCTTAAATTTCTTTGGAGTTGGAGATGACGGTCGCTTCCAAGTCATGGACTGTTGTTTCGTTTCCGGGTCATAATGGTGAAGCCATGTTTCGTCCATAGTTATGAATCGAGCCAAAAATGGGTCAGGATCTTGTTGTAACAAATCCAAACAGCTTTGTGAAATTCTCAGTCGAGTTTGTTTCTGCGCGTCAGAAAGCATTCTGGGCACCCAGCGCGCTGACACTTTTTTCATACCCAAATGGTCGTTTATAATATTATGGACACTTCCTATCGAAATCTTTACTTCTTCAGCTATAAAACGAACTATAACACGACGATCCGCCAAGACAATATTTTAACCTTTTTAAATCATTTGTTCAGTCACTGCCGATATGGGGCGTCCCGTTCGTGGAAGTTCTTCCTCGCTTGAACTCAGCACACCAACGCACAACCGTAGAATATGGAGGAGCATGAACCCCTAATGTTGCTCTCAAGTCTTGATTTACCTGCTCCGTAGTAAAAATTTTCAAGCCAGTATATTTTATTACCGCGCGAACTTCAATTTTATCCATTTTTAAGAACACGTTCCGAAACGACGCAAACAATAGACTTCTACTTTTAAAAAACAAAAGAGAATTAATTGCTTTTTTTATTATCATCTTAACTAATGTCTGGGCTATGCCTGCCAGTATTTATTTTTTTTCTTTCCAAGGAGAATATATCGCATTCTCACTATTTATTGAACACCCCTCGTACACCTGTGCAGGTGGGCAGGCGCCTTATTGAGCAGCGTGTAGTACTGCCGCACGAACTGTGAGTAGTTACCTATGCAGGTGGGCAGGCGCCTTATTGAGCAGCGTGTAGTACTGCCGCACTAACTGTGAGTAGTTACCTGTGCAGGTGGGCAGGCGCCTTATTGAGCAGCGTGTAGTACTGCCGCACTAACTGTGAGTAGTTACCTGTGCAGGTGGGCAGGCGCCTTATTGAGCAGCGTGTAGTACTGCCGCACGAACTGTGAGTAGTTACCTGTGCAGGTGGGCAGGCGCCTTATTGAGCAGCGTGTAGTACTGCCGCACGAACTGTGAGTAGTTACCTGTGCAGGTGGGCAGGCGCCTTATTGAGCAGCGTGTAGTACTGCCGCACTAACTGTGAGTAGTTACCTGTGCAGGTGGGCAGGCGCCTTATTGAGCAGCGTCTAGTACTGCCGCACTAACTGTGAGTAGTTACCTGTGCAGGTGGGCAGGCGCCTTATTGAGCAGCGTGTAGTATTGCCGCACTAACTGTGAGTAGGTGGGCAGGCGCCTTATTGAGCAGCGTGTAGTACTGCCGCACTAACTGTGAGTAGTTACCTGTGCAGGTGGGCAGGCGCCTTATTGAGCAGCGTGTAGTACTGCCGCACTAACTGTGAGTAGTTACCTGTGCAGGTGGGCAGGCGCCTTATTGAGCAGCGTGTAGTACTGCCGCACTAACTGTGAGTAGTTACCTGTGCAGGTGGGCAGGCGCCTTATTGAGCAGCGTGTAGTACTGCCGCACTAACTGTGAGTAGTTACCTGTGCAGGTGGGCAGGCGCCTTATTGAGCAGCGTGTAGTACTGCCGCACTAACTGTGAGTAGTTACCTGTGCAGGTGGGCAGGCGCCTTATTGAGCAGCGTGTAGTACTGCCGCACTAACTGTGAGTAGTTACCTGTGCAGGTGGGCAGGCGCCTTATTGAGCAGCGTGTAGTACTGCCGCACGAACTGTGAGTAGTTACCTGTGCAGGTGGGCAGGCGCCTTATTGAGCAGCGTGTAGTACTGCCGCACTAACTGTGAGTAGTTACCTGTGCAGGTGGGCAGGCGCCTTATTGAGCAGCGTGTAGTACTGCCGCACTAACTGTGAGTAGTTACCTGTGCAGGTGGGCAGGCGCCTTATTGAGCAGCGTGTAGTACTGCCGCACGAACTGTGAGTAGTTACCTGTGCAGGTGGGCAGGCGCCTTATTGAGCAGCGTGTAGTACTGCCGCACGAACTGTGAGTAGTTACCTGTGCAGGTGGGCAGGCGCCTTATTGAGCAGCGTGTAGTACTGCCGCACGAACTCGCGGCCGACGCTCTGCGGGGACGGGGACGCCTCCATTACCATCGCTGTTGTTCACAGTGCGCCAAAACAGCCCTCTGCTATACGCTGCCCTGACGGAATGAAACACAATCATAAATAACCCGTTACAACTTACTGCACAATTTTAATAATTATTGTGTAACATTATACTGGACTTTCCCCAAGTACAAGAGAAGACAGGGTCATGATCTCATAAAAATCTTTAATATTCAAGCCAGAAAGTAATCTATATAAAATAGTGGCACACTGGATCTAGTCAGAACTATCAGAAGCACAACTACCAAGAAAGTGTTTCGTTGACATCCTAAATTATGTCACAATTTAGTGGCAGAAAAATAGAACAATTTCTTTCATTCTTCTCAGCAATACCCATAGGTCACACTTCCGGGAGCGTACGTTAGTGACTTGAGACCTGTAGCTAATCCTTACATATTTTAAAACAAAGTCCGCCGCGTTTGTCTGTCTGTCTGTCTGTCTGAACGCGATAAACTCAAAAAGTACCGAATGGATTTCCAAACGGTTTTCACCAATGGATGGAGTGATTCATGTGGAAGGTTTTTGTGTATAATTCATTAAACATTTGTGTAAATTAAAAAATATGCTGAAATATGACGATTATTGTCGAAGATGCCCACAGTAATCATTTTTATCTTCCAGAATTTGGTAAAAATTTCATTGTTATTTCCGGTATTATATTTATCCATCCAATAAAATATGTTATTTAAATTGGTCATTTATTTAGATTAAAATATGCCATGACATCATATCACTAAAATGAATACTTTAATAAATAACCTCCTCCTTTTCGGAAGTTGGTTAAAAAGATATCACAGATTCTAGATTATTATGGTTGATGACAATGCAGGCGCAGCGGTAGGAGTCAATGACTTTTCCTCGGCTATTAGGTATGTAATTCCAGTAGTACGTACCCGTGGGATATTTTACGATATCCATGTGGTCGAAGCCGCGGGCAAAAGCTACATAGTTACGGTTAAGATTGTATCAATAGTGAGTAGCTGCTCTATAGGTAGATAGTGGCGGTTTTTTCTGGTTGTAAAACAACCTTGCCTAACATTATCAAGGCAAGCAAATTCCACCAAAATATTTGAAATATAGGAACTTCTGTAATTCTATTGTAAAAACAAAAAAAAAAAACAGGAGAAATAACACACGGTAACGGTAGCGGACGGTAATGTAAAAGAAACTTGGAAAGTTTTAAAAGAAGTTTGTGATATGAAATGCATTAACGAACCATCGGAAGAATTACTGGGGATTGACTCCAATATAATCTCTTGACTAGGTGAATAAGTTCTTTACATCAATTAGTGGTAGCTTAGATAATGATTTCTTAAATAGAATGAACGCATGTGAGCATGACCTAGAATGTCGGGCTATACATTTTGATAAAGCACCTTCCTCATTCAATTTTTGTGGATACCAACGGATCCATACGAGCTGAGAGACATTGTTTTGGGACTGAAATCGCACAGTGCACCCGGCTGGGACAAAATTACTGCAGAATATTTAAAAGAAAGAAAGAAAATACATTTATTTAGCACAGACTAAAACACACACAATATAATTTAATTTAATTTATTATTTAATTCAGATACAGTGATCCATATTTATGTTAGTATACCTACTTAAAAATTATGTTAGTTATCAAAGATTAGAATACAAGCCACAATAATATTATTATAACTAAAATAAATAACTGAAATAGTAATAATAAATAAAATCAAATTGTAAAATAAATGCTTAAATAAAATTAATTAATTAATACCTAAGTCCATCTAAAAAATTCATTAAAATCCTTAATAATACACAGCAGATAAAAAATAAAAACAAATAAAAAGTGTAAAGTAAGCAGAAATTTGATGGGGAGTGTGCCTCAGGGCTGCGCCAAAAAGGCCCAGTTCAGCAAAAAAGTCAGACAACTATAAGTGCCTGACCCTGGTTTTCAACTGGACCTTAGAGTGCAATGTGACAGATGTAAATCAGATTTATAATGTAACGTGTATGCAGCATACATAATAACAAAATATCACGTTGCTAGCCCCCACCTATCACTTTCTTGTGTAACCTTAGTCTGGAAACAGGAGTCTTTCCAGCCATATTCAAGCAGGCTGTGGAGTGCCAGATATTTAAAACCAGAGATAAAACCGAACCATTGAACTAACGTCCTATCTATCATTTATCAACATTATCTAAAAAACTTGCAAAAATTTACAATAATAAAAACTTTTTACAAAAAAAGTTTTTTTTTTACACTTTTTAGTTGTGGTACCTACCCCACACAAATTCGAATACCACTACCTGCTATGTAAATAACAGTCAAGTTATCATCATATCATCCACATATACTAAAGCGGAAAAAATACGTATTATTGAAGCTTACTCAAAAACTATCCAAGCAAAGTTAATAAAATTTATATGGGACCAATCCGGGAGCATACCCTTTTATACAAAAAAATAATTTTCAAAATCGGACCACAATTGACAGAGAAATCGGCGGACATACATAAAAAAAAACATACATACGCGTCGAACATATAACCTCCTCCTTTTTGGAAGTCGGTTAAAAAAGTGAAGTATCTTGAAAAAATCGGCATGCCATAGCCAATTTGGATATAGATCAAAACAGTTGCACTAAAGATGCAGTCTGAGATAGGGTTAACAGAGGTGCTTGGGAGTTTTTTTGGATCTTCAAAAACATTTCGACATGGTCTCTGTCCCTATCCTTATAACTCTGTTGGAGAATGTTGGTATAAGAGGTCTGTTCAGGGATTTTCAGAAAAGGCCATCTTGTGCAAAATTTTATGCTTCTAGACCTAGGTAGGTTTAGGCTGTGTTGTCTGTCAGTGGATGAATTTCAAGCTTTTTAAGTAAGTATAATTTATTTGTACATAAATATACAACAATTTAATTATTATGGTGATACACTTTATGTCACTTGTTTCTTTAAACAGATTTTTAACATGTGTCTGAACTAGATATAAATGATCTGTATATCAGACAATGCTCTCCCCTGTTGTGGGTGACATTCAGCAAATAACTTTGTTTGACCTCTATAGACATTTGAAAAATGTTTTTTGATAAAAGAGTAATAGTAAAATAAAAAAGAGGAGACAAAATGTAGGGGAATAATCTTAAAATAATAAGTTGTGTAGTGATGGCCTCCGGTGAGTAGAGTGTAAATGAGTGGATGTGTGTAGGAGGGTGAGTACTATTATAAGCTACTTTACTGTAGACAACATGTTTTCAGTCTCATTATAGTTTAGCTTGCGAATGTAATCTACTACCGTAGATTTACATTTGTTCTTATTTATGGGGTATATATCTATAAGCTTATTTTATTAGATAGATAATGTTTTATCATAGAAATATGTAAGTTTTATTACTACACATGAAATCCTGCATGAAAATTAACAAGTAGTTAATAGGTA
This sequence comes from Agrochola macilenta, assembly GCA_916701695.1. NCBI lineage: Eukaryota > Metazoa > Arthropoda > Insecta > Lepidoptera > Noctuidae > Agrochola > Agrochola macilenta. The sequence goes on along the minus strand of OU753563.1, from coordinate 22,358,874 downwards.
AGCATAACCAGTTAAGTGTAACTCTTCTGTAGCAATGGTTGCAACTACTAAGACGATATAATCATACATACGAAAGGACACAAAAAACACTTTATATAATTATGTGTTTACCTACCATTAAATATTTTTTCTGCCTGAGGTAAATATAACAATTACTAAAAAACATGGATCAAGTCTATCAACATTTGACTTATGTACCTTCATATGATTGATCAATGATATCAAACACTAACTACAATAATACAACATTCATATTGTTTCTATTGAACCAATTTGTATTGAAAACAATACATCCTGATACTGATCACAGAGCTCTACCCATTCATCTTGTGATGTAATTTAATGCAACCTGAACACCAAGAAACAATAAAATACTTGCAGCTAAGAACTGCATCTGTGCAGAGTTAAGTAGTAAACAAGTGACAGATAGTGTCGTGAGTGCCATTCGTGCAGGCATCACGATATGTAAACAGTCACTCTATAATATATTCATCACTAGGGACATGGACAGGATTTATAACGAAATCGAATTGTCAAAGCACGCATGGCGACTCCTACCTTAAGTATCAGCTTCTTTTGTTACCCTAGACGAGATATACGAACAAAATGTTTTACATTAAGAAGAAAATTCCAAAATAAAAGATTCTGTACACAGATAAAAATGTATCATGCTTTTATCTACTAAAACAGAAATATTGGGCATTAACCTTTAAAAAGGAATACGTCTGCCGACAATCAAAATACGAAGGTTCTGTAGTTTTTAAATCAATAATCATACAATAGCACTTACCTCAGTAAAATTTAGGCATTAAAGTGGCGTAATCGGCAACAAATTATCAAGAAATTCGCGTAATTTTCACGATAAATAAGGACTGAAAACAGAAAAAGAGCCTACCTCACCGTTCGGGTGTCAATCTCAATTTTGGAGAAGTGTTGTTGTATGTAAAAAATATTTATTCTTTTTTTGTCCCATCAGAATCTACCTTGTTGAAAAAAGAAGCCATTAGCCATAAGAATAGTATTATAATTTTTCTTCAGATAATTATACTTCAGAATCATAATATAATATTATAAAGAGGCAAAATTTGTTTGTATGTATGTAGGGGGGTAATCTTCAGAACTACCAGTCGGTTTTGTTAAACTCTTTTTGCATTGGATAGCCCAATTGGAATGGAAAGCTAAAAGCTCGCGGACGAAGTCACGGGCAGGAGCTAGACATTAATATTCATAAACGAATAAGTCTCTAGGTTAACCTAGCCCATTCTGTTCATAGAGCAGGGAATCGCCGCGCCGCCGCCGCTCCGCCGCCGCGCCGCAGCTTCGCCACTGAGGCGGCTCCGATGCTCTGTGATTCTGCACTTAAGGAACCTCTCTTTTTGTCATCATCTCCATGTAGGGCTGGGTGAAATAACTTTTCAGACTTATTGTGATTTTTTCATTTACTTCTTGTGCCTCACTGTGGCCGGCCTATTGCTTAGGCTTTTTTAATTTCCCAAGGTGGTCAAACAGGCACACCAGACTTAATTTATGTACCTAATTTATGAGTCTGTTTTGGCCAAGGTTTGACAACTTGTATAAAAATCGCTTTTAATAATTAATAGTAATAATGGATTACCTATTGTATCTCGATAATATTTATTATTTATACTTTTCACACTCAAAAAATTGTAGTTGTAGTCATATTTAAATAAAGAGTGGCCTGTAAATAGTACGAAATACTGCAAGAGTTGATAGCTTGGGTCAGTATACCCACACCAATAGAATATTGGAAAACGCCTGGTTCCTTAGATATTGATTTATAATACAATAGTCCAAAAAGGGAGGCATTTGTCTAAATTGTGACATTATAATTATAACAAGAGAATGTACGGATTACAGATTTCGATTTCGTAGGCAATCGATCCAGTACCAAGAAAGTTCAAAATGGCGCCTGTAGGTACGGCCGTACGGGAGAAAACCTGAGGAGAAAACCTATAATTCTAGGTGTACTGTCATAAATGATCATAATGCAACATTATCGTATTCTATAGTTTTTGTCACAACAACCAGCCCCTTTTTAGGCCCGCCATATACCTACGGAATTCCGTTTCGAAATATCGATTTGTAATTTCGAAGGCAGCAAATTCATACAAAAGGATGGCCACGTAAAGACGGAATTCCGTATTTAAGTGCATGTTTGCTTTGTGCTTTGAACAAAACTGTCATTATGCTTTTTTACCACTGGACAGAAAAGCGTTCTGTCAAGTAAAAGTCAGATTTTTATTTAATTAACATGGACTCGATAGTCTTTTTGAGGAAAATGACTATTTAACGAATAATGAGAGGTAAAAAAAAATTGTCATTGATTTTTTCCTAACATGCTGGTGAAATAATGTTCGATTTTAAATAATTTTGAAACTTCTTGAAACCCGTAACTTGTCACCTTAGAGTTATACTCTAAGACTCTAAGCTTGTCACAGAACTTAAATACAAAATTATTGTCGTCTATTGGTGGGGTGACTAAGGTACTGACCCAAGCTATCGCCCCTCGCAGTAGGTCACACTATTTACTGATCAGACTCTTTATTTTGCATGCTTTGATTGTTAAAATTGTCTAAAAAAATATTGAAACTTTGATCTAGAATAAACCTTGTTTGTCAAAAACTATATTTACAAAAAAAAAAAATTCTAAGCTGAACATTATTTCTGCGTTGCCTTACATCAGTAAACCAATAAAAAAAAACGCGGCAAACTTTCCGGCTGAATGTTGGCTGCTGGCAAAAGATCGATTCAAGAATTGTAAAATTGTTTGTCCTTTTCTGTCTTACAGAAATCGTACTGTTGTCTTTGTCACTAACGGGATGGACGCCATTGACCTCTTTCCACTACTGACTTCTGATTGGTCGTATAATGTAGAGGGGATGAATTGTTTGCAAAAAAAACCGCGTCTGTTTGCAGGTAGCCAACATAACGACTGTTTCGCGCCGACTCATCACGCATTTCCTTTCGTTCTTCTGCATTTGGCATTCGGAGTTAAAGGTCGCGTGAGGACCTTAGGTTTAAGTTTATTATTAATTTTAGCCTAAACATAAGTCATGGCCAATAACGATAACTTTGCACAAGACGTTACTGATAATCAACTTAATGGAAATGCAGAAAATGGTGGCGGAGATACACAAGAACATAATAGTGCCGAAGCCCCTGGACGCGATGATGACAGGTAAAGTTGGTTTTGTTTTATCCCTTGTAAGCATTTTATAACATCTTTATTCTTAGCATAATCATATTTTAATCACTCAGAATTTCACGGATATCCATTCTGGTAATCTTTGCAGTTTCTGTCTGCGCCCGCCACAATGGCGGCGTTCTGCCATTATCCTTATCGGCGTAACGCTTGAATCTATTTTAATCGTTAAGATCTTTTCAAAATTTCACATTTTCATCTTTACAGTGCATTCTCTACGATTTAAGTTCAATCCCAGAAGTCTTAGTTTTTATTTCAGAACATTTCCAGGCTTATTTATTAAAATTTAGATTACTCCGAGCCGCATGAAGTAAAATGGCGTCTTAATTGCGCGTCTCTTTTGCACCCGACACCGGCTCGGTTCAGTTATCGATTTTTCGTTTGGTTCTTTGTTAGCATACTTGTGGTTCGTGAATGCCGGTGTTGTGCGGTTCCAAAGCTAGCAGTAAAGCGTACGTAGGTAGTTGCAAGATTTTAAATCGGTAGCGCCGAGTGCGTCGGTGAGGGGTCGTCGCCCTCGCGGCGCGGCGCGTTGGTCAGTTTGGGGCGCTACTAACGCTGTGTCCTCTCTGCAGGTGTGAGCCTGCGCCGCCGCCGCAGCTGCCGCCGAAGGACGTCATGGTATATATCCGCTGGGCTCACACTAAAGTAAAACTATGACCAAACTGACTAGTTGTATCGGCCACTTAACTTTGGGCCTGGATCATCTTTGCCAATTTCAAATCTTGCGATATGACTGTAACATCTTGTTTCATATTTCGTTGTCCTGATCGATAATGTAAATTTCCAGACTTTACTTTTGTAACTTACAGGTTGTCAATTTGATTTGCTGCAGTGCTTGGAGTTTGTTTTGAAAAATAGTAGCTGTAAAGTACTGTAAACAAGTACTGCATAGTGTTAATTAATCAATTGTAATTTTTAAGTCAGTTTCTAAATCGAGACACAAGTCTAAATTGTCTATTTCTTCATGTTTTAATCTTTTACTTTACAATGTCCACAGAAAACTTTTTGTCGGGGGCCTGAGCTGGGAGACCACAGACAGTAAGTGTAGTTGGATTGTTAATTTTCCTGTAGTTGTATCTACATAGTACTATTTATAGGTATTGGTCTTATCATTGACTGGCATTTTGTGTTACAACTACATGTTGCTGACAGGACCAGTTGACCTTGTCTTTTATCATGATGACTTCATTCAGTTCTGCTTCTGACTAAGCATTGAAGAAAGCTTATACCCACATTTCTGAGATATTCCATATTTTTTATTTTATTAGGCATTTAAAATATGTTCAAGTCTAATAGTTTATTCCTTTACTATCCACAGAGGAATTACGTGACCACTTCAGTGCATATGGTGAGATTGAAAGCATCAATGTCAAGACTGATCCAAATACGGGCCGATCACGAGGATTTGCCTTCATTGTTTTCAAGGCACCTGATTCCATAGACAAAGTCATGGCTGCTGGAGAGCACACAATTAACAACAAAAAAGTGGATCCTAAGAAGGCAAAGGCGAGACATGGAAAGATATTTGTTGGTGGGCTGAGCAGTGAAATATCAGATGATGAAATCAAAAACTTCTTCAGTAATTTTGGAACTGTAAGTTCACTTTGCTTCGTTTTAATAGATTTATTAGAAATTATGTGATGACAAATCCGGATTTGGTGAGATAACTTCTTCTTGACATTTACTGAAGAGGAATCCGGGCCACTGATATAATTAAAATATTGATAGTTATTGTGATGTTGCCAATTTCAGTAACTAATGTAATGTTTTTCTTGCAGATTATTGAAGTTGAGATGCCTTTCGACAAAACTAAGAACCAGAGGAAGGGATTCTGCTTCATTACATTCGAATCTGAGCAGGTGGTCAATGAGCTGCTTAAAACACCCAAGCAGACGATCGCCGGCAAGGAGGTCAGTATACACATAGCTGCATTTAAGTGCATCAAGTATGAGAAATGAAATTTAACAGTTGTACATGAAATTGGTGTTGTCTGCAGGTCGACGTGAAGCGCGCGACTCCCAAGCCGGACGGGCCCGGGGGCATGGGCGGGCGCGGGGGCCGCGGCGGGCGCGGCCTGCGCGGGGGCCGCGGCCGCGGGGGCTACGGCGGCCAGGGCGCCTGGGGCAACGGGGGCTACGGCGGCTACGGCTACGGACAGGGAGGCTACGGCGGCGGCTACGACGGATACGGCTACGGCGGCTACGGATACGACGGCTACGGGGGCTACGGCGGTTACGATTACTCCGGATATCCCAATTACGGTAAACGCGGCAAGCAGTACTAGTATAGTGGCGAGCCCCCGCTAGCCCGCTCACCGACACATTACCTCGACTGATGTTACCTGATCCTAGGATACGATGTGAACGTAGTAGAGTAAGGCGCTAGGTTAGCGTTGCGAGCGAGGCGCGACTCCGTCCTCGAGATATGCCTATTTACATTATAGTGAACGTTTATTTTACGAGGAGATCGACATCACGCGAAGCTTAGGTATTTAATTTAGTGTGTAGGAAAATATTTATTTTTCTATATATTTAATGTTCTATCGAGATAATGTGTAGTGAATGTTGTCGAGGCGACAGTGTATAATCTGAATATAATCGCAGCTCTGTCTAAATTTTGAAAAACTAGGATTAATCATCTCATATAACTTTGCTAAAATCATATTAAGTTGCATATTTTGTTTATTTCCACGAGGAGCCGCTTCGCGAACTCTCGTGCGTAGATCGTAGTGCAGTTGCCCATTCGGCTATCGCTCTTTATCATTGTTTCAACGGGTATAACTATATTCTGTACATATGTATGTTACCTGCCTTATGTTTATAAGCGTTCGTTTGTAATACCACTTTTGACATATGTAGCAATGTTGCTCGAGTTTCTTTACTTTTTTGGTAATAATTTTACCTTTCGACGCTCTCGCCACATGCTACATCTGGGAAATGGGGTAAATATGGAGAGACATTGTGAAAGTGATAAAGATATGATGAAGCTTTTGAATAAAGCACTGTTACAAAAATTCTCAATGTGTTTCCATATGTAACCCTAGTCCACTTCCCCTGCCCTTTCTGACTCACCACACGCTTCATACCTACTTTACACTTCTCAAAATATTTTTTACTAATCGCATGCATAATTATTTTGCATTAATTACTACATACAAGTCTTTTACTAAGAAACTATACTTATGAAGATGATGATAAATAAAGACATTTAAGTAACAAGATTTACAATAAGTATGTGAGAATTCTAAATTCCCCCAGAAAATACAATATACTAACTAGGATAAAGTTGTCAGCGAAATGGTTCGCGGTGTGGTTGTGCACGCGTCGCCTCACAACGCGGTCGCACCACGCCGAGACAGTCTCGTGTGCTGCGGGTACCTCCGGGTAGATCTTAAATCGTCTCGTTTATATACTTAACATAAAATACCAGTTATTTATTATCGTATGTAGGTATGTTCTTATAGATCTAGAAAGGGTACCCAGTCATAGTTCTTCCATCTGTTAGATCATCTGTAGATATTGTTATCTTAGAGCGCTGCTAGGCTTCCCGCTAGTGCGACTATTAGTGCCCAGCAACACAAACTGATGTCCCATCTCCCTTCCCTCTGGCCCACAAATGTAGCGCGAGACGATTTACGAGCTACCCTTCCGACGGGACGACCTCGCCCGGCTGTCCCCGCTGCGGCGGGGCGTCCGGTCGGCCGACCCGTAGAATAATTAGAATACGTCGACCAGTCTCCGCGACGTCCACCGTTCCGGCCACGAGCACGCGCTGCGGCGCGGCGGCGGGCGGAGCGGTGGAGGCGGACTAATGTGTTGTGTGTTGCGGGCAGACTACGGCGGGTACGGAGGGTACGAGGGCGGGTACGGCGCGCGCGCGGCTCCGCGCGGCAAAGGTACTGCACTCCGCCACTCCTTGCGCTGCCTCCATGCTCTTGCCGAGCTGAAGCCTGACGATTCAAGCCGAGCATAGCTGGAGGGTTAGGTCGCTTGTGCACTACTCAATTTAACGGTCCGCGACACCGATATTCAAGGAAATGTCACGTGATCTTCTGGCCAAAGTCACGTGAACACCCGGCCAACGTCACGTGAACATCCGGCCAATCTCACGTGCGTGTTCGTCCGGCAAATGTACGGAGATTTCTCATTCTGACTGAAATTCCGTAAAGTGCACAAGCGGCCTTAGGGTACCCTCCTGGATCAGGCTAACCTTGATGACGCTTGCTGCTGTTCGACCGACCGACTGACTGACGTCCATATTCCCCCACGGTTATCTCGACGCAGTTTGACTCGTTACTTATGTGGTTGCTTCAGTTTGTCAACTCTATTGGTTTACAAAAGCTGAAACAGACAAAAGAGGCATTTGATATGCTCTGCAAGAACAAGGAGGAAGCACGATGAGGTCGCGCTGTAGAGTAGTGACGTGTGGCGCGAGGCCGTAGGCGCGGCCCGAGCGCCGGCGGGGAGCATGACACTTAACTTGCTATCTTTTGCTTACTAAGAACCGTAGAACGTTCCATCAAAACTGCGGACATAAAATAACCTTATTCATCACTGGCAAAATTAACTTTTAACGTTTATGGCCTGTTTCACCACCTCCGGACAAGTGTCGGTTAACTTATTTCGTAGGTTATATAAATTCTGTTCCTAATCAAATCTATTGGGTAGGCAGTACCTACCTATCCGGACATCGAAACAGGCCCTTGGTATTATTCATTGGCTATCCAGAGGTGCATCCGCTCTAATGTATCGTCACGTTTCTTCTAAAATAGACCCGTGTAGGTGTCGTGCGACCGAGGCGCCGCACGTGTCTTGCATCTAAGCTAGCATTTGTGTATATGTATTGAATAATTTAACTTGTCCCAATAAAGCACTGTCGCGTCAGTGTCATTGCATGTAAGGTTAAATTAAATAGTCAAATAGTGATAATGTAATAACATTTTTTTTCCTACCCAGCAGCTTGACAAATAATCTAGAACCAAATAAATAGAGTTTAGCGTTACAAACAGGTGACGTTACAGCCGGGTACCAAGGTGGCAAGCAGCGTGGCGGCGGCGGAGGAGGCGGCCGCGCCAACCAGAGGCACCAGCCCTATTAACTGTACCTGCCGATAGTCATCTCAGTCCAATAGTGAGGTGAGCAGACATTACGCTAGAGCTGATCATTTAGAGTTCTTTTTCCGACTCTGATCAGTGATCACATACCAACGTCGAATGCTATCTAGGCGAGCCATTTAATATAACAAAAATTGTTTGTTTATGAGATTTTTAATTCTATTGTAACTAATGTTGTGCTAGTTTAAAGTTAGATGCCAGCCTTTGTAAAACGTAGCTTGTTGTCCGCAGGTTAAGTCACCGGTCATGAGTGTCCCCTGCGCTTCTCGCCTCGCCGCGCTGGGGGCACGTCATTTCATTCCACATTATTAATTTAAGGAAGTAATTGATAACATTTTAAGAAGATTTTTTAAGGGTAAAATACTGTCAGTTGCGATATAGCCGCGTTGGTTCGGCTCTAACGTAAATTTATTATAATATAGTATGGATTATAGATTCACTGAGTATTATTGCAGATTGATTAGATTCGATTATGACATCTGTCTCGAAATTTTACCTTACGTACTGAAAACACTAGAAATAATGAGTAAAAATATAATTACAGAGCTTATAAATTTGTAACAATGTCCCTGTACGCCGGCGAGTCGTTTGAGACGTGTTGCGTTGCGTGTGAATGAGCGAGTGCGCGGAAACGCGCCCGTGTCGTGTGAACGTGTAGTAGCCGCCCCTCATCTGTCACTGTCAGTTATTGATCTGGATCTCATTGCAGATATGTAGTTTTGTATTTAATTTGGTAAAGGATCAAGCAATCAGAATCATGTATTTTATACAAATTAGATGTTTCTTCCATTGATTAGGGATGAAATTAAATTTTTAGACTAAGTAATCGGTCATGAACAAACTCGAGATATACCAAGTTGTGTATGTCAGAATAAAACAAATGTGTAAATAAAATATTGACTTTTTGTCTGTGTTTATGTCACTGAGCGTTTCATCCGCTGTGTGCACGCTCTCGCGTGCGAGCAGCATATCTGGTGTATAGTGAACATCTAAATGTTGATATTTTTAGAAGTACATGTAATGATATAATTTTTTTGTGTCTAGTAAGTAATATACATTACCATCAATTAGGTATTACCACTTGTCTGGGATTAGTTTTATTGTCGTTTCCTATTCTATAACTGCCAATTGCCAATGTAATTTCATAAAACTCGCAAATCTTTGTAAGTATACGTAGATAAATCATTCGAATGTACTAAGCTTGATTTATTAGGCTCTATATGATAAAATAAGCATACCTACTAAGGAAAAGGGCTCCTTCAAATTAGCCGCAAACAAATACGTGACTGCAGCGCGAATTATTGCGGCTAAATTGAAGTCGAACTAATAAAAATAAAAAGAAGTGTCAAAGGTGCTTCCAATGTAATGTATTTATTATTACAATATTGAAAGTTGGAAGGCGATAAGGTGACTCGAGATAACTAGTGGTAGTCTGTGTCGAGTGAGCTCGTAAGTCACTCGAACACAGACTGCCACTATTAATAGTGTTAAGTCACTGGGTACTAGACATCTATGCGATGAGTGTTCGTAAGTCATTCATTACTATAAAAACAAATGAGGTGTAGTAAGGGCCGAGTCACACCGGAATGGCAGCAAAACTGGCAGCGGCTGCCAGCGGCCTCCGGGGTTGCCGCTGGCGGCCTCCAGATCCCACATGCGCAGTCTCCTCTTAACTAGTTTAGTTTCTACATCACATACTCGCGGCCGCCTTCGGTGCCGCGAGCGGCCTCGCGGCACCGAAGGCAGCCTCGGCCGCTGGCATCCGCAGGCAGAACCACCGACAAGATGCGCGTGGAGCGCGGCCGCTCGCGGCACCGCGGGCGGCCTCGAGACCTTACAAGCGATACTGGTCTTATGTAGTCTTATGTATGTAGATGAAGTTTAAAATTATTTCACACTGAAAGTGTAGACTTGTTCTTGCTCGGTCATTGAACGGATCGCTCCGATCTAGTACAATCTGTGAAACGTACTAGTTCGGCCTTCTAGTACTATTAGTACACTAACTGAATGAAGAGTATTACGAGTGCTTGGATGGTATTACAGGCTCATAGGTGTTTACATCGAACTTTAACAATTAAATCGTATCTACTATCTAAACTAATTTTAAAATGGAAACTAACTAGAACGTAGGTACTTATTATTCTAAGAAAACAGAAAATATATTTTTTAAATCGGTAACCTCGCATGCCTATAAGTTTCGAAAGAAATAAAGCAAAATACTTAAACTATTTTAGTAATAAAGATCTAAACACCTTGGCAAATCAGAGTTATGAAGTTGTAAGTTTGAGAAGTCAGAGTGAAACAGGAGTCAAGAGTGCGTCTAGTTCCTCGCTCCCTCGCAACCGGTCTGTTTCCTGCGCGATCCATGAATCGAGAAATGCGTGATCTCTGCGGATCCAAGTCCGAGCGACCGATCGGACGGAACATGATCGAAACGAAGTACTAAATGACCGAAGTACTATTAAGCTTACGGAATAGTTCATTCTAGTACAGTGTCGTGAATGAATTCTTAATAGTACATAGTACATGTACTACACAAGCCTATGAAAGTGCTCGCCGCGTCGCTGCCTTCCGGTGTGATCTAACGCTAAGACACTAGGTAGGTACCGAACATGTGAGCGTTCAACAAAATTTGCTCGAAAAAAATGTTCCTACGTAATTTTTGGGTTGCGCTGGCCCACCAGAATTTTAGCAGTATGCTCCGTAAGCTTCCTGTTTTTGGGAGAGGCGGAGATAAGAACTTTGATACCAAGGTTCTCTGGAGACGCACGGAGCGGTGACAAGGTGTTATTGGTGGATTTCTTTGTCTCCGCCTCATTGGAAACGCAACCTTATCCAGTGAAGTTGTGTGTAAAGGATGAGATGTAAGCTGGAAGGAGAGCGGAGCTTAGCAGTGTGTACAGGCGACCAGCGTGCCATTGACTCTGGCAGGGCCACCATCAGGGATTTTAATTTTGATTACACAAAAAAAAAATTGCTAGTTAGTCGAAATTTGTCGCCAAATATCAGCATTTGTCGGTCACTGGTTCAAAAGATATAAGGGTTTATAGGTGGCCGATCTGGAGAGTCTCCCCAGCAGGGCCACATTTATATCTCAAAAACTAGGACACCTACCGAAGATGATTTCTCCCATATTTTGTCGCCAATTAGTCGCCAAGTCACAGATTTAATCGGGTCTTAGTTTAGGAGATACAATGAGTTCAATTAGTAAGTTATAGTCGAAGAGTTCACGAAAAATTGCCAAGAAAAACTAAACCCTTCTATCTTTTGAACCAGTGACCGACAAATTCTGATATTTGGCGACAAATTTCGACAAAATATGGGAGGAAACAGATCTTCAACAGATAAATGTGGCCCTGCTGGGGAGACTCCAGATCGGCCACCTATAAAGTGTCATTGACTCTGGCAAGGCCACGAACAGGGATTTTAATTTTGATTTCACAAAAAATTAGTCTCTAATTTGTGTGTGCGTAGTCCCAGCGGAAAAATGTCGAATTTCTTAATTTCAGTTTAGCAGATATTTAGTGTATGACGTCGTGTAATTGTGTATAGTAAGTTCAAATTTGTGCATTGGGGAGTTATTCAACAAAAACTGTTTCCGCTGGGACTACGTCACAGAGTAATAACTAACATAGAGGGAGCGTGAAATTTCAGTATAATTACTCTGAGCTTATGACAAATTCAGTGTGAAAAACAAGGACAGATATATAGTTTTATGGGTTGCTTATGGCAAGGCTGTCCACTTTTTTTGTCTCGGTAGTGATGTGCCGTATTTTGCAGAGGTATCGATATAAATTTATTTTAGACAGGAAATTTACTTATTGAATTGAATGTACGTTAGTGTCATGTCATACATTCCATGTATGATAAAATCAAAGAATACACTGTTTGTTTAAAAACGCTCTGGTTCCAACAGGCTTTTACATGTTAATCCTATTCTTCTTCTTCTTGTCGTGTGAACTGCAAGATCTATCAACCAGACACTGATGTCAGTTTTTGTACCGCTTTCCAAGCTCCAACGTTAGTAACGACCATTAGTTCGCAGCTTATCGTTCCTTCCGAAGCATGAAACTATCTTTTCTTTTTACCGATTTCTAAAAAAAGGTTATCAATTCGATATGTACGAGTATGTATCTAATATTGTTGGAATTGCACAATATTCATATTACTCTATGTGGGCTTCTAAACACGTGTGCCAAATTTCATAAGTGTATCTATGTATGTTTGTCCACGAATTTCTCGGAAACTCGTAATCGGATCGTGGTCATTCTTTTTTTATTGGATTTTTATCTTTCAACTTAGGAAACAGTACAAGTTTCATTCAAAATCGGTTCAGCAGTTGTCAAGTTAAGGAACATATAACCGAACTCCTTAACGACAGTACGAATGTGTAAATTGTGTTCGTATGGGTATTTTGTCATTGCGGCGGTAAGGCCCCTCTTTGAGGAGTGGCTAGAGAGGCGCCACGGCGTCCTCACCTTCCGCCTGACGCAGGTTCTCACCGGACACGGTTGTTTCGGGAGGTTCCTGTTCAGGATAAAGCGGGAGGAAACGCCCGGGTGTTACCATTGTGTGGATCGCCCGGAGGACACGGTGGAGCATACGGTGGAGGTCTGCCCCGCTTGGGAGGGGCACCGCCGTGTCCTCACGGAGGCGATCGGCAGCGGCGATCTCGCGTCCGGCCCTGGTTCAGGCCATGGTCCGGAGCGAGAGTGCATGGGAAGCCGAAAAATTAGTAAGTTCTATAAACTTACTAATTTTTTAGTGATGTTGTACCAAAACTAAAAAGAGAAATATAATAAATTTTGCACAAAAAATAAACCGACTTCCACACTAAAAAGCAAAAATAACTTTCGTTTCTAAAGTTGGAAGTCGGTTAATTTTTTGTGGAAAAGTTTTTTTACTTAAAATTTATGTAATGGAATAGAAACAATCGGATCAAAACGGATTTTATTTAATATTTGGGGATAAACAATAAAATAAAGAGAGGAGAAGAAAGCAGTTTAAATTATTCGATTTTCAATCGAATAATTAAACTGCTTTCTTCTCAACTCAAACTCAAAGCATTTATTTCAATTACCAATTTCAATTAAAAATATTCAATTACCAACCATTTACGGGCACTTTTGAATTGTCAAGGGAATCGGTCAGTCAGAAATATGAAGTCCATTCCAAAGCGTAATAGGTACCTATGGAGAAGAACGGGCAAGAAACTCCACGGACACTCTTTTATATAAAATAAATTGTTACAAAATATTCGTTAAATCTTTCATGTTGAAATTATACATGTGAGAACAATGTAGAAAGACGTGCACGTTAAAAGCGTCCGTAATAAAAAGATAAATAATGGAGATAAATAAAAAAAATATATATATAGATAATCCAAAAATTTTAATCAGCCATGGCAGCTAAGAGTTGGCCAGTCCCAACTGACGGCGCCCGTTCACGAACATGACGCATGTATCAGCACCATTCAGCTCAACCATACAATTATATGCAAAATTTCTGAAAACAACAAAGAAAACTAACTTGGTGTGTTGTGTTACTTGTGTTTTATCTACTATACTTTATTTATAGCCAAAAATACATATCAATATACATTAGGTAAAGTATATAGTAAAGTAAAACAATTGGTAAAAGTTAACACGTTCACAGTCCCCATACAAACCATTTAGTAGACACCTTTTTTTTGGTGGGAAATTGGCAAATAACTTATCCCGCTCTGGGCGGAACGGGGGGCGTATCAGACTTTACTGACTAAAACCTACCCGTGTTCCTTCAGTTGCCTGTACGTTGCCAGGGGCCACGGTATCCCTTTCGGACTTTCCCGCGATTTTAGTCGACCCCTCAAACCGGCAAGAAAAACAACTGAAGATACATGAAAAACATTTTTTTTCACAGAGCTTTGGGGCACAGAACTGTGAACGTTTTGTGATAGGTAAAACATAACGCGAATTGATCAATAAGTGAGCGCACGTGTCTTTACTTACCAATAATAGGGATGGTATGGCGCCAGGTCTAAACCTTCTCCATTTATCGCTACTTACAAAGCAGTCATTCGTAAAATGTTTAGAACATACTCGGCTGTGCTTAGTCCAATAATTTCTGGCTCTTGGAATCACTTTACACCAATTTTCTTTCTCATTTGAAGGTATACTGAAAAAGAAAACGATAACTTTTCCAATTTATCGGCATAAAATTATCATATCGATAAAAAGTATCTCCATCACTAGCATAATATAACCTCACAATATAACGATTATTTTTTTTGAAAATTAATTCGCGATCACAACATAATTTGTAATAAAGATAGTTTGAAGAGATCATTATCATTCTAATATATATGTTATTAATTACTGATGACGTCCAAATATTTCGCGTGATTTTATATGAAAACTGTAAAAAAACACTTACCGATAAAAGCTTACAAATTCTTTGTTTTCTTTCCGTTACGAATGTGATTTACACGATAACACAAAACAAGCCATGTTAACAGCCTATTGATCTGTCCTTTGCACCTATTTTTTTTAGAATTTAGAATTTTGAATAAAATAATGACCAATACCTCAACCAGCACACGTACTGAAATTCACGACGTATTATACGACTAAATCAAATACTATAGACGGTTAACCGTGTACTAAGTAACTATTGTGGTTTTTTAATTGGTCGTGTATAAAGAGACCAAGAATGACCGTTTGACAATTTCGGAACGTCCATTTAGTTTTAGCATAGACGAATCCATATGCATTTGTCTCTTTTAAGTGTACAATCTGCGCCATAAGAGAGAAGAGCTTAGATATATCGTAATTTGTCTCTAAGTTGTAGGCTCCCTCTATGCTTTAGTTATTACTCTGAGCTACGTCATCCCAGCGGAACTTTTTTTTACCTATGGTCGTACAAGAAAAAAAATAGATTCAATAATTAGTTTGTAACGAGAGGTAAATGTGTATGTTTAAATGAAATTTGTGCGTCCTTTATTTACCAAGTTATTCAAGTTTCCGCTGCGCTAACGTTTGAAAATTTGATGAAAATCATATAAAACGGTTTAGTGCAAGTTGTAATTTTTTACGTGTGCGTAGTCCCAGCGGAAAAATGACAAATTTCTTAATTTCAGTTTAGCAGATATTTAGTGTATGACGTCGTGTAATCGTGTATGGTAAGTTCAAATTTGTGCATCTAACCATTGGGGAGTTATTCAACAAAAACTGTTTCCGCTGGGACTACGTCATCCCAGCGGAACTTTTTTTGTCCTATGGACGTACAAGTTATTCAAGTTTCCGCTGCGCTGACGTTTGGCAATTTGATGAAAATCATATAAAACGGTTTAGTGCAGAGTTGTAATTTTTGACGCACGTTGCTTTGAATTTGTGTGTAATGTGTGTGAAAACAGAATTTGAAAAAAACATACCGTTCAGAAGATATACACGTAAAAGTAAAATTAGGTTATTAGGTCCAAGTACTTAAAATAGGAACTCTAGAGCCTAACTTATAACGTTTATTTGTATCTTGTAAGGGTCTACAATATCCTGCCAAGTTTCATTTATGTGCTCTTAGTAATTAACGAGCAATGGCATAATTTACTACGACTGGATCACTATATTTAAGACATCCGATTGTAGGACTGTTTAATGGAATAGCAAAATGAAACATTCCAATATTTAGTGTATTCATTCTACTATTCACATGTAAAATTTCAGCTCACTACATTAAATTATTAAAGAGATATAATGAAAATACTAGAACAACTGCAATACATGGATAAACCGACCAAGTTTGAATGGCTACGAAAAAGCGGCCGTACAGTAGAAAGAGCTAACGTTCTAAAATTTCCAGTATAGTATCGTTATTGTGTTTAATAGTTTCGTACAGGTGTCGCACACAATTCTTGAACAACTAATAACTTTCGTGATAAAAATAGTAGATTAACCGTTGTCGCTAGAAGAAAACGGTCTTAGAAAACTGTCCTTAACTTTTTGAGACATTTTAATCTGCATTCACAGATTTTGAAAAAATTGTACAGTCAGCAAGAAAATGGGCAGTTTTTACAAAAAAAATTTTTGATGCCAATCGATCCTGTTTCTTATAAGGATCAAAAAACTCCAACTGAGGTTTGAGTACTAGAAAAGTCAGAAATCGCAAAAAACTTTTCGCATACATTTCGGAGGAAATGTGACTCCAACTTGCCATTTTACGATGACAGACTGGCCGAAACTAAACTAAAACAAATTGAACTTCAAATTTCGAACGAATAGAGAACAAAATTTAGAACCATTGTTGCATTTAGAAAAAAAAAAATTACATAAGTAGTTTTTTTTTTTTTGCAATTTCTGTCTTTTGTAGAGGACAGTCGTTTTTAACGTTTTCCAAACAAGTCTAAAAGTTCTAAATAATTTGAGGTAATTTCTAGGGTTCCGTACCTACCTCAAAAGCAAAAAGGACATAATTATTTTGATACTAGCAAATAAATCAAAACCGGGTACTTCCCGTTAACCTACAATGATGATATTTGGCAAGAAGCAAGGTCTTTTCCCTTACACAAGTAAAGGGAAAAGTCCGGAAATCGTTCATTTGTAGTTTTACCACACAAAAAATGATTCGTTTACAAACTTACACTTGGAGAGAATTGACCGTGACGTCTATCGATGTAACATGTTTTTCAATTATAATGTTCCAAGTTTGTTTTTGCAATAAATTCATCCCAACTACGAAACCCTTCATTGTGCGTGGTCCGATAGCACTTGGCTGGTTTTTTTTTTTTTGAAATTTTTTGTTCCTGTTTGGCTACTCTGTCTATCATAATAAAGTATGTTGTAGTTTCTTTCTTACGAAATGTATGGGAAAAGTTTTTTGCGATTCCTGACTTTTCTAGTACTCAAACCTCCGTTGGTCCAATAGAGTTTTTTTATCCTTATAAGAAACAGGATTGATTGGCATCAAAAAAAGTTTTTGTGAAAACTGTCCATTTTCTTGCAGACTGTACAATTTTTTCAAAATCTGTGAATGCAGATTTAAATGTCTCAAAGAGTTAAGGACAGTCTCCTAAGACCGTTTTCTTCTAGCGACAACGGTTAAGGTAGCTGTCCTTACTGCCCCATCTCAAAAATCCACCCTGTATATTCACTTTAAAAATAAATAATTAAATTAAAATAAAACAAATTTTTAAGGGGGGCTGCCACACAACAAACGTGTTTTTTTTTTGCCGTTTTTATAGATAATGGTACGGAACCCTTCGTGCGCGAGTCAGACTCGCACTTGGCCGGTTTAAAAAAAATTAGCTATCCTAATTGTAGCCAAATAATATATGGACATCGACGGACTACATTGGTAGGTAGCGCCTCGGTATTTGTATCTAAAGGCACACACACAAACACGCTATTGACGTGAAAAATCAAGGTAACTTAAATATATTAATCTGCAATCATTACGGCGCGGTGGCGTCCTCTTTTCAAAACACTCAAATTGTCCACCACCTTGTTCAATGCACTTAAATACCCGCATTCGTAATTGTTCTTTCAATTTTTTACACAAACAAACCACGCTGTAGTTAGACCGGGGACAATTGAAACAATTTTACTTAAAACGTGTGCAGTGAAGTATCCATAGTACCCACATCCCTCGTATTTATATCGTTGAAAGGGTCGTTATCTAGCTCCTAAATTAAACATAATCTATATCTCAATTTCGAATAGTTAACCTACAATCACCTATTAAAGTAGGTCGGGCACAGTGGTTCTATTGACCCCATCCCAAGGACGGTTGAAACAATATGTAGGGATAATTGAAACACTGAAAATATTTTAAGAAATACTGTAGGTTTTTAATCAGTCTTAACATATTACACTTACCACTAAATTATTTATTGAGATCGTGACAATTTCGTCAACGTAACATTCATATTTCGAAAATTACAAATTTAAAAACATCTTCAACATAAACAACTCAAAATATCTCTTATTTATATAACTTTAATGCTCTAATTTGTGCTATTGAATACTATTTCACATTATTGAAAGACTTAATATCCAATTACGCTGTAATGACACTTGCATGGGGGAGAAAAAAAGGTAATCCAGTCTCATACAAAACAGCTTGTTTCAATCATAACAATGTTTCAATCATGACAATGTTTCAATCATTAAAAAAAATTCAATCATAACAATCGTTTATTGACTCGTATAGGTATATAGGTTTGATTCTTCTTGTGAAATTTTAATTCAGAGATCAATCAACTTAGCTAATATTTGGCACTTAAAACTTTTTGGTAAATTATATCCTAAAACTAGTCAAACATACATAGGTATGTATTAAAAAAACTAATCTCCATTAGGGACTAGGTAAAAAGTTGTTTTTATTAAAACTCGTCGCTCGTGCCAAGCTCGTCACTTGAGCACACCTGACAGACAAGTCTGGATGGTGGCCCAAAAACCCACGGAACTACTCCCGCAATCTCATTTTCGCCCCATGTAGCAGGCCTTCAGAGTTCGTAGCGTACAGTCAGATCATATGCCAGTTTTCTCATATCCTTAGCGGTTAGCCCAAAGTAAATATCAGCTGACTTGATTGAACTGTATTTTATACTTTACTGTAACTTCTGTCTGTACCGTGTTTTCGTTTTCGGGGCATCTCTAGAAAAGATGAACGAAAAAAAAAATTTGATTAAACTTAATGTCGAGAAAACACAACTTTCTTCTGTGCAGTTGGGTAAAAATGCGGAATATGCGGGGACGTTTGAAACGTTTGAAACGTCCACAGGCAAGTTGTTTCAAACGTACCCATCTCACATCTTCTACTTCAATACTCAATATTTTGATTTATATTGACTTTAACATTAATCAACAGTATTAAAAATACTCTTAAATAGATAAACAATACTCTAAAATAAGAAAAACTGTCAAACAACAAGATTTAAATAGGTAAATATCAAAAATAAAAAAATCCTGAATACTTACTTTTTGGCGCAAAATTCGTCGAGACATCCTATGCACAACTGCGTCGCTCGCTCGCTTGAGCCGTACTAAACGTAAACACAAAACCGAGCATGGTCGACGAATCAACGAACGACGCGTCACACACGTAGGTATAATGGTTTTCGAGAAATTGCAGTTGTTGCAATCATGAACTGTTTTAATTGTCCCCGGTCTACCTACTCCCGGTGGAGGGATAAAGAAAAAATCCTTTAGAGCAAGTTTGTTTATTTGCCTATTCTTTTTAAGTACTTTGAGCGGCGAGAACGCCGAAGCGCCGCGCCGGTGACGTGCAGCAGAGGAAACCGTCGTTCTATCTCGCACTTTTTCCCGTTTTTGTATTTGCGGAATACCTTTAATAGAGATAACAACACTCGAGTTCGTAACTATTCATAATAAGTTCCACTTTAATTAAACTGGCTGACTTTAACTTACGTGACGGGCAACTCGTTATAAGTAGCTCGTCTGTACACGCGCATCTATCTTCCTGACCTATGCGGGCGCCGTCTTCGCCCAAGCTAAACCCCGTCAAATCCAGTGATTGCAGGTAATACAGAACAGATTCCTTCGTAAGGCCACGGGAGCCCCTTGGTTCTGTAGGAACGAGACCCTCCACCTCGACTTTAGACTCCCCACAATCCACCAGTTTCTGAAACGCAATTCCAAGCGTTTCTTTGATTCCGCCGCCACCCATCGCAACCCTCTGGTTGTCGAGGCCGCCAGTTATGTCCCGAGTCAAATCAGCACAGTCCGCCGCCCGAGGCAAATCCTTTCCGACCCAGACGACCCCATAACCCTCCTCCAGGAGAGCAATAGGGAAACCAGTACAGTGAGAAAACACACACACCGACACACTTTCCGACCTCGCCGCAGAGATCCGCGATCGCGACCCTCCCGAGTAAATGATACTCCCCCCCGACCCTTGCTCGACGATGCGCCAGCCCGCGTCGATGATGCTGAGCCTGTAGCTTTAAATTCCCCGATTAATAATAATGATATACCTTCTATCCAGCCTGTCCCTCTTGCTGTCCTCCCCCGAGCGAACGCCCTAAGCCGAGGTCTGTACCCCACAGGGTGTGCCCTTAGCGAGCGTTCGCCTAGTTTTAATTAGCATATTTTTTGCCCCTGGCTGGAGGCTTTGAGTGTAGAAGCTTATGGCAGCCACAGGATTGACCGGTTGAGTAGTCATGACCTTAGTGGTCAGCTAAGAGATGCCCTACATTAAAAAAAAAATAGAATAAGTTTATATTTATTTAATTCGAAACAAACATTCCTCAATATGACGTCATAGATACTGTCTAGAAACTACATAAAGTATTTTGTACTTGCTTGTACAACTGGGAAATTGAATTCTATAATATCGTTTTAATTACATACCGACTAAATCTGTAACTTCGCGACAAATTTCGACAAATTGGCGACAAAATATTGGAGAAAACAGATCTTCGCTAGGTGCCCTAGTTTTTGAGATATAAATGTGGCCCTGCTGGGGAGACTCTCCAGATCGGCCACCTATAAACCCTAATATCTTTTGAACCAGTGAACGACAAATTCTGATATATGGCGACAAATTTCGACAAATTAACGACAAAATATGGGAAAAACAGATCTTCGCTAGGTGCCTTAGTTTTTGAGATATAAATGTGGCCCTGCTGGGGAGACTCTCTCCAGATTGCAACTTCGTCCTATTGTAATGTGGATTCCTTTTCTATTGAAAATCCACATCAAACTTCATTCAAAATTGTGTGTCAGAATATAAGAAGTATTAGTCGTAATTTGCCCAATTTCATGACATTAATGGAAAGATCCCAAACAAAATGGGATCTCGTTGTATTGACAGAATGTTGGCTTCCCCGTACTCATTCTATTCCCCAACTACAAGACTACGAATACGTTAGTACACTTAATAATTTGACCCAGAACGAAGGAGTGGTAGTGTACTACAAGCCAACAATACGATTAAAATCTGAGGAGCCTATACTCAAGCACTCCAACTGCCTCATATTAGAAATTAACGAAAATACTATTGTTTTAGCAATTTACAGACCTGCAGGTTTTAGAAATATAACTAGATTTAGTCTTTAGTACTTTTTTAGTCCCTAAATACACTTTTAAGTAAATATTCCGCTTACCTATTCAAACATCATACTTATAGGAGATATTAATGTCGACATCACACCTCAAAATACTGATTCCAACTCTTCTTCGTACTTAAACTTACTAGCTTCCCATGGTATGTTACCAGCACATACACTCTCCACACATGGTCTAACATGTCTTGACCATGTCATGCTTAAGACACATAGCGGAAAGTTCCATAACTGACCATGATTGTACTCGTATATTTTTCGCAATTGAACTAAATTCTCGAAACCGTAAGCCCAGCTATCTAATTACGCAACACATTTTCGATTTACAATTGAGTCAAATTTGTTTCGATTTGAATACAATTGCATTCAATTTATAATTTTCGAATTACGTAACTCTAAAATCTGCGTTGTCAACTGCACTCTGTTTCAAACGCTAAAGAGTGAACGATACTCGTCTAAAAAGGCTATTAGTGGAATTACGTAATCATTTTGACAGTTGAAAATTTGTTTCAAATCAACGAGAAATTGCTTTCAGCTATCAATCTAAAGAGAAGGCACCCTACTGGTCGCATTCGATTTTCTTTGCAATATTTTTGGGATTTACTCGTATAATCTCCTTACTTATTACAAAATTATGTAAGTGAACGTCGTCTTCATAAATTGTGAATGTGTTTTTGTGTAAAACCTCAATGATAGATCAGTATTAGGGTCTGTAAAATACCGAAGCAACGAGGTCGGTTTTTAATAATAATTGTGAAAGTTTTCTTCTGTTACAAGTTGCTTACAACCTAAACTAAAGATATATATTATGATATTTCAGAAACGAGGTATTTTGGTGGCATTTTAAAGGAAAGACAAATTCGTACCTCGTACCGTATCAAACTTATCATAAGCCACAAGCTTAGCAACCCAGTCGGGCTTGTACTTCATTGGAAAAGCAAATTTATTACAGGAAAAACAAATATTATAATATAGTTTGAAGCATTTTATGTCAATGGATTCTGTAAGGACATCGGTGAACATACTCACCACACCATAAATAGATCTATTTCCACATCATTGTCTGTATAAGGTACCTACTTAATATCAATATTATTTTCTTTCTTAGTGTTGAACATTGATTGTGTGTTTAGCATAGCAACAATTTTACACACAATCTTATTGTTTGTTGGTAAATACGAAATGCACCATCAAACGTAAACTTACCATACATTTAAATAAAGTCAATTGTAGGCACCTAATTGTTGTTTATAGCAGAATATTGCTGTTCTATAAAGTAGATAGATTGTGCATGTAAGTGTTTAAGGGAGAGGCCTATTAGACTTTGTGGATGGATGTAATGGTTCATGGAATATCAATCTAATGAGGATTTACTTAATTATTTTTTTTATATTTCAGGTGTCAGGCTCAACTATATTATTCAGGAAAAAATTTAACTCTCATGAGCGCTTACAGCAAGAATTAGCAAGCAGTACATACTTATTCCATGATGACTGCCACAGGACATTAGATTCCAAATTCCACTAATCCTTACAGTAGTGTCCAAATATTTCATAATAATGTGAAGATATAATAAAAGTCGTTTTTGATTACCATAATTTATTTCTCTCTATTTACTGTTACCTAATAAATGACAGTTAATTTAGGCAAATAGGTACCTACCTCTAAATAGTATCAATAAAATAATCAATTGGCTGTGTTTATAAAAGGCATAGTATTCAATTCTTAAATATTTCATTATAAGTTATTTTTATTTGCACCTTTATAGGTACAAATAAAAATTACAAGTACAGGTTCAAAATAAAAACACTTTATTAAAGTTTACACTGTTATCAATTAACAAAATAGTAACACATATTTATATTGCTGTTGTACAAGACAGAACAGTAAAAAAAAAGAAGATTATCTTTCATTAACAATCTTCAGTTTTTACTTTAGTTCTTGAGAAGCTTGAAAACTGAAGTAGCAGAGCAACGGGGCAACGCAGCATGGGCGACATCCTTCATGCTGCCCTCATGTCTTCATAGGTGAAACGCCCCAGGAACTCTATAGTTTTAAAACAAAATCTTATTATTTTTTGCTCAAATAAAGTACCTACTTAGAAATTATGTGGCAAAGTAAAGTAGGCTCAACTAGGTTTTCATTAGCCCATGGCTGGACAAAACCCATCAGCCTAGTCATTGGTGCTGGTTGTATAATTTCATCTTTATTTAGGGCTGATATTTCAGTCTCCAGATATTTTATAATACTGAATTATAATATTAAACATTAGTTAGGTACACACAAAATATCTGTTGTGTCTATGTACTAAGTTCAGCCAAGGAAATATATTCAAAGTTTTATTTATTATGTGACTTGCTACGCTTTATTCTTAACTATGTGTCAAAAAGCTTACCTTCAATGATTAATACAGAAGATTGGATATTCAATCCATGTTTGAACAACAAGATTGATGTTGGGTTGCGTTCCCTTCTTGTATTTTCAGCTCTAGCACGGTCTGTGAAAATATTATAAATATGTTTTGTAGTTAGTTGTTATTTGGCTAGTGTAGTTAGTTATTATTTGGCTAGTTGTAATTGTTTATTTCAGCATCTACTTATGTACATAAATATCAATTAACAATTTCAGTTAAGACTGAGGTTGACAGACATAGTAACTATATTTAACCACAATAAAAAGTTAGATGCTTGTGTCTACACAACAAAAGAATGATTGTCCATAGGTAGATTGACCAATAATGTACCTACAGCTACAATAATGTAATGAGATACAAAGGTACTCTCTTACACACGTTATTCCTATTTATATTGGCTTACTTACTTGTAGTGATAATATCGACTTAGTTACTTTTCGCTATTGAGCAAAACAGCCTAAGTAAGTCTTAGTGCAGCCAGTAGAAAACGAAAACAGAGCACGCAGTGTCTTCAGTGTCTTGAACGAGAGAATTTTCCAAAGTTTTTCCGACTTCCACAAGCCACAAGAAAAATGTTCCAAAACTGCTTAGCATAGGCCCATGTTTCTGTAAGAGAATAGTAAATATAATCTTGTATGTTGAAAAATATAAAACATTAAAGGCAAAACAATGCTTATCAAAAATATTACCGAAAACTAAAATGTAAACAAAGTCATCGCCAATTCGCCATGTTAAATATCGTATTCTCCACAGACTTCAAAGAATGATCATTCCAGCTTCCAGCGCAGATTATTTTCGATGTTTAATATGTGTTATATGCCTTTCTTGTTCTTTTCTCTACAAACTGATAAAGTTAGAGCAGTAAAGACAGGCAATATTCTGCAATAAATTCGACTCTGAACACCTCACAATAAGTCGGCAGATCGTTCAAGAGGTTATTCAACTTTTACTCAGTGCTGCCAATTTTTTTCCCTGAGTCCGGTATAGACATGCGTCAGATACATCAAAACGAATTTAAAATCAGATTTCAGTCAGAAATCGAATCGTATCGATTATCCGAACTAGACAAACCAATTTCACAAAACCAACCACGGCAATAGTAGCTTTGCGTAAGTACGTATTTGTTTATGTTTGAATAGTTTTTAATGATGCACTTACAACCGAATAATATTACTAAAGACGATTGAAACTGCGAGCTGGAGCCACTCCTGAAACCGATTTCTAAAAACGGATTTTGAAAGCGATTTCAAAATCTGAAATAGGATATTTAACCGTTTGGTTAAAAACTTTATTCGATTAATAAAATAAGATTTGACATTTGAATAAACCTTTTTTACATTCCGTTCAACCGATTTTAACTTCTATTGATTTGGTGGCATGACAAACGGCAACCGCAGTATAATTATTGAAATTTTAGTGAAGATGTTTGTTTTCAAACGGCTTAACGGCAGATTTTTTTTATCCCGTAAGTACGTTCCCGTCTGCCGTGAGATATGTTTTTTGAAATGACGTTGTTTTTCGATCTCTACTCGGGCGGAGCCTCTGTGTGACTTCAATATATTCGTCATGCTGTGTCAGTCTTTCCAAATCAGCGTTCGAATCCGCAGTGGTTTCGGCATTTGAAAGAAATAAATCGAAAAATCACTGACACAGGTTTTAAACAAACAATAAAATATGCCATTATCGTGTTATTTAAATATTTTCTCGAGTCAAAGTTTTAGTTTGATTGTATTGTTTTCTACAAATTGAATTAAACTAACCATTAGACACAACCACCGGCCACTGAAAGCAAAATTTCTCCGCCAGTAGGGGTGTCCAAATCCCCAGGTTTAGTGGAAATCCCACTAAGTTGACAACACTGCTTTTCTACGATTTTGTCATTGGCTACAGATAACAAAAACGTGAAAAGAAAAACGTTTTGTTACGTATTTCAATTATGGTAGTTTTTGGTAGAAAGTGTTTTAAAAATTGGTTTTTAATTTTTCGGCAATCATTGTACATTTTCATTTATAAGCACTAGTAGAGTATCAGTTGTAATAAAAAAAATAAAAAATATAGCACAATAATTTGGAAATTAATCATTCCTACATGGTGTAACAAAACACATCATCCAAATAAATTATAGCCAATTGATTAGAACATCCCTATCCAATTACGGTCGACTGATATAAAATGTGTAGCGTAATTCGAATTTGGGCAGGCGTTTAAAACTGGACTTGCTTTCGATTCAGAATTGTAAACAGAAATAAAATGTGTTGCGTAATTAGACTGCTGTTCCAAAGTAATTAAAAAAGTAAACTATGAAACCTTGGACAATGACATGAGCTTAATCGACCTAGGATAGTTAATTGATTCAGGCGTGACTTTGCGGAAATCCATTATAAAATACAATAGACGACGTATATTTAGTAACCTAATACGCTTAACCGTTCTTAAGGAGTCATAAAGAACCCTGTAAGAAATCGACACGTGTTTCACCTCTCAACGAGGCATCCTCAGGATGGCTATTGACTTGTTGCGAACCTGGACCCGACGTGTGAACACGTCAAGCGTCGAGAGCAGTGTGAGTCAATTCGCTTTTTTTTTTTTTTTTTTTTTTATGTAGGGCATCTCGTAGCTGACCACTGAGGTCATGACTACTCAACCGGACAATCCTGTGGCTGCCTTAAGCTTCTACACTCAAAGCCTCCAGCCAGGGGCAAAAACTATGCTAATTAAAACTAGGCGAACGCTCGCTAAGGGCACCCCCTGTGGGGTACGAACCTCAGCTTAGGGCGTTCGCTGGGGGGAGGACAGCAAGAGGGACAGGCTGGATCAATGATATATTATTATTATTAATCGGGGAATTTAAAGCTACAGGCTCAGCATCATCGACGCGGGCTGGCGCATCGTCGAGCAAGGGTCGGGGGGGAGTATCATTTACTCGGGAGGGTCGCGATCGCGGACCTCGGCGGCGAGGTCGGAAAGTGTGTCGGTGTGTGTGTTTTCTAACTGTACTGGTTTCCCTATTGCTCTCCTGGAGGAGGGTTATGGGGTCGTCTGGGTCGGAAAGGATTTGCCTCGGGCGGCGGACTGTACTGATTTGACTCGGGAGATAATTGGCGGCCTCGACAACCAGAGGGTTGCGATGGATGGCGGCGGAATCAAAGAAACGCTTGGAATTGCGTTTTAGAAACTGGTGGATTGTGGGGAGTCTAAGGTCGAGGTGGAGGGTCTCGTTCCTACAGAACCAAGGGGCTCCCGTGGCCTTACGAAGGAATCTGTTCTGTATTACCTGCAATCTATGGATTTGACGGGGTTTAGCTTGGGCGAATACGGCGCCCGCATAGGTCAGGATGGGGCGAATGCACGTTGTGTAGATTCGCAATTTGCACCTAAGTGACATTTTGCTACGTGCATTCAACATGGAGTGGAGTCTTCCGAGAGCGAAAGCGGCCCGCGCGCGGGCCTGCTTTATGTGGTCTGCGAAAGTGAGGTGTTGGTCGAGGACCACACCTAGATACTTGGCTCGCTTCTCCCAAGGGATCGGCTTGCCGAGCATGGTGATGGGTCGGGGCAGGGGGGGTCTGTATCGAGCCAGCAGTTTGGAAAACATGACTGCTTGGCTTTTGTCGGGGTTGACTTCGATCCTCCATTTCCTAAACCAGGCGCCAAGGTTATTGACTGCGGTTTGGAGAATGCGGGCTATCGAGTCGGGTCCAGCGCCCTTGTAGTAAATGGCCGTATCGTCTGCGAACAGAGCCAACTGTGCCTTTTTACTCTTCGGGATGTCGCTGGTGAATAGAGTGAATATGAGGGGGGCAAGCACAGAGCCCTGAGGGACGCCTGCGCGGATGGGACGGGGAGAGGATATTGCGCCTTCGATGCGATAGCGGAATGTGCGATTCAACAAAAAGTCTCGTAAGATGAGCACGATACGATCTGGCACACCGAGTTGGTACAGCTTGTATATTAAGCCGTTGTGCCAGACTTTGTCAAACGCTTTCGCTATATCGAAGAATACTGCACCGGTATACAAACCACGCTGGAAGCCAGCGCTTATGTGTTCGATTATCCGGTGGGCCTGATGCACGCTAGAGTGCTGGTTGCGGAACCCAAACTGTTCGTTGGGGATGAGGCCCTTTGTCTCGGCGTAGTCTCTGAGACGCTTATAAATAAGCCTCTCGTAGACCTTGCCGAGGACTTTGAGCAGACTGATGGGGCGGTAACTCGAAGGCTCGGTTTTGGGTTTGCCGGGCTTCGGGATACCGATGACGGTGGCGTCTTTCCACACTTGTGGGAAGAAATTGTTGCTTAAGGCACCATTGAAGATGGTGGTCAGTAGCATTATCAGGTGGGCAGGGAAAAGAGTCGATTCGCCCGCCAACCCCACTTATATAGGATTACTGCCCCGCCCACCTCGGCTAGGATCGTTATCAGCGCGATAAGGGGCTGCGAACAAACGCAGTAAAGGTGACCTTGGTATTGTTGTATTTAATTCATTCAACAGTGGAACGTTCCCTGTATTATTTTTTAGCAATTTCTAAACTCTCTAGTACTGACATTCTGAAACCTTTATCACATGTGTGTAAAATTTTGAAAGTGTTATTATTATATAACGAATGACCTGAATCGATTAAGTGTTGAGCAAAATGCGATTTTTCTGGATAACTATTCCTATACGCTGCAATGTGTTCTTTATATCTTGTTTGAAAATTACGACCAGTTTGACCTATGTATATACTTACAATCATCGCAATGTAACTTGTAAACACCTGATTTTTTATGGTTTTCTAATCGATCTTTTCCGTTACAAACCTGTTTTAGTGAATTATTTGTTTTAAAAGCTACCCTAATTCCATTTCGAAACAATGTTTTAGAAACCCTATCACTTATTAACCCTAAATATGTCAAACGTTATGTATGTTTTTTTTAATTTTTTAATCGACCTTTCTTCAATATTTTGCGAGGGTAATGTCAACCCAGCTACAAATTATTTTATTACTACCCTGAATCAAGCAATAAAAAAAAATACTTCCAAGATAAAGACATCTAATAAGAAATTTATTAAAAAACCCTGGATGACCAGGGGTTTGTTAAAATGTATGAGGAACCTCGACAATATGCATCTAAAACTAAAAGAACTTAATAAAAAGACCAACATAACGAGACGCCAGATATAACGTACGCACGGCTACACATCAAGCTATACATTTCCAGTATAAGCTGACCTCACATTTGTACGGAAATCCTATACAATGCGAGATCAGCATAAACTGGAAATGTATAGCTTGATGTGTAGCCGTGTGTACAAACGATATCGGAATTTCAGCAATGATCTTTTAAAAAAAAAATTGAGCAGAATATGAGAGATCGGAAATCAGCAAAGCTGCCTCTATTAGCAAGAAAAAACTCTGGGAAGCCATTAAGACAGTGACAAATACAAAAAATACAAAGACATCCCTACTACTACTATCTAACAGCAATCCGCATGACGACTTGAACAATATAAATTCATTTTTTGCAAACATGGGCAAGAATCTTGCTGAGAAAATACTACCTAGCAGTAATCCATTCCCTGAAATACACATTAAAAACTCATTCACTCAATCATTTGTTTTACTTCCCACCGATATACGAGTAGCTGAGGTTGAACAAATCATCCAAGGCCTTAAAAACGACTGTGCAGTTGGGCGCGACAACATCCCGCTAGCTTCTTAAAGCGTTATAGAGAGATTCTACTTCCACCTCTGACTTACATTTGCAATCTTGCCTTTTCAACTGGCACTTTCCCAAACTCTCTTAAACTTGCAGAAATTCACCCTATACATAAGGGGGGGGGGACAGGGACTGTGTCAATAACTTTAGACTTATTTCCATTTTGCCAACGGTATCCCAAATTTTGGAAAAGTTAATAAGCAAACGCTTTACTAAGTACCTCGAGTCAAACAAATTGTTATCACCTTCTCAGTTTGGTTTCCGATCCGGAAAGTCAGTTGTTTCCTCAAATCTTGATGGTAAGCAAAAGGTGCTGGTGATCTTTCTGGACCTAGCAAAGGCTTTTGACACGGTCTCTGCCCCGCTTCTCCTCGAGAAGCTGGAGCGGGTTGGAGTGAGAGGAATGCAACTTAAATTATTTTCTGATTATCTCACAAATCGCATGCAGAGAGAGAGTAAGGGTTGGTGATATGTGCAGTGATGATCTTGACATCACGTATGGGGTACCACAGGGCAGTATTCTTGGTCCCACATTATTTTTGACGTTTATCAACGACCTCTGTAACCTCAAAATGCGTGGTGGCAGGATCGTCACTTTTGCGGACGACACAGCTCTGCTTTTTCACGCGGACTCATGGGAAGAAGTTTATTCAAATGCTCAGCTCGGTTTCGACATGGTCGCAGAGTGGTTAAAAAATAATAAACTCACCCTTAATGTATCTAAAACTATGTATATTCCCTTTTCCATAAAAAAATATGCGGCCACTTCTTCTTCAAATCTTTCATTAACATCACACACATGCTCCTTCCTGCAAGACAATTCTTGCTCATGTCTGGCTCTTAAAAAGACGAATGTTATCAAATATTTGGGTATCCAGATTGACAGTGGTCTTAGTTTTCAACCGCACATAGACGCACTTACAGCGAGAACGCGAAAATTGATATTTGTTTTCAAAAATGTATGTCATGTGGCGGAAACTAAGACTATTGACACCGATATCATCATCGACATCGATATTACGCACTAGTTCAGTCAATCCTATCATATTGCCTAACAGCATGGGGCGGAGCCCCAAAGACATCTTTGCTTAAGTTGAAGAGGGCACAGAGAGCTGTCCTTAAAGTTAGTCGTAACCTTCCCTTTCTTTTCCCAACGAAAGAACTTTACTAGCAGTGCAAAGTACTAACAGTTGGCCAATTATTTATCTTAAGTACTACCATTCAAAGGCTTACAACTCACTTCCATACAATCCTTTCGAAATCCTTAACAGGAGACGCAAACACACAGTCTGTAAATCAAGGTCCTTCAAAACCAGCTTTAGCCGTAGATTCTTTTGCTTCCTAGGAGACTACCTTTACAACAAAGTTAATAAAGAAATTTCTATTTACTCCCTATCCAAATTGAACTGCAAAAATAAAGTAAAAAATTGGCTTCAATGTTACGATTATGAAGCCACCGAGAGACTCTTACAAGTCATGTCATAAAAAGCAGCTCGACATGTTCTTCCTACACGACATTAGAAGACCAGTTTGGAGTGTCACACTCACTGCACACCCACACCCACACACCCTACTTTGCTGTCTAATCTAATTAATTAATTGTTTTGTTTAAAGCTTTTATTTAACTTCACTTGTTAGTTTTAAATTTGTTTTTATCTTTCTTCCCAACATTAACGTCTGTTATTATGTTTGTATACTGTGACATGTCCGGGTAGTTTGGAGGCCTGGAGACCTGTAACACAGGTATTCCTAGCACAGGCTCCAGTCTCCACAACATCAATGTATTTTTGTATACACATTTTATATACTATACTGAGTGTTCATTATGTGGTGGAGAGAATAAACGTTATTATTATATTATTATTCTGATATTTGGCGACAAATTTCGACAAATTAACGACAAAATATGGGAGAAAACAGATCTTCGCTAGGTGCCTTAGTTTTTGAGATATAAATGTGGCCCTGCTGGGGAGACTCTCTCCAGATCGGCCACCTATAAACCCTTATATCTTTTGAACCAGTGACCGACAAATTCTGATATTTGGCGACAAATTTCGACAAATTTTTGTGTAATCAAAATTAAAATCCCTTCTGGTGGCCCTGCCAGAGTCAATGAGACCTAAAGTCTTTAGAAATGTCCGAGAGAAATAAATTCTCAATTAAATACATGTTTTTATGTTTTAAATTACTAGGTTAGAGTGGTTTAAGAGCGTTTATTCGGAAGGTGGGCAACGTCGCAAATAGATGTCAAATATTTCACTGTTTTGATTAATTTAACAATATTACTGTGTGGAAATAAAAAATGTGGCTAACTAGCGAACTAGAATATTGATTATGAAATGCAATAATTAATATCGTAACGCCGAATAATTAGTTTTAGATATAAAAAAAACTATTTGGAAACTTTCCAAATGCGTTTTTTAAACCTAAAATGGGTACAACATCAAATTCAATGTTATAATTGCAATTCATTATTAATATTCTAGTTCGCTAGTTAGCCACATTTCTTATTTCTATTCAGTAATATTGCTATAAGAATCAAAACAGGTAAATACTCGTATTGGACAGTTATTTGCGACGTTGCCAACTTTCAGGATAAACCCTCTTAAACTTCTTTGAAACATTAAACCTTGCTCTTGATCTATTTGGTGTCAAGAACTCAAGATGGGTACCACTGTATGGGGAAATTGAATTCTTTATCTTTTTAATTACACACCGACTGAATCTGTAACTTGGCGACAAAATATGTGAGAAAACACATCTTCATCTTCATCATCTCATCTTCGGTCTAAAGTCCTTCGATTTCGAAGGACTTTAGACCGATAAAACTAGAAGTATTACACATACGAGAGTCACACTGAAAGTTCTGTGACAAACAATTGTTAGTGTACCACTCTGCAGTAACTGTTTTTCGATCCTCTAAAACAATTGTTGCGTAATGACCTGTCCTTCCGAAGAACGAGGCCACCATCTTTTTTCCCACGCTTCGACCTCTCTTCACTTTAGTTGGCAACTCCTCGGAAGGAAACACCCAGACAGCAGACTGTCTCTTAGTTTCAGGATCATAACAATACATCCAGCTTTCGTCACACGTATGTCGAACACAGCATTTGAGTCACCTCCGTTAAATCTTTGAACCATTTCACGACACCAATCAACACGACGGGGTTTTTGGGCCTGAGTCAAATTATGAGGTATCCACCGGGCACAAAGCTTCCTGACACAATGTTCATGGAGGATTTTGTGCACTTGACTCATACCGATGCCTAAGCTTGTCCTAATCTGCTGATAAGTCACTCTTTTGTCAGTCTCTATGATACGCCGCACAACACTGATGTTATCTTCAGTTCAGTCTTTCGAAATGGTTCGCAGCTAATAATCTTTTAATTAATGCGAACAAAACTAAATGTATTAGGTTCTCATTACCAAATGTACCTCAAGTGGGTCTAAATCTAAAACTTGATGGCAAAAAAACTAGATGCAATTACGGAAACTATATTTTTAGGAATTACTTTAAATTCGAAATTGCAATGGGGCGCCCACATTAAAACTCTTTCAGGTAGATTAAGCTCAGCTGCATATGCAGTAAGAAAAATAAGGCAGTTGACTGATGTAGCTACAGCTAGGTTAGTATACTTTGCTTATACTTTATTTCCACAGTATTATGTCTTATGGCGTTCAGCTGTGGGGATCGGCAGCTGACGTAGATTCAATTTTCATTTTACAAAAGAGGGCAATCCGGGATATCTATAAAATGGGTCCTCGCGAGTCCCTTAGAAACAAATTCAAAGAAATTGATATAGGTACTGACTCTGCCTTCTCTTTATATATTAGAAAGTATTTTATGTATGTCCGCAAAAACTTAGGACTTTTCAAAATAAGAAGCGATTTCCATAACATAAATAGGTACACTTAGTAGACATGAAATTGTGATACCCAAATTTAGATTAACTAAAACAAGCAAGTCATTTCTTATAAACAGTATCCGCTTTTATAACAAGTTGCCAAAGTCGGTTACAGAACTTAGCGATGGGAAGTTCAAAACCCACATCAAACGTGTCCTTAATAAGAAAGCATATTATAAAATTAAAATGTGCGTGTGGTGTGAGGGCCACTTTGTTAAAACTCTTTGAAAATTTGCTTAGGATTTAGTGAACATTCCCAAATAATTGTGAAAGTTGGAATCAGAATTTGTGAAAGTCAAATAACCGAGTTATGGACTGTAAAGTTGGGCACTCAATTCTCACATAGAGGATTGAGGGCCCACCTGAATCTGAAAACTATGGACACTACAGAAAAAGTCTTTATGCCAAAATCTAAGCTAATGCCAAACAAAATTTGTGAAAACAAGATATTATCGCAAAACACTGTCCTACTTTGTATATTTTCGTACAAAATGGGCCCTCAATTCTCATACACGTAAAACTTTATTACGCAAATACAATGAAATCATTAACTTACAGCTACTGTTTGAAATCCTATATGCTACTAAATAAAATGTGAAAATTTGTGAAAGCAAGAACAGGTCACCACTTTTTGTTGTTTGAAAGTTATAACCTTGATAAAATTCGAGCCCTCAGTTTTACGCATAACGTATGAAAGATAAGACAAATACAAAATTGTCTCTTTTTGTGAAAAAAATTGTGCAACAAATTCGATACCAGAAAGAAATTAAAAGACTTTCGTACCACTTGCTCAAAAAAGTTACATTCTATGCCACAAAAAGCAAACCTATCAATAGTCATTTTTAATCTGTTAAAAACAGGGAAAGAAAATTGTACTGAATTTCATTCATCCTCTAGGGGGAGAATGTGATTTAAATTTGGAATACTTACCGAAATTTATACTGAACTACATCTGTGTTTACACCATTGAGTTTGTATATAAAGCATTATACATCTTTTTGAAAAAGGAATACGCATTTATTATGCAGATATGATTTAAATAAAATTACGAAAACCGACGAGGCCGTATGAGCTTGATGCCTTTGCTTTTCCGACAAAAAAATATTAGTTTAGGAATTTGCCGCGTTTTTGTTTTCTTCAAATACATAAACGTTAAGTTTATTTTAATTTATTTTTATAAATAAGTTAATGTTCTAAAAATACGTTACGATGTTAAATCAAAGCGACAGTGACAGTGAATTGTCGGATTCCATCAGTGCAAATGCTGCCGCAATTATAAATAATTTGCTTCCAACAAAATCTAAGGAAAAATATTTAAAACTTATGAAGAATTTTCAACGTGGAGAAGTGCGAAAGGCCTATCAATTTCAGAATCAGTACTTCTTGTCTATTTTGATTATTTATCCAAGACAAAGAATCCGAATACACTTTGGTGCATATACTCAAAACTGAAAGCTACAATAAGCATCAAACACAGCATTGAAATAAATAGATTCACGAAATTACTGGCTTTTTTAAAAAGACAATCAGAAGGGCATTGCGCAAAGAAGTCTAAAATTTTTACGACTCAAAATGTGGAGAAATTTCTTAATGAAGCTCCTGACGAAATTTTTCTGGCCACAAAAGTAAGTATACATGATTTAACTATGAATATTTCGTATCTTAGTAATGGTAATTATTCTATATATTTACCTGTTTTTTATCTTTGTTATAGGTGGCCTTAATTTTTGGACTCAATGGTGCTTGCCGCGGATGTGAACTTGTAAACTTAATGGTGGAGGACGTTGAAAATCATTCCAATGAGTTGCTGCTGTTTAATGTAAAGGAAACTAAGACAAAGAAAAATCGGTCTTTCATTGTACAAGGAAAATATACTAAAATCATACATAAATACCAAGCATTACGTCCCACCAACATGGAAAACAATAGATTTTTTATAAACTATCGGAATGGGAAATGTATCGACTCGACAAGCCATCGGCAAAAATAAAATTAGCAATATGCCAAAGGAAATTGCTAAATATTTAAAACTTAAAGATGTTGAACTCTACACCGGTCACTGCTTTAGAAGAACTTCGGCAACTTTCTTGGCGGATTCAGGGGCGGATATTACGTCAATAAAAAGACACGGTGGTTGGAGCTCTGATAGAGTAGCTGAGGGTTATATCGAAAGCTCAATGGCGAATAAAACCTTATTAAGCAGTCAAATTAACAAAAATATAAAACTTAATCCATCAGAGCCACAACCATCAACTTCCATCTTGGCATCTTATCTTCGTCCGTAACTCACGATGCACCACCACCACTATCTCCGTCGTATACTATCTACAATGAAACGCAAGTTCCTCAGACGCAAGCACAGAGAAATACTCAAATCAACTCATCAACAATAAATGTACCAAACAAAAATGTAACTCTCTCTATCAATAATTGGACCAATGTTTCGAATGTTAACTCTTACTTTTAATTGTCATTATTTTTAATAAATGCTTATCACATTTTATTATTGTGTTAATTTTTTCGCAAATGGTACGAAAAGTAGAGTATTTTCCTCGGTGATAAAGCTGTCTTAGTCTTGGGTGAACTTAAATCCGAAAATGTTTTAGTAAATCGTCACCCGTGACAGAAGACACTGCTTTATCCCCTTGGTTAATAATCTACTATTATTGTATAAAAAAATCGAGTTTTATTTTTATTCTCTAAATTAGGAAATAGGGAGACCACAATCTTTTAGATTGCAGTAAAGATTAGTAAATGTAGTGTCATAGGTTTTATTAAACTTTCTTCGATTTTTCGCTTATCTTCGTCATTGCATTTGAAATTATTATTAATTAATACATGACATTTGTAATGACCAATACTATCAGCGAAAGGTGGAGGAACGAATTCAATTGCTCCGATAAGTTCGTACACCTTTGATTTTAGTCTTAGTGTGTGCGATATATCCTGCAGGCAATACTCACCAGAGGGCCTAGACAAATGGCATTCGCTTCGGAGCGATTCCATTACGACAATCGCTATCGGTTCAACGATAACGCAGTTCAATTGGTAGAAAAAGTACACTTCGTTTCGCTATCGTCTCATCCATTGGTTTGTTCGATAAAAATTACATTTTGTCTTTCGTGAGCAAACGTCAAATTCCGCGCTGTCGCTGTCAATTCTTGTTGTCAGTTGAACTCCGATAGTACGAGAGCCCACGACCAAAACCATGTCGCATCGTTTTACAGCCAAAACCGTATAAAATCGTTAGTTTAGATGATTCTGAACCCGACTCGGTGGGCAGTACCGGTCAGAAACGACACAGTTTTATGGGAGCCCATTTCTGCTATATCAAAAGAAACAGGCAGACGGTTTCATTACATATTAAAAATGTACATAGGTTTCGTAATTTTAATACGAATAAGTTTGTTTGCAGACATTTTGCGTGTCAAATGTGGCCTGAGTGCATTTCCAAAAATGTCAAAAATTTAACCGATCGGTCTCCCAGTAACCTGGTTCAATTATTTTAAAATCTTTTGTATAGTTACCGGGGTTACAAAAATATGATTTCTTAAATTTTAACTGGTACCTATAATTCCAAAATCCAAAAGAACGTTTCGAAGTCGCCCGGAAAACGCGCGGTGTTTGTTACGCTCCTATCCCTCACGACAGGACACGAAAGTTTTTAAACACGTTCAAAATGGTTCAACTCATAAGAGGCTTACACTTTCTTCTGAAAAACAATTTATTCGCATCAATTGACCAATGTTCACCTGAAAACAAAATTTTCAGACACCCTTGCTATATTTGATTTTTTGACTCATTTTTAACTTTTCAGCTTTTCAAAATTTTCAGACGGTTGCTATGTATTTAATTGATTGCCTCATTTTTAACTTTCTCAAATGGTCTCCTTGGTACGTGCGACACTACTGGATTCTAAATTTGTGTTTTTGGTATCTGAAATCTATCGTTCAATTCCATTCTTAAAATCAGACAAATTGCTATGAAACAGGTCAGTATTTGTTTTTGACATATTTTAAAATGCGCTCCGGTCAGACGTGACGCGAAAAATTTATGAAATTATGATTTTTTGTATTCAGAATAACTAAATCTATCGATTTTATCTGCTTTTGTTCGTAAAACGATAAGGCAAACATTTTAGTCATGGGCTCTCGTACCACGACTCGGATGACGATTAAAATGATTTTTTTTGTCCGTCAGGTAGATTATATCAAATATTGGACACGTATTTTCTTTTTTACGTAATCAAAATATTACGACGTAGCGAGTATCGAGCTTCCATTCCCCAACTTTAATGCGTTTTCATCTAAGTATTGTTTTATAAATATGATAAAGCAAGAAACACGTGTCTAATATTTTTTTTATTATCTGACTGACGGAATTACGAGTAATAGAATTTCTTTAGTATAAATTTAACTCCTCATAAAATTACCATAATATTGATTCCTAAGAGAAAACTCCAAAGTCGCCATTTTGTTGCGTTTTCCACAGGGTTTTGACGTTCGCTAATGTTTCCATCATACGAATCGAAAACTAGCGATCGCTTGTCAAAAAGTGTCACTTGGCAGCTTTTAATATTAACCCAGACATAATTAGTATGTCTAAGTCATCTACAATTATCACCACAAATAATAATAGTACTAATGTTAAGGTGGTTAGTTCAAATAGTTTAAACTAGTTTGTAAGACAACAGAAGGTACCTCTAACAGTATAGTTACACTTGTCTTAATAACAAAAAGGTATTTTCTAGCACTAACATAGTTAACTGTACAAAAGGGGCTAAGCAGAAATCCTTGAAATTATTTCATCAAAATATTCAAGGCTTCTCTTCCAAACAATTGGAAATTGAATTGTTTTTAGAAAAAACAAGGTTTGACATTATTTGTTTAACTGAGCATTGGTTAAAGGATTATGAAATGTTAATTAACTATGAGAATTATAGTGTGGCCAGTTGTTTTAACCGAAAATCTATGCTGCGTGGTGGTTCACTAATATTAATTAAAAATTGTATTAAATCAAAAACCCGTATTGACATAGTTGAACTATCGGTTGAACATAGCATTGAACTGTCTTGTGTTGAGCTAGATAAGCATGTTATAGTGTGCGTTTACAGACCCCCAAATTATCAAAATTACTCTTTATTTGAGTCGGTAATGGAAGATGTTTTGGCAAAACTTGCAACTGGTAATAAATCAG
The DNA here is from genome assembly GCA_916701695.1 of Agrochola macilenta. Lineage (NCBI taxonomy): Eukaryota > Metazoa > Arthropoda > Insecta > Lepidoptera > Noctuidae > Agrochola > Agrochola macilenta. The sequence goes on along the minus strand of OU753563.1, from coordinate 22,320,267 downwards.
TAATTATCTGTAGTGACTTTAATGTGAATATTTTAGAAAATAATTCAAATACCAGTAGATTTTTAAATTTGTTCAAATCATTCAATTTGTCAAATGTGTTTGTAGAACCAACCCGAGTAACTACGACTACTGCTACATGTATTGATAATGTGTTTTGTTGTTGTGACTATTTAGATAAAGCCATAGTTAATTATCTCCCTTCTGATCACAGTGGTCAATCCGTAACTTTTGAGTCCAACATACCAATAACAAAAGTGCAGATACAATTCAGACCAATAACAGCAGTTAATTTAAATAAATTTAATAGCACTTTAGTTTGTAAGTTAAATAATCAAGACCTTACAATGAACAATGCTAATATTTTGTATGAAGAATTATTTTCGTTAGTCCAGACCGAGTTCAATAATTATTTTATGAAGAACACAAAAACTATCAGCCCTAAGTTTTTATTTAGTGACTGGGCTACTAAAGGACTCAGGAAAAGTAGGGATAGACTGTTCGAGCTGTATGGCCTTAAGCCTTATATTAACACGGAAACTTTTAATAAGTATGTTGCTACTTACTCTAGAACTTTTAAGAACACTTGTAAGACAGCTAAAGCCTTATACATTAGCAACAAGGTTAAGTCAGCAGACAATAAAATACAGACGGTTTGGAAAATTATCAATAATGAAACGAACCGGAACAAAAAGCATAATTCTGACTACACTCTGAAGACGTCATGTGGTGGTCTCGTTTGCGATAACAAAGAAGTTGCTCAAGAATTTGTAATTTTCTTTATCAGTATCCCACTTAAAACTACTGAAACCTTAAATTCCTCGCCCTCGCTCTCTTTTGATTTAGTAAGGGCAAATGTTTCAGCTTGCCCGATTGAATTTAACTTTAAGCATATTAACCCTTTAACAGTAATAAAAGCTTTTAAGCAAATTAAGATCAAATTAACCGAAGATCTTTGGGGAATGTCCATTCAAGTATGTACTTCCATAATTGAGACCATAGCGCCTTACTTAGCATTAATATTTAATTTGTGTGTGGACCAAGGAGTCTTCCCGGATTTAATGAAATACAGTAAGGTAATACCACTTTTCAAATCCGGGGACTGTAAAGACACTAATAATTATAGACCCGTGTCCGTGTTGCCGGTTTTCAGCAAGGTGTTTGAAAAGGTAATGCTTAATCAAATGCTCAATCATTTTAACACAAATAAAATCCTTCATGATCAACAGTATGGTTTCACCAAAGGACGTTGTGCGACCGACGCCGGTGTAACCTTATTAAGACACATTTTTAGCGCGTGGGAAGAGGCCCAAGACGCCATAGGAATCTTTTGTGACCTCTCCAAGGCATTTGATTGCGTCGATCACGAAACCTTACTCTTGAAACTTGAGCATTACGGACTTGGAAAACTTGCGCTCAATTTAGTAAAATCTTATTTAAATGATAGACAACAGAAAGTCCAAATAAACGGTGTTAATTCACTAGGTTTAAAAGTAAAAATGAGCGTGCCACAAGGCTCGATATTGGGTCCATTCCTCTTTTTAGTTTATGTCAATGATCTACTCCATTTATTAAAAAATCAACCACAAATGGTGTTATTTGCTGACGATACTTCCTTAATTTTTAAGGTAGATAGACGTGCCACAAATGTTGACGACGTAAATAACGCCCTAATGCAGGTCCAAAGTTGGTTCACTGCTAATAATTTAGTATTAAATGAAAAAAAACGAAGTGCATAAAATTTTCTTTACCAAATGTCAAAAGTACTGATTGTGAGATAGTATTGAATCAAGAGAATTTGAAGAAATTGTGTTGAATAGAGAGAATTTAGAATTCGTCGATAAAACTGTTTTCTTGGGGATCACGCTCGACTCAAGGTTACAATGGGGTCCTCATTTAACATCTCTTGCGGGACGGTTAAGTTCAGCAGCATATGCTGTCAGAAAAATCCGTCAATTTACTGATGTAGATACCGCGAGGCTGGTCTATTTTAGTTACTTTCATAGTATCATGTCTTACGGTATTTTACTATGGGGACGGGCTGCAGACATCAAACGGACGGACGGGTTTCAAAAGTGCCTGTAAATGGTTTAATTGAAATAAATGCTTTGAGTTTGAGTTTGATGTAAGCGGGCACGCCCTTTATGACTGGAGGCTTTTATTTAGATATTAAGTTCTGTTTACGTTTTGTTTTTATTTCTGTCTGAGTATAGTTCTCGATGATTTTGTTTGGTATATTGGCGTGTGCTAGCTTATATATGGCTTATAATTTAAATTATTTTTTGTGTTGCGTAATGTAAATTATTTTGAATACTATTTTATGGAATCTTTTATTTTCTTCTGACTAAACAGACAGCTGTGCCGCTGGGGAGTTTGTTGCGCCACTTCTTCTTCCCAGCTAACGCACTAGGAAGTGGTGAAGGGTGGGCGTTTTGGGGGACTGTCTTATGTAATTTTGACGTTCGAAAAGTGCTGATTCTCAGCCTAGTTTGAATAAATGACTTTTGAATTTTGAATATTGAATTTGAATTTTGAAAAATACGAAACACTGAGTTCACATTGGAGACTTCACGTGGTGTCATAAGCTCTAACTTAGAAGTAGCTCAAGAATCTGTAAGTTTCTTTACTAATATACCATATAAAACGACGGAAGCTTTAAATTCCTCACCCGATGTCTCAATAGATTTATTAAAAGCAAACGTTCCAGGCTGCCCGGTTGAATTTCAATTTAAACATATAAACCCTATGATAGTTATAAAAGCTTTTCGGCAAATTAAAATCAAATTGACCGAAGATCTATGGGGATTATCTATCAAAGTTTTTACTTCCATAATTGAGACCATAGCGCCTTACTTAGCATTAATATTTAATTTGTGCGTGGATCAAGGAGTCTTCCCGGATTTAATGAAATACAGTAAGGTATACCCCTTTTTAAATATGGGGACAGTAAAGACACCAACAATTATAGACCAGTATCCGTGCTGCCGGTATTCAGCAAGGTGTTCGAAAAGGTAATGCTCAATCAAATGCTTAATCATTTTAACACCAACCAAATTTTACACGATCAGCAATATGGGTTCACCAAAGGACGTTGTACGACTGACGCGGGTGTCACCTTATTAAAACACATATTTACAGCGTGGGAGAAGGCCCAAGATGCCATAGGAATTTTTTGTGACCTCTCAAAAGCATTTGACTGCGTAAATCATGAAACCTTACTCTTGAAACTTGAGCATTACGGACTAGGTAAACTTGCGCTCAGTTTGGTAAAATCGTATTTAAATGATAGACAACAGCAAGTTCAAATTAATGGGGTCAATTCACTCGGTCTAAAAGTAAAAATGGGTGTTCCACAAGGCTCGATATTGGGTCCTTTCCTCTTTTTAGTATATGTAAATGATCTACCCCATTTATTAAAAAATCAACCACAAATGGTGTTATTTGCTGACGATACTTCTCTAATTTTTAAGATAAATAGACGTGCATCAAATCTTGACGACGTAAATAACGCCCTACTGCAGGTCCAAAATTGGTTCACTGCTAATAATTTAGTATTAAATGGGAATAAAACGAAATGCATTAGATTTGCTTTACCGAATGTTAAAAGTAGTGATTGTGACATTGTGTTGAACAGGGAGAAATTAGAATTCATCGATAAAACTGTTTTCTTGGGGATCACGCTCGACTCAAGGCTGCAATGGGGTCCTCAATTAACATGTGCTCCCCGATTTAAACAAAGGTATTATTTTACTACTCTTCATTAAGTCAGGAATTACACCACAGTCAATACATTTATTAAAAATAATTGCTAATTCTGGCGCTACAGTGTTGATTAAGCATTTTGCAATCTCTACGGAATTTCTCCATAGACCAGCGGTTTATTTAACATTGAGTGTATTGAAAGTTTTAATAATATCTCGAACACTGCCATAGTTAAAATTAAATTCATGGTTACAAAATATATCAATATTTTCTTTCAATAGGGACTCGGCAATAGTGGGTGAGGAATTTAAAGATTTAGTGGTTGAGACTGGAATATCTGCACAGAAATTTTCAAAAACTGTGGCAACTTCTAAATCCTTTTTAATAGCTGTATTGTTAATATTAGGGGTTTAAGTATGAAAAAAATTGAAACAATTTTTTTCTAAGGTAATCGGTCATCGGACCGGATCGGTAATAATATATTTATTACCGATCAAGCCCCGTCCATTTTTAACAATTTTATAATAGGTCGACCTGTATGTAACTAACTATGTAATGGAATCTAAGGTAACTAATTTAACCATCTTCCAAGGGTCGTAGCGTTGTAGATGTAGATGTCAGCACCAACAGACGGGGTCCGTAAGGGCCAATGCCTGCCAGGGTTGCGAGTTTGTCCGAAAGGGATATCGCGGCCCCGGCACACAGGCAACGGAAGGAACACGGGTGGGTTTTGATTTCCCACCCAAAAAAAAAAAAAAAAACGTCGTAGCGTTCTGAAAGCGATATCGCGGCCCCGGCACACAGGCAACGGAAGGAACACGGGTGGGTTTTAGTCAGTAAAAGTCTGACACTCCCTCTCGCTCCGCCCAGAGCGGGAGGAGTCATTTGATGATTTCCCACCCAAAAAAAAAAAAAAAAAGTGGCTCGTTGCGTAATGAAAATTGGCAGCTGTATGTAGTTCTGATGACAACACAATAATATGGTGCTGTCGAACTGATCTGATGATGGATCCGGAAGATATGAACTAAAAGCGTGTTTTTCTAGTGTTTTTAGGGTTCCGTACCTCAAAAGGAAAAAACGGAACCCTTATAGGATCACTCGTGTGTCTGTCTGTCTGTCTGTCCGTCTGTCACTGCCAATTTGCTCCGAATCTAATGGACTAATGAAATACATAATATGTGTACCAAATTTCAACTAGATCGTTGAAAAGAGATTAACCATTTCTGGTATCGCTATTTGTTCTGTGGTGACTTAAGTTTATGATGTTGATAAATCTTGTTTTTAAATATAATAATTTTATCTAGTATTACGGATCCTTAAATTCTCCGCATATAAAACACCATAAAAGTATTAGTTTTTATTTCGATTTACTATTTTACCTGTACATTGTTTTTTTCACGCAAGTAATGTCACATGTCATGTCATGGCTTCAAAGAGTATGTAAACAATAAAACCTTCTTGACTTACGCAAAATAATTAATTTATGCATCCAATTTATTTAAATTATACGAGTAGGTGAATAATTAGTAACAACAGATATTAATAACAACTAATTATTATTATTACATTGTAATAATAATCTGTTAAGATGTTAAAAGTACATAAGCAAACCTTTTGGTTATGCGAAAGGCAGAATGTTTTAGAGACCTTTGCCTGTTTCATTCATCAATAGAAACTCTTTGAAAACAGAACAAATGATTCAATGCGATTCGATTAAAGGATTCTATGCAATTCTATGACAGAACGGCGGGCTTTCTCTTTCTAGCATATATGCACGTCCCATTCGTTTAGTTTTAAGTAGGTACAGTCTCGACCGGTAGGTATTTACTTTTAATAATAGTTTATTATTATTTTATAATTAATTGAACGGTTTTATTTATATGTTTTGTTTTAATCTCTACTACTAGGCCATTATTATTTTGCAATTTGGATTTAATTTAATTAGCTATGTTTATAAGTTTATATGTCACATAGATTACTGAAAAATGTTCAGCACTTTGATCTTATGGTTGTAACCATGGTGTAACGTATAGGTACCATTAACGTGAACGTTTTATGATTATATAAACATTGTCGGAATTGACGAGCATTGAAAGTTCTCAGACGTCATTTTGACTAATTCGTATTTTGAATTTAACAGCATACATTGTGACAAAAAATCTAGAGATTCGATTCTAAACCTAGATTTTGTGATCTAATTACCGTGTAATGCCGAGAATTATGGTAAAATGGTAAATTACATTTGAAAGCCCTATAATTATCCTTTTAATTAAACCATAAATCTTTGAGTCACTGCATGTTTCATACCGATACTAGGTTCCTCAGTCACTTGGTCATTGTCCTTTGGTACACATATTATGTATTTATGTGGCCCAAACACGAAAGTGTAACGTAATTAAATGAATTTTGAATTTTGGGGTTACTTTTGGGGGGCAAATTAGAAAATAAAAACAAAAAGTTTTGCAAATTGAACCGTGTGACATATCAAATGAAAGGACTTGTTGTGAGGATTTCAAATATTTTTTTTTATAATTTTAAACTAAATACTTATAAAGATATTTAAGAAAATTGATGAAATTTGACCATTCCCCCCCCTTATCTCCGAAACTATTGAGCCAAAAATTTTGAATAAAATGCAGAGAGTGGTTCTTTACTTATAGATTACAGGAAAACCTATAAGAAAGCTATGGTCTTAAAATAACATAGTAAATCTCTCAATATTGTTGTTGTAATGTTAAGTTTGTTCTTGGGATTAAGGACGCGTTTGCAAAATTGATAGGTATTGAATCGAACTACCTACATTGACACGGGCCAGCTGCGGGAATAGTGGTCAAGTGAACTAATTTTGATACTTTGGAAAATTGTTTTTTTTTTCTTATATCTTTATAATACATTGGTAGCTCCAAAAAATATTTCGTACGGTTCTTTAAATTTTTACTATCCTCCCCGGACTTGATGAAGTGACCTGAAGGTGTACTTCGGTGACTGCTACTGGAACTCCTTGACGAGTACAATAAATTAGATGTGCCGAGTTGGGGCTCGTTTTGTTAGTTATGATGAGATCTTACCTCCGGACTTGATGGAGTGACCTGATGGTGTACTTCGGTGACTGCTACTGGAACTCCTTGACGAATAGAACTAGGTGTGCCGAGTTGGGGCTCGTTTTGTTAGTTATGATGAGATCTTACCTCCGGACTTGATGGAGTGACCTGAAGGTGCACTTCGCTAAATACTTCTATTAGTAAGTATGAATACTACTCGTTTATCTTGTTTATAATAAAGTGCATATTGTGTTACTTACAAAAGTGAGGTTTCTTTCGAAATACGAGTATTTGTGCAATAAATCAAAATAGACCAAAAATAAAATAACCCTTAATGCAATCGATTAAGATTCATCCGTAATAGTAAAATATGTGAAAAAGTTAGTTTTGGTTTTTATTTTGTTTAGCGGCTATCTGTGACATTTTGAAACATTTTTTCCAAAGTTTTAGATTTAAAATATGCCTGCCTACTAATAGGATTTTTAGAAATCTTAAAATATATTCATAATAGAACAAAAAATGTACCTAAACAAAAAAACCCGGTATCGTTAATTTTGTGGAAAATGGCAACGGAAGATCGTTTTTACAATATAAAAAACTATAATTTTGGACAAAAAGTTGCAATCATTTGAAGAAGAAGAACCAATTTGTTCCACAGAAAAGGGCTGTTCGAGCCATTTACAACCTAGGTCCGAGAGATTCCCTTCGAGAAAAATTCAAAGAAGTAAATATTCTGACTGTAGCCTCACAATATATATTTGAAAACCTTTTGTATGTACACAAAAACATATCAAATTTTAAGAAAATGTCCGATATTCATAGTATAAATACCAGGAATAAACACAACCTTGCTGTACATCACACTCGTCTCCACAGAGTAGGCAACTCGTTCATGGGTCAATGTATACGCTTTTACAACAAACTGCCCATTGTCATTCGAAACTTACCCATTAAATGTTTTTTTTTTTTATTAAAACCAAACTTTGTAAAAAAGGGTACTATAAAATTTCAGATTATTTAGAAGATAAAAAAGCTTGGGATTGAGCTGCTCGCTCTGCTAAACCTTGTGATAAAACCATAAAACTTGACATTAGAATTATTTAGTAAAATCATCAAAATATACCAGTTTTATTTAAACATTCATATTATTGAATATTACATTCAAAATGACATGATTACTTTGTAAAGTATTATGTTTTTTAATAACCTATTGTGAATGTGAGGACTATGTGGATATTTTAATTATTAATGTTTTTTTTTTGTTTTCTCTACTCAGTTTTTTTATTTCCTTTCTCAGATAGTTTTAATAATGGTCTGACGGTTTGAGTAGTTTATGCGGCCTACCCAAATGTCCTTTCTTTGGTATGTTCGTCGAGTTGAGCTCCTTATGTTCTGAGTTGAGCTCCACGATTACTGACAAATGCTTGCACTGATTGGACAGGTCCACTCAAATCTGTGTGGTTCTTTTCTCAAAATACCATTTCAGACACTAATCTACATGGTCCTCATATGGCTTGACCAAGATTATGTCTGGACTTTAAAAGAGACTGTGACCTCTGAGTTTGTTTCGGACTTTCTTCTCAGAGTAGTCGGATAGGAAACGCCGAACTCATCTAGCAAATTTAAATTCTATTTTTTTTTTAATATGACGTGTAAAAGTGATTCCTATATCCTATTTACAGAATAAACAATTTCATTTCCAACCTATAAGTTGTAGTTATTAGTTATATTTGATTCGGTTTAGTTTAGTCACAAAATGTACTGAAAAACAGCATAATTTGGTACGATTTGCAAACGCGCCCTAACTACGGAACCCTTCATTGTGCGTGGTCCGACACGCACTTGGCCAGTTTTTTTAACTCGTATTAATTATTTTACATTGGATACATGTCTAGCCGCGCTGTTTGACATTGACGCGCGCTTCAAGTAATTTTGAAATTAAAAAAAAAAAGTGTGCTGGGGTGCGGCTACACATAGTAGAAATGAAACTTCAACGGACAAGTGGAAAAACGAATCGCAACGGACCAGTGGAAAAACTAATGGCAACGGACAAGAGGAAAACTGAATCGCAAAGGACAAGTGGCAAAACGAATCGCAACAAAATTTTAATGTACTTGTCCAATTAGAAAACCTGCCCGTAAAACTTCAAGTTAAAATTTTGTACGTTGCTTGGGGTCCCGGTATACGGACACACGGGGCAGGATGGTGGAGGTCTGGGCTCTGGAGACAGGCCTGGTCGTCCTAAACCGGGGTTCTGTCCGCACGTGTGTGCGGATGCGGGGTGAATCAGTGGTGGACATCTCGTTCGCCTGCCCCGCTCTGTCACCGCGTGTCATCGACTGGCGCGTCAGGGAGGGGGTGGAGACCTATTCTGATCACCGGTACATCCGGTTTGACATCTCCGCCCAGACCTTGGGCACGCCGGCCCGACAGACCCCGAGTGGTCCGCGGTGGGCGCTGAAGCAGCAGGATCGGGAGCTCCTCCTGGAAGCCTCGATCGTGCATCACCGGACAGGCCTGCCGACATCAATGACGAGGCGGAGTGGTTCCGGGAGGCCATGTCCGAAATATGTGACGTGGCAATGCCCAGGGTCCAGCCCGGACGTGCCCGGCGCCAGGTGTGCTGGTGGTCGCGTGCCACCGGTACTCCAGGCACCGCAGGCAGCGTGTCCGCCCTCCGGATACGGAAGCCATTGAGGCGGAGCTGTACGATGGGTACAGAGCGGCGAAGACCGCCCTCCAAGCGGCGATTGAGCGGGCCAGAGGACTGGCCCGCGAGGAGTCGCTGGAGACTGAACAGAGACCCGTGGGGACGCCCATACAAAGGGGTGTGAGACAAACTCCGCCCAGCTCGTGGAGAACGTGGTGAGCGCTCTGTTCCCTTCGCGAGGGGAACATACTCCTCCGCCCATGGCTCCGCCTCCTGCGGTGCCCGATGCGGACCACACCAATGACGACGATGACCATTCTCCGGAGGTGACCGAGGTAGATTTGAGAGTGGTGGTACGTAGGCTGAATGCCAAAAATACCGCCCCAGCACCCGACGGCTTAGGGCCTCGACTTAGGGGGCTCCTAAGCGCATGCTTGGAGAAGAGCCAGTTTCCACGTCGTTGGAAGACGGGGAAACTGGTCCTCATTAAGGAGCCAGGTCGCTCGGCGGACTCTCCGTCCGCTTACCAGCCCATGCGAGTGGGGCCGGATTTGGCGGAGACCCAGTTTGGTTTCCGCAAGAGGCGCTCTACGGTGGATGCCATCATGCGCGTTCGAAGCCTGACGACGGGGGATGCTGTAGCCCGGGGCTGGGGTCGTCTTGGCGGTGTCTCTTAACATCGCCAATGCCTTCAATACCCTGCCCTCAAGTTGCATTGGGGAGGCACTCCGGTTGACACCGGACCACCGACCACTCGACAGAGGTAGGTCGGCATCCGGTGACCTACCTCTGTCGAGTGGTCGAGGCCTATCTGACGGACAGGGCCGTCATCTGCCCGGTCCCCACGGAGAGCGGAACCGGCGAGAGATGTCGTGCGGTGTCTATCTGACGGACAGGGCCGTCATCTGCCCGGTCACCGGAGAGCGGAACCGGCGAGAGATGTCGTGCGGTGTCTATCTGACGGACAGGGCCGTCATCTGCCCGGTCACCGGAGAGCGGAACCGGCGAGAGATGTCGTGCGGTGTCTATCTGACGGACAGGGCCGTCATCTGCCCGGTCACCGGAGAGCGGAACCGGCGAGAGATGTCGTGCGGTGTCTATCTGACGGACAGGGCCGTCATCTGCCCGGTCACCGGACAGGGCCGTCATCTGCCCGGTCACCGGAGAGCGGAACCGGCGAGAGATGTCGTGCGGTGTCTATCTGACGGACAGGGCCGTCATCTGCCCGGTCACCGGAGAGCGGAACCGGCGAGAGATGTCGTGCGGTGTCTATCTGACGGACAGGGCCGTCATCTGCCCGGTCACCGGACAGGGCCGTCATCTGCCCGGTCACGGAGAGCGGAACCGGCGAGAGATGTCGTGCGGTGTCTATCTGACGGACAGGGCCGTCATCTGCCCGGTCACCGGAGAGCGGAACCGGCGAGAGATGTCGTGCGGTGTCTATCTGACGGACAGGGCCGTCATCTGCCCGGTCACCGGAGAGCGGAACCGGCGAGAGATGTCGTGCGGTGTCTATCTGACGGACAGGGCCGTCATCTGCCCGGTCACCGGAGAGCGGAACCGGCGAGAGATGTCGTGCGGTGTCTATCTGACGGACAGGGCCGTCATCTGCCCCGGTCACCGGAGAGCGGAACCGGCGAGAGATGTCGTGCGGTGTCTATCTGACGGACAGGGCCGTCATCTGCCCGGTCACCGGACAGGGCCGTCATCTGCCCGGTCACCGGACAGGGCCGTCATCTGCCCGGTCACCGGAGAGCGGAACCGGCGAGAGATGTCGTGCGGTGTCTATCTGACGGACAGGGCCGTCATCTGCCCGGTCACCGGAGAGCGGAACCGGCGAGAGATGTCGTGCGGTGTCTATCTGACGGACAGGGCCGTCATCTGCCCGGTCACCGGACAGGGCCGTCATCTGCCCGGTCACCGGACAGGGCCGTCATCTGCCCGGTCACGGAGAGCGGAACCGGCGAGAGATGTCGTGCGGTGTCTATCTGACGGACAGGGCCGTCATCTGCCCGGTCACCGGAGAGCGGAACCGGCGAGAGATGTCGTGCGGTGTCTATCTGACGGACAGGGCCGTCATCTGCCCGGTCACCGGAGAGCGGAACCGGCGAGAGATGTCGTGCGGTGTCTATCTGACGGACAGGGCCGTCATCTGCCCCGGTCACCGGAGAGCGGAACCGGCGAGAGATGTCGTGCGGTGTCTATCTGACGGACAGGGCTGTCATCTGCCCGGTCACCGGACAGGGCCGTCATCTGCCCGGTCACCGGACAGGGCCGTCATCTGCCCGGTCACCGGAGAGCGGAACCGGCGAGAGATGTCGTGCGGTGTCTATCTGACGGACAGGGCCGTCATCTGCCCGGTCACCGGACAGGGCCGTCATCTGCCCGGTCACCGGACAGGGCCGTCATCTGCCCGGTCACGGAGAGCGGAACCGGCGAGAGATGTCGTGCGGTGTCTATCTGACGGACAGGGCCGTCATCTGCCCGGTCACCGGAGAGCGGAACCGGCGAGAGATGTCGTGCGGTGTCTATCTGACGGACAGGGCCGTCATCTGCCTGGTCACCGGAGAGCGGAACTGGCGAGAGATGTCGTGCGGTGTCTATCTGACGGACAGGGCCGTCATCTGCCCGGTCACCGGAGAGCGGAACCGGCGAGAGATGTCGTGCGGTGTCTATCTGAAGGACAGGGCCGTCATCTGCCCCGGTCACCGGAGAGCGGAACCGGCGAGAGATGTCGTGCGGTGTCTATCTGACGGACAGGGCCGTCATCTGCCCGGTCACCGGACAGGGCCGTCATCTGCCCGGTCACCGGACAGGGCCGTCATCTGCCCGGTCACCGGACAGGGCCGTCATCTGCCCGGTCACCGGACAGGGCCGTCATCTGCCCGGTCACCGGACAGGGCCGTCATCTGCCCGGTCACGGAGAGCGGAACCGGCGAGAGATGTCGTGCGGTGTCTATCTGACGGACAGGGCCGTCATCTGCCCGGTCACCGGAGAGCGGAACCGGCGAGAGATGTCGTGCGGTGTCTATCTGACGGACAGGGCCGTCATCTGCCCGGTCACCGGAGAGCGGAACCGGCGAGAGATGTCATGCGGTGTCTATCTGACGGACAGGGCCGTCATCTGCCCCGGTCACCGGAGAGCGGAACCGGCGAGAGATGTCGTGCGGTGTCTATCTGACGGACAGGGCCGTCATCTGCCCGGTCACCGGAGAGCGGAACCGGCGAGAGATGTCGTGCGGTGTCTATCTGACGGACAGGGCCGTCATCTGCCCGGTCACCGGACAGGGCCGTCATCTGCCCGGTCACCGGAGAGCGGAACCGGCGAGAGATGTCGTGCGGTGTCTATCTGACGGACAGGGCCGTCATCTGCCCGGTCACCGGACAGGGCCGTCATCTGCCCGGTCACGGAGAGCGGAACCGGCGAGAGATGTCGTGCGGTGTCTATCTGACGGACAGGGCCGTCATCTGCCCGGTCACCGGACAGGGCCGTCATCTGCCCGGTCACGGAGAGCGGAACCGGCGAGAGATGTCGTGCGGTGTCTATCTGACGGACAGGGCCGTCATCTGCCCGGTCACCGGACAGGGCCGTCATCTGCCCGGTCACCGGACAGGGCCGTCATCTGCCCGGTCACCGGAGAGCGGAACCGGCGAGAGATGTCGTGCGGTGTCTATTTTATGCCTTAGATATTATTATGAATTATATTTTATGTTACGTTTTGTTCGAAAAACCGGAAAGCGCCGTCGTCAGTTGGCGCGACCATGCGTACCGATTTACCGAACAAAAAGAAACAAATATTAACGCGCTGATCGCGTATTTGCGCAACGATAGTTAGGACTCGACCTAAGAGTAGGGGATGAACTGTGTGAAAAACAAACTGCACAAAGAGGCTGACTCCTGAGATGACGTAAGCCGTCATCTCAGGAGTCAGCCTCTTTGTGAGAACTCTGAACGAAGAAGACATGCTGACCACAAATAAATTGGGATGAGGACAGGTGAATGATGATGGGTTTGTAAGGTTTTACCTAAAATAATTGAATTTGATTTTTATTTATAAAAAATATTGAAAGAAATGATGATTTTTAAGTTCAACGTTTTTATCATAATCTGCCTGGTATATGTCGTGGTGAACTTAGAAATGATCATTCCGTAAAGTGTTTAACCATTTCATAAAATATAACATCGAACATCGACCGCTGGTCACATCATTTTTTCTGTCCAGATCATCAAATACTCAACGTTTGACGATATGAACATAAAGAAAACCACCCTAAAACACCAAAAAAATCGATAGGCTTTTATTTTATTTCCAAATATGATAATAAGGAAAGTGACCAACTTGGAAGTAGCGCTCGCCGGCCGCTGCAGCGTTACTACGCGCTTCGCTCACTCGGCTCGCGCGCTCGGTAGGTCGCAGGTCGAAGTCGAACACTTTATGAAATGATCAATTCTAAGATCTGGCTATGATATAAATATAAAGACTGATACTGATAAAGCATCGCGGCTTTCCTGCAGCATCGTCATTCTTTTTCATTTTTTATTACTTTCAACAACATCTCCCGCCGATAATACGCGCGGGTTTTCAAACAGCCTTGCCTTTCATGTGCTAGCAAAAAAAAAAACGGTGCTGTTTATGGTGCCCCCCGGGACGTGATGCCCTAAGCAATTGCTTAATTTGCTTATGGGCTAATCCGGCACTGCTTATGTTACAGACGCGGCGCGGCGGCGTAGGGAATTCGTTTTATAATATGTTATGATTATGATATTCATTATATATAACACATACTTAAAATACCTACCTAAAATAGCTACATAACTAACAATAATATAACCAAAAATAAGGAGACCATTAAAAATACGTACTTAATAATTTTGTGCACAACTGTACTCGACTCGAAAATGTATGTAGTTTACATGGAAGTTTAATATACTTCTACATAGTAAACCAGGTCGAAATTATCATAGTTGGAGACTATTTCTTGACTATTTTTTGACACCAAATTTAAATTAAAAAATGTAAGCATTCCGCGGTAATCAGGTGAGGATTGTGACGAGAAAGGCTCACCACGTAATCCTCACCAAGACACCTCTATATCTCTGGAATCTCTTAATGACTATTTTCGAGATTTGGCCTAGCGTTATGACTATTTATTGACTATTTTTTGGAATTAAAACCAAGTCGATACTCCAAACCGTTTGCTTGCACTGAGGTGAGGATTGTGTGGAGACGTTCACCCCACAATCCTCACCAACTTATAGCTATAACTTCGGAACCATAATGTGACTATTTTTTTAAATTTGGTAACTATTTATGACTATTTCTTGACTATTTTTTGTCGTTCTCAAAATTGATTTTCATGAAGTTTTCAAAAGTGAGGATTGTGTGGTGAAGGACACAAATAATTGCATTTGTTTTATTATTTTCTCTACGGATTATCAGTTTGGCTACGGATTTTATCGTTATTTTATCGGTTCAGATTATTGTAAATAGCGTTTCCATATTTCCGATGCATTCATAAAATAAATATACCAAATACTTATGTAAGTCTAGCTGTTTGTGATATTGTTATGTGAATTTCCGATTTATCCGATTCAGAAGACTGCCTCGTTTGGTCGTAACAATTGTGCAGAAAGTTAATGAATGAAGAGGAACTAAAATTTTTGGCACTTCACCTCTTAGTGGTTGTTTTGGCAATTCATGCAGAAATTAGGAGTTGTTTTAGGCGGGAAAGGTAAAGAATTATTACGAAAAAGAGAAACTACGATGCAAGAGCGAGCGAAGCAAGCTCGAAATTTTTTAGCAACCCGCCTCGAACACGGTCTATTTCTTTAGCAACCCGCCTCGGACACGGTCTATTTCTTTTAGCAACCCGCCTCGGACACGGTCTATTTCTTTTAGCAACCCGCCTCGGACACGGTCTATTTCTTTTAGCAACCCGCCTCGGACACGGTCTGTTTCTTTTAGCAACCCGCCTCGGATACGGTCTATTTCTTTTAGCAACCCGCCTCAGACACGGTCTATTTATTTTAGCAACCCGCCTCGGACACGGTCTATTTCTTTAGCAACCCGCCTCGGACACGGTCTATTTCTTTTAGCAACCCGCATCGGACACGGTCTATTTCTTTTAGCAACCCGCCTCGGACACGGTCTATTTCTTTTAGCAACCCGCCTCGGATACGGTCTATTTCTTTTAGCAACCCGCCTCGGACACGGTCTATTTCTTTTAGCAACCCGCCTCGGATACAATCTATTTCTTTTAGCAACCCGCCTCGGACACGGTCTATTTCTTTTAGCAACCCGCCTCGGACACGGTCTATTTCTTTTAGCAACCCGCCTCGGACACGGTCTATTTCTTTTAGCAACCCGCCTCGGACACGGTCTATTTCTTTTAGCAACCCGCCTCGGACACGGTCTATTTCTTTTCACCATTCTTATATAATACATATTTCAATGAACCTACTGGTGGTATAGGGTGCCATAACTAACTTGTTTTGTCCAAGCGCGGGGCCTTTATAGGGCCTATCACGTCTGCAGAGTTTCGCCGATACTCGGCACCATATGCAAACAGAACGGACGGTGCAGGCGCTTCCTACTATTAGGTATTATTACGCAATTGTTTTTGATTTAAGGCCCGCTTACATATTTAAAACATCTGTAATTTTCAGATTGACAGAAACAGAACCGCTTTTTGTTTATCGTTAACATGTTTTATTTATGGTGCAAATTTGAAGGGCCTTAAAGACAAGGTACTTTAATTTATTGATTACTAGCGACCGGCCCCTGCTTCACAAGGTTATTACGACTTGAAAAACATCCACTACAACCACAAACAACAACCACAAGGGAGCGTTTTAGGACCCTTACTATTCTTACTTTATATTAATGATCTACCAGATTCAATAAACTATGATAGTGTCCTATTCGCTGATGATATTTCTGTTATAGTACCCAATAACACTAAAAGTTCAACCTATGAAAATAAAATATATGAAGCTGTACAGTCTGTAATAGAATGGCTTGAATCTAATAACCTATGTGTAAATATATCTAAAACAAAATTCATTATATTTCGTACATACAAAAGTAAACTCTCCGATAGTATTAACAAATAAATAATAAAAGACAAAAATATAGAAGAAACAGAAAGTATTAAATTCTTAGGTATAACTCTACACAAATTTTGTAATTGGAAACAACACATTAAGAACGTTTGCAGTAAACTAAATAGATTTGTGTATGCATTGAGAAAACTTCGTATTGTGTCAGACGAAAAACAGCCCGCATAGCATATAGTGGGTATGTTTAATCAATACTAAGATACATACGGGATTACTGCTTGATTTCGAATGATACGGACTAATAATAAGAGGCAATACAACAGACAATGATAAGACATTTATTGTACAAAAGAAATGTGTACGAGCTAAATGCAGTGTCGGTCCGCTTGAGTCCTGCAGGCCTTTATTAAAAAAACTGAAACTATTGACCTTGACTTGCATATATTTGTTTTAGTTATCGGTTTTTGTGAGGAAACATAATGAATTCTTTAGATTCAATGGTGACAATTACACAAAACAGAGACCAAGAGATGCAACAAAAATTTTAGTTCCTTTCTGTAATAAAACTCTAATCAAAAATAATGTTTATCATATATATATCATTTCGTTACATATCATTACAATTTTTTATAAGTTACCAAAGATTTTAAGGGAGCTCCCATTTAAATATTTTAAAATTAAACTACGTAGATGGTTGATAGAAAACTGTTTTTATAGTTTACAAGAATTTCTGCAACATAAAGAAAAACATATACTTAAAGTTTCCTATTGTTTTGTGGAGTGTTTTATTTAGTTTAAAGAATTGTTGTTACATAAAATGTTACAGGTTAAGTTTTGATAAGTTTAGTGTGTACTTATATTCATTGTAAATTAAAAAAAAAACTTAATTTTAAAAACGATATTAGAACATAGTCATTTTTCTGTACCTATATCTTAAATAAATAGGTAAGCTATTAGATACCTATAATTGTAAAATTAATTTGCATGCCCTAGACAGGCAAAATATGAACTGTACATTAACCACCAACTTTTACAACTGGTAACACCTGTATTTTCTGCAAATAAATGATTCTTATTCTTATTCATCGAGATTTCTTAATTATCTAAGTATAAGTTTAATATTAATGTATTATACACATAAACCTTCCGGAATACATCCTCTAAATTATGTTGAAAACCCCATCAAAACAAACAAAAAAAGCGACTTTATTTTATGATATGTATATGTCGCAGGCAAATTGTATGATTCGTCATTTTACAAACGGCGTCGTCCGTTTACAAACGCTGGCGGTTTTGCAAAATGCCTAAGGCAAATTGGCAATTCGTTCAATTGTTATAAATTCGACATTGATTATTATTGTAGGGTGACCATCATTAAACACAGGTTGGACAAACCATAGCTATAGTTTATTCCAGCAATCAGGCAAATTGTATGATTCGTCATTTTACAAACGGCGCCGTCCGCTTACAAACGCTGGCGGTTTTCCAAAATGCCTAAGGCAAAATGTAAATTGCTAGTCACTTTATAATATGCCACAACATTTGATGGACGATACGAACGCCGTTTACAAAATGCCGTGGAAAATTGAAGTTTTTAGTTATCCGGCACATAAAAAACGTAAGGTGTCCATGGAATCTGGTGGTCGGAGGACTCCTGCAGAATATTATTAGTACAAAATTGTCGAAAATTTTGAACTGCAACAAACAATTTAACGCAATATTTTTTGATAGTTTATAATCTAACGGACATAATACCGACAAATTGTGCACTCGTATCAAACGGCGAGTGACGTCACGCACCTTGCGCTAATACTAAATAGCCTACCTAGCTGCGAGCAGCTTGGAAGTACCGCTCGCCAGCCGCTATCGCAGCACCGATCGCTTCGCTCACTCGGCTCGCGCGCGGTTGGTCACAGTTCTAACGTTACCTAACCTATTTCACCCAATTCTCAATTTTTCAATTTTTTTACGGAAATAATATCGATAGCTTATAAACTAACGGTTCTCACAATTTTACGGTAAAATAATAGGTTACCTACCTATTATTTTATCGTAAATTTGTTACCTACCTATTATTTTACCGTAAAATTGTGAGAACTGTTAGTTAATAAGCTATCGATATTATTTCCGTTAAAAAATTAGAAAAATTGACGAATCATACAATTTGCCTGCGACTTAAACATTACATTCAATGTAGGTACCTAATTGAACTATTATTGTTCTTGAAGCATGTAAGTAGGTACCCTTACTTTACCTACTGTTTCCGCAAAAGCACGCTGTGACGCAGCGCCGCGTCGCGCCCGGCACCACACTGTGGCTGGGAGTCTATAGACGGGGTTGCTCCATGTTGGGGAAAAGGGAAAGAGGCCTTTGCCCTGCAGTGGGACAACACAGCTTGAATAGTTAATACTATCTGACCAAGTTCAGTATTACTACCATCTGACCAAGTTAAGTATTATTACTATCTGACCAAGGTCAGTATTACTACCATCTGACCAAGTTCAGTATTACTAGTATCTGACCAAGTTAAGTATTACTAGTATCTGACCAAGTTCAGTATTACTACTATCTGACCAAGTTCAGTATTACTGTTTTCAGGATATTGAAAAACAAAAAACGTTGGTGAAAATCTACCTCCGAGGTTGTACGAGAGAGGTAATAGCTTCTCGAGGGTACCCACGGAACCCTAAAAAATTTGATTCTGACTAAACAGATGAGCTGCTTAATACCTAGGCTGTCCGAGTGGCATGTCGCTGTAAGTAGAACCAGTGAACGTCTGCTAAGGGGGAGCTTCTTTCGGTTGGGTTGTAATCTTGGAGCGTTAATTATCTTTGCGCTACCTAAGTACTTGGGCTCAGGTAGATTCCAACATTATTCCGGGTTTTCCTGGGAATAACCTGTTCATTTCATGACGTCGATGCCAAGTGTTCCAACGTGATGAGAACTGAACAAGCCCTCCAAGTGTAGATAGCGGCGCAGTATTCGCACAAGAGTGTTTATCAGATCAAGTGATCGCCTGCGTCAGCGCCACTCGACCGGTGCAATAAGTAGACAACCGACACCGACACCGACACCGGCACAGTGCTGTTTACGTCGTCAACATGATCAAACTGCTGGTGCTGACTTGTCTGCTGGTCAGCTGTCTAGCTGACCCCTTCGAGCTTCCATCCTGGTAAGTTATCATTTTAATTAGTTTTTATTGTGCTTTAATATACAGCTAGTCTTTTGAAGAAACTGCTTGGCAGACGGACACGTGATCGCAGTACAGTTACCCGTTCATCATCGCAAGGGTCTGCTCTGAAGCCTATATGTAGTATTTGATATTTAATCGTACCTAAGTAGGTACACATAAAATTATTAAATTGTTGTTATACCTAAGGAGTAAGGCTAATGTACCGACTTATCCATGTAGATTGTAGGTGCAAAGGTGAGCTTGGCCCAGGATTGGGCGCAATAGTGGTCGTTCACGAGTTATTGTTACCATGATATTTTAGTGGTAGCAGGCGGCTACTTCTATGTTAATAATAATATTATTGTGACTTCGCTTTAAGCCATTGTTGAAAGATGTTGTTTATCATTTAAGGAACGCTAGATACTAGTAAGAGTGAGATTAGTTACCTAGTCAAAAGACGTAGGTCCATCAGTCGTGGAGGTCTTTGTACACCATACTAAAAGGTTTCTTTTTTTGCAGTAAGTATGTTGTACCTAGTTGTTGATAGAGTGAAGAATATTCCGTGCTAAACCAAACAAGATGCACTTTCCGGGAGGTAGATGTTACATGTTAGGAAGGGAGTTCCTAACATGTAACATCTACCTCCCGGAAGTCTTCAAACTATGAACTCATCAGTTTTCAATTTCTAAGATTGTTTTAACAACGTGTCCAAACTGTGGGCTGGCTAGGAAGGCTCCTGGCCTTTATCATGTCGTGAGACTTATTAAATAGTATCCTCCACTTCAGCTTGTTACATATCAATCTGTAAACTGTAACATTTAATGCTCAAAAGACATGCGTCAGATCAATGTGCAATCTAGACAGTACTACTAGCTGTTAATCGTATTTAAAAAACTTAAATATTCTGTCATTGCTTAGTTATAATGGATTTATAAAATCTATTTTGAAATCAAACCTAAGTTACTTCAAGACTGCTTTTAAATGCTGCTATAGACAATTAGGCTTAGGTATCACAAACTAAAAATTACATAAAATAAATTTAAGTTATTTATCAATTTACAGTCTTTTTTTTGTAAAAATGGTTTTTTATTTTAAACTTTTTTGTTGTGGTACCTACCCTAAACAAATTCGTATTATTTGCTATGTAAACAACAATGTCAGGTTATAACATCAACGTACACCAAGTGAATTAAATACGTATTATTGAAGCTAACTCAAAAACTCCGCAAGCAAAGTTAAGAAAATTTATATGGCACCACCGCGCAAGCTTCCTCTTCCAAATGAAAGAGATTATAAAAATCGGTTCACAAACAAATAAGTTATGCCCGAAAATAAATATATAATAGATATAAAGATGAATTGAGAACCTCCTCCTTTTTAAAGTCAGTTAAAAATCATTTATAGCCAAATCAAATCAGCCAGAGAGCATCTCATGAACATCTCATGAATACCATCATATTATCATCACAACTGGATTTGAATAAAAATGAGACAACTCTGAAAGTACCTTATATATTATATCCTTTCAAATTAAATAAGAATTTTCAAAATCGGTTTATTAACGACGGAGTTCCTACTTAACAATTTTTTTTTTAAATACACCCGATTTGAGACCTCCTTTTATTGAAATCTGTTAAAAAATATTCGAACTAGAGAATCCGTAGGAGGAAGCAGCACTAATTAACAAAAGCGTTTTTTTGAATGGCATAAAATGTTACCCCACAATTTAAGAATAAACTACACAAAAAAATTAATAAATGTTCTTATAATAACATGGATAAAAATATTGTAATTTAATAATATTACATACATAATTTCAATGAAATTTTCATGAAAACAAAGCAATTATTAAATTTTTATGACAATTATTGTAAATTATGCACCTCTTATGGTTGTATACAATGTCGCCCATGGGCACATGTGCCCGCCCGCATTTTTCTGAATATTCATAACAAATTATCGAAAATAAACTTAAAAACTGGCCAAGTGCGTGTCGGACCACGCACAATGAAGGGTTCCGTAGTTGGGATGAATTTATCGCAAGAACAAACTTAACATTGTAGTTGAAAAACATGTTCTCCCATACGAAATGTATGCGAGATCATGTTTTTCAAACCGCACATTTATGTTGGTTGATAATTACTCATTAACCTATACAGCCTACTTAGCTCTGATAGTTTTCCTTTTAATTTTGTTATTATCAAATCAATCAAATCAAAAATATTTATTTGCTAGAAAATGGTACAATAGATATTACAGTCATTTTAGTTTCAGCATATCCTGTCATGATATGGCGTGCAAATACATTTTCATGTCAATTAAAATTATTACAATTACAGTCATTATGATTATTATTTTTATTTTTCTTCTTTGACATTTCTTATTGATTATTATTATTATTACATGATTATTACCACAGAACAGATAATCTTATCTGTTCTGTGATTATTACAAATTTACATCAGGTATAGGTTCCATCGACTTATCCTCCAAATATTCCTTAAATGTGTGATTGGCAAACCGGAAAGAGAAGCTCAACTCTTGGTGTACATTATGTTTCCCAGGTTCCGCGAGGCAGGTCGTGAGCACCGCCACCCTCGGGGCTGCGCCGACCGCGCGCAGGGCTGGCGAGCGTGCGCGCGCCTTAGCAGCAGCGACTTGCTAGCGCCGCACGGGCGCGACTGCAGCCTGTTCTTCTACTGCAGCAGCAACGCGCGTCCCGCATGCCGCAAGTGCCCCGCCGGCTTGCACTTCAACCCACAGCTGCAGGTGTGCGACTGGCCCGAGCACGCGAACTGCGTACAGCGGCCCTCGCGTCCCCCGCGCCCCCACCACAACGGAACAACCCCTTACCCTACCACACCCGACGACACTGCTACGGTAACAGTAATTGATGATTCAACTACAACTGATGGAATTACAACTACCGATGCTGCTTCAACTGATGCTGAGTTTATAACTGATGCTGCGCTTTTATTTGATGCACCTGCGACTGAGCCAAGCGTTTTCAGTTGGCAAAATTATATTCCTTGGTTTCGTAAATAGTTTTGATATTATGTCATCACTGGCTTAGTATAACCATAGCAATGTTTTTTTTTGTTGTTTGTAAATATTAAGATCAAAATTATGTCTATAGAATATTCTATGGATATAGTTAATCAGTCGGATGTTATAGTTATTTTTGTGAAGTTCGGTGTCGAGCAGTTTTTGTATTAAATTCTAGTTTACGTAGGCCTACCTACGCCATTTTTTATATCACTATTAGGTACCTTAAATTTTTTTTTGCTCTCTCAGGCTTTGTTTGGATTTGTTAGCTTATAATTAATATTTTATACCGAATAAAATATGTTTTAATAAATTTCGTATTCTTTATTTAAACACGATGTTGATTAACAACGTGAACACAACATAACGTGGACGGGACGAACAACTTATTGTACATGATAGTGAAGCGAAATTATGATAACCGCGAGTTCAGCAGAGACCAGCGGGTTCAGCAGGGCTGCGCGCTCGCCGTCGCATACAGTATCGACAAGGCGTTACAGAGCGCGCGGTAGTTCACCTGCGCAGACAAAAACACATTACTTATAGTTAGTTAATATTTGTTTGATCTTAGGTGTTAGTGTAATCGGAATTTGCCTGTTTTAAAATGAATTTTAAATAGTCAAATTAGTATATTTAGGTCCTGAAGAAAATATATGACAGATATATCCTCTATAGTGTTCCCACAGCTGCGACACCGGCCGGGGCTGTGACCGTGCGGGTTGGTAGATGTCAAAAACAAACTTAACATTGTAGCTGAAAAACATGTTTTCTCATACGTTCCAACTGCAAATGTAAGTTTTACCATGTTATTTTAAGACCATAGATTTCTTAAAGGTTTTTTTATTTTTTTTCAAACTTTAAATCCCTCACCTGTAAAGTTTGTAAAGTGGCGGTTGTCCCTTTATGGCTTGTATATATATTTGCTTCATTTATGTATATGTATGTATGTATAGATAGATGTGTCATTGCACTTATAATTTAAATACCTCCCATCTTTAGAACCACATTTACTGCAAATGAATGGGTTTGACTTTGTAGTTATGTATTAGGGTGTCACAGGCTGGCACAGCCATGAGTAACAACTTACAAACCTCTGTTGATAACATTTTGATATATTTCACATCACTTTCAGACTTTGAAGTAACGCTTCAAGACTTGAGCACTGCAAGTCTTGAGTAAGGACCTTAGAGTGTTAACTGTGGTGCATCCTGCATGGGGGTGGTGTTACCACATGATGGTGTGTGTGTGTGTTTGTTTGTGTGTGAGTGTGTGTATGTATGTATGGGTATGTGGGTGTGTTTGTGTGTGGGTGTATTTGTGTGTGTGTGTGTGTATTTGTGTGTGTGTGTGGGTGGGTGTATTTATGTATGTGTGTGAGTGGTTACCTCCTCGCCGCAGCCACGCGCGTAGCCGAAGCACTTGTAGACGAGGTCGCGCTCGCGCGCCGACACCAGCGCCAGCATGTTGCGCCGGCACAGCGCGCGCTCCACCGCCACGCGCGGGATCGTGCCGCAGTTCTCCTTGTCCATGTCCTATACCACAATGAGCTTACAGAACTATTCAAATCTCATAAGATTACGTAATAACAAGCCTGTATATGCTCTGAAAGGGGCTAGATGGGTGAGGCTTATGAGTCCCATGAGTATAATAGGTAATAGGAGGCGCCCATGCTAATGCTAGCTCCGAAGCACAGGCACAATGTATTACTACTTATTTTAGAAAAATTGGTAAATATGTCCTGAAATCCGAAAGCGTCGTCTCACCTCAAACACTTCCAGTATATTGGAGAGCTGGTCAGGGAACTTGGAGAGCTTCTTGAGCGCGCCGGAGACGATGTTCCGCTCCTCGAAGTTGAGGAAGTTGAGCGGCGAGTCGATGGTGGGCACGTGCGGCACGGGCGCCAGCAGCGGCGCGCGCTCCAGGCCCGGCTGCGCCAGCGCGGCGCCCACGACGCCACAGAAGCGCTCGTACTCCACCAGGCGCCGCCGCGCCGGCGCGCAGAACCTGCGCCGCGCCGGGCCGGAGGCCGAGTGGACACTTCTTACTGTGGTACCAATGGTACCACAGGAATATTCTTATATCTATGC
Source organism: Agrochola macilenta (assembly GCA_916701695.1). Lineage (NCBI taxonomy): Eukaryota > Metazoa > Arthropoda > Insecta > Lepidoptera > Noctuidae > Agrochola > Agrochola macilenta. Next base: position 22,295,513 of record OU753563.1, on the reverse strand, counting down.
CATCTATGGATGGTACAGTCTTTTATATCATCGTCAGTTTACACATTCTTTACTTTATTTAGTCAGGATACATATTAACTTTTGAAACTACGGCACTGAGCAGAATATTTGCATAGAAAACTATATTTAATAATGACCCGGTGAACCTCGTACCACGTGAGAATCGTGAGATCGATATTTTTCCGTTGTTTCTTTGGGGTTTTCCTTATTTTCTTTTTTCCTAAACCACCCCAGGATTGAGTCGAACAAAAAAGAAATCTAATCTAACCAATTCCGAGTTTTTGTGAGACTAATGCATGGCGATTGATTTTTATATAGATTGAATTGTCAGAGTTTGTTATGTCACATTTTTTATTCGGTGACGTGAAGAAGATGGCTGAATGTCATTCTGCGGTATTCCGTATATATAAGGTAACCACGCAATATATAATGCTGAATCGGTAAAGCAGATTCTATTGTGCAATAAGCAGATGAATATAGGCCTTAAGATAAAGAACATATTTCAGATATAGTTTTATCTACATCATCACCACCATTACCATAGGCCTCCCCAAGCATCGTCATAACGACGGTTCCTGTGCTTCACCCATCCAACGAATTCCCGCGACCTTCACCAGCTTGGTCATAGGTCCACGTTGTAGAAGGCCTCTACGTTGTGCTGATCGCCAATCGAGAACTTTTCGACCTTATCAGCCATCCGTTCAATTCTCCGAGCTCAGCGAGCTATATGCCCTGCCATTAGGCCTATGTCTTGTGTCAGACAGGTACAGCGCAGACTCACACTTCCATGAGCGTGTCCATCTCGATGGGCGTGAGCGCGAGGCCGGCGGAGGCGAGGCCGCGGTAGAAGTCTGCGCGCGGGATCACCAGCTCGTTGCGCAGGTCGAACTGCTTCAGGAACTCGCGCGTCCGCACGCCCTCGCGGACCATCTGCAGCACAGTACAATACACAACACGCTCGTTATAATTACACATAGAATTTAAAAATCTTGGGTTTCTTAAGAAAGCAGTACCGTCTTTACCGGCCTTTTTTTTTTGATAGGATATTACCAAATAACTTCTCCCGCTCTGGGCGGAGCGGGGGGCGTGTCAGACTCTTACTGACTAAAGCCCACCCGTGTTCCTTCAGTGTTGCCTGTACGTTGCCAGGGGCCACGGTATCCCTTTAGGATTTTCCCGCGACCCCGGCGACCCCATGGCCCTAGTGTTTCAACCCCAAACGGCTCACACATATAAGTCCCAATAAGATTGGAATATTTGCTCCGTTTGAGGTATTTAAAATGTTTCAACTTTATATATCACCACGATAGGACTTTTTCCAAAACAAAATTGAGTTTATAAAATTAACTTAATAGGGATGATACCTGGGTAAAAAAAAAGGAATTCTAATTAGTCCGTCAGTCAGATAATAAAAAAATATTAGACACGTATTTTTTGCTTTATCATATGAATAACAAAATACTTAGATAAAACGCACTTTATGTTAGGGAGTGGGGGTCGCTACGTCACAAGTAAGTATAATATCTACATACTCCTGACGTCATGGCACATTTTAACTTAATGTATCGCCGTAATCTTTAGATTACGTAAAAAAAGAAAAAATACGTGTCCAATATTTTTTAATAATCTCCAAGGCGGACTAATTAAAAAAATATTGTCATCATCCCTATTGTCAAATGGCAAACATCTATAAGTTGATTTAAAATTAGAATTTCGGGTTTATGTAGTTATTCAAATAATCAATAAATCAAAGCACTCAATTTGTAAGTGACACCACAAATTGACACCACACCATCCACAGGTTCGTTTTCTGATCAAATGGTTTACATTTCCATCAAATACTTTTGGATCAGACATTAGATAAGAGGTGGTGACCTTGCCCTTGATCTTGGCGAGTATCTGCACGATGTCGGTCTGCAGCGGGTCCTGCCCCGCGGCCGTCCCCACGCGCGGCGCGGCCACCGGGCCCGCCACCACCGCGCTCTCCACCGGACGCTCCTCCATCTGTAACAAAAACAATACGACTACACTGCTATATGGATCTTTTGGCGTTCGAATGACGTTGACTGGAGGGCGCTGTTGGTAAACATTTCTGCAATTGTTGTGTGAAATGTCTCTTGAAATATATTCAAAAAACAAGATGGCTATTACTTCCGATTTTAACCACGTGCCAAAATAATCTTGCAGCGTTAAAGAAGTGAAACTTACGTTGCGCCTGATAATAAGGCGCCAAAGACAATTTAGAGGGCTATGTTCAGACCTTCCCTTGATCCAAACCCGATTCCCTTCCCAAGCCAGAAATGAGGAGAATTTCAAGAGAACCAAGATAATCACCTACCAACATAGCCCGGAGATTTGCCAATCTAAAGTGGCAGTGGGTAGCACCTTGCTCGCAAAACGGATGGCCGATCGAACCAAAATAATTATAGTCACGATCGCGTAGGTACGGGAAGGAGTCTCGTGGGTAGACAATAAAGTGGACAGAAGATCTGGTGAACGTTACGGGAATCCGCTGGATGCAAGAAGCGCAGGACCGGTCGTTGCAGCGATGCTTGGGCGAGGCCTATGTCCAGCACTGGGCGTCTTTTGGATGGATGATTTATTTATTTAAGATATACCTCCCTGCGCAACATAACAGATTAAATACATCTAAGGCGTATTATAGTAAAATTTAAAAAACAAAAATAAAACCATGAGAAATTAACAAAATTGAGAAAACAAGAAACAAAGTAAGTTATTGATAAAAATGCAATCAAGGAAAAGTACAATTATTTACTTATGTATCTTTCATTCAGCATCTCAAAGAACCTTAAACATTCACGACGCCCATCTCCCGGCAAACAAGTCACGCTCCGGTGTTGATGTCAGAAGAGCATTGTGCATCGTAAGCGTCCGAACCAGGGGCGAGTTAGCTCGTGACACTGTGCGTGCTAAAGGTACGGCAATAACGGGTGTGTTCGCTGGCTTCAATTGGTGTTTGGGCACAACAGGGATAAAAAACCTCAGAAACTGGAGCAACAAGTTCTGGGTAATCAGACTCACCGCGCATAACACGGGAAGCTGAGATAAGTAAGAAGTTGATGCTCACCTCGTCGAGTAGACGCACATAGCTGAAGCCGCAGTCGTCCAGGTAGCGCGCCTCCAGCGCGCGCACCTGCGCCGCGCTCGGCAGCACGCCCAGCCGCGCCAGCACGCGCCGCACCGCCGCGCGTGACACGTGCCCATTGTTGTGTCTGCGGGGGAGGGAACATTAGGTTCATCATTGTGGTAGACTGGCTGCCATCCTTTTATTAATTAGTTTCAACGGCTAAGAAGCTTGTTGAGATCGTCTGATTTAAAAGAGTGTCCATGGAGTTTCTTGCCCGTTCTTCTCCATAGGAACCTACTACGCGTTGGAATGGGCAATTCGGTATGTAAAGATTTTTTCAGGTATTTTTTTAATATTTTTAATTGATAGATTTAGTTATTTTAAGCAACTAATTTCAATATTTTGTTATTCCAAGCTGTAGTTATTTTTTATTTTTATTTTTAAGTTTTGTTCGTGCTGACGTCATAACGTAGACTGAGTAGCTTAAGATCTTTGCCACGTATAACACAATAATATAAATCCTAAATTTTACGTTTTTTGCTTGACATCAGAAACTTCAAGCATGACAGTAGGGAGGAGGCATATTTATCGTAACATATAAATAACAGATATTTAAAAATAACAAATAACGTTCCTAACAATATAACTTATCTGTTACTGAAAATAGCAATCCCCCACACAGACTGTTACCACGGCTGTTTTATAATATTTTTCTTTACGGCAACCAAAAAAATTGTTATCGTATCCGAATGTCTTTATTATCTTTGGTTTGACGGAATTAATCGCCAAATATTCCAGGTATTTACGATATTTTCGATAAACCAATAAAGATGTTATTCAATTATATTGAGAGTAATTTGCTTGGTTTGTTAATTTTTTTTCATAAAAATACTTTTTTACTTACTTACTTTACTTTAATTGTAGGTATATTATTATCTATATGGAAATTTTTGATGCAACCAAAAAATTCAGAACCAAAGACTATTCTATCGATACGATTATAGATATCTTTGGTTGCATCCAAAATTCACGATCACGTGAATCACCTTTATATTATCTGATTTGTTTGATGATTGACGGGATTGGTCGCAAAAGGTTCTATGCATGTACGACTTTATTTTAATAGAAATTAAGATTATACTCAATTGAAAGTAATTTGGCTGGTTAGTTTGTTGAAATTTTTTAAAGTTTGAAGCTTTGAAATTTTGAAATTTAATTGCTTTCACTGCTTTCTAACGGAAGCGAACTGGTGAATTGTAATTTATTTATTTTCCAAATATTTATGTTTTTATGGTGGTGTATTCATCAAACAAGCTGCCAAGCCTTTTACAATTATGTCGGGATCGGTTTGCAGTGTAACCAGATGACTAAAAAAAATTATAAATAAACATAATTCTATAATTTCACATTATCCCGTCATTCCTAGTCAAAACTTCGGATTCGATTTTCGCCATTAAACGAAATAAACTAAGGAAGATATTCAATTGAGATTTAAATACGTATTAATCGTCCGTACAAAAATAACAGGCAGTTATTTCAAAACAGATGTTTGGATCTGTTATTTTTCTGTAACAGTAAAGCTGAGATCCGACGGTGCGCAATATCGCGCACGCATGCGCACCAGCCCGCACGACGCACCGTGGGAAGAGTATCGTGCGTGGTAGCGCAGACGCGTGCGTGGCGGTGCGCCCGAGTTTGGGTACATTCCCTAACAATGATAAAAGATACCTGTTACAACCCATCTCTACATGACACTTGACACTTAGTTGATGTACACATGAAATCTCCAGCTTACCTACTGACAAGTTATATGAGTTTATTTAATTGTTTATTTTTTGACTTTTTAAGTCAAGTTATTTTAATTTAATTTAAATTTATTGTTGACAAAATCTACTCATCACAATGTTTTTTTTTATGAGTTGTATTGCAATATGTGGTTAGCTAGTGACCTCGATAATTGATCATATTATTTAGTAATTAACTGTATGTTTATTTATTTTACGAGTACATCGATGGAACTATATGTAAGCGGGCACGCCCTCTATGCCTGGAGGCTTTTTATTTACTCGTAGATACAAATGCCCGCCCGGCTTCGCACGGGTAGCATACCATTTATATTTGCAAGTTTCTAACACCTTTATACCAGTTACACAATAGTTCGAATGATTTTATAATGATTATTGTTTTGGAAAGGATTTTCTTTAAGCTATCGTTATATTGGTTATCGATCATTCAGGCTTCAGGATTTAATATTTTGTGTGAATTGATTTTCAATGTTTGATTTGAATCGATTCGAAGATCGAATGTTCGCATTTTAATTATGGTCATCCCTAAAGTTGACATTATATATGACCTGATTATTTTATCATGGAGACTACTCCATGATAAAGGATAAGGTTCGAAAATCACTCGCTGCGCTCAGGATTCAAAATCAACACTCGCAGCAAAAACCAACTTTGCTCTCTTGTTGCACAAATAACTATATTATTACATATAATGTAGTTTTCGTCAACCCGTTTTGAGCAAGCGTGGTGATCAATGCTCAGGCCTTTTCTGTATGAGAAGACTCTTTTGCCCTGCAGTGGGACAATAATAGTCTGGTGTTATTATTTTAATGTAGTTCTTTCGTAGCGATCTAATCGATTTACTCTTTAATTCCCTAGCTAAGCAGCTAAAACCAGCGCTGGGGCTCTGTCTCGCATAGGGTCGCAGCATTATGCTGAGCGATGGCCGTTCTGCGTGGATGTGAAGCATATTTTCCCCCAAATTGTTTATGTTCGTGTTTTGTTCTTTGTTTGCGTCACGTGTCCGGTGTGTGCCGCAAATAAAGGTATTTTCTTTCTTTCTGTTCTTTCTAAATCTAAAATTTTCAACTGTTTGCTGATTTGTTGTGAAGCCTTTATTACTCGTATATCCCTATGTTATATATTTATATAGCTATGATTTTATGGACTTACACTTATGTTTTTCTAAATAAATATTGTTTTTTTTTAGAAAAAATAAAATGTCTTCACCTCCGTTTTTTTTCATAGTCGACAATTTTTTTATAAAAAAGATTAGTTAATTCGATAAAATAAGTTATAAGCGAAGCAAATCGAGCCAATAACATAGGAGATATGGCGAACGCTAAAAACACACTACACACTACTACACACTTGGGTCATACAACACACTGCGTGTTCAATACAACAACGCGTTTAGGGTGCTGCTGGGGCTACCACGTTTCTGCAGTGCTTCAACTATGTTCGCAGAGGCGCACACTGATGGGTTTCATGCTATTATAAGGAAGCAGTGTGCGTCGCTGCTGAGTCGTGTTAGGTCCATTAGTAACAGTTTGTTAAGCGTGTTCGCCGACAGGTGGGACTCACCACTGCTGCGCCGCTGGATACTTTTGCATACAGCACTGTGAGCAGTGGTCAGTTCTTCCCTGTCCTAATCTGTGTAACTGTGTCCTTAACTGTATTTTATTTTATGTGATGTTTTATTTAATTTTTATCAGAATTTGTTTTTAAATGTGTGTAGTAAGTATGTAATTATGGATTTTTAATCTGAAATAAATGTTATTATTATTATTAAAAAAAAAAAAAAAAAAATAATAACATGAAAAATATTAAAGATAGACCCCTTTTAAAGTAAATTTTCGAGAATTTTTCATGAATATTCAGAAAAATACGATGTACCATGAACCCAAATTTAATGTTGGTCATGTGGTCAGTCTTTAAGTAATTGTTAAAGTTTTAAATGCATGTTTTTAATGATGTTAGTAGTGTACGCAGTAGAAAACCAAAGAAACGATGGATGGACTGTGTGAAAGATGATATATGGATAGAAAGGGGGTGAGTACCGAGATGACAACCAATGGAGAAGTAGGTAAGTATGGAGGAAAACGACATGTTGCGCCGACCAGCAATAAATAGGGATAAAGGCTGGAGAATGATGATGTATAGAAGTGTTTTGGTACTGACTCGTCGTGGTCGCAGAAGGCGGGGCGCAGGTCGATGGCGCGCTCGGTGCAGGCGGCGCGCACGCGCAGCAGCGCGACCTGCGCGGCGTCCAGGTCGCGCTCCGACTCGCCCTCGCCGCGCTCGGAGGCCGCGCCCAGCGCCGGCAGCTTCAGCACAGCCGAGCGCGCCGCGCCCGCTGCCGCGTTCGGGTGCTTCTCCAGCTCTTTGATTGTGAACACTGGGAAAAAAACACCACACGTGACATTTTACTGATGGCTTATTTAATTTATGTAGGTATACAACGTGTCCCAGAATTCAACGATAAGCTGGCACCAGACTGTGGACCTGGTCATCACTACCCAAGAAAAAATCATGAAAAAAAAAACAATAAATTTTTAGAAATTACAAAACTTAAGATTGAAATCCTTCGGAAATTGACACCCCTTAAGATATTACTACCATGGTAGTTCAAAATATCTTAAGGGGTGTCAATCAAAATGATATAGGCATTTTTTCCTAGAGTTTTATACCATTTTGGAATCTTGATTAGTTGCGTCAATTTTTTTTTAAACTTGGCATTGTAGTGTTCATACTTTTTTACACCACGACGACACAGTGGACTGAAAGTTAAAAACTTAGAAAATTTTAAGGAAAAAAATAATTTGGATTGATTTTTGTGTAAAAGCTTCAGGCATTCTGGGATTTTAAAGGGTTGTGGTGGATAGCAGTACTACTTAGGTTGCCGATAGGATAAAAAAAAACAGAAATATTAGAAAAATTGTGGTCATGGTAGTTAAAAATATCTTAAGGGGCTTCGATCAATAATGCACTAGATACACTATCCCATACAAAAGTTCTCTTAAAACTGTCGCCAATTGTGTTTACGTACTTCTAGTTTAAATAAATATACATTAATGTAAATTCAACCTTAAATGCAATGCTTAAAGTTGTATTCACAAAAATATGTACAAAAAACAAAAAAGTCAAACATACATCAAAACAAATTCAACCTTACACGCTTGTTTTAAAGTTCGAATTACAAAGTGCTAATAAAAGCAATAAAAATTTATGACAGAGGCTCGCCGCTTGGACATGGAATGAGTGGAGTCGAAATGTGTTAATATTTATTTCTATTAAATATAGAAAAAAATAATTTATACTAACAAATTCAGTTTAGCCTTGACACTCAAACATAAAGTTTAAGGCATACAATGGCAAAATTAAATCTTTCTGTCGTCGGAGAAACAAATATTTAATTACAATGGTAAAATTAAATCTTTCTGTCGTCGGAGAAACAAATAATTATAATGTCATGTTGCTTGAAAATAAAAAGTCAATTTTATATAAGTTCTAAAATACTTATTGTTACTGTTATACTGTTTTTAGTAATCTACGCCTTTGCGTGTTTCCAGTTATGTCCAATCTACTCGTATTAAAATGAATCGAACAAATTGACGAATTTTTATAAGGCTTATACATTTCTTTTCCTCTTTCTTTCGCGATAGTAGATACCCATTCTACACAGCGAAATGGGTCGCTAGGAAATCTACAAACAGAAATAAAATATAAAATAACAATACTACACCATGCATTCCCTGTTCCAGAACAGTCGATGTTTGTTACAATAGTTGGTAGTTGTCACAAACATTGGTCAAACAATAATAATATTTGCTAATTGATTTATATTTACTATTTAATTCTGTTTTTATTATATGAAAAACACTTACTGATAATAAACTTACCGAAAAAATAAATATTCCTTCCAAAATCTTGGTGTTACGGTGGTTATTTACAAATTTTTTGAACGCGTACTGCGGCATTTTGACGTCTTAACGTTGGCTATGATTGGACCATACTAATTTGAAATAAGACCACAACCGAATCTGTGCTCTTATTTTTCGGTCCGTTTTTGAAGCGCTTACCGGGAATCTAGTGCATTATTGATCGAAGTTAAGGGGTGTAAATTTCAATGTAATTCTTGTAACTTCCAAAAAAAAATGTATATATTTTTTTCATTATTTTTTCTAGGGTAGTGATGAGCAGGTCCACCGTCTGGTGCCCGCTTATCGTTGAATTTTGGGACACGTTGTATAACAGGTTCAGATTAAATTAGCTAGCAAAACTCCGCAGACGTAGATAATCGGTATCGGTATCTGAACAAAATAATGATAAAAAAAAAACTGATTATCTGAACTCATACTTAGGTAAAAACACTACCAGAGGACATTTCCCCCCAACAAAATCGAATCTTTTTTATTTTATCGTTGTCTAGATACTGATCACGTCTGCGGAGTTTTGCTAGCTAATTTAATGTGACCTTGTATAAACGATGCTTCAAGTTAACCTTCGTGTCTTAACTTTAGGTTAACGTTTGTGAATAACACGGTTAGTATACCACGGACAGTGATAGCCTGGTCTGACCGTCGGACTGCTTAGTCATAGGTCTCCAGTTCAAACCCATGGCACGCCTCTGACTTTTCGGATTCATGTGCGTATTGTATAATTAACACTTGCTTCAAAAACGGTGAAGGAAAACAGCCTGAGAGATATTTCTCAACGACATGGGATGCCAAGTTAGAGGCCCATGGGCGGCTTTAAAACTCGGACACCAGGTTAGTCACTAACCACACGAGAAAAAAAGTAGATAAATCTGCTGAACAATTTAATTTCCCGACTGTACAAGTTCACTGGGTCCATAGGTTGACGCAGTCTGGGTTTGTGTCTGATTCGCACGTGAGCACTGCATTCCGGAACGACGATATTACTCAGTACAGCTCCTACACACTATGCCGGCGGACTGGCCGCCGGCACAGCCACCAGCCGTGTCGCCGGGCACGCCGCGACGCGCCCGGCCCTGCCGCACAACGCCGCACAAAAGAAATGAAGGCGAAAAAGCCGGGCGTACGTGCCGCGCGGCAAAAGCCGGCGGCCATGCCACCGGCATAGTGTGTAGGTGCCGTTAGGGAGGTAATATAAACAGGTAGTCACAGTTACAATACATTTTAAGTAAAAAACTTTTTTTAAACTGGCTTATCTTTAACTGTAAGAAGGACGTTCACGCCTCAAACTTTTAAGAAAATATTAAACTTTAATGTTAACAAGTTTTATTTAGTTCATTAAAAGTTTGTTTTAAAAAAGGTTTTTACTTAGTTATTTTGTACTTTTTAGCATTAAAATTTTATTTAAATATCTGCTCTATCACCTTCACTTGAAAGGTACTTGTAAAGTCAAATCCAACGAAGCCAAATACGCCTTTACACAAGTCAAGGTGTTAAGCCAACCAAGTTGCACTATCCAATTCATGCTATATTTTCGAACGGGCTACCATAATTGAATGTATAGGTATATCAAATTTTGTGCCTGTACTGCTGACCGTTGAGGAGTTCCCTCGTCTAGAGCCAACCCTAGGTGCAGCAGTAGAATCATAGTGAAATGAACTTTAGAACGGGCTATCATAATTGAATGCGTATATTAAGTTTCGTGTCTGTACCGTTGACAGTTGAGGAGTTTCTTCGTCTGGAGCCAATCCTGGGTATAAAATAAGGTCATGCATCATAAAAAAATGTATTGTCTTCGAAACTGAACCAACACCATTACCATCATCATTTTAGCCGAAAGACGTCTACTGCTGGACATAGGCCTGCGCCAAGCACCGCCACTTCGACCGGTTCCAGCGGATTCCTGCGGCCTTCAAAAGATTATCGGTCCACCTTGTGAGAGGCCTTCCAACGCTACGTCTTCCGGTACGCGGTCGCCACTCCAGAACCTTTCGGCCTCATCGGCCATCTGTTCTGCGAACAATGTGTCCTGCCCATTACCACTTAAGTTTGGCAATTCTTCGGGCTATGTCAGTTACCCTGGTTCTCCTGCGGATCTCTTCATTTCTGATTCGATCACGTAGGGAAACTCCAAGCAAAGTCCTTTCCATTGCCCTTTGGGTGACTTTTAGCTTTCTCATAAGGCCCATTGTGCGCGACCACGTTTCAGTGCCATAAGTCATCACTGGCAACAGCATTGGTTAAAAACTTTCGTCTTGAGACACTGCGGTATGGACGAGAAGATATTGCCTAGCTTCCCGAACGCAGCCCAGCCGAGCCGGATTCGACGATTGAACTTTTTCTCGAAGATGGACCAACCTAACTGAACAGTTTGTCCTAGGTAAACATACTCGTCCACAACTTCGAGAGTATCGTCTCCGATCTTCATGAGAATGGATGTTACATGGGCATTTGATATGACCTTTGTCTTGTCCATGTTCATTTTAAGACCCACTCTTTCGAAAGCTGTACTGAGGTCATTGAACCAACATGTAAAATTTAAATTCCGTAGAATAAGAGGAAATAGTTTTAATTCAGGTTGCAAGATTTGATCAATACAAATACTAACTAACAAACAAGGCAAGTTAAATAAAAACTTGTATTAAAAAATAGATTTCTCAAGACTCGATCAACTCGACCTTCCGACATGAATATTCCTGCCTACAGAAAGAACTCTTACGGCGGAAACGCTACGGCCAAGCGCTTTCGACTTAACAATACAAGACAGACCTTGGTCGCAGTCATCCTCAAAGGTCCGCCAGCAGACGCGCTCGCTGTCGTTGGGGTCGAGGTAGTGGCGCATGACGCACAGCAGCTCCTGCTGCGACAGCACGGCGCCCAGCCCGAGCGCGTCAAGCGCGCGCCGGAACTGCTGCGGGGCGATGCGACCCGAGTTCAGCGGGTCGTAGTCCTGAGCCCAGGAAGGACAACGTCAACACTTGACACAACAGACTTTTATTTAGAAATACGTATGAACAATTGTACACACATAAAAAAACTGACGCCTTTTTCCCATGGGGGGGGTAGGTAGTAACTACAGAACGTCACCTGCTATGAACCTTTCAGAGTCCTTAGGCTGCCTGTCCATTGAAGCGGAGCGAGGCAGCGGAGAGGAGAATGGCAGCTGAGTGGAGCGGAGTTGCGGACAGTGTCTATCCATTGATGCGGAGCGAGGTAGCGGAGCGGAGTTACGGACTGTGCGGAGCGAGGTAGCGGAGCGGAGTTACGGACTGTGTGGAGCGAGGTAGCGGAGCGGTGTTGCGTACTGTGCGGAGCTCGACCGAGTTCACTCGACGAGTAATAATTACCCGCTCCGGTTCCCCGCTCCACTTCTCCGCTCCGTTTCCGCGGTCCGCTTCCCCTCTCCGCTTCTCCGCTCCGCTTTGTATGAATTTTTAAACTAGTTCGCAAATCCCTGTCCACTGAAGCGGAGCGGAGGTTTTATACAATTCCATTGGTTAATATTGGCACACCGCTACTCCGCTCCAGTGGACAGGCTGCCTTATGGTGCGTTTACGTCCATACATCTGGTCATACACGCACGCCCGTTGCGAGTACTACGCGCCGGACCCTTATGAAGAACATCACCAATAAGATCACACATATGTCCTCCTAGGGCGGCCCGTCCCAGCATTTCCACTCACATCTGCCTTGTAAATACCCTTTGTATTTTAAAATTTTAGCCACTACAATATCTTCTTTTAAACCACAACGTTGCCTTTTGACATCATTCCTCAGCCTGTGATAAGTACATACATATGTAAGTATACAGGATGGCGGGACATCGACGGGAAAACTGTTACCATGGGTTCAGTACTGTGTGTTCCCATGCTTATCGTTTCGCACCTCCGCTTTCTTCACAATTCACGACGACGTGACGCGATGACGCGATGCGACGCTACGCGCACTTTTGAACAAATATCGAACTTATTTTCTTCACGAAAAGGTATAATTTCAGTGCGAGCGTGAACGTTGTTGCGCAGTGCGTGTATCTTATTGTGTAGTAAATAAATTCGATATTGTATCGGATCTTAACAAAGTGCTCGTCGCGTCACGTGGCGGTGTAAATTGACCCTTACTCCCTTACTTAATGCATCAACTAACAGAAATTACTTTCCTGGTCCTTTAAAAAAAACAACAACAATATAAGTACAACCATCACAAACCCTGAGGAACTCCGAGACCCTGATGCGCCTCTGCATGACGTGCTGCTGGACCCTCAGCATGAGCTCGATAAGCTGCCTCGAGGGTCGTGGCTGCGACAGCGCCGGGTGGAAGGTCTCCTGCAAGCCCAGTGGGTCGGTGGACAGACCAGCATCCACCTCTGGACGGACCAGCTTCGGCAGCGTCGTGTCGATTATAGCATTCGGGTTTAGGTACTCCTGCACAATACATGTCAATCATCAGTTAGTTCAGTTACAAACATACTAGAATCTGTTATAGAGAAATGATAACATTTATTAGGCAACAGCTCGTGAAACACAAAACACAAATAAAAAAACCAAAGAGGAAATGTTTTAACAACAACAGTGTGTGCCTCACGGCTGCGCCAAAAAGTCCATTTCAGGATTCATGCCAGACAGGCTGAGGAATCTGTTGCGCCAACAGTTGTAAACAAAACTGCGAAGATCCCTCACTACCTGTCCCAGTCCCTGAATGCCGTGCTTCTTGACGTCGTCCACCGCCTTGAGGAACTCCACATAGTCGATGGTGTACGAGTCCTTTATGAACTTCCGCACCAGCAGGTTGAAGTCCTCGGCCGTCACTATCACGCCAATGTAGGTCAGGATCCGCGCTAAATGAGCGAACGTTATCCTTCCGTCGTTCTTAGCTACCTGCCGGGTAGAAATATGTTATAGTCTATGTAGCTCAGCTTGTGGTCTGATCAGATTTCTCTGTTGTCAAATCTCGTGTCAACTTGTAATAATTAGCGGTTGATGTTATCATTATCATTATCATGGTAGTGTGTATGTATGTTCTGCTGTGGGGATCCGCTGTAGACGTAGATTCAACTATATGTAAGCGGGCACGCCCTTTATGCTTGGAGGCTTTTATTTAGATATTAAGTTCTGTTTACGTTTTGTATTTATTTCTGGCTGAGTATATTTCTCGATGATTTTGTGTGGTATACTCGTATTGGCGTGTGCTAGCTAACATATGGCTAATAATTTAAATTATGTTTTGTGTTGCGTAATGTAAATTATTTTGAATACTATTATAAAGAATCTTTTTTTTTCTTCTAACTGAACAGACAGCTGGGCTGCTGGGGAGTTTCTTGCGCCACTTCTTCTTCCCAGCTAATGCACTAGGAAGTGGTGAAGGGAGGGCGTTTTGGGGGACTATCTTATGTAATTTTGACGTTCGAAGAGTGCTGATTCTCAGCCTAGTTTAAATAAATGACTTTTGAATTTGAATTTGATGCCCCTTAAGTCTTCAGTGTTTCATAGGTTACGACTTTTGAATGCTGTTTTAAGTGTCGCAATAGAAATAGACTAGAATTCAAAACTTGGAATGAGTTTACTCAAGTTTTCTTTGAGAAGCGATTTAGCTAATAAAGATGTCGATGATTTTGTGTAGGTAAATGAGCGTTGTCACAATTTTGCTGATCAATACAGTACATTACATAAATTTTTACACGACCGCCAAAAAAGAGTGTAATGTTTTTATGTATGTATCTGTGGTAAGGAACTGGGCGGTAATTCACAACGGGTCCAGTGCGGTATGCTAGCCGCACTGGATCCGTTGTGAATTACTGCCCAGTTCCTCCAGCACTGGGAAGGTTATAGGCTGAGTATGCTATCTATGTATTTAAGATATATAAAGCAATTGACATTATATTTATTCAGGGGTTACCATACATTCTCATAGCAGGTCATATTTTTGAGCACGACAACATACCAGCTCGTAGTCTTGGAAGTAGGGCTTGAGCGGCAGGTCCCTTGCAGCGATGGTGGCGAGCAGACAGCACAGACGCCGCAGTTGCCACTGGTCCAGCTTGTGGCACTCAGGTTCCGGGGGCGGCGGGCATGCCTCCAGGATGCAGTCCGCAGAAGTCTTGTTGCGACCGCCCGTGTCTAAGTGGCAGTAGATTCGGTTTAATTACTTTTCTAACAATAATTACAATAAAAAATAGTGCAGTGACTGAGAAGTTGTGTCGAAATAGGTTGTCGGTTGATGGGCATGTGATGCGGAGGAATGAGGAAAATGTCGTGAGGAAAGTTTTGAGTGTGAATGTGGATGGCTATAAGAGTAGGGGAAGATCACAGAAATGATGGATGCGCTGTTTGAAAGATGATATGGGCTACAACGGCGTCTCTGGTACGAATAATGAGAAAAAGACGTTACGCCGACCATAAAAAAAATAAGGATAGCGGTAAAAGAATGATGAGTGTATGTATAGTAGGCATTCATTCTAGTCTTCATTCTAGGCTAGTCTTCGATAGTGAAACATCAAACGTCATCATTTCGTTAGTTTAATAAGTTTTTTATTAATGATGCAAAATGATTACAAAGTACCTATAACGGTATAACCGTATCGTACATTATTAAGTAATATCGTCAAACCACCTCCATGTCTTGCTTGACACGTTGAACATAACATGCCTCACTCGTTTTGACAGCAGTGACAGCTCTTACCAGGATGACATTTGACAGAAGCTCCCTCGTTACAGGTCAATTAGGTGCGAGTGAACCCGCGTGAATTATTTAGAGTTGGAATGAAGGCATGCCCGTGTAGGTAACTGACAATTTTACGCTCCACCGATAACCTAGGGTTGAGATGGGTAAATTCACAAGGCCATTTAAAAATGTTGTCTGTTTTATGTCACTTTGTATATCAATATGAAGTGGTTAATGAACATCATCATCTCTGCCAGCTATTTTTGCGAACAAAATACATCACATTACCTTATTATTACATTATTCATAAACATATAACATAATTAGAGGTAAGAGGTAATTTGAAAGGATTCTATTTGCGTACACCGTGCGGGCCGGGTATAGCCGTCAGTTCGGGGTGGGTCGACGTCTCGTATTGATTCCATGACCTGGTTACTGTTGCTAAATAAAACCAAATGTTTTCCACCTCAATGTGTTCAAGCTCTGTCCTACCGATACAGCATTGTGTTTATAAGAAACTGAATCTCTGACCATACCAACATGAATTTAATTTGAAAACTCAAAAAACTTGCTTTAACTTTCTGTTTTTGGCCATAACTTATTAAATTGGTACCCATGTCATAAAGCATAGTGTACAATGTTAGGTATAGTAAATGGTTAGGTTAATTACTAATGGCAAAACCCAATAACCTATCTATCACCAGTTTTGGCATACTGGAAATAGAAAAACCTATATATCTATGGTTAAAACCATAGATAGATATATGGTTATGTAATTATGTTACGTCCCTATAATCTGTCAGAGAATATAGCTTCTTATCGGCTCACAATATTTACCGATGGGAGCATCTATCGCTTACTACGAATGGCTATTTTTATGCGTCACAAAAACGTGTTGAAAGCTATTTGTTCGACTCCCCAGTTAAAAGATGACAGACTGGTCTATCCCCCGAATTGCAGGGATAGACGTAGGTACCTATCTAAATAAGCATTGTTTACTTAAAAAAAAAAAACAGTTTATTAATAATTATAATCCAATTCAAGGGAAAGTACGGTAAACCGGAAGTGATTTTGAAATGGTTACAGAAGTTATCGACTCGAAAAATAATTTAGTTTATAGATAACTGACCAATAAATGCCGCATCAACCATATAGGTGCAAATTAAATTGTTATTAATTTAAATAAAAAAGCAGTGAGTAATTTAAGCACCGAAATATATCCTCATATAAAACAACCATATCAGAATTAACTATTTGTTCAGTTAAATGCAGTAAAATCAATATATAAATAATAAATACACGTATCACGCCGGTATTCCCGAAGGGTATGGCAGGTGTCCCTATAGTACACCCATAACTCAATCCAGTCATTTATTAAGAATGTAAAAATATAGAATATCATAGCGATCTGGCTTTGACTGAAAATGGTTTATTGGTTTCGGCCGTAAGAGAACTCAGTTGGAGATGTCTCGCAACACTTTCAACCAACGAAATCAAACAAATATTATTAGCGACTGTTTACTTGAGTAAGTACCAAAAAGAAACATGGATATGGCTGGTGAGTACCGTGTACAGTCAACCGCATTCCCATGGTAACAATTGGACTTTAACAGTGCTTTTACCTCGTAGAAGTAAGGGTTGTTTTCGTGGCTCAAGTGTTACTACTGACAAGCAGTTGACCGTACTATCTGATGCGAGTGTCAAAGTGGTTGGCCCCCATCTGGTTCTCTGAAAATACAAAGTGCTGCGATACATTCCCGGACCAATTGTAATGGCATTAATAAAAATCTATATTATCTTATATCTTTTATAAATAAAAATCAATTGCTGTTCGTTTGTCTCGCTAAAACTCGACAACGGCTGGGCCAATTTAGCTGATTTTGGTTTTGAAATGTTTGTCATAGTCCAGAGAAGGTTTAAACGGTGAGAAAATTAGTGTAGGTAGGGTAGGTAGAGTAGGTAGGGTAGGTAGGGTAGGTAGGGTTTAGTGCTACCCGTGCGAAGTCGGGGCGGGTAAAGCTAGTAAGTAAATAAAAGTTAATTAAGAGCGTTTATCCTAAAAGTTGGTAACGTCACAAATTCATAATCAATATTCTAGTTCGCTAGTTAGCCACATTTCTTATTTCCATACCGTAATACTTATTGCCAAATTAATCAAAACAGTGAAATATTTGACATCTATTTGCAATTTTTTTTGGTGCATCATCTTCACATATAATTATATAACTAACTAGCGACCAACCTCGGCTTCACACGGGTGTATCTTTACATAGTATAAAACGAAGTTGCTTCCGCTGTCTGTTCGCTTAGATCTTTTAAACTCCTCAACGGATTTTGATGCAGTTTTCAGCAATAGATAGAGTGATTCAAGAGGAAAGTTTATGTGTATAATACATACCTGTGCAAAGCCGGGGCGCTAGTTATACATATAAACCTTCCTCTTGAATCACTCTACCTATTGCTGACTGCGACTTATGTTTATACTATGTACCTAACTTAAACAAAATATTGTAAAACATTTTAAAAGAGTAACGTTGGAGTTTCTTGCCCATTCTTCTCAATACGAAAACTATCTTTTGGAAAGGGCGACTAGAATCAAATACATTTTTTGTAAATTTTGACGTTCACATTTTGGAGTGCCTTACAAGAGTCTATTTGAAATAAATGATTAGACTTTGACTTTTTTTCGACAACTAACACTAACTGCCCTAGATTTGCAGGTAATTTGTTTATTACTTTGAGCGTTATCAGTAAAACTGTCGATTTGTGCAATAATACAGGATCTCAGAGCGTACAATACGCGACCATTATCTCAGAGCGTACAATACGCGACCATTATCTCAGAGCGTACAATACGCGACCATTATCTCAGAGCGTACAATACGCGACCATTATCTCAGAGCGTACAATACGCGACCATTATCTCAGAGCGTACAATACGCGACCATTATCTCAGAGCGTACAATACGCGACCATTATCTCAGAGCGTACAATACGCGACCATTATCTCAGAGCGTACAATACGCGACCATTATCTCAGAGCGTACAATACGCGACCATTATCTCAGAGCGTACAATACGCGACCATTATCTCAGAGCGTACAATACGCGACCATTATCTCAGAGCGTACAATACGCGACCATTATCTCAGAGCGTACAATACGCGACCATTATCTCATACTGTTCTCGTTCTCATACTCTTGTGTGACAGCCGTTTTGTACTACTTGATGTGCGTTATCAACGCCTACTGTAGATGACCATAGACTAATGAAGATGTTGATGGCAATATGCTCGCCCCGTGCTACATGCATGGGACTTGAAACATAACTGGCAAAATGTGGATGTGCTACAGGTGCACCTCCCCCTGCCTAACCTTTCGGGAAATACAGGCGTTATTTCATGTTATGTTATGTATGTAGTTGAGAAAGGAACACGTCTCACCTTCGCCATGTATGATCTGGCAGAGCTGGTGATACAGCACGCGGCCATCCTGCGCGCGGAAGTAGTCGGCCAGCTGCGCGATCTCGGAGTCCGACAGGCCCACCACCGACCGCAGCGGCCCGGCCAAGATCGACACAAACTTCGACTCTGAAACCATCACACGTTCGTAATCATAATGGTTAATTTGCAATAGGTATTGGTTCAGATAGGTAATGTTCGGAAAACCGGAAAGCGCCCTCTGTCGGTGCAACCACAAGTTCCGGTTCACCAAACAAAAAGTATCCGCGACGATCTCCTATTCGCGCGACGATCTCTTTCTATTAGGACGCGGCCTAATGATATTTTTTAAAGGCTAATTTTGTAATTCATAATTTTCACTACAGTAATTCAAATTCATCATCTTCAGCATCACAACCATTTATAAGTCTTCTTCTTCTGTCTCGTCTTCTATTTATAATCCTTTACAGAAATCGTTTTTCTAACAGCCATCACTTTCTTTTCATCAATCGAGATTGAAAGAGAAAACTTTCTCCAACGGTCTCATCATTCAGCCGGAAGACGACATAGGCCGTCCCTATAGGATCGTCACAATCACAACGACCAGTCCTGTGAATTAATTATATTTATTTATGTAGGGACTTTTACACGTCAATAATGTTTAAAAATCTAGACTAGCCTACTCTGAGAAGAAACAACGAAACAAACTCAGAGGTCACAGCACAGTCTCTTTAAAAGTATACTAATTATCTGTCAAATAATACGAGGACCATGTAAATTACTGTTTGAAATGGTCTTTTGAGGAGAGAACAACACCGATTTGAGTGGACCTGTCCAGTCAGTGCACGCAAATGTATCAGTAATCATGCATGTTTCGATTGTGACCAGACGGCCTAGAGCTGGAGACTCTCTTCGGACGAGTGGTTTAAGGTGTCGCTGCAGGTCTTATAAAACCAAGTAAATACCAAGCGGTACTTACCTGATATCAGGGAGTTGCCCTCAGGGTCGAGCGGCCGGTACCAGTCCCAGAGGCTGAGGCCCACGCGGAAGGCGGCCGCACGTATCTTGTTGCATGTCTTCCATACATCTGCGAGCCGGATTATCTGTGTAGCACAATAAGACATTTTACGAACTTATTACTTACTTTATCTTCTTAATTCTTACCAAGTCGTTTTTCGAGTACCATAGATATTATGTCCGGTACGATCATGTTCACAAACATGGACTGGTAAAGAATATCAGGCATTAACTCCGGGTTTTTCAGGTCTTGGATAACTCTCAATAGTTATTCATTCGACAAAATTATTCAGAAACAAGACATCGAACCAATTGCACTATTGAATAGATAAACTCCGGTCAAAGAAACTCAGAAACTGGAGGTAATCCTACACATCTTTGTACCTTACTACTGTGACGCACCCAGTACCTACACGTTGGGCGAGCCCGTTGGATACACGTTAATCAAACGGCAAATACACGCAAAAATGCCCAGTATACCGTATAGCCCACTGCGCTTGGCCACCGGGCTCGCCCAACGTGTGCTGGGGGCATAAGGTACAAAGGTGTGTTACCCAAACATGTTATGAAATCGATGTTGTTATGTTATTATTTTGTTTTATAAATAAATATTTTCCGTACAGTTGTACCTACTGGGCGCAATGGGTTGGCCCGTACATTCATAAATACATAGATACACACAATAACACATTTAACACAACTTACTAACTATTAATCACACCGTTACTAACCGTGTCATGCATTTTGATGGGTTTCCTAATTAGCTTTTATAATTATGTACAGTTCTGTGAAAGTCGTTACTTCACTCAATTTCGATTTAGGAAATGTATTTTGGGGATTATTTAAATGATTTGTTTGTAAATGCACACTAAAAATTTACGTTTGGCAGTAGAGGTACTGCCTTCCTTCCATATCTATGCTATGGGTACTGCACCTGTCACGAGGGTCACGATTTTTATCTTATTCGAATTTTGAACTCTTTTTCAACTAGTAAAGGAGGTTCACGTCTCCGTATACGAACTTATTTATATTTAAGGAAGTATGCTTCGATGACGTACGAAGGTCTTCGATATCGGAAAACGTATAATGGAGCTCAAATAGAATTGGGCGGGACACCTGGCAAGGCGCATTGATGCCAGGTAGCTGTGACCGAGTGGCGTCCAAGGACTGGAAGACGAGGTGTTGGTCGTCCGGCGAAGAGATTGGCGGACTGCATTGTTGCCATCGCGGGCAAAACCTGAATGAGGCGGGCACAGGAGCGTGGGGATGGGGAGGCTCGAGAAAAGAGATGCCTATATGCCCAGCAGTGGGTGTAGTTGGGCTGTGGATGACGGTGATGAAGTATGCTTCTTGAGACGGATTGCTTATTTTAACGAAAACCCTAGACTAGCTTATACGAGTAACAAAGGAATCCTTTAGTTTGGATGTGAGTTAACGAATATTAACATAATACCTAGTATTACTAACACCGCTCGCTCCTAATAGGTCCACAAATCACTACGAAAGTGTAAAAGTACAAGTTTGTAATAATACGGAATTGTACCTTAAGGTGAAATGGGTTCCAAAGCAGATATTTCGACTTCACGCAAAATCAATGTTTCTCTTAAAAAAACAACGAATTTGCATTTTTTTTTTTATGATTACAAAAGTTGAAGAGTGTCCTTAGTGAAGTATGAGGCCCGAAACACGATTGACAAAACTTTCCTCGATAGGAAAAAACGGCAAAGTTACCTTAAAATCAGCTTTTTTTGTTACAACCACTAAGAGAAAAACCTATTCCATTCGATTGTTATCAAAGCAATTGTATTAAAATTTTGTCTACGTGTTCACTATTAAATACTTTAAGGAATTATGGACTTATTTTTCTATATCAACACGCGTAAAATGTTTAAATTCAATATTTGTAAACATAGTGCAATAGAATTGCGCGCGGGCCGGGTCATACCGCCGCGCGCCGCTCCCGGAACGCTAACACGATTGTATATCGCCCGTGTTAGCGTTCCGGTTCGGAGCGGTCCGGTTCTTCACTAAGGACACTCTTCAATTCTCGTAATCATAAAAAAAAATATACAAATTCGTTGTTTTTTTAAGAGAAACATTGATTTTGCGTGAAGTCGAAATATCTGCTTTGGAACCCATTTCCTTACGTCCTTACCTCCTTACCTTAAGAATCGAAGAACCGAACTGAGAACTATTCTAATGCATTGTTGTTAAAATTCAAAATTCAAAATATTTTATTTCACATAAACCTACAAGGGCACTTGTGAAACGTCAGAAGCTACATAGGTGCACGGTTCCAATTGGTCGTTTCCTATGGAGAAGAGCCGGCAAGAAACTCCACGGTTACTCTTTTAAAAATAATTGTTTTTTACAATATTTTCAATTATCAGTAGTATTCAATTCCAATTTCAATTCAGTTCCAAGGTTGCCTGGAAGAGATCGCAGAAAGCGATAAGTCCGCCCATTGTATGTTTTGTAGTGTTCAATTTATGATTAACTATGTATTTTCTGGTGTACAATAAAGTATATATAAATAAATAAATAAGTAATAGGTATGGGAGGACAGTGTAGGTATTTCAACAAGTACCGGGTACTTAACAAGATAGAAGATGGTCAATAAATCTACAGTCCACTAAGCCTACAGTGTTCTCATCTCACATTCACAAAATAGAAAAAAGAAATCTAAGTATATAAAATATGAATAAATTAATAAAAATAAAAACCTATTTTAAACGAAATGACATGATTGCTATTACAACTGTATGTTGTTATCTTATTTGAGCTTTCGAGACCGCTAATTTCAGGCAGAATTGATCACCTATTTTAATTGGTTGAGTATGTAGCCAATGTTTAAGTAATTATTATTGCTTGTTATTCTAGTTATGTAATTAATTCGTTCGATGGAAAACTGTATAGCAGCATCATATCTTTAATCTTAATAATATCTTCATTAATCGGCAATGACTTTCAGCGGCAGGTTCTCGTCATTCCAGTATAATAAGACCTGAAGGCTCTTCGGGACACAATTACAAATTCCACTCATCAATCAATTTGTCAATGGGACTAGGTACGTCGGTAGCGTTACGTTACACCCCCATTTTATATATCGCCGACGCTTTCCTCGAACGTGTATACATTGCCGAGTATATAAGGTGGTTGGGAGAAAGGCGTAGGTGGTTAGAGAGAAATGGATTGGGGTGTAGTGTAGAGTTGTGAGGCTGAAAGGTCGGAGTTATCACAGCACATGCGCGGAGGCTCGCGGGCGGCCGATGACGTCAGAGGGATCGATCGCGTGGCGCGGCTCGCCTCAGCTCGGCCGCTCCTGTCACCTCCGGAGCACGTGAACAGACCCTGACGATGCGGCCACACATTACATAAGGCCACACCACGTGCCTTCATGTCCGGCAACCACCCATGTGCGGGCTAAGCTTCAGGACCAGGAATAGCCCTTCGCAGAAAACCTCCCTCCGATGGGGAGACAGTTGCCCTCCGAGGCTCGGCAGTAACACCTCGGACTAGTGAGGGGACAGTGTTGTGTATAGTTGAACTGTGCTGGTGGGGTACATGGGAGCCTAGTGCCGTGCCCAGTGCGTCGTGCGGCCACAAATAGCGTTTTATTGAACGGAGAGTAAGTATTGATAGTTCTATAAGTACCGTTTTGTTGTGTACACACTACATCAAGCTAAAGTTCTCTCCTTTCCCTGTGCTGGTTGAACCATGTAGAACACTGACTGTACCCAGTGCAACCTGTTAAAGCTGCCAGCACCATATTATCAGTATACCTTGTTCATTAAGACGGTTAAATGGAAGTTATTACACCTTTATGTTTAAAGTGATCATCATTATGTAAGTACAGTGTCTTACCTATCTGTACGGAGTTTTTTATGATACCTACATGGAGTAGGGATAAATGCATATATAGTATATACAACATTTGTTATAAAGATGTTATAAAACCTTTAATTACAAGCCAGTCGCTAGTCGGGCAGTAAGACAGCTGAAACATTCAATCAATGATGGAAATGGAAACCGACAGGGTTCATGATGTATTTACTTTGTTATACCATCTATGTAATACATATGGAATGCAATAAAGAATTGAGTATTAAGTACAATCTTATTGATTGCATTTGGTATTAATAAACCATTTGGCAATACACCAACTATTATCTTGATTATTTCAGCCCATATAACTACCTTAAGTAGGTAGATACAAGATACCTTTTCAATAAACGGTAATGAGGGAATATTGGCATTGTATCCGGAAAACGATGATTCCAGTCTGATTCTGTTATAGATATAATTTGCCCTAAAACGAATGTTTTTATTTTCCCTTTTTTTCAGTAATTCCAATCAATAGCTGGTAGGATACATTGAAATATATATATTATGCACATGCACAATTACCGTAGGTATACCTGTGTACCTATAAAAAAGAAAGGGAAGAGCTAATTGGGCATAAAAAAATTCGTCCACATCGCTGTCAATGGGAAAAGTACCCAAAAGGCTGGCAGCGTTGTCACGTTGCCACGTTGGATGGCAATGCTGATTCTTTGCCCTTAAAACAGGCCAGCCCTCGGGTCTCGTTAAGAGTTGACCAAACGGATTGTTTACTATTCCAGTTTCTTGATGAGAATACTGCATACTAGTTTTTAACTGTTCTAATTAATCTCAAATCTTTCGGTATGGCACTCAATGATATGACAAGTTTAATTAAAATTAATTGCATATAAATGCACGAGTGATGATGATTTGGTGCTGACTTTTATAATTATGGGGCTTGAAACCTGGTTCTATTGCAAGATCTTTGTCTTCATGTGACGATTAGATGCAGCATCATGCTATATGATCACCATTATTTTCTTCTACCAAAGTTCTAAGGCGTCATTATTATTTACGTATAACCTATATTTGGAATCGTTTTGCTACCAACCATGTTGAGAGGTTGATCGCAAGTAATCATCCTTTTTGCTGCAGGAGGCAGCATCAGTCAAGATGATCAACATAGCGGGCGTGGTGTCCATCGTGCTGTTCTACGTGCTCATCCTGGCTGTGGGCATCTGGGCAGGTCGCAAGAAGCCAGCCGGCAATGACTCCGAGGAAGAGGTCATGCTGGCCGGCCGGTCTATCGGCCTGTTCGTCGGGATATTCACTATGACTGGTGAGGGACTGGTTTACAATTATTGTACATTCATAAATTAAAGAGATTATAATATTTGGTCCTTTGATACACATACACCTCAAACTTGACATACCTTTTTTTATTTATTTTTTGGGTGGGAAATCATTATATGACTCCTCCCGCTCTGGGCGGAGCGAGAGGGAGTGTCAGACTTTTACTGACTAAAACCCACCCATGTTCCTTCCGTTGCCTGTGTGCCGGGGCCGCGATATCCCTTTCGGACAAACTCGCAACCCTGGCAGGAAACTTGACATGCCTGGCAACGAATTGTAGAGAAACATTCAGATGATTTGACGTATAGTAATAGTCGTACGTCGAGGGGCTCGTGGCTACATGATAACCAGCCGCACGGGTCGATAGAAGGTTAAGTTACGCTTGCCGCGATAGGTTCGTTGATGGGTGACCATCCATTACATATCGAGACTCCTCCGTGCCTAGGAAAGCACGTTATGCCGTTGCTCCCGGCTGTCAAAATCAAGTAGAAAGTAGATCTTTGACAGTCACAAAATCAAAAGTCATTTATTAAATTGTTATTTTCGTACGTCACAATGAAATAAGACAGTCCCCCAAAACGCCCGCCCTTCACGGTATGTCGTTACGGGATGTCAGAAGCCCAGAAGTCTGACAACCAGTCTTACCAAGGAGTATCGTGTTACCCAGTAACTGGGTTGTGGTGGTCAGATAGGCAGTCCCTCCATGTAAAACTGACCCCAACAACAAAACAGTTGGGAAAAGGCCAGGCAGATTGATTGAGTCGTACCTTCCTGTAACTACTGGTGCAGGGTAAAGGCATCTCCTCATAGAGAGAAGCAACGAGCGTACATACTGAAATGCTTATGTACATAGAAGTCAAGTAAGGTAGTAGGTAGTAAGTGTGGCTCGCTCATTATGATTATTTGAGATTTTCGATTTGATTTTAAGTGATTTCGACTTGACCTGGCTGTTATGTGATCCAAGGTAGATAGGTACCTGGCACAGTCACGTTATTGTGGCGTACCCACTTAATAGGAGGTGAGCCTATTACCACCATCGGGCCCAAATTCCAGATTCCGGGCTGCTACTGAGAAATTCCACATGGAAAAGCCCAATAACACTTTCCCGACCTGGGAATCGAACCCAGGACCTCATGCTCAGCAGTAGCGACCAGTAGACCAACGAGCCAGTAGACGACGTAACGTACTGTAGGAGTTTATTGTTATTACGCCGGTGGGCGTTTTGTGTCCCTCAATGCGGTTATGCAGCGTTTTGTTAGTTAACGAGAATTGGAATAGGGAATTACACATCAAGTGGCACCTACTTCAGGAGACTTATTATTATCATTATATCTGTGTGCCACATGGACTTTTATGTGTCATATGAAGTGAATGTAGTTATACGAAGAATTTTAATTATTTCAGAAAATGAACTCTGTATAGTTATTAGTTAGTTCATTAGTATACATAATGTTCCTTTGTACTCATAATTATGATTATGTCGTACCTGTATCTATTTTACTGTGTGTACATAAATAATAAAATAAATAAATAAATACATGTAATGTCTGGTTTATCGATAACTAGCTTTTGCCCGCGGCTTCGCTTGCGTGGATGTCGGAAAATATCCCACGGGAACGTACTCGGGATTAGTTAGATACCTAATATCCGATGAAAAGTCATTGATTCCTACCGCTGCGCCCGCGTTGCCGGCAACCATAATTATTTTGTCACGCGTAATTTTGAATCAGTGGTATCTTTTAAAGTATTCATTTTAATGATATGATATCAAGGCATGTTTTAATGTCCATTAAATGCCCGATTTAAATAACATATTTTATTGGATAAGGATAAATAAAATACCGGTCAAAATAGCTTTAGAAATAACAAAGAAATTTTTATCAAAATCTGAAAGACAAAAATGGTTACTGTAGGTCATCCTTAGAAGATAGACATATGCTATTGCGGATTTTATTTTGAACTTTTTAAGATATACAATTCTGTAAAACATAAATTTGATGTATCTCTTACGGCTTACGCGGCTCACGCCAGTAAAGCTCCCAGTTGGCATGATTTTTTCCGACATCTTCGACCATAATCGTCATATTTCAGCCAATTTACACAAAACCTTAATGTATTATACACAAAAACCTTCCGCATGAATCACTCTATCTATTTAAAAAACCGCATCAAAATCCATTGCGTAGTTTTAAAGATCTAAGCATACATAGGGACAGACAGCGCAAAGCGACTTTGTTTTATACTACATATGTATGGATATAGATATAGATGGTATTAACCTGGGTTTGGTTTGTTTGGCAACTAGAACCAGTTTTCATCTTTTTGTAATAGGTAGACAGTATTACTTTTTCTTATTTATTTATTTTATTATGTATGTACACACAGTAAAATACATAGAGATACGACATAATTGATTAATTTCTTTTTTTTCTAACTTTGTAAGTAATTGTTTTGCTTTGGGATCAGGGAGGTATCACCGATAAAGGAGGTAACTGAAATTAAACCCTTTGACACATCTTGTCATATTGTCCTAGTCCCCTATTGTTATACATAAACTCACACGCAAGATATCTTGTCTAGATAGATAAGATACCACTTACCACTCACTACACTACTACTACACTACTACTTCTTATACTACTTTCCTATCGCAGGTATGCTGGAAGAGATTTCTTTAGAAATACCTTTGTACGTATTTTTCTGTTCCTTTCTTCTTGTCTATTTATATGTGTGTACATAAACTGTTAAATAAATAAATAAATACCTCATTTTCTGTTTGTGAGTGTGAATAAAATAAATAAATAAAGTAATCTTAACTTATTTATTTTATTTTATTTCTTCAGAAAGGAAGGCTAATTATAAGTTTTCACTGATAATATTGAGAACAAGGTAGTTACAAGGCAGATGTGAGTGGAATCGCCGGGACACGCCCTACATAATATACTGACCTTACTGGAGATGTACTTCAGACAGGTCGGTGTGGTGTAGTACTCGTCCTCACGGAGGCGATCGGCGGCGGCAATCTCTCGCGTCCGTCCCTGTTTCAGGCCATGGTCCGGAGCGAGAGTGCATGGGAGGCCGTCACTTCCTTCTACGAAGCAGTAATGCTCGCGAAGGAGGAGGCGGAGCGCGCAAGGGAGAGGCAAGATGCGCGCCCTCGCGCCCCTAGTCGCCGCAGGAGACGCCCCGAGCGGCGGGAGTCGCGAGCCGACTTCCGGCCACCGTACCGTGGGCTTGTGGACGGTGAGCAATGGGTAGCTCGCCAACCGATAAGGACCAGGCCCGGGTCGACGGCGCGTTGTGTTCCACGCGCGCTTCAAAGAGATGTCAGCAACAACTGACGGGGTCCGTAGGGCCAATGCCTGCCAGGGTTGCGAGTTTGTCCAAAAGGGATATCGCGGCCCCGGCACACAGGCACCGGAAGGAACACGGGTGGGTTTTAGCCAGCAAAAGTCTGACACTCCCTTCCGCTCCGCCCAGAGCGGGAGAAGTAGAAAAAAAAAAGAAAAAAAAAAGGTGTGTAGTACTCGCAACCGGCGCGCGGCGTGCGTGTATGACCAGATGTATGCACGTAAACGAAGCAAAAGAAGTATGTAAAAGGAGCGTAGCAGGTGACGATCTGTAGTTTCTACCTACCACCCCCATGGGAAGAAGGCGTGAGTGTATGGATCTGTGTGTCACAAGGCAGTAGTCGTACCTAATACCTTGCAGAGGGCTTTTATGTTGGGGTTGGAACCATGCTTGCTGAACATAATATTCTGGGCTCTCAGGTTTGAAACAGTGCAGTATTGTGAGTATTGTGACATTATTATTCTAGTAACAAATCTCAAGGGCCATAGTTCCAATAATTGATTGTTTGGAATTGTCCGTACTTGAACCTATATAAGTATTACCTACCCACTTTAAATATACTTACATAAATGTTTTGCGATAAGCGGCCTTCATTCCATTTCACATGGTGCAGTTTCCAATGCAGGTTACGTCCTAACGTTGTGTGTCATTGCAGTTTTTGTGATTCTGTATTGGACTCTACAGACATGATTATACAGTAGAATTTAACTTATTAAGCAAAACTAGGTTTTCCATTGTTTTATGAGCTTTAAATACTAGATCAAGTGTTGTGTGTTTTCCGTGAATTGTCAAGAGTCACATTGTATTCAATAGTTTTAATCTTAACAACAAATCTATGTTGGTGTTCATTATTATTTTTCCTCATGTATCATCATTTCAGCCAAAAGTCGTCCACTGCTGAACATAGGCCTCCCTTCCTCATGTATCAATACATTCATAGGTAAATGTTGCATAGGTACCTAATCAATCAATTTGCGGAATCCGTCACATTTTTGTTTTAATACCTAATGCCACTACGTTATGTTGAAGGCATTGTTCAGCATTGTTCAGCATTGTTCGGGTACACATTTATATGTATTCTATCTGATATTGATTACCAACTTAATGTTAGTAATAAAGAATACATATAAATGTGTATTGTAAAAGCAAAATCAACAAGTAGGTAATATGATATGAAGACCTAAGTCTTCTTCATAACTTAATCATTCGAGCTCGCTCAGGCGTGTCGTGTATAATACATGACCTAACTTGTCCAAGTTATACGCTTCAGTTAATATGGGACACCTTTTTATTTCACAAACTTTTTCACTCTTATGATAAAGGGTTAGCGGAATACTAGATTACATGTGTTTGATCTTGACGCAGATTTTTCCAATGACAATTAATGGGCTATCTGACTTGGTTTATTCAGATAGCCAATTAGTCGACGGAGTCTTAAAGATTGTCGTGTAAGGTATATAAATATGTCGGCATTTTCCCGGTAGTCACCAGAAAAGACGAAAGTTAGTAGGTAGTACCTAAAATGATAACGATTAAAAAAGTTTGTCCTCGGGTTAAAAAAATACAAAAAAAAAGTTAATAGGTATGGGAGGACAGTAGGTCTTTCAACAAGTACCACGTACTTAACAAAATAGAAGATGGTCAATAAATCTACAGTCCATTAAACCTACAGTGTTCTCACATTCACAAAATAGAAAAAAAATATCTAAATACTATAAAATATGAATAAATTAATAAAAATAAAAACCTATTTTAAACGAAATGACATGATTGCTATTACAACTGTAACAAATCTGAATAATTATCATGTACACAAAAGCCACTAATAAAGTGTTGAAATTAAATTGTAGGTATATAATGTCAAATATTAGGATGATTATGTCAAGGAAGAATGTAAAAAAAAACATGGTAATTTGGGAGCTGTTTAATTGACTCTTACTTACATAATATGCCGTTAATGATGTACCAGGGAAGCCACATGTGCAGAAGGAATTATTGCCAAACTTCCTTGTCTTCAACATAGTCTTTAATTTTATAATATTTTATGATGTTAAATTTTTATCTTTCGCTGTAAATCTGTTATGTTTGTGTGTAAGATTTATATTACAAAAATTGTCTCAGCAGCTTATTTATTAAACAAAATCAAAATTCATTTATTCAAACTAGGCTGAGATTCAGGACTGACAATTTATTTGTAGGCGAATTGACAACTCCAGAAATCAATTCGCCTACAAATTAATTAACTTCGTGCCAATCGCCTCAAGAAAAAAATAAAAGTGTCAATTCGCCCGTTTCGGGCGAGTAAATTCTGGCGAATTTGCACCAGTAGTGGATACTAGGAAAACAGGAGAGCTGTCTTAATGTTCTATGTCGAGACCAAAGGAAAAATCCTCGATGTATTTTATTTGTTGTTTCACTTTGTATAACATAGATGTTTGTTGCAGCAACATGGGTGGGCGGAGGCTACATCAACGGAACAGCGGAAGCCATCTATACCTCAGGACTGGTATGGTGTCAGGCGCCCTTCGGATATGCGCTATCGCTCGTCTTCGGTAAGATATGCAAACAGTTCTGTAACCATCAATATTGATTGCCTGACAAAGCAAAGTTAGATGGTCGATTAAGAGGGCGCATAAAGCCAGCAAAAAATCAAATTTCACCCGCGCAACCCTTACCTACCCCTCTCATCAAACACGACGAAAACAAAACACAATCCATTCCCGCCGGCAGAAACTTTTCACTCGGCGTTTATCTAGCTAGGTATAGAATTCGAATTTGAATTTTCTGTAGTAAGTATACGCAAAATAATCAGATGAAACGGCTCTATATAATTTACCTAAGTATGATCGTCGTATACAAGTAGGTATATTATTCCATTTATATTACATTATTGTATGTCCGTGAATCTGTTACCGATGCTGGTGGGCTACTATTTTATTTGCCTCTGAACATAATTGTTATCTTATACGAGTATTTATCCGATGTTTATTAGTAAGTTATGGGGCATTGATTAGAAAAAATGCGAATGGAAATGCGAGCGGATCATCATCAAAGTATTATACTACATTATCAGTCATGATGAAAATAAACTCAATAAACTTGCTTTTTTGACGATATGGAAGCAAATACTATTTAACTAATCGTATCACTTACCTTCCCTTTTTTACTTTGAGGAAAACAAGCCTTTTTAGAATGATAACATCATAAAGGTCATAATTATTAAGGACGAACATGATTGAACAATTAACACATCAATAAACTTAGAATATTTGTTGGACCGTAGTGATCAGCAACCCTATTCGTCGAAATGGTTTTTCAATTACAATATTTAAACGAAATATGATCATTACCCATTCACTTTATTTTCAACGCAATTCTTCAATAGGTAAAAACTAAAAACATCTGTTTATTTTGCATATACTATACGCTAAGCTTGAATTCAGAATCTTAGATCAAATGCAAGTTTTGAAACTAGAAACTCTATGTTGACGTGACAAGGTTCAAATTCAAATGTAACCAAATTTTATTTAGGATCTTGTACAATTTGTACCTCACGACGTCTTCGTGCAAAACTGTGATACCCAAGTAAAAAAATATAATGCAAAGTCACTTAGCAACAGTGTTACCCAAGTAAAAAATAATATTGGTATAGTGGATTTAGCACTGTCTCAGAGTAATAAGAGCACCTGTACTGTGCAAAGACACATAGCATGTGTGACGAAAATCTTTCCTGCGCGAAGCGCGAGTAGAAACAATCCCCACCGAAAACCTTTGTGAACAAAATAAGTAAATAAAAAAAACAAAAACCCGACTTTTTTGCTTGTGTTTTTGAAAAATAATCCGATAGTCGTGACGGCCAATGGCATATTGCTAAGAGCCTCGACCAACACCTGAGGAGGCTCTCGTTAGGCTGTTAGATCAAGGGCTTGATCCAGAAAGGGCTTCAAGTGCTTCTGGACACGACACGTATCGTTAGGAGGTTCCTCTCTCAGGAGCATAGATAATACGACACGATCCCTGACTACCGGTTGCTTGGACCCTGCTCCCGTAAAGGATATAATAATATACCAATAACCATGCTTTTCGGGTTTCAACCTGATTTAGGGGATGGTCAAAAGTCGCTCGAAATGGTTCGTCTAAGCGTTACCTTATAAGACGTTTGTCAACAAAAGTGGGGTAAACGAATTTCGATCTTGAGTTAATCGCAATAAGATTTAAAATTTCCAGCGCAAACTTTCAAATAAACGTGGAATTGCCTAGTTGGCTATGTTGTAAATTTTCTCCGCAAGAAAATTGACCAAAAGACAGGACAATGGCGCTAGTTGTACTATAACAGTCATAAATCTGTCAAATAAAATGTATGTCATCTTGAGTTTTCAAATATCAACATTGAATTTTATATTTTTATTTAGCCTAGGTATTTATTTAGTATATCAATTCTTAAAGCTTTTAATAATCGTTTTGGAAGTGGTTTTAGTGTTTTTTCCATGTTTTCTATTTCACAGTTTCTTTTCTAGAATGTGATAAATTACGAAAATATTATTTACCCAAATGTTAATTTAATAGTTAAAATTTAATAGTATAGTTAATTAATGTTTGTGATTTGTATAAACGGACAATTTAGTAAATCGGTAGTCAATTCGGTAAACCATTAATTTCCTAGGTTTTACCCAAGCACAATATTAATTTTTGATAAAAAAAATCAGCTTTCATGATGAAACTGTTGATTGATTCAATAGAATAAACATGAACCGATCAAATAAGTCTGCAATAGGTACAGAAGACTCGTACACCGGGAGTACTCAAGAGAATATTGTAATATTATCACATTTGTAATTCGCCATCGTCAAATAATGTTTTCAAAATAACAATCTAATTAGGTATCAAGAATCTACATCACTCGTGATCGCATAGGTATATCGCTATATACCTACTCGTGATCACAAAGGTATAGCACTATATACAAGGTTCTGTTGGCGCGCGGCCAAAATCGTTCGTAACTAATAACTCCGCCATCTTAGTTTTCAATACATTTCACAAAACAACTTTACAGTATAAATAAGGAATAGTATTTTATCTTCATAGAAAACGACTTCAACGACGCGCTTCGAAATCTCAGTGTAATCAGTACGCAACAGTATCGAGCGTGCGGCAGTTAAACACGGACGCAGAAGGTTTATCTAGGTACCGAGCGCCGTAGGTAATTATTTTAAGGTCACTGCCGAGATATAATACTGCTACTTATTATACTGTGTCAACGTCATTTGAGCATCACAAAATCCTTACTACAAGGATTTTGTGATGCTTGTAATATTAAGACAGTGTTGCCAACTCTATTTCAATTCGTCATTGTAAAACAAAAGATCCACAACTGTCTCAAATAAGAATGATTGTTTATGTAGGTACTTATTTATTTAATAAAAAAAGCGTATTAATATAATGTGTGACAGATTATATTGCATAACAATGTTAATAAGAGAATACGTTGTTTGCGCAGGCGGCATTTTCTTCGCGAACCCGATGCGCAAGCAGGGCTACGTCACCATGCTGGACCCGCTGCAGGACTCATTCGGCAGCCGCATGGGGGGGCTCCTGTTCTTGCCGGCGCTCTGCGGGGAGGTGTTCTGGGCAGCTGGCATCCTGGCGGCACTGGGTAAGTTGAAAGTTAAAAGCATGGCCAGTTCAACCATCAGATACGTCTGACTTGGTAAAAATTTTAAGAGAACTTCCCGGATTTTTAAGAATTCTAATTTCAGTCTCAATCTAACAAAAACCTCTAATTTACTTAAAATTTTTCGCTGAGATGGGATTGTGACTAGATTTTGAACGATCTTCTGTTCCTTGTGTGACTATTGCGGCATCAAGGTTGATCACTTACGGCGTGACGGCCGGCTGAACGATTACATACTATTAGAAGCAAACCGTTGACATTAAGCAGTCTGATCGATGAGAGGCATGAATGTTTACTTACCTACTTTTTCAATATCAATCATTTTCCTAAGCTGAAAACCACTTATTACATCTGTGTTGAAATTTTTACACCCGATTATGCTCTCTCATTGATCATTTCCTCAAGAGATTCAATTTATTTCAACTGACAAAGGACGTAAAAAAGCTAAATAAAGACACAACGACTTAGGCTAAGAACTCACGGAGCGATTTTCACCCGCGCCCGCCGCGGTGAGGTGCTGTCGCGTCGCGCTAGTCTGCACGAAGCTTTAGCTTCAACTTGATTGACGTCTACAAAACCGTACAATATTTTCTGCGGCCGCTTTTTATAATAAAATGTCGCGTTGTTTTGTATTAAATAAATAAAAACGAAGTAAAACAAAGCTGGCGTGGGTGTATTTTTCAATCCAATAGTCAGCTTTGTCCCACCCACGCCTGCGGGAGCGCTGGGTTCACCTTTGACATATACTCGTACAGTTTTTAGTATTCTGATGTATTCCACACGTTGAACTTTGCGAACAAATCTCTTTGATCACCACTCATCATTCACAGGAACTGTATGATCAAAGAGATTTGGCTCACGGATAGAGCAGCTTTTAGGATCTGAATAGGTAGGTACCTATATTAGATTAAAGTTCACCACGAAAGCTACGTAACAATTGGCGCCCAGCGTGGGACGCAATCGTAAGTTACTCTTTCACGTCTTATCATTCCGTGATGAGTAGGTACCACCAATGCGCAGTTAAAACCTAATTTCCTCGGAACAATGGAACAAAGTCACAGAATAGATAAGACAAAGTTACCTTCGGTTGTTAAAAATGGCGCCCAACGCGGGACGCATGCATTTGAAGATTGATCGTCGCGTAGGATCTATAGAATGATATTATGTGATCAAGTTTAGCTTTTTCTACGTATACAGCGTGTATAAGAAAGGTGTGGTCTTCATGGGTGAGGTGCAGATCATACACGCTGTATATCTGGTTGTATAATATCAGGCTGTTATGTGTACGTCATCAATTATTACGATTTCTTTGTAACTAGTTTATTTCGTGCTAACATGATATAATATCGGGTCGTGAGTTTTACGAGAGCTTGTTGAAAAATAGGTACGTGTATGTGCGTGTGCGTGGTGCGAATCTGTTTCATTATAGTAATGGCGGTCGGGGGACATTGGCTGGGGAAAAATGTGTTTTTATTGAATACATTCCTTCCTCTAAAGACTATATTTATCTACATAATATTGTACCAAAAAACAAATTAAGTTACATAACCACGACTTCATTTAATTACTCGAAGCTTTATTTACCGTGACTAACTAAACAAAAGAGTATTCTAATTTAAAACAACCCATTAAATGGAGTTATAGATTTAAGTAATACGGCTGTGGGAGAGGTTTCTTTATATTGCAATGTTTAAATTGTGCGTTTTGAACGTTCGCTTTATGTGCCTTTAGATATCTTTTACTTAAAATGAGTGCACTGATTGGATAGGTCCACTCAGATCTGTGTGGTTCTTTCCTGAAAAGACCATCTCCGACACTAATCTGCATGGTAGGTACTTATGTGGCCTGACCAAGATTATGTCTGGACCTTTGTTTATTTATTATATCTAGATAGAGTGTCGCGTTGCAAAAGAACAAAAAACAAATAAGCCAACTTTTTTATGCTGGTATGCGTGACAGCTACGTCTACACTCGCGCCACGTCATGGTGCTGTCATTGTGATTTTATATATAGTGTGCGTGCATTTAGCGGCTAACAGTGGGACTCTATTTTTTTCGACCTTGACTGTCTATCTAGACATAATTACTTTGGTATGGACTTTAAAAGAGACTGTGACCTAGTGAGTTGGTTTCGACCTTTTTTCTCAGAGTAGTCAGATAGGAAACACCGAACTCATCTAATTTTAAAATATAATTTATTTTTGACGTGTAAACGTGTATTTTGAACCAATTTACACACATGACTTTAACAAATATGTTTGTAGAAACATACAAACAGTTTTATACATTTCACACAGCCGAAGATAGATTTCCTTTGGCATGGAAAGTTGTTGACTCACAATAATTACTTAGTTCCAACTAGTTACTCTAATGCATTTCACATACACATAACACATAGTATTTACTACAACTTTACTTTGACGAGCTCAAGAAGATCTTCGTTAATGTAAGTGACGAACTTGGCACTTCGAATAGAACTGCCAGCAATGCTAACTGAAATTGTGAAATTGAAATTGTGTGGAGTAACTTTAATTTGAAAAGTGTGTACGTCGTTTGTTATTATGGTCGTCAGTTTGTTGGTATGCACGAGCAATAAGTAGAGCCAATGATGGCACCGACGCCGACGGAGACAGAAATAATTCGTAGCAACAACAACGCTTTAAACGTTAATTAGATTTATCACTTATAACTTATCAGCAAGTTACTTATTTATTTGTTTCATTATCGCGCGTTAAGGCATGTACGCACGAACGAACAACAACATGGTGAACACAAACGCCGAACACTTTGTTCGTCACAAATGTTCGCGACGATCCAATTTCGAATCCATAGCTACTAAAAAGAGCGGGGTGTTTGAGCACGAACACAAGTCGAACTGTGTTCGTATGGTGTTCGTGTTCGCTTTGCTAATATACACACACGAACCAAATGGTCCATGTTCGATGTTCGAGATCACTAAGTATTGTTCGTTTGTGCGTAGGTACATGTCTTTAGGTTTTTATCCTAATTGAGACAAAATAGGCTAAACCTCTGATCTCTGAGTTTGTTTCGGCCTTTCTTCTCGGAGTAGTCAGATAGGAAACGCCAACCTCATCTAGTTTAAAAAAATATGATTGACGTGTATTTTGTACAAACCTACTTACAGAAATAAAAATAATTTATCATAAAGAGAAAAAATGTACATCTTTTTAGTAAAAAAGGTGATAGACATAATTATAGTACAAGAACACACTTACTAGTACTACTTACCAGTTGAGGACTTATTAGTTCAACCAGGTTTCAGACTGGCTAAAGTGGTCTCATCTTTCATGGGATACTGTTTAAAATGTTATAACAAAATTCCTCCCCACATACTTCAACTGAATGAGACGAAATTCAAATCTTGTATAAAACGCACACTATGCAGGCTATATATATTATAAGTTGGGGGATTACATCGCTGATAAAAATGCTTGGCTCAATGCTGGTCCTGCTCCACAACCACAACTATTTGATTAACATTTGAAAACACTGTTGGAGCTGCTGAAGAGTTTAAGACCATCTTTGCATTGTTTAAAATCAATTTCCTTTGTATTATATAATTTCAGAGCACAGGTGTGAGTACTATGTACTATGTACATTTACCGGGTAATACGTCTTTTATTGACTTGAATGTGCCCTGGCGGCTGTGAGTATGTCATGCTCACTCAGATGTCTCGCTGATGGTGGCGCGTGTGTTGGATCATTTAGCTCCCTTCAAAATGGTTGAGCTGAATGGTGCTAATCCATGCGTCATGTTCGTGAACGGGCGCCGTCAGTTGGGACAGGTCAACTCTTAGCTGCCTTGGCTGATTAAAATTTTTGAATTGTTCTTTGTTTTATATTTTTATTACGGACGCTTCTAACGTGCACGTCTTTCTACATTGTTCTCACATGTTTAATTTCAACATGAATGATGTAACAAATACTTTGTAACAATTTCTTTGAGTTTCTTGCCCGTTCTTCTCCATAGGTACCTACCTACTATGCTTTGAAATGGGCAACTAGCTTCATATTTCTGACTGACCGATTCCTTGACAATTCAAAAGTGCCTGTAAATGGTTTAATTGAAATAAATGCTTTGAGTTTGAGTGTGAGTTTGACCTGATTAGTTACCACTCTAGTAAGCAAAATATAAAAAAACAGGTCAAGTGTGAGTCGGAACCGCACACGAAGGGTTCCGTACCGTATTACGATCGAGTAAAAAACGCCGAAAAAAACGTTTCTTGTATGGACCCCCTTTAATTATTTAATTTTTATAATTTGTTGCTATAGCGGCACTAGAAATACATAATCTGTGAAAATTTCAATTGTCTACCTATTACGGTTCATGATATACAGCCCGCTGACAGACACACGGACGGACGGACGGACAGCGGAGGCTTAGTAATAGGGTTCCGTTCAGCACCCTTAGGTTACGGAACTCTAAAAATGATCGTCGGTACCTCTATCTATTAATATGAAACCAAAACCGCTCAATTTCGATAAGGTTTCCTATCTATTTGAAAAGTTACCTGGTATAACTTTACCTACTTACCCTTGTTTGAGTAAACAAACGTACGCACACACCACACACACACACACATACACACACACACACACAGGGTTTACACTGAAAGTTATGCGGCGGCCTAGGTGTTTATTTTATTTGTGCGGCGAGCACATTAAATTAACATTAGGTATTTATTTGTTCAGTCGCCTTTTCGTTTAGGATTTATTTTTCAGAGGCATGGAAACAGAATTGTTTTATTTATTTATTTATTTATTTATTATAGCCTTTTATTCAGATCCATATTACAATTATGTGACAAAATACAGTGAAAACTTAAATTTAATTTAAACCTTAATCTAGTCTCTTATTTGATTTTTACTTATTTTCTGTAGATCTGTTTGCCAGTCGACAAAGGCCTCCTCCAACCTTTTCCACTCATGTCTTTCTTGAGCCACTCTGTTCCATGTGACGCCTGCCACTTGTCTTATGTCA
The DNA here is from genome assembly GCA_916701695.1 of Agrochola macilenta. Taxonomy (NCBI): domain Eukaryota; kingdom Metazoa; phylum Arthropoda; class Insecta; order Lepidoptera; family Noctuidae; genus Agrochola; species Agrochola macilenta. Next base: position 22,256,391 of record OU753563.1, on the reverse strand, counting down.
TCATCCCATCTTATTTGTGGTCTGCCTCTTTTCCTTTTACCTTCTCTAGGATACCATTGTGTCACAACTTTGCTCCATTTATCTTTTCCTCTTACCATATGCCCTGCCCATCGCCATTTAAGCCTTCTAATTTTGCACGTTATGTCTATAACCTTTGTTTTGCTTCTTATTACACGGTTTCTCAGTCGGTCTGACTTTTTCACATTCATCATGCTCCTTTCCATTGTGTATTGGCATGTTGCAAGTTTGCTGGTCGTGTTTTGTGATAAGGCCCATGTTTGGCTGCCGTACATGAGAACTGGTAGTATGCAAGTGTTAAATAGTTTGCTTTTTATATTCATGTGAAGGTTTTTATCTTTCATAATCTCTTTCAAACCCCAGTACCTTCTCCAGCCATTGGTTATTCTTCTTTCAACTTCTTTGCGCATCGGATTATCATCTGTTATTAGCTGTCCCAGGTAAATATATTCATCTGTATAATCAATTTGGTTGTTTCCTAAATGTATAGTAATTCTCTCTCCGTTTGTCATTAATCTTGTTTTTTCAGGGTTCAGTTTTAACCCTACCTTCTCGCTTTCCGTTGCCAGTTCATTTATCATGTTTGTTATGTCTTCCGGGGATTTTGCAAATAACACAATATCATCTGCGAATCTCAAGTGAGTTAACGAAACACCGTCTACATTGATACCGAGATTTTCCCAATTAAGACCTCTGAATATTGATTCTAGTACCGCCGAAAATATTTTTGGTGACAGGGGATCTCCTTGTCGTACGCCTTTGCCTACTCTGAAAGGTTCGCCTTTCTTTTCTAATTGGATTCTCGCAGTACTCTGGCTGTACACATTCTTTATTAAGCGGATGTATTTGTGTTCGATTCCTTGTTCTTTTAATGACTCCCATATCTTTTCGTGAAACAAAGAATCGAATGCTTTGCTATAATCGATAAATGCGATGTAGTAGGTACATTGGTATTCTTTATACTTCTCCATAACTTGGCGTACTACATGAATGTGGTTGATCGCTGAATAGTCTTTACGAAAACCCGCCTGCTCAATGGGTTGGTGTTCGTCTAATATTTTCTCAATCCGATTTAGTATGATTTTGGCAAATACCTTGTATATGTTGGACATAAAATAAAAAAATAAAACAGAATTGTTAGCTTGTTTATATTCAGAGAAGACCGTGAAAAGTGTTTGTTTAGTAAATCATGTCGATATTGAACGTGGGCCCATCCACGGAGGTCTGTTTACTGAATAACTTAGCACAGTCGCTGCCCTGACCAAGGGCGCAAATTGACTATTCTAGACGAGAATCTAGCGATCTAGACCAGCTATCTAATTACGCAACACATTTACAACTAATCTGTTTCATTTTGACAGTTCAATATTCATTGCGTTATTTAAGTTGTTGAGCAGATATTTTTTTGGAACTTATGAAGCAATGGATTAGCAATCTGTTTCAAAACGATTCAGATTCTGATTGATCCTGTATTACGCAATTAGGGTACAGGTTACTGTTAAATATGGTAAATTTTTGTTCGAATTAAGTTATTTTCAACTACTGTACCAGGGTAGCCTAATGAACCGGACAGAGATCAAAAACCTTTTCATTTATAAATAAGTACAATTCAATACGTTTTCTGCTAGAACTTAGTCTGTGTCTATTTCTATTCAAATGAGGGTATCGCGTGTTCCAAGCTCACAGCGTTCTTGTATCTAAATCTTGGAATATTACAATAAATTATGTGTCGTTTCTTAGGCTTTCATCCATATGTCATGGTGAAAATATTTAAATAGGAACATTTATTGTTTCGATTGTTAAAAAAAAATGGTAATGAAATAAAATAAATGAGTAAATTAAATCTCTGCTTAACTTTAATTAAGTTAAGTAGAGATTTAATTTACTCATGTATGTACTATGTATATGTATAAAGTTTACGATGGTTGAAATCGTGTTAGTAAATAGATAATGTCTGTTAAACAAATATCTAATGACTATGTAAACAAATTAATCAGAAAACGTACCTGTGGATGCCAATTTGTAGTACCACTTACACATTGAGTTATTTGATTTAATTTTGTAATACCTAATTTAAATCCCCTTAATATGTTTTTCATTTGACAATTGAGGTTAATTAACCTCAATTTTAGACGATGATCGTCGAATCGTAATTTAATCATGTAATCCAAACAACAATTGTTGGAAAATTTTGTGAGTTATAAAGATACCTTCTACATACATAATATATGAATGACTAATTCCCTTAAATACCATTTTTTTTCCCTGAAGAGAGTATTGTTGACTCTTTCATCATTATTGATAGTTTTGGAACCGACTATGAATAGTGATAATGATCACTGAAATGTGACGTGCATTGAACAAGATCATGATCTATATCTAATTATGCGCACACTTAATTTAATCAGCAATAGCCAGATTATTAACGATAATCATTCCGAATAATTATGTCTATCGTTTTCTGAACTGTAAGTAATGTAACCGGACATTTTCCCCAACTAGTGTGACATCTAGCAATAATGACAACATTATGTAAATAACAACCTATTTATATAGGCTTATGTAGATTGTAGGCTTTGTTCAGGTAGGCGTGTGGTCTAATGTTCAGAGTAGGAGGATAGCAACCTAGAGAGGAGGGGGTAGGTAAACAAAACAAAAAACAAAAAAATAAACGAGTCGTAGCGCATGGTGAGATAATGTACAAGGTGAGTTCAGGTGATTCCCGCAACGAGGTACTTATCGAATATTATTTTATTACGCAGTATTTTTTTTTTCATTCCTATACTTCGTCATTTTCGGTACCCCGGTGTCACACAGCAACATTACTTAATTCGATATTCCGCCCTCGGTGTTGACATCCCAGAAAATAAAGCATTATATGTGTGGCGACCTGCGCGATGTGAAGCGACCGACGTGTGCTCGGTGCAATAGTAACACACGGTTATATTGATAAACGGTAAATTCAGAATATTTTGAAGACCCAATATACCTACTACTATCTGAGTAATAGTGTACAGCGTGGTAAATTGTGGTGATTGTGAGATCTCACGTGAATGCTGACTGTAGCCGTCTTTTAACATATTCAGCTGTAAATATATATTTAAAGCACACAAAAAAAAAAGCGACCTGCAGGAGGTTGGTCTTCTTTTTTGAGACTCTTGTAACTCTAGATTACCTCCGTATATTTATTTAAACCTACTTAAGAGGGCGCCCAATGGTCCACTAGCGGCACTCCTTTAAAAAAAATATTATCTCGTGACTGATAGGGAATTATGAATAACGGCTAGTAAGGACTCTCGGTAAGTGTGTCTAGAATTTTCTAATACCTTTTATAGAGTTTCATATTGAGACACGAAGCAACAACATACGATCTAGAAGAATGTGGCCGCTTTTCTTTAGATCGTATTTTGTTGCTTCGTGTCTCAATATGAAACTTTATAAAAGGTATTAGAAAATTCTAGACACACTTACCGAGAGTCCTTAGTAGCCGTTATTCATAATTCCTTCACGAGTCAGTCACGAGATAATATTTTTTTAAAGGAGTGGCGCTAGTGGACCATTGGGCGCCCCACTAACTTTACCATACTTACGAACAATACACTAAAATTATGTTCATGTCAGTCTCCTACACAAGCGAGAATAACTTCGGTCAACTGCTATTCATATCTCGGAGCTAGCTAGATGTCCCCCGGCGCTGTCTGTCCCGCTTTGTGGCAGTAGGTAGGGTGATCACGGCACCCTCCAGTCATCCATTATGGATGCGGCGGGTTTATGGGCAGCCTCGTTTGTTGCCTATTACGTCTGCACTAGCGTCTTTACGGAAACATAGTAAAAGCCGCGTCGTTATAAAAGCGGTTTGTGTCCATTACTAAAGGGCACTGCTCTGGTGCCATACATTGTTATCCTCACAACCAAGAGCCTCGTAAAATTATTTTCTGAGTTATGAAATCCAAAATAATTTCTGATTTTAAGGAAATCTGGGCTCGGCGCTACTTGTATATCAATCTGAATCATAAATGAAGCGCAGGAAATGTTGAGTTTTTATTTTTGTAATGATTGGACGAATCGTCCAAATATATCGCCGGTAATTAAGATCAAGATAAAATGGTGTTACCACTCTTTAAAATTTTTACGAGATTTTGAAGGGTCTGTATGATTATAATTATAGTTGATAGATCACAAAGCAAAAAATAGATAAGGAATGATCGTGAAGATGTCATTCGTGTTGATTCATGGACGATTAGTTAAGAGCAATGTTCTTTACTTGACTACTTGACATTACGGATCGCTAGGTAAATAAATTGTATTTTTAGGGTCCCGTACCTCAAAAAGAAAAAAACGGAGCCGAATGGTATGTACTTACCATCGGGGTATAAGTACTTACAATCGGGGTGAAAGTATGAGTACATACACAAAACTTAACATAGTTGATCTGACTTGACTTTGTCATGAAAAAAAGTAACAAAAAAAAGGGAGAAAATTGTCCTTTTATAGTGAAGCCCTTAGCTCTGAGAAGGAACCCTCGGGACGCGAGTCCTACCCGTACATATCCAGTTTTTTAATTACCTGATGGGGGCCAGATGTGGCGAGCATACCTCACCTATAGGTACTGTGAGGCTAATACTACTGGTTTAGATAAGTTAAGAGTAGGTAATCTAATCATGTGTTCTTATTAAAACAAAAACTAAATGCCTAAACGCAATATGAATACAATCTAATCAAATTAAATTGAAGCAATAACTCTCATTGAGTGCTAAAATTTTAACAGAAAGGAAGAAATAAATGTTCAAACACGACAGTTCCAGGTGAAGAGGCCTTCATTAATCACTGTAAATGAGGGTGGCTATTGTCGGTAACAAAGGAAGTACGTAGGTATCTGTGTTCGTCGCGGAGCTTATTTATTATCTCCGCTATAGTTGTAGGAAAAACCTGGGTATCTGTTCAAGATATTACTGGGAACACTTAACCTTTGACCTTTAACGTAAATACTGTCGTGGGTCACATTTATGACAATAAATGATTCTTTTATTTATATACTCGTATTTTAGGGATTACCAACGAGAGAAACTTACATTACAATTATCTTCTACAAAATATAAACTTGTACAGTTGTACAGCAGAAAAATATTGGAATAAAATAGGTGATTAATTAAGTTTATAATTGAAGTATATATTAAAATTGCTTCTTGGAAATATCAGTTTTGGTATCTCAAACAGGTTCAAACTTTTTGCGATTTTGCAACAATTGTTATTAAAGTAACCTTTTCGGTAGATAGGTAAAGTTGTAGTAGTGGTTTACAACTTGATATCTACCGTCTTCAAAAACCATTCACCACTCTCAAAAAAAAAAAAAAAAAAAAAAAATAGTGTTACCGAATGTTTAGCTTTGAGAGTGGTGTTAAAGTCACAATAGCATCTGCAACTAACTGTTTCATAGTTATCCGGACTACAACTGTACTCAGAACATTGAAATATCAAAGTAAAAGTGGAGTGTTGAAAGTGACCTGTTAATAAGAATTGCGTGCTAGAAATTATAGAATATACAGTGTTGACTCTCAAAACAACAAAATCATTACGAAAAGACGATAATATTATTCAAAACATAATAAAAACATTGATTAAAAAAAGTGTTAACAATACAGTGTGACAGTGCGAAAATTTTTGCAGCATGAGTCATATAACGACTTGTCTAAAGTTTAAAATTATTTAAAGTCAGAGCAGATACAGTATTTCGCACTGTTGATTAACCTGTACTTGGTCGAGTGGTAAACTGGCCTACATACGATACCATAACTTGCACGAGTCACCGTGTCGCAAGTTCGATCCTGACGGACTGTGTCACTTTTTGTAGATCTTTCTTTCTTTTTTTTTTTCATTTACAAGACTGTTCTTGTTGGTACGAAAGGCATCAAGTTCGTTTCAAACATACACAGATTACTTATATTACTTATATTAATTATAATAATGGCAACTGAGAGCAATAATATAACATTTAGGAAAATGCGAAAATCAATGTCGTATAATAATGTGTCGGTTATGAACACTTCTGACTCGTCACTTTTTGATGACACGATGCAAAGCCTACCTGACCCATGCGACACCTCAGAACTATGTGACCTACAAATAAAATTATCATCTATAACGGAAGAATTGTTGATAGCAAATAATGAAATTGATAACTTAAATGCAGAAAATACGAATTTAAAATCGGAACTGGAAAGATGTCATAAAATCATAGAATTATATAAAAAGGTTGGATATGGGGACTCACTTTCTGCCACACCAACGTCTGTGCGGAAGCAGAAAAAGAGAGATGGGAATGAGGCTGACTCTTCTTCAAAATTACCTAATCATCGTACTGTGATTGCCGGAAAATCTGTTAGTGTGGAACAAACGACCCTAGACACAAATTTAAAAAGAAGTTGTTCTAGCAATCAGGATATAGAGGAACAAGATAAACTTATCACTCCCAGTATTCACAAGAAAAGTCCACTCGTTCGCCACAAAAATAAGTTGTGTATATTAAGTACAAATAATAAAAACAACATATGCAGTATAATGCAAGATGAGTTTGCGAGCTCATTTGATTGCTGCCATTATTTGATATCGAACGGGAAAACTCAACACCTGCTGGAAGGCTTACAGGAAAAACTTGTGAAATTTACTATGAATGACTTTTGTGTAGTTCTTTTAGGCGATGAAGACTTTAAGAAAACTAATAACTATTTTGAAATTATATTCCAAATAAGAGAAGTGTTTCACAACATAAATTATACTAATGTGATCATATGTGCACCGACCTATAAATACGGATACCATGCTAATTTATTTAACAGTAGAGTAGAAACTTTCAATAATCTTTTGTATCTAGATGTATTGACTTATGAACATTTGTATCTGTTAGACAGTAACTTAAACTTAACCTATGACTACAAGGTATATGATAAACGAACTGGTACAATAAGTAACCATGGAATGTATATTATATTTAAGGACATACACAATTTAATAATTGACATACAATATAATAATCGCGAATGTAATAAAATTGATATAACCCTAGATAATAATTTAACAAATAAGGATAAATTTTTTCTTGACTAAATATTTATGTACATTACATCAAAACATTGCCGGTCTCCTTAGTAAAGCTGATGCTCTCTCAGTCTGTTTAAGTGAGCTCTCCGACCGAGATATTGATGTAGACGTAATATGCATTTCTGAGCATTTTATGATGGCTGGCAGTGAGAATCAGTTACACATACCTAACTATAGTTTAGCGGCATGTTATAGTAGAAAGGCGAGTAAGCGAGGAGGTGCATGTATCCTCGTTAAGCGTAACTTACAATGGAAGGAATTGCCCACCATAACAAAAATGTCATCACAAAGCATATTTGAATGTTGTGCAGTTAAATTGACTGATTATAATATTATATTTGTGTGTATTTATAGAGTTCCGAACTCAAATAACTTAAATGAGTTCTTTGATAAACTTGAAATTCTTTTAAAATATTTATCCAAACAAAGATGTAAGAATATAGTCATAGCTGGTGATTACAACATTGACATTTTAAAGAAAACTAAGCAATCAACCGAATTTGAATGTATTCTCTTAAACTCGAATTTACAACTAGCATTAAGGCAACATACTCGGACTGCGAGCCGAACATGTATCGACAATTTTGCTCATGATTTTGGTAAACGTTGTAAGACTGAAGTAGTGGAGTTCGCGCTATCCGACCACACAGCACAGCTTTTAAAGTGTCCCGTACGAAAAAAGGATGCTCATAAATATTATCGTAAAATGACACGAGATTACAGTCCAGAAAATATAGAAAAATTCAAAACTTGTCTAGGCAGTCTCTCCTTCTCCGATATGTATGAGATGGAAGATTCAAATGCAGCTTACAACTGTTTTATAGAAACTTTCAAATTATTTTATGATTTATGTTTCCCCAATAAAATTGTTACCGTTAACATAGTAAAAAAACCTGCTTGGGTATCACGTGGGATTAAGATCTGCAGCAAAAATAAAAGGAATCTCCTATGGAAATACAGGTTAAAACCAAATCAATCAAACAGAGTTAAATTCAAAAATTATTCAAGATTATTTAAAAAAATTATTAATCTAACTAAAAAAGCTCAAAACACTTACAATATTAAAACCTCAAATAACAAATCAAAAACCACATGGCAAATCATCAATAAGTCCAAAAGTGAAAACTTGAGAACTTGTATTACTTGCATCAACTCTGAAAATAAAAAAATTGCTCAAAGGAAGGATATAGCCGATGCATTCAATAATTATTTTATCGATAAAATCCAGCCAACAAGTAACGCAGGAACGAACTCAACGTCACTGATCGATAGCAGAGCACAGTCTATGTTTTTGGCTCCGTGTACACCACATGACATATTCTATATTATAATGAAACTTAGAAACACGAACAGCGTTGGCTATGATGGTATTGCCACAAAAATATTAAAAGCAGTTGCATTGATAATATCTACACACTTATGTTTCATTATCAATCTTTGTATAAGCGCAGGCACCTTTCCTGATTCTTTAAAAAAGTCTATAGTAAAACCGCTTTATAAGAAGGAAAATCACGAATTGATGTCAAACTACAGACCGATTGCGATTATACCAGTGTTATCCAAAGTCTTCGAAAAATATATATCTGGGGAAATCAACAATTATTTAGAAAAATATCACATTTTAGCTGACGAACAAAAGGGATTTCGCAAAAACAAAAGTATAAATCTGGCTATTTATGAATTTCTACATAATGTCATGTTAAACGTAGATAAGAGGACACCTGTGTGCGCCATTTTCTGCGACATGACACAGGCTTTTGATTGTGTGCATTACAATTCCTTAGCAGCGAAACTTGAAGCGTATGGTATTAGGGGTAACGTCTTAAAACTAATTGAATCTTATCTTCACAAACGTAAGCAGGTTACCGAAATAAGTCAAATTTGCAACAAACGTGAGATAACTGTAAGATCCGAGGAACGAGAAGTAATATACGGAGTACCGCAAGGCAGTGTGGTGGGCCCTCCGATGTTCACTTTATATATAAATGACTTGCCTAAAGCTGTTGACCACCCAATGACACTTTTTGCTGACGATTGCACTGTGACTATAGCTTGTAATGACAAAAGTACGTATGAACATGACATTAATAATTCGCTTATATCTATCATAAATTGGCTTAATAATAATAATTTAATCATTAATTTAAAAAAGACTAATGTAATTCATTTCGGACAACGTACACATACAGCTAACAATAATAATGTCCAGTATAATAATATTAATATAAATGCAACTGACACAACAAAATTTCTGGGACTTATAATTGATGATAAGTTGTGTTGGAAGCCCCAAATAGAAGCTCTGAGTAAGAAAATAAGTAGTGCAGCCTACGCTTTGAAACAACTAGCAGCGGTTCTCAATAAAGATGCATTAATTACTGCGTACTATGGATTGGCTGAATCCATTCTTAGATACGGAGTTATTTTCTGGGGAAATAGTACGGACAATGAAGTAGCGTTTCGGGCCCAGAAAAGATGCATCAGATCGATGTTTCGACTTCAAACAACAGACAGCTGCAAACCCTATTTTAAAGAGCATAGAATATTGACATTACCCTCATTATACATTTTGGAAACGGTAATGTTCACTGTAAGTTATCCTAACTTATTCCAACGTTTGTCTGATGCTGTGCCAAGGAATAGACGTGACAATACTCTACTCTGTGTTCGCGGCGGTAAAACTGCTCTTTTGCATAAGAGCATTTATTACATGGCTCCGACCATATTTAATAAATTGCCCAAGTCATGGAGATTATTGGATGTATCTGGCCTTAAATTGAAATTGAGAAAATTATTAATAGAGAGATCTTATTATAGTATTTCGGAATTTATGAAAGAGGATAATTTTTCTTGATGATTATGTATTTTAATTTATTTTATTGTATAATGTATTGATAATTAAATTGAATTGACATTGAATTGAATTAATAATTAACTTGACATAATTGAATTCATAATTAACTTGACATTGAATTGAATTGATAATTGAACTGACATTGAATAGAATTGATAATTGAATTGTATTGATAATGTAGTACGATTGTTATAGTAATTTTATCATTTTGAATTTAATAAGTGTAGTCCCGGTTTAAAACCCAGCAACTGTACGCCACTCAACAATTTGTACGCCACGTCACGCGGCTGAACATGTTTGAACTTTCTTTTCTACTGTAATATCTTGCATGCAATGTATGTATACCATGTTTAAACAAATAAATATACTTACTTACTTACTTACTTACTCTACAACAATGTGCCTAAAGTATCAAAAAACGTTGTCTCGAAGCAGTGACTTTGTTTTGACAACTGCAGCTGACAGACAAAATGTTTCCTCGTAAAGTCAGTTTACCTGAGGTGGTGTCTTTGTCGGGGGGCTGTTGTGTGCAAACTGTTCCCCGGCACAAGCTGCAAGCCAATTAAAAGTGAACGAAGCGCTGAAGTCGTTTGCATTGGAGGAGGAAACGGGGAGATTGTGCCTTTTAAAAATTAACTAGAAATATAACGATAAAGGCTACTATTATATCTGTACACCGCACACAGCAGGAATGTGAAAAAGGTTATTATTTTTAAACAGCATGGTTCTTTTCAATTACCTAACATAAACGACGAACGAGTAATTGAATGTGCTACTAGTTCAAAAGAAAATCTATAAGTACCTATTGATTTTTAATGTGGCGGTACAAGACAAACAGGCTTTTCCGTCGATATTTGTAACGCTATAGAAAATCAGAAAAAATATTCCCACAGCGTCGTTCAGTTATTCGTAACACTAAACTAAATCTAACAAAAGTTACAAACAAGAAAACTTGTAGGTAATCTCTATCAGGCGTTTCCAAATCGTCTTCATTCAACTGTAGCACTGAATTAAAAGTTATCTTTACAAGCGAAAGATAAAAGATAATGGAGCTGTAAGGACTGTAAGCATCGCACAGTTACCATCTTAGTTAATTACTAAGATTTTGTAACCGCATTTTTTTTTGTTGTTAATTTGTAACCGCGGTGACCGCGCCTGGGCCACGGTTGCCAAGAGCAACCTTAGAGATACATATCAAATTCAGGAGTAAAGGCGGTCTTTGTAGGTGATATTTCATGTTTCTGAAGCATAGCATATAAAGTATGTACTTATACGGGAGACGGGGCAGTAAGTGCATGTACCGCTGTAGCTATAGGAAAACGTTTTTAGGAGGATGTCTTTAATTTTTGAATATCTCATTGCTTTACTAGTCATTTTATTGCTTGCAAAAGTTGACTTTGAACGTGTAAGTAGATCAAGTTCTAATAGTTATAATCATGTCAATTTCTAAAGATGGTGCTAATATCCTCATAGCCTCTCGTTATTTTTTATCAGTTACTCATTATTGAGTGGAAACTTAGAGATAAACCCTTATCTATGTTATATATTTATAGAATATTCCCAAAAGTCCCAGTACGAAAAACAATTTGCAAAACAAACATTTTTGGTAACAGAATCTGGGTATCATTGGAATCATCGATTTTCTGACAAATAATTAGACTGAAAACTTCAGACAGCCAATAAACATTGCAAAAAAACAACAAAGGTCGCGATAAGAATCAATGTATACCTATGAAGGAAAACAAAGCACACTGCAGCTGGTCAGTTTCCCGCGCTCACTGTGTACCACGTCACTATCACGTTCATGAAAACGATTACGTTTAGTTCATTGATAAGCTTGTAAACTTACCTAGTCATTATTGAATTTATTACTTGTTTTCGTGTTGTACCTACCAGCCCAGTCCATAAGTTAAGTATTAGGTACTTACTGATATTTTTCCTGATGTAGGTGTTCTAGCATGAACGATTATTGTCTGTTAATGCCCCTTTCATACAAGAGAAGCCATGACTTTTATTAAATAATAATAATACTTACAAAATAATATATTTTTTATTCCTTGACTAGGTGCTGCTCGCGACTTCACCATCGTTGAACCTGATTCTTTTTCTAAATAAAATAAACGTAGCCTATGTTACTCCTTATAACATCAGCTATCTGCCAGTGAAATTCCTATCAAAATCTGTCCAGCCGTTTCGGAGATTAGCCAGAACAAACAGACCGACTGTCAGACTGACAGACTAACAGACAGGCTGATAAACAGACTGACAGACAGTAGGCAGTCAGACTGACAGACAGACTGACAGTCAGACTGACAGTCAGACTGACAGTCAGACAGACAGACTGACAAACAGACTGACAGACAGACTGACAGACGGACTGACAGACAGACAGACTGGCATAAATGTTAAAAATGTTTTTGTTTTTGTTTTAAGTAACCGTACGAGTATAAACTTACTTCTTCATTTAGTAAAAAGTTATTATTTTGACATTACCCTTCGATTGTATTTATTTGTATATTTTAAAATCACGTAGATTATGTATACGTACCTATATCACTTGTTACAAGCGTGTTAAAATTTATATGTAATTTATATCAAACTTCCTATTGAGCCCATAATGACCCACTACAGTAGGCCATGTAATTTAGTTAACAGAAAATAATTCCCGAAAATGAAAAGATTCAAGTACAATGAAAGTTAATCGAAGGCAGTTAGTTTAGCTCCCTCAGCCCTCAGTAATCGGATCCCAGACTTTGAACCTTCCTAATTGACTTACAGCATTCTTACACCAGGAACACCACTTAACTCATTAAGTTAACTGCTTAATTGTTAACGGATCATCAACTTCGTTAGCAAGTAACCAGAGTTTATCTAAGTTGAGGTTAAGGGACTTTGTAGTTATTTCAAGTTATAGTTTCGCGTTTATTTTGTTAACTTTGAAGAAAATCTTCTCTGGCTAAATGAAAACACAGAGTTTTCGTTTCTTCGGAGAGGTTTTTTTTAAACTTTGTTGTACTTTTGTTAATTAAGGATTTTTTTTTCCTAGTTTACATAATTTTAATCCTCTGTACTTATATCATGGTCAAAAGTTGAGATTGATGTTATCGAACAAATTGTACAGGGCTAAGTATAATTATTAATTACTAGCTTCGGCCCGCGACTTCGTCCGCGAGCCTATAACCTTCCTCAAGAATTGGGCCGGCCCTTCGGCCTATTTACTATGTGTCTGAGGGCAGCCGGCCGCCTCTTCGGCCTATTTACCTAACTATAACATGAAAAATCGGTCAAGGTCCTATGAGCTTATTAAAAATTCAATTCACGGTACCTTATGTTATCGTACCTCTGTGTTGTGCCAGGTCAGCTCGCGACTTGCCTCTTGGCAGCAAAGTCACGACACGACAGTTCGGTAACTCATTTCGAATCGATATGGCGCGGGGATAGCTCGGCGGATGGCTCGGCGGACAGGTTGGGGGATGGCTGGAGGGATGACCTCGTCCCCCGCGGTCGGGGATATACGAGCTCTTCGGTTTACCTGTCCCTTCGGAACTGGGGCGTGATGTTTGGAAGTGGAAGAGTTAAGCTTTAAAATGGGTATTGGTGTCGCACTGTTTCATAAATTGTTCGTACTTTGTAGCCTTAACTGTAAGCTAGTTGCTATTTCTGCATTCGTCCATGACATCTCCTGATTTTCTCATTATACAGGGTGACCTCTAATTGGTAATACAAAATCAAAGTAATACATAGAACTTCCCTGAACCAATCGCTTCTGCTAGGTGTAGTGCTAAAATTTAAATCATAAGTACTTTTTTTTTAAGTTTCCTAAATATCCCAATTTTTTGGCTTAAATTGGTTACCCTATCACTACGTTTAAAATCAAAGAGGTTTAAAGTATTTGAAGTGAACACTTTCCTCATTGGTTCGTTATCTAATCTGACACATTATTTGATTAGTAAATTGTCACTTGTCAAAGAAAGTACTCGTAAGATTTTTCGTAACATTTCAAATAGTAATTAAATAGAATGCCCCGAGCTTATCCTTACACGAACATTCAGCGATTGGATATCATATCTTTTTATTTTACGTCACGAAGTACCGTACGAACTCAAGCGTTATTTCATGAACGATACCCTGATTGCCCAACACCTACTCGTGATCTAATAAACTCCATTGTCCAAAATTTAAGAGATTTTGGACAGTTTACTGTCCTAGTATGCATGCATGTTTAAAATCGTATGGTAGAAAAGTTACTTTTTTATCACATCAAATTGGCTGTCATAATTTATCGGACGGAAGCGAGATCTTTTCAAGTCACGATCACGATAAATGGCCGATAAACGGCCATATCGTCGAGCAACTTTAACTTATCTTTTACAAAATGAAAATTGTCTGTCATTAAATGTGTCACAGTTGCCAGGTGACGTTAGTTTTTGTTATAAGGTAACCATAGCAACGTCAGCTTCCGGAAAAAGAGCGGTCAGTCATTGGTTCACCGAATTTGTTGTAACGTGTAACCATAGCAACATCAGCTTCCGGAAAAATCGAGGTCTGTCATTGGTTAACCGTTTATGTTATTACGTAACTGTAGCAACGCCCGCCTTATTGGTCAACAGAGTTCGGCCAAATTCGTGAATCCAGCCTCGTAACAGTCCGTCATTGTTGTGATGTGTGATAAAGCTGACAGAGTTAGACAAGCATGACGTCATGTAGGTTCACCACACTTAGGACTGGGACATTATTTTTATTATTATGTTTTGTTAGAAAATTTAAGATAATTAAGGAAAGTTAACTTTAACAACTGAGTTAATATAATACACTATTAGCAATGAACTGAATCAGAATCAAGTATTTTGTATTACCAATTCGAGGTCACCCTGTATAGAGTAGGTACGTACTAAAACTGTTTGCTATGGAGAACTGTAACTAACGAATTAACTATATCCTTCGTTAGCTGTTTGCACTGGAATGTAATAAGAATACCGCATTACTGCTAGTCTGGGTATTTTTACAATGTAATGAGGAATGAGAATAAATTATACCAAGTAATTGCTAATATTTGTTTGGCAAGCTTTATTATTTCGAAAATCCCATTTTGTTCAGTACCTCGAAAATATGTGAGCTATTCGAGATATTACCAAATTTTAAGACTTAAATTTCTTAATTTTTCAGCAGCTAATTTTCCGTGACAAGAATGGGTCGTAAACAATTGAAGTAATGTTTCTAATGGCGTGCTGGTGCTGAAATAATTAGACAAATTTTCGACAAAGCTGTTTTTAATGAAGGCAGGTCATTAATTCAGTGAAATTACAGTAACTTTTACGATTACTGAGAGTGATGATAGCCAACGCAACTTGTAGGTGACTGCTCTATAACTCTATTATGTATCAAAATTCCTAAGGAGTGGTCAAAACTCAAAAGCATTTATTTCAAATAAACCAATCACAGGTACTTTTGAATTGTCAAGCGGTCGGTCAGTCAGAAATATGAAGCTAGTTGCCCATTCCAACGCGTAGTAGGTTCCTATGGAGAAGAACGGGCCAGAAACTCCATGGACACTCTTTTAAATCGGAGTATTGTTAAAAAATATTGGTTACATCATTCATGTTGAAATTATACATGTGAGAACAATGGAGATAGACGTGCACGTTAAAAGCGTCCGTAATAAAAATATAAAAACAAAAACAATTAAAAAAATTAAAATAAGCCGTGGCAGCTAAGAGATCTCCAGTCCCCACTGACGGCGCCCGTTCACAAACATGACGCATGGATCAGCACCATTTAGCTCACCCATTTTGAACAACACACGGTCATTGGGAAGCTATTTAAGATGTAGGTTATCTAGAAGAAACTTATTGTCAAAGATTAAGAACGTTTTGTCCTTTGGGAATGATGTAGGGAGAATATTAATTTATTTTAATTAATATTCTTATTTTCTAGTTTGTTTGATCAAAATCACACCATTTAAAAAATCTAAAGTGTAGCTAGTTATTTTCCATTTTTCCTTCTCAGTAGTTCTGAAATCGATAGCAGTGAGTTGTAACGTCACAGTGTCTATGTATCTTGGATCGTGGTCTGTTCCGATTGACGTCAGTTTCGCGTTCGTGTTTCAAATATCGCCATCGATTTGTGTTTAGTTTAGTTCAAGGAAATAGGAATTCTTTATGGTTCAAAATGTTTATTTTTATTTCAGAATAGATAACGTTTACATAAATAACGTGTATCTTTTGTTTCGGCTTCTGGGAAATAAGTTGAGCTTTTGTGTTGTTTTACGAATATCGCAAATTGATTTTGAACTCAAACTCAAAGCATTTATTTCAATTAAACCATTTACAGGCACTTTTGAATTGTCAAGGAATCGGTCAGTCAGAAATATGAAGCTAGTTGCCCATTCCAAAGCGTAGTAGGTAGGTACCTATGGAGAAGAACGGGCAAGAAACTCCACGGACACTCTTTTAAATAAATTGTTACAAAGTATTTGTTACATCATTCATGTTGAAATTAAACATGTGAGAACAATGTAGAAAGACGTGCACGTTAGAAGCGTCCGTAATAAAAATATAAAACAAAGAACAATTCAAAAATTTAAATCAGCCAAGGCAGCTAAGAGTTGACCTGTCCCAACTGACGGCGCCCGTTCACGAACATGACGCATGGATTAGCACCATTCAGCTCAACCATTTTGAAGGGAGCTAAATGATCCAACACACGCGCCACCATCAGCGAGACATCTGAGTGAGCATGACATACTCACAGCCGCACATTCAAGCACATTCAAGTCAATAAAATACGTATTACCCGGTAAATGTTAGCTCTTTAGTACATAGTACTCACACCTGTGCTCTGAAATTATATAATACAAAGGATATTGATTTTATACAATGCAAAAATAGTCTTAAACTCTTCAGCAGCTCCAACAGTGTTTTCAAATGTTAATCAAATAGTTGTGGTTGTGGAGCAGGACCAGCATTGAGCCAAGCATTTTTATCAGCGATGTAATCCCCCAACTTATAATATGCCTGCCTGCATAGTGTGCGTTTTATACAAGATTTGAATTTCGACTCATTCAGTTGAAGTATGTGGTTGATAAACTACTAGTGATATTCCCCACTACCTGTGTCCGCGGCTTAGCTCACGTGACTGTGAATTATACTGGCATTATAAGTTAATGGGAACGTGAACTCATAGTAATTCATAATATCTTCCACAACACCAGCTGTTGATATTGTTATGAGTTTCCCCATTATGTTAAAATAACCACTTTGTCCCGTAAAGTTAGCGGTGAACGCCATGATTTTGTCGTAGGTGCGACGATGGCGGTGATCATTCAAATGTATCACCGTACTCGGTGATTTTCGCCATTACATTAACATCACCATTTTGTCGCAGGTGCGACGTTGGCGGTGATCATCGACATGGATCAGGGCACCTCGGTGATATTCTCAGCCTGCGTGGCGGTGTTCTACACGCTGTTCGGAGGACTGTACTCCGTCGCATACACAGACGTCATACAGCTCTTCTGCATATTTATAGGTAAGGAATCATGGTTTAAAAGATATAATAGGGTGTTGAATAAGAATAAAAGTCATTTTTGAAAAAAAAAAACAAGAAAGACGTTCAATGTGTCATTGTGTCAGAAAAAAAAAATCTAAGAACTATACTGCCAGGGGAACTATCCCCTGGCAGTATTGTTCTTAGATTTTTTTTTGCTGATTTTTTTTTTCTTATCGAATAGCTGTATCAGACTACTGATACAGCTATTCGATATTAAGGCAACGGAGGAAAGATACTTATTAAATGAATACAATTGTGTTCTATATCAGTCTCTCAATATAGTGGCTGTGTGATAAAATCACCTCGGTGCCAAAGTTTTTGTTAGTGACTTGGCGTGTAGCAAGGTAATTTAAACGTTTATTTAACAAATTCTTACTAGATATTTTCACTGTCTGTAGGCAACATAACCTCTAACAAAAAAAAATCTAAGAACTATACTGCCAGGGGAACTATCCCCTGGCAGTATTGTTCTTAGATTTTTTTTTGCTGATTTTTTTTTTCTTATCGAATAGCTGTATCAGACTACTGATACAGCTATTCGATATTAAGGCAACGGAGGAAAGATACTTATTAAATGAATACAATTGTGTTCTATATCAGTCTCTCAATATAGTGGCTGTGTGATAAAATCACCTCGGTGCCAAAGTTTTTGTTAGTGACTTGGCGTGTAGCAAGGTAATTTAAACGTTTATTTAACAAATTCTTACTAGATATTTTCACTGTCTGTAGGCAACATAACCTAATATTCTTATGAACTTATAAAGATTTTTATAAAACTAGTACCTAATGATTTCTATGCTGTTTGATCAGAATACATAATCGTATAAGTAGTTGTAGAGATAGCCATCATACACGGCAAGATACCTTACCGTGAATTCAAGTTTTCCATATTGCAAGTCTATGCATTATATACTTACACATAAATGAGCTCACCTCAACGACACATTTAAATGCTCACCTACACCCGGTCTCTGAATTGAGAATTTGAAGTTGAGAACCTGTTGAACTCTACTTTAGCGTAACCTAAATAAGGTGATGCCTTTAATATAGTAAGGGAAATTCAAAATTTCTAAGGATGTTTGCAAATCAATTTTTAATTTCGTGGGCTTTCTCCTTAAACCATAGGTTATGCCAAAGTACTTAGTGTTTGACAAGTTCTCAATTCAGAAACCGGCAGCTAGTCGCATGTCCTGAAGCTCTCCCTCACTCCAGGTCTGTGGATGTGCATCCCGTTCGCGTGGGCCAACGAGCACGTGAAGCCGCTCAGCTCCATGGAAGTGGACTGGATCGGCCGCGTGGAGCCCGAGTACTACTGGTTTTACGTCGACTACGGCCTGCTGCTGGTCTTCGGAGGGATCCCGTGGCAGGTGAGGAACATTGCCAGTGTTTTTTTTTGTGAGCAATAAGTTTAGCTTTAGTCACTTCTATTTTCTTAATATCTGGCGTCTAGCAACTGTTGTGCTTAACTACATTGTAACTTTCTGCTTAAAAACCTTAACTTACGTAACGTAACTATTATAAGTAGAGGAATTTCCAAAAGTATAATTTTTTTCTACATAGTGGAATTCAAGATGCCATAAATTTTGTGTGTAAAGAATAAGCCTTATAAGTGACTGTTGTCTTTAAACCTGAAACCTCTAATAAGATAGACTACCCCTCACTGTAACAGTTTAAACCAATGTTCTTCCCACCAGGTGTACTTCCAACGTGTGCTGAGCAGTAAGACGGCGGGTCGTGCGCAGATCCTGTCGTATGTGGCGGCTTTCGGCTGCATCATCATGGCTATACCGCCTGTACTTATTGGAGCCATTGCCAAGGGCACCGGTAAGTTCATTTCACTTGTCATACATACTTTAAACATAATTTATTATTTAAGCTGAAAGATTGATCAATACATCATGAGTCGACCCTGTTATGGAATTCTGTATCTATTATTTTTCTTCTTCATGCCAAAGGCCCTGGGCGTTACTTGGAGTCGGGCAGTTGGAGTAGAGGCAACCGTCACCTTTTCATTTATATCATGCCTCACTCTGCCTATCCAACTTTACTGTTCTTGTACCTGTTCTGTAATACCCATTGCCTCTAATAATCTTCTCTTTCCTTAGCATGGAACGAGACCAGCTACCGCGGTGACCTGACCCCGGATGGCGAGTTGACTTCGGACCAGACTTCCATGATCCTGCCGCTGGTGCTGCAGCACTTGACGCCCGATTTCGTGTCGTTCTTCGGGCTCGGAGCCGTGTCAGCAGCCGTCATGTCTTCGGCTGACTCCAGCGTACTTAGTGCCAGCTCCATGTTTGCCAGGTGAATATGAGCTTTAATTGTTTTTTAGAACACTAATCTTAATAATGGTCTATTGACTTATGTAGAAGATACTTGGCGATTTCACTTATTTTTCGCTTAAGTTGGTGTCATTTCTTTACTAACAAGCCGTGGCAAAACATTACGAACTTTCATCTCCTATTTAACCCCGTCAGGGGATGAATTTCTAAAAATCCTTCCTTAATGCTCACTTTTCTTATAAAGGAAATCTTGTGAAAAATTTCATGCTTCGTTTGTCGGTGAATGAATGAATGGCAGAATTAAAGATAATTGTATTAGTCCGACTGCGCTAGGTGATACTCCAGTACCGTCACTAACCGCGCCACCTTCTCCCCAGAAATGTGTACAAGCTGATCTTCAGACAGAATGCGTCGGAGATGGAGATCATCTGGGTGATGCGCGTGTCCATCCTGATTGTGGGCGCGCTCGCCACGCTCATGGCGCTTACCATACCCTCCATATACGGACTGTGGTGAGTTCTGCATTTATATTGTTTATAATATTTATATATGAAATCAGTGGAAACAGCAGGAATGAAAGAGAAATTAAGCCGAATTTTAAATAACTTTTCAATATTTTGGTAAGCTTATAAGTGGGTCTACTTGAACCAGGTCCTGAACAGAGGTTTGGAAAAGCCAGTTAATAATCATGGGCGCCAGCAGGCTTATTTTCAGGGGGTGCATCTACATCTCCACGAAGCAAGCTTGATTAGTTTTGCGGTTCACCTCGGTTAGGTTATCGTTTGTCCATTCATACATGTAGTAAGTTTGTCGACCTATGCAGAAAATCTTAACAAATAAGAGAATGTAGGATTCCAGAGCGAGCGAGGTGAGCTCGGTAATTTTTCCATCTCCCCTCGAATGGGACAGGTTTTATTTTGTCTATTCATACAGAAAGAGGACTAACTGTGTCGACTTATACAAAGAAGCTTAAGAATTAAGATGGAGTAGGATGTTAGCACCGCCTAGGGCTGATTTGATTTTCAGAAATAGGAGTTCGGTACTTTGTCACTAATGCACAGAAGCTTAACAATTGAGAGATTGCAGTCTGCAATTCGAAAATTTTAGGATCTCGCCTCGAACAGGTTAAGTTCTCTATTATTGTGTTAGGTGTTTTCAGATATTTCTTTAGTTCTGATTTTTTTTACACTTATATTGTATTTTGAAGCCAGGGAGGTGTAAGTGCACCATTTTGCATGCCGCTCCCGGCGCCCATGTGTATTATTGATTTTTAATAAGCTATACAAGTGTAAAAAGTTTTATGGAACAGCTCATTCCGTTTACTTGCACACATAGCAACGTGTAGTGCCTCAATAATATGCTCAGTTGCAAATGTAAGGTGCACGGTCGATGCACATAATTATTATATAATAGGTACCTACGTACCGGCAGTAGTGGGTTCTGTAGTACGATATTTTTAGCCATCTTTTACATCTTGAATTTGCTGTGATATTTTCCTTTTACTTTTTGCAACTTTAAAGTTGACTGTGTTGTATTATTTTGCTGCATACTTTCATGACGTGAACTCATAATATCAACGGCGCCTGTCAGAAATCCGCGGGCAAAGTTGCGAAGCTGTACTTTCTACTCCACAAATCATGGTGACAAAGTTTTATAATAGGTAGCAGAGACAGAGACAAGACTGAACTTAAAACAGTTACTCATAAATTGTCTAACAAACTCTTATAACAGAAAATTCAAAAGTGCCTGTAATTGGTTTATTTGAAATAAATGCTTTGAGTTTGAGTTATATCTAAAGTTGTACGCAGAGACTGAAAATTCAACCTATAATTACATGCTCGTTGTAACAGCTCCATATTTCAACAGGCCTGCATCTGTTTAAATTACGTCCTGTAAAAACAAGTCCCTTTTGCCACGTTGACCCGACACTTGTGGTCCCCTTGACATCGGCAAGTGTTCGCCACTCGATCCTCGCTCGTGACAAAATATCGTTTTACCTTTGTTTCGAGCACAGGATGAAAAAGCTGTTGTCTTTAGAAGGGACCATTTTGGTGTGGTGACAAAAATTAACAGCTTTGGACTTGTGACTCAAAAACGTGTATTTTGGTGGTGAGATTTGCAGAAAAAACAGTTATTGATTAGCGATCAATTTGAGTTGTAATTGTTGGTATTTAGGGATATTAAAAGTTAATTTAAAACAAAAAGAATCAATCAATCTTTCTTCACTCATGATTTATAATTCCACATTTCACTACACTTACACACATTCCACTAAAGGCTTCCTCTCTTGTATAGTGCGCCACTCTTGTCATCGTCTTCTGATACAACCAATGTAACCCACATTACCTATGTATTTCATTTATCCATAACACAAGTTAAATCTTTCTTTGGACACCATAGTTCATACAAAGACTGCTGATAACACTAAGGGTTATATAATTGTAATACGCTATTATTGCACACGCATGGTCTTGTTTGTAAGTGTTTGATTGTTCAACCATTTTTGTTGAAAAAATCTTTATTTTTATCTTAATGATAAGTAGTTACTGAAGATACGATAATTCTCTACACAAAACTCGAAATCGAAACAGCGTACCGCAATGATTTACTTTGAAAATAAGGGAATTTTATTAAAAATCGCATATCACAGCACAGCAACACGTCCCAGCGCCCCTAAGATCATATCACAGCACAGCAACACGTCCCAGCGCCCCTAAGATCATATCACAGCACAGCAACACGTCCCAGCGCCCCTAAGATCATATCACAGCACAGCAACACGTCCCAGCGCCCCTAAGATCATATCACAGCACAGCAACACGTCCCAGCGCCCCTAAGATCATATCACAGCACAGCAACACGTCCCAGCGCCCCTAAGATCATATCACAGCACAGCAACACCTCCCAGCGCCCCTAAGATCACGGTGTAATACTCAAATGACACAGAAACATTTATTTCTCATTAGTGTTTGGTGTCTGTTGCAATCAATAATCGCTGCCTGCGCCCGTCGGCCGCGGTCGCAATCATATGAGTACGCATCATATTATATTATACACTAAGAAAATGACCCGGTTTTGGACGAAGTTTTAAGGTGTAGCTTGATGTTTTGAGTTAAAACAGAACCCATTCGGATTCTTTATCTAGTTTCATAGATAGATGCCCCAAAATGGAAAGAGAACTTGTTCACTAACCCCCCCTTTCCCCAGTTTAATCAATGTAATCAAATGACCACCATTCCTTCGACTGATAAGCACGGTCATAGTCAAAATAGTAGCACAATAATTATTTTGAGTGATTTTTAAGAGACCCGACCTCCGATTCACATGAATATATTTTTCAGTCCATCATTTTCACACACACAGACAGACACACTTGAACTACAACATGTCCGACGATGGTGTTGCACACCGCGATTACGATCATCATTCCAATGACATACATCCCGATGATCCCAACTAATGGCTGATACCGAAAATATATGATAATCGACTATTATTATAATAGAGTAATGCTTTTATGATGGTGTTATTATGTCTGTGCAATGGGGCAGTGGTGTGGTAAGAGACCTTCGAGATGTGCCGCTATTAGGGACCAAACGTTATTGACTAAACTAGTGGGATTAAATACTTTACGCAGTCAACTGGACATAGCGCAACGCGTAGCCGTATGTGCAGCGAACTGTAATAGGCTATGTTGGTTAAGACCGCAGCTAGAAGCGGTTAAAATAAAAATTTCCAAATACAAAAATATATATTTTATTATAGTAATATTATTATTTAATAATATTTTTTCCGATTAGATAAGAGAATAAGATTTTTTTAGCGAACTGGGATTGAATTTACGAAATATGGGTCGCCATATTTCGTAAATTCAATCCCAGTTCGCTGCACTATACATACTATTTACAGGGTTTCTTATGACCCTTTAGGACTAAACTAACTAACTAAATGTATTGTATTTTATCTTGATCACGGGTCACGCCTGAATCAATTAGCTACTATACTATTTGACGTGAACCCAATTTCATCAAAGTTTTGGCTGAGTTGAAGAGGAAAACAGTTGGTCAATTGTACTAACTAACATGCAAACTGAACAACAGCAGACCGGAGAGCGATGAGATTGTGAAGAGACTTCTTCTTCTACTTTTCGTGTGGTTAGTGACTAACCTGGTGCCAGAGTTTTAAAGCCGCCCATGGGCCTCTGACTTGGCTTCACATGCCGTCGAGAAATATCTCTCAGGCATTTCCTCATGTTGTCCTTCACCCGTTTTGAAGCAAGTGATAATATAAATACGCACATGAATCCGAAAAGTCAGAGGTGCTTTCCTTGGGTTCGAACTCGAGACCTATGTTTTGGCAGGCCGACGGTCACACCACTAGGGTATCACTGCTTTGTGAAGAGACAAAATATGGTATACCGCTGATCTTAAAATTCAGTTTTTACACATTCTGATCTCAACATAGCCTAGTATTTTTGTTTTAACAGAATAGGTACTTGTAGTGTAATTTTGCCGGTTTTGTGATATTGTGACTTGATATTGAACGTTTTTTAAGTACGAGAATTGGCCTTCAGGTAATGTATAGTATAGGCCAATTTTCGTTATTAAAAACCGTTCAAATTCGGTAGGTATAGTGTTATTGGGTTTTTCCATTACGAATTTCTTAGTAACAGCCCGGAGTTTGGAAGAAGGCGGTGTGATACCCCCGTGCCTCGGTGCCCACGTTAAGCCAGTTGGCTCTGCGCCTGAACTCTCCGTTCGTGTCGGATTGTCATTCCGTAACGTAACACTATGAGAGTGAGGGAGGAGAGAATGCACCCGTGTCTGCGCACACACTTGTGCACTATAATATCTCCCGCGCCGAAGGCTATGGGTATAGGTATGGCCGAAATTTGTCTGGAGGACTGTTATTATTAGTATGGGCCACTAAGTAATTAAAAATGCTCAAATATGGAAACGCTCCAGAATGATGAACCCAAAAAGGATACAGAAATTCTTGTGTTGCAAGTATCGAGTGTTGGATTACCTTTCTTCATCCCACATTTTACGTAAACGAAGTTTTGTAACAAGAGCGGTGGCTGCAAACGAATTATTCCGAAGCCGCTCGGCTCTGCTCGGCGCCGCATGCAAAAGGATTACTTTTCGCAGTGGGATGAGTTGCTAATTGAAACTTAATCCTCACTACCGCCACTGCCTCATACTCTTTTACCTCTACACGTGTGGAGGGCTGTCAAGAGATAGTTTTGAATATTTAATTAATTTCAATTTCAATTCCTAGGTTGCTTGAATTTGGTTTGGTAAGAAACTTTCAGCAGGTCTAATAAGTCAAGAAATTGTCAACATAACTGTAAAACATCTCAGTTTGGCTTTCGGAGGCGTTTTTTTATGGCATACTTCTTATGACATCGGGTATTTTATTATACATTTTGGGAGCAACACCAAATAAGCTCTTTTTCATTAAGGGGGATGCGCTAAGGTAGCCCGCGAAATTCAAATTTTCTTAAGTTTTTTGCAGTTTGCAGGTTGTATGTTAATTAAAATATGATTCGCGACCGTAACAAACATGGCTTTATATAATTATAATCATTACAATCAGGAATACCACTCCATAAGTAAGCACAAACGTCAAATGTCATGTTTTCATGAAATAGTCATTCAATGGAGTTATATGAACTTAGAGAGTTGTAGTGATCATTTTTATGATTACAATTCTATAAATATACATTTGATACGGCCGCGAATCATATTTAAATCAACTTACAACATGATACTGACCGGCAAAGTGCAAAAACGTAACAAAATTTGAATTTCGCGGACTACCTTTGCGCATCCCCCTTAATGATGTATTGCATTTTGTTATACATAATTGATTACCTTAACTTAGTAAATAATTACGGATTTGATTTTACAAACAATGCTGTTTCCAGTATATATGTATAAAACTGGTAACGTTAAAATCTTTACTCGAATAAAGACTAAGACCAAAATTCTGGCATCTGCACATTACAACCCTATTCACCCCCTTTCACCCCTTACAGGTATTTCCGGAGTGTTCACGCGGGCACACAGTCGATTGGATCCGTCTGCTCACACCTGAATCGAAATTGGATGCCGTATACTCTGTGGAAAGGGGTGTGTGGGGGCGAATTGAAAATTTAAACCCCCAACAAATTTTACTCTGTCTCGGGGAGGATGAAATTTTAATTTTTAAATGGCTTTGTCTTGAAACTGTTGTTGTAGGTATTAAAAGTTTTAGCGTTGTGTCCCGTTTTTAGCTGTGTGCTTTAGTTATAACGAGGGCATCTATTATAGTTTCTATTGGCCAGTATAGGACGGTCGTTTGTGGCATTAGTTTTTTAAACTTAATTTATTCTAGTGTTGCTTTTTGTTTCTTTAAATAACTGTATCTCTCTCTGATTGTTTGAACCATTTTATCTTTTGATCAGAGTTTTCGTTAAAATTGGCATTGACATAATTTATTCTAACATGATTCTTTTTGAATTTATGTGAACAAACCAGCTATTTGTTTTTATTAATATGTATTGATAAAATTTGTAAATTCGTTTAATATTCTCGTTTATACATAAAAAGGGTTACTCTTTGAACTATAATGTTACTGTGTGTACTGAGTCAGCCATTTTCTCACCAAATTAAACATTACGTAACACTGCACCAATTGATATCAGCTCACGATTTATATTGGAGCACTATTAGTATTAATTTATATGCTGCGGCTGTTCAAGCCATCAATTCATCATTTGATGGTATCATAAACAGTGCGGTACGCAATCCATGCTCGTGATGAAGCCAGGGCCGCGCAGGGCGACGCTCTAATTATACCCACACTCAGGACGATGTGCTTCGAAAGGAACATGGCGCAATAGGCCTACTGCCATACATTTATTAGGCTTATATGGATATTGCGTTAAATAAATAATATATGGAATGATTTAGGTACATTAAAGTTATTAATGTTCTTTCAATGATGTGTTGGTTTGTGTTTATGATGGCATCTTTTCCGGTCTGTCTGTAAGTAATTCTATGAAGCATCTTCTGGCATTTTTTTTGAGCGTTTACATAGGTACTATTCAGAGATGTACAAAGGTTTATGCGAAGTTCTTTCGTTATCTCAATACCTGATTTGTTTGTATTGATTTTCCGGAGAAGAGGAGTACAATGAATAGGAGTACAGGAGGAAGAGTACAGGAATACAACGTGGAGACTAGATTTAGCACCAACGGGCGCCAACTTGGTTACTTTTGAAAAAAAACTAATACACAAAAAAAAAAAACTAACAGATACAGAAGCAATCAATAATGTAACATCATAAACTACTGCAGGATTCTTTTGTTCACCAATCTCATGTATATCAGCGAACACAGAAAGAGAGATATATCGAAGCACCGTATTAACCTACCCCAATGTTGCAGGTCAATGTGCTCCGACCTGGTGTACGTGATCTTGTTCCCGCAACTGCTGATGGTGGTGCATTTCAAGAAGCACTGCAACACGTACGGCTCTCTCGCCGCCTACATCGTGGCGGGGTTGGTGCGCCTCACTGGGGGCGAGAAGATGCTGGGGCTGCCCCCACTCATCCACTACCCCGGCTGGGACCCCGTGAATGAAGTGCAGCTGTTCCCGTTCAGGACTATGGCGATGAGCATGTCGTTGTTCACGCTGGCGTTTATTTCGTGGTTGTCTGTGTGAGTATGACTTTTTTAGATTTTTTTGTGTGTTTTTAGTGCAGGAGTGTACCGTAGTTACAACAAAGTTGTCCGCAGGCTAAGTGTCGTTGTTAATATTTTTATCAAGTTGTCATTCTTACGTCTTTTACATCTTAAAACTACTTCTATTAACTTACTGTCAAGAAATGGCATAATTTGCAGTGTTAAACTCTAAAGAACGAACCTATTATGAATAAAACAAAAACACCCGATTCAGACCTATTTTACTCGTACCATTTAATATTTAACTTAGGTAACATCCCATAAGCGATCGTTCGTACAAATTGATTGATTCAATTCACGTCGACTGCTCAAACTCGACTGCTGAAGAAGTCCGACACTTCGTAATATGATAACAGACATCAACTTTATGGAATAATGCAATTGAAAAAGTTACATAATTTTATATCAGTGTAAGTGGGTTTATAGGTAATTACATTTCATCAATTCCATGGCGGGAAATTAATTATTGGATACAATCATTGGGCTGGCAGTGACCCTACCAACCTTGGCATGGCCTATTCCCGTATAACCTAAAATAACTCGTGCCTACTCAAAATAAGAAATACGAGTTTAGATGTAAAAAAGGAATTTGGAATCTTAACTTTTATTCAGTCAAGTTTCAAAGACAAGAAAGTCTATCCCGAAATGCATAGATAGAACATACCTACCGGTGATCGACATCGGACATCTAAATGTCACCGAAGTGATAGAGATCAATTTTATGCCCCTGTCAGAGTCTATATAAAGTTATAGTTTCTAAGTTACAGCTCAAAAATGTATTACGAAATAATTATTTTCGTAATACATTTTCAGCCTTTGAGTCAAAGATAATTGAAACGTTGTCTCAAATGTTTGCCAAGCTTCATCTAATAATCTGTAAACTTGGTTCAGACTTCTCAGGTATTAATAATTTAGACAGTTATTCAATTTCGGAGAAGCAAGAATAAGGTCTTTAAAATTGTTGCCTGAGTTATAATTTACACAGCTATTTCGGAAAAGTAGTTTTCAAACCTTTTCAATGTTTCAGCAACTCAGCAAATTGACTTCCCAATTCGCTGTACTTCTGTAAATACCTACCTATAATTAAGTAGCTGACCATATTTTCATTTATTACTTTGCTGTATGGTGTTAGTATGTTTAGAACCCAACGAACATATTTTTTTAATCCATCTGTTGGATACGGTAACAAATGAATATAAATTGTGGCCGTTTTCATGGACATACGAGGGTCCCCCGGAAGTATCTCTTAAGCCGAGAGCTTCGTCGTCGCATATTACGTTCGTGTGGATGTCCCATCGTGGCCCATCGTGGCCCATCGTACGTAGTTGGCGCTCACATTAATTAAGGCCGCGGGGTCAGGCTTTCTGAATTAAGAGGCATCCAAGCATTCAGGAACTAAGACGGTTTGTAAAATGAGGTTGGTATCATTGTAGTATATGTTGGAGCTATTCGATTCGGATGTTAATTGAGAAACAGTTTTGTACGGTAATTAAGTTAAGTGACTTCATATAGGATTCAAATATACTCAATTATTTATTGCATTCCATATGTATTACATAGATGGTATAACAAAGTAAAATACCAATATGGACCCTGCCGGGCACAGCAACATTAGGAGAGTACTGTTATGGAATCGGACTGCCGGCGGAGAGGTTGTAGGTTCGATTTCTTTCCGTTTTATTACTGTGGTGACCCTACGTGAGCACAAACCACAAAGCGTATACAATGTCTATGGCACGAACATATAAGGCAGAGATGTCAAGTAGGTACTAGTTATGTGCAACCCAAATGCCGAGTTCAATAATAAAACCAACGTTTTGTAATGCAATATCTAGCTTGTAGATCAATTTTAGAATCACAATAAATTCTATAGTGGCACTATGCAAGGTATTGAGGTGGAAGATGAAGTAAGCGGACCAAATTAAGTTACTGCAAATTCAAACATTCCGATGTCTTAGAAATCTGTTACATTATTCAAGGGGATAGATAATCTACTGCTACTCTAAGCTATTGACCACCCAAAAACTAAAGCTAATGGTATCTTTCCATTCACAATTAATAAATATTACAAACAATAAATTATATAATTTGTGTCATAAGCATCTGCTAAAACATCCACACCAACAGACATTTCGCAATCATTATCACCTAAGATGGAGGAAGTGTTAGAATTTGAACGTTATGCTATTTGATCACTGTATGGTTATGATATTTGACCATTATGAGGTGTTTGTTAGCTATTAGGGTTTCTAGGTTTATTGGTACTAGTTGAATTGTTAACTGGTTGGTCTATGACACTACATCGAAGTTAAAGTGCTGTGATGTAACGTCACAATTAAAAATAATGGTCAACAAACGCATTTTAACCTTTTGCAATGGAGATATTATATTTATTTATTATTTTCTGCCTATACTGTATAAAATACAATTGACAATATTTTAGTTTACAACCAACGTTTCGTATACTATTCATTTTACAAACAACTTATGCCGCAAATATTTTATTTTACGAGTATAAACACTCGTTTTACAAATATTTATTTAGCAAATGCTTCTCTTTACAAATGTTTCGCTTGATATTTAATCATTTATACATTTTTCATTTAATATTTAGATTCTTTTGGAAAAATCAAGTTTGTACTAAATATCATTTTATAAAAAAAAAAAAAAAAAACCAGTTACAATTTCCATTTGGGTCTGAAGTTCTTTAAACCTATAAAAGTTTTTTTTCTATATATTCTAGCCGTTTTCTGTTAGCACAAGTCGTTTCTGGCATTTATTTTTTATTTTTTTATGGTTTGTTCATTGAAATTACCCTTTTGCTTATTTAATGAGTTTCATTTTTAGGAAATTACGTAATGCAATATGTACTCGTAAAACGTTTTTATTCCAAACGTTGTTTTATGAGATATAATATGTCAAATAATACGTTATAAAAAAAAAGTTTTCCGGATAATTATTTTCTTAAGTGAATTATTTGGCAAAATTGTAGTTGTATAATCATGAAATAACAAATCATGTTTTTGTCAATCGTCATGTCAAGTGAAAATTTGTAAATTAAGTTTTGGTCTCAGAGAAAGGTTTTGGTGAAATGACTGAGCACCGTATAAAACAGCTAAAAAACTAGTTAGCATTTAGTTTTTCAGATCTTTCATACAGTATCTAATTTATAATTTCTATTACGAGTTCATTATCTTACAGTTTTGCCTACCTCTATATACAATGGCATGATGATAAATAAATATTTACCTATATTTACCTTCAAATATTTCGTCATGCTATATTCTAAACATCCGTTTTCCACGGAACGACTACCTCTAGTCTAAATACGGCGGATCTAAAGCACGGCCGGATGCTGCATCACTGATGTAATAACATGTAACGGCACCCTAGGGATAAGATGAGATGAATTTTATCGCATTGATTCATTTTTATGTTGAAAAACATTTAAATAAATAAATTCTGATTTATATCAAAGAAGTATGCAAGGGTATGCTCCACATTACATCATAATAGCTTTAGAAGATTTTTTTCATTTTAATTCGGACCTAGTAGGCAATGTACCTGATTATGTTTCATGGAGATGTTCCTAACAGTATCTAAACTCTAATAAAACTGCTTGAATATGGTAGCAAGCCTCATGCAGAAAAATCAACGATGTAAGGTTTATTAGTTAAGGAAACAAAAGCATATTATTAGATTCAGATAGGGACTATTACCAGATGTCCATTAGTAAATCATTGACAAATATATCGGTTGTAGTCGTGACGTACAGACGAACAGCCGCTCACAGTGATCTGTAATGAGTGGAAAGTGATTGTGTATCACGACTTGTATGAGGTTAGAGAGGAACAATATTAGTACATTGTTTACTTATTTGGGACACGGATTTTGTATACCTAGATGATGTAATTTTAAGACATGACCATGTAATTATAGATTTATGTACTCTTCAATGTCCCGTTTGATAAGTGTGATTGAGTCTTTGATGCAGTTATTGGGAAGCTCTTTTTCAATAATTTACGATCTGTTTTATGCCTGTCTTGCATCACCAGGAGTATCAACCACTAATACGATGTAAACAACTTGGAGAGTTGTAAAACAATAATTACAAAACTAAAGTAAATGTCTTTCAGTTCAATGTATGATTAACCCATGATTTAAAGGACTATAATAGGTATTTACCTATCTTGGCGAGAGATTCATGACTTCTTCCTAAGTTAGTTTAATTACTAATTATTTCGGGCTCGTTATGCAAATATCAAGTGACAAGCTATCTGTTTTAAATAGATGAGAATATCCATTTGTGTGGTTAAAGTTTCTTACAGCAGAAGATCATTGTTATTTTTGGTTAATAGTCTAATAACTTAGACGTCAGCGGATCATCATGAGATCGTGGGTTAATAAATGTTGAACTGTTGTCATGAATGCATTCATGCTACAGACAGGCATATTTTTTATTTAGAAGATAGCATTCACTAGCTATTCAAATCTAAACATAAATAATTAACACGGTCCAGGAAATAGGCTTTTGCTAAATTTATTGCTTGTAAATCACATTATTGCAAGTACTTTGATAGATAAACAGTGTCTTTATGTGTATGATTGCTTGACTTTCAAACAATTAGGAAGCAATCTGCAACAGAACATATCATATTTCCTATCTGACTTCGAATGTCAGATAGGAAATATGCAGTTTGTTAACGTCATCAGAAATAATATATATGACCTTTCTACAGTTTCTATGTTTTTATGTATATATGTAATATGTACTATGTGTTCTACCAGGTTCCTGTTCAACGGCGGCTACCTGAGCCCCGAGTCTGACTACTTCAACTGTGTTGTGAATATCCCCGAAGATATCCGCCGCGTCGATGAGCCGTCAGAGGCCGGTGAGCAAATGTCCGTCCTCGGAGGAGTACCGGGCCGGCTGTACGGCGCCGCCTCCACCCTCGTAGGACCTGATGAGAAGTGCGGCAGGATCAACCCTGCCCTCGAGCCTGATGATGATGATCTAGATGATCCCAACGATGGCCCCACCCCGCTGTTCGGCAGCAGCAGCGCGCCCCCGCCGGTGCAGCCCTTTGGCAAGCAAACGGCTTTCTGAGACGATAAGTACCTTTATTAGTTCTTTTACACGACATCTCGACAGGCGCCATGCTGTAGACCACGGAGTCGCATCATCGTGGGATTATATTTTCCGAAAATTTTACTATTTCTTATTTTTCATTTAAATTCGGTAAGATCGTTACATCGAAGTATGGAACAGTAAACTTCAGTATTTTTCGAAATAACGACTAGAATGTTATGCTCAAGACGATCGAAACGAAACACATCATCAATATCTTCCTATAACAAACCATTTTGTAAATGTCGCATATTTCATACTACGCTGTAGAAACGAATGATTTCTTTTAATTCTAACTAATGACGACGTAAGCGCAAACTGATATGAAATATATTTAATAAATAAATATTATCGGGTAGTAATAAATGCATTAAAGCAATAGATGTATGTTTAATAGTTGATGTAAAAATGATTAAGCTGTATTATTTTGTAGTGAAAATATATAAATAATAATACGAAGTGTTGCAACTCATACATATCAAAATGTGAATTATATACGTTGTTAGAGAATTTATATATATTATATATATTGATGACGATTCCTTATTTAAGTCAATTAATGTAGAGAGAAGAGCACACGAGTTCATGTGCTTCTAGAGACACTGTGTAAGTGCGCGAGAGTAGAAGTAATGTTGACCAAACATTGTCATCATACGAATGTAAAAATGGTATATATACATATCGCTTGTAAAGCATCACCCACTACCTGATATACAACTAATAATGATATATGGCTCGTCCATAGTTTAGTTAAATCAGATAATTTGTATAAAAATTCCGCACAAGGAATATATAAAACTATATATTTAAAACAATTGTTAATCTAGTATAATTAGCAAAATTTTGCGGCCGATTTGTTTTTATAAGCTTTGTGTTCTAGTCACAAATATTTACGTTGTAAAGATATATTTGATATTATTTAGAGCGGGCATTGGAGTCATATGAACCCACATTTAATATATTGTATACATACGAGTATATATATATACGTAGATTCAAATATAAAATGAATATACTGGAGACGGAATCATGCGGTATTGTGTTAAACAACAAAAGAACTGGCCTAAAATCAGCTGAGTTACTATTGAAACGCAACAAAATAAAGTCGTATTTGTTTTTTTTCTCTGTATAGGAATAATTAATACGTGTAAAATGGTAATAATATTATAAAGAGCTTTCTGATGCGCGACAGGCGAGCGTCGCTGATAGTAATAATCGATCTTTTTGAACTTATAAGTGTATTGGTGTTCACAATATTATCGTGTTTGATCCCCGCCCCCCGGACCTCGCGGCCCCGCGGACCCGGAGCGGTCCAAATCTTATATATGCGTGTTAATGTCCAGTTGAAGCTTTTTGAAGTATCTAATGTATCTAAATATATCAAGATGTATCTTGCGAGTAGATGATACTGTCAATTTTGGCAACTTTTATCCTTTTGGATGGAGATCGAGCGTGGTTACTACTTAGTGTAAAATATATATATATGCATATCACTGCATATTTTAGCGACAAGTTATTTAAATGTCGATAAACAGTTGCCATGTTTGATACCTTACCAAGCTTTCGAATTGTTTTTTGATAATAAAGTTTACATATAAATCGTTTAAAATTGGAGATATTTTCTATATCTGTTGCGAATATAAAGATTTATTATGATATGACGTGATATCCACCTGCCTAACCTTTGCTAAGACTTCGAACTCGATACATATCATCTCTATGTGACTTACGTATATACATATCATAGTGTTTAGTGTGAAATGGTACATATCAATAATTGTAAGAGTAGATCATAGGTATCGTTGTTGTTCTTCGGCGCCGCTTCCTGATTTATCTGTGTTATGATAATTATGATGTGCACTATATAATTAAGCATAGTTGCCTATGAAATTGCCGTTTTTCATAGAAAAGAACAAACACTTGAAAGAAAAGAAAAGTCTATGTTTAATTAATCGAAGTGTTGGCTATTATTGCCGATGTACTTTTGCCATTTTAATTGAAGTTCGTTGATGCCTTTGCTATATAACTCCTGGGGACAGCAATCGATGAACTCTTTAAAGGCGTTTTTCACCTCATCATTGGATTTGAAATTTTTCCCCTGTAAAAAGTTATCCAAATTCCGAAAAATATGGAAAGCAGTCGGAGCAAGGTCTGGTGAATATGGTGGGTGACGCAGTTTCCAGTCGTAACTGCTATAGTCTTGAGACGGTCCTATGTGCGGTCTGTGGAGGAGCGTTGTTGTGAAAAATAAATGGACTGGAGCAATTGACAAGTCTCGGTTGTTTGACAGCGAGCTGGTCCATCTTAAGTTGCAATTCTTCACAGTACACCTTTGTAGTAATTATTGTGCCTAGTCTCAAGAAGCCCTAATGAACAATGCCGGCGGCACAGGTCCGCCATGTACTCACAACCAGCATCTTTTGACTGACTCAATTTGCGTTTGGAACATGGTTTGGCTGCCTCCCTTGTGTCCCACGACGGACGGACTGTTCTATTGTCAGGATCCATTTTTCATAAGAACTGACAATCCGATTCAGAATCGCCTCATTTGTGTGCCTATTCAACAAATAAAGACGCGATTTTGTTGTTGTTATTCGGTGAGTCTAAACGGTACCCACTTTCTTAGCTTTTTTTATCTTTCCAATTGGACGTAAATAATTCAGTATCAATTTATCACTTACGTTGAAGACTCCTGCAAGTTTCGAGGTGGTTGGAGATGAATCTGCTTTTACTATGGCTATTCAATTCAGCGTTATCGACTTTCATCTCCGGTTGGCGACGGGGCTCATTGTTCAGATCAAAATTTCCAGAACGGCAGCGATCAAACCAAAAAAGCACCGTGCGTTCACTTGCGGTACCTTGTCCGTATACACGTCGTCGTTAATATTGCGTGCTGCTTGTGGTGCGAAAAAAGCGCACAATTTCCATGGTTACAGAAACAGCAAAATCAAAGAAAAATCGAACGGCGGGAAAACAAATGAACAACTGATTTAGAAAAAAAAATATTCATACCAAATTATAAAATTTATTTGAATTTGGAATTTGGAATAGAATGAAAGATATCGATCTTCACAAAAATCAGTTTCAAACATTGGCAATTTCATAGGTTAATAAATAGCAGAAAAACATGATGCATTTATAAGATAACTTGTAAAATAAACAAGACTAGAAAGATACTTATCAGTGCATATAATATTATGTTTTATTAATATTATTATGCATCACTATAGATATTTTATTGAATGTTTTACATCAAAATGTCTTTATTAAATAGATATTTCTTATACCAAATACAAATATACTTGAATATATTACCTTTACTGAAAATATACATTTTAAAGATTATACAGGGTGGCAGGGACACCGACGCACAACCTGTAACCATGGATTCAGTATATGATTCTGGAAAAAAAAATGCTATTCCATACATTTTGACCGCGTAGGTATTGCACTTTTGTAGGAAACAGCAGATTTTAATTTTAATAACTGACGAAATATTTCAAGGCGGTCCAGAATCATGTTCTGAATCCATGGTAACAGACAGTGCGTCGATGTCCCTGCCACCCAGTATATTCTTATTTATTATAAAAATATAATATTGTTATTATATATCGTTTGTTATTTACTGTGTTTCTAAATAGATGTTGGTCAGGAAGCGGCTCCCCACTGTTAGCTAGTAGTATATACCTACTATTGACTTATTCCTAGTTCTTGTTGAATATTTTGAAAAAGAAAAATGTGTAAAAAAATGTGTAACGTTGTGAATTCCGCGGTCGCTCCGGCGACATCAAAATAAAACATATAGCATGTTCATTGTGTTTGCTTTGTGTACATCCT
The DNA here is from genome assembly GCA_916701695.1 of Agrochola macilenta. Lineage (NCBI taxonomy): Eukaryota > Metazoa > Arthropoda > Insecta > Lepidoptera > Noctuidae > Agrochola > Agrochola macilenta. The sequence goes on along the minus strand of OU753563.1, from coordinate 22,219,900 downwards.
TCCTTATAATTTACGTGTCGATTTGACTCAATGTGGCCACCTGGACAGCTCGATCATCATATTCTCACTATTTTACACTTATGTAGCATATCCATTTGCAGGTGGCAAGCGTCAGTTTGAATAAGTTGTTTAGTTTTCTGTATGAAACAGCGTACTTACTTACTCCCTTGTCTCATCGATGCAAAATGTGTCGTGGCCTAAGCTATGAGAAAATGCCTCTTCGTTCGATTTTTTGCAGTTCCACAGGTATTCACCTAACCTAATTAATGATTCATCAGCAGAATTTTGCTATGAAATATTTGCAGGCCAACATTAACAGTAGGTATTATTTACTGCGATTACCAAAATGGCTTACAAATTGCGGGAAAATTCAGAGATAAAAATATGTACCAAGATTACTTGTTCCTTTTTGTGTTATTTCATTGTAACAGCTAATAAGGAATCATCAACATATAATTGTAGCCGTTTTGGTGATGATAAAAACGTGAATGGATATTAATTTCTCAAGATAGAAAAAAGTTATGATCACTGCTTATATGGTAAGTAATTGATTTCAGTTAATGAGGTCCTTCATTAATTTTCTCTGCAAAATTGTATCAAAAGATTCTAATGAAACATCTTGTGTAAGTAGCGAAAGAAGTTCATTCCAATTTGTGGAATCATTCGATTGATTGAAGATGCATCAATATCGACTTTTTATTCAAAGATAATGAAAGAGACAATACTTAGACTTTCAGTAGTATTTCAGCTTTCAGCGGGATTCTATATGGTAGCAGCTACTTTTAAAAGAAGTGTGTAAACAAAACAAGTCTTAATATTTACAAAACGTTTAATTTATACAAAAAGTATAATAACTCCGACCTTAGACTAAGATTTTGTACAATTTCATTAATTCATTAATTACAATTAAATTATAGTTAATACTTTCAAGCGTCGCTTACTTGGTAAGCAGTTGGCGACGTTCACGACTCTTAGAGAGACTTCTCATCTTACTATATTCACAATTCTTTATTCTCCGATTGCAGATCACATTTTATTACGAGAATAGACGGAATGCCTCGAGCTTGGTAACATTTCAGTTTTCAAACAATTCCTGAGTGTTGCCCTTTTTCTTCAAAGTTTAATGCCCTGGCAAGTTCTTAACCTTCGATCCTTTTATAATAAAGTCCAGAAGCATTCCATGTACTTCGACATTTTGTAAAAAATCTAATACATACATAGCTTTCACTAGAAACCTACTTAATACATACATCCATAATTTGTGACATTCGCAACGTCAATACTGAAGATTCTGTGATAACTTAGTAATTGACTATTTTATATTAGTACTAGGATGCTAGGAACCTACAGGGTCTAGTACACATATCCACCGTTGGAGTCGTAGCCTTGGTTGATGGTGGCCGGCACACCGCCGCCCCCGCCGCCCCCGCCGGACGAGTAGCCACCCGAGCCTCCTCCCGAGCCACCTCCTGACGGGTATCCGCCGTCGCCTCCTGATGAGTGACTTCCACTGCTACCTCCCGAGGAGTATCCGCCTCCACCTCCACCAGACGAGTAGCCACCGCCGCCTCCGCCACCTCCGCCGGATGAGTAGCCTCCAGAGCCACCGCCATGACCGCCTCCACCTCCTCCAGATGAGTAACCTCCTGAGCTACCACCGTGTCCGCCACCGCCGCTGGAGTGGCCACCTCCCGAAGAGTAACCGCCGGAACCTCCCGAAGAATATCCACCACCTCCGCCGCCGCCGCCATGTCCACCACCGCCGCCGCCGCCGCCATGGCCGCCGCCGCTGCTAGGAGCGCCATAGCTACTTGAAGGAGCGGCGGGTGCTCCGTAGGAACTGGATGGAGGGCTGGCTGGGGCACCATAGCTTGATGAAGGACCACTCGAGCCAAAACCGCTGCCGCCTCCGAAACCACTGCTTCCAAAGCCACTGCTGCCGAAGCCGCTGCTGCTGAACCCACCGCTGCTACCACCGGATGAGGGAGCTCCGTAAGAGGAGGATGGAGGAGACGCGGGAGCACCGTAGGACGAGGATGGAGGAGAAGCAGGAGCGCCATAAGACGAGGATGGGGGAGAGGCAGGAGCACCGTACGAACTGGAAGGTGGTGAGGCTGGAGCGCCATAAGAGCTGGATGGTGGAGATGGTGCGCCGTATGAACTGGACGGGGGTGATGCGGGTGCACCGTAGGAGCTGGATGGAGGGGAAGGAGCGCCGTATGAGCTAGATGGGGCAGATGAGGGGGCACCGTACGAACTTGAGGGAGGAGAGGGGGCTCCGTAAGAGCTGGATGGTGGAGAAGGAGCTCCGTAAGAACTTGAAGGAGGGGATGCAGGAGCACCATAAGAGCTCGATGGCTTTGATGGTTTAGGCGCACCATAAGTCGTGGAAGGTCCGGTTGGTACACCATAGCTGGTCGCTGGTGGTCTCGCCGGAGCGCCATAAGAACTGGAAGGCTTGGAAGGAGGAGGGCCGTAGGAACTGGACGGCTTTGACGGTGGGGGTCCATAGGAGCTGGATGGCTTAGAGGGAGGTGGTCCGTAGCTCGACGATGGTGGAGGTCCGTAGCTGCTTGATGGTTTCGGTGGGCCGTAGCTTGGTTTAGGAGGGCCATAGCTTGGTTTAGGAGGGCCATAGCTTGGTTTAGGAGGGCCATAGCTGCTTGAAGGGCTTGGGGCACCGTAGGATGATGATGGCCGGCCGCCACCGCCACCATGGCCGCCGCCGCCACCGTGGCCGCCGCCGCCTCCGTGGCCGCCGCCATGGCCGCCGCCGTGGCCGCCGCCGCCGCCTCCATGTCCACCACCTCCGTGGCCACCACCACCACCTCCGTGGCCACCACCACCACCTCCGTGGCTGCCACCACCACCGTGGCCGCCACCACCACCGCCTCGAGGAGGTGGGAGGTATGAGGAACTCAGGGGAGCTGCAAACAAGGGAATAGGTGCTTTTATTTCATATTGTAGGTAATAGTCATTCGTAGAGCCTCTGTGATAAACTTCTGAAAAAACATCTTGCAAAATGAAACTACTGTTATATTTGTAGTGTAATGTCGATCATTGTTAAGTTTGCCAATTGCGTAACTGAGTCTTCCGATAAAATATTACTTTATAAAAAAATTGCTGGGTTACTGGAGTAGGTACGATTTCTTTCACGGTAGAATTACAGGACCTACAATATTTCAGGATTTAGTTTAAAATCTAAATATAGAAGTAAATGGTACATGTTTAAACAATAACTTGGTTCATGACAGAGGCTCCTTGCCAGTATAAGTATGATGGTTAGGAAGTAGCTTACCTTCTCGTTTGTATGTCTTCCTAGGAGTGGCCGCGACCGCCGACAGCAGCAGCAGCGCTGGCAGCACCTGGAACAATACACGTTGATCATAAGATATTCTTCTATTCTCTTTCCCTAACAGTAGGCTAAGAATGTTGAACATCCGTGGCTGCTGATTGTGAGAGCCTTATAAAAATACAACATGTTTTTAAATATTCAACTTAGACTTTAATGTTTGGAAACAATATTAAATTAGTAGCCCAGATAGTTCAGTAAAGTGGTCTAAGTGACCAAGCCTCACTAACATACAGCCTACCACATCCATCCTTATTATATATTAGAAACTGCCAGTAGATTAAAAAGAGCCACTACGTTTACAACATTATGTAACCAGCAATTATAAAAATACTGGTCAAAAACATCACATGAAGTCCAAGGAGACCCATCAAAGGTGGACGTGTGGCGCAAGACAATGTTCCCTTGTAACCACATTGCCACACTTTCCCACCGCCTGATCGCCTCTATTGCCACACCAGCTAGTGATGTACTCGCGAATCCGCGACAAATGACTCGCCTGGCAATTGATATAAATGACGCGGTTTTGTTGGCAAAGAGTGGCAAACCTTGAGCATTTAATTGGTTTTGGTGTCTTGTTAGAATTAATTTGTGTGGTTTGAGAAAAGTGGAGGACTTTGTGAAATGAGTTTGGGTTTAAACAAATAGCTATTAAGACTACAGGTATTGGGCAAGTACTACCTATAATTAAGTAGCTTAGACGAGTACTCGTACTATGGCTTAGTCCATTTCGTCACTATCAACTCTTTTGGCATTCTATCCTATTGTAATTCCACAATCGTTTCAATCATTTAAAGATGTGACGAATTTACGAATCTTACAATTTAACCACTTTTAACCATAAAAGTGAACAATGTACCAATTTGATTTCAAATAACTCTCAACCAGTCATTTAGTTGGCTCCTCACGCACATTGCTCGAAATCCTTGGTGCATAGATTATCCAGTAAGGAATGACACAGTCATTGCGCGTGCGTCGTAAATACCTTGCGTTTACTTTCACGGACACTGATGTTATCTCCATGCGTTTGCGTGTTTCTACTTTCAATTAATTTACGTAGTACCTACACAGTTAGCTTGGTTATGATCCTGGCAGGGTAAATTTTTGCCTCAAGAAACATTCTTCTTGTTTCATCACACCTGTCGTAAAAACATTCGTTTTTCAAAATCACTCCTGTTTTTAAAGTCGGCGTCTCAAATATTCATGGCTGCTTTTTCTGTTTATGTTTCTGTTTAAATGTAATACCCATATTTCCATAATATACGTCATAGTACTTAACATAATCACATTATCGTGAGTTCATATTATATTCATAACGACTCCCCACGCAAGTATTAATCGCTACCGTATCTGCAGAATAATTACAGTTATTCTGAGTACCTAATTAAACTCACATGTATCCATATTATTATTTATCAAGTAATTATTTATCTTCATCTGTGGTTGATTTACTATTATTTCGTATGTTTCCTCAGAGCTGTTTGAATTTTTTTGTAATTTTTCATGTTAATTTTCGTGTGCATAATGAGTGCTGGCTCTACAAAAGAAATAGCGTCAAAGGAATCTTTGTTGTACCTTTAATTTTCATTCCAGCGGCTACGTTCCGTAAGAATTTTGTGTAAACCAGTAAACGATTTAATTTTCATTTGAACGTGCCAAACGTGTAGCATCATATGTATTGGTGCTTTGTATCGTAGATCCTGAGATACTCTAAAACCTCGCAATGCACGGTAGCATTGTGAAATACGTTCTCCCCAACAAATGTAGGTATTAAGAGACATCGTATTACCTATCAAATTTTCAACTCCGGAACAGATTACCAGCCATATATCCCCGCACATGTCGATGTGGTAGGAATCATAATGACAGATGACATAACATGCGATGTCGTACGCTCATCTACAATGACTATTGACCTCAGAGAAAGCTGATGACATGTACTTTTTGCTAAACAGGTCATTTATGATGTAACCAGGTTAAGGCACCAGTAATGTTAGGAGACTGAGTTTAAGATGTATCTTTTAAATACAATGGCACAGGTCGTAGCTGGGGCCAATGTAAAAGGGTCAAACCTTTTGTTATTTATTAGGCACAATAATTCGAATGTCCAACTTCCAATAATATCAATTTCATTCAAACTAATAATCCCATTCAAACTAATCCTTTGAAGGTATTCGAGGACATATACTGTACAGCTGGGCTAACATTCCACACGCGACAATTACTCACTCTCTCACTTTTCTCGTTTCCCGTGAGCGCTGCCTTACATCCGCATACTTGCCTCACTCTGCCAAACGTGATATTTTCTCGACAGACCCTAACATGGCACCTAACTTATCTTGAATTTTACAATAATACCGTCTTGGAGAATATCTTGGAAACTATAACCCACTTTGGCGAATATCCGATTACCTAATACTACTATCCTCAAATTAATATCCGCGAACATTTAGCTTCGTGAAATGATCACAATCTAACGTCATAAACCCAACCAGACGAAAAGGCGCCAGTCTTAACGATTGTAATTAGCATTTCTTTTGACTAATTAAGGCATTCTCTAGTTTGTATGGCCGGAGCCACGTGATTGGCTAACTGTTAAAACGGAGGCAATAGGTATGTCATGTCAAGGTTCTATGGGGAAATCATAATGATTTGAATGGGACTGAGTTCTTTATGGGGAAGACAAATATGGTGGTAAAGATGTACCTATGCAACATAATATAAAATTATGGGATCATCAATGTTCGCTGTAGAATTGTACACTTAGTAACGGTTACAACGAAAAGTCCCAGGAGATATTGCCATAATCACCACAATTGTCAGATGGACTTGTGATTGCAGGCCCAACCGATGGAAATTGGTTACCGTTACAAACTCAGAAACAAACTTTAAAAGACTGTTTGTACCTGTAATACCTAGTGCCGGCATTCCTACTTTTCAAACTGAAACTCAGCTGAAGAACGTAAACATTATTAACAAGATGTAAGTAGAACTATTCTTTCGCCCTTTTCAATTGACATAGTATACTTGTATATCAAGAAACATCAGCAGCACCTCAAAAGTGTCGAGAGATAAACATGAACACTTCGTAACGTAATTAACAGATAATCCTGCACTAATTCATACACTTTCACGCGTTGATCTGATTATATCATTGTGGTTTATGTTAAACGCTGCTTTTCACGGTACCATGCGCAAAGAGGTTAGAATTAAGAGCGTATATTCTGAAAGTGGGCAACGTCGCGAACAGATGTCAAATTTTTCGCTGTTTTGTTTAATTTGGCAATATTACTGTATGGAAATATGAAATGTGGCTAGCGTGTGACTAGCGAATTAAAATATGAACGCTGAATTTGATGTTGTAATCGTTTTAGGTGTAAAAAAGGCATTTGGAAAGTTTATAAAATCCTTTACATCTAAAACTAAATATTCGGTATTACGACATAAAATAATGCATTTCATAATCAATATTTTGGTTCCCTAGTTAGCCACATTGCATATTTTCGGGAGCCTGCCGTTTTACCGAAAAGATTTTGCCCAAATTTCACTACCCAAACAAATAGCAACCTTTTTTTATACCAATGCAATGTTTGGAATGATTTTAGTACGCACATTTTCATTTGGTCAAATTTTTACTTGGCAGAATATTATCAAGGATAATGTCATTTAGCCATTTGGTCTTTAATCAAATGATTAATTTCAGCAAACAATCTTTAGACAATAAACGTTTGGTCAGTTAGTTATGGAACTAGTTAGACTAGGTTAATTATTTTAAAAAAATGGTTAGGTTAGGTTAGGTTAGAACCGTGACCTCCAACGCACGAGCCGAGCGAGCGTACCGAGCGGTGCCGCGGCAGCGGCCGGCGAGTGCCAGAAACTACTAGATTATATAGAAAAAAAACAGGCTACCCGAAACTGAACTAGTTAGACAAGATTAATTATTTAAAAAAATGCTACTAACTAAAAAAATATATTTTAATATATGAATTTTATTATTACCTGTTTAGAATTTGTCCCAAGTGGAAAAAACACCCTTGTAATAAAACGTCTTTATTTTGCGTAAAATTAGTTATTCCAACTGAAATATTTGACTAAATAAAAATTGGTAAAAGTACTAGTTGGTAAACAAGTTATTGTTTAAACGTTCACTTGCAAAACATTAGGTTTGCGTTACAATTATTTGGGAAGAGATTTTTTTGCTAAGTAATGATTTGGCAAATGAAATTATGCGGAAAATTGTTTGGGAATTCTTTTCGATAAAACAAGGGAGACCCCATATTTCCATACAGTAATACTACCAAATTAATCAAAACTGGTAAATATTTGAAAGCTATTTGCGACGTTGCCAACTTTTAACTTATGTCAAAAGTGGAAGAAATGGCACAGACTAACACCCGGTGTCTGAAAGACAGTCTGAAGTTTTTAATCAGGTAATGAAATGTCAAATTAGTTGTCGGAAATAACCTATACGTACCAGCCCATAATTACCTGATATATGATTTGACAACTTTTTCAATTCAATAAGCTTTCTAGCTTAAAGTGAAGTACTTTCTAGCAGACCTGAAGTAAGTTTTTTAGTTTTGCCAAGTACCACGCCCCCATTGAAAACATCATACACGGTATTTTACTAAACCGCTTCAGTTAATAGAAGTCAAATTTCAGCGACGTGTCGAATATTAACGTCATACGACATGACGTGACGTATATACTCGTCAGCGTGATACGCCGTGACGTGTATTGACGGCGACGTGTGTTGACGTGACAAGCGTAATCGAAACATTCTAATTGCAGCGTGTGTGGCACGTGCGGCCAGGGAAGTGGCGGGGTGGCGGTCATTACACGGATAATTTAACATTATTGTATTATGTGGTAGGTTAATTGATTTTGTGGAGATACTACACACTTATGCAATCAATTAAATAAGTATCAATTAATTATTTTAAAAGAAAATTGTTATTATAAATTCACCTGGAGATTTGTGATGATCTATAACGTAGATACCGAGTAGGTACATTGTTAATCAAGTACGAGTCTGATGCCGAAACAATAGGTTTTTGGGTGGGAAATCATCAAATGACTCCTCCCGCTCTGGGCGGAGCGAGAGGGAGTGTCAGACTTTTACTGACTAAAACCCACCCGTGTTCCTTCCGTTGCCCATCGTCCGCAAGCACGTGCCTACGGTGGCCGGAAGTCGGCTCGCGACTCCCGACGCCCGGGGCGTCTCCTTCGGCGACTAGGGGCGCGATGGCGCAGATAGTTTATAACCTCGATTAACACTTAGGGTACATTTAAACCCGGCAGTACGTTCCCGGGGGTTATTTTCCATTCACGCGGGCGACGCCGCGGGCAAAAGCTAGTCAAATAAATAATTTAAATCTATAAGTATTAAATTGATTGATAAAAATATCCTAATAGAGGGTTACTTACAAGTTACAATGTACTTTACAAGAAATATACGGAATGCAAACATACGCGTTTAACTCTTTTGTTAGGCGCATTTGATTAAATCGCTCCGCTCTTGTCGTCGCTACGAGCTCGTATTTTCAAAGCTCCCACCGGACCATAACAAAAACAAGTAACAACGCTATTGTTTTAGAACACAACTTAATCACTTAAGTGCATCAAATTCGCGCACTTCACTTAGTGCAAGCACCTCACATAATGTTACTTACATTATGTTATAACTATCAAACATGTAGGAGTAGCAGTGAAAGATGTGACGCAATATTATAATGACTGTAATTATGTGATATAATAAACATTGTGATGATGTCTACGTGATGATTTACGAGCACAACGACATGGTCCAGATTAACTTTTTTTTTGCTAGAAACTACGAGTACCCATGTGACAGGCTTGCATGTAAGGTAGCATATAAAAATTTAAGAAGATATACAATCCAAACCGGTAGAGATGAAAACATAGCCATTGGTTTCACTGTTCCATTTGTAGTCCAGGATTCTCAAGTGGCCAGAAACTATTACATTACTACCCCCAAAAATGCACGCAAGTAGTGAATCCCCAGTTCAAAAAACTTTTCATAAGCAGAACATACGGGTCACAAACCAATTTTCAGGTACTCTCTTTAATCTATTCTCGAAGTCCGTCTGTGGGAGCGGTGCGGGCGGCGGAATCCGCCACCCGCGCAGCTCCCACTGTGTTTCTATACTTATAGTATCTAATCTTCTTTAAATGCCGCCTTAGAAGCGGTCTGTCGTTGACTTCCTATCAGCCACAAAGACGCGGAAATGAGTTCCACTTACGATGACACTCGTTACATCGTCACTAACTAGGGTATCGAACCTACTGACGTTTATTGGATGTCAATCTTTAAGATTGCAAATTCTTTGCTAGGGTTGTCTCGATGCAGTTTAATTTTTTTAACATATTATTTCTTAATTAAGGGCCAAACAAAATATAACAGAAACATCTTAAAAACCTCAATAGGTTTGTCAGGATGTTGTCACTGCTAAGCAATCTTAATACTAATAATAATAATAATAAACTTTTACATTTATGATTACCTTATCTGGTGTTACACAAGAGAAGCTTAGTACCTACATAACTTCTGACCTCTGAGAATAAATTAAATCATAAGTTGAGACCCAGGTTAATTGGGAAAGGTTTTAGTTTTGTGAAATGATTTCATCTTTAAAGAGCTTTGAGGTACTGGCAATATTCATAGCTAAGCAAAACAAACTTTAATGTAATTGGTACGTAAACAAATAAAAGTTAAGCAACGGTTCAAAGTTAACAAATAAAATAATCGTCCTACACAGCAGCCCTCATATGAACACATTTTAACACAAGTTCTTGAACATACAGATACACATAACGATATACGCTTCAAAGTTTGTCAACCCTGAAGCAAGATGGCGGCTGTGTACGTCATATGTCTCATGGGAACTTTGCGCGGGAATCGCAGCACGCGACAATGCGACTGTGCAACGTGCGCATATTGTTCTCTCCGAAATGGTGCGAATGCTTCAACTGGACCGTTTTGCTCTGCATTGCTCGTCTCTGCTTGCAACAGGCAGGAACTTAAGCAATTTGATGCAAAGATCCCTTTATGATTATTGTGTGATGGGATTTTTTATCCACAATTGTTTTTTGTGATATAAAACTAGGTGCGAAATTAATGGGATCTTTATCGGTGTGAAAATATGAATTGAATTCTTGTTTGTTCACAAGTTGAAATTGTTCTTCACACTATAACAAGTACTTCTGCTACTATTCAATGAAAGATGATGCAATAAGCCTAGATGCTTACTCCTCGCCTAGTATCATAGTAACCCATTTCCCCCATTGAAATCGTTCTGAATGATTGAAGTAAGAAGACGATTTAATCATGTGTGACGAAAAACTTGATACCAGGAATTCATCAGTAGCACATAGGTGCATAGGATTGCGCGTTACATAAGCCAATATGCCAACTATTCAGAAGCAAATGTCTGACAGTCCTGACATTAGATAGGAACTGTCGATTGTGATATTATCGCCGAAGATCTTCGTAACAACGGAACAATTTCCGGAGTTCCGTCTTCGGATGGGGCCTCTAAAAATTGCATTGTGAACTTTGAAAAGATAAATCAACTTCCATTATACTTTCTTGACACTTGAAAGTCGCTTAATAACCGAGCGTGAACTAATTAATAGAGGCGAAATTAAATACTATACAAACTTCCTCACGTGAATAGTCAAAAAACTAATCTATTAATCATAAAAGCCGTATTTATACTTCACACGCTTCATTGTTTACATTAATAGTTGTTTTTCTGACCCCGAGGAAGATGATGTGTGCGCCATGACACTTTCGAATGCAACATCGCGGCAACGTTTTTCCCGCCCATTTTCACCGCGGAGGTTACGTAATTATAATAATGAGTTGTTGTTGATAAGTTGCATGACTGGGCTAATAATGGGTTGTTCGTGTTTTCGTGCATCTTTGCAACAATGCAGGATGAGCGGACGCATTGAATATTTCTACATTTTACTTCTTGATAAAAAGACGATTCACCGAAGTTGTAAAGCTTTTACTTCGGGGAATGGATTAGAACGTTTTAGATTAGTTTCTCACGCAAATGGGTGACTGTATTATTTATAGGTGTAGGCCTCACAAACCTCGACCTTTCACTTGTTACGCAATATTATTACTAATTCCTCTGAAGCTACCGTGTGCTGGGACTGCGAAGACCCGTACCGTACAAATAGAAATGACAGATTGTGGATATGAGTATAGAATATTTTATAAAATTAATATTCATGCTGCTCTTAATATTTTTCGACAGTATTTTACCACAATTATTATATCGTCACCAATGTTATGTCAAAAGTGGTAGGTACGTACGTAAAAAAAAAATGTATTTAATAAAGACCTCATGACCTTACAAAGCTTATTGAAATCGATAAAATCACGAGAGGTTATCGCAGATATTGATTACATAAATAAATAGTTACTTAGTATGTAATCGATATACTTATCTACATATCACCTCCATTTTATTCATTAAGTAGGTATGCGACTTTTTAACGTACCTAAATGAGACTTTCATTATTCAATTTAAAATGTTTTGTACGCAATCCATTTAAATCAGCTGTCAAAAGTACTGGCGGACAACTGTCAAGTTGAATGGCGAATTTTAAATTATGCGAGTGATTTCTTAGTGATTTTATAGTTTTTATGTAAGTAACACAAATATTATCTGGGTTGGCGCAAGTGACCATTGCGAGTGACTGCAAAAATATTTATTAAGTGATCATTTTTGCATTAATATGAACATATTTTTCGTTTTTGGTCAGCGTTATGTATTGTAATGTAAGTTCGCGCCATTTTTGTTGTTACGTCACTGTGCATTTTACCGATTTCGATTATTATTATTATTATTTATTTCATTATTTGCGAGTATTTTTGGGTATTAACAAATACCCATTATACATATACATTATACATATACCCGCTAAGAATTTTAACGAGGTACTACTATCAGACCAGTTACCTATATTTAGGGTTCTAGGGCATACATAATGAGAGCAATTCGAATATCAAGTTTAATAAAAAACGATTCTAATTAGGAACACTTGTTTACCAACCCATAAAAGTAGACCTACTGACTTGCGTGTTTTGTTGCATATAAATTATTAATTGAATACATTAAACTGATTATCTAATACTAATCAAAATCTAGCGAGTGGCAGCTCACTTATTTGTGTCAATAATTAAAGTTGTTAACATCAAACTAATTACTTTTCATTAACATAACTCACGATCGCTCGAATATTTGAATCAAAATCAAAATCAAAAGTCATTTATTCAAACTAGGCTGAGAATCAGCACTTTTCGAACGTCAAAATTACATAAGACAGTCCCCCAAAACGCCCACCCTTCACCACTTCCTAGTGCGTTAGCTGGGAAGAAGAAGTGGCGCAACAAACTCCCCAGCAGCACAGCTGTCTGTTCAGTTAAAAGAACAAAAAGAAGATTCTATATAATAGTATTCAAAATAATTTACATTAAGCAACACAAAACATAATTTAAATTATTAGCCATATATAAGCTAGCACACGCCAATATACCAAACAAAATCATCGAGAACTATACTCAGGCAGAAATAAAAAACAAAACGTAAACAGAACTTAATATCTTAATAAAAGCCAGCAGGCATAAAGGGCGTGCCCGCTTACATATAGTTGTAACTGGAAGTTATAAATGATAAACTAGGACCATCGAGGTAAAATAAATAAACAAACAGTTAATTACTAATAGTAATAAATAATATGATCAATTGTCGAGGTCACTAGCTAACCACATATTGCAATACAACTCATAAAAAAACAGTGTGATGAGTAGATTTTGTCAAAAATAAATTAAAATAACTTGACTTAAAATGTCAACAATAATTAAATTTAAATAATTTGACTTTTATAGTCAAATAAATTAAACAATTACTTATATAAACTCATATAACTTGTCAGTGGGTAAGCTGGAGAAAGAACATAAACATTGTCTTGAGTTAACTACAGCGACCAACTATTCTTATCATTTAAGTAGTCGTTGATAGAATAGTATGCCTTTGAACAAAGCTTGGATTTTACTTTCGTTTTAAACGCATTAAAAGGCAAATCTACCAAAGAAGAGGGTAGCTTGTTATAAAAAGTTATACCAAGCCCAACAAATGAGTTATGAACTTTATGAAGCCGGTGAAAGGGAGCTCGTAGTTTGTCCTTATTTCTAGTGTTAACATTGTGAAAATCACTGTTTTTAGTGTATAAGTGTATATTTTGCCTAATATATAAGATATTGGCGAAGATGAATTGAGATGCCACCGTGAGGATACCAATATCTTTGAAAAAATCTCTTAGAGAAACTCTGGCACCTAGCTGGTAAATAGCTCGAACAGCTCGTTTTTGAAGGACAAATATATTTTGAATATCAGCAGCTTTGCCCCACAGCAGAAGACCGTAGGACATAACGCTATGAAAATAACTAAAATAGACTAAACGAGCTGTATCGACGTCAGTGTATTGTCTTACTTTCCTGACGGCGTAGGCGGCGGAACTGAGCCTTCCCGCTAGGCTCGATATATGTGGGCCCCACTGAAGTTTGGCGTCTACTGTTATGCCCAGAAAAACTGCCGAATTTACGGATTCAAGCACCTCTTTATCTAAGACGATGTTGGGACCTAGATTTCTAACATTAGGTAGGGCGAACTTTACACATTTCGTTTTCTTAGCATTGAGAACTAGGTTATTTGTCGTAAACCAATCTGTAACCATTGAGAGTGCACTGTTTACATCGTCAAAATCTTGTCTATTCCTGTCTACTTTAAAAATAAGAGAGGTATCATCTGCAAACAGTACAACTTTACAGATACCCTTTAAATAGAATGGTAAGTCATTGATATACACTAAGAACAAGAATGGACCCAGTATTGAGCCTTGAGGTACACCTAACTGAACTGGTAGCCCGGAAGATTTCACACCATCAACATCTACACATTGGGACCTATGAATGAATGGTCTGTGACAATGGGAATGTGGGTCGATTGCAGTAAAAAGTAATTTTATTTAACTAGGAAACTATTTGACTGCTTCATCGGTCTACTAGTGTTGCCGCTGTTACCAAGGCTTTAAGTATCATTTCTAGGCCGTAAAGATAAGTTATTGTTATTTTTGGTAAAGACCGATCTATACTTACTACTTATTTAGGAAAATTGAGCTGAAAGTAACTTAAATTTGTCTATGAAAATAACTTATGTTCTTTTCGACGACTTGTTTGTAATGTTACAGATAATTTGTTTTATCTTTGGTTCTAATTATGGTAGCATCGAATAATAACAGTCTCTCTTCGCTTCATCGTCGATGAAAAACTTAATTTATCGCGAATATGCAAAAACGGAAGCCATACTTAAACAGCAGAATAACTCTGTCATAATAATCATCGCAAACTTTTCCCATAGCGAAAGTAAAAGTTTATCCATTCAAAATATTACCACAGCGTCCATCTCCGACTTACAAAGGCATTACCTAATATTGTACGCATTGAGACGACAATGTATCGTGTTCTTAACGATAGTGTGACGTTTTATGTAAGTATACAGGCGACCCGAAGATTTTATGAAGCGACCTGTGTGGCTGTGTCACAATCGAAGTTTTGTTAAAACGTAACGTGATCAGTACAGTGGTACGCACGGCTACACATCAAGCTATACATTTCCAGTATAAGCTGACCTCACATTGTACGGAAATCCTATACAATGCGAGATCAGCATAAACTGGAAATTTATAGCTTGATGTGTAGCCGTGTGTACGTGGTTATAACTTTACGAATGTTATTAGTTCTGTCAGGTGAGGTAATATGTCAGCAATTTCCTTCCTTCTTACGATGTAAGAGATACTCAAACCTCGTTTTGAGGAGATTCTTCTATTTCAGCAGTGTTTGCTTCGCGTGATGAATATGATAAAGAAAGAGCAATAGTTCTGTGTGAAGACAACTTCTGTAACATTTCTTTACAATAAAATAATTAAATAAATAGTCAAACACCATAAGAAACTCATTCATAAAAAATAAGCTTACGGCAAGAATGTTGTTAGTAACTTTCAGACTATTATAAATATCTCATCTATAAATTATTGACCCTGACTGCGGTATGTTTGCACGTTCGACGAATTTCTCAGCAACTACTAAACCGTATTACGTGGAACTGGTGACGTTAGACAGTGTAAGATAAAATGTGGCTCAAATATTATGTAAATGTATTGTAACGAGTTTGAATAAATAAACTAAAAAAGTTTGAGGCCGAATAAATATTTAGTTTGTTTAGCATTTTTGAGTGTGCTAACTTACAATGTAGAAAGAGTGCTTTGAAATATTATTAAGATAAGATGAAATAGCAGAAAGAAGGTTATAATAGGCGGATTTAATTGGAGTTTTCCAATCCAGCTTTAAATGTACAAAAAGCCTATAAACATAGTTTACCTGCTATCAGTGCACATTGTGTAGGAATTTGTAGAAAATTGAGTGAAACCGGGCGACATAATATAGTCTGAATGGAAACTGTTTTGTTTCATACACAATGGTGGCGAGAAATGTTGCGGGAACCTAGCCCGGTAACAGTACCGGGCTAGGTTTATATGTGGAGTGACGCCGTGGACACTGTTTGCTGAGCTAGAAGTTATAAAAGAGTTGGGTACATTTTGTTAAGACGCTCCCTGATAGGAGTTACATAGTTTCAAGTTGAGATGACGATAACCATCGATATGTAAAGGTGTCGACTAAAGATGGTCAAAAACGAATTACTTTTTTATTTATTAAAACATTATGAGGCGGACTTAATGCCTGAGGCATTTTCTACCAGTCAACCTTATTAAAATGGTGAATGTTTATTTTCTAATATAATTGAATTAATCAATTATATTAGAAAATAAACATTCACCATTTTTTGGTAGTACTTTATATAAACGTCGTCGTACGTCGATAAAGCTCTATGGACAAGATTATATATGAAAATACTATGTGATGTTGATTTTAGGCTATCAAATAATGACCACCACTGAATCAGCACTTTAACACAGATCTTTGCACGAAATCATTTCATTAGTATAAGGAAAACGGACAAAAAGAATGATGTAACATGAAATAACGATCAACGCGATACTTCCGACCATCAGATAAGTCATCTGCTATGAAAGTCATGCATTTACGAAGCTGCACGAACATTCACGAAGACTCACGGAGAGCCACAAGTTCTCACAAAGTTTGCTACAGTTTCGCCACAGTCCGTGCCTCATTTGATCCTATCAGTTACTTCTATTGTGGAATCTGGTATAATTTAGGACATTATGTAGTCATTCTCTTGAATATAGGGAACGACAAACTGAAGATTAGGGGGTCTCATCTAGAGTATAATCACCATTTTGGCATGGTTATTGGTGATTTCCTCAATACCAACCCGCGCCGCGGTACAAAAATTAAAGATTGCATGAAAACCTCATTTCGTTTTTCTATTTTTTTGAACGAACTTATTACCTACCTAGATAAGCACTATTTACCTACACACTTTTTCAAGATAAGCGTGTTCAATATCCTCGATACGTTTTTGGCCGACTAGCCGAAATCGGTTTGCGTAAAATGTATGAAATATAAGATCTGATATCGTTGCGGACAATGTCAAAGACATAATTTCATACATTTTACGCATACCGATATCGAATTGGCATTCGATAACAATATCGTATCTCATTACATGGAAAGTCCCTCACTGGAATACATACCGATGTACAGTAACAAAGCACATGCATAATTATATACAATTTCCGGTAAACATTTTGATCTCAACCGGTTTCGGTAACATAGCCTTGCATTGTTATTATTAAATTATTTGTTTGTTATGTTAAGTGGGCCACAGAGTAACAAAATTGGGAGCGTGTGTGACACAAATGGTACAGTACTATAGCTTGCACAAGGCGTGATTGGGATTGTTGTCTGACACAGGATACAATGTAACTAAGTATTGTTAGTTCATATTTTTATTGCTACATTTCTTTGTTTGTTTGGAGGACCATAATTTGCAATAGGTAACGGTCAAGGCAAAGATATTATGAGTTTTTTTGTGAAATATGATCTTTTTAATTTGCGAGGCAGATTTTGGGGGTATGCACATAGGATTATTCTAAGATCACAAGCTAGTTTTCATATACAATTCACGCACTATTTACAACCAAACACCTTGTTATACAAACTTACTTATTGGCACCACTAACTTAAGAACCCTGTGGAAAAATTGCGAAATGGTAGGCATACTTTTTTCAGCGTTCTACAAAAGCACGTAGGTAAGCATAACCCAGACATACAAATTATGCAGCGTATCTAAAGTGTTGCTCTTCCGATTCACTTCCATTCATAAGCGATCGCCGCCGCCTCCGGGCGATAAATCACGCTTTTCACACGGTAATTATGTCTGCGCATGAGTTGACTGATCGCGCGGCCGCACTACACACCATGCACTTGCTAGTATGATCAGAATGAATGATTTTGTTAGGATGTGGTAGGATGTGGAATGTAAGGAGATAGTAAGCAGAATGTTCAGCGTAAGGAGAGGATTTTTAAAATCGGTGAAAGAGTAGATGAGTTATGGTCATGATTTTTTTTAGAAAAACTTACTTATAAATTGCAGAAATGTTAGTGTTGCAAAATATTTACGTCTGGGTGCAACAATGCGATATTTTCAGTATGCTACATGCATCTTATTTACATAGTTTTCACTTTTCTGCATCGCAATGACTTGTGATATTTACGAACTCATGCCAGCGAATGTGTATATTTTGTATTTCTTAATTTTTTTATACAAACCTAGGATGAAATGTAGCCTATGTCCTTCTCCAGATCCTCGGCTACCTATTACTCAAATTTCATAACGATCGATTCACTGGTTTAGGCGTAAAAAAGACAGACAGTTATTTTCGTATTTATAATATCTCTAGTATGTATTTATCTGTATGCTAAGCTCACCGGTGTGTAGCGCGCCTCAGTAAGCGTCAATTAGTGTTATCTTAATAACATAATAATTACTTCTTTTAGTAATACGTTATTATAGTTACGGCTGTATTATGAGAGGTTAATGTTAGCGTTATTATGTAGACGCTTTGTAATACTTCTAACTTACAGTCATCCCCCCACAGCACTGAATAAGACATTTGTCATGTCTTATTCAGTGCTGTGGGGCGATGACTTTAGCTACTTAATTGACGATTTTTAACGCTTTTTCTAAAGTCTTTTGTGTTAAGTGTTTTGTTTGGATTGTATTGTCGTTATACTAAAACCACTTATGGGATATTATTGCCACTAGATATTCCATTATTTTCTTGATAATTGAACACTTAGAAGAGTCACGCAGTTCAATGATGTTTGATCCTTTCTCGAAATATTGTGTATGTTTTTAATCGACGTCTTAAAAAAGGATGAAGTTTTTCATTTGACTGCTTTGCTGCATTTTTTGAGCTAGCGTGGTTTTTGAAATACCGGATTCTAAAGTATTTTTTTGTAGGAGTAATTATTAATTTTAGATTATATAATAATCACAAACGTATGTCACAGCCTAACAAAATACCTCTGACATCAATTGACATAACAGTTTTGCAATAGCCCATGCTATTGTATGTACTTGCGCACAAAACACGTTATATAATAATAGTAAGTGGTAGGTACTCGCGGTACTATAAGTGACTAAAGGTTATAGCGGACAAACAAAAGCTTGCTAATGCTATCACCATGCGTGTGCGCATAATTTGTGATAGGTTTGGCGAAAGTGGTATACGCGTATGTATGAAATGGTTTTGTCTGATATTTCTGAGACAAAATTAACAAATAGTTTCTACGAGATGCTGCAAATTATACTTAAAATGAAATGGAGAACGGTACAAAAAATAAATTGATAGGTAAATAATTTCCAGACCAACAAATATATTTTCTTTACATCCCTTTATAGTTTTTGCTAAAATATAAATGACAGATTGTGTTGACAAATTAATATTATATCACTCTACCAGCATACAAAATGTTTCATACACGTATTTTATTACCATTAATTATTTTTAATTAATGTCTAATCCTTCCTCGCCAGCCCTAAGTTTCTCCGTATGACGTAAAGTGCGGAAGAGATTCGACCTTGACCTTATTGACACTTTCTATGCGCGCGCGCCGGTCACTTACGTCACGGTCGGCTCGGCGGAAACACCCGACCATTTAGATATGCGCCGAATACTCACTATTGTAGAATATTCTCATCTCATTTGCATTTGCATATGCTTTTTACGCCAAATGTTCCTTTTCTATGTTAATGGCTTGCAAAACCATTGTTTTGATTTGTTTGCGAATTGGGATGTAAATATGTTATACTGTTTTATATAAGGTCGGATAATGCAGGTACCTATTACAGTTACTTACATAAATTATTGTAAGGTGAATTTTTTATCAAAAAGATTTTAGTAAGCAATATTTTTCATCAAAGTAGAGTTCCAAGTAATGAACAAATTACGAATTAAGTAATGTTGACCTCGATTTCAAAATCCAACACTAGGTGCATACTCGTTACCATACTTTTACTGAAATAAAATGATCCAATTTACTCATAAAGATTAGCATTCACAAACATACAACAGTAAGGATTACGAAATCGTTACAAAATAGTTCGCGATGATAAATTAGGATCATTATAAAAACACTAGAAGCCAACCTTACCGTGAATAGGAAAAAAAGCGCACAATGGTGCGCTTTCGAAACAAGGAGTTTAGAAAAGAGACAAAAATGCGCGTTGAGTGAGCTAGGGTTGTGCGTAGAGTGAGCTAGGGTAAGCACAAAGATGAATGACTTGTAGCTGTAACAGTGGCTCGCGGCTGTAAGTACCGTGATGCAATGGTCTGCGGTCGCGGCAGGGCTGGCTCGAGCAACAGAATATTCTTTAATATATGTATTAGAACGTCCAGAAGAAATCACGAACACGTAAGATCTTTTGAGACATTCTTAAAGGTTTGGCAACAGGTCGTTACATTTAATGCATCATAAATTTCTAGAGCAGATGATGTTCGTTGTCGCGGATTTGTGGCTTATCTCAATATATTAATATTTTGTGACATTTATTGTAATAAATTATGTATTCAATTAATCATAGTAGGTATTCATATTCGTCTACTTATGAATATTTTGGAAAATACAAAGTTAAGAAGAAATGGTCCGCTGTTAATAAATTATTTAACTGAAGATTTAATCTGCAGTAATTTGTAGTTTTCCTAACGCAGCAGCCCTATAATTCAGCGCGATGCGGTGCGGTGTGCGCAAATGATTGTGATGCAACACGTGCGCAGGCAGTGGGATGTCGCCCTTATGTATATGAATGAGACAACATTCTAGCAAATACATTGTTAGAAAAGTATTCTTTTTAGCCTTTGAAATTGTATGTACTTTTAGTTCGCGACTGAAATCAGGAAAAAAGTACTAGAAGTGTACCATTCACCTCAAGCGGTATATAGCTACATACGATCGAGAGTGAACCTATTTTTATTGATTGTCATTACCGTTATCGCCTTACCCCGCGATCTATTTCTCAATGTTATTTGAGGAGAGCTCTAATTCCGCCATCTTTTTCTTTCATACGTCATATCTCAACCAGCCGCCATCTCAGCGTCAACTTCCCATTTACCATATTTCCACTAAACAGCATAATAGATAAACAGTCAAAGTTGGTTATTCCTGATTGTGTAGAATGAACTAATATTTAAAGTTGAACCAATTAATGTACTATTTCCGTATAAACACTGAATTAAAACAGAAAGTAATGAGTCACCGCCCGCATGCACTGCATTGTTGATAGCTACTGTTACAACATGCAGGTGAACGATAAAAAAAAGTTCCTGTATAAAATGCCTAGAAATGGCCTCGTCTGCCTCAGATATAATTTTCAGGTCGATATTTTTATTAGGCTATGAGGAAATTTATATTATAGTCGTTAAAGAAAGCAGACGTGTCACGTTAAAAATAAGTACAGGTTGTACTAACTTACATTTTTTAAACTGTTTGTCTGTCAAGTCTTTTTTATCAGAGATAGATCAAATAAGCTTTTGTTACCTCCGTATTTATTGTTTTAATCTTAGATCTAAAATCTATGTTAATATAGCAATAAGACAAGATAGGCTGTAAAACAAAAGAAACGAATTAACCTATTGCATCGCTATAAAATGGAATCGTATCCAAACGTTAAGAATTAATTTCTTGGATATAACTATCTACTACAGTATAGTTATGTTAAAGACACACATTTCATTTTATTTTACTGTTAATCTATTGTTCCTCCGTGTTTAAGTTTTTAAATATTTAGTTGTTGTTTATTGCATCTCATCCAATAACGATGGCATTGGTCAGTTATTATTATTAGACATTTTGCAAAAACCCATGACCCATATTTCCAACAAAGCAAAAGCATTACTTTTCAAACCCTTTCAATCTACATAATAAGAATCCTAAATTCACTGACAGACAACGCAAACCTAAACCGCTGGGTTTATATGGAAGCTTGAAATATTGCACACGAGTTGCCTATAACGAAAGTGAGCAACAAGGAAGGATTTTTGAAAATTCATCGCCTAATCGTGTTACGTAGGAGATAAAAGTTTGTATTGTACTTCGTTATTTTCATCCCATCGGGCGCAAGGCTTGTTTGAAACATAAATTCTAATATTTACTAAAATTGGTTGAGCTTTTATTGAGCTTTCGCGTTCAGCTCCTAAAAATACACCACAGATGAAAAAAAACTTTTCACATTTTTCACTTTTAAAATTGCATTTAACCGTCTTCTGCCAACTGTCCCACCGAATCTCTTTGTAACTGTGACTGAAGGTACCTTTGAACGACAGTTCTGAATTGAAGCCATTTATCTGGAACTTCAGATTGTGAACTATTTCCATCGTTGAGAGGAAAAGTTTCGATGTAAGTTTAAAGTTGGACTCTGCTCGACTTGTACAGATAGAATCTGCTACGGATATCAGATTTTATTTCCTTTAACTTTCATAGATTTTAAGAAACTAACAGAAATAGCTTTTTGGATACTTTCTTGTGTCATTTTGACGTTTGAAAATGACTGCATTGGCTATGAATAGCTTGAAATGTAGATTTTTCCAATAGTCTGTATTTAGCTTTTTAAGTAAATCTAAATAACTTACCGCCAGCTTAAAGTGTACCATCTTGGGGGACGGCGGCTTTCTTCTGTAATACAAAAATGAACATAAACACACTCACTATTAGCGCAAAGCTTTAATAATTACAAACTAAGTAATAGTTAATTAGGTACCTCTCGCATGTACCGAGGACTAAGCACTTACGCCGCACTTACTGAGCCCAGCTTATTATAGTCTTGTTTCATTTTATACGCCCGAAAATTGAGGTTTAGAGTTACTTTACAAGTAATTTATTAAAAGGGAAAATGAAAATGTTACTTAATTTTACTCCTTTTTGTAAGTTTGACCTCAGACTATTCATGTAGGCAGGTACCCAATGTAATTAAATATTGTAAATATCTGAGTTTTCATGTAGTTTCGTACTACGCTTTAATTTGAAGTTTTGTACACGTTTCAGGAGCCGAGGACAATACAATAATTTGTTGGGATATCTAATTTTGTTTCGGTGTAAAAGCTTATAAAAAAGGTTTTTGAAATATTTTCTCTTTGCCCTTTCCTTTTGGTTCGTAATAACATTAATTTTGTTTCAACAAATTAATTCTTCCTCATTTTATTACAACAACCCCGGCCGACAGGTTTTCCTGAATAGATTCGTGACATTAATTAAATTTTTGTGTAAATTAAATATGAAGGTAGTGACCTACATTTCCGCGAAATAAATGAGAATAGGTACCTACTGTTGTTACTAATTACATAGTAGGTTTTTTTTAATAAGTATTTATCAGTAGAACGTGTTTATAGATTTATTATATTAGCTGGATATACTTTTTAAAACGTAGTACAGTACACTGGTACCCACTAAATGTTTCGTGTTAAAAATGCTTATATGTGTACCTGCTATGTTACTTTCAAGTAGGCAATTTTTATATTTAAAATACGTTTTTATCAACAGAGTGACTTAAAAGAACTTACAAATGCAACAAAAATGGTGTTTCCACTTTATTTACATAATGATAAGATAGCAAAATAAATTATTTTAAAGTAATTTGCGGTAAGTTGACAGTGCGCAGGCGCGGGAGGGTTATGTTTATGTTGCAACTTATAATAGTTATAATTGCTTACAAATTTGTTTCTTAAGCTTCGTTACTATAAAGAAATAATGGAAAATATTGTCACGACTTTGTTGTAGGATTTATTTTTCAAAATAGTTTTGAATTTTATGAAATTTTCCCGAAATGTTACTCAATACATTTATGTAGGTGGGTTCGCGCAGATATGAGTACTACTACTTTCTTCTATTTTGGTACGCACTAGTTTGAAGAATGAATAAAATTGTTTAGTTACCTATTTTTTAAGATTAATAACATGCCTAATCTCTTCTTTTATTTAAGCTTTATTATAGATCTCCTTGCACTAGCCACCTAACCTTAATTAATCCACAAGTACATACTTAGTAACTTTACTACAACTTACACTATACCTTTAGCCTAATAGTACCCTAACCCTAGTACTAATAAATCACAACACAAACTTACCAAAAGTTCACAGAATCCAAAAAGCACAGAAAACGTCAACAAATAAAAGTCACAAACTTCGTAAAATATCGTGAAACTTCGGAGCAATTCGTCCACGTGACGTGCGCACGCGACGATGCTGTGTTGCGGGCTGCGACCGCGCATCTTCGCTTTATACGCAGCCCCCCTCCCCCTGCGGCTAAGAGGATATGTAATGCCACTAAATATGCTCTAATAATTGGTCTAATGATACCTCCGATGATGGGTTCCATCGCTTCAAGGGAAGTGAAAGGTCATTGGGAGATGGACTAGCTTCAAGATCTTTGGTGTTTTCCAGAGCTTTTCTCTGTGAAAAACGTTATACTGTCGTGAATTTAAAAGCTGAATAGGTATTTAGTTTATTAAAAGGTTTTCGTCACACTCAAGAGTCCCTAAGGATATTCGAGCAGCTCTTCCCGGAAAAGGAAAGGATAAGCCCTCTTTTTTCTTGTCGTCCTTCCTATTGTTAGAAAATAGATTCCTAAATCATGACCTGGGTATGTTAAGCGGAGAGGCAACCGATGTGTTCATTGGTCACAGGACAAGTAGTTAGGTGATAAGGATCCTAAGGTTTGAGAAATTGTCAGACCTGTTCCGTTTCTGGACTTTCGATTTTCTATCCTTTATTTCAGACAGTCCACCACAAGTTAAGAAGTCATTCAAATGCCTTTCATCACCTGCCATGGCAAAGGCATTATCAATTCGTTGCCGAAACTTAGAAATAAAGTGTCATGTTTGGAATTTTACTCCAACTCCTTAAGAAGCTCTTTGCTCCTTCTTTTAATTTAGTTTAATAACACAGGCAAACCGTGAATACGCGTTTGTGGGGGGGGGGGGGCATCGTTTTAAGTACAAGAATTATGTAAACTCATCATTAATAACTAAACAAATAGTTAATAATTATCGAAACATATATATCGATGCTACTTGGCGGAAGAAGTACCTACTTAAGTGGTAGTTGTACTTCTCAAAACAAATAGCTCATAGCTAGCAACACTATGATAGTTAGACTAACACAACGCCCTGTAAGCCTCTTCCACCTACTATTAGGCAACCCCACAGTCCCTTACAAAGTGCCACAGTCTTGAGATAAGGCGACCTATTCTGTGTCCAGCGTGTTTATAGCCGTGACGTATCTTACATGTTATTGTGATGTAACTCCTGCTGGCGCTTACAATGTTAAGCTTTCTTAATGCCGATCAGTTCCTTACTGTATCGATAAGGTGGTTCAATAGGGTTAGATGCAGAAGCCTGAAATTCTACTTGCTACTAAGCATAGAATTTCTACTGTAGGTATTATTGGTGCATTTACAGAGAAATATCTCAAACATCTCTGAATTTGTTTCGGTCTTACCTCGAACCCCCACCTCGTCTAGTTTTAAAACAATTCTTTTATTTTTGACGGGTTCAAATGTTTTTTGAATCAGTTTACAGATATAAATATCTATGTATATAAACATGAATCCCTATTTTTCTGGTCACGCCATAACTTGAGAACGGCTGCACCAAATTCGATTCTAAGGAGTTGAAGCTAAGGTAGGTAAGTAGGTAGGATAGGTAGGTAGATAGGTAGGTATGTAGGTAGGCTAGGTTAGGTAGATAGGTAGGTAGATAGGTATGTATGTAAGGTAGGTATGTACTCGTAGGTAGGTGTCGGTAAGTAGGATTGGTAGGTAGGGTAGGGTAGATAGGTAGGTAAGTAAGGTAGGTAGGTAGGTAGGTAGGTAGGGTAGGTAGTTAGGTATGTGCGCCGTAGATAAGCACTTAGTGCTACGCGTGCGAAGCCGGGGCGGGCAGTTAGTCATTTATAATTTACCCTTGCTTTCTGCGGAAATATCGGAACCCAAGTGCTACGCAACTCTACGCTGTGCTACGCCAATCCAGTCGGGAGTGGCGTAGCACATGGCGTAGTAGTTTTCAAATGTATGGTACCAATAGATAAATGAGTCTCAGTTTTCAATTATTACGGTTAGTCAATAACTTCGGGAATCTTTATTCTAACGGTTAAAAAATGTTAAATACTCATTTCGCACATAATATTTACTTAGTTTTAAAAGTTTATTTATAGCTCTAATTGTACATGTCGCAAAAAATTTAACCAAAATGCTATAGTATAGTTGTATTTTAATTTACATGACATTTTCGTAGCAAGTTCGTGCTGGACCCTCTGTAGATACCAAGGTACGTTTACAATTTACTTTGTGTAACAAAAGAAGCGGAAAGTAAACGACGGCGACATTCCGTTGCAAGCGCTTTCTTACAGTGTTGCAGAAAACGAACGAAGATTCCAGTTTTTAATGAATATTGCATTAATAACTGGGAAAAAGAACCAAGAGGGATTCAAAATGGTCTATTTTGTAGAGATTGGTTTTTGTCTCAAAGTAAAAGAAAATTGAAAAAAAAAAACAGTTTTATTGTGGTTTTCTCCGTTTTCCTCTAGCATTGGCAATAAAAAATGTAAGTAATCCCCTGAATAGGGCACGTCGACCGCAGTGCCGGACCGCATCTCTATGTTTGATTTCTTTTAATATTTTGAATCGTGCTGATTACTATCTCGTTGTTTGTTGTGGTTATTTAATTATTTTCCTGGTTTTATTCTAGCTAGTCTAATTACGAATAAAATCAGCTTTATTAGCAAGAAAATAATGTAAAAATTACTTAACAATTTATCAGAATTCCTAGGGATTTCCCGAACACTTCCTAGCAAGGCGGATCCCGAAAATAATGACTGGAAACAAACTTAACGCCAATCAATTTTATTGCTAACAGTCAAGTGTAGAGCATAACTCAGTTTTGTATAAAAAGATAAAGTAAGTACCTAGGTACTAACTACATATTCTAAAGTTGCCTAAAAAGATGTTTCTAATTTATCTTGGAGGGTTTTATAAAAAAGGAAAACCTATTTACTTACCTGTGATGTACTCGTAGTACTAAACAAGTGCTTACAAAGTTATGGTAATAAAACGAAAACAATGAAGTGCTGGTGACCTTTCCCGCTGACCAACTGGGAGAGCTGTAAGGAGTAATGTTCTAAGTCACATAAAAAGTCAACAAGCTGGCATTATGTATAAACTTTTACATTACGACGAGCGAAGCCTGGAAGCGGATTAATACAGAAAGCAGAACCAGAAGGCTGAAGTGTGATAATCTTGAACTATACTGTAGGCAGGGATACGGGTACCTCCAAATATGAGAATAATGGGTAAATAGCTTTTTTGCTATTTAACTGTTCAAGGGGTAGGTGCCTTTTACCGGGTTTCTCTAGTTAAGAAAAACTTACGAGCACTTTTGTTTAGCACCGATTGTCAATTCAAAGCAAGCTCACCATCATTCGCACTAACTCGCGAGCTGTGGTGCAGCATGCATGTTCACACGCGTGTTCCGCGTCAATTATTGATGGCTGGAACTACTTAAGTCATTAGAATGTTTGCAGGTGGTTCCAGCTCTTGCGCAGTAAACATGTGACTTCGGCAAGACTATAGAACTGTGGTTGAAGTGGACCTTTTGTAACTGTCTACGTTGTGGCCGTACATTAGTGATGTAAAAACTGGAAACACTGGAAAAGTTATGAGTTTCATAGAATTAGTTTATGTGAGAGAAATAAGTGCCTAGGTAGAACTTATAATATTTAATTTTGTTAGGAGCTGTAATAACCTGGGTTTTTATTAAGTATATTAGTATCTACTTTAACACAGCATGTTTTTGTTCACTGCCAATAGGTATGTACATTTTAATATAATATATAGCCAGTGGCAGGTAGTGTAATCGACTCCTTAAATAAACTCATGTCTTTTCGGTCCTCGTTCATAACAATGAATGTTGACCCAGTTTCAAAGTATAACATTTTCAGGATTTTTACAAATAAAGTCAAGCATCACGGTTAAAGTCAAAACGTGAAAACACGCTGAAAGAGAAGCCATAATAATCTCATTATAAATGGTGGGTCAGAGGAGATAATTAATAATAATGGGCCGTATCCATCAGGATTGTTTGGGGCTTTCTTCACCTTTATTTATTTGGTACCTATAAGAATGTCGCAATATTTTTTTCGTAGATGATTGACCGAGACGAGTTATTCCAGACTTAAAGACTGACTTGATTCACTCAAGTCACACATGTTATTGTAGGTTTGATTACATAGGGTAAGTACTCATTGAATGAAAGTTTGCTTTTATTGAAAAAGTTCCTCATAATATTTTCATTATGTTAAAATGATTAAAGCACGTTCCTAACAATTTTAAATTGTAAACAATTTTAATATTTATATACATTATACTATAAGAGACTGTATCGCATTAGGTAAGATATAATGTAGATAACAAAAAAAAAAAAAATGCCTACTGACTAACGTTAATTTCGGATGCTGTCAAGATGTCAATTTTACTCAATACACACACATTTTCGGTGTATTTTTGTTGTATATGCAGCAGTTCCGGTTCTTATCTGCCGAACAGCGACATAAATCATTGGTCTCAAGTTCTAGTCTAATGTGGCAGTTTGTATTCACGGTGATGTCGCGGCAACAGATGCCCACGCGCACACGTTAACGTTCTGCAAATTCTGCAATGCATTTACAGCGGTTTATTAAGTTTTTTATGCTTTTCAAGTGCCAAACATAGCACTGTTTTCTAGGTATTATGTAGATCTGTAAAGTTGATTGTTTTAACACAAAAAGTTATTCAGTTTAAAAGGTGATTAGTAGAGATCTACAATTGAAATTGGATGGCAAACTTCAGAATATTCTGTTATCAGCTATTTTCAAATAGATACTGAGCTAAAATTCTAGTTCATTGTGATTGATGATGGGGTGAGTTCGCCTATCTGGTAAAACAACAGTAAACCGTGGTCACCAATCCGTTTGCCAATCGTGGTGATTATGGCAGTGTCCTTTTCGTAAGTCACGCATCCATCTATGTAGGATGTAACATTTATGTGCTATATATAGTGTCACGCCCTTCATTCAGAGATACAGTTTCAAAGTATCAAGTGCGTGATAACTGCTTCCAATTAGGCTGCTATTAACATATAACTGTGACCAGAAATTCTACCAACGTAGTAAGACTAGATAAGCCTATCCTGTAGGTCTATGTTCAAGACTGTTTTCTAATGCAATGACATCACTTTATACCAAAATATCACGAACAAACATGTCAATGAAGGACATTCACAGGGAGGTGTGCAATGTGACAATAACATCACTTGTGCCAAAAACAGTGAGACGAACCTTGGCAGAGCCTTCTAAACTGGAGATGTTATCTGGAGTCGTGACGATGCGTCATGTAGGTGTCAACAACCTCGCTAGTTTTATTATCGTAGTTCTGTGGTCCTTTATGTTCTAGGAAAAAGCGTGAACTCACTATCATAGGTTAATGTAACTTAGTGCCTACTTAACTAACATGTAATGTTTTATATTCTAATTATAAGTTCAAATAAGTCTTTTGCTAATGGTGACAGTTTTCACGGGAAGTTTGCAATCGTCAAGCTCAACTCACGGCGATTCAGAGGGTCAAGCAGTCAGGAAGATGCTGCACTACTCATTCTCTGGACAAACACCCTCACAGTTTCGATATACCAACAGGTGAAGAAGGGTCTGCTCTGGAGATGATCTTTGGGTCCGCTTCGAAAGTCCATCGATCGGGAAAAGAGTTGTTTGTATTTTTTAATATAATTAAGTGATTAATAATGCCAATATGCTCGCGAATACAGCTGTGATTTTGTACATATGTAACTATCTACTTGTTGGTTTTATAGCGTCTTTGTTCTAAGCTATAATAAATAAAAAAGTAGGTAATAATAACAATTGGTTGTAATATTAATTGACCTCACTACACGTGATAGCGATCCTTTATAACGAAACTATTGTTTTAATAATGTCAGTGAAGCTGTAAACTTGTGGTTTCTCATAATGCCTGGTTAATTGATTTATTAGACACGTCCAAATCGCAATGTTCTTATTTCGACGCCCACATTGAAAATGTGTAATCTGCAAAAATGCATAGAAATTAAATATGATGAAGAGTTTGTTATGTGACCATGCTTGGAATGGGTATCGCAGAGCCTAATCATTATCATCATTCACTTGAAAGATGTCCATTGCTGGTTATACGCCAAAGCTCTGGAAAACACCGCCACTAGGACGGGTCATGCGCTTCTCTTCCTACACCAAGTCGTCCACCTGCTTGAGGACCTACTCACACTGTGTGTCCCTGTATGCAGTCGCCACTCCAGAACTTTTCCAGCTCCATTCTCAACTCCATTCTTCGGGATAAGTAAGTATGAAAATGAAACCATCCTTCTAATAACATTTCTAAGTCACCTTTAACCTTACTAATGTTCTGTTTAAATGCTGCACATACCTACTCTTATATTGGAACACTGTTTTTACTGTAATGTAAGGCTTTATTATACTAAATAGTTCAGTAACTAATATGAGAATCTAATGATACGATCCATTGCACGATATCTATTAGGTACAAATTGCTGGTTCAATTTTATTACTCACGCAGAGGGTAAAGTTGTGGCGGCGTGGGCAAAGTGTAGAGAATAGTTAAATTTGTGATGTTGATTTATGTTTTATAATTTTATTAAATCAAACATGATTATTTTTGTGTTCTCTGTTTATTTGCTGAATAGGAAAACGAAAATGCCACCATTTCAAATGCAAGAGAATGTGTGTCTCACAAAATATCGTTACATTTTCATAGCTGAAATATGAAAAGTGTTTTAGGTAATTACCTCCAACGATAATCATTTTTTTATGTCTGGTTTTTCAAACTTACTTCGTAGGTAAGAAATAAAAGAACCCGCAGGACTATATGGTATAAAGACGAAAGTTTTATTTTATGAGAAGCGAGGTGTTGTGGATGAAAGTACCTACTGGACACTGTTTCTCTAAAACACAACACCTGTTTCGTCAAACAGTGCTGAACCACGACCTTAATGTAGCTCTAAAAGCATACCGATGAAGAAACGAGGGTAAAATGTATTCGATTAATAAAACATGCGTGCCAATAATAATAGAAATATCTGCGTGTCTGCACACTGGTAATATTTCGCAGTACAAATGATTATATTGAATCGATTTTCTGTATAATGTTCTTATAGCTATATGCTTCTGTTTATTGCTCATCAGTCGTTTCGACACTTATTTTGAGGTTAATTCACAGACAGTCACGACTGGTATTGTTGCATTTTGAGTCTTAACTTAGCATCGATTGTTTCTGTGATAACTTTACTAATCAAAAGATATGATATTACCTAATTGTTGCAGATGTGATACAAAGATAGAATGAAAACGGAAGTGAGCGTAATTCTTATAAAATCAATGTTTTTGTCGTACTTATCTGTTCTTGCACATATTTCATTTTTTGGAGGACAAGTAAGGCTTAAGTATTCTTTAATATTTTAATTACAGATTATAAAGTATACGATTTATTGATAACTTTATCTCGGTTTTTGTGTAAGATTTCACTTTAAGTTCATTAAAAACACGTTTTGCTGACTATTACGCTACACTCACACGTAACCTTAATCCGAATCGACCCAGCAGTTTTGTGACATAGCCCAACAAACACACAAACACATTTATTTACCGTTTACCGTGTAAACATCAAACGGTAATGAATATTGCGTGAACCACGTGATGCGTGACGTAAGCATTTCACGGTGAACTGTGGCCGCGGGTAATCGATTTAACGCACACAGTGCAAGCGGCGCACAGTGTGGAGTGTGAGCATTTTGTCTGGCTGTTGCGTCAGTGTGTGCACTGTGTCCCGGGTGATTGATAGATTATGGTAGCTTATTATGTTTTTATTAATTGTTTTTTGTTTGTTTTGGCAAATGAGCTGCTGTGTGTCGCTGCACGATGGAGTAACTTTTGATTTAGGTAGCCTATAATTTTATTTAAGTGTTTATTTTAAATGGAATCACTAATATAACGATTTCGAAATCAAACCTAACACACCTAACACATAATGTAATTCCTTACTAATGTCAACTATAGCTTCATCACATCACAAGTGTAAGTGTTAGTAGGGGTAAAGAATGCTATCTTATCTTAACGTATGTAAATCTAATCTAACTAGCCTGCAATGTCCCATGGCAGGGCACAGGCCTCCTTCTCCCTTTTCCACACTGTTCTGTATTTTGTTTATCACCAGTCCTTTCGGTAGCAGTCAAGATCGTCCCGCCATCATCGTCCCGGCCCACGGTGCGGTGGATCGAAAATCGGCTGTAGAAGACATAGGATCTCGATTTCTTAAATGTTATTTTTTTTGCTGGAAATGACTTCTGCTGATCATAACTGTTCTATAAAATGTCATATGAAGTAAATGTGTGCACAAATGGAAGAGTTATAATTTTTATAAGAAAAAAATGTATGGAGCTAGTATGAAAAATCGAATTATCTCCTAAACGGCATGTTTAACCGTAATATCCTTGGAGGTGGTCATAGTGCTAATTATTTATAATTTTTTGGTTGCGAATTTGACGAAAAATTTCATGCCGTTTTTTTTTAAAAATCGTCAAAATATTTTCATTTGTTTTTTATATGAAACGATTCCTTTTTGTGTTTATGTTGAAGAACACGGACTTTTAACTACACGTAACATAAAATAGCATTACTCCTATATTTCCGAAGGAGTTGGCAGAGGTTTATAGTACACGCACACGTAGACAACTATGCTTGAGCTAGATATTTATCAACACATCATGAGTTTTAAAACTTTTCATACAACCAAATTACCAATTGTTTACTCTTCTAATGAGTCCGAAAAGAAGTGATTAAGTTACGACACTGATTAGGTCTTCTAATGAGTCTTTATAGGTGATTTTATGATTTTCAATAACTCACGACAATGCCAACTATGGATTACATTCAACTTTTCCTGATAAGTAAGCTAATTTGTTAATTAGCAGTGCTATGAGTTCTAAGAATAGTTAGTGACAATTATAAATTTTCATTAGCTAATGAGAAGATAACTAATGAGGGTAGTTACCTAATTATTGGCGTTTTGCAATAAAAGGGCTAAAGTTTAGTTTTATAATTTAGTTTGTTCACAACTGTGTTACTGCTAACACTAAATCTGCGACTATAAAATCTTAGAATGGAAAGTTTAATCACGAATTTAGACTTGTTTGTTCTTCTACGAAGTGAGAGTACTTCATTTGATCATGAAGTATTGTTCAGTGCAGTTGTATCCCGCATAGGCGATTGCCTGTCTGACGAAGATCGTGTTATTCTCAAAGAATTTTGTCGGAGATTTACGCGAGCCGCTTTACAAAGGTGGCAGAAATCCAACCGATTCCTTGATAATTTCAGGAGAAAGTACGAGAATTGGTTGGGAGCAAATGTTGATTGGCCGAGTTTTGTGCAAACTTTAGTTAATCAAGAACCAAGTGTTGATGAGATACCAAGAGCGCCCTCAGTCTCTCCAGAACCGTCGACATCAACGTCCATTGGAACAATGACGAAAAGATCCCGTAAACCATTCGAAGATCTGGGAAGTAAACAAAAAAAGAGAAGATCTGATGAACACACAGGCGAAGATTCCAGTGAATTGGCATATGCAGCTGCAGCACGTTTAAAAGAAGAAGGGCATGGAGATATCGCCTCTGTCATCGAATACATGATGAAAAATCCTGAAGCAGCCGCTAAATTAAATGAAACGCTTAAGAAACCAGCGAAAACAATCATATTTACGTCAGAAAAGGCGCTTGGATTGCTTCTTTCGCTAAAACTCTCAAAGTGGCAATATATTACGTTGCGAGAGACTGCCATTCGGGAAGGTGCTAAGGATATTTATCCATCTTACTATAAAGTGCAACAAACTAAGCTTGATTGCTACCCTCCGAAGCAATCAGTGACAGTTACTGATTCATCGGCTAGGATTATACTTCAAGCTTTACTTGATATCACAGTTACAAGAATCCTTCAAAGCCTTTCTAAGGAAGAGGTTATATTTTCTGAGATGTGGGCCCTTTGTTTCCTTCTTGTATTCACGATTGTAAAATCAAGATCTGAAAATGAAGATTTGTAGCCAAATGTGTGTGGGTCTTCTTTTTTTACTTAAATACTTTTGATATCACCCCATTTTTTTTTTTACCATTTTCGTCTGTGTTGAAATTTTTCACTAT
Source organism: Agrochola macilenta (assembly GCA_916701695.1). Classification (NCBI taxonomy): domain Eukaryota; kingdom Metazoa; phylum Arthropoda; class Insecta; order Lepidoptera; family Noctuidae; genus Agrochola; species Agrochola macilenta. The sequence continues at coordinate 22,185,697 of OU753563.1, read as the reverse complement.
TTGAGAATAAGAATAAGAATAATTTATTTGTGAAACATAGGTACAAAGATCTTAAAAAATAAGGTAGTGCGCTTTGTTGGAGAAAGTTTCTTCCAGTCATAAATCTGTTGGTAGCGTATTCACTGTATAGGGTATACCGGTTCTTTTGGCATAGAAACAAGTTTTCTACGGGTTTTGTCGACGGAAGAATAGACAAAATGACAGATTGTGATTGTTTATCTGTCATTTTGTCTATTCTTTCATCGACAAAAGCCGTTTCTATTGTGGTCATGCTAAGCGTGCTGCTAATGGTGCTAATGGGACTCGATTGGAGGGAAACTATTTATATGATCTCGGACAGATTGTTTGACAGCATCGGGAAGAGAATGATGATGAGAATGCGTACCTCTGCGCTCTTTATCAGCGAACCCATCATTATTTGTTATACTTTGAACAGTAGTTATTGCGCTGTTAATGATGTCAAGAGTTTTTTTTTTTAAAGTTTGCAATCACGCTTTTTAGTATTATCGAGATTTCGAGATACAAAAAGTATGCGTAATTTAATTTTCTAGTAGCCTTCGCGCCTGTATTTTCGCGGTGCAGTTGTTATTTGCATACATTTGCTTATAAAATCACGCTGACGACAACGATTACCCATAGTATAAAAATTATCAAATATAGTTTGCCTCTGCTCTTCATTAAACTTTATGCTACATTGCAATCTACATTTTTCACCACAGCTCATTCCCATCTTCTTGCCTCTCTTTTCACGTCCAGATGATGTCACATAATTTTAAAATGTCCTAAAAAGGACTTAGAATTTAACGTTATTTCAGTAAAACACTGGGTTAATTTAAGATGTCTCAACATAGAGATGTTTTTATTATTTCCATAATAAGACATTTCAAGAAGTCTCTGTGTAGAAATAAAAGAAAAGTAAAAATCTTCCTGACTCTCTAGATAACATAAGATGTCAGAATCTTGAACTAGTTTTCGAAAAAATATGCAAAAATGTCTCAGTGAGACATTTAAATTGAGGAACTTAGGATACGTTTTCCCTTTATCCGATTTTTGAATCAGAAAGTAGAGCAAATTTTTTACATGAAACAAAACTTATCTCAATTTCGACTTTTTTTAAGATGTCTTACTATTGAACTAGGGCAGCGAATTATGTACTTATTTGTAAATTTGTATTTGAGTTAGTTTGGGTTTTTTTTTTTTGTAATATTTAATGATATTTTGTCTTTTTTTTTTTTTTTTTACTTTATTTTACAAATGCTTAGTATTAATTCCTTAAATTAAATTATTTTGTATATAATATAACTTTATATGTTACTTAAATAAGAGTTTGATAATCTTTTTTTATTTAAATTAATAAAAATGTGTCAAAAAAACAGCAATTTTTTTATTTAATTTTTCTTGTTTTGTGTGTTCTTAATATTTGGGTTAATAACATATCGAACTTTTTAACTTGGACACTAAAAGGGATCGTTTTACATGTAAAAATAAATAAAAATATTTTGACGATTTTTTTAAAAAAACGGCATTAAATTTTTCGTCAAATCGGCAACCAAAAAATCATAAATAATTAGCACTATGACCACCTCCAAGGATATTACGGTTAAACATGCCGTTTAGGAGATAATTCGATTTTTCATACTAGCTTCATACAAATTTTTCGTAATAAAAATATATTTCCTTCGTTTTTGGGCAGAATTAACTCGGGTGTCATTTTTGTACATAGTAATGATCAGCAGAAGTCATTTCCAGCAAAAAAAATAACATTTAAGAAATCGAGATCCTATGTCTTCTACAGCCGATTTTCGATCCAGCGTGCGGCATGCCGCTATGTCGTTTTGCATTTAGTCGGAACCAATCGTTGGTTCTCTTAGCCCATTTCTTATCTGACATGCGGCTGACATGTCCGGTCATGTATGTAAATGAATTTAAAATATTAATTTGTGCTAATAAAAGTTAAGTAATAACAGCCGCACGGGTCGATCCAACAGGTTAAGCTACGCTTGCTGGGGTGGGTCCGTGGATGGGTGACCAACTTTAGATACCGAAATTCCTCCGTTCCTCGGAATGCTCGTTAAGACGTTGGTCCCGGCTGTCATTCGTGGATCTTTGACAGTCGTTACGGGGCTGACAACCAGTCTTACTAAGGGGTATCGTATTACCCAGTTACTGGGTTGTGAAGGTCAGATAGGCAGTCGCTCCATGTAACATACTGGTATTCAGCTGCATCCGGTTAGACTGGAAGCCGACTCCAACGTAGTTAGGAAGAGGCTCGACAGGGCGATTGAATTTGTGTTAAAAACAGGTATATATATAATTACTGCTCATTCGAAAATGTAAATAGATTTATTACAATTTGATTGAATTCAACTGTTTGGATAAAAAAATACTTTCTTAAAAACATCCTTCTTTTTGTAGTCGCAAACAACTTCCTGCAAATTGTCTAGGTTCACATAACACATTTTATGTAGGTACCTAAAATTATATAAGTAGATAATGTTAATATCCTTTCTAAGTCAGTGCGATACTTTCAAACGGCAAGTGCTTATAACGACCGGAACCTCGCGCTGTGATTGCGCTGCGGTTTGAGAATAACCTGCTTTTGTGAACTAAACACTGAATGGTACAGTTAACTATTGTAAAACATTTTAAAAGAGTAACAGTGGAGTGGCTTTTCCATTCTTCTTCATACGAAACTACCTTTTGGAATAGGCGACTAGTCCATTCATGATCCTAGAATCAATTAGATTTTTTTGTAAATTTTGTCGTTCAAAAGTGCCTTTTATGTGTGTATATTAGTAATAAATCACTTTGACTTTGACAGGAACTAAAGTCAATTAACACTATTAGTTTTATCTCAATGAAAGTTCTTGCGAGAAAAATGCAATCACCACCCATCTTAATAGTTATACCTATCATAGGTATCCAATTGATTGGTGATTGCAGTGTTAAAGTTAGCCCTAATATAGTAAACCCTAGAATGCCCTAGCTAGATGACGATGTTTATTCAAAATATTTTACAAAACGCAAATGTAAAGAATATCCAGTTTTTTGCAAAAGACATCTTATTGAATGAAGTCCACTCTGCCTTTTCCCAACTACGTTGGGGTCGGCTTCCAGTCTAACCGGATGCAGCTGGATACCAGTATTTTACACGGAGCGACTGCCTATCTGACCTCCACAACCCAGTAACTGGGTAATACGATACCCCTTTGGTAAGACTGGTGTCAGACTTTCGGGCTTCTGACGACTCGTAACGACTGTCAAAGATCCACGAATGACAGTCGGGACCAACGGCTTAACGTGCTCTCCGAGGCACGGAGGATTCTTGGTATGTAAAGATGGTCACCCATCCACTGACCAACCCCGGCAAGCGTAGCTTAACTTGATGGATCGACCAGTGCGGCTGTTGTTACTTAGCCACGAGCTCCTCCAGAACAATACATAGTTTTAGTAATAATGACCTACTACTTACGATGTAGATATTTGTAAAAAGGGATAATTGTATCACACCTTTTTTCTACTTACCTACTTAGGGAGTTCTTGTTCGAACCTTTTTGGGGATATAACAAGATCCTTAATTTACCTAAATACTTACTTGAAAGATTTACTTATCCAGAAAAATCTAGGCTTTTAGAAGGTTTAGGCACAAACATACAGTACCTAATTCTATTTCCATGATCTAAGTCTAGTATTTATAAGTACGGCGTATACTCTTTTATATATGTAACATTAGAAAAATAACGGTTATCACCCTTTCGTTATTTCGATATAAACGTTTAATAAACTTTACGTTATTTCACGATACATATAAAACAATGTTATCTTTTTCCCATTTACATTAAAAAAGAACTCTAAAGTGCAGTAATTTCAACAATATTACACAATAATAATAATAGTTATAATAAATGGAGTAAAGGTATACTATTATTATTATTTATTTTTTATTAGGTAGGCTATTTTATTGATAATATTGTAACACTGTATACAAAAACAGACTGGCGCAGTTGCTGTACGCTGATGATCTGACTGATGTGATGGATCTCTGCCGTACCGGAAATCGACAGTCGGCCATCAACCAATATTTTATAGGTATCTGTAGACAAAGTACCAATACGTAAAGTCACAAGCAATAATATTTATACTCTAAGGCCCACTTGCGTGTTCATGGTTAGCTAAATAGCTCGGAGTTAATCCAAAGAGAATTAACCCTGAGTTAGCTGTTAACTCCGAGTTAGCTATAAACGCGCAAGTGGGCTTTAGCAACATCGATTGCAACTTTGAGATAAAATCTATTTCATAATAGTAGTCCGTTATGTTCGCTACAACTTACAACATAAAACAACTATCAAAACAGTTGGAGAATATATATTCCCATTATTGGTGCTCGTACTTACAGTCTGAAAGAGTTTCCAGCAGAGGACGTTTTGTAACTTAAAACACAATGCAATAATAATGTCCATAATAGATCAAAAAGCAGTAAGTATCTCTATACTTTCAAGTTTGTGTTGAACATACACACAATAACACACAACTAAATGATCTCCTAAAACAGGGCTTCCTCTCTCCTACCCTTTTGATCTGCCCTACAGGTCCATAATGATCGAAATAATTAGTTACCAGCTTTTTTTTTTTTTTTTGTGGTTGGGAAATGATCAAATGACTTCTCCCGCTCTGGGCAGAGCGAGAGGGCGTATCAGACGTTTACTGACTAAAACCCACCCGTGTTCCTTCCGTTGCTTGTGTGCCGGGGCCGCGATATCCCTTTCGGACAAACCCGCAACCCCAGCAGGCGTTGGTCCTTACGGACCCCGTCAGTTGGTGCTGACATCCCTTTGAGGCGCGCGTGGAACACAACGTGCCGTCGACCCGGGCCTGTTCCTTATCGGACGGTGAGCTGTCCATTGCTCACCGTCCGCAAGCCCGCGCCTACGGTGGCCGGAAGTCGGCTCGCGACTCCCGACGTCCGGGGCGTCTCCTGCGGCGACTAGGGGCGCGAGGGCGCGAATCTTGCCTCTACCTCGCGTGCTCCGCCTCCTCCTTCGCGAGCATTACTGCTTCGCAAAAGGAAGTGACGGCCGGCATGCACTCTCGCTCCGGACCATGGCCTGAACCAGGGCCGGACGCGAGAGATCGCCGCCGCCGATCGCCTCCGTGAGGACACGGCGGTGCTCCGCCCAAGCAGGGCAGACCTCCACCGTATGCTCCACCGTGTCCTCCGGGCGATCCACACAGTGGTGACACCCGGGCGTTTCCTCCCGCCTTATATGGAACAGGAACCTCCCGAAACAGCCGTGTCCGGTGAGGACCTGCGTCAGGCGGAAGGTGAGGACGCCGTGACGCCTCTCTAGCCACTCTTCAAAGAGGGGACTTATCGACACAATTGTGGCGTGCCCAGCGCTGGGTTGCGACAATCGTACTCTCCATACCGCCATGAGATCCCGCCGGTGCTCTGTCCGCTGAGCCGTGATTTCTCGCGGCGGGGTTTTTTTTTAACCTAAGTACACATTATGGTAAAGCAATACAGATATTGTGTATTGAGTATTGAACTTCACCCTGAAACACATTCGACGCAAAAGCCAAGTGTTTGAGTGTCCTAAGTGTGTAAATACTCAGTATCAGATCAGTAGGTGAGTGTGCTTAACTGTAACTTATGGTAAAGCCTATAAAGTTACATGTTCTGTGAATGTCAGCTGTGACGTCACACAGTGTAAGGGCTCCGTTATGAAAGGAGAGAGTAACAGTGCTCTAAATATAGCCACAGTCGCGAGAATTGGCATTTTTATTTTAATAATGGCCTGTTTTATATAATGTGTTTTATATAAATTGATAAAAGAGCGCTTATTGGCTTGTAATGGAAGTATTAAAAAAACACAACAGGTTTTTTTTGTGCCTTTGTACTGCCAAATAACAAAGTATGTTGGTAAACTTAATGATCTTTGTTCACTGCATTCCCATATTATTAGATATGTCGATGGCCCGGTGGTTTAGGCCTCGCCTCTCATGCACGAGGTTGTGGGTTCAAATCTGGGCAAGCACCAATGTGACTTTTTAATTCATATGTACTTGCTATATCTTGGACATAACTGACATCGGTGAAGGATAACATCGTGAGGAAACCTGGACTTATACTCGTAGTTAATATAAGTCTGAAATCGTCAAAATCGAATCGAAGCCTCTTGAGCAAGCGTGGTGATCAATGCTTGTGCCTTCTCTGTTTGAGAGGATCTTTTACCTGCAGTGGGACAATAATAGACTGGGATAATTATAATTATTTCGATAAAACGCTCTTCTAGATGATATAAACATGCGTCAGACTTGGTCTTAGCCAAGATATATCTTTTGTCATCTGACATTAACTGCAGCATGGTGCTTATTTGATACCGAATACCCATCATTGTGTTGACCGTCATCAGTGGACATAGTTTCTCGATAGCAGCAATACTTTCACTTGATGATGGCTACATAGGCTCTTAACAAAATGTCACATATGTTACAATGAGGTGCGAACTAACCTCCTGACCGCTTTCGGTAGTGATCGTTATTTGTTTTACAAAATCACTTTATTTTTAACTTTTATGAGCTTTTAGGGTCCGATCACACGTACCTCAACCACACAGCGACAAAATGTGGGCGAGCAGTGGTTACGTGTAAATAATGTCGCTGCAGCTTTTTGCAGTTGCGTTGTGGTAACTAAAATATTTCGATGTGGTTGTGTTGTTGTTAGTAGTTACGATGTGGCTACCACAACACAGAATGAATGAGGGATGTACAGTGTCGTCGCGTCGACGCATCTTTGTGTTAGCAATGTGGCCGGCAGCTAGTGCGCCGTCTAGCTGGTGGTTGCGTTGTGGCTGCGACGTGGCCTTGATGTGGTCGGTATCGTCCACACGGTTGATTTTAACGGCCAAATGTGGTCCATGTGAATGAACATATTTATTTTCATACAAATATGCGCCAAGTACGTGTTACCGTTGTGGTGTGTTTATGGTACATGTGATCGGGCCCTTATTCCGCAAATGTACAGTCCACAGTGATCCACTAGGTACAGCTATAACTATGAAATAATATTGATATCTGATACAACAAAAATAAACATCTATTTTGATAAAAAAAACCTGTTATTTTATGATGCATATTAAATTAATCAAAATCAGTTGAAAGTTCTGCCAACCGGTTTATTTTTAACGATCGTGATAAATTGCCGTCTCCGAACGAATACGATTGATTACGAATTCGGAAGGTAGGCAGGACATGCTTTATTGGTTCGTTAAGATATTATCTGGTAGATGGTATCAGTAGCGGCTCCTGGTGTGATGATTGACAGGCGTGGTGACAGCCGTGTTATCTGGAGAAGGAGCAGACAATATTGCCATTACTGGCTCATTAGTAGCGTAGCAGGTAGCGTTCTATAGTTTCTGCCTACCCTCTGGGGTGAAGGCGTGAGTTTATGTATGTATGTATGTAGTCATAAGGTCCTATGAGGTGCTTATGGTATGCCACAGGCAACTAAATCGCACCGTGTAAATCGGGCTTAATAATAGATCGCCCGATGACTTGTCCTGCTGAAAGCTCTTCCGGAAGGACGGGTTTGCGTCCTGCCGGAACAATTCCGTCAGTCCTGCTAGCAGTACGCAGTTTGTATGAAAATTTGTTTGATTCTTCCAGCAGTACGGTGACCTTGATTTTGAACTTGCGCTCTTCAGAAGTTTTAAAATAAAACTCTATTGTTTAAGTACTTTCATATTTTCTATAATAATAATAATAAAAACCCCACCGTCGTATCTCTACGTTGACGTCGTGGTGGGGCTTGCGCGCTCCAAACGTCTTGTGCCGGTAGATTTTACTTTTTTGTTGGAACAGGTCAAGGATGAGGAGCCAGACTAAGAGAGATACAGAAACCCGCAGGGCAGCATGTGGCGAGCTGTTGGGCAGTAGCGACCCCACGGACCCTATCTCCCGGGAGAAATCTTGTTCTTCATCTCTGGCTTGCCTTTATTGGTCTGCTGGAGTGAACACTGATGAGGAACAGAGCTCCCACCTCATTCTTAGTTAATTGGCCGGCTTGAGTGGCCGTTCGCATTCGCAAGAGCAAACGTGCTCGGAGGAAGGAAGTATTCCAGTAAGTGCTCGTAGGGATCTTGACCATCTTCCGGGCTCTGGGATTGTTCTGAAAGCCGTGGAATACCTCTCCACTCCTCAAGCACCTCAGGACATGTTGCCCCCTTGTCGCTACGTCACTATGTGCTAGCCGACCGTTTCTGAGGTCCCATTATTGAGTGTGCAAGTCACCCCCTGCTATTCTATCCGTGTACATATAAAACATTGATCAGGCAGGGGCCATAGTCCTTCCATAGTTCCAGGTCACCAGTCAACTTAAGCCACCCGAACCCATAGTCCAATATCTTTGTTTCCATATCCTGCAATAGTCCTACACCAGCCGGGGGTTGTCCTTGGGTGCACTTGCGTAGTACATACAGGGATATTCGTCAGTTGGTGCCTCATTTCATGTCAAAACGTCTTACGGGCCTCTGCGAATTGGCTTCGGCCCCTCATACGCCTTCTAAAGGTCCGGGACCCCAGGGTCCCGAGAAATGTCAAGAGACGTAAAAATAATAATAATGTTGGAAATTTTAATAAACGAAATAATAATAATAGATGTATTCGTACTCGATAAATAACAAATCATTGGAGCGCATTTATCTAATATTATATTTTATAGGAAATAACCTATTTATGGAACTATAAATCTACAGTCACTTTAGTTTTATTAAACACTTAAAAATTGTACCCGTATAGTTATCAATTTAAAAAAGGAGGGAGTGAAGATGTACTCAAAACATATTAAATTCAGGAAAGTAAAAAAAAAAAAACTTTAATACGCTGGAATACCGAAATATTGACGACTCCATGCGTTTTCGGTACCCGGACGTCGAAATAAGTCGCGAGAGTGCGAACGCGCTGTCCCCATGCGCCATCGCTTGCTGATGGAAGGTCAGTTGTGTTTAAAAACCATTTCTTGTAAAATGTGAAAGAGAAAAAATATTCTATGTTTTAGTGCAAAATTGAAATTTGTGGTGTACCTATATCATTACGGTACTGTGAGCGAAAAAAGTTGCGTCCTTCCGAAAGTACTTAAAGTGCTGCTGTCAGCACTCCACGCGATCTGTTACTACAGGGGCGGTGGCGCCACAGTGATCACAAGACTTTACCAGTTCATTGTTCAGTCTACCAACTACCTGCCAGGGTTGCGAGTTTGTCAAAAAGGGATATCGCGGCCCCGGCACACAGGCAACGGAAGGAACACGGGTGGGTTTTAGTCAGAAAAAGTCTGAAACGCCCTCCCGCTCCGCCCAGCGCGGGAGAAGTTATTTGATAATTTCCCACCCAAAAAAATTAAAAATAAATCTACCAACTAACACTAGATGTTACGTTAAATTGTTACTAACCATGGACTCTGTCCGAATTGATTTATATTCTATTGTGTGTTTAGAAGGGCCATACTCCGATGTCACGTTTTTCGACTGTAATATAAGTACTTTTTGTAAATGCTGTATTGTATAACTTTTTATAGACTAGACATATATATTCGCCAACGGTGCTCACTGGAATGAAGAAACTTACTTACTTACTACTAACCTACTCACTCTTGACCTACAGACTCCCAGTTTGTTAATATATCTGGAAACAAATTCCGAGTTATTGTAAAAGCATTTTTACATTCTAAAACATTTAGCTATTGACCCCTTGGCCTTCTTAACTCCTAATAGTAGCTAAAGAAAAGTAACTACCGTCCATAAAAGTCGTTACATTCCTTACATCATGTAATGCTGCTAATTACTGCAACAGCGTCTGTGAGATATGTGTAATGTTGCAAGTTGCATGGGAAGTTAATTATGTTTATACCATCACTTTTAGAGTGTGAGGTAACTGATGATAATGATGGACAGGTGCTTTGTGATACTGGGCAGCAACCACTACTAATAAAGCTCTTTGCGAAGTACCGTACCTACTTCTGCCAGCAAGCAAGTTCCTGACTTCAGAAATCAATTTATCGATTAACTACATATTACAACAATTGTTACAAACTACAGAAAACAGCTCGTAGCTAAATAATAACAGCCGCACGAGTCGATTGGAGGTTAAGATACGCTTGCCGCGGTCGCTTCGTGAATGGGTGACCATCCATAACATACCGAGAATCCTCCGTGCCTCGGAAAGCACGTTAAGCCTTTGGTCCCGCCTGTCATTTGTAGATCTTTGACAGTCGGGTACGGATAGTTCCGGGTTGTTAGAAGCCCGAAAGTCTGAAACCAGTCTTACCAAGGGGTATCGTATTACACAGTAACTGACTTGTGGAGGTCAATCTGCTTAGCCGACCCTAACATGTCACAACATGTTAGGGTTGGCTAAGCAGATTGACAGCAATTGTAAAAACATAGGAATGCTGCACATTTATTTTGCCTGAGGCAATCAGCCATAGTCTCGATGGACATGTCTTTTATATCTTGGTTTCAGAGTCTAAAGCAATGAAGTGTATAGCATATCGACTTGAATTTACGAGGTGCCTACAGTAGTAGTAATGCAGGGGTTTCACCATAACGTTAGGAGAAACATCTGTCGGCTTCGGCAATAACTCAACTACAGAAATGAGTAGAAACTACCTTAATTAGTAACACGTAACGTTCACAGCTCATAAATCATGTCCGACGTGCAACACGTCACGACTTCATCAGATTGATATCATTATCTGTACGCATGGAATACCAGTGAGTTTAAACAATGAGTTTCATTTCACTACCTTTGTTTAGAAGTTGCCCCTTCTCTCTCTCAGGGTGATGTTAGGAGAAGGATCGGGAATATGGCCAACAGCGTCTTCCTGGATGCCTATAACAACATGTAGGTATCTACTTACTTTTTTTTTTTATTAAATTTGGTTTGTTACATCGGTAGTGGCAATCATGTCATTTGGTTTAAATAGGTCTTTATTTTTATTAATCTTTTATATATTTTCTTTTCTTTCAAATTTTGTGAATGTGAGCAGACTGTAGATCTGTGGACCATTTTATATTTTGCTAAGTACCTGGTACTTGTTGATAGGCCTACACTGTCCTCTCATACCTTTTAACACTGTTATACCATTTACTTTTAAAAGAGTAACCGTGGAGTTTCTTGCCGGCTCTTCTCCATAGGAAACGACCAATTGGAACCGTGCACCTAGCTTCTGACGTTCCTGTAGGTTTATTTGAAATAAAATATTTTGGATTTGATTTACTTACTGTACTGTGTTCATACACAGACCCGTCTGTCAAATGCGTTCATCGTAAGTTGCTGATGGCAACGCCCACGTGTTTCAGTAAGCATTTGCAAGTTGATGTTTCCGAATGTTCTGTCAAATTCATGACCCAGATTCAAAGAAAACCCAATTATAACTCTAAGCCTCTTTTAATGTTAGCAATAACTGCAGGCATTATGACGAAACTTCACAAATAGGGTCCACGCTACAAAGGTCAATTCGAACGCTCGCGTGATGAGCACAGCGCAACGTGTGATGTCATTATATGGAGAGCAGTTATGGTACAATGAGGGTTTATGGTTCCGCATAATGGGGCCAAGTGTACTAGCAAGTCATAAACGATTTGTTTTCTAAATTAGGCAAATAGGTAGGTCGAGAAAATCTCGCAATAAGATCCTGCGAATTATGAGGCGTCGCCTAAGAGCCCAGACAATTGTAAGTTGGCCAAGTATAGTAACTTACTAAGATACAGGTACAGATTTAGTTGGACAAGATGTGCGGCTAGCATATCTCACTCTACCTATTGGTATACTCTGCGATTTAGTTGGCCAACTTACAATTGTATGTCTGCGGGGGCCCTAACACACGTAAGTTGGTTTTGATATCCGAGTTCGAATGTTGGTGTCTTGTGACTAATACGCATATTCTTACTGAAAGGTGACAATGAGTGTGACACGGTGCTCGTAAGTAAGAGGATATTCTCACTTAATTTTGTATGTGAAGTGAGTTTTGTGATGTCTTGTGTGTCCTACCAAACAGATTTTGAAGATATTGAAATAGAAGCCAAGAATTTGGGGAAGGAACACACTTTGTATTTCTTTTTTCCTTTGTGGAACCCAAATAATAATTCTCACACGCACTCACTTAAGCTTAGAAATAATAACAGCTATTCAGAACGACCTCCGTCTAGTAATTATTACTATTTGTTTATAAGCACATGCCACACTTACCCACCCACTCATTAGAGCTCGCTTCAGCTAGTTATAACCAACGACACGACAGCGATACGATTTAACAATATATACTGCATAACTTTTTTTTTTTTTTTTTTGGATGGGAAATCATCTAATGACTCCTCCTGCTCTGGGCGGAGCGAGAGGGAGTGTCAGACTTTTACTGACTAAAACCCACCCGTGTTCCTTCCGTTGCCTATGTGCTGGGGCCGCGATACCTCTTTCAGACAAACCCGCGACCCCAGCAGGCATTGGTCTTTCCGGTCCCCGTCAGTTGGTGCTGACATCCCTTTGAGGCGCGCGTGGAACACAACGCGCCGTCGACCCGGGCCTGGTCCTTATCGGACGGACGGCGAGCTGCCCATCGCTCACCGTCCGAAGGCCCGCGCCTACGGTGGCCGGAAGTCAGCTTGTGACTCCCGACGCCCGGGGCGTCTCCTGCGGCGACTATGGGCGCGAGGGCGTGCAGCTTGAATCTCCCTCGCGCGCTCCGCCTCCTCCTTCGCGAGCATAACTGCTTCACAGAAGGAGGAGACGGCCTCCCATGCACTCTCGCTCCGGACCATGGCCTGAACCAGGGCCGGACGCGAGAGATCGCCGCCGCCGATCGCCTCCGTGAGGACACGACGGTGCTCCGCCCAAGCCGGGCAGACCTCCACCATATGCTCCACCGTGTCCTCCGGGCGATCCACACAATGGTGACACCCGAGCGTTTCCTCCCGCTTGATCCTGAACAGGAACCTCCCGAAACAACCGTGTCCGGTGAGGACCTGCGTCAGCCGGAAGGTGAGGACGCCGTGGCGCCTCTCTAGCCACTCCTCAAAGAGGGGACTTACCGCCGCAATTGTGGCGTGCCCAATATACTACATATACTGCATACCTACCACTAGATTTCTTTTTTTATTGTGACCATGGGCAAGGAATGACATTGGAAAAATATTCTAAATAAACCGCAAAGTAGTTAACACGTATCTGGTTGGGCCTACGTTAACATTGAGAACAGTTTACATACCCAATAAGTACATAATAAATCACATTTAGATACAGTTGTTTTGTAAGCACAAGGGAGGGCGGCCACATCGTACGGAATGTGAGAAATCCATGATTTGAAATTCCGTTCGGGATTTTGGAAGGCAGCAAATCCATACCAAATCCAATTTTTCCGTATGTATGTGGCCGGCCGTCGTGTGCTAGCCTTACAACTTTTCTCAAAATTGTTTTTGTGTCGTTTTCATTTGGTCTGCTAATGGGACATTTTTTGTGCAGCCAATATTCTTATTCTTCTCTTCTTTTTGTAGCTCGTTACCATTTCCTTAAGTGCTTTACGCGTTACCCATATCCTATCGCCTCAAAACTGCGAACCTTTTTCAACCTTGTTCTCGTGCCACCACGGTCTGGGTCAGTTTCGTGCGTTATTGATGACACGGCCGCGGTCTCTTTATGACCTATCCATTACATTAAATTCAAGGATAAGAGCTTCTTAAACTTCTTACTAGAACGTTTGTCTTCGAATCAGAACCAGGAACATCAACGTTGATGGTCAAGTACCCTATTAGTGCTGTTCTGTCTCCTCTCTTCCTTGCTACGCTATGACTGGGCCCCTGTACTCTTGCTGACACCAGGGCAGAACAAGCTTGAACTATGTTTGTGCCCCTACTCTTTGTTGATATAAATTTCCGACAGCCTAAATCTCAATATATATGTTTACAAACGACTTGGTAATTCAGTGCTTAGCGCTGGGTCAGATTATGAAATAACAAACCTCATTAGGTATAACTCAAAGAAGGTTGTTAATACTATGAGCCGTCTTGCTAAATAGAGAAATCAATGTGAAGGCAACCGGTCATTGTTTAACATTTGTTTGATTTGACCCCAAGTGACCTTTATGGGCGCAGACCACGTCCCAACGTGATTGACTGATAGTTTTGGAACGCCTGCGAATTATGTATTACTTTAAAAAAATTGGCAGTTCTAGCTGGAGGCTGTTTTAAGATGATTGAATAGCCAGAGAAACAGAAAGTGTTGTAACAAACGTGTTAAGTACGTTATTTTTGTGTTTATTTATTTTGTAAAACATGAGTATAGTCTATTATAGGTCTTTTAATATGTGGTGGCTACATGTTTTGTCATTTATGGCGTACAAAATTAGTTGCACTAGACAAACAATACAAAATTAAAATTAAATGAAAAATACAATGTCAAAATTAAAATTAAATTAATATTACAATATAAAAAAAAAAAAAAACTGTAAGACTTACAGAAAATACAAATGAATACGCACAATCAGAATTGTATACAATCAAAATATCGTTCGAAAATTCGTCTACGCTGTAATAGCACTTCTCTAGTAATAACCCCTGAAGAGACTTTTTAAATTTGTTTAGACGCACACATTTAATAATCTTTGGTATTTTATTATAAATATTTGGAGCAATACCAAAGAAACTCTTTTTCAATAAAGCTGTTTTACACTTGTTTTGACATAACAAATTCTCATATTGGGCACGAATTGGGGTTCTCTTAAATGCTGAATTTTTTGAAATAATTGTTGATTCGCTTTAACAAATAATGCAGTTTCCAATAAGTACAAAGGCTTAATAATTTTGAATTTTTTAAAGTAAGGAACGTAACTATCTATTGTTCTTAAACCACACATTGATCGTATACATCTTTTTTGCATCCTGAATATAAGTTCTCTATTAGTTGACTGTCCCCAAAAAGCAACACCATATCTTAAAATAGATGCGACCAATCCATGATAGGCTGTTAATAGTGAGTCAGTATTTACTTTCTTGGATCATTGGAATAATAAATATGCAGATTTACTTAGACGCATGCTTGAGGTTTCCAGGATATGTGGCTAGAATGGATATTACTGTAATAAGGGTCATGATTATATTAATGAACATATCAATTAAGTAGCTGCTTTTAAGTTCTTTCAGAGTTATGTTATACATATATCTGAAATAGGTATCTCTAAACAGTGTTTCTGGAGCGAAAAACCTTAGACATGTGATTTCAAAACAAGCTCCGAGAAACAGTTTTTAAAGTATTTATCGAAATTTGTATGTGATTACTACATAATATTCATTATGTAGCCACATCCGTACATAATATCAATTCTCTACAACGGGACTATCCAAAAAAACATCAATAAAACAATTTGCGCATACCAAAACAACTAAATTTTGCATACAAAAACAGCGTTAGCCTCAATGCGCTGTTCAGTAGGGTAATTCTATGCAAACGCACACCACGCCGTGTCATGGCGCAATGATGACGTAAGCAGTGTTTACATGCCACACAAGACGTGCGAATATCTACGGTAATAGTTATGGGATGTTGGGGGACTGCAGAGAAAGTGACCTTAAACGTGTTGGGGTCTTCGATGATGGGTTGTGGAGGTCAAGATGCAGTTACAGTAAGACTGTAGACATGGAGAGGATTAGAATGTGGATTGTCGAAGGAATATGTATGACGGTCGTATAGGTAACTACACTATGTTTAAAAAATGTTTAAAAGCTCTTTAACCTTTTTGCTATTTGCATCATCGGAAGGGTGATGAAAATGGACCTGATTGCTATTTTCAATCAAAATTGGGATGATATGGTATTGAAGGAAATAGGCTATGTCCATCATCAAGCCGATGATGAACAAAGGCCTATATGCTACAAGGACATTTTTCTAGAAGAAATAAAAATCTACCGTTGCCTAATAGCTCAGGACCTTGATAAAAAACATTGGATAGTGGAATCTACAACATTAAGTAAAAAAAAGGAGTTGTTTAGTAGTAGAATTGATTGAAGAGATTAGCGTTACATTAGTTAATTAAATATTCTGCGATTTTATGATTTTATGATATGTAAAGTAGTTCTGTAGGGCAATAATATGATGGATTAATTGTAATCATATGAAGGATGGAAAATTACAATTCATTATCACATGCATAGTCTTTGGCGGACAGACGACATTGATACCATCGCGGGTAGAACCTGGTTGAGGGTACCACAGGAGCACAAAAGAGAGGCCTGCGCTCTGCTGGTGAAGTCGGGCTGTGGAAGTGTAGATGATGATGATAATGATAGTCTCATGCAAGTCTGTCGTTACGATCAATTACAATTTACGGTGGCTTCGACAAAAACATAAAACGCCCTGACCCCACGTAACACAAGACCAAAGCAGGCAGAAAGAATATGGTACCCAGGTGCTGCTTGACGCCCATTTTTCATCCCTCGTGGGCGATAAGAATGGTGTTTACCGATACAGAATTTTTGTTATAGGACTATTCTACCACTAGGTACAACTGGCAACTATTCTTCTATACTGCATACTGTAGAGGTACCAGCAAAACGTTTGTATTGGTAGGTAAATGGGTGTCAATCAATCAATCAACTCAGCATGTCGCAGTTCACTGCTGGCCATATACCTCTCCCAGGCTGCGCTACTATACCCTGTTCTCCACCTTCACCATCCAGTCTGTCCCAGCCACCTTTTTGAGGTCGTCGATCCATCTAGCTGAAAGGCGACCCACATTACGTTTGCTCACACTCGGTTTCCACTCCAGGACTCGTCTGCTCCACCAGCCATCGGTCCTGCGATAATCATGTCCAGCCCACTGCCACTTCACCTTGTTCACTCTGCAAGCTATGTCGGTAACTCCGGTTCCTTTCTGGATAGCTTCGATTCTGATTTTATCCTTCGAAGTAACTCCCAAGCATGGGTGTAACCATCACATATTAATGTATGGCCTCAAGGGTCAACTCAATTCACACAAAACACAAGCTTTCCATACATTCTTTTCTCTCACCTACTATGTAATAATACCTATGTGACACCACATCATATATTATGAAATGATAAATAAAGGGTCAGCTGTCACAGAGGTGTCTATTTATAAGTTACGTGGTCCCCATGTTGTGACGTCACTATGGTCGTTACGTCATCGCTTTGTTTGGACAAATTGTTGACTTATTGGAGGAAGATGGGTTCGTGAGGAATCCGTGGGTGTTGTAATCATGTGGGGCTATGAAGACGTTTAAATCAGCTTTGGATTAAGAGCGTTTATCCTTAAAGTTGGCAATGTCGCAAATAGCAGTCAAATATTTACCTGTTATGATTCATTTGGCAAAATTACTGTATGGAAATATGAAATGTGGGTAACTAGTGAACTAAAATATTGATTATGAAATGCAATAGTTAATATCGTAACGCCGAATATTTAGATTTAAATGTAAAAAAAGTATTTGGAAAGTTTCCAAATGCCTTTTTTACATTTAAATCTAAATATTCAACATCAAATTCAGTGATATAATTGTAATTCATAATTAATACGAGTATTCTAGTTCGCTAGTTAGCCACATTTCATATTTCCATACAGTAATGTTGCCAAATTAATCAAAACAGTGATATTTGACATCTTTTTGCGACGTTGCCAATTTTCAGAATGAATGCTCTTAAGGTTTTTGGTGGACTACCAAAGAATTAGTGTCATCCTAGACACTAGCTACCTATCTATCTAGATACGATAAGCCACAATTTTTCTGCCACCGAATTTGCCAGTTTAGGTTAGGTGTGATGGCTAGTGGTGAGTTCAGTGTTTACTATACCCCAGAGCATTCATTATGAATTTCGGATGCTGCTAACCACTGAACACAACTGTTAATCATTTTCTCATTCGGCCTTCTCGCTTATTTTGTGACCACACACCTTTCATCCAAACCCTTTAATTAATTATAAAACTATTCGTATTTTCTATGTATAATTTTTAAAGGTAGGTAGGTAGTAGCAGTGATAGCCTAGTGGTGTGACCGTCAGCCTGCCATGCCATAGGTCTCGAGTTCGAACCCAAGCCACGCACCTCTGACTTTTAGGATTCATGTGCGTATTGTATTAATATCACTTGCGTCAAAAACGGTAATAGACATCGTGAGGAAACCGCGCATGCCTGAGAGACATTTTTCGACGGCATGTGAAGCCAAGTCAGAGGCCGCGGCGCGTCTTTCCATTCTATACAAGGCCAGAACGCAAGGGTGTGAAACTAATCGCGTATAGATTGGAAATCACTTTTTTTTAGGTCTTCCAATCTATACAAGAGTAGTACGCAAATACTCGCGTATACTTCGTAGTGATCTAATTCACTACCTTATTCCAAAATATACAGTGCCAGTACGCATACGGACTAATCGTTTATAGATTGCGACAAATTGTGAACTGGTATTCAACTTGTTTGCGACGTAACGCACCTTGCGCTAAATAGCCTGCCTTGCTGGGAGCAACTTGGAAATAGCGCTGGCCGCCCGCTGCCGCGGAACCGCTCACTAAGTTCGCTCGGCTCGCGCGCGGTTGGTCACGGTTCTAACCTAACCTAACCCATTTTATATTCCGTTATCTGTTAGCTGTTCCATTTCACCCAGTTCCATTTATTTTTTAATCTGTATTATTAAAGCTCATGTCAAGCGTAACTGATGTAGCATAGACGTTACAAACTATGCACGAGCAGTACGCAAAATTCGTGTATACATTGTTATCACAGATTTAAAAATAGCATTACAATGTATACGCGAGCAGTTTCCTATGGCTGCGTTCTGGCCTTGTATAGATTGGAAATACGCATGTGCGGCTTTAAAACTCTGACACCAGGTTTAGTCACTAACCACACGAAAAGAAGGAAAAAGGTAGGTATCCTGTAAAAAGGGTATGTATTATTTACCTTTTATGGAAAAATTTATAAGAACATGACATTAATATAAACGAAAAAACCTACTTGATGTCATTAAAAAGGCTTATTATTTTTGTGAAGGTAAAATAAAAAGTGATGATTAAAAAAAACTAGTTTTAATAATGTTTATGTTCGCTATGTGATTATTTCTCATCCGGGCTATGAGGGGCCATTACTTGGCTTCATTATTTTAGCAAGGTAAGCAGCAACGTAGGCAGTGGCACCGTTAATTAGGAGATTCGGTAAAACTTAAAAGTAAGCTTAAGTAGTGGGTTTAAAGAACTTAAATATAATGAGATGCCGTTTATGACATTTACGCCATATGTCACGAAAAGAGAAATTCTAGGTTTAAACAAATTCCATAGCGTATACGTATACCATACGCACCATGACGTAAGTCTGACCTTTTATATATTAAGTTTTGAAACTCCTTGAATTCATCCAAACTTGATTTTCTCCCGTGTCGTAGATTCTTTTATAAAAGACTAGCTTTTGCCCGCGGCTTCGCCCGCGTGGATGTCGAAAAATATCAGACGGGAACGTACTACCTGGATTAAAAAAATAACCTATAGGTTAATCCAGGTTATAAACTATCTGTGTGCCAAATATCATCCAAATCCGTTCATCCGTTTTTGTGCAAACCGGAATATACATACAAACAAACAAACCAACATTCTGAAAACTATGTTTTCGGCATCAGACTCGAATATTCAATGTAAGGTTTGACTTCGTTACTATTTTATTTTACTTCGTCTGCGTAGAGTATAAATTATTATTTTCTAGATAATTATGAAGTATTTAACAATTCATATAGAGCTTTGCTCATGGCTAATTATTGTCCTCCACTATGTGTGATATTTGAGGAATACTGTCAAGAAATACCTACTGTAAAGGACCGGTATCTACCTAAATCCTGTACAGTATTTCTCTATATACAATGTTTTTCACTAATTCGGAAGGGAGCACTAAAACAACCAGGCTAGTTGGAGAGCTAACACGTGAGTAAGCCACATAAAACTGACCGACGGAGAAACAGTCTTGCCGCAAATCAACTCCAGCAAATTTCAGAGTTTGTCCCTGTGACTTATTAATAGTCATCGCGAAGCAAACCTTGATTAGGAACTGCAATCTTTTAAATTCAAACGGAAGGTAATTTGGAATCAATGGTATACGCGGCACGAAGACTGTTTCTCCTCTGGCAGATCCAGTTAGTATTTTGGCCTCAATAACATAGCATAGATGTTCCCTATAATATTACATTGGTACAAACTATCACGCTATTTGCTATGAGGGATGAGAAGTATCGCATTCTGTTCGTATCCTTACTATCCTAATCTATATCTATATCGATTCTCCCGGAGAAGGGGACGGGTCCCTCCCCCGGAGTACCCCCCCTGGGTTCTCCGGGGGCTAAATATGAACAGCCACACAGGTCGATCGATCGGGTTAAGCTACACTTGCTGCACTTGGTCTGTGGATGGGTGACCATCTTTACATACAAAGACCCGTCCGTGCCACGGAAAGCACGTTAAGCCGTTGGTTCCGGCTGTCATTTGTGGATCTTTGACAGTTGTTACGGGAAGTCAGAAGCCCGAAAGTCTGACAACCATTCTTACCAAGGGCTATTGTATTACCCAGTAACTGCGTTGTGGAGGTCAGATAGGAAGTCGCTCTATGTAAAATACTGTAAAGTTAGTACAGTAGAAACAGTACACGTGTACTTATATTATTTTTACTTGAATACAAAATTCAGCGAATGAACAAATTCAATACAAAACTTCATCGCCCTTTTCAGACCGTTTTTTTTTTTTTAGGGTGGGAAATTATTAAATGACTTCTCCCGCTCTGGACGGAGCGGGAGGGCGTGTCAGACTCTTACTGACTAATACCCACGTTGCCAGGGGCCACGGTCTTTCGGACCTATACGGTGGCCGGGAATCGGCCTGCTATTCCCGACGCCCAGGGCGTCTCCTACGGTAGCTAAGGAGCGTGTGGGCGCGACATTTGCCTCTCCGCCACGCGCTCCGTCTCCTCCTTCGCGAGCATTACTGCTTCGCAGAAGGAAGTGACGGTTTGCCACGGCCTGTCGCTCCGTACCATGGCCTGGACCAGGGCCGGGCGCGAGAGATCACTGTCACCGATCGCCTCCACAAGGACACCAGGTGGCAAGCCAGGCAGACCTCCACCGTATGCTCCACTGTGTCCTCCGGGCGATCCACACAGTGGTGACACCCGGGCGTTTCCTCCCGCCTTATGAGGAACAGGAACCTCCCGAAACAACCGTGTCCGGTGAGGACCTGTGTCAGGCGGAAGGTGAGGACCCCGTGTCGCGGCGCGGCGTATCGCCTCAATTGCCTCAGTGAGTTACGACAATCACACTCTCCATGATGATCTCCAGACCCGAGGGTTGAAATTAAAAAATGACAACGATTAACGTTGTATAGTTTCCTACCATAAGCCGAAATATTAGTGATTTTAACTTAAAAAATAAAGAACTTTAATTAAAAACAAAATTTCATCCCCCTTTTCACCCCCTTAAGGGTTGAAATTCTAACAACACCGTTGCGTTATCTTCCAACCATAAGCCTAGATAAAAAAGAAGTGATTTTTCTTAGAAAATTATGGACTTTTCAACTTCATCCCCCTTTTTAACCCTTCGGGGTGGAATTATCAAAAACGCTGAGACAAGTATAAATTAATTTTCAATCGTCAGCCTAAACACAAAATTTGAAGATCCTAACTTCAAAACTGACGGACTTTCATACAAACTTCCATCCCCTATTTTACCCCTTTAGGGGTGGAATTCCCAAAAATCCTTTCTTAGTGGATACTTACTCTTCACAAAGAACATACCCTCCAAGTTTCATGTCTCTAGGACCAGCGGTTTGGGCTGTGCGTTGATATATCACCCAGTCAGTCAGTCAGTTTATCATTTTATATATATAGATAGAAGACTAGATTCCGTCAGCGGCTTCGCCCACGTGATATATTTATAAATTAAAGCCTACTAGCAGTTGCCCGCGACTTCGTCTGCGATTAAGGATGAAAAGTAGCCTATGTCCTTCTCCAGGTCATAGTCTACCCCTGTGTCAAATTTCATACAAATCCGTTCAGCCGTTTTAGCGTGAAAGCGTAACAAACAAACAAACTCAATTTCGCATTTATAATATTAGTTAGGATGTTACTCAGTAATAATAAAGCATTTTACTGGTAAAAGAATTTTTTAAATCGGTCCAGTAGATTTTGAGTTTATTATTTACTTTTTGTAAATAAAAATACAAATATTTTCTCTTTATGATATTAGTGTAGAAGTTTAATTTTGAATACAACCAGGCTGAGGATCATTATTCTTCTGGTGTATCTCAATTTGTTTGTGATCAGCGCAGTAGGACCTAAGTACATCTTTTTCTACCATACGTCTTCTAATTAGTAATCATCTCAGCATTCACTTCTGTCATTACTTATAATAGAATTTTTCGGACAATCTAGGCATCTGTTCTTTTGTCAGCCTGTTTTCTTATAGCCATCTATATACCTAATACAAACAGCTGACGATCGCATATCGCAATTAATTCCATTTGATGGTGTATTCAGTCCACACAATGGTCTCATCTATGGGTCGCCTACAAATGGCAGTTGCGCCAATGTTTAGGCCCTTCTACGCGTTTTGGATTAAGTGGCATGAGAAATAAGAACAGGCAATTACACATTCGTAAGATGTATTATAGACGAAGATTTTATACTAAACACCTACTCGTGGCAATTACTCAATACCTAGGTAATGTTAAAATTTATTATCTACACATTTAACCTTTAATCTGTCCAGGAATCAAACCGGTGACCCCGCACTCAACAACTGATGCGATGGCAATTAATATCTTCAATATATTATGCAGTTAGAAATACCATAAACACAAAGAACTTTTAAGTCATAATAAGTTGTTTTAGCACCCTGTCCCCATTGGCTGGTGATGTAACTCATAATCGTGCGTCCGCGCAAGTTAGGAGTTAATCGGCGCCATTCATTGCGCGGGTGGCATGAAACGTGGTGCCTCTAGATTCGAAGATAACAACGTAATTAATTGTAGGCTCGTGTCTGAATGTTGGAAGGACAAATTGCTTCATTCCAATTTAAGAAAATTTTGGAATTTATTGCTTTGTTTTTAAGAGCCAGAGAGTTGCAAAAGCTATGAACTGTTAGATCGATGACCTGGTCAAGGTAGAAGGGAAGAGATCGATACGGATGGCTCAAGACTGAAAAGAATGTTGTGCAAAAGAGTCGACTTAATTCGCATTGAATGGATACTCGTACCTACGGGGTCCTATTGCAAGTAAAACTGTTATCCCAATGGGTCTCATTTATTTGAAACTTTTCTTTGAGTTTTTTTATCATTCCCGTTTCATGTCCTCTCCGAGGTCATAGAAGATAGTAATATTACGATAGGTCCTGTGTTTCACAGAATAACAACCACGAACCAACGGGGTATTCTATGCCTTTATTCTCGCTATTAAGACGTTGCTCTACACAACGAATTCCTTCAATGTCATCGCAACATATCCCAGAGTTGCGAGAGCCATTATTGTTGCTGACCTAATTATTAATATAAAACAAAACGTGTATCGAACATGTTTCAGTCTGCGTCAGAATCTGCAGCAAGTTGGCGCATATCCAAGACAACTTGAACTTCACACGAGTTAGCACATTTTGTAGCTGAACCTGCTGAAACTGGAACAAACTAACTAATTTACCTACCTATAGCATACGTATACGTATACTATACGTATATTGAGGTATCGCTTTATGTTACCAAGTTTACCGTTTGTGTTAGCACAAACGGTAAACTTGGTGTCATAAAGCGAACAGCTCCTGAAACACCTCTACTTGTATACTTAGGTATACAAGTAGATGTGTTCCCAGACACACGACAATGGGATGAATAGAGAACAAATTTTGACATGCTCCATATAATATTTCAGCTAACATCGCGCTGGTATTTCCCAATAGGCTGATATGTACACAGAGGTGTATTTTTTCATCCACAAGCGCCTGCTTGCATTTGCTACCCCGGGATCAACGTCAGTCAGTACTTAATTGTTATTATTTTTATTAACATTACAGTTCTTTCAACGCCATAAACCTACTCTCCATTTGGCTATATTCTTCTTTTTCAACCCCTTTTTCATCTTGGTTGGACAATACATATAAAAAGGAATAGTTTAATTAGAATTAGAAGAGAATTAAGTTTATTCTCTGAATATTCGCGTGTACACAATGGAACATAGTGGGACTACTCTGTTCCATTGTGTACACGCGAAATCCTGCAAAAAAACTTTTACGCTGGCAACTATATCCAGCTTATGTCATTCTATTTAGAGTAATCTGCAATGAGAGATTTAAAATTAACAGACAGTAATTCTCCAACTTCAATCCCAGGGTCAAAAAACAAACTATGGTCTTGTTTAGGGCTTGGGAGGGAACATAGTATCGAGGACTAAGCACTTCGTATAATTACAATAGAACTTCACTTAGGTAAGTTCGTTTAATTTAGTAATTATACTCATGCTTAGTCCTCGATAATTATCCTGATTTACTATGTAGATGTTTAGAGAGATGAAGTTGGAAATTACAAACATCTGGCACCATTATAAAATAAAACATTCAAATATCATAAAATCAACCTTTTAATGTACTTGACTGAAAAAGCTTTTCAATATTTCATAAGCTAATATTTTCATAAGCTCTTCTAATTCTAATTATCAACCAATTATACAGTATATTCCTCCCAGTATACTAGTTTTTATTAATTCATGACAAAAAACACATCAGTCTCAACATTAACAACATTCTTGCCAAAGAGATATTTATTATTTTCTCTAATCAAAGGTCTATTATAATGGTTTGCAAAAAACTTTTGATCCATAATACATGTAGATATAGGTCTTGACGTGGCATTACAATAGTGTTCACTCTCAGGTAAATAATTCCTTACGACACACAAACAAATAGCGCCCTCTCGAAACAATGCCTATTTGTAACCTGCAATAGCTTCGATAAGAATCAGATGCACTCTATTTCTTTCATTGTTAATTACGGAAACTAATGAAGATAGTATGTTAATAGCCTAAGATTATATGTCAGAACATTCCATCTAGACAAATGAGAAGAATTCTGAACAAGAATTATGTAACGAATACTTTATGGTACAGTCAACATCTGACGGTAGCACAAACAAAAGTATGTTATGTATTCATGAAAACTTGCTTTTTTATATGTAACGGTTTCAGAAGAAAATATGGTGTTAAGGTCTCAAGATAGAGTTAACAAGAAGTCAGAATAAAGTACTCGTCAGACACAAGTAGATACGTGTAGGTACTAGACATTGCTTTACCTGTACCGGGATAGCGTTCATTCGTGATAAAGTAATTCGGGATTTCGAGTTTCGGCCTAGCGAGTCCTTAGAAATACAATGGTCTTTTAACGAATCATAAAGCAGATAAATAATACTCTTCAGAATAAATGTATAGATAGAATACACTTTATTGTAAACTTAAATCGCAACTCCGCTCGTATTGCAATAAAATATTGCAAATAATAAATAAATATTTGTTTGTTGAGATACTGACTGTACTTAGTTTCCGATTTTGGTGAAGTGTTAAAATAATAATGGTTTGAGAACCTGTCATTGTGGTGAGTTATGAAACGCAATACATTTTGATGACTAAACAATTAATGTTAATTGGTTTTACGTGAGAACCTCTTGTAACCTGTGACCTTTTTAAAGTAACCCATTGAATATCTTTCCGTAGCTGTCAGTTGGAAAAATTTGGGTTTGAAAGGCTACATCGATCATTACATAAGACTCACTCACTTCCAAAAACGCCCAAGCTCCACCACCTGCTGGTCTTTTGAGCTGAGTATTAAAGGAGAAGGCTAAAAAATACCCCACGTTTGACAGCAAAAAGAAATATCTCAAATTACAGCTAGAAATTAGTTTAAAAAAATACATTCTTCCAGTTTTAATCCTTACTGGCTAACATACGAAAAAATTGCTCTGAATATTAATTCAGGGGTAGTTTATAGTTTAGTTAAATCTGGAAATTTTAGTTTTAGTTCGACTGTCTCATTGGTCTAGTGGGTGCAAGCGTTACTTCTGAGCATGTGGTCCTGGGTTCGGTTCCCAAATCGGGCATAGGTTATTGAGTATTTCCATTAGCAATTTTGCAGTAGCAGCCTGGAGTCTGGATTTTTGCCCGGTTGATGGCTGGAGATTTCTCCTTTCTCAAGTTTTTAAAACCTGGAATATAAAAACATGGCATTTATTAATATACACATTCAGAGTGAAAACATCATTAGGGAAACTAAACCTGATGATTAAATCAAATTAAAATAGCCACAATGAACACAGCACAATATCAATATTGGTTCCTTCTTTGGTCGTGGTTTTGGCCCAGCATCACAGTTCGATCAAGGATTATATCCCTGTATCAGCCAAAATATAATTACTCTGTTATGTATCCAAAAATAATCCTAAAAACGCTAAATTGTAATCACACATAATCACAAACACTTTCTTGCGTACAAATATTGGTGAATTACGTAATGTGACCCAACCGCGCAAGTTAGGTAAGTTGTGTGTTTGACATTATGTAGGTATTTGTTTGTGCGTTCGGGAGTTACTGGCCATGTGTGAAGCTAATATTTGTTTGGTGAACAAGAATAGGCTACATAGTTGGAGTGTTTTTGAGAAACCATTTAATAATGTTCCTGGTGGTCTAATTCCCTCAAAATATTAATATTTCTGCAAAATAGTAAAATTTTATAAAATTATTTTTCATTTTTATAACGCAATTGAATTTTTCGAACAAACCAAAGAGGGTATTTTTATTATGTTATCTATTTAAGAAAATAATAAACAAAAGTTAAAGTTTGGTAAGTTAAAGTTTCTCTCAAAGAAACTGAACAAGACAATAGAAACTGTATCGTTATAACGCCTAGGGGAGCTTAGTGTCCCTTAATGTGTTAAGGTGCGGGAGGCATGCGTCGCAAATGCATTTTCTATATGTCGGACACCTCAGCCTGAGGCACGTGTCAAGGCGTGGCTAACCATTCGACGCACATGCCTCGCACTGGCTAATATAGCTGGACGTCCGCCCTGGACGCACCTTTAAGTTAGCTTTATATGGTTAATGTGCACGATCCCTGATTCTATATGAGTTTTGAGAGCTTTTCCTAAATCTGCATATGTCTGTACTGTATGCATCTTGGCATTATATTTTGTGGTAATCTACTGAGTGATGCAATAGTAACTACGTAAGTATCGGTTAAAATTCCTAAAGAAAAAAGAAAACAATAAAACCCTACTTCTACAGTTACTGCTTTGACTCATCAAGAGGAGATTGTACTTTTATTTAAATAATAAAAGAACCTGTTTGTTTAGTTTAACGATGCAGTTAATGGTCACCAGGACGAGTAGGTATATAATTCGCCACTTCCGAGGAGGTCAAGTTCTTTGTTAGAAATGAGAACCTGTCTAGTGACTATTATTTTATTTTAAAATTCAAGTTTACACGTCAATCATAGCGTGGAAAATACTGATATAATAATAATCGCAATTACTGAGCTCGCTCCCCGTCAGTATATGGGGCTTATACTCGTCATATAAGTAGGAAACTGGAAAAATATGGGTGATCGTCCATTCAAGTTCAGCACCTGTCCTCTGTCTACTCCTTCCGGAAATAGAGGTATGATGTTGTAACATTAACAGTATGCAGGCCTAGCTGTATTAAGTTAAACTCGAAGCAGAATCTAACAATGTGAGGGGTTGAAGTCTTAACCACCACGCTTGATCGACGAATTGGTGATCACCGTTGATAAAAGCAGGCAGAGGGATGCTGCCGCTCATATCTTTAACGAAACCCCTTTCTTTCCTTTCACACGAGAGGAGAAGAACTGGACACGCACTATAACCTAGACAAAAATAACCACCGACAGTATTTACATAAATATGCATAAAGGAAGCTTGATTATAGTGAGGTCTTCATAACCTATTCAGAGCACTTGGCTCCGGGCCGAGTGGAGCAACTGAATGCTCTGGTATTATCACGATTTGCAGGCTCTGTTAAAAGAGTTTCCTGATAAAACTGTAATTTTTAATGAAGCTTGACCTTTGTAGCCTCGGCAGTGGGTGTGCTGCCAGGGTCCATTGTGTTACGAAAGTGGTTGTGATACTAGCTTATTAACACTTCTTTTGTTCTTAAAACTATTGAAACTTGGTCCTCATTTCAGCTGTTACGAAGAACATAGTATTCCGGAAACGTGGAGGAGAGAAGTATAAATACCAGTCCAAAAGCTTGGTTTTCATGTTAGATATTTAATAGTAATGAGAAAGTTTTGTCCTAATAAATTCAGGCTACTCTGATATGTATTTGTTTTTTTTCACGTATCTTGGTTTGTAATCGATTAATGGCAAAAGTTTTCCCCATTACAAGTATTGAAAGAAATTGGACACAATAGTTACAATCTTCGATCAATAATGCACTAGATACACTATCCCATACAAAAGTTCTCTTAAAACTGTCGCCAATTGTGTTTACGTACTTCTAGTTTAAATAAATATACATTAATGTAAATTCAACCTTAAAGGCAATGCTTAAAGTTGTATTCACAAAGCTATGTACAAAAAACAAAAAAGTCAAACATACATCAAAACAAATTCAGCCTTACACGCTTATTTTAAAGTTCGAATTACAAAGTGCTAATAAAAGCAATAAAAATGTATGACAGAGGCTCGCCACTTGGACAAGGAATGAGTGGAGTCGAAATGTGTTTACATTTCTTTCTATGAAAAACAGAAAAAAAAAAAAAATATACTAACAAATTCAGTTTATTATAAGCCTTGACACTCAAACATAAAGTTTAATTACAATGGCAAAATTAAATCTTTCTGTCGTCGGAGATACAAATATTTATTTTAATTACAATGGCAAAATTAAATATTTCTGTCGTCGGAGAAACAAATATTTAATTACAATGGCAAAATTAAATCTTTCTGTCGTCGGAGAAACAAATATTTAATTACAATGGCAAAATTAAATCTTTCTGTCATCGGAGAAACAAATAATTATAATGTCATGTCGCTTGTAAATAAAAATTCAATTTTATATAAGTTCAAAAATACTTATTGTTACTGTTATACTGTTTTTAATACTCGTAATCTACGCCTTTGCGTGTTTCCAGTTATGTCCAATCTATTAAAATGAATCGAACAAATTGTCGAATTTTATAAGGCTTATATATTTCTTTTCCTCTTTCTTTCGCGACAGTAGATACTCATTCTCATTCAGATACTCATTCATTCTACATAACGAAATGGGTCGCTAGGAAATCTACAAACAGAAACAAAATATAAAATAACAATACATTCATCCATGCATTCCCTGTTCCAAAACAGTCGATGTTTGTTACAATAGTTGGTAGTTGTCACAAACATTGGTCAAACAATCATAATATTTGCTAATTGATTTATATTTACTATTTAATTCTGTTATTATTTTATGAAAAACACTTACTGATAATAAACTTACCGAAAAAAAAATATTCCTTCCAAAATCTTGGTGTAACGGTGTTTATTTACAATTTTTTTTGAACGCGTACTGCGGCATTTTGACGTCTTAACGTTGGCTATGATTGGACCATACTAATTTGAAATAAGACCACAACCGAATATGTGCTCTTATTTTTCGTTCCGTTTTTGAAGCGCTTACCGGGAATCTAGTGCATTATTGATCGAAGGTTACAATTCTCTTAATTGCTTTTGGCCTGGTCATGTGTATTAATCCCTCTCATCCAGTAGAAATGACGAACACAATTGGACGCTTCATTTGCATACATATGGAAAGCATTCTGATTTTCTGAATGACACATACATGGCAGTACCATTCACATATCAACCAACTCCTTATGAAAAGATATACGTTTTAATATCATCATTGACACATAAGGTCGCCATGCTCATAAGTTCTTATGTTTATAGCAAAGGAAATGCGTTTATTACAGATAATAAGTTAACAAGTAGGTTGGTGCTTGTAGCGAATTAATGGTCAACGTTTTTCGAAGTAAATTATTGAAGCTGTTATTATCATTATGCACGGTGTGGGACCGTCGAGTTCGGTGACAGTTCTGTTTAATTGCAAGCTGGAGTTAAGTTTGTTGGGTATTGTTCCAGTTTTGTTCCTAATCGGAGGACTTTATTTTAGTCTCCCTTTTTTTTTGGCGCAGAAAACGCCTTGATCCTATTTCAAGTAGATATTGTAGTTTAAAAAATATTTAGAAGTGGTTAATAGGTTTATATGGTGACGAAGACATTGCAACTTAAGTCTGTACAGAAACAGACGTTTTAGTACGCAAATAGGGAGACTAAACCATGTGCTTATAAACTGAATTGATGTTCACGTATAAAAATAATAAATATATACGAGTATATTTTTTAAATATTTTTTTTTTCTTTTTTCATTATTTAAAAATAAATTATAATTAATATATTTTCTGTAATGAAAGTGTACCTATTTTTTCCTTATCATTTCGTAGAGCATGCATATTTAGCTGGTAGGTACTTACAGTAATTAAATTATATAAAAATGCAGAAAATTATGTAGGATGTTTTTATTGAAATGGTAACTAATAAGTATAACTAAGATAATACTAAGATACCAGAGCTTTTTTAAACTGAACTTAACTTAACATTAGAATTATTTGCAAAGAACTTGGCTCTACACTACCAAGTTCAAATAATTAAGACAAGAAGGATGTCAGAAGGACTGTTTACCGAAAATTAACGGTAATCCCGTAAAGTTCACGACTGATCGCAATCTGGTGTAAGCAGACATCACAATGTGACCCTGGAATAATCAACTTCGATAAATAATGAATAATAAATACTATTATAAGCCCGCTTAAAAGAATTTGACGGCAAGTTTGTGCGCTTAAGCAAGAGCTTTTGAGATATTATTAATAGAAATCAGTACCTACAGAATGTGCCTAGATAAGTAGTTAATTTTGAGAATTTTTTGACAGAGAGTTCACCGAGTGTATTCATAACACCACGTATTTTTCAAAGCTACCTTCCTTTTAATTCATGAGTATACAACTACCAGTTAAGTTATGAAAATGGTATAATGTGAGCTAAGTTAAGTTAAGGAACAAAATAAGTAAAATATAGTCCCAAGAAAGATTCCTACAAAAAATCTGTTAACGGCCAAGTGAAGTCAGGGCTAACCACTAGTACTCCATAAATCAGCTCTTATAATTATTTAAGTAGTGTTATGGCAAATTTTATCGATCAAGTAACGATCGACCGGTAAGGGACTCAATGGCTTTGTCGATCACAACCTGAGAGCGCCACCTTTACGGAGGAATTTATTTATTACAATATTGATTCAATATGGCGGACATACTTCACAATTCATTAAGGTCATTAGTGATTATTGGTATGTCTGACAATTTTTTTTTCTAGGAAAAGTGACCTTTGAGTTTATTGCATGTTCCTTTAAAGACACCTGTCCCACCGCCTGCCATTAACGAGAAGCACGTAGAGCTAGCGACTAAAAAGGAGTTGGCGAGCAGCGAGTGCACGAGCGGTGAGCGATTACTCACTCGTTACGTATGTCCCAAGCGTGACGCTCTCAGCGAGTGTCCTGCTCGCCATGCGAGCGTCGCGTCGCTGAGCGAGTAGTCTCTTTAATAGCTCTTGTCACTGCGACTAATTAGTGGAGAGTGAATTCTCGCCGAGCAGAGCAGAGTAGCGGTGGCCGAGTGGTAACGGCCGCGGCTTACGAGTTGTAGATCGTAGGTTCGAACCCAGACAGGCTGTTTACTTTGTGTAAACAATTTCATCACCACTGCTCTTAAAACGGTGATGGAAATCATCGTGAGGAAACCGGCATGTCCTAGAACTAAAAATTCGAAGACAGACATCTACCGCGCTGGGCCCGCGTGGTGGTGTACGGCCCACTCCCTCTCACGCAGAGGAGGCCTGAGTCCCAGCAGTGAGAACATTATAGGCTGGTTAATGTTAATCTTAATGTGTAATGAGTTCTTGCCGGCAGTTTGAAAAACGATCAACTATTAATATATGTATCTCTTTTATTTACACAGGACATACAATCATGCGCTACCTCTGAATATCAGGACGGCAACCAGTCGGTTGTCTTTTAAAGTGAAGGTACGTGAGCATATACGCAAGAAGTTGGCTGAAACATCCCAGCAGTGATTTACTGGATTCGTTTTCTCCTCTACTGATCGTTGTTTCTCCTGTACCGATCGTTATTTCTCCTGACAAAGTTTTTCTGTTTATACTATGTATATGTATGTATATACGAGTATGTATGTATTTATTCTTGTATTTTATAGTTAATTTCGTGTTACCAATCCCTTTTGTTGCACCTGCCATGTTTTGTCTCTGCACCACCCTAAGGTTGACTGGTAGAAAATGCCTCAGGCATTAAGTCCGCCTTTGTACGGTATTTTATTTTTACTTGTGCATAAAGTTTTAATAAATAAATAAATAAATCATTTGTACTTTTCTTGAGCTAGGAAATCGTTCAAAGCTAGTCGCTTCCTCGTCGGGGGCGGTGCGGGCAGGTGTCATCATAAGAATAAAAATAATTTTGGCTAGTAGCATCATGTGTGTTACATGATGCTACTAGCACATTATTGTAACTCTGGTTACCACATTTCAAAATTAATTTTTGATGAAATGCTTATAAGAAAAATGTAACAGTCTCTTCTAATCAAAATACAGACGTTGCCTTTATATTTTGTGAGTTTATTTTAGTTGTGAATAACTTTGAATAGGCAGTCAATTATATTTTATATGTTAACATGATTACGTGAGAATTCATTAAAGACGTATGTAATACCTACTACGAAAATATACAGACAGAAGTAAACAATTAGATAACAGAAATTTAAAAGTAGTTATTTAGCTAAGTAGGTACTTTTCTATGCAATTCCGATTAATCGTGGAAGTTGTGACCAAACTTTTTTATTTTGGCCAATATAATAATATTGCTGTAGAATAAGAATTACTAGAATGACCAGATGTATGATCGAAAACGAAGCAATGTAGTATGTAAGGACCGTGTCCGGTGGGGTTCTGTAGTTTCTGCCTCCCATGGGCGTGAGTTGTATGCGCACAATAAGCATTCTGTGGTGAGGTACCTTAAACACACAACATTTTGTAAATTACAAATAAGTAATCATTATGATGAACTAATAGGTCTTCTTAAGTGCAGTGATAGCCTAGTGGCGTGTCCGTCGGACTGCCAATTCAAAGGTCTCGAGTTCGGACTCAAGGCACGCACCTCTGACTTTTTGGATTTATGTGCGTATTGTATAATTATCACTTGCTTCAAAAACGGTGAAGGAAAACATTGTGAGGAAACCGGCATGCCTGAGAGATATTTCTCGACGGCATGTGAAACTAAGTCAGAGGCCCATGGGCGGCTTTAAAACTCCGACACCAAGTTAGTCACCAACCACACGAAAAGAAGAAGATAGGTCTTCTTCTTCTTATTTTTTTCCAGTCGATGGTAACCCATGTCTTATGTAAAACTAGTTGGACCCAGTAGGTGATTTAAAGAACATGGTTTGGTCAGGAGCACCCCTTCGCACTGGGTATCTGTGGGATCTATTATCTCCCATTTTCCTAGATTGTGCTTGCAGCGGCCTACTTGGGTCCGCAGTCGATTGATTGCTTTCCATATAGGCCACTGCAGGTCACGTCCGGGTTGCAGAAGCTCCTGGGGTGAATGAAATCGGGTGGTGGTGGGTGCTGTCTTTCCCATAGATCTCTTCTCACCTTAGGCAGTTGGTCTTGAATAGCCTGTGCACAGCGAAGGGAGCTCTTCCGGCTTTTAAGTCTAACAGGCGCTGTTGTGTGTGGGGTGCCGGGAATCGGCTTCTTGCGTATGTTTCTCAAGCGTGCATGCGACTTCCCTTTGAACGGCAGGTGTTGCGATACCGACCAACGGGTAGAGCTTGTGGAGCGGGGTCGGTTTAAGGCATCATCCACGATACCATACGTGTCGTTCAGGGCAATGTCGATTTGCTTAGCGTGAGTGGATCGGTGCCACACTGGGCACGCGAATTCGCCATCAGAGAAGCATAAAGACATGCCAGTGGTGCGAAGAACATCGGGTGCTGCACCCCAGTTGGTGGAACTAAAGCGACGAAGCAGGTTGCTTCTGTTTTATTTTGTAACTAATAGATGAAGCCAATGTAGGTTACAGTGTTAATTAAACGTCAAAAAAGACATAAAAGTATAGTTAATCGATTAAACATAATTAAAGTTTGAAAACGCCATAAACAATTTACATGTTAAACACGTTAAATTTGATGCAGCTTAAATTGTTAATTAAAATAACGTAGACTCAAATGAGCAATTTAATTAACTCTTAACATGGTATTACTTCATTGTGTTCATATTGCACTCGAGAGAAAGTTACATTACGCAAGGATCAAAATTATTATCTGCTGAATTTAGAAGGCACATGCACTGACTGTATTTTTTAAGAGCATGTAATTAATTAATCTAACTTGAAATAATTCCCATTTTGCTTCCCAAAAATATTATAGGATCAATTTGCCTAGTTTTTTCCCAACTATGTTGGGGTCGGCTTCCAGTCTAACCGGTTGTAGCTGAATACAGTATTTTACAGTGAGCGACTGCCTATCTGACCTCCACAACCCAGTAACTGGGTAATACGATACCCCTTGGTAAGACTGGTTGTCAGACTTTCGGGCTTCTGACGACCCGTAAAGACTGTCAAAGATCCACGAATGACAGCCGGGACCAACAGATTAACGTGCTTTCTGAGGCACGGAGGAATCTCGGTATGTTTAGATGGTCACCCATCCACAGACCAACCCCGGCAAGCGTAGCTTAACCTGCTGGATCGAACCGTGCGGCTGTTATTACTTAGCCACGAGCTCCTCCCAAAAATATTATAGAATATTCTAATATAAAGATTGCGTCCCTTTTTGTGAACTTCTAATATTTCCTATTTTGGGGTACTTAAAAAACTAAAGGCTCGTGCAGACTAGCGCGCCTTGTCGCGACACGACACCGTTAATTGATATACCGTGAAGTTTTCTTAAGATTTTTTTTTGTTACGATCGCGACGCGCTTTCGCCTCGCGCCAGTTTGCACGAGGCTTAACTAGCTAAGTAACTGCGACCAATTTGGATATAGAGCTCGCCGGCCAGTGCCACTAACCTAACGTAGTTCGTTTGGTTGGGGTACCCAAGCTTTGTTACTGCGGCCAACTCTGAGAAAAAACAGATAATTTAAAAAAGGCTCAATTATTTAAAAAACTGTGCATCATCAGCACCCCAAAAAGTGTTTTGAGCGTTCAACATTAGAAGGTCACGTTTTTAGAGGACCTGTGAAATATATTCCTTTTAAAGATCATCTACTAGCGTTGTGGGTTTCACATAATATTTCTACTCTCCAACTGAGCTAATTCTGAATGCGGGGGCCCATTCCTAGAATAAACTCAACACAAAAATTTGCAATAAAATTGACAAGTGTCTTCTTCTTTTCGTGTGGTTCACATGGCGTCTCTCAGGCATGGTTTCC
Organism: Agrochola macilenta; assembly: GCA_916701695.1. Lineage (NCBI taxonomy): Eukaryota > Metazoa > Arthropoda > Insecta > Lepidoptera > Noctuidae > Agrochola > Agrochola macilenta. The sequence goes on along the minus strand of OU753563.1, from coordinate 22,150,096 downwards.
TCACGATGTCTTCCTTCACCGTTTTTTAAGCAAGTGATAATTGTACATTACGCACGTAAATCTGAACAGTCAGAGGTGCGTGGCTTGGACACTTGGGTTCGAACCTACAACAACCCCTATGACTTGGCAGTCTGACGGTCACTGTTCTTGCGATTGGTTGACTGAATGATCAACAGCCAATCGGATCACACCTAGTGGATTTTTGTTCCAGAAACGTACACACTTAAACTCACGCTTGTTTCCCAGGGGGGTAAGCAGACACTACAAAACGCCTATACTCCTTTTGCTTCTTTTCCGTTCATACATCTGGTCATACACGCACGTCAGTTGTGAGTACTACGCATCTGATCTTTCTGAAGAGCGTCACCAATAAGTTATATCCAATAGTGTTTAAGAAACCCGTAGGTAATTTATGGTCGTGTTACTCGGTAAGAGTTTGGCATAACCCTTTGTCGCTTCCTGGCACATTTATCCTGTCCTGGAAACACTAGTAGAAAAGGAGATGATCTAACAGTGGGCCATCCGTATCAATACCGTGTAAGAACGTTGTTCATTGTTACCGCGACAGGTGACAAGTTGCGCCATCTATCGTAGGATTTGTACAACATTTTCTAGATTGTATACTCTGATATGCTTTGTATATTCTTTACCATTGATTTCAGTAATCTGGAAATAGATTTGGAAAGGTTATATGTTTATTTTTAATGTTTATGTTTTGGCAACCATGTCAAGAGAGTGGTCATTCGCTTTTCAAATAAATAGGAATACTGGAAATAGATCACCATCTATTCCACTATCCTCGAGCCAATCATGACGGACTGATAAGCCCGATTGATTGCCCATGACATTATCAATCTCGACCACAACTACCGTTCATCATCCGATTGGAACTGGCGCGGGGGGTGGGGTCCCCCGGGCGGGGGAGGGAGACGCGGGGTACAGTGGCGGGTGCAGCAAGAGGGAGGAGGGGGTTCTCGTGAGCGGTCGGTGGGCGTGGCTGGTCGATACTGAACGAGGGCCGCGCTGAAACTGGCTGGTATGTAAAACGAATGATAAATGATGTAACAAGGTAAGGAAGTTTGGCTGAAGAAATGGCCTGGATTTAAGTTTTTTGTAAGCTGGCTTTTGGGACTGAAGATTCTCCTGAAAAAGTTGATTGTGATTTGTAAAGCAGATGAGAAAGAACGAGGAGACCAAAGGATAGAAGACGGATAAGGATAGTTTGTTATTCTGGAGCATACCTACATAGGTACGTCATTAATGTTTAAATAGAGGGGGTTGAATATATGAGGAACATAAAAGAATTTACAAAGTCCTAGTGATCGACATATGAACAACTCATTCTCATTCTATTTCAGAGATTTTCAGTATATCACCTGGAATAATCCCTTTTATTTTTCCTTTGTTTATTACCTCTGGTTGATGATAATTTATTTAAAATTTATCTGTAAATCTGCTATCAAAATTCCATTTTTTTTTAAATATAAATATATTGGCTGACGAAAATAAAATTACAACAACCAAGTCATAATTTTACATGAACTCTGGCATTAAATTAAATAGAAAGAGCTTTCAGCAAGCAGAGCCTTCTCTTATCTCTTATAATAAACTTTGGTAAAATATACCTTTTGAAACACTACGCAGGTTAATTACAAAAAAAATAACTCATATCTCATTTTTATTAAATCTTCATGCAGTTTACAATGAGGGCACAAAGTGCAATGAGAGAAAGATAAATGAAAAAGTGGAAGGCCACTCTTTATAAAAGGGTGCATTATATGCGATAAAGTAAAAATACACATGTAAATATAATCTAAACGCAGTAAAAAGCACATGTTTATAGCATGTGCGTGCGCCCTATGATGTAATTCAGTTATTTTTGTCGCAGGTTAGCAGGGCGAGCTCATTCAAGCGGGTAGCGTGTTAATTACGTTGATACTAATCTTTGTACAGCTTTTTATTTAAACTTTGTATTGTTGTTTTGGCTTGGTATCGACTAACATGATGCAGCACGCCCGCACGCACTTACGCTCTTCACGCTAGGTGGAGCGAACCTCTTCGCGAAGTTCAAAATTCAAATTACCTAATATTTTTTTATTTCACATAAACTTACAAAACGTCCCCAGCGTCGGTGCACGGTGCCAATTGGTCGTTTCCTACGGAGAAAGGTCGGTAAGAAATTCCACGGTTACTCTTCAATAAATAATTGGCTTTACATATTTTTTTAAATATTGTTAATTCTCGTAGGTATGGGAGAACTGAGGAGCCCGTCTACAAGTACCAGGTACTTAAGAAAATAAAAAAGAATATAAGTATATAAAAGATAAATAAAATAATTAAAAAAAACCTATTTAAACCAAAAGACCTGATTGTCATTACAACTGTAACAAATCTGAATTGATCATGTCCACAAAAGCTACTAAGTTGCTGGTCATAAACGGATAAAATTGACTGCGGAGCAGGACAGGTGTGCAGTTGGTGTTGACCGGGCTGCTACATAGACTGATAGATGATGGTTCTCGCGATGGCCTGGGGAGGTCGATGGTCAGGGTAATGCTTTTCAAGCACAAGATTACAAACTTAACATCTGTACAAATATATGTTTTATCTATATCATGTAAGTTCAAGACTTCAACTTTAGTTAATGAAGGCAAGAAAATGTCCTGACAAAAGCTGAACTCATATTGCCATGGCGAAAAACTACCCATACGTAGTGAACAAGCGTGGTCATTCATAAGCCATTCTTGCATTTTACATAGTTTTAAAGAAGAGGTTGTTTACATAATTAAATAACAAATTTAATAAATAAATAGATAAACAAATACAATAATTCTACCCATCCATTTGTCGGCTAACAGCGCGTCAGGGGCTGGTTATGTGCTTTACATCTCCAACTATTATACTAAGGCAACCTACTTATCTTAAAATCTCTACTATCCGCAATGATTGGTTTAATTAATTTTCCGGGCAGTCCATTGGCTGCAGCCCCTAATTACCGCTGTTCAGCGTAGTGAAGCGTACCTCGTTAATTGTGTTACGTCAGCGACACGGTCCCACTGATTACGCACTTAGGTATTTATTTTAAACCAGAGAGGAGTAAACAGGGTTTAATCCAGGTAGCATATAATGTGGTTTTTAATAAAAATGTAGATGTAGACCATAATTAATAACAAGTTAGAATGTTACAACAAAACATGAAGTGGTACAGGGATTTCGAAGTGTAAAGAATGCATTATTACTGTTGTTTTCAGTTTGCACCCTACTTCAGAAGAAGTACCTGGTCGACCGAGCTCTGCTCGGGTCAAAATAGAGAATGCTACTGTTATAGTATAGGACAGTTCATACTAATTCCATGTATAGTACTAATTCCATGCTGCCATGATAATAGGTACTTACTAATTCCATGCTGCCATGACAGAAGGTACTTTTTAATTCCATGCAGCCATGACTTAAGGTACTTACTAATTCCATGCTGCCGTGTTATTATTATTTTATGTAGCTAGATTGAGTTTTGCTCCCGTAATCCCCTATATTGCAACATTCATCGAAATCGTTAGAGCCGTTTTCTAGAATGTGATTACAAATATTGCTCATATATTAGTATAGGATTTGGGTGATAATAAAATAAGATAATGGTTCCAAAAGATATTTGTTTTTGAAGAAGCGCTTTGTTAGGATTCCGCACGTCTGAATGAAAAAGCGGAACCCTCATCGATATAGTCTGTCCGTATGTCACAGCTAATTTGTGAGGGTCTCGAATATATCGTCTCACTTGGACAGTTTTTTTTTCTAACGTTTTGTACAAGTATCCTATGTATCTAAGCTACAGAAAGCAAAATTATCACTTCGCTTATCAATATCAAGCTACTGTCTTTACCGACGATACATACTAATCTACTTTGACCCCAAGTAAGTACCACAAGAAAGCTTCAACCAAATGATGTAATTATAAAACAAAGACTGCCTTTATTATCTCTTTAACAATCCACTCCTACAGTTATAAAGATTATTTCACAATAGCTACAAATACCAGGCACTGATAATAAAGTTCTTTATAATATGAAACGTCTTTCCCAGCGCCAGTCAAAGCGTCCGAGTACTATCCAATGAATGCGGGATGCATTTCAGTAAGTTATTGCTTTTCATTACGGAACCATTGCGCGGAAGCGGACGTATTTATCACTGTACCACTGTTTTGTAGTGTTCCGTGAACTCCGAGGGTCATTAATATTTCGTTCTTTATTATTTAGAGTTATTTTTAATTCATGTTTCATGGTTATTAAAGGTCTAAAGATTTCTGGCTCTTTTTACGAATGGGGGTTAAAGCTGGGCAAAGTTGACTGCTAATTACGAAACTTTAATTCTTAAGTATTCTTATATTCTTTGGTTTCAACTAGGTAATGTTATCTCGTTTGTGAACAAGTCCATAATGAACTAACTGCATAAGTAGGTAAGTAATAATTTTGTTGCGGGCATGTAACCTCTCGCTTTAGCTTCGTGTTTCAGTAACTAAGCTTTGTCAGTGTAATACGTAATCATTTAAGCACACAGTAAAACGAAATTCACGAAATTCTACGAAGGGGACTTTGTGAAAATTAACCAAGAAGATAGGTAGGTATGTGGAAGTTGTACGGAACCACGATTTAATATTCCACGTTCATCACTACTCAGTCTTTTTCCCAGCACTAATGACGGAAGCGACCTAGCTCTCATAATAGAGCTGGGGGGGGAGGAGGTCTAAAGAGAGGAGAGGGGGGTACCTATCAGTAACGTTTTTAATAAAAACCCGGTAAATGGACGCGCTTTCGAATGAAAACCCAGTGACAGATGCGATGGTTTTAATAAATGACGCTTTTTGTATGAAGTAATGGATTTTATTATAAAGTTTATTTTGACTTGTCAGTTGCAGTGTTTTGTGCATAAATGCCAACGTTGGACGTTTGCCTGTCGCTCTGTCTTTTGGTACGTTTTTCACTGCTGAAATACCAGTAATTTACACAATTTGGAGGCATAATTTTAGGACGACGTGGAATAGTGTATTATATATCTTCCCGGGTAGTTAATAAACTTATATGCCATACAATATTTTTGTAGTTAGTTTTGTGTACTGTTCTAATAGGGCGACATTTTATTACAAATATTATTTTTGTTTACTCCATTTTTCACGATTCGAGTCTTACCAAGGTATCGTGTTACCCAATAACTGATGTGTTGTGAAGGTCAGATAGGCAGTCACTCCATGTAAATCCATCGGTTAGACTGGAAGCCGACCCCAAAATAGATGGGAAAAGGCTAGACTGATGATGGCCCAATTTTTCACGATTGCATTATTTTACTTGATAATTTTTCTTTTACACATCACTCAAGTGTTGAGCGCTTTACACAAGCACTATCGTATTCCAGAGGTATCCGATACCAAGATATTCACGAGTTGTATTCAATATTACGGAGAGGGTACGTGTCTCGATCGTTATTAACAGCCATATTTTAACTATTGTGGGCGTACGATGGGCGCTCCGATTAGTCAAATCATTGACGTATTTCCGACAAATAGGTATATAACAGAACTACTTGTCGCGCGATACTAGTCTTTATATGTAGATGTTCTTTCACTGGATACTTCCCACTTTAAATTTTTACTACCCAGTTATTATGTTGTGGCGGCATCTACAATCGCCACATGCGAACTACGCATCAAAGACCTGACGTCATACAACATTCTGACGTCACACAAATCCTGCATCGCGCAATTAGAGTTTACCGCGCGATGGACATATATACAATCTCCCAACTTCAAACCTCTGGGCAGTTGCCCGCCAGACACGACACCGGTCTGGTCGGAGGATCCTCCCTTTTCTATGGTGGATGAGTGAACTTTAGACCCTGTTCCTCATACCCCTAAAATGTTACTTATTAAACACATACATAAACTCTTCTTCTTCAACTACAGATCGCCAGCTGCTCCGATCCACACATACTTCTTTAGCTTCGTTTACGTTCATACATCTGTTGCTTATTTCTTGCAACACAAATGAATGGATGGCTAGGTACTGGAGGAAAGTGTACCTAGGTAAAGTCAGCAACAAAATCAATTAACACTGTTACATTTACATATTATTATCATAATCTAAATAATTGATATAAAATTATACGATACATTGCTTTTCAGCATTATATGTAATAGCTTAGAGTTAATACTCTTTAAATTTTATCAGTTCAGATTTATTACAAATATTTTGCTCAGTAATTAAGATTAATGAAACTGAAGTGTGAATCGACTTTTGTTGCTGACCGCCTAATATAAGTACCTGAAACACAAGAGGGGTTACAAATGGTTTGCAGACCTAACTAAGTAAGGAAGTCCCATGTGCCTGTAATTAGCACTAAATTCTTTCGAACTGGAACACTGCATTGCTGCTTAGAAGAAGCAGCGAAACCGCTTCCTCCCAGAAATCATTTTAGTACCTACCTACGTAAATGTAATTGCTTAGCTTTAACTAAAGGTAAGCTTGCCGATTGCTCCACAATAGTTTGTTGACACAAAATGACTCACTAAGGGATTTTCCAAATATAATTGAATCCCAGACTCTCTCATCTTTCAGCCTGGGATAACGTGTCCCATCTTTTTGCCCAATTACCAAATTGCTCTCTCCCACGTACCTACATATCTTCAAAGGTCGTCACTCAGATTTCTTCAACCAAATACGTAAGTTCTTATTTCACCCAATTTAGGTTTTGTGAAACTTGCGACACAAATGGAACAAACTGAGAATAAAAAGTACCGAGTTAGCAACAATTGCATGACTTCTTGAATAATCTCTTGACATTGTCTGCAACTAGTGACCGTTATTCGACTTTAACTATTGAACTACGAAGGTTGAGTCCCAGACTTTGCCGAAGTCGCATGCTGAATAATCGAGACATTTTATGTAATAATAAATATCAATTTTACTAAGCGAATGTTAAATTACTACGACTTTGCAACTAACATCTAAGTTTTAAGGGTAAGAACATAATATGGTATAAAGCAATTTAGAGGAGAATCTTTAGAGATGACTGTACATTATATTTTATTTATGACCAATAAAATATAATATTATGATATTTCACGCTATATTTATCCAAACATATTTTTCCAGTAGCGTGTCCATTGCAGTCTTTTAAAAGTATTTAATTAAAGCGATAGCTAAGTGTACAAAGTGCTTCTCGAATGAAAGCGCTAGAAAAGCTTTCAAAACTTTAATTGGTACGAAGAAATCAATAAAAACTTAGGCAAACTTGCAGCTTCAGCTTTTACTTGTATATGCATCTTACCAAAAAATCACAAACAAATATAAATCAATCAATCAATTATAAATCATCTTAAATTATCACATGCCAATGCCAGCCATAATTCCTCCCCCTAAAAAGGGGATTATCCATAATATTGGCAACAATCCAAAAATATAGTATGACGACATCACGACCAATCCGATAGACAGAGATAACAACACAAGTTTTATAATCCTTCCGATTCTAGAATGTTCTACTTCCAGCTTCCAATCTATACAGACAGACATCGGGAACCGCTCGCTACTGAGAAGGATATTATTATAAGATATAGGAGGTAAGAAGGCGCGTGAGCAGCCTGCCAATCCCTCTGGGTAATGAGACGTGGCCGCGCATGAGATGAATCATCAATGGAAAGGCAACTTTGCCAGTTATTGGAGAAATTTTCTTTGGAAGCAGAGCTGAAGATATTTATGGCGCTGTGGGGTTGTAAAGGTGATGTGGGTGGAGAATATGTGTATTTTTGGTGCCGTCTAAATTCGTAAGTGCCAACATTAAATTGCCTTCATACGTATTTTATAGTGTTCCTTTCGATGGATTCAAATATTTTAGTTCACAGTAAAACTGGATGAATATCGATTATTCCTACAAATATTATAAATGTTAAAGTTTGTATGTTAGGATGTTTGTAACTCAATCATGCAATAACGGCTGAACGGATTTGGACGAAATTAGGCACACAAATAGTTTATAACCTGGATTAACATATAGGATAGTTTTTATCCCGGTAGTACGTTGCCATGGGATAATTTCCGACATCCACGCGGGCGAAACCGCGGGTGAAAGCTAGATTAATAAATAAATAATAGATTCATAATAATAGAATTTTTGGTGTTGCATTGTAGTGTATTCCTATTAGTCACAGACATATTTATTTGTAGAGTCGAATACTCCATACCTACGCAAGTAAATATTTTTTTATTATTATTTAATTACACAGATCATACCAAAATATCAAAGATCTAAACGGTTGACAAAGTCCCCGCGATAGGGTAGCAGCTCGGCTCTGCCCCTAAATCACGGGATACCGGCGTCCCGTGACGATAATCCCGTGTAATCCCCGCACTACGAAACGATTGCTATGTTGTGATCGCACACATCCCTAAAAGTTGAAGTGTGATGTAAATTTTCCCGAGATTCACAAACGAATCCAAATTGTTTCATTTAAAATAGAATAGAATACGATTTATTATGTACACGTACACCAAATAAATTGCAGATATAAATTAAGAAAAAAAAAACGAAAAACAGTAAAACAGAAACAGTTAAATAAAATGGTTAGTTGATTGTTTCTGCGGAAATGGAACCGTACCTCGCTTACAGGTATAAATTGTTCGTTTGATCATCACGTAGGAATTTCACGTTAAAATCAGATTCCTAGTAATCAGGCCGGTCGATAAACAATATGATTGCTATACGAATACGAGTAGGTACCCACATAATACACATTGCTAAATGTATGCCAAACGCTGTCTTAAACATACAATGGAATTTCACATAAACAATAAATGTAATTTGTAAAAAGGTAGGTATAGTTACATAATTTCAGTTCATTAATATCAGTGCATAAAAAAATATTCGGCAACGTGTACACAATTTAATATAAAAAAATGTTAAATTTGTATAAATTACTAGCAATGTGGGGAGAGTGCACAATGCACATTACCTACTAGAATTCCTCTTTACTCCTTTAACAAAATTATTTTTGTGATAGGAATGAGTACCTAACCAATAACTGGCAATAATCCAAAAACATTTCAAAATTATGAATGCGGAAACTAAACGTGAGTTTTATAAATTTCAAAGCTTTCAGTTTTTTATTTTTTTTGGACAAATAAATTGGTTGCCTAAATAAAATCAAGATGATCTCTCCAAGCTTACGAGTTTGCTCGTGATCAGGTTTGGGGCAGTAAAGATTGAGGTCAACATTTTGTACTTTGAAATATCTGCGATATAAATCCCTGGGTCGGGCCCGGGACTCGCTATAATCCCGCGTCATCCCATCCTTGCTAGTCGAAGGAGAGCCGAGATTGACGCTACTTGACAGTTTGGTACGCGGGGCAAAAATATTTTGCATGGAATTTGATTCTTAAAAGCATTGCAATTTTTCCGCCGGCCGACTTTAGACTTGCCACTTCTTCCATCGTGTCGTCAGAGCTACATAATTATATTATATAGATATGTTGAAAGCCCTGACTGCCCAGTGTGCTTCGGACGATCTTTTATAATATCTTCGTGATGGAGGTATGCGAAATACGCATATTGATACAATATTAGGGGATGTTTTACAAAAACAACATGCATACCTAGTGGTGCAAGAGAAACAGGGTATAGAGGTGTAGTACAGTGACTTGACGTCAGGAACCTATGTACATATCTAGTAGGATTGCTGTAGATATATCCCGCCGGCGGCATAACACGTCAAGTACACAAGGTAAATGTTTGGTTGACGTGGTTTCACGTCATAGATTGTTGATACTGGTAATACTGGTATTAACGTTGCTCAGCTACGTCTTAACAAGACTACCTAGCGATGGTAGTCTTGTTAACTACCATCGCTAACTAAATATCTTGGAATATTTCCAAGAATTTTCACTCGATTTTTCACTGATAGAAATATAAATCAAGTGCTTCCAGAACATTAAGCCGTCAAAGTGAAAAAAGCCCTTCAATGCGAGCTTCATACAAAATTCTATCCGCCGCAAAAACTACAGCTAAGACCTGGAAACTGCCCCGGAGAAAACATTCGTTATCTTCTGGGAAAAGGTTTGTGAAGGGAATTCAACCTTGGGACATAAACTTAAGTCTTAGTTTCAAGAGGCAAAGTAAAGGTTAAGACGTTGCTATGAGTTATTGCGAAGGGACTTAAGTTAACAAGTGCTCATTGTAAATTCAACTTTGTCTTAAAGAAGATACGTTTGAAAATTAAATTAAATAGCTTCGAGAAAAATTCCACGTCTTTGGTCTAAAAAAAAAAGGATTACAAGTAGAATTTAAGTTCATTATTCTCGTCAAAAGTTGCTGTTTCTTGCCCGTAATGAGTTTGTTTTTATGTTTTAAATGTTCTAGGGAAATTATTTTCTCCTTCATTGTTAAAATCTGACAATCTCTGCGGAGCTGATAATAAAAGTTAAATAAAAAAAAAAAATCCTAAGTTTATTTTTTGCACAAGTTGTAAGAATTAATTAAAAGCAATGGATTACGGTGTGCACCGACGCTTCAGGGCAGCTTTCTTCAAAAATTCTTTGTCCTAGATAGACGCTTTACTTAACGTTTTTCTGTTAGAAATCTGTTGCCAAGGTAGTGATTAAAATAATAATTAAAAAAAATAACCATATTTTACAGAGTGATTTTTACAAATAAATGATGTTTTTAGATTGATATCATGTGGCTTCATACTAGGCTAGTTATAATATTTAAAGTGAGGTATTTATGGATTACTTTAAAGAAAAACTTAAACGTCATTCCAAAATTACTGCTAGTAAATTCACATGGACACACAAGTGAATAAAATATGCCTAAAGTGCCTATGCCCGTTGAAACAGCTATCAAACGCGAGCCTGTTATTATAGTAAAAAATATTTACAACAACATTGTATTCATGCCAATAATAAATAACGGTACCTACCTAGTAGGTATTTCGTGTTAGCATTACTATTGAAACGTGCTATTACTATTTACACGAAAAATTATAAATTAAGTTTACTCTTAAGTTTTAGCCTAGTCATAGCCAGTAACTATGTGGACATTGTGCAAATAAATAAATAGATAAACATTCGATTTTACGCCCGGTCTGTGCCGCATCATGCCGGAACCGAACATGTGTGTACCCTTAGATACACATATCAAAAGTGTCTAGGGATTTTGTACATTATTACTATAAAAATTATCCAATTAATACGAGTAATTACCAAATCTAGTCTTCCAAGACTGGCTTTTTACTTTAATTCCTGTTTAAGTTAACGACTTTTCCCTATATTTTGTAAAAATTAAGAAAAATTGAAATTTTTGCAAATTGTGGGAAGTTAATGTCGTCAATTGTATGGCAATAATGAAGATTTTTAATTTTTTTGTTCAAAAGAAAAAAAATAAAAAATCTGTTTTCACCATTGACACGAATCATTGTGTGACTCGTGTCACAATGGTGAAAATTCGTGATACGAGTCACAGCGATTTGGTATGCTTAAAATCAGTTTATCAAAATCACTTTGAGGAATGGCCGCCCACGTTCTTCACGTCGTCACGCCGTCCACGTTTTTCAACAAGTCAAAAAGTTGTTGTGCTGGTCCTGCTCCACAGCCACTTGGGCTCACTAGTTAAATATTTTAATATTTGGAAAAGTCGCTTTCCCTTTCAAATTTTTTCTCACATTACGAACATGTTTATTTTTATTTAACCAAGTTTTAATTGTTGAATACTCCAATAGATAATAATGATTTTCTTACATTTTGGTAGTACAATTCTATTAATCTCTCAAACTATAGTTTGTATAGTTTAGAAACATTTTTACATTTTTGTAATTGTGAGTACCATGGAGCCGTTTGTTATGTTATGTCGACTTGAAAGAGCATGGCGGTTGAGAGTATGTCATACTCACTTAAATGTTTCGCTGGTGATAACAAGTGTGTTGGATCATTCGGTTCCCTAAAAAATGGTTAAGCCGGATGATGCTGATCCACGCGTCATGTTGGTGCACGGGCGCCGTCAGTTCTCTTATCTGCCATGGCTTATTTTTATCTTAAATTTTAAATTGTTTTGATTATTTTTTGTACATTGTTCTCACATATAGAAGCAACAAGAATAATGTACCCAGGATTTTGTAATATCTATATTTAAAAGAGTTTCCTTGGAGTTTCTTGCCCGTTCTTCTCCATAGAGATCTACTTCAACTTTCTGACTAACTGACCGACTATTTGTCAATTCAAAAGTGCCTGTAAATGGTTTAATTGATATAAATGCTTTGAGTTTGAGTTTGTGGGTTATGCAAGCATCCACACTCGGCAGAGCTCTTCTTTCGAGCATATCCTATGCGTGCTCAATTGGGTTGAGGTCTGGCGACTGAGCAGGCCACGGCAGAACGTTAATGCGGACATCGGCAAGAGTGCCTGTTACGACTCTAACCGTGTGTGGACGTGCATTGTCGTGCATTAGTCAAAACGAATATCCCAATCGGCTTCGCAAAGGATGATCACGTCTGAAACAATCATCTCCGCATGAATCTGAGCATTGACGTTGCCCCTGATCCAAATAAGATCGGCCGTTCCACCGATCCAAATACCGGCCCAAACCATTATTGTTCCCCTTCTATAAGAATGAACTTCCTGAAAAAAAATCAAACGTTCTTGACGTCCAGAGGTCCTCCAAACTCGAGTACGTCTTGTATCCGGCCTCATACCGAAACGAGATTCATCGGAAAAGCAAAAACAACGCCAGTCTTCTTCCTCCCAATTTCTGTGTTCGCGAGCCCATTGTAAACGGGCAGTATGATTGCAGTGTGCCATAAGTAGAACTCTCAGCGGCCTTCGGGAACGCAGACCCACTTCACGTAAAGGATTTCAGATGGTTTGGTCGCTTAACAGCAAGCCTAAAGGGCTGTGGAGCCTCGTAGCCAAAATCATGCCGGGCATGGTACGATTCCGTCGAGCAGTATTTTGGATGTACCGGTCCTGTATGCGAGTTGTGATGCGAGATCATCCTCCATGTCACTCAGCACGCTGCCCTTGATATGATAGCGCGTCCAGAGCGACAGCCATAGTAACTTGCCTGAACCAGCCAGCGACATTCCGACGGCTCTCATCATCTCTTCTCGTGTCAAATGATGTCGTCCCTCCATATCGATGCAATTTTTTTCAGTTCCGAAGCAGAAATTGTAACGGTTTTGGAAAAACGATATTACACGCTTTTATAGGAATCCTGATTGACAGTTGATTTTCTATTTTTAATCAAAATTTAAAGAAAATTCTTTATTCATATAGTGAAATTCACTAAAAGAATCAAAATAACGATCCAAAAAAGTTAAATAATAATCCTCAATTGCGGCGATACTTTAAAACGTACTTGATCTCGAGACACTTTAGATCTGTGTATTATATTCACCTATACCTATTCATAAAATCGAGTTAACATTTTGCACACACAAAAATAATGTTTCAGTGAAATGAAATGAAATGAAATTGTTTATTCTGTAAATAGGATATCGGAATCACTTTTACACGTCATATAAAAAAATATTAAAAATAAGCTAGGTTCGGTGTTTCCTATCTGACTACTCTGAGAAGAAAGGCCGAAACAAACTCAGAGGTCACAGTCTCTTTTAAAGTCCAGACATAATCTTGGTCAAGTCATGTGAGGACCATGTAGATTAGTGTCTGAAATGGTCTTTTGAGGAAAGAACCACACAGATTTGAGTGGACCTGTCCAGTCAGTGCAAGCATTTGTCAGTAATCGTGGAGCTCAACTCAGAACTTAAGGAGCTCAACTCGACGAACAATACCAAGGAAAGGATATTTGGGTAGGCCGCATCAACTACTCAAACTGCCAGACCATCATTAAAACTGAGAAAGAAAAAAAGAAATGAAAAGGGAAAATAAAAATATCCACATAGTCCTCACATTCACAATAATTAAAATAATATAATACTTTACAAAGTAATCGTGTCATTTTGAACATAATTTTCAACAATGTCAATGTGTATATAAAACTGGTTTATTGTGATGAATAATTAAAATGTCAAGTTTTATGGTTTTCACAAGGCTTAGCAGAGCGAGCAGCTCAATCCCAAGCTTTTTTATCTTCTAAATAATCTGAAATTTTATAGTACCCTTTTTTACAAAGTTTGGTTTTAATACAGCTTTTAAATCGTTTAATGGGTAAGTATCGAATGTCAATGGGAAGTTTGTTGTAAAAGCGTATACATTGACCCATGAACGAGTTGCTTACTCTGTGGAGACGTGTGCGATGTACAGCAAGGTTGTGTTTATTCCTGGTATTTAAACTATGAATATTCACATTTACATTTTCATTTTTTATTTTTTTTTATTTTACATTTTCTTAAAATTTGATATATTTTTGTGTACATACAATAGGTTTTCAAAAATATATTGTGAGGCTACAGTCAGAATATTTATTTCTCTGAATTTCTCTCGAAGGGAATCTCTTGGACCTAGGTTGTAAATGGCTCGAACAGCCCTTTTCTGTAGAACAAAGATAGTATTAATGTCCGCACCGGTTCCCCAAAGAAGAATTCCATATGACATAAGACTATGAAAGTAACTAAAATAAACAATTCTGGCTGTATCTACGTCAGTTATCTGTCTAATTTTTTTAACAGCATAGGCGGCCGAACTAAGCCTTCCTGACAATTTTTCTATGTGTGGGCCCCATTGTAATTTACCGTCAATAGTTATTCCAAGAAAAGTACATAATCTTGTTCTTCTATGTTTTTGTACAACAAAAAGGAACAACAATTCATTCACGCCACAAAAGATTCTGGGTACAAATTCGCACTTGCTTAGATGAAACATGAAACAAATGTCTGTACAACGTAATGCGACGGACTCTTCAAAGAGATTTAGGTATTAAGGGTTTTTTGGGGATCTAATATTTTTCCTACTCTAAGAGAAAAAATGGCAAAAAAGAGATGGCTATTTTTCGCCCACTTCCCCTATCCGATACCTATGTATGTACACTTATATAATTTTGATGTTGACGTGTTCGCAAAAGGTTAAATCCTTAAAAAAAAAAGGTATAAGGTTCTTACTTATTTTGGTAAATGCTAGGCAAATATATAATAAAAACAGCACTACTTAGAAAAAGTGTTTTCTGCATGGGTCCAATAATATTTAATAAACTACCGGACAGCATAAAAAGTGACACCCTTCAACAATTTAAAAATAAACTCAAGACTTTCTTGATACAGAAATGTTATTATTCCATAAGTGACTTTTTGAATGACCCTATGTGTGACATCTCAACTATTTAATATTATTGACATTATTTGTAACATTTTTTATGCATGCTCTGGACTTGTTAAATGATTTATTAATTTATTATCTATTTCATAATTTTGCTCATTAGCTTATTGATGATGACATTGTTTGTTAGATTTTGCATGCCAAAACTCAGGCAGAATGTATCCGGCTCACTATACCTTTATAACAACTTTATTGTACAATACCTACATTCTATGCGAATAAATGATTTGATTTGAAATAACATTTCTATTTATCAATATTTCCATACTACTATTACAAAATTATTTATTATTTTACTAAATTTTAATAAAAATAATTTAAATAATTTCAAAATTATTTAATTATTACTACTATTATCGAGGTAGACCCAAGAGAAGATGGCGAGACGAGCTTGACGCCTACAAACAGGATTGGTCCACACTAGCTCAAGACAGAGAAGAGTGGAAAGAAGAAAGGGAGGCCTTTGCCCTGCAGTGGGACAACACAGGCTAAAAATAAATAATAATATTACAAAAGCAAAAGTAACCCTGTCTGTTTGTATCGTTTTCAAGCTTTAACGGCTGAACGGATTTCGATGAAAGGCAAACAAAATTCAAAAGTCACAATGAACATAAGCCTCCACCCAAGCACCGTCACTTCAACCGATTCTGTGGTTCCCGCATCCAGCGGATTCCTGCAGCCTTCACAAGGTCATCGGTCCATCTTGTGGGAGGCCTTCCTACGCTTCGTCTTCCAGTACGCGATCGCCACTCCAGAACCTTTCGGCCCCAACGGCCACCTGTTCTACGAGCAATGTGCCCTGCCCATTGCCATTTAAGTTAGGACATAGGATACATTTAATCGCAGTCGTAAGTTCCCGTGGGATAATATCCGACTTCTACGGGGCAAATCCGCTAGCAACAGCTAGTATTTAAATATAAAATTCTGCAATTCAAATAATGAATTAGTTCCACTAGCAATACTGGCATTGACACTGTTCTCCATATAATAGGGAGTAAGATGTTCCTAACGTTGTATCGCATTAGATTCCCCTCAGTGCGTGATGTCTTCATCTAAATTCATCAGATCATTTGCACATGCATGACCCTTTGATATGCGTACCTTGTTATCTTCAGGAAGCTATCTCTGTCACAGCGACTACACAGATTTATGGTTAGTTTTACTTATACTGTATACATACAGTGGTTTTTAGGTACCTAAATGAATTTTTAGGGTTCCGTACCTCAAAAGAAAAAAACGGAACCCTTATAGGATCACTCCGTTGTTCGTCTGTCTGTCAGTCTGTCAAGATCCTTTTTCTCAGGAACGCGTATAAAATTCGTAGGTCTACGTTCCCTTGGAGCTCTAAAAAAAACAATCTTCTAAGTCAACGCTATAAAAAATACGGCCATTTAAGAGACATATTATTTTATGATTTATTTGCGAGTGTCAAACACTCGCAAATAAATCTACAGAGTTCTTCCCGTTGACCTAGAATCATGAAATTTGGCAAGGCCTCATGGCATAAGTTAAGAAAAAGATGCGAAAATTTGTAGTTTTAGCATTTAAAAAAAATGCGATTAAAAACTTACTCAAACTCAAACTCAAAGCATTTATTTCAAATAAACCAATTACAGGCACTTTTGAATTGTCAAGGGGTCGGTCAGTCACAAATATGAAGCTAGTTGCCCATTCCAACGCGTAGTAGGTTCCTATGGAGAAGAACGGGTAAGAAACTCCACGGACACTCTTTTAAATCAGAATATTGTTACAAAAATATTGGTTACATCATTCATGTTGTAATTATACATGTGAGAACAATGTAGAGAGACGGGCACGTTAAAAGCGTCCGTAATAAAGCAAAAACAATTCAAAAATTAAAATAAATTCAAAATATGCCTTGGCAGCTAAGAGATGACCACCACGACCGCACTGACGGCGCCCGTTCACGAACATGACGCATGGATCAGCACCATTTAGCTCAACCATTTTGAAGGGAACTTAATGATCCAACACACACGCCACCACCAGCGAGACATTTGAGTGAGCATGACATACTCTCAGCCGCAAAGGCACATTCAAGTCAATGAAAGACGTACCCAGTAAATGGTAGCTTTAAAGTAGGTACATAGTGCTCACACATGTGCTATGCAATTATATAATACTATGAAATTGAATTTATACAATCTTAAGATAGTCCTACAATCTTCAGCAGCTCCAACAATATTTTCGAATGCCAATCAATTAGTTTATGCGCCCTTGTGGAGCTGGACCAGCGTTGAGCCAAGCATTTTTGTCAACGATGTAATCCCCCAACTTATAATATGCTTGGCAGCATAGTGTGCGTTTTATACAAGACTAGCTTTTGCCCGCGGCTTCGCCCGCGTGGATGTCGAAAAATATCAGACGGGAACGTACTACCTGGATTAAAAAAATAACCTATAGGTTAATCCAGGTTATAAACTATCTGTGTGCCAAATATCATCCAAATCCGTTCATCCGTTTTTGTGCAAACAGGAATATACATACAAACAAACAAACCAACATTCTGAAAACTATGTTTTCGGCATCAGACTCGAATATTCAATGTAAGGTTTGACTTCGTTACTATTTTATTTTACTTCGTCTGCGTAGAGTATAAATTATTTTTTTCTAGGTAATTATGAAGTATTTAACAATTCATATAGAGCTTTGCTCATGGCTAATTATTGTCCTCCACTATGTGTGATATTTGAGGAATACTGTCAAGAAATACCTACTGTAAAGGACCGGTATCTACCTAAATCCTGTACAGTATTTCTCTATATACAATGTTTTTCACTAATTCGGAAGGGAGCACTAAAACAACCAGGCTAGTTGGAGAGCTAACACGTGAGTAAGCCACATAAAACTGACCGACGGAGAAACAGTCTTGCCGCAAATCAACTCCAGCAAATTTCAGAGTTTGTCCCTGTGACTTATTAATAGTCATCGCGAAGCAAACCTTGATTAGGAACTGCAATCTTTTAAATTCAAACGGAAGGTAATTTGGTATCAATGGTATACGCGGCACGAAGACTGTTTCTCCTCTGGCAGATCCAGTTAGTATTTTGGCCTCAATAACATAGCATAGATGTTCCCTATAATATTACATTGGTACAAACTATCACGCTATTTGCTATGAGGGATGAGAAGTATCGCATTCTGTTCGTATCCTTACTATCCTAATCTATATCTATATCGATTCTCCCGGAGAAGGGGACGGGTCCCTCCCCCGGAGTACCCCCCCTGGGTTCTCCGGGGGCTAAATATGAACAGCCACACAGGTCGATCGATCGGGTTAAGCTACACTTGCCGCACTTGGTCTGTGGATGGGTGACCATCTTTACATACAAAGACCCGTCCGTGCTACGGAAAGCACGTTAAGCCGTTGGTTCCGGTTGTAATTTGTGGATCTTTGACAGTTGTTACGGGAAGTCAGAAGCCCGAAAGTCTGACAACCATTCTTACCAAGGGCTATTGTATTACCCAGTAACTGCGTTGTGGAGGTCAGATAGGAAGTCGCTCTATGGAAAATACTGTAAAGTTAGTACAGTAGAAACAGTACACGTGTACTTATATTATTTTTACTTGAATACAACATTCAGCGAATGAACAAATTCAATACAAAACTTCATCGCCCTTTTCAGACCGTTTTTTTTTTTTTAGGGTGGGAAATTATTAAATGACTTCTCCCGCTCTGGACGGAGCGGGAGGGCGTGTCAGACTCTTACTGACTAATACCCACGTTGCCAGGGGCCACGGTATCCCTTTCGGACCTATACGGTGGCCGGGAATCGGCCTGCTATTCCCGACGCCCAGGGCGTCTCCTACGGTAGCTAAGGAGCGTGTGGGCGCGACATTTGCCTCTCCGCCACTCGCTCCGTCTCCTCCTTCGCGAGCATTACTGCTTCGCAGAAGGAAGTGACGGTTTGCCACGGCCTCTCGCTCCGTACCATGGCCTGGACCAGAGATCACTGTCACCGATCGCCTCCACAAGGACACCAGGTGGCAAGCCAGGCAGACCTCCACCGTATGCTCCACTGTGTCCTCCGGGCGATCCACACAGTGGTGACACCCGGGCGTTTCCTCCCGCCTTATGAGGAACAGGAACCTCCCGAAACAACCGTGTCCGGTGAGGACCTGTGTCAGGCGGAAGGTGAGGACCCCGTGTCGCCTCTCTAGCCACTCCTCAAAGAGAGGGCGTATCGCCTCAATTGCCTCAGTGAGTTACGACAATCACACTCTCCATGATGATCTCCAGACCCTTGTGGGTTGAAATTAAAAAATGACAACGATTAACGTTGTATAGTTTCCTACCATAAGCCGAAATATTAGTGATTTTAACTTAAAAAATAAAGAACTTTAATTAAAAACAAAATTTCATCCCCCTTTTCACCCCCTTAAGGGTTGAAATTCTAACAACACCGTTGCGTTATCTTCCAACCATAAGCCTAGATAAAAAAAAAGTGATTTTTCTTAGAAAATTATGGACTTTTCAACTTCATCCCCCTTTTTAACCCTTCGGGGTGGAATTATCAAAAACGCTGAGACACGTATAAATTAATTTTCAATCGTCAGCCTAAACACAAAATTTGAAGATCCTAACTTCAAAACTGACGGACTTTCATACAAACTTCCATCCCCTATTTTACCCCTTTAGGGGTGGAAATCCCAAAAATCCTTTCTTAGTGGATACTTACTCTTCACAAAGAACATACCCTCCAAGTTTCATGTCTCTAGGACCAGCGGTTTGGGCTGTGCGTTGATATATCACCCAGTCAGTCAGTCAGTTTATCATTTTATATATATAGATTTAAAATTCGTTTCATTCAATTGGAGTATGTGGCCTCCCCACATACTCCAATTGAATGAATTTTATTTGAAAATAATTTTATTGTAACATTTTAAACAGTACCCCATGAAGGTTGAGTCTACTTTGGCCAGTCTGAAACCCGGTTGAACTAATTGGTCCCTATTTCTAGTGCTATAATTGTGTCTATCACCTCTTTTACTGAAAAGACTTAGATTTTTCCTAACGTACATGATGTTTTCATAGATATATTGACAAGGTACCGTCATGATGTTAATATCTTTAAACAGTTCCCTTAGAGAATCGCGTCTGCGGAGACCATATATTGCTCTGATGGCTCTTTTCTGCAGAATAAAAATAGACTCGATGTCTGCAGCCCGTCCCCATAGCAGAATACCGTAAGACATGATACTATGAAAGTAACTGAAATAGACTAGCCTCGCAGTATCTACGTCAGTAAATTGACGGATTTTTCTCACACCATATGCTGCTGAACTTAGGCGTCCTGCAAGAGATGTTAAATGAGGACCCCATTGCAGCCTTGAGTCGAGCGTAATCCCCAAGAAAACAGTTTTATCGACGAATTCTAATTTCTCCCCATTCAATACTATGTCACAATCACTACTTTTAACATTCGGTAAAGCAAATCTTATGCATTTAGTTTTTTTCCCATTTAATACTAAATTATTAGCAGTGAACCAATTTTGGACTTGTAGTAGGGCGTTATTTACGTAGGAAAGATTTGATACACGTCTATTTATCTTAAAAATTAGAGAAGTATCGTCAGCAAATAACACCATTTGTGGTTGGTTTTTTAATAAATGGGGTAGATCATTAATATATACTAAAAAGAGGAAAGGACCCAATATCGAGCCTTGTGGAACACCCATTTTTACTTTTAAACCGAGTGAATTGATTCCATTAATTTGTACTTGCTGTTGTCTGTCATTTAAATAAGATTTTACCAAACAAAGCGCAAGTTTACCTAGTCCATTTGCACTTGGAGAATTGACCGTGAAGTAAATCGATGTGTGGGAGAACCCTTCATTGTGCGTGGTCTGACACTCACATGGCCGGTATTCAAACAACTAGGTTTGCAGTGTATCGGAATTATTGCTTTTGCAAAAATGAATACCCGTTATAATTTTATTTATTCCGTAGCAATGTGACTGTTGATTGGGTTCTTTTTTATCATTATTAAAATCTATGGTCATGCTATAGATAGCAAACGAACCATCCACAGGACTACAGGGTATAATGAACGAAAACATGAACAGTAAATTACCTCCTTTTGATTACTATAACTTTCATGGGAAAGTGAACAAATGGCACTTTTTATGGCACCAGCACAATTCAACAATGGCTCCACAGTGTACCATTCTACAGATATCAATTCGTTTCGCTTACCCCATCAAAGTACAGGGGTAAATATATTATGGGGGAGAGAGAAAGATACAAAAATAATAGCTCTGTCTCTTTCTTACTACACGTTTTAGTTCCCAAAGGTGTTATTTTAATATCAGATATTCGACCCCGTAAGCCATATCAACCCGGGGGTGTCTTAAAACAGAGGTATTATTATACCATGGGGTTGACGTAGCAAGTTAACCTTAGGCACTGACACTGGCTCGTCGCGAAGGCCAGGTGCGAACCGACACGTGTAAAATAATTATGTAATTATTTGATTGGCAACCGAACTTAGAATGGGGTAGAGTTATTGATTAATGGGAAGCAACAAACACTATATTTAGTAAAACTTAATTCAAGCAGGTCATAAAGCTTTTCTCTTGGGTAGCACAACTTTAGAAAATAATAGATATGCCGTGGTAAAAAGAATTACCAACTAGCAAGCCGGTACCAAGTCTGACTGCCCTGGACTTGATCATACTAGAGTCACTTAAGCAAGCCCTTCTTATGTACAGTAAAGCACAAATTTATGTTCAGCCAATTCACCATAGTAAGCTGCTTGTAGATAGTAACTATGTTCAATCAATACTCGTCCCTCGGGAACAATTCGTTAATAACTTTACACGGCGCCCGCGGGAATCAGCGAGGAGTTCCTATAACGTTATTGCAATCTATGCGTATAGCAGCGTATGACAATTGTACCTATACATCAGTTGGAATGTCCGTGGAGTTTCTTGCCCGTTCTTCTCCACAGGAACCTTCTACGCTTTGGAATGGACAACTAGCTTCATATTTCTGACTGACCGACCCCTTGACAATTCAAAAGTGCCTGTAATTGGTTTGATTTTAATAAATGCTTTGAGTTAAAGTTTGAGTCATGTTACACTTGGCCCTACTGCCAAGCATGCCCATGAGGTATGTACCGCCCTCCAGATTGGAAAGAAAGTGAGAAAGTGCAGTCTATTTTACATGAGCATTTTCAACAATTCACTGGGAGGTAGACGGAATACACGAGGGAGTGCACTTGCACGCGGAGCATGTTTTAGTTAGGTGGACGAACGTATTGCCGAGTTTCGTCTGAAAACCCTTATGTAACGAGTCCTGTTACTTGAAGGGAATTGCGGTCTTGGAAATACTTTTAAGAACCTGACATCTTAAAGCTAATATTCGTCTATTCGGTGGTAAGAAATGTAGGCATAACTCTTTTGGCTGGTTTTTCATCTATTTGGAACGAGGGTGTCACACGCTGATTTCAGCAATGAAACTGAACGTGATCAGCATTTCTATAAACGCTTTCAATAGCTGTCAGTGTTAAAATGGAAAATTGTACACTGACAGCTCTTGAACGCGTGTGAAATCCGCTCTTAAATTGTTATACAATGTGTAACAAAAATCCTGTCCGATCCGAAAAGAAAAAAACAAAATAACCTATTCTATTAAAAATTGGTAAATTTTCAACAGGAGTCATACTCATAAGTTATGACTTGTAGACACCCACTAAACGACGCCCCCCCGTGCCCCATGTTAAATATTTTTACATGGGCAAAATGCGGCGAATTAATTTTTTCATGATAAATACCAGTTAAATAAATACCCTCACGAATAGGACAGGGTTATTGTTACACGTTGTATGTATATATGCTGTTGTTTTACTAATTAGATAAATAAACCCTTCTAATACCAGCCTATTATTATCCCATTGCAGGGCAAAGGCCACACACGGCCACACATAAGGGACGAACCATGAGCATTGATCACCATGCAGGTTTCCTGAAGGAGGGATGGCGATTTCAGACTTATATTAATTACTAGCTTTTGCCCGCGACTACGTCCGCGTGAAATTTATTGTTCCCGTGGGTGGGCCACGGGTCGCATATTGTTTTTCTCAGTCTTCAGGGTCTCTCAGCCTTTTTTTATTTTTCTTGACTTCTAAGGGTTGTAGCGTGGTGTTAAATAGCCTATAATCTTGCTCAAGAATTAGAGTATCAAATGCAAAAATCTAATCCTACTGGTACTTCCAGAGACTAGCGCGTTCAAACAAACAAACTGTTTGTTATTAGTACATAGATGAGTTAAGTTTTCTTCATCATGTTCTCCTTCACCGATTTCAGTGATGTCTAAGATAAACTAAGAAAGTACATATGAATTGAAAAAGTGTAATTGGTATTACTTGCCCAGATTTGAAACCTTCTATTTTAACTAAAATTACTTGTGGCAAGAGTAGGACCACGTTAAAAATGCTATGGTTGGGATTCAAACTCAAAATCTGTCATTCGCTAGCCCAATAGAAACTTAGCAAAATAAAAACTTGAATACCAATTTAGCCTGGAAGTATGTTTTTGTTTGGCTATTACCATCGAGCCAGTCTGTGCCTCTAGTGCCATGAATATGTAAAGATCGTCTGCGACTGACAATAGTCCTCAGCGGGAAAAGCGCTCGTTCTAAACGACTTCCATTTTGTTCTGTAAATAAACAAGCATGGCGGACCGAATAGGGAAGTTTTGGAGCGCTGCTGTCAATTAAGCAGGAAAATGGCGGACTGCCACAGGATAGTGCAGTATAAGGAACTTTATATATGAAATGTTCTGGTTGGTATCATACTACCTATTTATTTTTGGAGGAGTACTTGAAAGCCTAAGTGTCCTTTTTGTATAATTATGTATGTGGTTAGTTATTTAAAGTTGAAAGTTTAGAGTATGAATGTGGGTGGCTACGAGTAGAGGGAGACCAAAGAAACGATGGATGGACTGTGAGAAAGATGATATATGACTAGAAGTGAGATGACAACTGATAGAGAAGTATGGAAGAAAAAGACATGTTGCACCGACCAGAGTTAATTTGGAATAAGGGCAGGAGACTGAGCTAGTGTAAGCAGATAGTTGTACAATAATATAGTTTGCATAACGTATATGCTTTTTAAAACAGTTCCTTGTCATAAACTGACTCAACCACTAAAGCTAGAAACACGAATTGTGAAAAATTACATTCATAAAATATGTTCCGTCGAGCATGGAAAGAGTACGAAGAACTAATGTTTCAAAAGGATTCCAGTTGAAGTTTTTATAAGAACTAAGTCAGGATCAAAAGCTAACGTAAATCTAATGAATTTTCCATTTATGATTAATTACGAAATTCTCGAAGCTAAACGGTACGGTGACCTCGGTATCTGAAGACTTAGTCTTCAGATACCGAGGTCACCGTACCGTTTCCAATATATTTAAATAGTCCCACATAGTGTACGAACTGTTACATTTTATTTATTGTCACATAGTATGTAGGTACATCCGTACATAGTACAACGCATGATGAATGAGTTCGGCGGCCCGTTTTGCGCATGCGTGAGTACATCGACCGCCATATTTATAGTCCCATACGAAATGCTGCACCGCCTCTGAAGATAGATCATCTACTTATACTCCAACCACAAAGTAAAGGATTACAATGTGGGTTTGTTCACAGAATTAAGTCAAGCCACCATGAGGAAACAAGTCGCGAGGTAAACTTTGAGTATGAATGTGGATGGCGTGAAGAGATGGGGAAGACCAAAGAAACGATGAATTGAATTTGTTAACGATATGGCTCGAAAGGGAGTGACCATACGGACTACTGAGATGACGACGAATAGAGAAGTACAGCAGACATGCTCCGCCGACGAATGATGAACTGAATCAACCACCTCATTGGGATAAAGATGAAATAATTAGACTACGATTCTTGTAAGCTGAACTTGGCTACTTTTTGGATGGCCAAGAAAGATCGTAGTCGAAAAAAGCCGTAGGTACGTCGGTCAACTTCCACCGTAGGTAAAAAGTCAAATTAACTAAACAACAAACATTTACAATTTTCTTCAACAATTTATAAGTGAATTCTATTGTTCGAGGCCAGCCAACCAAACAATAAAACAAATATGTATATGGGATTTAAAATATATCGCGATAGGATAAAACTACGTATTTTTTATTTTTGTTCCGAGAAATCAAACAAAAAACAACATTTATTCGGCAACGATTTCGGCTGTAGGCTGTAGGTAAATCGAAAATGTAATTGGTGTATAAATTCGAGGTATATCCGAATGGTATCCGAATATCCGATATTGCTGCCTCTACGTGTCGGATTTAGTGCTGATGTGGTCGGTACTTCTGCATATATCGAATAGTTTGGGGTTACCGTGAATATTATTTAAAAAAAAAGTTGTTCCTGTTTCTAGTTGAAAAGACGTATTACTCGATTGAAGACTTTTTAAATGACAAATTATGACTAAATTTAATTTTCTTTGACATTCTAAATAATTAATAATATAATTCAATTACTTTATTTTATGCGGCTCATGACATTTTTCAATTGCTTCATTTCTTTTATCCTAGACTTTATTAATTATGATAGTAAAAATAACCTGCTTACTAATATTATATTTGTATGCCGATTATTGGCCGAACATACAGATCACCTAAAATGTATAAATAACACCTTTTTGTACTTATGTTCACAAATAAAGATTGATTTGATTTGATTTGATTTTTATTTAATATATTTCTATTGGTCTGATTTATTTATTAATTCATATGTTTAATGCCAAATACTCGTATCTTACTTGGCGTCCGGTTTAAAATACTTAGCATGGTACGCATTACTTACGAATTGCCTTCGGGATGTCTAAGTTTCATCAAAGGCTAGTCATAACTAAAATACCAAACCGATAAGTAAACCGATACGTTGTGTAGCAACCGAGTATCACGAACATTACTCGTAGTTTAATAACTGTTACTCTGAATATGTTATACCTTTTTTTTTTTTTTTTGACGGTGGGCAATTATCAAATAACTTCTCCCGCTCTGGGCGGAGCGGGGGGGTGTGTCAGACTTTTACTGAGTAAAACCCACCCGTGTTCCTTCCGTTGACTGTGTGCCGGGGTCGCGGCCCCGTCAGTTGTGCTGACATCTCTTAGAGACGCGCGTGGAACACAACGCGTCGACCCGGGCCTGGTCCTTATCGGACGGCGAGCTACCCATTGCTCACCGTCCGCAAGCCCGCGCCAACGGTGGGAATATTTTATGCCTAAATAATAATTAATACTTGTCCATTTTACATCAAGGAAGGCGTTAGGCAGGGATGCATCCTCTCACCTCTGCTCTTGAATCAATTTCATCACCTCAGCTTGAAAACCCTTGAGGGATGGAAAAAGGGGTTTGCTGTTGGTGGAGCGCTCATTTCCAATCTGAGGAACGCTGACGATACCGTTCTACTTGCTACAACATATGACGACATGTAGGAGATGCTACATAGATTGAAGGTAGAAAGTGGCAAATTAGGGCTTGCAATAAATAGGCAGAAAACCAAGCTTATGGTCATAGATCTTGTGGGAAAGCTATCGGGCGCCTGTTAGTTAACATCCTAGGCATCGATACTGTGGACAGTTTTTTTGGTCTTTATCTGGGCTCGAAGATTGATAGAAATAAAACGACGCACAGCCATGGCTAACCATGCTACGCCACCAGAACATCTGGAAATATAAGCTATAAAACGAAAGCCCGATAAGTCACAGCACTAGTTTTTCCGATTTTCCTCTATGAAGTTGAGACGTGGAAAATCCAACAAAGAGAAAGACAGAGGATAGACGCATTCGTAATGTGGTGCTCGAGGCGGATGCTCCGAATATCGCGGATGCTCCATGGATAGCCAAGCATACAAATGTATCTGTCCTTTCCCAACTCGATATCGAGACCCAATTGTCTACAGTTTGCCTACAGCGTACTTTGACCTATTACGGCCACAAAATGTGAAGGGGAGATAGCCTTGAAGCTAGTTATTGTTGGCAATACCGAAGGAAAGAGAGCACGAGGCCGGTCGCTAACACTATGGACCAACCAAGTAATATAAATCAAAAGCAGCTACGTCCCGTCCGTCCTCAAGCTATTTCAGCAGGTGGTGATGGCAACTTCGGACCGGAGTCGATGGAGGCAGATTGTTGGGGTAGAGTGACCACGAGTCTCAGTAATGAGGAACCGATTGAAGAAGAAGTGCATTTTTCTCACAATTATTTAAAGCACTCACACCAAATACTGTAAAAGGGGGATTTTTTTTGTTTATTCTATAAGCTTATAAAAGAAAATTCTCCTGAAACATGATCAATATTGTTTCAAAGTATTAATATAACATCACTTATGAGCCGCTCGAAACTTGGTAAAAATATAAGCTCAATATAAAAGTTTTAAGCGCCTACTTAAAGTTATTTACATTATTTACAAGTTAGTCGGATGACGTAGGTCCAGCTTATAAATACACGACCGTTTTATCTCAAGAGGAAATAAAACATCACAGAGGTATAACAGAATTATTACGGAAAATATCGTGTCACAAGTTTAGTAGATAATATATATATAGAGCCCTTTATATTGGGTAACTCTGAAGAAGTAATATTGTCAAACCTATTTTACTTTTTCTGACGTCAGAGACGTGTATCGGCTTCAACTTTTAAACTTTGACTGTGTCTTAATAAATTAAATATAGCAGATAGATTAGGGAGACTATTATTATACCAGCAATGGGAACATCAGAGCCATGCAATGCCTTTTTTATTTTTCATAAAATGTTTTCTTTATTATTTTTATCTACTGGGAAAAACTCTAGAACCTGAAGGTGCACTAATAATGATATTTTTATAATAATCAATGTAATTACTAAGCTTTTAGATAATATATCAATTATTAAAACTCTGGCATAAACAGAGATAACACTTAAGTAATAAAAATAAAAAATAGCCTTTTTTTACATAAACAAATCATGCTGCCTTTAGTTTATCACTCGAGCTCGAAACAAAAAATTATTGCCTACATTTACATAAACCTCGAATCGCACATGAAGAAATGCCTCTCCTAATCAGATGAATGTTTGATAACGGCGGTTTCGCCCCATCGACCGGCACAACCTATTTTTAGTCATCGACCGGTGTATACCTACGTGAAAATTTCAGAAGGCTGCTATTGGCTAGGCCAATATGACGTCACTTTTCACCCCTGGCCAATAGCAGCGCTGCTTTTCGCGCATGGCCCGAAAGCCTTTTCAGATCACTGTCGAGGCTCGCCAGTTCGGGCGAGGTGTTCCCAGGTGTGCAAGTACCCGCCAACACAAACAAAGGTCAATATATTTTTATTTTTTAGACCGCCATATTGATTTCCGTTCGGTTTTTGAAAATGGCAATTGATTCGTGCGGATTT
Organism: Agrochola macilenta; assembly: GCA_916701695.1. Lineage (NCBI taxonomy): Eukaryota > Metazoa > Arthropoda > Insecta > Lepidoptera > Noctuidae > Agrochola > Agrochola macilenta. The sequence continues at coordinate 22,121,363 of OU753563.1, read as the reverse complement.
TGATTTTTGTAGAGATTTTTTTGTAGTGTGTGTGTTATAAATAATTCACATTTATTTCTTAAAGCTAAATATAGATTTTTTGTAAGATCGAAAATCGTTGATCCAGTGTTTCATTGGTATAGTGTGCTAGTGTGATTATTTGGTGCATTTTGGTGGCAAAATAGTGGGTTTGTCAATGTGTGGGTTACATAATTCTTACGTAATACGTATACATGTGTTGTGTGTGGTTGTGTGAAGTATGTAAGGATGTGCATGAGGGATTGTTTGAAATGGACTGCCATTACTTGTATTTGATAAAAAAAATAAGGCAAATTAACCGCTTTGAATATGTATATATTGGAGTGGATAAAAACTGTTTCAAGTCATAAAAACTATGAAGAAGAACCGCGATATCGAAGGCATTGCGCGAATGAATGCACAATATATTCATTCTGTGTACAAAAACTAAAATTTTATTCCTAAAGAAAGATCCTTTTATACTATCTAAATATTTGAAGCCTATTGCTGTACTTGGAGATATTATCTTTTCTTCAAAAATGCTGTTCGAGTTCGCGTAAAATTTTAAAGTTAAAAAATATCCATCTTCCATCAACGCAGATTAGGAATTTTCAATAATGTATGGAATGTTTGTGGAAAAACTAAGAATTTACTAATTATTCATATTATTTTGTCACCATTTTACGCAAAAATCCGTTTCCATTATCCGTAGCCGCGTAGCACCACCCGCTACGAAAGCGTAGCGCGCCGTAGCCGACGGCTACGAGATGAAGGCGCTTTAAATACGAGGGAAAACGAAGTTATATTTAATTGAATACAACTTAGAATAATACTACACCCTGGTAGATTGTTTTTAAATACATGTATGCACCATATTAATACATTAGTAGTTTAACTCCATGTGATGGGATGGTAAGACAATAGCATCCATTTCTGTGAGAAACCTTTACGGGTAAATTATAAAAGAATTATTGTTATATAAAATAAATAAATATACATGAATGTATACCATTGCAAGAACCATACCTTATTTATGGTTTTAAAGATAAGAACCGTTTTCAGTAATCGTTTATAACATTCTTAGTTAAACTAAGAAGCCTGCTTTATAATAATTCATTAAATTAGTATTCGTTTTTTAACCAGTAAAAGATTTAAATAAAATAACGTCTAAAAACAATACAATTTTACATGTTATTACATGATTAAAAAACTGTAATAATAATAAATATTAACGGAACGCGTAAAATCATGTCCAAATGAGTTTATAATTATTAATTTACCGCATTCAAGGCAGTAATTATAAAGTCGTTAGGCTTTATTATACCAACCAGATTTTCAACCATACTCTGTCAAAGCCTTCTCGAGAACTTTAAACTTAAATTAATGTAATTCTCCAACAAAAGCAAAATATATAAGTAATTCACAAAAGTTACATTTTGGTCTCACAAAGGAATGGAAGTCGTAAACCGCGTCTGTTTCCGGTCGCAAGATGGCGGCCGGAAGTGGCTGAAGTGGTGGCATCCGGTGGTACACATCCGTTGCGGAGGCTCTCGACTTTAGATGAGGGAAATGTGATTTTTTGCCGAGGAACTTTTAAATGCTTTACTAAAAACCCATACATTTTTACGTTACTAAACTAAAAGCCTACAATATCTCAGAATGCTTCGACTGCATTCTACCGCAGCATGAATTGGTAATAAGAAACCGACACTTTGCTTTATCAGACCTTTGTCTGTCATCGTTACACCTGCCCCGTGAAACATACTCCTAGTACGCTCTTCAATTGAATCCAACTAGGCCTTCCTAGTATGTGCTTCAATTGAGAACAGCCCATCTTAGAAATTAGTCTTGGGATTCACTTAAATAAAAGATGCACCTAACTTCCGGGCTTTTGTAGTGAGTGATATTTATAACAAGTAGTTTAGTATACCTACATTTTGGCAAATGGCTTCTCTGAAATATAGGGTGCACTCACTTTCCCGGATTTTGTACTGACATTTATAACGAGTAGTTTAGTATACTACCATTATGTGAAAAAGCAAGGCCACAGAGCCCTACATAGTGTATCGGGGCCAATGCTGTGTTCTACATTTAGTAGGGGGTAGGTATGGTTGAAGATTTGCGATACGCTGGCACTCTGCCAAGTGTATAAGCTGTGTTTTAACACTATTGGTCAATGATCATCCGGCTATTGCAGTTAGGTTTCATAGTATAGGATGGTTATGATTATCCCAAATGTGATTAGGAATAGGGTGAACTTAATTATGAGTAGGAATTTACTTAATGGTACATCATTTATTAGCTTAAATGAGAGAATGAAGACTTTGGAAGAAGTGGAACAATTTTTTTCAGGCAGTTGACCAGTTAGTTTTCATCTTGCACTGTTGTTAAACCGACGAAAAAAAATCTGAAAAGCGAAATATATATAATAAACTTTTAGTGTAACTAAGCTCCTAAACTAATTTAAGTAATACATTTGAGGCGGCGCCAAACACATTCAACGAAGATCCATCAAGCTACCATTTGTATTTTGTAAAAAAGTTTTTTAATTTCGCTTTTGAGTTACCATTTATAATTTTCCTCAAGTAAGGAATTCCCTCAACAGCGTTCTGTCTCCATCGTCAATGACAGTCATACCCAGCTAGGTCTAAAGTTCTCTTCAAGGTTGAATGAAATAAGCCCAAACACGATGTAGCTGCTGCCAACTGCTGAGGATCTCTCGCGACTGTCTTCCGTCTCCATCAACTCTCTGTATTATGTGGTTGTTTTATCAATACTACTTATGTGAGCGAAATTACAACAGAATTGGTTCACAGTAGAAAATTTAGCAGGTGAAATTCTATCAACCCCAATTTTTTTACCCTTTTGGGTGGATTTTAGTTTTCAATTTTACATGGGACCAATTTCGATGTATACCCTCCCCAATAAAATAAAAATAGTTCAAATCGGACTACTCAGTAAAAAGATATGCGTTGCCATATATTAAAAAATATATAACGTGTCGACTTGAGAACCGTCGGGTAAAAATGGACCTGTACTTACACATTAGTTAAGGATTATCCTAGGATTATGATAATAGTTCTTAGCAGTTTATTAATGTACATTATTTCTGTTGTTACAGAAGCACACGCGGACGCACCATGGTGAACAAGCCCACAATCAATACATATCAAATACTGCACTGATTACTTATAAACCTAACGTTTACACTCTAATTATAAACTATATACTCACGCGATATTTTACAAAATTAAGTGTCTTTTGAAGACTTTGGCTTTAGGGACTTTTGGGGGTAGGATAGTTCGGTGGGGGGTGTTTGAAGTGTCGACCGTGGAGGCGGAAAGCAGTGCGTTGTTAGGGCGGCTGGGGGGCGCGCTGCGTGGGGGCGCTGCCGCCGCGTCGCCCGCGCGGGTCGCCAGCTCCATCAGGGGCTACCTGTCCAACAAGGTCGGGTCGCTGCAGCTCAGGGATACAGGTACGATATGTTCAGTGTTATGAATGGATGAATGTGTGGGCACCTGATGCAGGTCGCCAAGATTAACTTAGAACGTGCGTGAAACGTTTTTTGGTCTTTTAATACTGAGGAAACGTATCCTGCTACAACTCCTTGAATTGTGTTGGAACTATTTTAATAAACTGTATGTTTCTAAATCAATACCCTATAAAACATTAAATCTCGTGATTCAAAGGACCGTAACGACAGTTTATATGACCAGTTTCAACACCAAACGCGAACCAAATCGTTCCTTTTTCCCGTTCATCAATTTGATACGGAACCCCAATAATAATTCCTTACAAGCACTCAGCAAACAAAAGGACAAGCCCCTAAAAGACAAAGGTATTATTATTTACGATGATATTAAGACACAACACAGAATCGCGAGAACCCTCCGTGAACAAACATTGTGCCAACCGCCACCAACAATCTCATACACACACAACGACCAAATATAAACCTTATTACGAGGGTGTAGAGATTATGTGGACGGCAAATGTTTGGTGAAGCTAACGATAAGCAAATATTTGTGGAACAACGTTATAAAGTAAATTGGGGGAGGACGTGACGTAATATAAATAAAGGAGCAGCCGGTTCTGTTGGAAATGAGAGATTCTGTATTCAATAAAAAAAACACGATCATGATTGGTAATTGGAGTAAACAGTAGTTTAAAAAAAGAAAAAAACAGAAGAAAATTCGCCCGGCGCACGCATGCTGTTTGATACCCGGTTAGGCATGATACTTTGGTCTTTATTATTGTTATTTATTTATTTCAATCAACTTTGGATCATACAATTAAACTAAATTAAAAATTATTAAACAAATTAAATAAAAAAATTACATTTAAAATTGTGAATTATACATTAATACTTTTGAATTTATAACAGATAAATAAAATTAAAACAATACCTTAACATTAGGCAGTACGTGAACCATACAGCAGTGGTTCACCTACTGACAGTCAAAGTAGTAGTAGTCGAAGTTTATGGTCCAATGAAAAGACTGAAACAATTTTACCTACAAATCTTTCTAAAGTGCAATGTTTAAACTGGGAGCCTGCCGTTTTACCGAAAAGATTTTGCCCAAATTTCACTACCCAAACAAATTTTAGCAACCTTTTTTTATACCAATGCAATGTTTGGAATGATTTTAGTACGCACATTTTCATTTGGTCAAATTTTTACTTGGCAGAATATTATCAAGGATAATGTCATTTAGCCATTTGGTCTTTAATCAAATGATTAATTTCAGCAAACAATCTTTAGACAATAAACGTTTGGTCAGTTAGTTATGGAACTAGTTAGACTAGGTTAATTATTTAAAAAAAATGGTTAGGTTAGGTTAGGTTAGAACCGTGACCTCCAACGCACGAGCCGAGCGAGCGTACCGAGCGGTGCCGCGGCAGCGGCCGGCGAGTGCCAGAAACGACTAGATTATATAGAAAAAAAACAGGCTACCCGAAACTGAACTAGTTAGACGAGATTAATTATTAAAAAAAAATAAAAAAATATTACCTGTTTAGAATTTGTCCCAAGTGGAAAAAACACCCTTGTAATAAAACGTTTTTATTTTGCGTAAAATTCGAAGTATCGAGGAAATCGTGTTATTCCAACTGAAATACATATTTGACTAAATAAAAATTGGTAAAAGTACTAGTTGGTAAACAAGTTATTGTTTAAACGTTCACTTGCAAAACATTAGGTTTGTGTTACAATTATTTGGGAAGATTTTTTGCTAAGTAATAATTTGGCAAATTAAATTATGCGGAAAATTGTTTGGGAAGTGATAATTTGGCAATTTATTTTCGATGAAACAAGGGAAAACCGTTTAAACTACTCGTCTGTTAAGGCAATGACAAGCGATGGGTTCACTAATGTTTCACCAAAACACCATTGACAAATTTTTACTTTACAACCAACGTTTCGTATACTATTTATTTCACAAAAAAATTATTCCGCAAATGTTTTTTTTTTTATAAACACTCGCTTTACAAACATTTGTTTAGTTACAAATGTTTCGCATGATATTTAATCATTTTTCATTTAATATTTAGATTATTTTGGAAAAATCACGTTTACTAAATATCATTTTATAATAATTTTTCTAAACCTGTGTTGTGTGATCATGGTTGCAATTTCCATTTGGGTCGTTGAATAATTTACAAGCAAGTACTAAAGTTCTTAAGCCTATTAAAGTCTTTTTTTATATATATTCTAGTCGCGTAGGTGGTCGCAGTTCTAACCTAACCTAACCTAACCCTTTTCGCGAGTTAAAATAATTAATCTAATCTAACTAGTTTGGTTCCGGGTAGCCTACTAAAATATTATTTTTACTTCTGTTAGCACAAGTCGTGAACTGGCTTTTAATTTTAGTTTAAATATTTTTTGTTAATTTATAAATTAATATTACCCTTTTGCCTATTTAATGAGTTTCATTTTTAGGAAATTGCGTAATGCAATATGTTAAACGTTTTTATTCCAAACATTGTTTTATGAGATAACGTGAATAAAACATGAATTGTTTGTCAAATAATACGTTAATAAAAAAAAGTTTATCGGATAATTATTTTCTTAAGTGAATTATTTGGCAAACTTGTTGTTGTATAATGATCAAATAACAAATCATGTTTTTGCCAATCGTTACTTGTCAAGTGAAAATTTGTAAATTAATTTTTGGTGAAATGACTGGTCACCCAAGCGATGGTAATGAAGAATTTGGTATGAAATTGTATGTTAAGCGACGAAGAGCTTCATAAACATGATGTGTCTTATCTCTTAACCATGGATCTAAACCTCCATACCGGCCGCCAACAAACCAAAGATTCTTACAGACATAATTTTGGTACAGACATTACTTAAAGTTCAATCAATTATAATCGAAACCCGAATTCAATTAGTCCGTCCAATCACGTTCGATTGATTGCGGACGAGTCTAAATAATTAACGCACAACGACTTAGTCTTTGAACAGAATGAAATATTAGGGGCTAATTACTTTGGTCGGCAAGGATCGGAGGGCTTCGGGGCTTGCGAAGTATTTGATTTGATAGGAAGGTAAATATTTTAATTAAAATTATTTGGAAAACAATAATGTTTGTGCTTGTTTGTTGTGCGTTAAATTATTCTGATCTATTAGAAGTTCACAAAATCCAATGTACCTGTGTGAGGTCACACAAAATTAAACAATAAATACAATCGATATTATTCTATCGATATTCAGAAGGAGTTTAAGTACGTGGTGGTGACAATGATCACATACTTAAAAAAACAGCTCCTTTTAAACTTTCTTGCTCAAAATCCAGCAAAATAAAAGATACAAAAAAGTTAGAGATAATCAGAGCCTACAAAATCCAATTAAAATCTTCTGTCAGAAACCCTTTACAACAATATACAGCTAACAGAACAATATCTATAGCTGGTAACTATTTGTGTGCAAAATCAAGCCAGCCTAATATTTGTAACTTTCGCCACAAAACCAACCCTCGTTGTCCAATTCTGCCGACTTTCCCCTCGGGCTCTAATTGCGTCAATTAATGTACCGTGGTGACGCAGGTTCGAGTCCCGGGCTAGGAAGGGTAGAGTGGCTGAGGAATTTGGTGACGCAGGTTCGAGTCCCGGGCTAGGAAGGGTAGGCCGGCTGGGGAATTATTAAAGATATGACTATAGGTGAGGTTGGTTTTCCTTGCAGTTTTTTTTTTTTGTGAGAGTAATGTAATAAAAAAATTCATGTAAGCTCGTTGTGAATTAGAACTGCTTTCGTTTGTATCGAATGGAAACGAACAAATGAATAAATTAGTAATAAGAGTAACTAATATAACTGAGGGGCAATTCCCGTAATTTTTGAGGACGTTCGCATTCGCATCTCATTCGCAATCTGTCAAAAAAACATTCTATTTACCAACATTTTTGACAAGATTGACAGATTGCGACTTGAAAGTGAACGTTTTTCAAGTACGAGAAAATGCCTTCAGAGTTGAGTGCAGTTCGCGTAGTAGAATTTTGGGCTAAACATACCTATTATAATATGAACGTTCTCAAATCAATACTTTAAGAAGAAGAATATGAGTAATACTTAAACTTCAAACCACGGTGATTACACGCTACGAAACAGATTTAGATATAGTGTAGGCAAACTGAACACACTTTTGCGTTGACGTCATTTTATGAGCCAGTGACTATTTTCTTTACACTTTGTCCACATAAACTTCTCTTCTCTGAAAGTGATATGACAGTGTAATTCCCAATCACACTCAACCATTTGAACAGAGAGCAGTAGGTAAGCATTTTCCCAACTTTAATTTTATTTCCCAAATCGAACAGTCCCCTTAGCTCCCCCTCTGCCGGGCCCCTTCTCATTAGGCGTGCAACCTAACACGGACCTATAATTTTTCTACTCATTCCAATAATGACGACATTGGGGTGTCTAGTTAATAGGCTATGGGTAATAACCGTTTTTCTAATAGACTTGCTCATAAATATCGCTTAAATTTTATACGAAAATTATTCTTAATTATGGGAAATGGGAAGCTATAAGGACGGTTTAAAATGTGGTCCATAAATAACGATGGTTAAGGTTTAATTATTGCATTGTTGTTTTCTATTTTACGGAATAATATTAATATTATTCGGCAATGGCTGAATTAATTAGTAAATATTTTTATTTCTTTCTCTATTTCGTTTTTGTTTTTTTTTAGGAATCTCTCAGAAAAACAGTTCCTGTACAAAAAATTTCTTCATTTCTTTTCTTTCCGTAATAACCACAATTGCTAATCAGATTGGTGACTATGGCATATCTGTAGATATAACGCGATCCATTTTTACCTCTTTAATAATCAGCCCTGTGAATTGGGATTGACAACATAAAATATACAATTCTGACAGAACTCCCTTTACAAACCATATTTCTGTATTAAAAGCCGATTCCGCAAATCGAAATGCGAAAATGAGGGCCAATCTCGTTTTCGCATTTCGATTTGCTACCAAGACACTTTTACTTTACAAAAACAAATGAAGATTTAGGTCATGTCGTGTTCCATTGCGGCTTACGTTCGCGATTCGCTTGCGTGCCCTCAAAGTGAGCTGGCAATGTAAGTTGACATTTAATTTTTACGGTGACTTTACCGTATTGGACGAAATTGGATTTTCTTTTTGAATGTTAACCGTCACTGTCGAAGATCTCTTTGTATGGAGATGTGTATTGCGAGGATTTTTATGGTGAGGGGGTGAGTAGACATGTAGGTAGGTAATGTTTCCAGTCATATTATACGTTGGAGTAGCGTGAGATATAGACAGGTGGATGCAAATTTCATCAACATCAACGCAGCGCAGTCAGCGCAGCTACACATCTCTTATTATGGCTCTGTTTATCCTCAATTTCGAGCTTGGTATAGTAATGCCTCATTAGTTTTTGGTAAATTTAAGTTCATTATATCACCGAATTTTATTTTCTTGCAAAACTATCTGGGTTAATGCATAAATTGCCTAAAAGTCAAGTGATTCTCATATTTCAAGCATTAAAAAATCATACAATTAAATATTAACTCCCAGTACCATTCGTACATATCATTAAATTTTAAAAACAAACCCTTACTTAATTTCAACTGTACCGTACCCGACATACTTTCATTAAATACAAAGTTAACAATACACTACCTACTGAGGGGAGAGCGGGGCGAGCGGGCCCGCTCCCTGTTTATGAATATTTGATATTGCCCGCCGCTGGCAGAAGTCAAAACTCGTGTACTATGCTAATATCGCCGACAGACATGACATGATTGTATTTCGGGAAGATGCTACCTTCCAGCATTGATGGCTAGGGTGAAAATTGGAAAAAAGGTGCAGGTTGTTGCAAAGTTGCGTTTTTTTTCGTTTTGCCCAAAGAAAAAACAAAGCGCTTATAATGTCTCTCCAAGAATAATAGGTACCTACCTATTTGCCGTTCTGTCGTAACTTAGTCTAGAAATAAAACTTCCGAGAAATGAATACATAAAGCTTTACAAAGAAAACAATGTTTTCGATAGAATCGAATCGATTCGCGGCAGCACTATTTATTATTTATATTCGTCGAGCACACGCCAGCCCGCCAGCCCGCCAGCCCGCCAGCCCGCCAGCCCGCCAGCTCACCAGCCGCAGGGTAATAGAAAATATCGATTTCACGGCTTTTCTTGCAGAATATTTTATTTGTAGCGTTGTCAAGGGAATTTGCTGTAGTGAATTGTTTTAGGTAATTTTTTGGTTTGTATGTCTATGAATATAGGATAAACATAATCCGATGGAAGAAATGGAAATCCGAAAGATAATAGGTTCCATATCTTGACGTCAGGCTGTCAGTTTCCACTTACTGCTATTGTCATCTTAAAATATTTTATAAATTTGTCATTTATATAGAACGCAGTTTTCGCAAGGTTGAGAACTATTTGAAGATGTAAATTGCTAGCGGTTCCTTTTCATCAATCCCCTTAATTAATCATTTTGATTATCTACAATATTAAGGTGGAGGTAAAAGCCGTTGTCAACTCCCCATGAAACATAAATTATTTTAACGATTACACAATTTTATTGAAGTAGCCAATTCACAACGGATCCACATAAGAATACATCGTACTTCCACTAACACTTCATATTTTCCTCCATTTCCATATCACCACTCGTATCTCAAACACAATAAAACACCAGCATGTCCGTCCATCCATCACACCAGTACGCCACGCGCCGCCCCTCGTGCTTTGACAGTCTGTGACAAATGGATCCGAACGATAGCCGACTTGTGACGTAAGTGGGCCATGCTATGATACAATGCGATGGGGTATGGAATATGAAGTGGTGTTGATGTGGAAGTATATTGTAGAATAATAAACTTATAAATCTATCTATTGCCTTCGGTATGACTGATTCCTAGGGAAAGTCTTTGTATTCCTGGATAAAAGTAGGTATACTATCTGAGTTAATTGGCGTGATATTTTAATTAGGACGCAGAATTGCAGAAGTGGCATTTCTGTTTGTTGTAGCTTTTTGTACTAATTATAAAGTCTTGTTAATTAATTAATGATCGTCTGACGTACTTACGAAAAGGATTTATTCATTAGAACAAAACAAACCAATGAACGAAAATTACTAGGAATGAGTAATTATTGCGCAGTAAATAATTATAAAATCATTTTGTTTGTTTTGCGTTTGATTCTAGATTCTTTCTTTTCAAAACTATTTACTAATTCTTACATTTGATCGGTTTCACACAACGTTTCTAATTTATTCCACGTTTTCTAGTTTATCAACCGTTACCAATTGCGTGATGTTTTAACAATTCATAACTTCACGTTGAGATAACAATATGTTTGTTCTACAATGCCCATAACTAAATTCAATTATATGATACATTACCGATACCTAAGTAACTACAAAAAATAAACTTCTTCAACTCGATTAGTATTCGGTTCTCGTTTACGGCAATCACGTATTGTATTTATCTCCCTCGTAAGTATTCGTTTCCGACGTAGTCCGCCGTGCCCCAACGTCCCCTCGCGAGTGAACGTGTCTCAATCACCGACACGGGATGCATTTATCGAGTTTTTCTGTTTCGCTAGAATTGGGTGAGTAGTGTTTCTCTGTAACAAAGGAGTTTTTATTAAATATAGGCACAAGACTTAAGCTATTCATGTAAACAATATCTTGTAACCGTTATAAAAGAGTAACTTTTAAGCTATCCAGCTTAAAAGTTACTCTTTTATAACGGTTCCAGTTTTGAAACGTAAGGAAGAAACGTGGAAAGAGTGGAGGACATTGCCCCAGCCAAAAACAAAATACTATTTAGGTTCTTGTTAATTCTTCTCCATATGAAACTTCCTTCTGTAAAGTGCAACTAGAACCAATTCCTCTTTTTTTGAGCAATTTGTAATTTGCTCCTGTTAATGGTTTATTTGAAATATACGATTTGACTTTGACTTCGCTAGTTAGAATTAAGATCACTGTAAGAATTTTGTGACAGTAAAAACACAGCTAGCAAGTTTATAAAACTACGTGTATTTAGTTTACTGATTCAAATCCTATCGATGTAACAACTGCAACACAATTTACATAATATGTGTCCAATATTTTTATTATATTGTGTACTGGTTGTTTTATTTAAAAACATTGAGCCACCTTAAATTAGGCCCTTATTCTTAATTTAATTGTATTTTAAATCTTTTACAAAGTGTTGTTATAACTTACACAATTCGCAACTCCATTCACCCCGCGACAATAAACATTAAGCACAACAGTAAATTATCTAAACAATTAATTAACCACACAAAATTATCACATAATCGGAAACCAAAAAAATCACACTTGCAATTTAACACGACCCTTATCGCCCCTTCTTCCCCTAACAATATCCGAATATCCGCCGTATCCGCAGTATCCGCGTACCCGCACATTGTTGCGGGTACAACGGCAATAAATGTAAGCTGGGGAGAGGCAGACAATATTTATACGTAGAGGGGAACCACAATCATTAAACCCGGGATTAAGTTTGTTTGTGATGGCATTGTTCACTGCTTCACACCGGGTTCCGGGATGTAGAGGTGTTCCTATGAAACACGTTTTGTTTTAGTCGACAAGTGAAGCGGGTAATAATGGCAGGTAAGGGGTTGCTGTTTTTGTGAAAACTGGCGTTATTTATACCTATTTGCAGTGAAGTTTTCAAGAAGGTATGATTTTAAGTAATGTAATTTCCTTGTAGTTACTACTCCTGTACCACGAGCTAACAGAGAAACTTCTTTCTTACATGTCTTATCTCTTCTATCTCCGAAACAGTGGAACTTGCCAACTTGATTAAATTCCATACTAATTATAAATGTCAAAGTCTGTCTGTCTGTTTGACGCCTCAACGGCTGAACAGATTTCAACGAAATTTGGCTAACAGATGACTTAGGCTGCCTGACTGTATGACCTGGGTTAGGACTTTTTATCCCGGTAGTGCATTCCCGTAGGGTAAAGTTCTGATTTCCACGCGAGCGAAGTCGCGGGCAAAAGCGAGTTATTAATATAACGGTCTTATTCCTCACACCAGCATACTGCCATAGCAATAACTACAATATATCAAAAGGAATACACCGTGAGACATAACCGTTCTGGTGAACGTTGAACCATTATGATGCAATAAATATTTGCAAGATGGCTGCCTCCCCTTACAACGGTTTGTCATAACAACGGGGGCTTAGATAATGTGCGATTTTGTCGCGCTACTATTTTGTCGTAAACTAAACTTGTAGTTGCTTGTATGTTACCTTAGACTTTTATAATTTCATGTTTTATCTTTATTTCTTCGCCCCAATATATTCATAGGTCAAAATATAATAGGTATACAGCTATATCATTACGTAACACATTTTCGTTAACGATTTCGACTAATCTGTTTCATTTTGACAGTTCAACATCATTCATTGCGTTATTTACGTTGTTGAGCAGATTTTTTTTCGATTTTATGAAGCACTGGATTAGCAATCTGTATGAAAACGGTTCAGATTCTGATTGATCGTGTATTACGCAATTAGGGTACAGGTGGGAATAGTCTCGTTCTTGACAACGATGCCGCGCTGTATTCTTGCAAAAACAAAAACCAATTTAGCGTCAAATTCTGTTACCTTACATTACAATTACATATGTCATGCGTTAAATATACAGCGACTAAGAAGAGAAGATACTATGAAGACAGTAGAAATAAAACAAAAATAAAATTCACTTAACAAAAAATAAAAATGTGTACTACATTACATAAAATAAAATCTCACAATATTGCAGTAGAATAGATCACAATGCAATTTAAATAAAACGAATGATTAGAAGACAAAAATTTCATATAAAATAAATATGAACAATCCTTACCAATTATTTCCACTATTAAAACAAGTCATTATAAACAGGTATGTCAAGGTCAAGTGCCTTGGCTATAAATGTCCGATACAACATTTTCGTATGTAGGACAGTCAAATTTCTCACTATGAAAGGATTTTCATAGTGTCTTATTCACGGCATCTCTTATCTTTACAAATTGCCCATACAAAATCCTACGCAAAAAGTCGCACATGTCCAGCGAGCCTTAGGGGTTCCCTACCCTCCCTTGTTAAATTAGCCGTCAGTAATGTGTCGGTGGCGGGATGATTTGTGGCGATCGCTGCCGATAACCACGCTGCTAATACCGCCTTGTAAGGAGGGGACATTATACGGGTGCCATTACTTTTAAATGGTTAGAAAAAAGCGGAAGAAAATTGGCGAGAATGGCATTGCTCCAACGTGTCGAGTGTGTGTAGTACTCGTATGTTATTTTTCTCAATTCCAAGTTTTTCTTTCATTTGTCTTTAGAGAACAGTACCTGGGCGACCGGGCTCTGCTCTGGTGAAAATAGAGAATGCTAGGAAAGTTCGTACTAATTCCATGCTGCCATAATACTTAGTACATACGAATTACATGCTGTCATGATAGTAGGTACATACTAAGTCCATGCTGCCACGATAGTAGGTACATACTAATTCCATTCTACCATGATAGTTTGTACTTACTAATTCCATGCTGCCATGTCATTATTCTAAGGTGTTATTATTCTTGTTCTAAACTTTGGGCGAGCGAGCTATGCTCGGTTGAAAATAGGGAGAAAACGAATTTTCGCAAATATGAGACCTAGCTAGATCGAACTTTCATCGAAATCGTTACAGCTGTTTTCGAGAACGTGAATACAAATATATATATATATACAAATATTGCTCGTTTAATAGTATAAGGTTTATTGCTGCATATGTTTCATGTTTTAATAATGTTTTTATTACTAAAAAACATGACGCGATTGCTGTAGAATGTGATGAACACTGAAAAGTATTTTCATATTGTAGGCTAGGTAGTCATACTTCCTACTATAAAAATGTGAACGTTTGTAAGTTTGGATGTTTGTAAGTTTGAACGTTTGTTACTAAATCACGCTAATGGCTAAACAGATTTGGATGAAATTTGGCACACAGATAGTTTATTACCTGGATAAACATAAAGGATTATAGACATATAGGACTTTTATCCCGGTAGTATTTTCTCGTGGGATAATTTCCGACCTACACGCGGGCGAAGCCGCGGACGAAAGCTAGTTATAAAATAATTAAACCTAAGTGCTCGCAATAATAGTTAACAACCTTGTTTTTCTACTACAATCATTTTGAGTACTTACAGACAATTATTTTGTAAACGAAAATAAAAAAGGACGAAAATAATAAAAACAAGCACTTGAACACAACAAAAGCCCTAGAATACTAATAGGTACTCCTAACAATAAAATATGAGGGCCCTTAACGACGAAATCCTAATAAAATCTAACTAATCCAATCACGCCTACACTTGACATTCAATTCAAATTGCGAACTAAAATGGCGGCCGTTTTACGAAAATAGCCGAGCGCGACCGGGTGATTTCGGCACGGTTGGGTAACAGCTTTATTGGTCGCGGATCCCTCGTTATGCCCGGGAGTGCCCGGGCAGGGTCCGCGATGGGCAACACTACAGATTTACGAGTACGAGTCCAATTCGCGTTTTTTTTGACATACAACATGGCTGCTTTTAGTTTTTGCGGTAGGCCTTCGAATAAACTAAAATTGTATTTTTGGCCGACGTAGCAAGGTACCAATATTTGGTTAGCTTGCTTTGCTCCATTTTGTGTTGTTTGAAGGTTTGGATAAGAAACCTATTTTATATTCCAGCCTTTATGAAATGTTATTTTATAATAGAAATGTTGAAGGTCATCATAGGGTACGGGTAATTAAAGGCTTAACAATCGCCAACCAACCGACCCTAACCTAATAACCTACTACCTGCTAAATTATAGGACAACCAAGGAAAGGTTGAAAGCTGGTCACGACATAGTGCAATTTATCAACATTTAACATAGCATAAATAGCGTTTAGTGTGTAGCCATTAGTTATAAATTAACATCCGTTAAAAGTCTAATTTATAGGAGGATATAACGAAATCAAAATATAAAATGGTTCTCAAAATAAATAGCTTCTGAGTTTACGTGGAGCCTACGTCACCTCTTTAAGTTCTAGTAATCCATGTAACTAAACCCAATATCCATTAATTTTGTTCCGCACAGGGAAATTATTTCCTTCGGCATCAGCTTACACCACAACAATCATTATTTACACCAAACTACACATCACTCGAAACTCTACGCCGGTCTCACAGCATCCCATTTATCTATTTACACTAACACCCGCCTTTAAAAACAACTGAATAGAGTCTAATTTCCTTTGATTTAACAGTATAAATAACTTTGCTTTTTGTTCCCCTTTTCACTAGCAACTTTATTTCAACGTCACAGAGTCTTGTTTCCTCTGATTTAACAGTAGTGATAACTTTGCCCAGTTTTTCCCTAAGAGCAATGGCTTCATTTGCCCGGCTCTCCCTCAGTGTTCTACACGAGCAGTGTCGAGCAATTACTGCGGTGTCTTATTACACGTCCGTGCAAATTTAATGACTACACTAAGATATGTGTCTGGGAATGTTATGGTGGGTAGGTTTAGATCCAGATTTTTAATGGTGGTGTAGGTTTACGGTTTTTTGGACTTGGTTTATAGTTCGATAAAACCCAGTTTTTCAGATTAATCTATTAAAAGGTACTGCCATATCTCCTATATCTACTTATGTACAATTACGATTGTATATCAAAATCATTTTTTCAGAAATTAACAATACATATAATTATTCTAGTGACTTCCAAAAGGACGTTTCGACAAGAATGGACGAAAAACGCCAACGTCAAAAAAATATTTTACAACATTTTGTCATGAATTATATAATACTAGCTTTTGCCCGCGGCTTCGCCCGCGTGGATGTCGAAAAATATCAGACGGGAACGTACTACCTGGATTAAAAAAATAACCTATAGGTTAATCCAGGTTATAAACTATCTGTGTGCCAAATATCATCCAAATCCGTTCATCCGTTTTTGTGCAAACAGGAATATACATACAAACAAACAAACCAACATTCTGAAAACTATGTTTTCGGCATCAGACTCGAATATTCAATGTAAGGTTTGACTTCGTTACTATTTTATTTTACTTCGTCTGCGTAGAGTATAAATTATTTTTTTCTAGATAATTATGAAGTATTTAACAATTCATATAGAGCTCATGGCTAATTATTGTCCTCCACTATGTGTGATATTTGAGGAATACTGTCAAGAAATACCTACTGTAAAGGACCGGTATCTACCTAAATCCTGTACAGTATTTCTCTATATACAATGTTTTTCACTAATTCGGAAGGGAGCACTAAAACAACCAGGCTAGTTGGAGAGCTAACACGTGAGTAAGCCACATAAAACTGACCGACGGAGAAACAGTCTTGCCGCAAATCAACTCCAGCAAATTTCAGAGTTTGTCCCTGTGACTTATTAATAGTCATCGCGAAGCAAACCTTGATTAGGAACTGCAATCTTTTAAATTCAAACGGAAGGTAATTTGGTATCAATGGTATACGCGGCACGAAGACTGTTTCTCCTCTGGCAGATCCAGTTAGTATTTTGGCCTCAATAACATAGCATAGATGTTCCCTATAATATTACATTGGTACAAACTATCACGCTATTTGCTATGAGGGATGAGAAGTATCGCATTCTGTTCGTATCCTTACTATCCTAATCTATATCTATATCGATTCTCCCGGAGAAGGGGACGGGTCCCTCCCCCGGAGTACCCCCCCTGGGTTCTCCGGGGGCTAAATATGAACAGCCACACAGGTCGATCGATCGGGTTAAGCTACACTTGCCGCACTTGGTCTGTGGATGGGTGACCATCTTTACATACAAAGACCCGTCCGTGCCACGGAAAGCACGTTAAGCCGTTGGTTCCGGTTGTCATTTGTGGATCTTTGACAGTTGTTACGGGAAGTCAGAAGCCCGAAAGTCTGACAACCATTCTTACCAAGGGCTATTGTATTACCCAGTAACTGCGTTGTGGAGGTCAGATAGGAAGTCGCTCTATGTAAAATACTGTAAAGTTAGTACAGTAGAAACAGTACACGTGTACTTATATTATTTTTACTTGAATACAAAATTCAGCGAATGAACAAATTCAATACAAAACTTCATCGCCCTTTTCAGACCGTTTTTTTTTTTTTAGGGTGGGAAATTATTAAATGACTTCTCCCGCTCTGGACGGAGCGGGAGGGCGTGTCAGACTCTTACTGACTAATACCCACGTTGCCAGGGGCCACGGTATCCCTTTCGGACCTATACGGTGGCCGGGAATCGGCCTGCTATTCCCGACGCCCAGGGCGTCTCCTACGGTAGCTAAGGAGCGTGTGGGCGCGACATTTGCCTCTCCGCCACGCGCTCCGTCTCCTCCTTCGCGAGCATTACTGCTTCGCAGAAGGAAGTGACGGTTTGCCACGGCCTCTCGCTCCGTACCATGGCCTGGACCAGAGATCACTGTCACCGATCGCCTCCACAAGGACACCAGGTGGCAAGCCAGGCAGACCTCCACCGTATGCTCCACTGTGTCCTCCGGGCGATCCACACAGTGGTGACACCCGGGCGTTTCCTCCCGCCTTATGAGGAACAGGAACCTCCCGAAACAACCGTGTCCGGTGAGGACCTGTGTCAGGCGGAAGGTGAGGACCCCGTGTCGCCTCTCTAGCCACTCCTCAAAGAGAGGGCGTATCGCCTCAATTGCCTCAGTGAGTTACGACAATCACACTCTCCATGATGATCTCCAGACCCTTGTGGGTTGAAATTAAAAAATGACAACGATTAACGTTGTATAGTTTCCTACCATAAGCCGAAATATTAGTGATTTTAACTTAAAAAATAAAGAACTTTAATTAAAAACAAAATTTCATCCCCCTTTTCACCCCCTTAAGGGTTGAAATTCTAACAACACCGTTGCGTTATCTTCCAACCATAAGCCTAGATAAAAAAAAAGTGATTTTTCTTAGAAAATTATGGACTTTTCAACTTCATCCCCCTTTTTAACCCTTCGGGGTGGAATTATCAAAAACGCTGAGACACGTATAAATTAATTTTCAATCGTCAGCCTAAACACAAAATTTGAAGATCCTAACTTCAAAACTGACGGACTTTCATACAAACTTCCATCCCCTATTTTACCCCTTTAGGGGTGGAATTCCCAAAAATCCTTTCTTAGTGGATACTTACTCTTCACAAAGAACATACCCTCCAAGTTTCATGTCTCTAGGACCAGCGGTTTGGGCTGTGCGTTGATATATCACCCAGTCAGTCAGTCAGTTTATCATTTTATATATATAGATGTGAAGACGATTTTGGCATTGGTGTCAACAAATCACTGACACAGCAGATTTAAATTGGTTGCACCTTATTCAAGGTCAAGCAACGCAAGAGACTTACAGATTATTATTGCAACTGAAGGATTCAGTCCTAGAAAACTAGACTTTCACAGTCTTTTACAGAAACTAGACCATTTAACTTGTTCCCCAGGGTCTTCTTAAACGTAACTACTAAAATATATCACTGGGTTGTACCAATAAATATTCGCTTGCAAGATATTCCTACCACAGGGGAGCCGAATAAATACTGAAAGAAGTTTTTCGAACAGAACACTAAATATTCCCGAAGCACCGAGGAGCTGTCGTCATAAACTAACAGAAACGCGTTTCTACCCTCACAACTATTGAAAACGAAAAACGACTTGGCTACATTTTTCAATACTTGCTCACATAAAAAGGAAAGAAATCAATATTATTTGTACCTTTAGGAATTTATTTATAAACGTTGCATAAAGTCAAGTAACCATTAACGACTGCTTAACCATACATTGGCAATATTACTGTATGGAAATAATAAATGTGGCTAACTAGCGAACTAGAACTATTAATGTGTGTGTGTGTGTGCATCGATAGTGCGGCGATTCAGGAATAGCCCTAACAGTATTTTAGCTACACTGGCGGACAAGGTTGATGGACCATTTATCAGGCTCTGGGCTAGCAGACATGTGCGTGCACATGTTCATGTTGCCAATTAATGTTCCTCTATCTTTATTGTATTTTGAATTTTTGTGTTTACTAACATAGGCTAACTTCATACTAACACTATATGGATCTCTTGGTCTGAAATAAAAATTTGAATTTGAATTTGAATTAATAATGAATTGCAATTATAACATTGAATTTGATGTTGTAACCGTTTTAGGTGTATAAAAGGCATTTGGAAAGTTTCCAAATATTTTTTTTACATCTAAAACTAAATATTCGGTGTTACGATATTAAGTTTTGCATTTCATAATCAATATTTTAGTTAGTTAGTTAGTTAGCCACATTTCATATTTCCATACAGTAATACTGCCAAATGAATCAAAACAGGTAAATATTTGACAGCTATTTGCGACGTTGCAAACTTCTAGGATAAGCGCTCTTAAAGTTATGAGATAAATAAACAGTAGGTATATGAATGTAATATCGTGTGGACTTCAAAAGCTCTAACTTTCATAATGTTGGGAGCCATAGTAAAGTACAAAATGATCTTGTCTTAAGCCCCTGAACTTGTGGATAGTACCTAGTCGAATCGTTTTAAAATGATGTTATGGTAAAGAACGAATATTTTACCCTGGCAAGTATACTATAAACACAGCTGCAGGTAGGTATTATTTATTTATATACTATAATTATATTTGATCGGAAAATAACTTACTTTATCTAAAGCTATTGTTTCCTAGACAGCCATCATGAAAATGATGGCACCGGGGTTTGACTTTACGGTGTCGAAAAACGATCTCTAGGAAAACACACCAACTTACTTTCAAAAATAACGTTTTACTTGTGCACTTGATGACTTTATGATTGCGGCAGTACCTGCTGAATTTTGAGCCCAACACGTTATTGAACTTTTTGCCATTGATACACTAAGAAGAGCTGACGTCATTTGCCGGTAAATTGCGGACGCTGTGGCGGCCACCACAGTATTAGGAATCCCTAGCTTAAGCAAATCGAACGATGTTCTGTTCAAATTTATTAAATCAGTGACACATTGAACACTTTTCAATAATGGTGTTTCTCAAAAATCTTATAAAATTACTTCCGTTCTCAATCGTACGTGTGGAATAGGGAACTACGTATTCTGAATAAGGAAGTCGGGGAGTGCCCAGCCTCCTCTGCGAGGCGAGAGGGGTGAAGTGGCCGCCCAGGGTGTAGAGGGTTTAGCGATCAAGTGATTCGAGTTAGGATTGGGTTCGAGAGTGACAATTTCCTTTGTTGATTCACGAATTACGTGTGAGAAGTGTCGTGTAGCTTTGTTATGCGAGATTCCTATCGTCCTAGGCGGAAGTATTTATTGATCTTCAAAATTTGGTGATTGTTTTATTTGAGATATCAACGGAAAATACCGAAAATTAGTAACTTTAATACTTTGTAATATTGTTGCCATCGCGGGTAGAACCTGGGTGAGGCTGGCACAAACTCAAAAGTAATTTATTCAAATAGGCTGAGAATAAGCACGTCAAGGCACTTTTTGGGCATAAGACAGTCCCTCAAAACGCCCACCCTTTACCACTTCCTAGTGCTTTAGCTGGGAAGAAGAAATGGCGCCCAAAACTCCCCAGTGGACAGCCGTCTGTTCAGTTAGAAGAACTTGATTTCTTGGTTGATTGGTAAGTAGCACAAGATATTAAAATAAATTATTTTCCATACGTCAGCTAGCACACGCCAATATACAAAGGAGCACAGGAGCATTCGCGTTGGGATCAGTGTAAGAAAACAGGGGCCTTTGCCCAACAGTGAGGGATGTCAGGCTGTGGATGATGATGATGATGAACAACTTGTAGACGTCCGCCGCTGAGCAAGGGCTTTGCAACCCCATCAATGAATCATGTAATAAACTGTGAAATAATATTCTAGTCTGGCATAATAAATAAAATACAGTACCTGGTCGACCGAGCTCTGCTCGGGTGAAAATAGAGAAAACGAATTTTCCCAGATATGAGAGCTAGCTAGATCTAATATTCGCTCCCGTTAACAGAAATGCGACCTAGCTAGATCTAATATTCGCTCCCATTAACAGAAATGCGACCTAGCTAGATCTAATATTCGCCCCCGTTAACAGAAATGAGACCTAGCTAGATCTAATATTCGCCCCCGTTAACAGAAATGAGACCTAGCTAGATCTAATATTCACCCCCGTTAACAGAAATGAGACCTAGCTAGATCTAATATTCGCCCCCGTTAACAGAAATGAGACCTAGCTAGATCTAATATTCACCCCCGTTAACAGAAATGAGACCTAGCTAGATCTAATATTCGCCCCCGTTAACAGAAATGAGACCTAGCTAGATCTAATATTCGCCCCCGTTAACAGAAATGAGACCTAGCTAGATCTAATATTCGCCCCCGTTAACAGAAATGAGACCTAGCTAGATCTAATATTCGCCCCCGTTAACAGAAATGAGACCTAGCTAGATCTAATATTCGCCCCCGTTAACAGAAATGAGACCTAGCTAGATCTAATATTCGCCCCCGTTAACAGAATTGAGAGCTAGCTAGATCTAATATTCGCCCCCGTTAACAGAATTGAGAGCTAGCTAGATCTAATATTCGCCCCCGTTAACAGAAATGAGAGCTAGCTAGATCTAATATTCGCCCCCGTTAACAGAAATGAGACCTAGCTAGATCTAATATTCGCCCCCGTTAACAGAAATGAGACCTAGCTAGATCTAATATTCGCCCCCGTTAACAGAATTGAGAGCTAGCTAGATCTAATATTCGCCCCCGTTAACAGAATTGAGAGCTAGCTAGATCTAATATTCGCCCCCGTTAACCCCTACGTATATATTGCAACTTTCGTATTGTTATCGTGAATTATCAACTTAGGGGTTTCGTTTCGTAAGTAATCTTGATAGTGATTTTGCAGTTTAGTTTTTTAACCCAGCAATCGGCTCGAGGAGGAAAAACTCAAGGCGAAAGCTTTCATTTCAACCCGTTTACGGATAATGTTTATCTTTTTTGTGTTGATTATTTCCTTACACACCTATTTTAGTATTAACTAACGTTTTATTTTAATTATGTTCGATGTTGTTTGCGAGCACTGTTTAGTATTTAGTACCTCGTCGAACGAGCTCTGTTCGGGTGAAAATAGAGAATGCTTATTTAATAGTATAGGATAGTTCATACTAATTCCATCCTGCCATGATAGTACATACTAATTCCATGCTGCCATGTGATTGTTCTTTATATAATTTTCCCAGATATGAAAACTAGCGAGTTCGATATTTCGCCCCCGTAAATCCCTATATTGTAATTTTCATCGAAATCGTTAGAGCCGTTTTTGAGAACGTGATTGATTACAAATTTACATATATTCAAATATTGCTAATTTAATAGTATTGGATAGGATAGGATATTCCCTTATTTTGGAAGTTTCTTCGTACACTGTGTATTTGTCAAATGGTTCAAAGGTTTTGATTCACATTAAATAAATTTTGGCCCTCGAAACAAATAAATAAATTACTTATGAACTAAACTCTCGACTCGTTACACAGTAAGCTACCTTCAATATAGCCCTCATCGTATCCACCGTATGATCACCAAAAATACATATTTTATGTGCTCCAATTTAATATTAATTACCATTGCTGTACGTAATACATATTACCTTCGAACCGCTTCCTGTGAACAAAAAAAAATAGAATATTTTGTAGTCATACCTACATACGTAGTTATTAGGTATTCTGTGTGAGGAAGTCGGGGCTCTTTGAGCACAAAGTGGGGAGAGCCGGGCGCAGTGGAAGCCCTCGGGGCTCAAGTGATCAAGTGCTTTGAGTTAGGTAATCGTGTTTCGCGACTTTAAGTGTGACAAAAATAAAATGTAAGTCGCGAGTTTCAGATTACTTAATTAGTAACTTCTACAAACAAGTCTAGTTAGTGGTCCCGAACATTTCTTAACATAACTTAACTTAACTTAAATTTCAGAACCATTTCGTGTAGTTTTTCCTGAATTTTGAAAGGAATTTGTATTTACAAAACCTGTAATCAAGGCAGGTAACAATGATTTAAAGTTTGATGGAATAGTTAAGCATATTAATTCACCTTTATTTTGGCATAATATTTAAAACTTTTCTAGATTTAAGAAGTAACCACGCTTGGTACTGACCAAGCCATCCGGCTCAATACCCAACAAACAACACAGAAAATAAATCACTTCGTTCAACAGTTACCACCACCAGCGAGCGGAATTCCATAAACTATTGCCAGGGGCCACAACTTTCTGATAACATCACAAATGCAAGGCCTCCAGCTTAAATAAATAAGGCCTAGAACCCTTCAACCCAAACAAGATTACAGCTGACTTACGTAAACTTTTCCCACTGTGCCCCACTTCCCCGCCTCCCCTGGGACCCGCGATATAATCCAGTTTGCTCCGTTCTCCTCGCAAAATGAAATGCTATGAAAAATACCAAGTTATTTAATGCTGTAGCTACAATTTAATAAACTCTTACTCTTGTAGAAACAAGGTCGAGATTGTATTAACTGAACTGCAAATACAGATTAGTTTTTTTTTATATGTCAAGTGACGCTGAAAGTTGTTGGTATTATTTCATGAAAATAATGGATTCTTTTGTATGGGATCGAGTTAAGAAGTTTCATCGCCTCGTCTCGCGTTTCAAGTTAATTTACTTCGTGTACGTAGATCGATAATAATACTAGCATATTATTGTCCCACTGAGCACAGACCTCTTCTCATATTAGATAGCACGCGCATTAGTTAGAACTCTTGCTCAAGGCGGGTTGTCGATTTGAGACTTATATTAATTCATCCAGATTTCTAATAACTACAATATTTTGTTGCTCAATCTTTTGGTACAAGGAATATCTGTCTTAAAAGTCAGAAGCGGTTAAAACTGCGGATTGGCTAGTTTGAGTAAGTAAAAGGATTTGATTAACCGGAATTCGTTCAATTCCCTTACCTTTTGTAACTAGAGTATAAACTCCGGGTAAGCTCAACCCACTACAATCTAGCACGTCTATTCACAAGAGAGACAATATTATAATCTTGACAAATATCTATTACAAGCCTATGACAAAAATTTACAACATATAGAACAATAGCTGACAGACTCGTACCCTGGCTGAAGTGCAGGGGCCGGCTGCGATACGGCACGGCTCGAGCACCCTCGACCTCTTGCTGCAGGGGAGACGTGTTGTTACGGATTTTTTTAATTGATTTCATGGTGGCATGGGGTGTAGTGTGTTATGGTAAGTTGTAAGTTTGATTGGGTTGTCATGGGGTGGAATGGCGAATGAGTGGTTGATTTTAAAAATAACAAAATGCTAAAAGTTTCGAGTTACGAAACACGGTTCACGTTCAGTTGAGATTGGGTATCGTCAACTCGAGATACAAGACAGAAATGTAAAAAAAAAGGTACCTTAAAATTTTAATATCAAGATATATGCCCGAATTATAATTGATAGCCAAAACCAGATGAGAAACTGTTTTCTCATTCATAACTACATTATTAATCCAGAAGGATTTACCTTTTAACTCCGAACTTTGCAAATAAACGTAGGTAGCTAGAATTTTCCAGTACAATTTACTTTAAATACATTTGCTTAGTCCTATACAAATACAAAGGTAATTTCGCCTACTCCCGATCAAAGGCCCAGCGGGACTGGCTCGGCTTTTGTTACCTCACAGCTGCGAGCCTCGCTGCTCATGACAGCCACCGAATTGTGTCCGTGGGATACTGTGACAAAGGAATAAACAATTATGGATATGTTAGATACAGATTACGAAAGAACAAAAAATATTATATGAATGCATCATTGTGCTGCTGTAGATGACATAATTTGATACCAAAGTCGACTGACTTTCGTTGTAATTAAACCGTTAGTTTTATGTTACCATTGCCACTGGCACTGGCGTAAATAACAAAACAACTGAAGTGGGAGGGCCCTACCTAACGTCATGCTCAGTCATGATTTTTATCTAATGGCACTCACAGTCATGATCTGACCAAGATAATGTCTGAACTTTAAAAGAGACTGACCTTTGTGTTTGTTTCGGTGTTTCTCCTCAGGTATTTGGTTAACACCGAATTCATATATGTAGTTTTAAAATATGTTTTGCCGTGAACCCAAATTTACAGAAATAAAATCATTATAATTTTAGAACTTAATAAAAATACGTAGTAGAGTTGCATAGGGTAGTCTTTTGCCGAGTCAAATTCACACAAGTACTCCTAAAACAATTTAAAATTCACACAAGTACTCCTAAAACAATTTAAAACTCACACAAGTACTCCTAAAACAATTTAAAATTCACACAAGTACTCCTAAAACAATTTAAAATTCACACAAGTACTCCTAAAACAATTTAAAAAACACACAAGTACTCCTAAAACAATTTAAAATTCACACAAGTACTCCTAAAACAATTTAAAATTCACACAAGTACTCCTAAAACAATTTAAAATTCACACAAGTACTCCTAAAACAATTTAAAAAAAACACACACTGCACTGCAATACAAGCGTAAAAGGTCTAAAGTGCCTTTCATCCTCACATTGAGTTGTGTGTATTTGTCTATTAAAAATTAAATACATTTTCCTATTTCCCCCGCCATTTCGTCTGACATTGTCTGTCTCGTCCATAGTTTATTCTATGACCCCTTCATAGCACCTACCTACACGTCGAATATGCCCCTGTGCACCGATCAAAGCGCGCAGCAGGGTAGGTCTCGCCCTTTGTGACGTCACAGCGGTGCATCGCACTGCCCCCGACAGATGCCACCTTTGTGATAGTAAGTCACTTTGTACTCTGGACAGACATAGACAGAAACAGTCAGGTATTTCATGTTTTCATGAAGAAAGAATGATTGTTCTGTAAATAACTCTTCAAATACAAAAAAACGAATCGATAACAGAATTAAGTTTTATAGTTGGTTGAGTAAAGTTGTTCTGTAGTGAATTTGAGTTGAGATCAAGCTGATATGTTTTAACTTGCGAAATCAGAAAATACATGCCTGACCTTTCTGGAAACACGTTGACTAAAGCAGTAACTCCGGCAGCCTGTATACCTACCTACTTCACTTCGTAATAATTTAGTACAACGGAAGCTTCCAAATTCATACATCCCAAATTCACGACCAAAATATTTATTTCATACAAACAAAAATATAGCACGACTGGAAAATACTCGTAAAGTGCTCACCAAAAAAGCGTATAAAAAATTCAAAGGCTCTCCCCTCGACTAGACCGGGACAGGTCACTCTTCCCCTACCTCCCCCCTCCCCTGGGAGAGGGCGCCTCCCCTGCGAAATTAACTCGCCCTAACTCACCTGCCCTTTGAAGAGCCGCCTGCACACCTTAACGACATATTAGTGTATGATAGTTTTATGATTATTTTAAAAGGTGTTTTACTTGTATGTCGTTATTATGTATAGATATTATGTTTAGGTAACGATTTTATTTAATTAATTTCGGGTATCGATTCGATTAATTGTTTGCACATAATATACCCAAATGAATAGGACAACGTTAACAAAAACTCTATTCAGCAACTTTATCTGTACAGTTAGACCTATGTTAACCCTGTTATCTTTACTAAAACTAATATTATTATGGCTCTGTGAAACAAAGGCGGTTCGGTAACAAAGTATGAATGGCCTGGGGCAATTCGACCAAATCAAAGGCAGAAAGGAAATTAGCTTAATTGTTTTTCACAAGTATTCAGGACAAAAAGAGGAGAAAGTTTTTTAGGCCGAGCTATATGTAAAGTTGTAATATTATTAAAAAATCCGCAATGATATCATCATTGCGGATAAGTGGGATAAGTTTTGTGTCTACACAGAACTGGTTTTGAACATGACATTAAATGTTAGAAAGTCAAATAAATCTAGTTTTTTTGAAAAGATTATCTACTGAAAACTTAACAATAAGTCGTTCAAGATCAGCATACAATACCTACCTATTACTGAGTTATTTATTCAAAACCCAAAATATTGTAAAACTTAGGGATAATGGATCTTAAAACACTAGGAATACTACCATTTTCAAGATTTGTGTCCAATCCACACAAAAAAACGCCATAATATCGCTGTCTTAGAATCCTTTGTTTCTTATAAAATATTCCTAGACTCTTAGCCCAAGCTTTTGTATGATATAAAAAGGTCGGAAAGAATCCTCGAAGGCTTTTATGTCAGGAAGAAAAACTGCTGTTTCACAGGATTTTTAAGAAATGTTTTTAAGATAAAGTTTTCTTGCGAAGTTGTCGACTTTTCAAAGACCGTTTTTTGTTACAGTTGTAACACCTTTATTTTTTAAAGGCGGAAGGCTTGGGCATTGCTGACAATATGAAAACTAGAGAGAACGACAGAATTGCTTTCCTAAGCATATTGTCGAAACGTCGCATAGCTGCAATATAATGATCGTTTATGGTTTGTTACTGGCGTATTTTCTGGGAACGTGTTATTTTAATGTGTTAAAGGATTTACTTTCTACGCTTTTATTGATATTTTACTCATTTAAGTACCTTCCTTTCTTTGTGCTTCCTTTTTTGTCACCCCGAAGTTTCAATGTGTTTAGGTAAACACATTGAAAGTTCGGGGATAAGCACGTGATTTTAGGGTATTTCCTAAAATCTAGGTTCTGTGCTATCTTAAAAAGGATAAAAGGCCGCCTATAGTTCGAGTATACGAATTTGAATAGGATAGCGTTAGTCCAATTACGAGTAAAGATCCAAATAAAAACACTTCTCTTCGTAACAAAAGACCACGTCACATAGCGTGTTCATACAATCAAATTACATTGCTTATTAAATTAGACGGGTGTGAAATAAATGAATCATTAACATACAACACGGTTAATTCAACACAAAAAAAAAACAATTATTCCACATGCAACAATGTCGTGCGCCTGTACACTCCACGGGGAGTCCGTCTCCCATAGAAATTGCAATTTCATTTCATTTTAATGCGACTGTTTACCTTCAATATAATCCAGTTAGGGGGTGAGCAGAGCCCCAGCCATTACGTATTTCTGTCACGGCACTGTTTTTTGTCAGACTAAACTGAGATAATATTTTAAAAACACTGTGCGAAATAAATTGTGTTATTCTTTGTATTGGAGGAGAAACACTCTTCCGTGTGACTAATACAGTAGAATGGTTTTCTTTTGTCGAGGTTCGGTGTGCTAGTTTATTTCTCGTATAGAATGGATGGTGATGTAACGGAGCTCAAAGGTGCCTATTCGTGATTCCTTCTAAGCTAAATACGCTCATACTCAATCGTATACTGACGACATCTCAATCACCATTTCGATGCCTACATTCTTCTTCTCCATATGCATATTATGCTATTCTGTAACATGAAAACAGCTCCCATCACTTGGTCACATGGCAGAGTAGAATCCAGAAATAGTACCACTATTTTACATAAATCAATAACCGACCTCTACGGCTGTAAACGCCCGCCATATTATGATTAATAGCCCTCAGCTCGTTACTCGCGTGGCGGCCATTTTACTAGAGTTTGATGCTATATCGTAAATGTAGGTACGTTATATAATTTACAGGTAGGTCTGCAATGCGCTGAACTTTATGACGTGTACAAATGATTTATACAACCTTGAACCTAGGAGGTTGTTATTATCCCTAGCTTGAACGTTGTTTTTGTATACGATATAGCTTTTGGGGAGCCTTTTAGGGCTGTAGTTAAAAAAATATACCTATATAATTTCCCTTAAAAATAATTAGGATTAGGGAAATTATGATAAAAACAAATAAAGAGGCGAATATATATTACCTAGGACTTTTGAGTTGTATAAAATAGTACCTAAGTTCTAAAATTAATATATGAAATAAACACTTAACATGTACATGCAGCTAAAAGCTAACGAACGTATTCCATCAAAACTTAAAACAAGTAAAGAATATAGATTTAAATAAATGATTTATTTTGACAAAAACCTGGAAGACTTTTCGTTACTCTATTCCATTCGTGTAGTAAGTGGGTGACGCAGCAACCTGTCAATCCTCCGTCCTGTCCCATTTTCCACAATAAGAACTTACAGCCCCCATATCCGCGACGTAACGGTTAATGAAATCATGGTTATGGGGCTATAACCATAGCTAATGGGTTGGTATGGGGTTCGTTTATTAGTTTCGTATTGTTATCGGGAATTATATCAACTTAGGGGTTTCGTTTCGTGAGTAATCTTGATAGTGATTTAGCAGTTTAGTTTTTTAACCCAGCTAGCGGCTCCAGGAGGAAAAACTCAAGGCGAAAGCTTTCATTTCAACGCGTTTGCGGATAATGTTTTTCTTTTTTGTGTTTATTATTTCCTTACACACCTATTTTATTATTAAATAACTTTTTTTTTATTATGTTCGAAGTTGTTTGCGAGCACTCTTTAGCATTTAGTACGTCGTCGACCGAGCTCTGGTCTGGTGAAAATAGAGAATGCTCATTTAATAGTAGGTATAGGATAGTTCATACTAATTCCATGTATAGTACATACTAATTCACCACTCGTATTATTGCTAAAATATTATTGTCACTTTTTATTTTGTATTTTGTGTTTCACGAACTGTGTCCAAATAAACATTATTCTTATTCTTATTCTTAATTCCATCTTACCATGATAGAACATACTAATTCCATGCTGCCATGTCATTATTATCACATATTCTAGCCATCTTACTGTACTCTTACTCTGTACTCTTGTCATACCGTGTCTATAAAAGTCGTGTTTTCAATTTTCATCATCATCAACATAAAGCAGTCCACTGCTGGACATAGGCCTCTCCAATTGCACGCCATTCAACTCGATTCTCGGCAATTCTCATCCAGCCGCTACTGCGAAGATCGTCGCTCCACCTAGCCTGAGGGCGGCCCACCTTACGTTTGCCAATTCGCGGTCTCCACACAAGAACACGTCTACCCCAACGGTCATCAGCCGTAGAGGCTAATATGGTCGGCCCACTGCTACTTCAGCTTGCTTATTCTGTGATTTTAAATATTAACTTTGGATTATTATTCCTAGAGGCTTACTTTATATGCAGTTGCTGTTGTTCTAATTATAAATATAGCGTTTATATCTTAATATATGTCATTAACTTCTAAAGTATTCGTGAAGGTTGAATGGGAAAGTCATACGACATAATCTGCGCAATATTAGCATATTGATACTCTTTGTGGCTACGTACAACGTGCCAAACGTATCATATAAATAAGAATTCATACTCTCAAGTTTATACTAAAATCCAAAGCTCCATCATACCTGCAAATTCTCAATAACCAACCATACGAACTTAACAACCAATACTTAAAAAAATACCCAGAACAATAACAAAATACTTCACGCGTCAAGTTCGGGCTCGCGTGTGACTGCTGTAAGTGCGGCCAGGCACGGCACCGATCGATAACTTAACCTGGGCTTAAGTAACTTGGAGGTGGTGGAGTTTTACAGGTTACACTGAAACTTTTACGTGATTATTTTTATTTAAGGCTTTTTATGTGCAAGAATTATGACTGCGTGGCGAGAACACGAGTATTTTTTATCGGACTCAAGTAAAGGGAACATAAACTACTTATTTGTCGAAATATCAACTAAGTATTATTAAAACAAGTTATATTAGTATTCAGCAAAAACAATTCAAAATCAAAGAAGACCTTTAATCGCTTACGTTAATTATTAGCATTGCGTTATTTACTACGTTCACATAATGCGTGAAGATAATAATGAATGACACTACTGCCATTTTGTATTTTTATTGATCGTAGCACTGTGCTACGCCGTAGCGCAATGTGCTACGGGCTGCGGGAGTAAAAATACACTACATAATCTAATCCTATCTTACGTATTCCTCAGCCACCATGTCTTTACTAATACAAAAATAGCTGTTTATTATTAGCCTCAAGAATACCGTTTTATTCCGTTCCAATTACATTAGACCAGGGTTCCAGAAGACGCCTACTCGTACCTCAGTATCACGTATCTAAAGCAAATATTTTCCCTTACCTCCCCGTACGTATACGACTCTGGTACTATTTATATCAGGCTGTTTGTTCATTTGTCCGTTCTGAAGAGTGCTTGGGACGAGTGGGGAGTCACAGGAGCCTGTTGTGAACTAATTGATTACGTAAACATGGAGGTTTATTTATAGATTGCAGTAGAAATGAAGAATGAAGAGGAATATTGCGTTTTATCTCTTTGATTTTACCTTTTTATTAAGCTGTATTCATTTCATTTTATTTATTATTTCAACTCGAGACTCTCTGACATTTAATTAACAATAATCCAACCAATATAGTACCAACTACGACTTAATGCTTTTTTTTCGATTTAATGACAAAGCTTGGGTATGGCCTTAGTATTTTTCTTGAACGTGGAGGGAATCTTTTATACTACATATGTAGTAATAGGGTTATAAAAGGTATTGGGAACGTTGCATGCTTTCTTATATCACTAAATAAGAACCAAATGCGACGTCCTTTACACACCAATACTAGGTAACCCAACAGCTGTTGTAGGCATTAACCTAACGCCTCGTGACCTGGGTACCTTCTATTTTATTTTAACTATACAACTTTTACTCAAATACATAGGCCCTTAGTAATACCAAAATAGTAACATAATTACGCTGTTCTATACAACAAAAGACTATTGTTTGCTATAATATGTAGCTAACCCGCAGTCGTAGGTACAGTTACTTTCAAAAATATGTGTACATTGACGAGAATTCATTAAATTGTCTACAAGCATAATTTTGTATCAATGTAACAATAAAAAATATTACACATTGGGTACTTAATTTTAGCGACACATTGATACAGTGTTATTGAACACAAATTGTAAATAATCAAATGAATTCTTGTAGAAGAATTCATTTGATTATTTACAATTTGTGTCTTTGCTCGCTCTTTTCGCTTGGGTACTAAGCGAAATGAGCGAAACGAACCAAAGTATGTAATGAGCTACAGTTGTAGTATTAAAGTTAATGTTTAAGTACGAGTGTACCACTTTCTATGCTTAAATGGAGACTCCTTGACATGCAATGTAAGCCAAATGGTTATATGAAATAAACTTTTTTATTTTTTATTTTTTTTACCACTCACCGCACAGTTCGAGGTATTGGCGACACGCGACACTTCCTCTAATAGTTTGCTTGATTACTTACACTGAAATACTTATAAGTTGTGGTGCAAGTTGTGACATGTCGCGAGAAAATAACGTTATCGTCAAGTTTAAACAGCATAAGTGCGGGGCTAAAACAAAAAGGATTTCATAAAACGGTTCGTCACTAGAATGAATAAATTGTGGCCGTGGAATATAATAGGAAATGGCATATCTCCAGCCGTGAACTAGTGTAAACAGATGATGATCTATGTCATTTTACATCCAGTGCACTTCTCGGTTCATTTACCTAGTTTCTAAATTGAGAATTTGAAGGGATGAATTTGAAAAGTTGACAAACTCTTTTTTCTTTCTCAGTTAGTTTTAATGATGGTCTGGCAGTTTGAGTAGTGATGCGGCCTACCCAAATATCCTTTCTTTGGTATTGTTCGTCGAGTTGAGCTACTTTAGTTCTGAGTTGAGCTCCACGATTACTGACAAATGCTTGCACTGACTGGACAGGTCCACTCAAATCTGTGCGGTTCTTGCCTCAAAAGACTATTTCAGACACTAATCTACATGGTCCTCACATGGCTTGACCAAGATTATGTCTGGACTTTTAAAGAGACTGCGACCTCTGAGTTTTGTTTCGGCCTTTCTTTTCAGAGTAGTCAGATAGGAAACACCGACCTCATCTAGCTTATTTTTAATAATTTTTTATATGACGTATAAAAGTGATTCGATATCCTATTTATAGAATAAACAATTTCTTTTAATTTCTACTTTGGCATTACTTAAGGTGATTCCATCAACACGGTTGCTTCGGGAGGTTCCTGTTGAGGATTCCATCAAAGAGGCCCGTGAAATACAAAATTTCGCAGGCGAGTTCTCAACATCAAATTATCGTGTGTTAGTCCTAGTCAGTTCTGAGATTGCCGCAGCTATATACAAGCCAAAATTCACACGTTACATAACCATTTCACCGCCCTCCCTTCATAACTTATACCCCAAGAAACACTTACAAAACTCGTTCTTTTTACCATATCGTCGCCATGACCCGCATCCCCACAGCCTTGGCCTGAAGTTTCATAATACGAGTAATATTGTACCTATTCGGAGCTTTACATTATTTTTATTTTTTTAATATTACTTAATTAGTGGGCTCGTGTACCTACTTTTATGTGGTCTTGATTCACGAGAGAAGTTTATATATCTTCCATGGATGGGTAGAGCACTTTGATCACTGAATTTGGTAGTATTGTCGACTTAGTGTCATTTGTATTTACTGGCTGTCCGTCATTTGTATTTACTGGCTGTCCGTCATTTGTATTTACTGGCTGTCCGTCATTTGTATTTACTGGCTGTCCGTCATTTGTATTTACTGGCTGTCCGTCATTTGTATTTACTGGCTGTCCGTCATTTCGTTATCATAATTATATCAGCTTTATCTATAAATAAATAAATAAATCTATCGATATCTACGCGTTTACGAAAGTACGCTACGGATTTTAATACGGTTTTCACCATCAATTAGTAAAATATTCCGGAATTTATGTGTAATACATTGATATTAAAGTTAGATAAATAATAAAGAAAAAAACTTGTTTGAATACAACTGTACACTCTCTACAGATCTCTATTTTTTTGGTACAACTGTATGAAAATCTGCTTATTAACATCGAGACAAGTATCAATAGACTTACTCCTTATCTACGCGAATTGACTTAGCAGCGACAAAAACTGTGGCACCTAATCACTCTTTTCTTTTCCTTCCGCATTTTTACCTTTTCTCATTGAAATTCTCTCCTCGTGCGCGTTTCAGGCGAGGGTTTTTCCGCCCTTTGCGTTCTTAACGAGGCTGTATACAAAGGAGGGTAAGCAGAGTATTGAACGGCTTCAGTAGATTACTTCCTCTCAATATCGGTGGATTAGATTTTGTTTTGTTCGTGACTGGTAATTTTGGCTGTGGCTTTTTTTGTCGCCTTTTTTCTCTTTAAGGGAATAGCAGTGTTCAGTTTCTAAAAATTTCGTATAATTTCCTTTAGTTTTCTAAAAAAAAAGAGTAAGGAACTGAGAATAAATTTTTGCATGGTCCATTTAGTAATAGGAAATATTTATGGTGATTGTTATGCGCAGGGAAAAAAAGGAAGGAAACAAAGGAAAAAAAACCGGCCAAGTGCGTGTCGGATTACGCACAATGAAGGGTTCCGTAGTTGGAATGAATTTATCCCAAGAACAAACTTAACATTGTAGTTGAAAAACATGTTCTCCCATACGAAATGTATGGGAGATCATGTTTTTCAAACCGTAAATTTAAGTTGGTTGATTATTTCTCGTTAACCTGTACAGCCTACTTAGCTCTCATAGTTTTCCTTTTAATTTCTTTATATATACTACTGCTGTGAATTTTTTCATAAGTCGAAGTACAACCATTTAGCTAGATGGGGGGGGAGACACTTAACTCTAACAAAAAAATCAGTTAAAAGCTTAATATTTCGCAAACGGATCCCTGAATCCAAAAATGGTTTTGACAAACTCTCAATATTTTTGAAAGAACTTTCTAACGATACCCCACAACATGTTGTAGATAAGGAAAAAAAAGAACATCCGTACTTTACGTGTAGGGCAGGTACCCAAAATCAAAACTTGATTTTATTTTACCACTTTGTCGGCATGATTAATATATATATACGTACATATGCCAAATTACAGCTTTCTAGTACTAACCGTCTCTGAGCTAAGCCGCGGACAGACAGACGGACAGACAGACAGACGGACTACCTGTGAAACTATAAGGGTTCCTTGTTTATTACGGAACCCTTAAAAAGGAAATAAGGATAACGATAGGAACGATAGTATAAGGATAGGACGTTAAGGATATTTGGACAACTTCCCATTACTGAATCCACCATCCACCCAATTTGAATCGAAGTATACCATCAAAAACTAGGAAAAGAACTACATGAATAAACATTACCCACTTATCGACAAAATTTCATAAATAAAGATCACATATTACGGAAAATTCTTACAAAATACATCCAATAGGCTGTCAAAGCTAATAGGAAAACATTTCTGATTGAGCACGCCATTTTGTGAGAAAAAAACGAAAACGCGACGTAAGCTCCCTTCGCTATAATGACATTGGCAACGGGGGACCTAGTAAATTGGATTTTGGTTAAACAAGTTGTTACAATTACTGTCTTTGCAAGGAGGGCAGGAGACGCCAATCATTTGGACCTTGGAATGACGCGCTGTTTTGAATTTTAAATGAATAGCCTTAATAATTAAAACTGGTGGAACTACGTCTTTAGGTTTATAATTGACTCTCTCTATTGAGTGAAACTTTTCGGCCGGGTTCGTCGATAGGTTGAATTAATACAAATTGCGATCAATTATTAACCGGGGTTCAAAATAACCGATACTACTGTTGTAGCAGTATTTGGACAATAAATGAAATGCAATTCATTAGTAGCTACGTTCACGAACAAAAACATGTGCTACCTCAACAGTGAATAATTAAAATATTTTGATTGAACGGTTTTATAAACATTAATATGCTCTTTGTTTGATTTGTGCGAATGTTAATAATGTGTGACGTATTATCGTATTACTAATACATCAGTAATTTGTGTTTGTGTTCAAAAGGACTCTGAATCGTCTTTGGAAATCGAAGCTCTCGTTATTAAGACCACTCGGGACAGAGGAACGACAACTAACAGAAACAAAGATCGACTCACAATCCTTTTGAAACATTGCAGCATCCCCCTTTCTCATGAAATGATAATACAATGATCATTTCTGTTTGTTGTCAGGTTCCGAACTCCCAATCGAGGTCCCGCCGAAGGACGACGCCTAAATGTGTGAGCAACACGCAAATAACACCACGAGGGCAGTCCTAGCCCTCCCCTGAAGATGAACACAGGACCCCACAACAGATAGATTCTTAAAATAAAAGTTATACAAATAATCCAAGATGGCGGAGGGACCACAGTCGATATGGCAGAAGATCGACAACGCAGCCATCCCGATGGTGAACCTCGAGGTGCGGGAAGTGCGAGAGATACTGTGGGAGAAGATCAAGGAGCCGACATCGCAGAGAAAGATCATCCTAGTCATCGTATCCATAGCGTTGTTGCTAGACAACATGTTGTACATGGTGATCGTGCCCATCATCCCGGACTACTTGCGGTACATCGGCGCGTGGGGCGAGGCGGGCTACGATCATGTGGTCACCATGACACCCTACATGGTAGGTAACAAAACCATCACACCGACCAAAATCATCCCAGCTTCGCACGAGGGCCAGGAGTCGGCGACAGGCGTGCTATTCGCCTCGAAGGCTATCGTGCAACTCATGATCAACCCATTCTCTGGTGCCTTAATCGACCGCATCGGGTACGACGTGCCCATGATGATCGGACTGATCATTATGTTCCTCTCTACATCGATCTTCGCCTGCGGTCGGAGCTACAGCATGCTATTCTTCGCGAGGAGTCTGCAGGGTGTGGGCTCTGCCTTCGCTGATACATCAGGACTGGCGATGATAGCTGATAGGTTTACTGAAGAAAATGAGAGATCCAAAGCTCTCGGTATCGCCCTGGCCTTCATCAGCTTTGGTTGTTTGGTGGCTCCACCTTTCGGCGGCGCTTTATACCAGTTCGCAGGAAAGGAAGTCCCGTTCTTAATCCTCGCCTTAATATCGTTGTTGGACGGATTCATGCTGCTGCTTGTGATGAAACCTTTGAAGACGCAGCTGAAGGAAGCTAGAGAGCCTAAACCACCCAGTACTCCCATCTGGAAACTTCTAATGGATCCCTACATCGCTGTCTGCGCGGGTGCTTTAATGATGTCCAACGTAGCGTTAGCGTTCCTAGAACCAACCATTTCACTCTGGATGGAGGACAATCTGACCAAAGATAACTGGAAGATTGGAATGATTTGGTTGCCAGCCTTCTTCCCCCACGTTCTCGGAGTGATAATAACTGTGAAGATGGCAAGGAAGTTTCCACAGCATCAGTGGCTGATGGCGGCAGGCGGCCTTGCCCTGGAAGGTCTGTGCTGTTTCATCATACCTTTCGCGAATTCGTACAAGATGCTGATGATTCCTATCTGCGGCATATGCTTTGGAATCGCGCTCATCGACACTGCCTTGCTACCAACTCTGGGATACTTGGTGGACGTGCGGTACTCATCTGTGTACGGGAGCATCTACGCGATTGCCGACATATCGTACTCTTTCGCTTACGCCGTCGGCCCGATCATCGCTGGAGAAGTGGTCGAAGCTATTGGGTTCACTGCCTTGAACCTGTTCATTGCCTTCAGCAATCTATTGTACGCTCCTGTGCTCATGTACCTCCGGCACATCTACGACTTCAAGCCGTTTGAGAACGAAGCTAACATCCTGATGGCTGACCCACCAGATAAGGAGTACCAAACCTACAGCTTACAAGACCAAAGGCCTGTGAATGGGGAGTATAAGAACCACCTTGAGTACTCCAACGTGTCTGGACAGGTGGCCGGGACTGAAGAGTCGAATGTAGATACGAATCCTGGTACGTACAGCTACGACCAGTCGTACCAGGGAGGGTATCAGAATTACAGCCAAGGGTACGACCAACAGCAACAGCAGCCGCAACAGGGTTACCAGCAGGAGTACCAGGACCAGTACAGTCAGCCGCGACAGTTGCCTGCGCAGCCGCAGCCGACGGCCAGCAACCCCTTCAGGGCGGGTGCGGCCGCCGCACCGGCCCCTGCCCCCGCACCGCAGGCCCCCGCGCCTCAGCCCACTATCAAGAACCCCTTCAGGCAAGGCTTCTAATTCACTCCAAAATCAGTGTTGTTGTCGATATTTTTGAATTTACTTGTTGTGTAATTATAAATGTCCTATTTGGGTAGACGTCCACTGTTAAATAGATTTGCATGCGTTGACCTAAAAGCATTATAATAAAAAAAGAAATACTCAAATTATTATAACAGCGTAGTATAAAAAAAGTTTCTTAATACACTAACTAACGTGATCATGAAAGTAAAAAAAAAATGCTTGGAGAGTAAGTTCGTAAGCAAATGTAACTTAACAGTGGGCACTAGAACTTCGATCACTGAGCCGTAATGTATCGGTGAGTTATTTAATGTCTGATAGATGTCTATTAACTAGCTGTGCTTGTCATGTAGACTATATAATCGGGTGAACTAGCAATGGCGCTTTTATATAAATGGTAGAAAAAAACGTGTAAAGTACGATAAAAAAAACAAAGATACAATTTACACCATTTGATATGGACGAGTTGAATTAAGCAATAATTGAGCTTGAAATAATTAAGCTAATATTGACATCATTATTGTATTTTAAAAGCTACTTTTGGTGTAGTGTAAATTAAAATGAAAGCGATCAAAAATCTAAAATAAGGTATGTTAAAGATACATGTGGTTTGACGATGATGACGACTAAAATATAAAATTTTATATCGAGAGTATAAAAATGAGAGAAAGGGACCGCATGATCTACTCTGTTGAGAGGAGTCTCGTTCTCGCAATGAAAGCTCTAATAATTATGAAGTAAAAGTAAAATGGTTGTCCGTTATAAGCGCTATTGCTCTCACCCGTTGTTTTCTTGTTGATATTGTTCTGATATAAATACAACTGTTATGCCTTCTAATAGTATATAGAATTATATCTGATGTGAGAATTATATGAACTATATAATTATATCTGTGTAAGAATCAAAGTATGGAGACATAGCAAAGACGGAGGGTGACAAAATGTACTCTGCGTACTAAAATCATGTTGGTGAATATGTAACCTTATTTCAAAGGTCTAAGGTTCAAAATTAGCTACGAAATTCGTACCTAATCAAGTTCTCTCAGCTTTTGGCGTGTTTCCGTACCATAAGTTTAATCGTAAGCTCGGGAAAAATTAACCATATTTAATGGCAAACATACAGAATTCTAACTATTAAAGTTTTTCCCGCAATTGTATCGCTAAGTAGCTCCTAGAGTAGATTTTAAGGTAGATATTTTGAAAGTTCCGCACGAGTCGATAACACGCACTTATACTGTAAGGGCCTAAAATATTAATTTCTAACTTTCGGCACTTACTGCGACATTTCAGTACATTGTTAAGATTTATGGCTATACTATCATTATATATGGCTATCTTTTAACAAATTACTCAAATGGATACAATCGTAACTTTTACATAAAAATGTTATGATGAATGTACATAATCATAAACATATCGTACATTATTAAATATTAGCTCTACTAATTCAATTTAATCACACAATGCGATGTTACTTAAAATATATATTTTTAGAAAGTATAAAACGTAATTCTCGTATGCTAAATCAGCAATACTAGCGTAAGTATCATCGTATCTCGCTTCTATATCAATTAATTCGATTTATATCAATTATTATATCAATTAGTTGTAACTAGGAAGTTAGTCAACGTGATAAGTTGCAACCAAGGTAACGAAACATATCAGAATCTTTTGATTCAATTAGATTAAGTAAGCTTAACTATACATTAATATTATATAATATAATTATAATTTATGAGGTATATTTTCTCTAAGTGTACAGGAGTAGGTAGTATGTGTTTCTGTCGTTGACTTTACTGAGGTAG
This sequence comes from Agrochola macilenta, assembly GCA_916701695.1. Taxonomy (NCBI): domain Eukaryota; kingdom Metazoa; phylum Arthropoda; class Insecta; order Lepidoptera; family Noctuidae; genus Agrochola; species Agrochola macilenta. The sequence goes on along the minus strand of OU753563.1, from coordinate 22,081,154 downwards.
GTATGTACCATCAGCACACAGCAAGGCGCTGTCGACAGATCGGGGGGAGGGAACGGGGAGAAGATTATTATAAAGAAGGGAACGAATAAGAAAGCCAGCGTAATAAAATATATGGCGTATGTGAAATAAATGATCTAAGAAAGAATTTCTTATGAAAAATCTTGATCAAACGTACATTCTAACACGTAAATCGTAAATCTTTATACATTTGTAATCTAAATCGGCAATGAATATATGAAGGCAAGGTTTCAGAACTCTTGACAGGAGGATGTTAGGTCGATCTCGATAAAACCACGTCAATGATTACTTTGACAAAGAATATTAAACTGGGTCGTAATTTCATGAAAAACTGTGTGTCTCAAAGGCACCTTTTTTATTAAATTGTGAAACAGTTAGGTTATACAAATAATATTAAAAGCAACATAATTTTTTAAAGTGGCTACTAACAAAAGTTGGAATAAAAAAGAAGGTGCCATTAATGTCAGATAAAATTAAAAATAATAATAATCTAAAGTTCTCTTTGGCTCCTCCCGACCGTACGACACGAGTAACATTTCGCAGACGACGCAACAAGAGTCAAAATTAAAAGATAACTAAAATAATTGTACAAGAAAACGTGACGCGCCCGATATGTCAATTGAGAGTGTATAAAGTAAAAAAGTGATTATTGTGAATAATATTCGTTAAAATTATTACAGTCGTAAAAAATGCTAAGGTTAATCAGTTGCCGCTCCCAAGAAAAAAGGCCAGAATAATTTTCAAATTTCGGATTATTCAAAAATGGTACTTTCATTGAATAATTATTTGTGAATTAGTACCTAGCCTGCAAAGTACAATAGTGTTCGTAGTTGTTCTCAGGAGCACCAAACTTAATTATTTCGCACAAAACATGTTTATATTTTCGACTATTAGATATAGAGAGAGGAACTATTTTTTTAGAACGAATTGTGGCTTGAAAAGTACACGTTAAAATAATTTATTAATAAATAATTTTCATGTGTACTAGGTCTGTTTAATTAATTCTGAATGTATGTATTTATGCTAATATCAAGTTTGTAACAGAGTGGAGACCAAGGGACCTCTCTCGAGCATGTATTCGTAAGTTTAGAGTCAATTTTCGTGTCAAATTCTCCCGAAATTCAATTAATTAGTAGATTGTGAGCACAAAGAAGTAATATTTATTGTATATTTAAGTACGTAACTTGCTCAGTGAGTTTTGATCACTTCTGTTTTTTACTTATTAAATTTAAAAAAATACCTCGGGAGTGTGTTAAAAAATGTATGGATAGCTAAAATAAGTGAAATATTTGGATTCTCGAAAAAAAATCAATATCATTATCGATTATATTTTTTATCAACTAAATTCAAATGTGATTAATATGCCCGATGAAAATTATTTTCAGTATGTATCAGTGTACATGTTTGAATAATATCACAAATTATTCAAACTCGGTACCTACGATCAGAACCCATGAGCGAATTATTAATGGCAATGTGTTAAGTTGTGTATTGTGGAACGTATCGTGTGTGCAATTATTAATATATGTGTACTATTATTATACTATATCAGCAATAACCGCCAGTATCGCAGACATATCATTAGGTTTAGGATATATACAATCTTAACATTTTATACTTATACGTATATTTTTTTATATTAAGATTGATCATTATTAATATTGTGTACAATTAATATATCTTTAGCCATTTTACACGTGCACGTATTTTAGAGTATCATATTATTATTTATAAAACATATAATTATATATTTATTAAGTATATTATACTCATGTTTATCTATTGACATTAAAATATGTATACAATTTACTTTATATTTATAGTAATCATAAGTATATTTTCTCTTTCATTTACATTTGTACGAGTATTTCTAAATTTTTGTATCTATTACTACATCCTTTCTAAATTGTTTTTAATTAATAATAAAATTGCACCAGAACTACGAAATTTTAAAATCCACTGCGACCTTTTTATTTATTATTGAGCTTCCTATTGTGGAAGCCAAGCTGGTGCTCCATTTAACTGTGTCCTTCAATTTTCATTTAATATTTTAAAGTCGCATCTTCTCTATGACATTTTATAAATATTGATAATATTTTTTTGCTAAATATCTTCTTTCCAATCTTGTCTCTTTCTATTATAATATGTCTAGTCTATATTCCTTCTATTCAACTAGTTTAGTAACCTAAGTCCCAAGTTATAACTTGTGCTATATCTCTTTGACCTTCGTCCACTGAGAAATATCATAAATATAACCAATTGTAGACATAAAACTTAACTTGTGAAAATATAGGTCATCCAAAACAATAATAGAATTTATAATAATAGCGTTTTATTAAAACCCATATTTTTTATTGGAACTATGTTGAAAAACAAAATTGCAGCGAAAAACACTGATTTGAAGACAAAAACAAAAGATGCAAGAAAAAAATAGATTCATCGAGAAGTCTTAATAAATCTTAATATTGGTGATATTCCTCAGAGGACATTTTCCATCTTTGCTAAGAAAACGCACAATTGTTAGCATAACTATTTTCTTGGCTTCGGCTTGAGAATATTATTATTGTAGAATAGATGTCGTGAATCAAATTCTATTCTTATCTCGATATTTCATGTGAAATGTGGCTGCAAACATTACGAATTCATAGTAAACCAAGCCAACTGGTTAGGCATGGGATAAAGGGAATTAATTATTGAATTAATCTATCCCTAGTCCTATCTTACTTACATTTCGAGAAAATCCCGCGAAAACCGTATCTTCTCGTGTATCTTTTAATAAAATCTGGATTAGACAAATAAAAAAAAATATGTTCCTGAATAAGCTGGAATGAGCAGTTAATACAGTCTTGAGACAACAAAAAATAACGCTGAATACAGCTAAATTATGAACGTGTAGTTAAGTCAAGTCGCTTTACTTTGAGTATTTTCATCACCACTGCTCTCAAAACGGTGAAGGAAAACATTGTGAAGAAACCGGCATATCCTAGAACCAAAACTTCGAAGATATGTAACATCTACCAATTCACACTGGGCCCGCGTGATAGATTACAGCCCACTCCCTCTCGAAGAGAGAAGGCCGGTGTCTGAGCAGTGGGAATATTTTTGGCTGCTTATGCAGTTATGTAAGTCAAATAAGCTTATTAATTAAAATAAATCAAATACACAAGATAATGGCACCTGTCAAATTCATCATACGAGTATTATTCATAAAATAATGTTTGCAGCTACACTTTCAGTTTAGGTCAGTACCCGTCCGTTAGATCTACAACTATCTATAAAGTACTATTAGGAGCTCGTTTCGCTAAACCATCTAGTTCTAAACTCATTTCCAGAAATCCTATTTCAACTTTTAGTAAAAATTCTTAAAATTAGTTAAACTGAAATATAAACTTAACTGTTAATTTATACCAATTTTTTTTAATACACATATCTCAGTTAAGATATCATAAACATTGTGACTTTTAGTTTCTGTCATAATTTAATGTATTTTCTAGTGACAAATAAACGGTTTTTTTAAATATGTATCCGTAAATGTAGAATGGTATTGCTTTACTTTCTTTGGTAATTAGATTTCGCATGAAACCTAATATTAAAGTAGATTATAGAGAATTTTATTTTATAACATTTAAGCAGCATAGAGTAGTCAGTGTTACTAGGTATAATAAAAATGCTAATTAAATATAAAACTGTACATATAGCAGTTTGACACCCACACAAGTACGAGTGATAAGTACAGTAACTTATAGAATAGTACTATCAAATATAATTATATATTTCAGTCAGTTTCAGTATCAATATACTTATATTATGATAATTCTCTAAAATAATGAGCAAAGGTACGCCACTGTTATGTGCCATATCGAATAATAACTTGAATATAAATATACAATTGAGCAATATTTTAAATAACAGAATAAAAATATCTAATTATGACGCGTTAGTCCTATACGTATTCAAATAAATACGTTTACTATTTTGTGTGTTTTCATTAAATCGTGATGATTTAATGAAAACCGTCATGCTGAAACTTTAATTTGAAAAAAAAAAAATAAAAAAACAGCATTCACAAGTTATACTTACTTATTTTCGACAGACGTACCTTTTTGGCATAATCAAGTAGATAATTAAGTAATCCATTGTTCGTAGGTATATCCTATTAATGAATCAGCTGATCAGACAGCTAGTTAGATTATATGTAATTTAAGGTAAACTTAATTATAAATAACATAAGTACTATAGACGCTTTTTAGGTTAAGTTGATAATGATAATTATACTTGAATACCTCATTTTTTTTCTGTCTATGTAGTTTTGATAGGTAATAGGTAATATTACCTAGACATGATTAATCTGTATCGATCGACTTCAAAACTAGTATAATTATTTTTAAATAATAATGGTTTGTGAATTTAGGAAAAAGTTTAAAAATTAAAAACCCAAAATTGTATAACTTTAAAAAAAAACTCGAAAATATTTGTATTTTTTAAACTAAAATTTATGATTTTATTTTACCTGTAAATCTCATCGTATAGCATAGGTTACCGCTGGCAATTTTAGCATAATATCTTATATTTTATGTGAGATAACATTAATATTTACGTCGCTCTTAATATCGAGTATTAAAATATCATCTAATCTAGGATATACATAACATAAACAATTTGATATGTATTGTATTGTTATATATTGTATGTATTGTTGACAAAAACTTGTTTCATTTTGTAAATTTATATCTAAATATATATTTTAATACATTATTCTGTAATGTATATCTTTAAATTTGTTAGTATAAAAAGCTTAGCGTACTAGTTTCTAAGAGTTTAAAAGCTAGTTTAAATATATCATATTAAATTAATCTGTAGTCGTATCTATCACTATACATATTCATGCATACATTCTAGGAATATAGAATTAGATATTAGAAATATAGTTGGACACTTTAAAATGTAAAATACGTAGTTTTAAAACTAATTGTTATTTTAAAGTTCGTGTTTAATTTTTGTTGTTTAAAACTGTATATGTTATGGCTTTTTGAATAGCTATGTAATATATCTGGTTGCTCGTTTAGAAAATGTTTATACTACTGAAAAATATGACATGCTTTTTAAAAGGTTTAAAGACAAAGTCTTTTGAACAACTGAGCAGTTCAAGTTACATGTAATTGTTAAAATTTCCAGCTTATTATAATTTTGAGCTGCGTATTTAAAAAATACATATTTTGAAAAGTGTATCGTATTTTTCAGTGTATATGTCATGGTATCATGTATCTTACTAGTGAGTGGTAACGAAATTATTAAATGATTAGATAATTATGACAAAATAACTTATAACCGTACATATTCTATTCTAGTTGTATGTAAAGTGGTCAAAATCAAAATCAGTGATCGAATAAAGTTGTTACGACAAAAAATAATAATTGTTTTTATTTTGAACAACCATTAATTAATTATTTATTTATTTATTAACTCTACCATTGAAACCCCGCCATAATAGTCACGGCCAGTGAACCCAAAAACACAATAAAAGAAAAGAAATGGAGAATAGAGAGCTTTATGGAAGTCATACAAACCAAGTTCGGGAAACTCGTAGACCTCAGCTGAGGGGACCGCTATGACGTAGACTTCGTAGCACTAAATCTCGCTGTAACTTTTTTTGTCAAGTTTCTAATATGAATTCATCACTACTAAGACATCACCTATCATAATGTCGTGATGGCCCAGTGGTTAAGGCCTCGCCTCACATGCACGAGGTTGTGGGTTCAAATCCGGGCCAGTACCAATGTGACTTTTTCAATTCATATGTACTTTCTGAGTTTATCTTGGACATTACTGACATCGGTGAAGGAAAAACATCGTGAGGAAACCTGGTTTATATAGTTAATATAAGTCTGAAATCACCAACCCGTCTTGAGCAAGCGTGGTGATCAATGCTCGTGCCTTCTCTGTGTGAGAAGAGGCCTTTGCCCTGCAGTGGGACAGTAACAGGCTGGTATTATTATTAAGACATCACCTACAAAATATATTCTAATACTTATCAGAACAAAACTTTAGCTTGGAACAAGTGCGAGCAAACCACGGATTCCTTTTAACTTACATGACAAACGTGTAACGATCTATACGTTTTCCTTTTGACTTATAGCATATAACCTAAGATTTTATGGAATACATAACTCTAAGGTGCTATAAGTAAAAATAATGTCATGTGTATATATAAAAAATACATAGTTTCGAAGATAACATAACACTAGACTGTCGATGTGTGTATACTTCTCTAAGTTTCATTGATAAGTACGTGTAAATAATTTTTATTCAAACCAATCATTCATATTTAAAGCTGAGAAAATACGACGATATTATATTTTTTTTCTTTAAGGACAAAAATCGTGTGATTTTTTTTTATATTTCACGAAACGGTGTTTTACATAAATAATCGTGACATTGTCGAACTATTTTGTATGAAAAAAATTTATTATATTAATAAAAAATTCAAGCCAGTTGATTCTTTGACATGGTCTCATTAATACCCTGAAGTTATGGGAAATCAAAAAACACGTTGTATATGTAATTGCTTACTCAATTAAACTTCTAACTTTAAGTAATCACTTCGAAAACATCCTTCGAGCACCCATAGTTACTGCAAATGTTATTCCAAATTCAAATCAAGCAATTAGTCGGACCCATCGATTTGGATTAACTCCAGACAAAAATAAACCTTAATCCTTACCCATACATTAAAATTTTCAGCAACAGAAACCATTCCCTTTAAACGAAAAGTTTGCCAAATGTATTCCGTTCGAATTCCAATTGTAAACCGATGAAATTAAAGTTCACTTTTGGAGTCAACGTTACTTAAAAGAGAGATAAAATTATGTTTTATACGATTTTGAAGCTTTGTGTGCCAGATATAGGGTTGAAATCGGATTGTATGTTCAAACAGGGGTGATACAGGGTGCAGTGAAGTTGTTATCGGGAGTAATTAGTCAAATTAGTCGGGGCTACGTGTTCCGTATAATTGTGGACGGGATGAGTGCGGAGAATACAAACATGCTTTAATGTTATCTTGATACACATTACTCAAAGAGATGGTCGGTTCTTTTGAATTAATGTGTTACGGATTAATCGTGTAGTGCATTAGGTAATGAAAATATTATGAGACTTCAAAAGCAAACTAAATGCATGGACTAAGATGCAATGGACGTTTTTAGCTGTAGTTTAAAAAGCTTTCCGGGGTTAACTCATAGGAACGTATACTGAAAGATCGTTTTCAGATCAGAAGGCCAATTCCCGTAATTAAAAACGTTCAAAATCTAACCGCAATCTCATCTCAGCGACAATCAACGTCAAAATCTTGTCAAAACTGTAGGTAAATTGGAGGTATTTGTATCAGATTGAGGCTAGAATGCGAACGTTCTTAAAAATACGATACTTGCCACTCTAATATTTTATTATGATTGTGACCGACACTGGGATATGCAAGTGGAATTTCTGTAGGATGTGACCGACACTGGGATACGCAAGTGGAATTTCTGTAGGATGTGACCGAACACTGTTACTTACGACCACACAATCGATATATTCTCACTTATGTATGTTCCTATACGAAATAGCCACGGGTCCACCAACCTAATAATCGTACTCATGTCACAAAAAAAAAACAATTATCCTGTAACAGCCAATCGTATAAATGCAACTGTGTTTTGTTATCCAACTCCCCTTCAAACAGAAAAATACAGGCTGCAATAAAAACAACAATAGTAATTAGTAAAAAAAGTCGAACAAACAACACGAGAGGAGGATCGATGGCTCTCAAGTGATCTGCTTGTTAGCTCGAGGGCAAAGGAAGCTGGAGGGAGGACCGTTCAAATAGAATGGAATAGTAGAGAGAGGATTAAAAGGGGTTACTTTTGTCGTAGTGAACAATAATACCAGCTTATTATTGTCCCGGGGTAAAGGCCTCTCCTCTTACACAGAAGGAACGAGCATTGATCACCACGCTTGCTCAAGACTGGTCGGCGATTTCAGACTTATATTTACTACTATTCCAGTTTTCTTCGCGATTTTTTTCCTTCACTGAAGTCAAATAATCTCCAAGATACTCATACGAGTACAGGAGGTACATGAATTGAAAAAAAACGGTAGTAATTAGTGAAAAAGTCGAACAAACAACACGAGAGGAGGATCGATGGCTCTCAAGTGATCCGCTTGTTAGGTCGAGAGCAAGGGAAGCGGAAGGGAGGACCGTTCAAATAGAATGGACCAGTAGTGAGAGGACTAGAAATGGGTTATTTTTTTCTTAATTTGGTGTACACATTTAACAAATTTTCTGAAAATAAAAAAGGTCAGTACTGTCAGTCAGCTGCTGGATGGGCAGAGGTAAGGGCAGTAGCAAAAAAAAAAAAAAAAAACAAAGCATTTATTTCAAATAAACCAGTTACAGGTACTTTTGAATTGTCAAGAGGTCGGTCAGACAGAAATATGAAGCTAGTTGCCCATTCCAACGCGTAGTAGGTTCCTATGGAGAAGAACGGGCAAGAAACTCCACGGACACTCTTTTAAATCAGAATATTTTTACAAAAAATTGGTTACATCATTCATGTTGTAATTATACATGTGAGAACCATGTAGAAAGACGTGCACATTAAAAGCGTCCTTAATAAAAAAACAAAAATAATTCAAAAATTGAAATAAGCCGTGCTAAGAGATGACCAGTCCCCACTGACGGCGCCCGTTCACGAACACGACGCATGGATCAGCACCATTTAGCTCAACCATTTTGAAGGGAACTTAATGATCCAACACACACGCCACCACCAGCGAGACATTTGAGTGAGCATGACATACTCTCAGCCGCCAGGGCACAGTCAAGTCAATCAAAGACGTACCCAGTAAAAGGTAGCTGTAAAGTAGGTACATAGTGCTCACACATGTGCTATGCAATTATATAGTACTAAAAGACTGAATTTATACAATCTAATGATAGTTTTACAATCTTCAGCAGCTCCAACAATATTTTTGAATGCTAATCAATTAGTTTATGCGCCCTTGTGGAGCTGGACCAGCGTTGAGCCAAGCATTTTTGTCATCGATGTAATCCCCCAACTTATAATATGCTTGGCTGCATAGTGTGCGTTTTATACAAGATTTAAATTTTGTTTCATTCAGTTGGAGTATGTGGGGAGGTATTTTATTGTAACATTTCAAACAGTACCCCATGAAGGACGAGTCTACTTTAGCCAGACTGAAACCCCGTTGAATTAATTGGTCCCTATTTCTAGTCCTATAATTATGTCTATCACCTCTTTTACTGCAAAGACTTAGATTTTTCCTAACGTACATGATGTTTTCATAGACATATTGACAAGGTACCGTCATAATGTTAATATCTTTAAACAGTTCCCTTAGAGAATCGCGCCTGCGGAGGCCATATATTGCTCTGATGGCTCTTTTCTGCAGAATAAAAATAGACTCGATATCTGCAGCCCGTCCCCATAGTAAAATACCGTAAGACATGATACTATGAAAGTAACTGAAATAGACTAGCCTCGCGGTACCTACATCAGTAAATTGACGGATTTTTCTTACAGCATATGCTGCTGAACTTAGGCGTCCTGCAAGAGATGTTAAATGAGGACCCACTTGCAGCCTTGAGTCGAGCGTGATCCCCAAGAAAACAGTTTTATCGACGAATTCTAATTTCTCCCTATTCAATACAATGTCACAATCACTACTTTTAACATTCGGTAAAGCAAATCTAATGCATTTAGTTTTATTCCCATTTAATACTAAATTATTAGCAGTGAACCAATTTTGGACCTGCAGTAGGGCGTTATTCACGTCGTCAAGATTTGATGCACGTCTATTTATCTTAAAAATTAGAGAAGTATCGTCAGCAAATAACACCATTAATTTGTGGTTGGTTTTTTAATAAATGGGGTAGATCATTTACATATACTAAAAAGAGGAAAGGACCCAATATCGAGCCTTGTGGGACAATCATTTTTACTTTTAGACCGAGTGAGGCAAGGATTTTGAAGTAGGGAAGTGAGGAAGTTAGCTAGTTCTATTATCTCTGCCTACAAATAACAACTGCTGCAATGCTTTGTTAAGTGACCTGGGACATTAATGATTAAAGATTGAGCCTGTACGTTCACCGTTGGCCATACCCTATGTACTTAAGCACACCAATGTTGCTTAGGAGATTCGTTGTATTGTTCACAATTAAGGCTCAATTGCGTCACAAATCACTGAATACGCTTAGCTTATGCGTTTAGCCCTAAACTAATTTAAAACATTGTTACATTTCTGTCAATTGTTTGAAGTTGACAGTTGTTGACGGATAGATGACGTTTTAAATATATTTAGTGATTTTTGGTGCAAGTTAGCCTTAGTACATAAAGTACTATAACAAACGATGAAAAATTCGAAAAAAGGGTCTAATCTATTTAACTAAGAAGATTGCTTTGGCAGATAGGTAATATCAATCTGCCTAGCCTTTTCCCAACTGTGTTAGGGTCGGCTTCCAGTCTAACCGGATGCAGCTAAATAGGTACCTGTATTTTACATGGAGCGACTGCCTATCTGACCTCCATAACCCAGTAACTGGGTAATACTTTACCCCTTCGTAGGATTGGTTATCAGACTTTCGGGCTTCTGACGTAACGACGTAACGACTGTCAAAGATCCATGAATGATAACCGGAACCAACGGCTTAACATGCTTTCCGAGGCACGGAGGAGTCTTGGTATGTAAAGACGGTCACCTATCCACGGATCAACCCAGGCAAGCGCAGCTTAACCTAATAGATCGACCCGTGTGGCTATTATTACTTAGCCACAAGCTCCTCAATACTTTATTTGCATTCCACAATGTGTACTTAGGTGGTATGTTAAAATTATATGTGATCCTGTCGGGCACAGCAAAATAGTAGGAGAGAGGAAGCTTTGGAAAAAGGAAGCATCAGTCTTCTGAACTAAATCTAATATAATCACATTAGGTACATTTTTTACATATTTGTGTACTGTATTAATACTTATTAGATTAATATGTTAGCACTTATATTTTATCGTTTAAATATCGAAACAAACATCATCAATATAACCAACAAAAGACGTTCACTGCTTCTATCCAGCAAGGACCAGCAAATCGATGTTATTATGTATTTTAATTATGTACCCCTTAAAACTCGAATACACGTTACGAATTCAGAATTCAATCAATAAATCATTCTCTCGTTATTTTATTTGGACAAAAAACGTTGGTAATTGAGGCTAGGGGTGGCAGGGGGTGAAAACACCCGTGAAAATTTAACAAGGAGCAGCCCTGGCACCCTATAGCCAGTGGGCTATTAAAATCTCAAGTTCATATACATAGTGTATCGTGTAAGGTTCATCGTGTAAACGTATGCGGTTCAGTTAACAGCATGGGTATTGTTTCGTGTTATTTGGGACTGTTTAAATTAAACCTACAGAGGTTTTGTTTATTGGAAGGTTGCCAGGAAGTAAAATAGGTATGAATTCTTTGTGTTGTTAGTAATCATACGGGAATAAATTAATACATCGCTTTCAGAGAGACTTTTACAGTACCTAGGTATTCGTTTATGGGTGAATTTAAAAACTGCGTAACTGCGTATGTAAGTAGTTCATGTCTGATAAGTGGATAGCCAAACGAATGTACACATTTCAAAGTCAAAGTCAAATCATTTATTTCAAATAGGCACATAAAAGTCACTTTTGAATGTCAAAATTTACAAGAAAATGTATTCTAGCCGCCTCTTCCAAAAGGTAGTTTCGTATGGACGTACAATATGTGATTTCGTATTACGTACGTATGGACAAGGATGGGCAAGAAACTCCAGCGTTATTCTTTTAAAAATTTTGATTTGCAACCAGACATTAGATTATTGCCAACCAAACCAGTGGTCTTGTATTATAAATACACAGTAACATCGAACATGTATAGAACTTAATTTCCACTAGTATTTACCATGGATTACCGGACGAAGTTACGTATTATACTGCAGTACATCCGGGATTAAGGATATTGGTCAAAACTTGACTTGCTCGAACTCGAGTTAACGAGTTGTAATGATGATAACTCGGTCACGTGTGTAATTATGTTTTATGATTAATAAATATGTCAATGAATACTGAATACTGTACAAAGTTTGGAATTGAGGATCTAAAGAATTCATTGTGATAAAATCTAGCTGTATTTGACCGTCTTAAGACTAACCTCTTTTGAAAATTCACAGTAATGTAAAACCTTACAGACAGAGAACCATTTGACACCCTTAATTTGTCACATTAGGTTATTAATGTAAGAAATAAATCGACTTAGCTTCTTCCAAAAACACAAACAAAAAATCAGTCATTAGCGTGTTTCTTCAAGTCATTAGAGCGGTATTCTTTCGTAGGAGTTCGTAGCACCGTAGCGCTACGTCAGTAACCGTCGTAGCGTCGAAGCCGATCGCGTGACGTAGCCACTTTGAAAAACAAAAAAAAAACACATCGAAGGGCAGCTTTTGTAACATAAATAGTTATTAAGGGCGTGCATTCTGAATGTGGGCAACGTCGCAAAAATAGATAACAAATATTTCGCTGTTTTGGTTAATTTGGCAATACTACTGTATGGAAATATGAAATATATTGGCATACTAGTGAACTAAAATATTGATTATGAAATGCAATAATTAATATCGTAACACTGAATATTTAGTTTTAGATGTAAAAAAAAGTATTTGGAAACTTTCCAAATGCCTTTATGATTATGATGCAATGCAATTATGATGTCGTAACCGTTTAAGGTATAAACCTTAAACGGTTACGACATCATAATTGCAATTCATTATTAATATTCGAATGCACTAGTTAGCGATATTTCATATTTCCATACAGTAAAATTGCCAAATTAATCAAAATAGGTACCTAAGTATTTGACAGCTATTTGCGACGTTGCCAACTTTTAGAATGAACGCTTTTAAAATAGCTTTAATACTGTGTAATTTAAATCCGTTCAAGTCAAAGTTAAATATTCTTTTTTCAGTACAATAAATGATAAGGATATTTCACTTGCGTCCGCACGAATTATATGGGTAGAACTCATACCGAACTGAAAAGATAGGGGCAGTAGTTTTGATTTTATCAGCAAATTTGGAGAAACACGATCACTTTTCTACATGTGCGACTTTAGTTAGGCAGGGATCGATAGAGTCGAGAAAGTTTTTCCCAACGATGTTGGGGTCGGCTTCCAGTATAACCAGATGCAGCTGCATACCAGTAGCAGTTTACATGGAGCGACTGCCTATCTGACCTCCATAACTCAGTTACTGGATAACACGGCAAGACTGGTTGTAATACTTTTAGACTTCTGACTACATATAACGACTGTCAAAGATCTACGAATGCCAGCCAGTAATAAATAATCGTGAGAGTGGTGCGGAAATATGCGCTTACTACTAGTTCTGTCGTTCGATATTAGGACTAGAAGACCTTCTTATACTTCTAACTTTACAATGGCACTAAAGTAAAAATACATAAAAATATATTTCACTTCAGTAAAACTCTGACCTTTCAGCGTGACCTTTAGAATCCCCGTGTAACGTTTTCTAAGTAAAGTATGTTTTTATAAAATGTTACAATAGTTATTTATGCTATAAGTGCGGAAGGTAGGTGATTTCCGATTAAGTCGACACGAGTCGGAAATCATCTTACGCACGTGTATCATACAACGTTTTACTACGCATTGTGAGAGAAAAAAAAAACTTCGACTTCGACTTCTACTTCCACTTCCACTTCCACTTCCACTTCAACTTCCACTTCCACTTCCACTTCCACTTTCCACTTCAACTTCCACTTCAACTTCCACTTCCACTTCCGCTTCCACTTCCACTTCCACTTCCAATTCCAATTCCACTTCCACTTCCACTTCAACTTCCACTTCCACTTCCACTTCCACTTCCACTTCGACTTTGTCTTTGACTCCGCCATTGCCATCGCCATCGTCATCGATATCGTCATCGCCATCGTCATCGATATCGTCATCGCCATCGCCATCGTCATCGATATCGTCATCGCCATCGTCATCCCATCGCCGTCGCCATCGCCTTCGCCATCGTCATCGTTATCATCATCATCTGATTTGTAAAACTTTTCTCAAATAATAAAAACTCTTTGCAACGGGCTGACGACGGCCACCAAAATTAAAAAAAAACAGAAAAGTAAAAAGCACTAGTCAAAAAAAGTGACACTTTCCGCACTAATTTACTGCTTGGAAAAGGCTCTTTTCGAGCAAATGCATTGTAAAAAATTTAAACCTTCTAAAAGGCTGCACAGCGTTACTAGGTTGTGAAATAATTAACTTTGTAACATTTAAAGCAACATTAACATAACATTTAATGTTTATGTTAAGCTGAAAGTAAGTTTGCTTCATTGGTCTAGACTTGCGAGTGCCACTGTTGAGCATGGGGTCCTGGGTTTGATTCCCAGGTGTGGCAAAGTGATACTTAGTTTTTCCGGAACCGAGAATTTCTTAGTACTTTCCCGGGTTCTGGATTTGTGCTTATATAACATGGGACTAAAATAAAACTGGCGAAATGTGGCTGTACGCGTCTTCTGCCTAGCTCTCTGGGGAATTTCTGGCGTGAGGTTATGTAGGTATGTGAAACATTTTAAAAGGTTCTTAAGCTTTACTAGGCTGCTGGGTTGAGGAATGATGTACTTTGTAACATTTTAGTAAGTAACTAAAGGTAGTAAAATGTTACAAAGTAAGTTTAATTGAAAAGTTCCTTGTAGTGTATCTGAGTGGGTTCCTAGCGACAAATTACTTAGTCTTAACTTGTTAGCTAGTGTAAAACTAGCTCATTAGTTAAAGATAAGTTAAGCGCACGCGATACGCTTGTTATAATATCTAGATATTAATATTGTGATAAGCTCAGAGCACGTAAAGGCAGGGAAGTTAATTGTTTAGCAGAATGACTACCAACTTAAATTGTCCTTATATTCAACTGTCATTATTTGGCAGTTGTATGTTATGGCTATTACACGGAAAATTGACGTACGGTGTCAATTTGTTTAACAATTGTTTTCCGTGACTGTACATTATTGGATTCCTTAATAATATATTGGCTCAAATGTTTTCGTGACTCCCGAATACACATTTTAGTGAAACTCGTTTCCGATAGCTGTTAGTAATTTTTTTTTTGTGAATTAGTTTTAACAAACACTTCTAAATAACAAAAAAGATGAAGTCGGTGTGTCATATACGATCACTCTGAGAAGAATCACTGAAAAAAAGACAGGGATCACAGTCTCTTTTAAATTCCAGACATTACGGGTCAGATCATAGGAGGACCGCGCAGATAAGTGTCTGAGCCGGTCTTTCGAGGAAAGAACCACAGATTTGAGTGAATCTGTTCAGTCAGGGCAAGCATTTGTCAGTACTTACAAAACTTGGATAGAAATAAAATAAAACAGCTGACGCTAGTCGCTAACTGAACTGGTGCTTGTTCATGACTTCCCTTCACTCTTTATTTATTACTCGACCCGCTCCTGCTTCGTACGGATTTGATGAAACATCGAGATTTCTTACTTTTATGTAACTTTAATATTAATTTTATACATAGAAACCTTCCTGAATAAATTCTCTAAACGGATGGTGAAAACCTCATCAAAATCTGTTGCGTGGTTTAGAACAAGAACGCGGCCATACAGACAAACACGAAAAGCGACTTTAATTTATAATATGTTTAGAGGAAAAGATGTTCTTAAAAAGTTATTCACAAGACATCGTCTTTATGCTTCCACACTTTCCTTCCGAACTCCATTTTATTGCGTTATTTTATTCATGTATAAAAAAATACTAACATCCCTAGATCATTACGCGGTCTATATCAGACGCTTCACTGTTCATTCATGTCTTTCATTCAGTGACTTTCACTTAAAGTGAAACGAAAAATGAATCAAAAGTGAAAAATAACCTCATTAGTGAATCGATTCAACGATGTTGGATTTCGGCACTCATATTTCACTTTTTCTTCTTTGTCGAAAAATGAAATGAAATGAGCAGATGAACGTTAATTGCTATATAATTTTGTCGGTTTCGTGTGAACGTGGAATGAAACAAAAATGAGTACGTGTGTATGTGATGAGTCATTGGTTCACTCGAGTGAAGCGTTAGCGTTAATAATTAACAAGAGAAACACATTGTTTCTTTACTCCAACAATCTAAGCTTGTAATGTCATTAAAATGTAAACCCCCTTTTATGTTCACGTTAGTAATGAAACGTAAACAAACCCCTTTAGTCTCCGGGTTAGTAGTTCTGTGTTCAACAAAGACTCATTATAACAATTAAGGAATAACTCGGTTGGGCCTCAGGCGCATTCTGTGTGTATAGTCGGCTGGAGAGTACATGGAGGTAATTACTTCAGAATATGTAGCCAAAATTGTGGGTTTATATCCAGGACGAAAGGAATCTTACTATTCTAAGTTTTGCTTTGTAGATAGAACTGTCAGATTAACTATTTTTACAACAATCAGTGGTTATTCACATATATTTGATATCGATACGAGACGACAAAATAAGTGGCACACAAATCGATAACTTTTTGCAGTCGCAGCCTCAAAAGTGTAATCATTTATTTTATAAGTACACCAACAGCATAGACATGTAATATATCAACATTTTCGTATTTAAATAGCGTTGTATTTCAAATAAACTATTTTCAGCAAAGTATACAATCATATGTTTCAGTTGCATGACAAATTATACTGCATTAGGTACTTCTCTAAAACAAACAACTCACGTAACTGCATAAACACTACAACATTTTGAAAACTTTACACGTAGTATAAAGAGTCGCAAAATAACACACTTCCTAAAACCGCACAAAAGCGGCACGATAACAAATATTAACACAAACTCTACGAGAGCTGTACAAAGGGTAGCTCTACATAGAGCTCGTTAACGAACATCGTTACTGCTAGTTCCTGTGGTTGTTGTACAGTCAACAAAAGAGTTAGGTTTACAGGCATAAATATGTTTTTTTTAAAGTAAATTAATACCAGTCTATTATTGTCCCATCGCTGGGCAATGGCTTTTCCCATACAGAGAGGGCATGACCATGGTTGCTAAAGACGTATTGACGATTTCTGACTTATACAGTGATTCTACCCGTCTTACTCAACAACTTTAGCTATGAAACTCAAATCGGATTCGTGAAAAAAAAAATCCTATCTGTCAGATTATTTCTACGCGTGTATGATATTTTTTTTTTGTATGACGAGTAGAAACATCCCTTAACGGATGTTATGGGAGTGGTTCTACTCTAATAAAAGTCACCTGACTTTTATTTTAAATTCAGGTTTCCTCATGAATCACAATGTTTTCCTTCACCATATTTCAGTCTTGCACAAGATAAACTAAGAAAAACTTTAACACTTCTAAGATTTTGTTTCAAATTCTTATCTTTTCACTACCCCGCCAATATTATTTTTACCAAGCTTTTGCCCGCGGCTTCATTCACGTGGAGGCCGGAAATTATCCCGCGGGAACGTACTATCGGGATAAAAAGTATCCTGTGTCCTAAACCAGGTCATAGTCTACCCGTGTGCCAAACATCCGAATCTGAAAGGTAACAGACAGACACACAGAGTTACAGTCGCATTTATAATATTAGTGGATTGAGTACTTTATTACTATTTAAACTAAATAAAAGACTTGAATACTCAGTATGGTATCAACCTTGTTAACAAAAACTGGTTGCAAGTTAGCTGCCTGTATACTTAGGTATCTGTTTGACTGTACTTTTTGAAGCTGGGGGTAGAGTCGACGCTATAGTTTCTCTTTGTATTTCTTTCGGCTCTTGTTTTAATGTGGGAATTCATAATTACTAGAACGAAGCATAACGGAGAATTTTGAGACTAATATGAATAAATGTTAGCTATTCCTGGTTTGGCGAAAACAATATTTATTTTTTATGTATTAGAGTAATTTGAAAGTAAAATTAAAATCAACTAATTTAGGCGTTTCAAAATACCTGAAGGCAAATCAACATCATCAGCCCTTATTTATAAGAAAAAAAGAAAGAAAGAAGAAAGAAAATAAAATTTGACTCAGGTTAAGGCACACAACGTTCACATAAAAACAAAAAAAAAACAGAAAAAATAAAGATAACTTAAAATTATATTGTGTGTCTCACGGCTGAGTCAAATAGTCCCAGTTCAGCATAAATGCCACACATCTAGTGTCTGACGCTGGTTTTCAACTGGACCTTCTGTTACGAGGACGTCTTACGGATGTAAATCAGTTTTATAGTATGCATTTGTGTTCTATATTTAAATAAAAGTAGATAGATAGGTATGTGTAGCAAAAAAAATTTAACTCGATTAGATCATTGTTTACAAATAATTACGAGTATATAGCGCTTTATTAGGAATTAAATAAAATGGAGTGGTTGCACAAGAAACAATGGACGGTCGTCAATAAATAATAGATACAATCATGGATTCAAAGCAATGAAATATTTAAATTAATCATGTCTAGCTTCCGTTGGGCATCCACAAGATACCGCTTTATCTGCTGAGCACTAGGGCAGCATCACTCTTCGTGTTAATTCCCAGAGGATTGCAGAGGTCACACAGCACTCTATCCCCTGGCCCCTTTTGCCTTTGACAGCCGGTCGGTGCCGAGTTTGTAACTTCGAATGTGAACCTTAAAAAACATTACGCCGGGATTCCCTGAAGGTCTAGGCAGAGGAGAATACTTATGAAGAGCGAACCATTAGTCGGACACATATCCACCTTGCTTGTAACAAAAATGTCGCTAGTTTTGTAATACCTACCCACTATTCATCATCATCATCTGACTTTCTAGCCTTTTCCCAACTATGTTGGGGTCGGCCCCCAGTTTCATATTATGAATAAAATACACATAAAACTTCCGGAATAAGTTCTCAAAATTATGATGAAAACTGCATCTAAATGTATTTTTGTGTATGTGTGTTGTGTTATTGTGTAGTTCAGAAGAACTAAGCGGTTACACAGGCAGACACGAAAAGTGACTGTTTTATAATATGTATAGATAAAGAAGACACCTATACATAAGCAGGTACGCCTCTAACGTGCTTCTAGTAGCTCAAACAAATCACTTTCAGATAATTTCCACGCAAATCCTCTGAGCACAACCTCAGTACCGCAGCTGCGGCAACATCACGCAAAGGTGCGTCGTGCAGTCGCACCTGCGATCGATCGCACCTGCGTTACCATGGTAACGCCCCTGTGCGCGTCGGGCCACACTGCGAGCGGGAACCGGGTAAGAGATACTATACAGAGGCTGTCAGGAGAATTAATGTCATAGAAAAACTGTGATCCCTTGTCTCAGTGACGCCATCTAGCTTCATATAGCAAAATTACATGATAATCAAGTTTGACACGTTTCACTTTTATCGATACCAACTGTCAGATAGTTTGACACCTAAGACAATTAAAAAAAAACGAAATACGTTAGAAATGGGTTAATTACTCAGAGTAATAACTGAGGTTAATTACAAAATAAACCAGACTTACGTCCAGTCGTTTTATCAATACGAGATTTGCAATACCATAATGCAGAATTCGACATATTTTCTTTCAAAATAGTTTTATTTTAGCACACAATGCAACCTGTCATGTCATGTGGGGCGTGTGACACGAGCATTGGTGTATTATTTAAAACTAGCGATATACGAGTATATAAATGTTGTACACGAGACAGAACTAAACTGAGCGGGGTACGAACTGTAGGTAATTAACCTATTAATTATTAGGTAGATTTCTAGCAATAATACATTGACGTTAACATTAACATCCACAGCCAGAAATTATCTACAAGCATTGATATTTAAAAAAAAAAAACGAAAATTTTACCAACACTGAATAATTTAATTATGAAATCATCTTTTCTTGTTCTGTACATAATTATTTACTGTCTAATTTTAACAGTGTAAAAATACAAATCTACTTATATGTTACCAGCTGAATAAACTAATATTATAACAGTGTTGATTTGTAATAACAGTATAACTTACTGTAATCGCCATTATTCATTACAATAAATCAGCTTGGGCGCCAACACTAAACTGTTCTGACTATTGAAGTTGAGAGAGAGAGTTGTATACGTAGGTATATTTATGATTGTAATTCTGTAAATATTAAATATTAGTTACGGTCGCGAATCACATTATGATCAACATAATTATGACCTGAAACTGACCAGCAAATGCCTGCCAAGCCTGAGGGCAGCGAAGGATTCTAGAGTAGAATCTCGAGCGTAGCTAGGGATTCTAGATTTGAATCCTGCGCGGAGCGAGGGATACAAGGACCGAGACAATTTTTTTTTCACATGTTGTGGACTCTGCTTTTTACCAATGACTGCGAGAAAATAAATAATGGTATAGTATTTATATTTATCTGTCGTAGTTGTAGTATTTATATGACTGCCTCGTTGGTCTTGTGCTGAGCATGAGGTCCTGGGTTTGATGCCCAGGTCGGGCAAAGTATTATTGGGTTTTTCCAATAGGAATTTCTCAATAGCAGCCCGGAGTCTGGAATTGTGCCCGGTTGATCGCAATAGGTTCACCCCCTTATTACATGGGACTTAAAAATATAGCTTCTGGCGAAATGTGGGTGTACTACAGGTACACCTCTGCCCAACCCTTCGGAGAAACAAGGCGTGATGTTATGTTATTTATATGTATCACATTTTTGGCGGCGTCAAATTATCTACTATTATTGCTGCTTTAGAACGAAATGATTCCGGAGTCAGTGTCTCATTTTCGTCACTGGAAGAACTCATTTTATTATGATTATGTTAATAGATTTTCCAAAGAGAATAAAACAACCACGATGGCAGATAGAAAAGAACCTAATTCCTCACATAATTAGCATAATTCGTGCTTGTTCCATATTCAAAATGTTTTTATTCCCTCAGTGAGTAAAAGAGAGTTTTACTCACTGTTATCGATGAACAAAATGCCCTTTTTCGAGTGGCAATGGTATTTTTTTTTAAATATAAATAAGTAGCGTAATTACAAGATTGTTATTTGTGACAATAACAATCAACCCAAAAAATACTATAAGATTAGAACCCATTAGGGTCTATGTCTATCTGTAATTGCACACATTCGTCTCGAGGTACTCATGTTTCGCCGGTAACAAAACCATAGCGCGATTCAGGAATCGGCTCTCAACTAACAACGCCATCTAGCGAGGCAGAGATGATTTGTTTTACTATTCATGCAGATGCTGTATGATTAGAAATGGTCGATCAGGTTTTAATTAGATACAATTTTATAAATAAAATGATAATACAAAATGTGGGTGTAGGTCCTATAATATGCACCTCTGCCTAAAGGCGCTATTCCGCCAGTGTGCGGCACTGTGCGACACTGTACTGCACAGTGTACGGCACAAATGTTTCGTTCAGTAGTCACTCAAGTAAACATTAACAAATGTACTGCACTGTACGCTTACAAATGTACACTACTTTACCGGTGGAAACTGAGACTAACGGATCTGCATCACACACATAACACAATTTTGGTGGAATCGCAACTGAATGCTTCGGGGAATACAAGCGTGGTGCTATGTAGGTACATTGTGGTGTTTAAAAAATAATAATACGTCAGTAACCTGATAAAGTGCTTATCTTTATTTCTTGTATTTTTTTATTAAGTATTCAAATTGAAATCTGAGACAGTCCGTCAACAAAGTTATGGGCCTGTCCGAAACTAGTAGCTCCTTCAAAACAAATGACAAATTAAATTGTCAGAACGGGCAAAAGCACATCGGGATTAGGAACAACTGTCAAATCGTGTTGTCATTCATCAATGATTCATTCTTAATTCGGGCCCCAAACTAATCTTATGTCCGTAAATGATACGGAGTATGAAACGTCCATAAGTCCGACCGAAACTGTTAATTTCGTGTTTAGAGACAAGACCCCCTGACCGGATTTGTTGAAGTAGCAGCGTAGGCGGACGGAGCTATAATATAATGTAAGGATAGTATCTCATGGAGCTCCGTAGCCTTTTTTTTTTACTACCTTGCTCTTTCCGACTCCTGAGTAAAGGCCACCCTCCACTCCTTCCATCGTTCGCGAGCCCGCGCGTCCTCCTTCCAGTTTTGGCGGAATCTATCCAGCTCGTCCCACCATCTCCTACGTGGTCTACTGCGACCCCGCCTCACTGTCTCAGGGCACCAGTTCTGTGCTATTTGGGCCCACAGGTTGTCCGGCAGGCGGCAAACATGTACTGGCCAGTCCCCAAGGGCGTATAAATATGTATTTTTGTTTTGGAGCGCAGGATTGTGTTTCGAAGACGATCCGTTAATTTTACTCCTAGTATACTGCGCTCCATTGCTCGTCGGCAGACCTAGAGTAGATTCTGTACTATAATTGGAAAAAAGATTATTAATGTTTATAAATATATATTACCTATGTGAGTGCCGTGATGGCCCAGTGGTTAAGGCCTCGCCTGTTATGCACGAGGTTGTGGGTTCAAATCCGGGCAAGTACCAATATGACTTTTTCAATTCATAAGTACTTTCTGAGTTTGTCTTGGACATTACTGACATCGGTGAAGGAAAACATCGTGAGGAAACCTGGACTTACAGTTAATATAAGTCTGAAATCGCCAACCCGTCTTGAGCAAGCGTGGTGATCAATGCTCGTGCCTTCTCTGTATTAGAAGAGACCGTTGCCCAGCAGTGGGACAGTAACAGGCTGGTATTATTATGTAGACGTCTGAAAGCGCACCAGTGACCGAGATGGTGTGTGGAAATGGGTTGCATGACATGAGCTTATGCGTCACCCATATGCTTGTGATTTTTTGTATCTGAACGCGTATGGCTATAAGCAAAGGGAAGACCAAAGAAACGATGGATGTATAGTGTGAACGCTAACATGGCTGGAAACTACTGAGATGTCACCTAATAGAGACTTATTAAAAGGCACCAAATTGGGCCAAGGGCGAGAGGATTATGATGTCTATTGATTTTCCTGTAGGTTTGTTTCCTTCGCGTGTTGTGTGTAGATACGTAGGTACATACATTATTAATAAACTCGTTATCTCGCGGCCCGCTACCCGTACCACCATATCCTGGGACAGACAGGCATGCATCACATCATCATCATCTTAACCTTAAACTAACTACGTTGGGGTCGGCTTCTAGTCTAACCGGATGGAGCGGAATATCTATCGGTGAATCTCGGTATATCTGACATCTACAGTCCAGCAACTGGGTAATACGATACCCCTTGGTAAGACTGGTTGTCAGACTTTTGTTTGGGTTTCTGACTAAGACTAGTTTAACCTTCGATCGACCACATAGGCATGCATCACATGAGATACATAATTAAGTAAATGAATGAAAAAAAAAAAAAAAAAAAAATACAAACAAATATGAGTGCTCTTAGAGCCTTGTACGAGGCATTGGTTAAGAGCCACTTGGAGTACAACGCGGTTATTTGGAGTCCTAGTGAAGCCAAATACAGTATGTTATGTTAGAGCGGATACAAAATAAGTATATTAGGTTCATGTATTTGAGATTACATGGAGCATATCCGGGATACCCATTGTTATATCCAACCTTATTCATTTTGGGAATGGTTGGTTACTATAAATTAGAAACTAAGCGAAAACTGGCTCTAGCCACGTACCTGTTCCATGTAATAAGAGGTAAACTTTCTAATTTTGCTATACTACAGTCAATTCGGCTGTGCGTACCAGACGAGTATGTGAGCAGGCGGCGGCGGCCGCGGCTGCTGCTGGTGCCCACCGCGCGCACCAATCTGCTTCAGCACGCGCCGTTGCCGCGCGCACTGTGCACGCTCAACGCGGTAGCCGAAGGAATGGACCACACTGAACGACTTTACTCTGGCGACCGCTAGGGTTTTACGTTACAATTAAGTAAATTTTAGGTGTTATGTATGTTCTATTGGAAATTAATTTTATAATAGTATATTTTTGTACTTAACTATCGCATTAGGGCAACCTGTAAAGATCGATTGAAGGGTTGTATAAACAAATAAATAAGTTGCACCCTTCCCCGGCCCCGGCGGCCGCCCGTCATTTTTTATTATATTAAACCACTTCACCTTGCGGGGTGGACAGGGTTGCAGCACGGGCGCTTCTAATGCAGTTAGGTGCCGTTTTAAAAGCTTTTTTTACCGTAGGTGTGAAAGCTAAAGTGGGTTTTTTACGGCGAGATTTATAACATACGGACATTTTGGTATGGAGTGAAAATATAAGGGAAATTATTATTATTACTACGTGAAGCAAAAACTTTGTACCCCTTTTTACGAAAATTACGCGGACGGAGGAGTATGAAATTTGGCACAGTTAAAGTTTATATGGAGAAGGAGTGCAGAAAGCTAATATTTTTATATAATATACATTAGAAATAAATTAAATTAATAAAAACAACAACACTGCCATGCGTTTGACACAACACCTTGGAATCACGACATTTAAATGAATATGATCGAATTTCGACCTCTGGGCGACCACTAGTATTATGAAATGAATTTATATTAATTTAGGACCATATATTTAACAACTTTTACAATTAGATGCTTATTTTAGCTAGCGTTGGCATATCTACTTCTGAGAAAAAAACGCTGTAACAAAATTCCCAAGCAGTTTACCAGCAATTGGTTTAAAAGGTCGACCTTTTAAAATTTCCAACAGTTTTTAAGATTCATACAAAAATATATAGGTAGAGAAAAGAAACCCCCACACAAGTCCCACACTCAGCTTTTAAGCTAAGTTCAGACTTCAGATAGTTACACGGAGACGAATATCAATATTCTAATGGCATGACCACACAGTGCAAGTATCTTTCGAATTCAAATCAATATCCCCACCCTTATATCTGCTACCATCTGGTGGTCATGGCCAAACCACCCACTTATGTCATCAAATAGAAGAATTACAGCTAGCATTATAAACACGGCGCGCTTTCCGATACCATCTAAATGATGGTGGTAGTTATAATGACGAGTAGGTAGGTCTATAGGAAAGTATTGACAAAATTGGAGTACCTCCACTTCGGTGGCACGACATTTTATAATCAAGAGGGTTCAATAAATCTGTCGTAACGGACACTATTATATGATTATTATCTGTTAATTTGTAGCAAGGGTTTGGTAATTATTGGTTATTAAATTGTGTTTTTTTTATTGATGAGACCAGCGTTTCCTGAAGAACACAAACGACTTTAGGCTGTCGTGAATGATGACTTAACGCGTCAAGGAAATAAGTACTTCCATGCACTTATCTGCAGTAAAACAACTACCAAAACGTCTACGAAGTGTGTGTTCTGTGTTCCCTTGTGAGCAGTGATAGCCTAGTGGTGTGACCGATAGATTGTCAAGTCATAGGTCTCGAGTTCGAACCCAAGTCACGCACCTCTGACTTTTCGTATTCATGTGCGTATTGTATAATTATCACTTGCCTAAAAACGGTGAAGGAAAACATCGTGAGGAAACCGGCATGCCTGAGAGATATTTCTCGACGGCATGTGAAGCCAAGTCAGAGGCCCATGGGCGGCTTTAAAACTCTGTCACCAGGTTAGTCACTAACCACACGAAAAGAAGAAAACGGTTCCTTTTAGTTCAAATGTTTGTTATGGTTGGTCCGCTTAGCTGGAAGAGGCAAGGAAATGTCGATATTTACTGAGCAAGCATAAAGCAAAAAAAATAAAAAAAATGTTTGATTGCATCCTCCATCCAATTTTATCTACTTGGAGTAGTTGGAGTAAATAAGGCTTACCTACAAATAAACTGAATCTTTTTACTATCCACCGACATACACAAACTACAGTACGTACCTTATACCGACTCCCAACACGAACGAATTCTGCTCACTATTGATTTTTACCAACTTTCTCGTACACACGTTGAACTTACAAGACGAGCCCCGTGTGACGGTCCACCTGGCTGCCCGGCTTCTACAGGGGGAGGGGCGAGGATATTAATTATACTTACAATAGGGAGATCTGCTATAATTGTAGGGACAAAAAACTTTGCAAAATGTGTGTGACAGAGGGATCCATTATGACACAGTTGTGTTCATATAAATTATATTTCGGACAAAATGTTTAGAAATTACATACATAATTATGGGAATAATTTGTCAAGTAAATAAGAAAATTACAAGCAAGAGAATAGTACAATTCTAGTAGTAGTTGCAAATCTGAGGTACACCTTAACATATAGATATTAATATGTGGAATCGTGTAGATACTTCAGGTAAAAGGGTAAACAAGTAGGTTGGTTATCCACCGCACCGTGAACGGGACGTCAACGAGAGCGAAATTACGACGCCTAAGTAGCGACAGTACATTTACTATGGCCGCGTAATCTCGTACCGTACGTACTAGTTTTTTTTCTTTAGGAGTAAATCGTGAAAATTTTAAAACTGGAATTACTGAATGTTAAACATCATTGGCTATCAACATGCATTATACATAGGTATACAACTAGACATTTCAGACTATAATTTTAGCCATAAATATGATTTAAAAAATTATTCCGATAAGAGACATGCAATAGTAACATAAATATTAAGTATTTATTTCTATACAAGTTCACAACATTATAATTAATATTAATAGTAACCCCATGTGAAACACCACCTGGGCCAAGGGAATGTTTGTGAGAAACACCCTGTTGGCATGGGGATGTTTGTTATTGTTAGCAGAGTTCATAATATTACGTATTAAGTACTATCAACATCGTTACGAGTGTGACAAGCTCTATGTGTTGATTTATTAGAAAATAAAAAAGACATAAGTTTTTGATAATCGTAAAAGGATATAATAAAGTAGATATTTGAGCTTTTTCTTTACCCACCTTGTTACTCTTTTGGTCCAGTTGAGCCAGAGTACCTTTACTAAAACCCAACTACGACAAAAACGTCAATTAAGAAGGTATGAACAAGACATCAGAGACAAACTAGCTTCAACTTTCTGACTAACTGATGCGACTATTTGACAATTCAAAAGTAAAACTAAGTAAAGTAAATGGTTTAATTGAAATAAATGCTTTGAATTTGAGATAATTTTTTATTTGAAAAAATTTAATTTTTAAATTTTAGTTTTTAATTGGTGGTAATTGGGTTTAAGTTTTTATAACTTTTATTTCTATTAAAATATCTTTAGGGCAATATTTTTTTTTAGTTCTTGACTTTATGTCCTCTAGAGGGCGCCATATTTAATTTAAGGAGGCGTCACATAGCCTATAACCGGCGGACGATGAAGACGCTTCCAACGATAGGTCCCTCATTTGTCAAATTATGAAGAGCAGTTTAGAAGTTATGATCCCGGGAACAGATGAACATATATACATACATACCGTTCAAAATCATAACCCTCTTTTGTGCTTCGCTGTAGTCGGGTAAAAAGAAAAGTGTCCCAAAATTAATTTGCCTAAAATACCAATCTGTAACAATGTCATCTTAAGAATATATGCCTTAATCTTAAGTAAAAGTTCTCTTTATAATACTGAAATGTTGAAGCCCATTACATAATATGTATATCTTCTTATGTCAAATAATTTTATCCGCCCACCGTTTATAACTGGCTACTCACACTACATGTTCGCGAATGTTGCCATTTTTGTCACCTATATAAAAGGAGAAACTGGCTGACTGACTGACATATCAACGCAGAGTCGAAACTACTGGCACTAGGAACGTGAAATTTTGGACACAGCTTCCTTTTATATTGTAACGTAAGGGAGCACTAAGAAGTGGTTTTTGAAAATTCCACCGATTTCATTTGTATGAAAAATCTTATTCCTTGAGTTATGACCTTGAAACTTGGCACAAAAAGTACTAGGTTTGCATGAATTCACTATCATATTTAATCATTATGTTATGCTAATAATTGGATGAGGCAGACAGATAGTTTATAACCTGGATTAACATTAGGATATACTTTTTATCCCGATAGTACGTTTCCATGGGATAACTTCCGACTTCCACGCGAGCTAAGCCGCGGGCAAAAGCTAGTTTTGTAAATATATAAACAGAACATGCGCTGACCTCTACTTTGTGGCGATCGATAGCCGCTGTCCGAGCGCTACATATGTAGCAGATGTAGCTCGTTCTGAATAAAATGTAGGAAGGGGTAACATGTTGCTGAATGTAATCATTTGGAGAGTAATTTGTTGTGTTGATGAGTTTGTGATGCACTGCAGTTTATTTAATAAATGAGCCGCTTTTTAACTATCTGACCTTTTCTCACAGTTGTTTGCACTAACTAAGCTAGGATATCCCGTCCAAGTAGTGTTAGAACTGTGAACAACCACGCGCGAGCCGAATCAGTAACTGAGCTAAAGCATCTCGGCCTAATGGGTTAGCTTAGCTATGACCAACCGCGGCGGCGGCCGACGCGCACTACATCCAAGTTGGTCGTCGTTAGTTGGTTATTTAGTCTTTTTAAGACGCCAAAATAAGAATCAGTGTATCAAAAAGAAGGAATAGAGGTTCAAAAAGGAGACATCATTATTAAATTAGTATTCAATAATATTTTTAGGAAAGCATAATGGGAATTAATTTAGGTTCGATTAAATACATGCCATGTGTAATATGTTGTGCCATTTTTTTTAGGACGACTGTATCTTCGTTTACACACTGACGATTTGCCAGCGCGTTTCCAGTGAAGCGATTTGTGAAAGTACTCCCCGGGGGTGCGAAGCGAAGTAGCCGCGACTACGCGACGTGTTCTCCGCGTTTTCATCCTTACTAATATTATAAATGCGGAAGTTGTTACGCTTTCACGCTAAAACGGCTGAATGGATATGGACAAAATTTGGCACATGGTCTCATATAACTAGCATAACTAGCGTGCGCGAGTGTCCTAATTTTATTGTGTAATTTAAACTATCGATACTGAGTGGATTATGTCAATAAACATTCTAATACTGTGTAATACTGTGTTTAATTCGCTCGGCCCTCCTGCCTAGCCCTGTAGGAGGTGCTCACTTCTAACGAACTCTTAACCACGCGGCGTGAAACGCCGCGAGCACACGCACACGAAGGCCTCCGACGCTAGACGACGTTACTCTCCGAGAGAGACCTCCGCCGTCACCTGTGACGCTAGCGCGGTCCTCCCGCTAGGTGAGGCGCCTCAAAGCGCCTCCATGTACAAACTCTCACAACCTCCTCTCCATTCCACAGGCTGGAGTGTATCTCCAGGGTGGATAATCCTCAGCCCAGCCTCCTCCACGCTGCCTGCGGCCTGCCTGCCTGCCTGCCCACCTGTTCCACTGCCTGCCTGTTCCTGCCTAACCCGAGCCTGTCCTGTGTCCTAAACTTACCTTTACTTTTACTAATTTTAACTTTTAATTTTAATACCTTTTTTATTATAACTTAATTTGTGACTCTCGTTTCCCTCCACGGAGGAAAACGTTACGTTACGGGTAGACTATGACTTGGAGCAAGACATAGGCTACTTTTCATCCTGGATCGCAGACGAAGTCGCGGGCAACAGCTAGTAATTTTATACACTCACGGCAATCGCTCTCGTTACAAAATTCGTTGCGCACACGTGGCGTGCGGGTTATTCAATCGCCCCGCAGGAAACACGCTTGCAAATCGCCAGTGTGATATGGCCCTTTTTTGATTTTACACCAGACTGAATACGCCGCAAAATACCCATGGCGTACCTTATTTCTTTGTATCCTGCCCACCATAAGTCGTTTGACTTTATGGTCGACCCGAGCCGGGACACAAATGACGGTGGAAGCCAACTTACCGGGTACCAAATGAACCCGCACCTTATTGATGGTCTGACATACATAACAGGAAACACTTCTGGTAACTTTCATTACCAACTTTTAGAGAGTCTTATGAGAAGGACGTCATTGTTCAGGAAAGCGTAAAATAAATTAGATCCAGTTACAAATAGCACAATAAGGTTAAATAAAAAAACAATAAATACCATAAAGAGTTCCATAAGTACCAAAGAGTACCATAAAGAGCTCACACACTATCCATTCAGTCTTTATGTGTTAATTTAAGTTTTTAATTTTATGTTAATTTAAGTTTAATTTTAGTTTCGAAAAATCACTCTCCACCGCCTAGGCTCTCATGGTACTGTTTTCGTACCAGCTCTAGAACACGCCATATTGGCATGTCTGTCTAATTTACCGCTTGGGTGCCCTGACGAAGCGATCTGTCCCCTGTTACGTCACATCAACAGACAGGATAATTTATTGAAGCCAGACTATCTCCTGAGGGATTTGTCACTGGAGTTTGTTTAATCTTAGTCAACTTAATCAGCACATAAAATGGAGATAAATTGTACATTAATTTCAGTGATTTGCTCGTCTCTGATTGACTGAAAAGAAAAATGGTGGGTTATTCTATTGATCGAAGTTTTTAATGGATAATTTATTTAAGGCGGTGCTGATATTAATGGTCTGTACTTAATTAATGATAGCATTAGCTCCTGAATCAACTTAAAAACTTTCAGGATATTGTCAAAGAACAAAAAAGTTCAGAATATGAATGATGTTTACTAAGGTTTTTTTTATTATTAAAGTTTAGGATTCAAGGTTTCGTATTATCAGAGATTTTGACCTCACTCTTTCTGTTTTAGAATTAATTTCGGTACAAATTAAATCACTAAAAGTGACCACCTAATTAAAAGGATCGCTGCCTCACAAATGGGGCGATTCGTCTTCCCCGGTGACAAAGCGATGGTATAATGAATCACCGGTGATAAATTGATGCCGCTAATTAGTTTGTGGTTGGTGAGTAATCTTTGCATAAAATAAATATAATGTGCTGGTTAAAGAATTATTGATACTTACCTATAAAAGTAAATGACAATAATTTCACATTCATTTACAACAAGAAACAACAATTAAAACATGCATGCTAGATTTACACCTACTAGATGTCAATCAGACATATTTTATTGCATTTTGGGAGTGTACATCAGTTTTCTGAATTAAATAAAAAATATATTATCCAAGACATTGTTTACATAAAACAAAGTCGGGTGCTGCGAGGGTATAAAGAATCCCACATACAAATATACATATACGTAGATACGCATGAAAAAAATTACCCTGTTTTTGCTGTCGCGGAGTCGGGTATTAACGCAATCAGAACAGACATCAGGCCTGTGTCTTCCAAAGAGGTAGGAAATACCCAAATACCAGTTACCTATGTTTAAATTCCCATGTAACGGAGCCAAGCCTATTGCCGTATAAATACAAAAAAAAGCCTCCACACAGAACCAAACCAACGAAACACCACCATGAATCTTCGGTCCACTTAACTCAATACTCACAGACCTTGAGAGAAACATCTAAACTACCCTCCTGTCCTCTGTACCGCCGATCACGTAGCTACTTCGACCGTTAAGTCTTACAGCTGCGTCCCTCAGAGGATATTGCCACTAACTCTTAATATGGCCAAACTGCCCCCCGTGAGGCAGGAGGCGTTGCACGGAGAATGGACACTTACGAGCGAAATGCTACTGTGTTTATTTATGGGTGTCTGAGATATATACGTAGATAGGTACACGATGTCTGTAGAATAGTTTAGAAGAATGTTTAAATGGTTACAACCTCGTTAAAACAACAAGCCTGTGTCGAGTCACAGGCTTGTTGTTTTAACTAAATATTAGAACTAGGGAAGGAAGAAGAAAAGAGGATAAAACAAGATCAGCCTATACAGGCTGACCTTGTTTTCAAACAGTACGAGTATACCACTGCCTAGCCCTTTGGGTGTACACCCAAAGGGCCACCCAAAGGGGTCACGTCTATCGTTTGATCAGTCAGGTCACGCTTCCACAAACTTCGGCCTAAAGCTACAGAATAACCCAAATATACATCACTTGTGCTCTCACACTGCCTTTCCCAAAACCTTGCATTTAATATTTATCGGGTTCTATAAAAGTAAATCACTTAACTACGCACATCAAAATGCATGCGAATAACGTTATTTTTAATAAACTCGGCGAGTAATTTTAAATATTACACATAACTTCTGAGGGTAGTCTGCATCCCTTTAATTCTATTACCTCCCCCTAGTCTTGTATGTACAGATGTTAAGGAGTCAACAATCGCATTAGTAATCGTTAAGGGGATAACACAACATTATAAGATGCTGTTAAACCATTATGTTTGAACGTTAAGATGTTATTCAATTTGTGGTCTATGATCCATCGTGTCTTAATGATAACTGTAGCAGAGAACTTGCATGGCTTAATTAATAAGTACCTACTTATCAAGTCTTGAAAAAATTCGACGACATCATGTCGATTACGGCCTACTCCCTCTTAAAGAGGAGGGGGCCTATGTCCTAACAGCGAGAACAAAAAAACAGTAAAAAACGAAGGTAAAATTTAAAAAACGATGGTAAAATTTAAAAAACGAAGGTAAAATTTAAAAAACGAAGGTAAAATTGTTGTTGTTGGTACAAAGTTACGGGTACCTAATAGGATTCTTTAAAAGCACTTTTAGGACTGCTCTTTGCGCTCTCTCCACTCGCAGTATACTAGTCTACTCTCCCAACGTTCCACCACACGCCGGTATGCAGTACATTAATATTGATTGTGTTAGAGAAAAATACACAAGCTATGCCTCTAGGTCAGCTGAAGATCTTAATTTTTTGAAAATGTACAAATGTTGTACGGGAAACTATATTACCAATGAAAAAATTTGACGTTCGAAAAGTGCTGATTCTCAGCCTAGTTTGAATAAATGACTTTTGAATTTTGAATTTGAATTTTTGAATTTCAATATGTTGTCCCAGCTAATACGGGAGTCGATTTGCACACTCAGGTACCTCATGTCAGTTGTGCGTATGAGAGATAGGCAGTCACAACTGAGACTAGAATGACGACACGTGTGTGCAATAGTTTTTAAAGAATCCGATGGTTAGGACGACCGCGACGTAGAACTAGAAAAGGTAATAAATTTGTATTTATGTGCGTTAAGGGTTATCAGGTTGTCGTATATTACAGTAGAGAGGGCCTTTTCGGTTTCCTTGTAGGCTGACTGCCATTATAAGGCGATTATGCTATGCTTACATATATAGGGATATGCTTAAGTTTTTCCTTTGTCAAAAGATTTCCTTTCATACTTCATGGACCTTTCATGCATCAGAGGAACATAAAACCGTCGCTCCAGGTTGTAACACGATTATCGCCTCTAAAAGCAATGTTCACAGAAGAAGACAAAATCTCGAAATCAATGTTCGCCATTCATTGCGGCGGCGCATAAAAAAGAAACATCTGAAAGTATTTCACGATTCCCTTAAGTTTGATAAGTGTTCAGCACAGTCAACACATCCGGCTGATAACGATTAGACTCTTTGTCTTGAACTACTTAGTTATCGCTTATCTACTCGGAAACTCGCGGAACCCCGATAAGCGTGGCCTTGTTATAATAAGAAGAATCTAATTACGTGCGTAGCATGGCAAATTACCTTTTCCTACGTTGAAACTTGGAACCTCTTTTCACGCTTTTAATTAGTATTTATATATAGGTGTTTTGTGTTGCACAACTAGTAAGAGGTCTTTGGGATCTCTCGGGGAAATTCAACCGCCGTTTTTGCTGTCTTATGCATACTTTTAAATTGGGCCTCACTAAGGATTATTTTGAATCAAGGGTGCGTCTACTAACGCAAACTGCACATGGAAAAATACGATTAGTATTTGTAGACCATACATACGTATATTTTTAATGTGTGTATGTTACGTAGGCATTGAACCCACAACATAGCTGTTTATTAGCTACTGTGCAAGATTGAGAACTTGCAATCGGCAGTCAATACAATACAAAAAGGATCTGCTAATGTTAATGTTATCCTCAAGTTCCTTCCCGTAAAGGGCTATGCCCAAAAATGGTGCCTTTTTTTATGGCTCTCTAACGCCATCTTGTTAGATGTGTAAAGTACTTCGTGACGTAACTTGTGTACAGATAGTGTTTAAACTATTAAATAGACATAAGGGTGTAAGAAGCAGTAATATTTAAAATTTTGTTAATACTCATGACATTGTTACAGTGAAGTGTAACTTGGTGTCACACTATGCCACTTACGCCAGTATAATGCAACTTGAGTCCAATAGACTTTGTTCTATGAAATAAATAGTATGGGACCATTAAAAGTAACTCATATTTTCAGTTTTCCTAATTAAATACGAGTTATAGATTAGGGCGCATAACTCGAGACGGATGTACTTTAGAGCCGAGCTGCCATAGTAATCATTGTTTAAGAAGGTGGCGTTAGTGTGCTATAAAAAAAAGGCACCAGTTCCCCATACATATCAGGCGAAGCCCTTAGCTAGCTGATAAAGTAGAAACCGTTAATTTAAGAGTATGTATTTGTTGCAGCATGGGGCGAATCTCTGCTGTCGCTGCCGAAACGCTGGCTCAGCACCCAGGTGTATGGGTCAGACGACGAGGACTTTCAGGTAAGATCACTAGTCTACATACCGTCACAAATGTGAGGAACCTCTTTGTTGAAAGATGTTCAAGTCTGAATTATCACTATTAAGCCTAGGCCAGGCACCAGGATTCCTCAACAACGATTGTTGGTATATTGGCGTGTACTAAATGACTTATAGTAAATAATTTAATTTAATGTTTTGTGTTGCGTTATGTAAATTACGCAACACAAAACATTAAATTAAATGCTGAAGGCTGGTAGACAATGCCTAATAGCATAAAGTCCACCTATGTACTATACCTCTACTATAAATGAAATTTAAATTATAAATAAATAACGTAGAAAAGAAATAAAGACTTATGTATAACCGGCTTTTGAATTCAAACGAATCATCACCATTCACCTGACCGACGTACACTGAAGAACGTTTCTTGAATAAGCTATTCAGTTAGTTAAAAGTAAGTAAACGTAGGACTCCCCAATAACGGCTAGTACATCAATAATAATAATACCAGCAAGGCATGTGCATTTGTCACCACGCTTGCTAGAGGCGGATTGGCGATTTCAGACTTATATAAATGATAAGTCCTCACGATGTTTTACTTTACCGAAGTCCACCGATATCTAATTTATAATACTAATAATAATAGATAAACTTACACAGTACCTATGAATAGAAAAATTCACATTGGTACTTGCGTAGATTTGAACCCACAACCTGAGAGAGAGGCATTAACCACTGACCCATCACGACAACCGGCAAGTAACTTATATAAATAAGCCTAAATCTCGTTCCAGAATGTCCAACTGGCGAAGCTGCCAATCCCGGAGCTGGAGACGACGATGGAGTCATACCTCGAGTTCGCCTCCGTGGTGGTGAGCCAGCAGGCGCTGGAGCACTCGCGGGGGCTGGTGCGGGGGTTCATGGAGGAGCTGGGCCCTCGCCTGCAGGAGACGCTAACGGATAGGCAGAAGGAGATGGACAACTGGGTAAGACAGCCGAATATGGAATAAATGAGCTATAGTTTGTTGTTTGTGCTTAGTGGATATCAATATCTGGGACTCGAATCACACACTGCTGAGT
Organism: Agrochola macilenta; assembly: GCA_916701695.1. NCBI lineage: Eukaryota > Metazoa > Arthropoda > Insecta > Lepidoptera > Noctuidae > Agrochola > Agrochola macilenta. Next base: position 22,045,613 of record OU753563.1, on the reverse strand, counting down.
GTTGGTTTCGCTCGTTCTTGCGAGTGTACCAGTGTTTCGGATAGATACACCTATCCGAACGTTACTTATTTTTATGTGGCACATGCTTATATTGGCTTGCGAACATCGGCGCGTTCGCGTAAACTTCTCCACAGAGCAATGTTTAATCTGCAATGAAAGAGCTCATTACACTATATCAGAATATTCCACAAAAAGAGGCGTTATATTCAAACTAAAATCAAAAGTCTAATGAAAGCTGAAAACGTTTTTCGTTTCTTACCTAGACTACCTATTACCAATAACATTGCATTGTGTTCTAAATAACAAAGAACCAGCTTTACTAAGCTGCCTTGTGTTGTGATTAACAAAGTGCAATGCAATTTGTCTGCAGGTGGTACCATTCATGTTTCCTCTAACTTCCTTAATTAAAACCTTAAAAATCTTCATAATTTCAAAGACATATATAGAGGTTCAGCAAATAAAACTCAAAACGCTTATCGGAGCCGTTAAAGTTTTCCTTCACAACCCATAACATAGTTACGTCAACACTATTGTTCTAACTACTCGGCCGCGTTCAGCTCTTCCAACATGACGCCTATACAACTACCTACTTAAAATGAAAACTAAACCTATAATAATTCTTCTGTGCCTCATAAGTGCTCAAACTAATGGATTGATACAACTCAAGAACTCATTAACGACCAGTGACAGCCCGCTGTTGATGAAGATCCTACAACTGGTAGACGCCGCGACTAGTGACGAACATTTACTCCAAGTAACGCTCAAACTATTGCAGAGTCTTTGTGTTTGCATGAGAGAGACTTTGAAAGCCAAGGAGGATTACTTTAATATTGGCAATCATTCTTTAGAGCCCGACAAGTCTAGCGGCAACGAGGGTAAAGTTTACAACCTCTATAGAAATATATATAATAACACATGTTTTAATTTAAGACAAGTTTTGACAAATCGTACTCATAAATTCATCTTCGACGAAGAATCTGCGTTTTTGAATCACACTAACTGTGGAAAAGATGAGAAAAATGTAACGTACAATAAAAGAGATGACAGTGACAAGTCTTCCGCTATGAAACACGTAATACCATCAAGACTGGAACAAGTATTATTTAAAGCACTCGTACAAACAAAGGATCTCCATGAATACAGATTAAGAAGGTCCGATCTATTTGGTAAAGGAACGCCACAAACAAAAAGTACTTTACAACACTGCCTTATAGTCATACTGACTTTATATCCTAATGAGCAAGAAATATTTTCAAGAAAACACAACATCGATGATAAGGATTTAAATAACACACTTTATGTAAAATCGCCGATAGATGTAGATATAATAGACACAAAGCATGAACAAAAACGTAAAGACAAGGATGAATTTATCAAAGCAGATTTTTTTTCTGAATGTAATTTACAATCTCTTTACATTTTTTTAACTGAAAGTGATCGAAAGAATCTCATAAAGGTGTATAAATTTATTCGCAAACGTGATACTATAAAGATATATATAGAAATAAATATAGGACAAAACCATATTGATTTAATTAATCATTGTTGTGAAAATGGAACTACTATTCCTCAGTGTAAAAAAGATTTAATAAATGCTTTCATAACGCAATCAAACTTTCTTGACAATAGTTACATAAATACTATTACAAATATTAAAAGCCTAGTAAAGCAATACGAAATTAAGTTAAATGATACCACGCATCGTAACATATCTGCCACAACAGATCAAGCTGAAAATAAAGAAGAAAATATAGTCATAGAATCTACAATAAAGCCAAGTACTAACGCTAAACTAATAAATCATAAAGAAAATGACATGCATGCATCCGTTACAAAATCTAACAAACTTGATGAAGTTACTCAGGCTATTGTAGTACTTAATGATTTCGTATCAAAGCAAACTACAAAAAGCTATTTTCAAACATATCAAATTGATAAAACTGTCTCCTATAAACCGTGGACGGATTTTGTGTTAAAAGAAGAGCAGCGACAGCAAGAGATAACCATGCACAAACCAATCTATATTAGTACCGCATTAGATGTAAAAGACCAAAAACTAAAATCTCAACATGATTCTACAAGTTCACTGCCGCGTTTTGAATATAATAAAGATGCAAACACTGAAAAATATGTAGTTGAAACTACGACCTTCAAGCAACAGAAAACCAGTAACAACAAAGAAAAAAATGAATCACTAAGTGTCTTGCCAATTTATCAAGAAAAACATGAAGTTAAAGAACTGCAACAACTATCAACTTCAAAAAATGATATGGAAAATGTTGTCAACAATACTTTTACGATTGATTCTTCTTCAACAAATAATGACGTGATTATGGAATTGTATACCGTTGATTTTATGCAAAACACAACTATAGTCAATCAAGTTAATAGTACAGTGACACCTACACCTAATTATAATGATAAATTGACAGAATTTACATTACCACCATTACATACTTACAAAACCTTAATACCTGATTCTCGGATAACTCAAAATGCTGAAAATTATTCAGAATTATCTGAAACAAAAAATATATCAAAAACAACATACCCGATTTTACAAGAAACAACAATCAAAGTAAAATATCAGAATATATCAACAAATATGATACTCAAACCGTTAACAACAATTTCTTCGCTCGATTTTACGAAATTGCACAACCAATCAATTCATGATGATACGGAAGGCATAAATACTATTGATAGAGTAACCAACGTAAACTCAATGAGTGCGGTTGCTTCTCATGTTGAGGAGCCTTATGAGTACACTGTGCAAAAAATAAGAGCGAAAGTTAAAAAAAATGGCATAATGGAAATATCACCCATAAAAACAACATTGACAACTGGCTTATCTGTGAATACCGAAGAGAATAAGGTTACTGCACAAGGCACAGTTCCAATTTTTTTACAAAATGAATCTGACAATGAAATAATCATGAAAAGCATAGGTGCCGTTACATCTAAAGTAGAACTAGAAATGACATTTAATAAAAAAGTGCCTAAAAATATAATGACTACATTTCAAAATATAAATCCTACTAAGAATGTAGCTAGCACTGAATCCATAACAACATCAACATATTTTCCAAACCCTCTAACAAATAGGGATATATTTGATAAACAAAATAATCAATCAACTCAATTGTTTTACACAGCAATTAGCACTGAACCGTATACTGAAACTGAACGTGATGCTTATACAACAACAACTTCAACTTATGGATTGAACACGATAAGGAAAGACATTCAAAGTACTGTAGGTTCCGGAACTTTGATCTCTGAGTCAGTAAACAAACAAACTGTTAGTGATACTACTGAAATAAATTTTGTTGATAATGAATATGGGACGAAAAATTATATTGAAATGCCAGAAATTCAACAATCTGAGAAAAAAAATACACTTAGTGAAAGTCTCGTCGTTAAAACGAATTTAAGTAACTTTATATCTGAACCTTCAAATATTAACGACAATAGTGATTTAGAATTCACATCCATTTTGAAAGGAGTGAACAAGAGTACAATCAGTGAGATACCAGAGATTATGAACGTAACAAGTGAAATACTATTAACGAACCACGAATCAGAAATTAAAGAAACTCTAGCGTTTGATAGCACTTTTGAAATAACAACTATTTCAGAAATGGAGAGGATAAGTGATGAATCCTCGAAGAATAAATTAAAAATAATAAAAAATGATTTGAAAGCATTGCCACGAGAAGAGTCAGTCGTAAACGAACTGTTAGACAAAGATGTATCCCTGCATATTCATACATCACCGGAAGAGACTTTCAGATTGAAAAATAATTTAAGTTTTAATAACAATACACATACAGACTCTTTTCCAAAAGTTGATAACAACGTATCAAAGACGCTTTCAAACCAAAATGCTAGTTCAACAGTTGAGTCTCCACCGTCACATAGTTCAACTTCCACAGAAATAACACCAAGTGAACTTCTAGAGTTTACTCGTGAACATATCACAATAATTGCAAATACTTTGGCTGATGATTTATTGGCGAAACACAACAATACATTCGTATATAAAGAATTAAGTACGATTTCAGAAAGTGGAACGAAACGGCCAACGACTAGTCTCATCATCAAAACGAATGAAAGTAACTTTTTATCTGAAACTTCCGATATTAACGACAATAGTGATTTAGAAATCACATCCATTTTGAAAGGAGTGAAAAAGAGTAACACCAGTGAGATACCAGAGATTATGACCCTAACAAGTGAAATACCATTAATGAAACACGAATCAGAAATTGAAGAGACTCTAGCGTTTGATAGCACTTTTGAAATAACAACTATTTCAGAAATGGAGAGGATAAGTGATGAAACCTCGAAGAATGAATTAAAAGTAATGAAAAATGATTTGAAAGCATTGCCACGAGAAGAGTCAGTTGTGAACAAACTGTTAGACAAAGATATATCTCCGCATATTTATACATCGCCGGATGAGACTTTCAGATTGAAAAATAATTTAAGTTTAAATATCAACACACATACAGACTCTTTTCCAAATGTTGATAACAACGTATCAACGACATTTTCAAACCAAGATGCGAGTTCAACAGTTGAGTCTCCACCGTCACATAGTTCAACTTCCACAGAAATAACACCAAGTGAACTTCTAGAGTTTACTCGTGAACATATCACAATAAACGTAAATATTGCGGCTGATGATTTATTGGCGAAACACAACAATGCATCCGTACATAAAGAATTAAGTACGATTCCAGAAAGTGGAACGAAACGGCTAACGACTAACAGCACTGATAATACTTTTGTTGATGCTTTTCATTCATCGAACTATTTTACAACTGAATTTAGTAAAACAGTCGATAAGGAAGTAACTACTATGAGAATGAAAGCACAAAATAAAAATCTGACAAATGAATTCCTTACAATGCCAACATCTACAATGGTTTTGGGATCTTCATTAGAATCTATAAATTATGCCACTTTAAAAACAAAAAACATTAAGAATATTACTGTGCCAAGAGTTAAGAAGAAAGATCACGAAAACTTAATAGTAGACGATATTATGACAGATAAATTACTGCCATCCTCAACACAGACAGAAACTAGAACGAAGAACGTATCAAGTCATGAACAAATTGATTATTTTGGAAATTACGGTATGAATCTAACGCAGGGAAAAATTGGAAACAAATCTAGTACAGACAACATTGAAACAAATGACGTAACGGAAGCATCAAACAGTTTATACATTGGACAAGACAAACTAATGCCAGATGTTAACGCTGCACCGATAATCACCACAACACACCAGACATTTAATGCAAAGAACTGGTCTTCTCCACAAACACTACCCTATAGCGAGAACAAAAAAAATATTATTACTACAGTAACAGTACCTGAAATCAGAGACTTAACGAATAACTCAGATGTTGAAGGATTTAAAAAATCAACTTCATTCATCCCAAAAACAGTATTCGCAGCAGTAAGAGTATCGACGCCTGCCACTATAAATTCAACGAATGTAATGGAAAATACTACAATAAATAAACAATTAACAATATCAGACATGAACACAAAGCAAATCCTAGAAAACTCTTTTATGGAAACGACACAATATTCTTTAATAGAAACATTTCAAACAACTCAGGTAGATGCACGAAATAACGCAACAATTACAGGCCCACTAGTTAGATCAAATGAAGTGACGATAACAGAAGACTTAGGTGAGCCTAGTACTACTCTGACATCGCAAGTAACAGATTTTGAAAAAGAAACAGAACCCTCAATAGACACAACAACAAGTGAGTTAGTGAAAATGCAATTTCACTTCGATAAAAGCAAGATTACGACACCTTATGATATTACTAAATCTACAATTAACGGAACAAACGTAAATGGTAGCACAGAATCATCTTTTTATAAACCTCATGGAATGGAAAATACTTTTGTAAATAAACCCTTCACTTCTCACGTGACGGAAAGTACAACAGTATCAAGAAAATTACCAAAAGATATGTCAAAGTTCACAAAATCGAATAAAAACTATACTGAAAATTCAAATGCCAAACGTTCAAAAAACATAAATCGTAAAATAAAAATTAAAAGTCCTGTTGCATTTGAACTGAACATTCGTGTAGGAGTAGAAGCGAATAAAGACGGAATAAAATTTTCAGTACTTGATGAAAAGGAAACAGTGTACAGCAAAAATGAATTACGATTACCAATATCAACTTATTTCAATTCAAATCGGTCTGGTGATAATGACACTATAGAAAAATTATTAAAATCTGAAATAAAGTTTGCTAATGAGACTAAAATGAATAATACAGCATCATTAAATTATAAAATAAAAGACACTATTTTGAAAAACATGAACCCCAATCGGAGGTCTAATTACGTTAACAAGGAGGATCTGAGTCGAATTGCCGGAATCATGGATAAACTGTCATGGAATCCACCGGTGGTAAATATGAAATTTCCGCAAACACAAAAATCATTTGTAGGGAATACAACAATTAATGAAGAAATACAACCACACCAAAGTAATACACCCAGTTTTAATGCGTCTACAAAATCAATTCATAATAACTTTACTAATATTAAACATAAAAGCAAAATGCCTGGTTCTCTAACTGAAAAGCTCGCAATTAATCATATTAAATCAATATACAAAGAACATATTGAAAAATTTAAAGAAAGTATGAATTACACGAAAAATAGAAACTTAAGCGCGACAGAAATTCTAAAAAAGTTTTACCAAGCGATAATAACTCTTCCCGAAACAGGAAATATTGACAATTCAAGGTTAAACATGTCTAGGGTTAATAGTACCTCACACAAGTATGAAAATCAAGAAGACTTAGAAGCTGGTTTTTCAACATTATTTCGCGCTAAAACAAATTTAGTCAAATCCGAACCAAGATTTAATAAAAATAAAACAAACAAAACTTCAATTTTAATAAAGAAAAAATTAGACAAGTTGCTTAAAAAGATACTGAAAGGAAAACATGTTAGCAAAAGTCAAATGCGGAAGTTAAAAAGGAAACTATTAAAGAATCTTACGAGTGAGAAGAATTTTACCAGTGCGGATAAGTTTCATAACACTGTTAAAACAGAAAATTATGTTAATATCACTACTGATAGTGATAAATTACCCACAAGTTCAAATTTTACTACGACAGAAGCTGGCAATGTTACACGAATACAGAATGCGGAAACTTTCACATCTTCCAGTTCGATTGGCAAAAAGTCTAACAAAAACCATACAACACAAAATAAAGAGAAAATGGCAAAAGGATTCGATAAAGAAACGGTAGTGGAAGTAACATATAACACCACAGGCAAAGATATTTTACAAGGCGCAAGACGGCTTTTTAGTACACTTAATAATAACAGCTTATCGTCCCATGAAATAGAAGTAGAGTCGTCTAAAGTCAAGCCTGAAACTCTAAATCAAAATACGTCGACAGAGACAAACATCGGTTTTAATAAATATGAGACAGCCATTACACCTTTAATAACTATAAAACAATTTATTCTTAGCGAAATAGATGAAGATTTGTCGAAACCTGAAAATGAATCGAAAGACGACTCAAGTGAGATAGCAAATACTGTTATTCTTAATTCAAGTTATGTTTTAACTAAAACAGAAGTGACAAAAGGAATGCAAAGTGTATTCGACGGTGTAAATAATTTCATAGAAGAAGTAAATGGTGTTTCAATCCAAGAAAACAATAATATAACTTCATCATACATTGATGTTAATTCAACAGCAAAAATTACAAATAATGGAGAAACCTATTATAATCTGTCTACTATTGTTACTGATAGTGGCAACACGGTGGCTGTAACAAACACCAAAAGTAAAACAGCTGCAACTAAATATGGGATAATGATAGCACCATTTCAAACGACTGTTGCATTTTATGCTACCGATGCACCTTTGTTCATAACAGAATTAGAAAATACTGCACAGATTAAATTCCCCAGTGATAACAAAGACTCAAAACATACTGTCCCATTGACCACTGTAAAGTCAAACACTTTCGATAAGTCTGAATTTCAATATGACTATAATGCAGCTGTAGTAAATTTTCCATTAAAGTCTAGAATATTAACAAAGGTGCCGCCTCAGTTAAATCAACCGAATGACAAAATTACACCAACCTTACATAAAGTTACAACAAAAATCCATGATATGAAATATTATAAAATAAACAAAAGTACTACCAACATAACCAGTGCCAGTGCTGCCAGTAAAAATAGTGAAGAAATAATATTATCAAGTCCACCAGACTTTGATGTGTTAAAAACATATGACCCTGAAGGTCAAGGTTCAAGTGTTAACATGCACAACCCTATTGTCAATGTTTTTACCGGCTTCCCAACCTCTACTACCACATATGCTTCAAACATCTCCATGAATATTAGTGAAGAAGTCATCAATACACAATCTGCAAATTATTTCATCAACACTGCAGACGAAGAAAGAGGCAACAGACATACTTATGTAAGTACTCTAGATATGGAAAAATATGAAGAAAAAGTTACGGAAATACCAGCTGTTTCTAAGAAGACTCAACCACCATTCACTCAAATACCAACAAAAACATTGGTAACAGAGAAAAAAAATGAAGAAAATGCTTTAGAACATGAAATACAAGTTATAAACGCTTCAAATTATAATAATACTACTACCACAAAAAATACCGAACAGCAAAATTTGTCTACTTCAAACCTGACAGATTTTTTATTTGAAAACTTTAATGATCAAAAGAAGGCTCAATATCTTCAAAGTTCACAAAATATAAACAAAGAACACTTAATACCAAAGAAAATATTTGGCAATGTTAATGATATCAGTACTGCCAAGTTACCTACTACAAGTGTTGCTTACATAAAAACATCAGAAATAACATTGCCTCCACAGTTCTCTAAAGTTTTAAATAAACCACTTACTGCAACTCAGGATTTAACAATCACCACGTATATACCGGTTGATGATGACTCTGTTGATAGGGATTCTTTCATGGAAACAACGACAGAAAAGCAAAATAATTTGAAGACAAAACCAACCTTTATAGTAATTGACAGCTACACTAATCCTACAGATATAGCAAAGAAAAAAGAAATGCATAGAAACGTCAAGGATATTACTTATCTTAAAAAATTAAAGGATGATATTGACAGAAATGAAACACACATTAGCTTCCATAATGACATTAGAAACAACAGTTACTCATCTTTACAGAAAACAAGGAACAATGTAATAAATGAAAAAGAAACTAAAAACGATAGAAGTTTAGATATTGATCGACTTAAATCTATAAGTGTTAATACGGCCATAACAACCGTAACTACACCAACATACCAAGATGAAAAAGCAATCAAAAAACATCAGTCAAATGAGATTTTCGTTGAAAACTTTATGCAGCCATCAAACATTGATGATGAGGGGACGTCGCCACTACCTAGAGGTATATATAAAAATGTTGTCGGTACTACAATATCAAATATTTTGCAAGATAGCACCGATCTACCGCTTGTATCAAAATTTGATAGTTCATCTACAATCATTCCAAAGATTTACCTTTTAGATCCATATACAAGGCAAATAGCCGTAACGCAAAGTATTGGAAATAAAAACGTAAATTATCAAACGTTTGTGGATAACGTTACCGAAAATAAAAAAATCAGTAGCAAGAATAGTCCAATCGCAACACAGTACATTACTGCGGTGACTGGTAATATAAGTCAGGTCACTAAGGTATCGCCAGATGCATCTACAAATGGAGATAATACAAGTTTTAGAGAAATTAGAAATTATCAGAAAATACTGGAAACACATTTAAAAAATGCAAATAAAACGCAATTGCTTTACTTTGTAGACAAATCAGTGAATGTGACTGGTACCAAAATAAAAAATGTTATAAATGCTAGCAAAAATAAAGGATATGATCAACGTGATCCTCTGGTATCAATTTTACAAAATAGATCAAAAAAGTTACAAGATGAAAAGTCCAGGAATAATAAACATAATTTATTTATAAACGTTCATGACGGCGAAAAAAATATTTCTTTCATTTATACACCAACATTGGCTCACGTAAAAATTATTAAAATGAATCCTGTAAACACAACAACTGTTAATTTGAAACCAGAAGTACAAAAACTTTTACTCGTATCACGGAAGGACCGTATTTATCAAAATGGAACTATAGGAAAAGGTTTTCGCAGCAATTTCAAAAGTATTTCATCAATCGAGGATAGGGACTTTAAACGTAAAAAAACTATAGAAATATTTAGCTCGCGTCTAAAACGGCCATATAATTCATTCACCACGGCAACTGCGGTAACAAAAAGTATAAGGTACAACACATATCGGCCAATAAGTAAAGAAGAACTTGAACTGCTTAAGTACTACAGCGAATCCGTTTTAAATACGGCTCTCGATAAACAAGTTGGCGAAACACCGCACCCTCAAGTTCCAGGATTTAACAATTCTAGTGCTGTATTAAGAAGCGGTGTCAGTAATTTGCAGTCAAAATCCAAACCCATTCTAAGAGCAGCGAATTATTCAGAGGCCGATCAAATGATACATGCAGAAAACCAAGGCCATAGCAACAAAGGTTTACACCTAGCATTAGAAAGGAAAAAGAATTTAAACCAACCCATTGAAATTATTAAAATTCCACATTCTGCAGAAATAGATAGAATTTCACATCCAATACTGGAGATTAATATAAATTCACCACAGATAAGGACTAACGGAGATTCACCTCCAATGATTGAAATAAATGGAAATCCACTTCCGATAGAAATTAACAGAAATTCAGTGCCGATGGAACTAAATCGAAATCCAGTGCCGATGGGAATTAACAAATATTCTGCACCGATGGATCTCAAAAGGAATCTGGTACCGATGGGTAATAATCAAAATCCTGTGCCTGTAGAAATTAACAGAAATTCAGTCCTGATGGATATTAACAGAAATTCAGTACCAATGGAGATTAACAGAAATTCAGTGCCGATGGGTAATAATCGAAATCCAGTACATTTAGAAAGCAACAGGAATTCAGTGCCAATGGATACTAATAGAAATGCAGTGCCGATGAATATGAATTTTAATCCGGTGCCAATGGAAATCAATAGAAGTTCAGTACCGATGGAGATTTACAGAAATTCAGTGCCGATGGGTATTAATAGAAATTCAGTGCCAATGGATATTAACAGAAACTCAGTGCCGGTGGATATTAACAGAAATTCAGCGCCGATTGATATTAACAGAAATTCAGCGCCGATGGATATTAACAGAAATTCAGTGCCGGTGGATATTAACAGAAATTCAGCGCCGATTGATATTAACAGAAATTCAGCGCCGATGGATATTAACAGAAATTCAGTGCCGGTGGATATTAACAGAAATTCTGAGCCGATGAATATTAATGTAAATTCGGTGCCTATGGAAATCAACAGAAATTTAATACAGATGGATATTAACAGAAATTCAGTGCTGATAGGTAATAATCAAAATCCAGTGCCTATAGAAATTAACAGAAATTCAGTACCGACGGATATTAACAGAAATTCAGTGCCGATGAATATTAATGTAAATTCGGTGCCTATAGAAATTAACAGAAATTCAGTGCCGATGGATATTAACAGAAATTCAGTGCCAATGGGTAATAATCAAAATCCAGTACCTTTAGAAATAAACAGATATTCAGTACCGATGGATATTAACAGAAATTCTGTGCCAATGGACATTAACAGAAATTCAGTGCCGATGGGTACTAATCAAAATCCAGTACCTTTAGAAATTAACAGAAATTCAGTACCGATAGATATTAACAGAAATTCAGTGCCGATGGATATTAACAGAAATTCAGTGCCAATGGATATTAATAGAAATCCAGGGCCGCTGAACATTAATAGAGATTCAATGCCGATAGAAATTGTCAGAAATTCAACTCCTCAAAAAAATAACAGAAACTTTATTCCTGAAGACGCTAACAGAAAATCAATTCCAAGCGAAATCAATAGGGACCCGCCTCGGATAATTGACTTTAATAGGTATATAGCTCCAACGCTGAAGTTTAATGAGAATTCCCCTTCTGTGATAAACCTGCCCTTAATTATTGAAAATTACAAGAATTTACCCTCAATGATGGATAAAAATGGAAATTCACCCAAAATGGCTGACAATAATAGACATTTATTGGCCGATAACAAGAATAATTCTTCCTCAATGATTACCAATCCATGGATCTCAACATCAATGTTCAACAATAATTCGAATTTGCCTCAAATAATTACCGAAAATCAATTCATCAATCACCAAAAAAACAGAAATTCAGTGCCCTTGGATATTAACAGAAATTCAGTGCCCATGGATATTAACAGAAATTCAATGCCGATAGATATTAACAGAAATTCAGTGCCGATGGATGTTAACAGAAATTCAGTGCCGGTGGATATTAACAGAAGTTTTGTGCCGATGAATATTAATGTAAATTCGGTGCCTATGGAAATCAACAGAAATTTAATACAGATGGATATTAACAGAAATTCAGTGCCAATGGGTAATAATCAAAATCCAGTACCTTTAGAAATAAACAGATATTCAGTACCGATGGATATTAACAGAAATTCTGTGCCAATGGACATTAACAGAAATTCAGTGCCGATGGGTACTAATCAAAATCCAGTACCTTTAGAAATTAACAGAAATTCAGTGCCGATGGGAAATAATCGAAATCCAGTACCTTTAGAAATTAACAGAGATTCAGTGCCGATGGATATTTACAGAAATTCAGTGCCGACGGATATTGACAGAAATTCAGTGCCGATGGGTAATAATCGAAATCCAGTATCTTTAGAAATTAACAGAAATTCAGTATCGATGGATATTAACAGACATTCAGTACCGATGGATATTAACAGAAATTCAGTGTCAATGGATATTGACAGAAATTCAATGCCGATGGGTAATAATCAAAAACCAGTACCTTTAGAAATTAACAGAAATTCAGTGCCGAGGGCTAATAATCGAAATCCAGTACCTTTAGAAATTAACAGAAATTCAGTGCCGATGGAAATTAACAGAAATTCAGAGCCGACGGATATTGACAGAAATTCAGTGCCGATGGGTAATAATCGAAATCCAGCGCCGCTGAACATTAATAGAGATTCAGTGACGATAGAAATTGCCAGAAATTCAATTCCTCGAAAAAATAACAGAAACTTTATTCCTAAGGACAATAATTCGAATTTGCCTCAAATAATTACCGAAAATCAAAATTCACCATCAATGCTTAACAGTAATAGGAATCCACCCTCAATTATTGACATTAATAGATACTCATTGGTTGTTAACAAGAATTCCCCATCAATTGTTCACAATAAATGGAATTTCCAATCAATGATTGGTAATAAGAATTTGCCTTCAATACCTGACAAAAATATGAACGCATCCTCGGTGATTGATAGTAATGACAAATCACCAATAGGGATTGATGATAAGAGAAATGGACCTGCATTGACCGACAATATCAAGAATTTGCGTTCAACGAATGCCAATGTTAATCTTCATTCACAACCGACGATGAAAACTAATAAGAAATCAGCTCCAATGAATGACTACAAGCAGATAACTAATTCGACGATTAAAACTAAAATAATTCCAGCGCGTAATGGGGCTGGAATCAAAAAATCAGAAGCTATTGTGGCAGCTAAGAAAAAAACACTCCCTATGAAGGAAATCAAAAGAAAACCGTTACTGACTTTTGGAAATAATAAAAAACCACTTTCAATTATAGGAAAGAATAGAAAAACGCATGGAGCTTTAGAAATAAACAGAAATAAACATTCCAATATTGTTACGAAGAACTTTAAGCAAATTGGTTCACAGAAAGAAATACTTTTAGATTCTTTTGAGAAAAGCAATGCATATGCTGTGAAAATAAAGGAACCGAAGTTACAAAAATCAGGGTCGAAGCAAATGAAAATAGGCACCAGAAGGAAAGCGGTGATGACCCTGAATACACAAGACTTTCTGGCACAACGTCGTTATGTGACACCACGAAGCGTTTTACAAAAAAATACAAAACTATACCCGAAGCCTCAACGATCGGTTCGAAAAACCATATTAAGACCGAGATTTGATAATACTATAGGCAAAGGAGCAAAAATATTGGAGCATAAATTGAAGCCCAAACCTGTATACATAAATAATAAGATGTTTCAAACAAACTCAATGACATACCGTCTCTCAAATAAAATACAACAGAAAGTGCATCCAGGGCAGAATATCCAACAAAAGGGAATGATGACAAAGAAAGCGAATGTAAATATAAAAGACAGAGCAGATCCAATGAATTTCATGTTTACTGCTGACTATATGAAGATGACGAGACGACCGGCGTTCAATGACAGGTTACGTGTTCGGAAAGGTTCGAATTTCTTCAAAAATAACTACACTCCTTCTCCATCTTACAGAAGGAGAAATGTCGAGCAGTCAAGCACAGAAGCTAGCAGGACGCCCCGGCACGGGAGGACTATATTCTTTTTGAGTCCCACTGTAGCTTATGACCAATACCAATACAGTTAGTAGAAGAAATGTGTTGCAATTTTTTTTTGTGATAATGATAAGTAGTCAATAAATATATTTTACTTTAAATTACAAGTTTTATTTTAGCATTTTAGAGCCTAGCTGTCCTAGAGTTTGTCCTATCCTATTTATCCTTATTTAATATAACTGCAACATAAGCAGTGACTATATAGAATCTTAGAAAACTTTAAAATCGAAAGATTATGATTCTTATCTTAAAATAAGAATCAAAAGCTTTCGATTTTAAAGCCCCGTTTACACGGTGCAAGTTTATTACCTGTAGCATACCATAAAATTGGAGCATCAATTGCCTGGCACCGTCGAAATAACACGTACCTACAATTGTTGCACGATACGGGCAAGTTAGTTGCCGTTCAAAACTGGTATAGGTGTAAACGGCACGTAGGTACAATAATTCTGGCATTAAAATGTTCTATCATTCAAAGATGAGTGCAGTATGAGCGAGTGTTAATGAAAAAAAGAATCGTTCAATAAAATTTAATGAAATATTTGGCAGCGCAAACACGGGGCATACTTGAATCAATTGTAACTCTGTGTTTACACTAGGCAAAACTTGCTTGCAATCCTTGCAACCTTGGTGTAAACAGAAGTTGCATGCAATTATTGAATGGCAAAACTTGCATTCAATTAGGAATTGTATGCCTTTTTATGGAAATCGCATGCATGTCAACAATTCATGCAATTCTTGGATTCTTGAACGTTCCAGAAAGCACCGTGTAAATGGGGTTTTATGCAGTAAAAATTGTACACTGCAGCACTACTTGGAAACTAATAATATATATATAATATAATAGGCTGAGCCGATTGATTCAATTACATGTTGTACGTAAAACTATTGTCTGTTCCCCGCTAAAGAAGTTGACCTAGGTCTCTTGTCCTAGGTGACAGACTGGTGGTTAGACGACATGTACCTGAAGGTGCGTCTGCCGCTGCCCATCAACTCCAACCCTGGCATGGTGTTCCCTCACCGCCACTTCGCCAAGATGGAGGAAGTGGCGGACCTGGGCGCGTTGTTCATCGATGACCTCCTTGACTATAAGGAGATGCTGGACAGGTAGGTGGCTCCCAAGGATCCAAGGTCCAGTAGTAACATGACTAAGTAAATTTAAACAATGAAAGAAAGAAAGAAAGAAAGAAAAATGCGTTTATTGGCATTACATTAGCAGAAAAATACACATTATAACTAAAAAAAAAAAAAACAGAAAACAATGACAATCAAAAATCAATGGAATCAATGGGTTCAGCATCTGTGCTGAACGCATTGGAAGAGGCAACTTTTTTGCAGTAAACCTTGTTTAGTAAAGCCGAGTCCACTGCGTTAATTTTCGTAACAAAACACGTTATTAAAACATGTTAACTATATGTTAGGTAAACAGCCAGTCCGCTGCGACAAAATGTTTGTGTTTATTATTTAGGCGACGCCCCCAAATCGCTCTTATCAAAAATCTGTTGCGACGAGGAAGACATGTCTGCTGTTTTAACAATAGTAGATTTAGTGCTACAAAGAAAAAATGGATTCCGTGTCCGACCGTACCTGCGAGCACGTTCGTTCAATATTTATCAAGAACTAAAGATTACCGAGTGGTATGGTTTAAAAAAAAAGTTCAGTTTTCGGAAAACCTATTTTGAAGAGCTCGCCCTAATTATATAAAAATACAAAGTATTTTCTTGATTCCACTCCATCACTACAAAATTTCACGAAACGTCTTCGGTAGGTCTGGAGATAACTAAACACAAAACTACTTTCTTTCTTCTTTCAAACGAAAATTATTATTGCTGACCCATCGCGTGCGCAAATCAGATTTCGCGTATAGGACGGTTTAAGACTAGTGTAGACTAGTCTTCAGTCATCAGCGCAGATGCAATAATCGAATCACTCGCGAGGATAACGATATCAACGTTCAACACGACCGACATTGCAACTAGTGTAAGGACCAAAAAGTTGAAATAATTACTACATTCGAGTTAAAATCTAGGTATACCGAACAGTATACAGTGCAATAATCGTGGGCTCTTAATGAAAGATGTTCAAAGCTTTACCATACAACCATCTATGCAGGGCATTAGTTTTACAGAGCTTGTACAAAGTGAAAGGTTTCTATGAAAGCCGTCTTGTTTCAGAGGTGAGCTGCCTCTGGAGCGAGCCACCAGCCGGGAGAAGGGGCAGCCGCTATGCATGGAGCAGTTCTACCGACTGCTGGGGGTGTGCCGCATCCCCGAGGTGGGGAAGGACAGGCTCGAGCTGCCCCAAGTCAAGCGAGGAGGTGAGGAGGCGGAAGAACTGGTCGTGGTCGCTTGCAGGAACTATGTGAGTATTTGACGAGCTGACTTTATCAAAGACTATATTGGAAATAATATACTTTCGATATTTTGCTAATTATTTACCTCTTACTAAAATTAAATAGTTCTTCCTACAAATCATAAATTTCTTATAAAGTAAGAGTACATCAGCCTTAATGTCTGTTTTTTTAAAGAAGATTTTCTGTGACAAACGAAAGTTAAAAAATCTTATCCATAATTTTTTTTTTCTGTCTTTATCCAACTTAGAAACTAAAAGCTAGAAAAAAACTGGCCAAGTGCATGTCGGACCACGCACAATGAAGAATTCCGTAGTTGGGATGAATTTATACCAAGAACAAACTTAACTTTGTAGTTGACATTTTATTTCCCTCTAATATAAGTCACGGCCAAATCTCCAACTGCAAATGTAAGTTTGTAATCGCATTTTTTTTTTAATAGGTAATGGGATTACGCTACAAATGAACGATTTTCGGACATTTTCCGAATAGTGAGACCTTTCTTCTTGCCAAATTGTATGATTCTAGGTCAACGGGAAGTATCTGAAGATTTGCGAGTATCAAAATATTTCGCTTATATGCCCGTATTTTTTATATCGTTGAAACTTAATCTTAGAAACTTGATTCTTTTTAGAGCTTCAAGGGACCTCCACATTTCATATTAATTTCAACTTGATACCTCCCTCAACGCGTTCCCGACAAAAAGGGTCTTGACAGACAGACAGACGGACAACGAACTATCCTAAAAGGGCTCCGTTTTTCTTTTGAGGTACGGAATAAATGACTTTTGAATTTTTGGAACCCTAAAAATACTGGATTATAACTTAAATAAAAAACTTAGTTCGTGAACCATAATTACCATAATTTCCATAATTTACTTAAATTTTTATAGAAAATTTTCGAAGCCTGAATGATCTCCTTAAAACAGAAATCTTTACGACCTTAGTATTTTTCTCAGTACTTTTCACGCTTACAGACACGGCTGGTTCGAATGGTACTTCTTATATTATACAACAAAGAACCTCGATATGTCATTCAGTTTACCAACAATTCTCCACAGTTAAAACATTTCTATACAAAATTTAATTATAGCAAGACTTGCGTTGTAAATCTGGCGTAGCAAGAATAACTCCATTATTTAGGAGACGGCCATGTAACTTCGTTAGCACTTAGAAACGCTGCGGTGCACTTTATCACTTAAGCACGAAACTAAGTTAGGAAACTGTTCCCAAGTATGAATATCTTATTTTATTTTGTGTTGGCTAAGTTTTGGGATGCAGTCTTGTTGTCTTAAGGGAAATACTGGAATTGAAGATGGCCCAACATGGATTTTTTTAAAGTAGAGTACTTGAATCTACTTATATCGCTTTTTGTAACGGTACTTATATTTCTGTATGCATCTTGAAGAAGATATCACCTGACTAGAAATGAATTACTTATTCACTAAGATTCGTTAAGTCCACTAAGACTTTGGTACCGGTTCGATTGATTGTTATAGTTTATAACAGTATATAGCAGCTAATCGGGAGTATGCAAAACATTTAACCATTGCCAATGCGAATTCATCTTAAAATCATCAGCCGTGACTCAGGCGTCGATCATTCTTCTGTCTAGTCATAATGGACACGTAAATGCACGCACATAATAACACACGCTGATACAATTTTTCGGTGCCTGCTTTGGCCAATGTACTGTTTACCTACGTAACTTACGTAAAATTGTTCTACTAACGACTAAGAGTAATATTGGCCTTAAACGCGTAAAAAAATCACTAGTTTAAAAAAAGTGTCTTTTCCTTTTCCAAAAATATCATTAAAAAATTAATGAAGTGTTATTGTTAATTTAAATGATAGCCAACCAAACAATGTTGGTTTCATCTACAATGTCATAAACTATTGACAACCCTCTAATCTTTCTCTCCAGTTCTACCCCATCCCAGTAAAAGCAGCCGATCGTGGAAGACTGACTCCTGGAGAAATGCAAGCTCAGCTGCTGCATGCCCTGGTGGACGCTGCCGGGGCACCTCCAGCGCCCAGGGTCGGGCTGCTCACGTCTATGAACCGAGACCAGTGGGCTAGGGCAAGGGAACAGCTTATAAAGGGTAAGACTGTTTTGGATTTCTGATTGGGTAGACTATACGCTAGCTCATGTAGCTGATCAGAATCAGTACCTGGTTGACCGAGCTCTGCTCGGGTGAAAAACGAATTTTCCCAGAAATTAAACATAGCTAGATCTAGGTGAATTTTGTTAACCCCCTATATTGTAACTTTCATCGAAATGTTTGGAGCCGTTTTCGAAAACGTGATTACAAATAAATATATCAATTACAAATATATCGATAGGATTAACAAATGAGGAACTATCAAAAGTTTCGAAATAAGAATGCATTGTTTTTAACTCTCCTCTATAAGTTATTTAACTTTTAATACAATGGAAGGCACGATTATCACAGTGATTGACTTCTGCGATACATAGGTAAATGTCACGGGTTCGATTCACACACGAAACGATTATTTGCTTGCGGTCTGATCGTTTGTGCTTATTAAATTTGTGTCGGTAAACGTATTGCCAATCCAAGTAAAACACAAAACTGTTAAAGTTTATACATATACAATAAAAATAAAATAAAAAATCTAGTGCAGTCGCATGACGTTAGAGCAACACAAGCTCAATATAAGTCATTTACCTATTTACTCCCAGATGAGATGAACCGCATGAACTTGGAGCTGATCTCCCGGGCGCTGTGCATCCTGTGCCTAGACGAGGCGGGAGGAGACAGGGCTGACACAGACGCTGACACCAACGCCATGCTGCGTGCCATGCACGGCGCCGGCACGCGCTACCACTCCGCCAACCGGTGGTTCGATAAGACTGTTCAAGTGAGTGTACCCTGGAAATAAATCCATGGTTTTCGCATGTTGTGGTCGTAACAAGTTTCATCTAATCTACAAATTCTGTGTTCTTTTTTAGCTAATCATCTCGTCAGACGGCACAGTAGGCATGTGTTACGAGCACAGCGCAGCCGAGGGGGTCGCAGTTGTCCGGCTGGCGGAGCGGGCGCTGGCCAGGGCAGAAGTGGCAGACAGGCCAGCACCACCACCCGCCCTCCTGCCGGCCCCGCAAGCCATGAAGTGGAACGTTACCACAGACGTACAGAGGACTATCGAGACTGCTGCTAGGGATCTTGATCGGTGAGGAATTTGTATCCAGAACCAGTTAAAAAAAAAAACGTTTTTGTGGTATAATCGGTTCCTTTGTTTGGAAATTGTGATACCATATAGACAGACTCAAATACAACATACGTTTAAAATTTAACACCCCTTTTTTGTGTCAGGGTAAAATGAAAGCATCTAACATATTTTTGACAATATTTGGCTTGAGTTACTCACCCAGGTTAATGTTCTTCATCATAGTTGAATTGCAACTGTCAAGTTTGTTATATCTTTCACAGCTTTATACTGAGTATCTCTCATTTCGTCCACAGCGCCATCTCGGACCTGGACCACAAGGTGTACACGTACCGCGGGTACGGGCGCGAGTTCATGAAGTCGTGCCGCACAAGTCCAGATGTCTACATCCAGCTCGCGATGCAGTATGCTTACTACAAGTAAGTTCTACTTGCACATAGGTCTGATGATCAAACGAACGTAAAAGCTGCAGTATTTCAGTAAGAGGTAACTATATATGTATTAACGATTAAGAAACTTTGTACTTAATACCTAATTCTGCTGACTACCTACTATAATGGATTTGAACAAAACAGATAGAACTTCATATCTTATTCTAAAAGCATTAAACATTATCATTGGGTGTCTTGTGCAGACTATGGCACCTATGCAAAACTTTTGTACGTACATAATTATGTACTTAATGTATAAAACGACTTAGTTGTTACGAATCAGAGGTACCACATTACGTATGTTAAATAAATATTGTACTGTACAGCACCATGATTAGACAGAAACGCACAACATGTGCAAAATCCCTGTCCGATCAGTGAGGGTGTTGTTATGTATTGTACCTACTGAGAGTATATTTACGTGGAAAATTTCAAGAAAAATAAAATGCCCTTTTTTTTATTCATTGCGGAATTTTACCGGGTTATTACATTGGGCGCGCACGGCCGTCTTTTAGCGGGTGTATAAAAGTCTTAACTTATGACCCCTATTGAAAAATTGCTTTTTTTATGGATTTGGGGTAATTTTGATACTAAAAATGTGAATTTTATATAGCAATATTTTAGAAAAATTGCTATATGCCCCTTTCGGATCGGACAGGGTTTTTTTTTTAAATATTGTAAATGTAACAAATATTAAACTATTAAAAACTTATAAAAAACACGGATAATTTTTTTTTTTTGTTTCACAGAATTATAATATTTATAATGCAAATGAACCTCATTTACTAAGAGTAATTCGTTATAAATCTATCTACCTACATTTGTTACACCTACTGACTGCCTGCCTTTTCCCAACTCCATGTTGGGGTGGTCTTTGAGTCTAACCGGATTTGTTACACCTAGGTACTATGAGCTACAATATTTAGTAAATAAGTCTTTATTACTTACATTAGAACCCGTCTCGTTCACACTGACACTGTTATAACTTTCACGACTACTTTTCTCCAACAACTGAAAAGTTAATTATTCTGCTGTAAACTGTAAGGCATTATGTTTAGATTGTTTATTATTAACAACCCTAAACATCACCCTATCCCCCAGGATGTACGGGTACCTTGTCACGACCTACGAGTCGGCCTCCCTGCGGCGGTTCCGCAACGGTCGCGTGGACAACATCAGGTCAGCCCACGCCGCAGCGCTGGCTTGGGCAGCCGCCATGTGTACCGCGGAGACACCACCCCTCAATGACGGAGACGAAGGACAGAAGAAGGTGTCTTTCAATTTGTATGGGGTGAGCATAGATTTGGTTGTTTGTAAATCTTGTCTGGGAAAATTTTAAAAATGCAGTCAGATCCACCCAGGCCCACATACACCGCAAATCACTAAATAAGCGCTAAACATGTTTCAAAACATCATTCTGTCTCTGCCTCTTGCTTCAAACTATTCACAGACACAACGATGTTTTTAAGGTACCATTCAGTAGCCGACCGCAGGCGGCAACTGCAGGCGATGTGTCGCCGCGACACGACTGGTTTCTATGTACTTCTATGAAGGCGACGTGGCGGTAGCTACGGAAGGTATTTCATAGAAACCAGTCGTGTATCGTGTGAAATACGTGTGTGTAGTGACACTGATGGCATTAGACCTGCACATTAACTAACTATTCTGACATTATCTCTCTCTCTCTCTACGCTCTTTTGAAAAAGAATTTAGCAGAAGCCTCGCCTTGCCTTTCTAAAGACTGATAAAGTCACTGATAAGTAAATGTGCTTTTGATAATGACATGTTAACAGACTGGTAGATGAAAAATTAACAGTAGCCAGCGAAAGTCTGAGGCTAAGAAAGCAACTTTCTCAAACGTTTTCTTGCATCACCAGGAGCAAAAAAAACTCGAGCTGTTTGAGGAAGCAGCTCGCAAACAGACATCTGTCATGGAAGCCAACATCCTGGGCAAGGGCATCGACAACCACCTGCTGGGGCTGCGCGAGGCGGCGCGGGAGAGCCTGGGCGAACTGCCCCCCGTCTTCTGTGACACCACCTACAAGCAGATGAACGAGTTCAAGCTCAGCACTAGTCAGGTGGGTGGTCCTACAAGGTGGATGAATTATCTTTTCTGAATTGGATTCAAATACAATTGAATGATTATTCTGGATCACGTTAAGATTCTCACCGTTTTCCTGTTTGGTGAAAGGTGGGAGTTTAAAAAAAAGCAAAATGATCTTCTTCTTCTTTTCGTGTGGTTAATGACTAACCTGGTGTCAGAGTTTTCAAGCCGCCCATGGGCCGCTGACTTGGCTTCACATGCCGTCGATATCTCTCAGGTTTCCTCACGATGTTTTCCTTCACCGTTTTTGAAGCAAGTGATAATTATATAATACGCACATGAATCCGAAAAGTCAGAGGTGCGTGCCTTGGGTTCGAACTCGAGATTTATGACTTGGCAAAATGATGATACAAATAGATAAATGTGTTTTTCATGTTATGTGAAATTTCATGACCCATTGACAAATTATGTTGACTTTCAATACTCAATACTTTTATTGCATTCCACATGTAGGTATTCTTAGGTGGTAAACTTATAATTAGATCATAAGGACGGGCACAGCAAATAAGTGAGTTAGGAGAGAGGAACCATTTGTTAATTATATAACGTAACTTAGCAAACTACTATATTATAATAATGATGTAGGTACCTATGACAGCTCTATTCCTCTGTGATATATTGCAGGTCTTGATATTTTAAGATCCATCATCCAATTTAAATGCAGCAAAGAATTTAACGTTTGTGTTTATTATCCAGGTGACCACCACAACGGACGGCACATTCATGGGCTACGGTGCAGTCTGCCCCGACGGCTACGGCTGCAGCTACAACCCGAAAAAGGACAGCATCATCTTCTGCATATCCTCGTTCACCTCCTCCAGCGTCACCAACACAGAGGCCTTCAGGCAGTCCCTGGAGGAAGCCCTCGACTCCATGAAACTCATGTTCCAAACTCGTAAGGTAGAGAACTGAAGACATGGTGAGAGGATCCTTAGGGTCTCCAAGTATTAATTTGGCACCAGCACAGGTTTGATATAATAATTTGTTGGAAGGCACTGTTTTCAAGTTTGATGTTTTAGGCAAGACATGGGCAGGTTTAGAGTGGAATGATTCTACGTGTTAGGAAATTACGAGTAGATTCGGTGTTTAAACATTAAGTATTATAAATAAACCCCTCCTATGCCTCAAGGGCTGTTCTTAATCAAATTCATATTTTAAAATAAGATGGGCCGGAAGTAAACTGATTAGTTTAAAGTGCAATATGTTGTATTCAGTGCAAGATATATAAATATATATGGGGTTGTATGCACGATATTATATATAAAATCAAATAATTTATGTATTCTCGCAAAAGCTTTACCAGATACGATCTGTTTTTTGTAAATATTTACACTTGTTTTCTAAGACTTAACTTTTGTTGATATATTGCTATAAGTATCTACTTATAAAGTACCTATAGGAATTTATATATTATTATAAAATGCACGCTAGGTAAGTAAACTTGAACATATCATGAAACGACTTGCTAGAATGTTAAAATTAAGGATCTGGAAGATTTTTATGAAAATTATTATCAAAATTATATCGTATCACGATATTAAAAAAAAAAACACCTATATTATCAGCAACTATCGCTAAAAAGTCAGTCTGTCCTTAAAAAATAAAGATTTTTAAAGCGTCACAACTTTTTCGAGTAATGTATTATATAATTGATTTATTTTTGCTTACAAATGAATCTAGTCAAAATTAGAGTACCTCATAGCGAATGAGGAAATAGTTATAAAATACCTACTCGTATTATATGAATAGTTTTAATAATTGCTATAGTTTTATAAAACGTTGCCGTTCTGAAGTCTTATGCCTTTTTAGGTGTTTGTTCACTATTCCATAGTTTATTTATTGTTGTTACTACTAAAAAATAGTCTCTGTATTAGAAAAGATGGTGGAAATTATGCTATTCTAGTCAATATAATTATAACGTAATATTTTCATTTAATAATTAGGTAGGTACCTGCTTATGCTTTTTTGGGAGATGTTTGAGAAGTTTTTTAAAATAAAATATAAACATTCGGATGAGTGTAAATTAAAGAAAAGACAGCATGAAAACCGTTCAAGTACTAGTTGATAAATTGCCCAGTGGCATTAGGAAAAACCACTATAATAGTAAGTTTATGTCACATCTATTATAATGGAAACGTAAGCTATAAGAGTAAAAATGACGCACTCTATCCTAGACTAAAATAACGATAGTAATATTCGTAAATATCAGTTCTGATAAGAACGATATAGTAGCGGTTTGCACAAAGCTTGTGCTAATATCGCCAATATAATAAATATTAGATACTTATTTACAATTAATATTATCTCCAACTCTCATGTGGTTTACCTTACATATCAAATACCTTAGCCAATGAATTTACATAGTGATATAATTAAGTTGAAACTTTAGAGCTTTTACACTTTATATTTACTTATACATTTGTTGTTGATCTATCTCTATTAAGTATATATTTTAACTTGTAGAATATAGAATGTTAGGCGGACTGAGCTGGAAATATACTACGATTGCTTTGTTTTTTCGTTATTTTCAATAATTATAATAAAAAAATATCTACTCACATTAGTAGATTATGGAGGTATATTATTGACGTCAGAATATAAGCATAAACTAGGGAAGGAATATAAAAAGTGGTTCTTAGTACAAAAATACAGTCAAATGTAAAACGTCGAAAGTTCAAAACACGAATAAAATGATATACTTAATTAATTTGCTACGGACTACCGTAGCAGCCTACGTAACCGCAGCGCGTAGCAATGTCCGCGTCGTAGCAACGCGTTGCCTACGATGTAGCTTTCAATGTGTAGTTGACATTTTGAAAACTTTTTCTAAGAATCACTAAGTATATCAAAATAATCAATCGTAGTATGTTTCCAAAAGAACAAAGATATGAGAGTTAACTTATGACTTGTTATTGCCTTTACCCTTACATGATTAAACCTATTAATATAAAACTATCGGAACATATCATGTCCAAAAAGTTTCAATTATTGTTATTTTGATTCCATGTTAGGAATGAAAACATGTGAATGATATTAATTTATTATCAAAGCTAGAACTCGCATTTATGTATTTTTAACCTATGACTGGATGCTTTTTCAAAAGCTGCAGGTTATAAAGCAACCTTTACCCAGAAACAAAAAGGTTGATTTAAAAAAAAACCCACTAAAGTCTTTGACAACGGGAAGCCCTGTTCTATGTAAAGAATGACCAAATTTTAATCCTACTGCAAAGGATAAGGATATTATCCAAATATACCTGCTCTTTCAAATCCCTATCGATTAAAATGCAGAAGTATTATAGCCAAAAAAAGCTAAAACAACTTGTACTTATGTACGTTTATCATTAAAGATGCACAGTAATGAAATTAATTAGAGAAATATTAAATGTTAGTTACACTATGTATTGTAGATACGTAGCTATATATTGTTTACTAAATATATACACATTTCGGTAATTATATTTACCTACACAATTGTTCCCAGCCAGTTTATCTTTTGGCAAATTATTAAATAGCATAAAAAAAAAAGAACGCTGCTCGAAAATTTGCCCGTTCCAGCATGTGATGAACGGCATCAATTAATGGTTTAAAAATTATTTAAAAGGAAAACCGAAGATCGGTTAAAAAATTATCGCGAAATTAATGTTATACAATTTAGATTATGTTTAATTATTTGACTTCGTGAATAAAAACTGTTGGGATTATAAATTATATATTGTATTGATATAAAAAAGTGTTAAATAAATATTATTGATTTAAATATCAATTATAAATTATATTGTCGTGTTGATAACAGGTTGGGGACAGTTGATTTATTTTAAGGAGTTCAAATATCAATGCTGTGGTGATAACATAATATTTAGATTTGTAATATTATTCAATTTTTAGCAAAATATTCCTTGTTTTGAGAGCGTTTATTCTGAAAGTGGGCAACGTCACAAATAGATGTCAAATATTTCGCTGTTTTGATTAATTTGGCAATATTACTGAATGGAAATGAGAAATGTGGCTAACTAGCGAACTAGGATATTAATAATGAATTGCAATTATAACATTGAATTTGATTTTGTAACCGTTTTAGGAGTAAAATAGGCATTTGGAAAGTTTCCAAATCCTTTTTTTTACATCTAAAACGAAATATTCGGTTGTTGCATTTCATAGTTAATATTTTAGTTCACTAGTTAGCTACATTTCATATTTCCATACAGTAATATTGCCAAATTAATCAAAACAGGTAAATATTTTACAGCTATTTGCGACATTGCCAACTTTAAAGATAAACCCTCTTAAATCCTATTTTAGTTTTGGAAAATAATTTGTTCCATTAGGCTGTTTGCCTTAAAAACAAAGCTTGATATTATATATATATATATATTTTTTTTTAATATCTTTCAGCAATTATTACTTTTTTTAAAGAAAAGGTAAATATTCAAAGTATTTATTATATTAACGTTATGTTAGCGATATACATAATAATAATAATTTAGTACTTAAGTGAAAATCGTATACATATCGTCGATGTCGACTGTCATGCTCGACATGACCAAGAATATCAAAACATATCAAAGTTTAGGATTAAGGCTAGGTTTAATCAATAATCGTATCAATTGTATTAATATGGAAATGCTAAGAGTCAATTTGTCAGTATTTAATCAATTTTGTAAAAAAGTTTTAAGGTTGGTGTATTTTTAGTCTCGAAAAAAATATACTTACTTAATATAAAAATAATTTTGAACTTATCCTGATATTTTTGAATGGAGTTATGATGTGAAAGAGTTTTTCATGTGTTACTTATAAATTGGGAATGATATAAAATCAAAATTATACTACTGAATGTTAGTTAGAGAAGATAGCTTATAAGCGCGCCGCGAAGCACAAGTAGAGATGTGTGTAAAACACCTTATGAGAAGTACGGTAGCAATTACTTACTTATGTTTTAGATAAGTAACTTATAATCAGCATATATTTACATAATCAGTAAATAAATATTATATCGTTATACAGATATAGTATGTTATAATATTATATCGTTAGTCATTAAATGTTTATTAATTTGTTAACAAAAGCCGAAATCAACGAATATATTTTGCTAAATCATTTTTAATAATTATGTTATTTGAGCACAGAGTTCATTACTTATTTGTAGCTGTAGTAAAAAAAAAAAAAAAAGTTTATGTATATTTATAATTATTATTTAAATCGTAATTGATTATTATTCATTGTTAGCTATTTGTGTTGGTGGGATGGATAATAGTGTTAAAGTACCTATATATTATTAAGTAATTTATTAATAAAATGAAGAATTATTTCTTCCCTACACATCTCTATTTATGATTATGTATTTTACCTACCGGTATAATATTTATCATACAATTATATATGTATCTCGCACCTGTAAGACAAACTTACTGTTATCTCATCACGAGTTATACAAAACTACTAATTTTAAATTTACCATGTAAGAACTTAAATACGAGTATGTAGTTGATATTATAATTATCGTTAAATAATTATTAATACCAATGTTATCCGTAGAGTAATTTTAGATAACACACGCCAAGCTTTTTACCCTATTGTAAAGCTATTATTGATCTCTTAATGGAATAATCTCATGTAAACATAAAGAAAGATAGATGAATGATATTAGATGATTCTGATGGTGAAGTAAGTATTAATAAGGAATTTAAATGGTGAATGTTTAGAATTTTCGTAGGTATCTAGAACTATAAAATCAGATGGGTTTATAAAATTAATTAAATGTAGGTGCAGTTTGTATTCAGATGGGGTAAAAGGGGATTTATATTCCAAATTTAGAGAACGACAAATAATGGTGCCTATTCTCTTGTAAGTACACCGAACTAAACTATCACAAACATTCCTTACTTTTGGCTATGAGAATCTTAAAGCTAGCAATTTGATATAGTATTTGAATGCAAACCGCACTGAAATTAATACGCGTGTCGCACCTGCACAGAGGAATGATTTGTGTTCCTAGTGTGTATTATCACTGTTAATAGGGATGATGCCTGGGTAAAAAAAATGAAATCCTAATTAGTCCGTCAGTCAGATAATAAAAAAATACGTATTTTTTGCTTTGTCATATTAATAAAAAAATACTTGGATAAAACGCATTTTAAGTTGGGGAGTGGGGGTCACTATGTCACTAGTACGTATAAAATCTACGTACTCGTGACGTCATGGCACATTTTACCTCAATGTATCGCCGTAATCTTTAGATTACGTAAAAAAAAAAATACGTGTCCAATATTTTTTTATTATCTCAAAGTAAGACAATTTTTTATTTATTTTTGTCATCATCACTATTATAAGAATACATGCATAATAATCTGATAATATAATAACTAAAAAACATCCTATTTAAGTCAGTTTTAAAATAAAAATCTTTGATAACAAAAAATCTGTAAACTTTGAGATGACAATGATTGTCTTACAAATAAATATCTTAGTGTCTTTAAAATGTATTAGAAAATTAAAATGTACCCTTGCCAGTTGTAATGTAAACATATCAAATTGCTTATAATTATACTTAGTATTATACGTATTATATTGTATTTAGCCATAAATGTTAAATGTATAACTAGATGTCACCAGTACCTGTCCGTACTAGGTCACAGTGTAAGAAATATCAGTAATACGATGACAGAATTGTTATAATTTGATATAATTATGCCCAAAAATAAAGTAAAGCAACGGGGTATTTGCGTAGCAATGGCAATACCATTCATTTTGACAGCTCAACAACATTTTTTGCGTTATTTACGTTGTCGAGTAGACAAATTTTCAAAATGCAGAATGTTAAATGATTTCAGAGACCTTTTCCATTTAACCAAAAAACAATAATAATATGTAACTACTTCTTGGCGGCCAATTTAATGACCGTGCTACCCATATTTTGTACACTGTGGCAACTCATACATGTTTGTAGCTTGTAAGTGTATCCGTGTCAATTGAATGTTGCTCTCAATAAATCAAATTTTTCGTTGGATTTATGCTTTTTCATTCATTCTTCACACTGAATACGTGCTGTTAGAGATTTCTGATATAAAGTGAAATGGGAAAATTAGGTTCTGTGTTTCGGTCTGGTACGATTATACCAAATCGATTTTGAAATATATAAAAGGGAATTGACTATTTAACCTCGAAAACCTAGCTTCAAACAAGGAACGAGCAGTGACATGTCTAGTTTATAACAGGTCCATAACATTGAAATTAAAACCACAAATTGCTTAGGTATACCAATTTATTTATTCATGTGCACACAAAACATGCATTACATTAACATTTTATATAATAAATATAGTTTCTGTTGATTACAAAATTTTCACTATCTATAGGTACATAACAGTCAGTTTGCATTTTCATTTCTAGTCAGTATTATTTTTGTATATAAGCAATACAAATATGCTTCAAAGTATACAATAACATGGAAATTCAATATTTTTTCATAGTATGTTTATTTTGAATCTAGCCTTCATAAAAGCGTTGTCATAAAATATTATCCGTACTTGTCTGAAATCGTTACAACTGGTTACAAAAGTGATAAAGGTCCACTCATGTAGATTCCTTGGTCTTTGTTAAAAAGATTAGGTTCTTGCATTTTTTTTACTTTTATGAAACCACACATAACATCACGCTTGCTACCCTGAAGGGTTAAGCAGAGGTGAACCTACAGTAGGTACACCCACAAACCAACCAACCTGGTTTTATAAAACCAGTTAATGATTATTCATTGGTTTTTATTGATTATTTTAAACCTTTTATTTTAGACTTCATGTTCGTCAGACCAAAGCTCTAATAAACCACTAGTATTATTTGTTCGTATTTTATAACTGATATTTCTTATTCTACCACAGTAATAACGGCAACAGACTGCTGTATTTTCATTTAAACATAATTCAATTTACAACACCTAACGGCGATTGATAGATACTTTTTGCCGGCAAATAAAACACTGGCGTTCTATTGCAACCTCATAGATCGCCGCCTATAACAATATAATAGCCCGAAAGCCATCCGACAACTTGAAAAATCTATGGTTATGGACCCACGAGACGTAGTGCTATACGATGGTCTGACCAAGTGAAGCAACACCGCTTACAAAATGCCAAAGTTCGACACAAATGGAGGGAGATCATACATTTTCCGGCACATCAGGGCGATCAGCAATGAGCAAACAACTGAACGAGGAGGCGGTACTCACCGCTTATGGCGTTGAAAAATATTGGACAACAGGGAAATAATTTAATAAAACCATTTTAAATGCAGGATAATCGATTTTATTCTAGATCAGAACTCGTCAATCTTAGCTCCCTATCCTTTAAGTCGCTTTATAAGTTTTCCATCAACAAAAATTCGTAACAGTTGCGCCACTGCGTCGCAACAAAAAGTATCCTTCGCCAAAACCAAGATTTACAGTTACCACTTTTAAAGTGCATTTATCACATACATAAGTATACTTATCATACATTAATTTATACAATATTAAAATAAAATTGTCTATAGTATCAAAATATATTTTTAACCTTTATTTACACATATAATTTTTTCGGGACGACTTCCTATTTCATTAAGTACGTATACATACTTTTATCTTTAAAAAAACCGTGGTTTGGTGCATTCAAACTAACAAGCATGTACTTACAGTACAACTATTTATTTAATGTCCCTCGGGAATCATGAATACAAACAAATGCTAATTTCCATATCCATCAATTATTAGATTGATCGTGTATAATAATTTGAATTCAGAACTGAGGAGTTAAGCTCTTTAAAGTTCACACGGAAATCAAATCATTGATGGATATGGAAATTAGCATTCCTTTGTATTCGGAAATGCGATGATTCCCGAGGGACATTAAGAAAATAGTTGTACTGTATGTATCTTAGTTATAATATTTATAAGTGAAGTCTTCCAAATTGATGTTATAATAATTATGTATATCGTTTACTACTATTATAATACATTCACAGGCACTTCTAAATGTAAAAAATAAACTTGCATTAAGGGCGTTCCCCCTAATTTGGAGCAAGTAAATTGTCTTTAGTGCCTTTTAATGAGAAATATTGGTCTATAAATATCTATGACAATATGCGATTGATAAGTTTAATTCATTTTTATATTAAGGGTCCTACATGTAGTGGTAAAATCATTGCAGAGCCTTACTTGATTTTCGCTAATGGCACATAGATTTGATTTTATTTACATTCATATAGTAATAATGTATCTCTGTATTCATTAGCTGCATATAATTAAAACGGCTCATCCGTCACTATCGGATAATCCTCATAAGATAAAATTATCATCATCCAAAGGAATTTAAATTCCGCGTAGTCAAAAATTTTACAAGATAAAAACATATTCATTCTATATTATGTAACAATCGTCAAAGTCAAACACATAAATTCGTCGAATACAGAAAGACATTTTGAAAAAAGTGACATATAATACAAAGCCAGGAATACACTTGCCAGTACATAATATATCATAACATCACGCGTGTAAGCCCCGAAGGGTTAGGCAGAAGTGTACCTATAGCAGTGGGCTCCAGAGAAACCTCACCCCCTAGCAATGTAAAAAACAATGCAAGAGGGTGAGGTTTCTCTAGAGCCCACTCACACACACTACACCCACATTTTGCCAGTTATGCTTTAGTCCCATGTAATAGAGGTCGAGCCTATTGCTGTGAACCGGGCACAAAACCAGACTTCAGGCTGTTACTGGGTAATTCCAGATGAAAAAACCTAATAACACTCGGAAATCGAGCCCGCGGAATTCATATTTTCTTACTTTTTTTGCAATGTGCAGGTCAGTGTCAGGTTGTATCTTGATCAAAATATGATTCGCGACTATAGCAGGTATGCATTTACAGAATGATAAACATTAGAATCATTAATACATCTCTCTAAGTTAGATTTGTTCCATAATTGTTTTTGTGACTCGCAAATCGCAAAAAACGTAAGAAATTTGAATTTCGCGGGCCAACAGATCCGCTTTAAAATCTACTCGCAATCTCACCTCAGTGTCAATCAATATTAAAAACTTTCAAAAATGTATATACAATCTCGAGGTAATTATACAGGAGTACATAATCTGGCACAATGGCATGGAAACTACTTGCATGTGCGTTCCTGGCTTAACAGTTCATTTTATTTCATATAAATACAATAAATAGAGTTAGCTATCACGACATGAGTTTGCAGTCACAGTTTAAAAATAATAGAACAGTTAGCAAATGGAACACTGAGCCAATGACAGTAACATGCTATACTATCGTGTTATTGGCGCCACGTCAGTTACTCCATTTACTATAATCTATCTGTGAATATGATAAAAATAAATGCTTTATATTACGCATTAAATAGTTCATTATTAGACTAACACTTTCGCTTTATAGTTTTTTAAAATGGTCATTTTGCTACTGGCCTAGAAGTCAAGTTATTTCTTCAAAAGGAGTTAGGGTACATTAGTATGGTATACTCATGATACCGTGTCCAGTCCACCCACATGACCCATGATAACAGCTAACAGTTCAATGGTGTGCCTAGTAGACTAGTTGTAGTATACGTTCCTAATAGCCGTGTGACGTCATTGGTCACGTCATTTCGTGATGAGGAACGCTGGCTCGCAGTTGCAGTCATTCTCATCGGATTTGACCTGTAAATACGAGATAGATATTTTAATAAACCATTATGGCGTTCGCTGTGGGGTTGAATATTGTATACTAAGTACCTGTGACTAACTGCTAAGGGATAAAGTGAAGATAAGAGAGAGTAGATAGAACTTACTGTTAAAAAAAAAAAAAATTAATACCTATAAAAAGGTGAACTTAGGACGCAAACTTTATATAAAAAAACGTCAAATAAATCAACACTTGTTGACCTTCAAGCTGTAACTAAAGTTTTCTTTCACCAGTCGGTTATAGTGTTTCAAAATCATTGAGGTTCAATTAAAACTAGAGAAGCTGTGTATTATCTATGGCTATTACAAACAAAAGATGTGTCCCCGCGGATGTCAAATGTGACAACCGCGGTGTATTCGTACTCATGGGGTAGACTGAGACGTTTGCTGTCCCGGACAACAAAATGTTGCGAAAAAAAAATTGTTCGAGGTGGCACTAGTTTACGTTGAACCTCAATGTTCAAAACGAAGCTAGAACTCAAATAATAAACGAACACAAAATCATAATATTGGTAATTATCAATCCAGGTCTTTGTCATTCAAAAACCAAAGGGTATCGTGTTACCCAGTAACTGAGCTGAGGTTAGATAGTCACTCGCATGTAAAATACTGGAGGCTAAGTCCACTAATTTACTAACGTTGCTATGGTCTCTTCATTGTGAGTTTTAAGAGATTTGCCATATAAAACCGGTCAAAAACTCACAATGGCGAGTCCATTGCATGTTTGTAAATGAGTTAACTTAGACCCAGGTATTTAGCATCCGGATAGACAGGAAGCCGATGGCAACATAGTTGCCAGCTAAGCAGATGAAGATTCGGCTGACATACCATGAGGAAGTGATGCAAGGTGAGCGTCTCGGCCCTGGGCCTGAGGTCGGCGTCGTGCGTGAGGCACGACAGGCAGAACTGCCGGCCCTCGGCCGACAGGCTGGCCGGGACCTCGGGCCGGCCGCCCGAGCCCACCAGGAACATGATCTGGTAGTTGCTGTCGTACTGGGAGTAGGGGCGCTGGGGGAGAACGCATAGGCTCATCACAAGATCAAAATCCAAAAAATATCTTCCTTACTGGCATACAATCAGGAGGAAAATATATATATATATAGCTCTTGATTGTATGCAGAAAAAAGAATATTTTCGGGTCAATAATTTACACGCATTTTTCTTAAAAATTATATAAATTTAAGATTGTTTTTTTTTTAATTTTTTTTTGAAATTCGTTTGAAAAATTTACAAAACATATTTCTCAGTAAAATTATGATATTTACCTTGCCGGAAGCCATCTCAGTGACTACACAGCCGAGTGACCAGATGTCTGCAGCGCGCCCGTGACCCGATGACTTCATGAACACCTCGGGAGCCATATACGCTGAAATACGAGAAAATGATTTGTATAAATTAAATATGATTAGCATGCCCATGTGACGGTAAAACATGGAGGACTTTCATAATAGGGAATATGCATGTATTTTTTTATTCGATACTTTACATCGCCAAATAATAGTAAAAAAAATTCAACGCCAAAAAGCAATTTAAAGTACTTTAAAAAAAAGTTAAAAATAACCATCCAAGGCTATTTAAACGCCATTTTGGCGCGCTTGGTGTGGTGACGTCACAGTCTATGACAACAAACAAACAAATGTCAAATGTTGAGGTTATGTTGAAGAAGTATTGTGCTCTGCTGCAAATATACAGTGTTTTCTATTTTCGACTAATACGAGTACATCATCATGGAACCCACTTCTCCCTCTATAGAACAATGCAAAAAACCGACATACAAATACTGCACTGTGCCTAAGTGCAGAAATACATTATGAAATGCACCCGACTAAGTTTTTTTTTTTGTCCTGAGAGGTTCGGACTTACGGAGAAAGTGGTGTAAAATTGTGAAAAGAAACATGCTATCTCCCAACTTGTTTTCAATATCCTAGTATTATGACAACATTCTATACTTAACACAATCTAGATTTCAATGTTGTTTTCAATGTTATTTTAGGTTATGATGCTTTTTAAAACTAAATTATTCCGGAAAAGGTATGGAAGATAAAATAAACATTATATGTTATACTTAATTACCTTAAAGCTTTCACTCCTTTGATTTGAACAGACGTGAAATCGGTATTTGATGTAAAAATGTGGTCATCATGAACACATCAGCTTTCGGCAAACTATCCGATTCATATCATTTTCGAAAGAGTCTTTCGTGTATTAACAAATGTATTACTTCTAAATGTGTACTAAAATCACAATAAAACTGACTGAATCGCAAAAACTCCTACAAAACACATTGACATTACATTGTTGTCATAGATTGTTACGTCACATTCGCTCTGACCAATAGCGTCGCTTTTCAAGTATTTAAATTTCCCACAGATTTTTTGCACTTTTTAAAAATTAATTTCTTGCTCATTATTAAATTATAATAAAAAATATTGATGGAGGCATAATTCTGAAGTAATATAGTTTAAAAAAAAAAAAATTTACCCTTATTTGAATCTCATGCATATTCCCTATTAAACATCAATGTAATAATTACCCATGTTTGCAAAGTAATACATTATTTATGATTTGTAAATTAGATAGATAGATCATTGACTGACTAAAATTTTACTTAATTCACAATGAGAAAAAGTAAGAAAAATTCTTTGCCCTTACTCTTGGCTCTTTTAGGATCAAAATAAGCCTTACAAACAGCTCTTTTTGAACCTCAAAAGATACAAAAGAAATCCCACAAAACCTTTCACCACTTCCTAGTATGTAAGTTGCGAAGAAGTGGGTAACAACTTTCTTATCACCCCATCCGTCTGTTTTGATAAGAACATTGATCTCTTACTTATTCAACTTGGAAAAAGACACCAGCCCATCACAAACCTTGCGTGCCCACGAAGCCCTGCAGCTCGCCCGGCGCCGTGGTGTTGGCGCGGATCTTGACGGCGCAGCCGAAGTCGCCCAGCTTCAGGCAGTGGCCCTCGTTGGTGAGGAATATGTTGCCGCCTGGGGAGCACACAGGTTAGTTACGGACGGAAAATTACGATATCACTTGTAAATAAATCAAAGTTGCTGTTTTGTATTTGTAAATATGAATGAAAATACATGAGTTTTATTTTTTTTTGTATGCTGCGAATGTTTCGCGTGTTGAAGTAGTTTGAATTAGTAGACATGATAGCCATGTGCAAGTAAATTGTTAATTAGGACGTAATCATAACTTGATTTAAAAAGAGTGTCCATGGAGTTTCTTGTCCTTATGGATCTGCGTCTTAAATGGAAAACTAGCTTCAACTTGTTGACTACCGACCGACTCTGACTGACTCCTAGACCATTCAAAAGTGCCTGTAAAAGGTTTAATTGAAAAAATTGCTGTGACTTTGACTTCAGTAATGTTGTGGTTTAACTGCTTGTAATTTCATTATGAAATAAAAGCAGTTATCATCCGGGCCTATCTTTCATTACACTACAAGTAGCAAACTCAAAATGCTTATCTAGAAAATACCCCTTGCAAGTGTAGGCTTATAATGTAGCACTTACTCTTGATATCTCTGTGCGCGATGGCCCGCGCGTGCAGCTCGCGCACGGCGCTGAGCAGCTGCTTGGTGTAGCGCCGCACGGTGTGCTCGGCCAGCGCGCCCGACGTCGCCACCAGCGCTTCCAGCGAGCCTTCCACGCACAGCTCCATGAATAGGAGCATCTCCTCCTGTGAGTAACAAGAAAGTAATTCATTAGGAGCTAGAAACTACCTCATCGCAGTTGTAGCGCGCGTCGTAGTCGTTGGCACGGCGCTGGACTGTTGCGGCAAAGATGGATAAGAGCGCTAAACAACGTCAATAGCTAAACTATAGCTCCAAACAGAGCGGTTTGTAACAAGGAAAGCTAGAGTGAATATCGATCTAAATTCTAATTGAACGTGATGAAAAAGAGAACATGAAATGTACTGAAATAACAGGTTTCTGACGTGTGTAAAATATTGAATTTGATGTTGGCAAAGATATATAAATGAATGACAAAATATATCATGGTCTTTCATATTCTTTTCCTTTATCCCTGAAATATTGTACTGAGTTTTATTAGACAGTTTTAGATTATGATATTGGGTATTTTAAGATTCATTTGGGAATTAGTATCTATTTTGAGGTATTCGTTGTTTTAGAGTTCTTAGTCTTAGTTAGATCCGGAGTCAGACTGTATTATTACGATTGAAATATGACTCATAACGAAGCCTGAATCACTTGTTCTTCCCGTCATTGTGATCGCTTTTTTCCTTCAGGACAATTTTTTTACGAACATTTTATTTCATCAC
The DNA here is from genome assembly GCA_916701695.1 of Agrochola macilenta. Lineage (NCBI taxonomy): Eukaryota > Metazoa > Arthropoda > Insecta > Lepidoptera > Noctuidae > Agrochola > Agrochola macilenta. The sequence goes on along the minus strand of OU753563.1, from coordinate 22,007,987 downwards.
CACTGCTCTCAAAACTGTGAAGGAAAACATCGTGAAAAAACGGCATGTCCTAGAACCAAAAATACGAAGACATGTGAAATCCACCAACCCGCACTGGGCCCGCGTGGTGGGTTATACGGCCCACTCCCTCTCACAGAGAGGAGGCCTGTATCCCAGTAGTGGGAACGTTATAGGCTGGTTATGATAATAAGAACGCTCTCCTCACCCTGTGCAGCTCGCAGCCGTAGTACCGCACGAGGTGTGGATGCATGACGCCCTCCAGCACCTTCAGCTCGTTGGCTGCCCTCTGCAGGGCGCGCCGGTCGCCCGCGCCCACCGACAGCTCCTTCATGGCCAGGAGCTGGCCGCTCTCCGTGTTCACTACTGTGTACACCTGGGAAGGAAAACAGTAACAGAGAAATTACACACAGATATTATAATTAAGATTTTCTGTCCTTTTCTGTGTTCTGGATTTCTTAAAGGGTTCTTTATGACTCTTTAAGAACAGTTAAGCGGATTAGGTTACTAAGTATACGTCGTCTATTGTATTTTATTTGATTTCCGCAAGGTCACGCCTGAATCAATTAACTTTCTGATATCGTGTGCCTTAGCTTGGGTAATTTTTATTTTATATATTTTTTGCTCAAATCCACCGCATTCGCATCATTTCTAAGACAGAATTGAACGGAGTCTTATACAGGGTGATATTGAATTCATGGGCATCCTCTTAAGGGGTCACTGTACTCATCATTATGAACCACTTTCACTATGGGAGCAAGCCTGAACCCGCGAAAAAAATATATGTTGTTCCTTACATTTATGTTTGTATAGCTCCTAAAAATGTGTGGAAAAGCTAAATTTTTTTCCGCGATTTTATGTTTGGTCCCATAGTGAAAGTTGTTTATAATGATGAGTACAACGACCCGTTAAGAAGATCAAATTCAAATAATTTATTTTCTCTTCACAAACATTGACATGATAAATTATTTAAAACAAGCTTAAAAATTACGTAACAAAGTTTGTGAGAGACTGGTTTCTGCACTAGGAATACCTGTATAGCAGATCACCAGAAGATGCCCATGAATTAAATTTCACCCAGTAAAATTTTGGAGTTTTGAATGGACTGGTTGATTGGGTATCATCATTCCTCGTTCGCATCCTTCACACCATCGAGATACGGCGTTCAAGCACAATACAATAATGATTTATTTGTTATTGGAGCTTTCTAATGAAATATAGCAAATATATTTGTAAATGGCTGATCCAAGTTCGTCTAGTTTAACGACCTTGACTAAAGCGTGCAATTAGGTTACTGTCTGTATGTCATGCTCACTTAAATGTCTCGCTGATGGTGGCGAGTGAGTTAGATCATTCGGTTCCCTACAAAATGGTTGAGCTGGATGGTGCTGATCCACGCGTCATGTTCGTGAACGGGCGCCGTCAGTTGCTTGTTGCATGGCTTATTTTTAATCTTATATTTTGAATTGTTTTGATTATTTTTTGTACATTGTTCTCACATATAGAAGCAACAAGAATAATGTACCCAGGATTTTGTAATTTTCTATATTTAAAAGAGTGTCCTTGGAGTTTCTTGCCCGTTCTTCTCCATAAAGATCTACGTTTTGGAATGGGCAACTAGCTTCAACTTTCTGACTAACTGACGCGACTATTTGACAATTCAAAAGTGCCTGTAAATGGTTTAATTGAAATAAATGCTTTGAGTTTGAGTTAGAGTTTTGTCGGGCTATAAAGCCGATAATAAGGGGGGCAGTGAAGGTATACCTTCCCGAAGGTGCCGGCCCCTATCTTGAGCCCCCTCTGCCACTTGAAGGTGAGCTGGCGCAGCTTGGGCTCGTAGCTGGTGAGCGGCGCGCCCAGCACGTGGCCCACGCTCCTGCCGCGCAGCAGGCGCTCGTCGCGCGCCGCGTCCACGCGCGCGCACGCGCACTGCACGCGCCGGCCGTGCGCTGGGGCAGGGGGAGATAAGAAGACACGTAAATAGAGGGACATAAATAAAAACCGTTAAAGCAATTTCCTGTTACTGTATATTTATTTACGTAATTCGGAGAAGATAGACGCGCACGTGTAGACGCGCATAAGCTGCACTGTTATTAATAATTAGCCACATAATTAACAAATTGTAGGTATAAATTATTCGTAACGGCTAACTGGCCTTACGACCGGAGATTGGAAGAGAGCGATCAATATAATTACCGTCTGGCTTTCAGGATTAGAACGCGCCTGTTACTCACTAATTCTGTAACGCTCGTTGTATTAGAGTCAACCTTTTTAACCAACCTCAAAAAAAGGAGAAGGTTATGCATTCGAGGGTTTTTAATTTGTATCTATCTGTTTTGTACTACTACGGCTTCCGACTGTAATAAATATAGCAAAAGCAACTCACTGTTAGCCTCGACTTCTGGATAGCTGAGCGGGTCCGCTTCCATCGGCGGAGGAGTAGGCGGCGTGGGCGCCTCCCGGCTTGGGCAGTTGTTTGGAAATGGACTCTGTAAACATAGCACAGTCATGTATTATTTATTTTGCTTAGAAAACAGCTTTTTTACTACTATGCAAGCAGATGAGTAGTAGTATTTTGTTTACATTAAATCATCAATCAATTTTACTGTTCATAATAGCGATCATAAAAAGGCGGTTTGGCGACAGATATTTAAAAGTTTATGTACTTATTAAAAAAAAATGACGACTTGGGTAAAACAATATTGGTTCTTGAAAGGATGAATTTTAGTGAAACTTCTGTACTTCTTATATTTGTATGGTAAGCTATCGAGTGTGCACATACCGGCAGGCGAGGTCGCGGGCGAGGCGAGTGTGTCGGCGGGTTGGGTGCGGGCCGGGAGCCAATCACGTGCGAGATACACCCATCCATTAAAGTCTTCAGCTCCTGAGGGACCACAAATATTATTTTTATTACTTTATTAGTTATACAAAGAAGTAGGTACGTTCGTATCAGAAAATTATGAGACAATTAAGCACACAACATCAATCTGAATATTTTTCTATTTTTTTCTTAAACAGTTATATTTCTAAACAGTTACCTCAAACTCTTCATCACTGAGATGCTTCGTATTTCGTGGGTCGCAGGCCAGCATTAAAAATTCTAAGCCTTGACATGCCCATCTGCAACAAATACAATATTATTAATTATGTTTATTTTGCTTAACCGTGGCGTTTACGGTCGATTCTTTTTAATTATAAGCCAAGAAAAATTATCAAAAAAAAAAAAATACTGACTTCCAAAAAAAAAAACACTACAAAGTGAAAAATTACTTTAATTGCGGAACCCGGTGTCTTCGGTTTAGAAGTCAGTAGTTTTTTTGTTGTTGTAAAACGTTTTTATTTTTCCCTTTTTTGTTGTGGTACCTAAACCCACACAAATTCGAATACCACTACCTGTAACAGTGACAGGAACTTATTATAACATCCTCCACAGAGATTAAGTGGGAAAAATACGTATTCTTGAAGCTTACTCAAAATTTACCCAAGCAAAGTTAAAAATAAAAAAATGGGACCACCTCTGAAGTATGACCTACCAAACAAAAAAATAATCATCAAAATCAATTCATACTCATTTATTTGCATTCCATATTGTAGAAAAGATGTTAAATAAGGCTTAAAGCTAGGTAAAAATTAAGGACCCTGAAAGGGCACAGAATGAGGATAAAATATAAACTACAATTTTTTTTTTTTTTTTTTTTAATATTTGTATTTCAATTCATTGACGGTTTAATCGGGTACCAAACATATAAAAAGGGTAAACCGCTTTTCGTGAAATTTAAATTGATGTTTATCATACGTTGATTATAGTCATAGAAGGTCATACACTAGTCGTGTCGAATCGTGAGTGGAATGTTCTATTTGTAAAAATTACTTTCTTTCTCGGATGGAGTAGCTATGTAATTAGAAAATTGGTTCAGCTCGTCTCTTTATTAACTGACTGCGCGACAACAAAGATAGGGTTATTTTTTTCACTTGTATGTATGTATCTTTAAAGACCGTCAGTATTTTCAAGGTATGTTCCTCACCTGGGTCTAAGCCCTCGGCCCCGGTCGCACCGCTCCACCACGAACAACATCCAGCACCTCGCGAACTGTATGACGCCCCGGGCCACCCGCGCGGCCCACTGGCGCTCCTCACAGCTGGCACTGCGCTCCACGGGCGCGCGGAGCTCCACTTCGTCTTCGGTGGGGGGCTGTTCTCCTGATAGGATGAGCTCGATGCTGCTTTGAGTCTATGGATAACATGACCAGAGTAATAAGAGTGAGTGAGTTTGTAAACTGGTGGAAGTGTAGCGAGTCAACAAAGCTTAATTTGGTAGTACGGGCTAACATTGAAAATCTTCTCTAGATACGCATACCTATATCTTATACAAATCGGTTTATACAAATCATGGATATATTTATATATTTCCACAGACAGACAAAAACAAGACGATTCATAACCAAGTGCTTCTTTTTTTAATTAAAGGCTTGTTCGCATGAAATAAGTGGTAGTAAACGTGTTCATCTTTTTAGTGGGTCAATGGTAATTTAAATGTGAACGAAATAAGAGATTAATACAGATTACAGATGGTTCTATCCGCAAAATAATTTAAACGAAAAGCGATTCTTCCAACAACACAATAGAGTGAAATTTTGGTCGCACAGGGCTAATTACCTACAGTTATATTCACCCACAAGTTGCCTCTCTTTCTATGGCGTAACTCTTATATTTTCCGCTCACTGAATGAAACCGACAAAACGAGTCCGCTGCGTACTTACTTGTATAGCTTCATAATTAAAATGCAGAGTGCGCCTTCTACACTATTACTGTGACTAAATGGAGTCGGCCCAGAATTCTAATATCTAGAAAGTGTTAGTACGTTTTTATTTGGTTTGATCTGTAATGTAAGACAAACCTTACAATGTTTCGTCTCTCATCACCCGCACTTCCCCATTGTGACACTTTGTATGTAGCTGTATCTATGTAACTATACCTAAGTATATCTTAACAATTAAATTGTAATTTATCATGATGTACAATCAAGAGTAGTTATTTTTTTTATTTACAATGTTGTGTGCCTGGGTCTGGCTACTTAAATATATTTTCTTTCATTATTTATTTCTATCTTCCACCAACCTGATTCTCTCCAAAGTGATGTATATTATCGAACAGGCGCTCGTCGAACACGCTGTTCTCGTACTCGTCCGCGATACTGTCGGAGCGCATGAAGCGCGTGCGGCGCGCGGGCGGCGTGTGCGCGGGCGCACGGCGCGGGGCCGCGGCCGGCGCGCGCGGCGCGTCCGACACCAGGCGGTGCAGCTCCTTGTGGATCTGGGGGGAAGGGGGGATTAGGATAGCGTAAGTGGACCTAAGAAATTGTAAATGGTTAAAGGTTAATTGTAAATAAACATAATATTCTTACCTAAGTATGTATTAGTGCAAAAAAAGGCAAGCCGCAAAAGTAAGAAAAAAAAAGCCACAAAAATAAATTACATCTATTTACACTACACAGCAGAATATTGGGAGAGTTCAAAGTTAGAACATACAAAGAATCGAACCACTTTGATTGTAACTAGAATAGAACTTTACAAGCTATTCTTACCTCTTCGTGAAACTAAAATAGCTGCAAAACACACAAAATAGCGACAAACAAAAATGGCGGCTGAAACCAAATCTAATGTCGATCTAGAGCATCCTAAAACAAAGATTGTTAGCCCAGAATATTAACTAAAGACACCACGATTCAAACAAACAACATCACAATATTAATAAAACAAAGGTTAAGAACGGACTACAATTTCGTCACTACGCTATATCGACAACAACTTTAGCTAGATCTAACACAAAGTTAGCACAACATTTCTTTGGAAACTACCAAGATTTCTTGCTAATGATCGTCGATCGTATTCGCGTAGAGAACACTGCATTAACAAATCAAGAATATGGATTTAAAATCGCGCAAACAAGTTTTGAGTACTCTTCTCATCTAGCGTGAGCGTTCGTCGAACGTTAGTTTCTTCTCTTCTGGGCAGCATTTACGCGTCAACCGACACCAGATATAAAGGTAAACACCCTGGCAATGTGGCTCCATCGCCACATTGTCGGGGTGTTTACCTTTATAAATCCTAGTAATCCTGACACCATAATTTGAACTCGGCTAAGCAGTGTTCACGACTCGGTTGCGTTCACACGATGCAACAAATCAACGCTAATGCAAAAAAATCCCAAGCATCACACACCCTACACCCCTACCGTCCCCTACCATAGGATTATCAGACTCATGCACGATCATGGTCTCAGGCCGTTTCCGTCGCTCCACCATGGGCGACCTGATCGGCTGCAGTGACACGGGGCGGAGTCTCCGCAAGGCAGGGTCCTCGGGTCGGTGGCAGTGCACGAACTTGTATAGCTCTTTGTGCAGCTGTGGACAAGCGTGCGTTACTTTACGTGTACATGCGGTTAGAAGCTGCTGCAGTATTTGTGGGTGACGTAGTCGTTATAAATAAGCCTGGACCCCTGTTCCATTGGAGCATAACCAACGAAATGGGCATTGGTCATTCAATTCATAAAATCTTGGCAGAGATTATGAATAAACACAGGTTACCGAGCAAAACATAGGTATAGTAAACCCAAAACCCAGAGATCATAATTATTTATGAATTTCAACACGTAAGGCGGAAAAGTGGTTCTCGAGTCATAAACACACAAAAGAAGATAAGATACAGGCTGAGAAACAGCATTTTATAGTTTGTAAGAAGTAGGAAATAAAGCACCTCTTTATATTCAAATTGTTGTTTCTCAGGTTTTTGATAACCTCGTTTACGTTATTAAAAAGATTGTGTTGCCTATCCAATGCGATTGTATATTTAAAAGTGCACGTATACATACTGATCGAATAATATGATGAACATTCGGACGGTTATCACATTTAAATAATAAGTTGTATTTACTCACAAAAGCGGAGAAAACTAAATCAGTTTATAGTTAGGTTTACATTTGCTTTGCATAAAAAAAGTATTTTATAAAATATTGTGCATGAAAAGCTGTGTAAGCAGGTGCATAGTGAACATCGAACGTGCGTGCACCTTACTGAAGTTATAAGATATATTAGTCATATCCATATCTGTCTGCAGGTGTAGCGGTGCCATAGGTCTTCCTTTTAGACTCCGTGCTACTACACGGTTTCCCACAGATACACACGCCCATTACACTAGTGGTTTTACATCGTCTTATATCATATTAGTCTGGCTGGCTTAATTAATTAATGGTGTTTCTACGCACGTTATCCGCGCCGTGTACCTACATGCATTATAAGTTATCCCCCTTTTTAGTAGCAGTGTTTGTATACGCACAGCCAAAATATGTTCGTCAGCTTAAGCCTTAATTAAGCTGACGAACATATTTTGGCTATATATTTCGAGCCTTATTAAGCCTTAAGTCTTAAGGACTATTTTTGTTTGCTTAACGAGCCGAGATGGACCGAGCAATAATTCTATAATATATGTGAGGTTGACGTGCGGTATGGCTCACACTGCGTCTAGCGCTCGGCGTGGCAACACGCCGTGTTCGTGTTCGCGACAAGTCAATCGTCATCTTGAGGATGCCTCGTTGAGAGGTGAAACACGTGTCGATTTGTTATAGGGTTTTTTATGACTCTTTAGGAATAGATAAGCGGAATAGGTTACTAAATATATCTACGTCTATTGTATTTTCTACTGGATTTCCGCAAGGTCACGCCTGAATCCATTAACTATCTTGCGTTGTAATGTTAATATCGCAAAATTACATTCAGCCATTCATTCTTTACATGACAGACCGAATAAAAATTGTGACCCAGGAAATTATGAAAATAAAAAAGGATTTGATTTCATAAATTGGCCAGGCTATTAAAAAGGTTTTAGGTTGATGTCAACTGTACATTGATACAAGGTGCATGCTATTATATTTGTTATTAAGCAGTTAAATATTAGTTTTCTATGCAGTTGCCTGCTCAGTACAGCTGTGTGCGTAGCTTCAAAAGATATTACGTGTCCTGACTTGATTAAAGACACTGTAGTGCCTCAGGCATGTTTGCCGAAGCTAGCGTCGACTGCTTCTATGCAACGATGCGTAAGCGGTGCGCGTGTCTGGTGCGCAGGGTGCGCGGCAGCCCCGACAGCGTGCTGATGATGGTAGCTGACCGGCGAGACTGTCCTTACTTACGACGCTGCAGTGACTTGCACGTCACCTACAGTCGTCGGCCATTAATGTGTTAGTGTACTGGGTTTTTGTATTGTATTGTAATGTATTGTTTGGTGTATCTGTGTTGTATTGAATATTGTATGAGTCATTGAATGAATAAATGAATAATAATAAGGGCAGAATTTGAAAACTGACTAAGATACAAAAAAAATATTACTGTACCTACATGCACCATAAGATACCCCTTTTTTTACTCGTAGTATTTGTATACGAAGTATCCAATTCATGCGGGCGTTTATTGATATATTTGTGGTTCGCTTACCTCGAAGCCCAGCTTGAACATCTGCAGCAGAAGCTCTCGCACTCTAGTGGCGACGGTCTCGAACAGCTCGCGGTGCATCTCTTCAGTGGGAGACAGCCGGCTTTTGTCGAGGACGAAGCCGATGTGAGAGGTGATGAAGTCACGGATCGCCATTAAGCAGTTCTGTGAAATATTTATAAATCGTGCTTTAGAAAGAGACATCACACAAAGCCGAACTGTTATTAAAACTCACGCCATGTTTACGGCGGGTATAGTGTCTGCGAGTAGTCTGTTTTGTTGGTGGAGTTGTCTACAGTGAAAATGCTGTGGTCTTGGGTATAATTTGAGAAAAGTAAGGAGCAAGTTAGAACCACGCTTGGTAAATAGTAATAGCTCGCTCCCTATTACACGGGACGTATTATAATTAGCCAAATGTTTATAGGTAGGTAGTAGGCTGATGACAACTTTTAGATGTCAGAATACCAGCACTGCGATATTTATTTTTAAAAGGGCACCGTGGGTAGGGCGAGGTCATCTCTTAGCTGCCACGGCTTGTTTTAATTTATTTTTATTATTTTTATTACGAACTTTTTAACGTGCTCGTCTTTTTACATCGTTCTCACATGTATAATTTCAACATGAATGATGTAATCTATATGTATTTTGTAACAATATTTTGATATAGATTAAAAGAGTATCCGAGGAGTTTCTTGCCCATTTTTCTCCATAGGAACCTACTACTTTGGAATGGACAACAAGTTTTCATCTTTCTGACTGACCGAACCCTTAATAATTCAAAAGTGCCTGTAAATGGTTTAGTTAAATGCTTTGAGTTTGAGTTTTTTCTCGGCTTTCACGAGGTTCCCGCCACGCGGGACCGTTATTTCAACAATCATGCGAGCCCCTCTATTTGATCCACCATCACTACATCAGGCTTATTGGCTTATTATTATTATGACTCTGTCGTGTTTGGACACGACTTTGACCTGCAGTGGGCTGCAGGCCAAAGGAAGGGAAAACGGCTTCCAACTTTCAAGCCTTAAGGTATATTAAGGCTTGAAAGTCGGAAATCTTCCAAATCCACCAAGGAAAAAAGCATCTGACTATAATATGTTGTAGTCGTGTGTACTCACAAAGATCTGCCCCCTCTGGTGCATGTAGGCGGGCGGCGGGGCCCGCGCCAGGCGCGCCGCCAGCGCGCACATGCTCTGCGCAGAGCGACACACCGCGTAGGCATCTGACTATAATATGTTGTAGTCGTGTGTACTCACAAAGATCTGCCCCCTCTGGTGCATGTAGGCGGGCGGCGGGGCCCGCGCCAGGCGCGCCGCCAGCGCGCACATGCTCTGCGCAGAGCGACACACCGCGTAGGCATCTGACTATAATATGTTGTAGTCGTGTGTACTCACAAAGATCTGCCCCCTCTGGTGCATGTAGGCGGGCGGCGGGGCCCGCGCCAGGCGCGCCGCCAGCGCGCACATGCTCTGCGCAGAGCGACACACCGCGTAGGCATCTGACTATAATATGTTGTAGTCGTGTGTACTCACAAAGATCTGCCCCCTCTGGTGCATGTAGGCGGGCGGCGGGGCCCGCGCCAGGCGCGCCGCCAGCGCGCACATGCTCTGCGCAGAGCGACACACCGCGTAGGCATCTGACTATAATATGTTGTAGTCGTGTGTACTCACAAAGATCTGCCCCCTCTGGTGCATGTAGGCGGGCGGCGGGGCCCGCGCCAGGCGCGCCGCCAGCGCGCACATGCTCTGCGCAGAGCGACACACCGCGTAGGCATCTGACTATAATATGTTGTAGTCGTGTGTACTCACAAAGATCTGCCCCCTCTGGTGCATGTAGGCGGGCGGCGGGGCCCGCGCCAGGCGCGCCGCCAGCGCGCACATGCTCTGCGCAGAGCGACACACCGCGTAGGCATCTGACTATAATATGTTGTAGTCGTGTGTACTCACAAAGATCTGCCCCCTCTGGTGCATGTAGGCGGGCGGCGGGGCCCGCGCCAGGCGCGCCGCCAGCGCGCACATGCTCTGCGCAGAGCGACACACCGCGTAGGCATCTGACTATAATATGTTGTAGTCGTGTGTACTCACAAAGATCTGCCCCCTCTGGTGCATGTAGGCGGGCGGCGGGGCCCGCGCCAGGCGCGCCGCCAGCGCGCACATGCTCTGCGCAGAGCGACACACCGCGTAGGCATCTGACTATAATATGTTGTAGTCGTGTGTACTCACAAAGATCTGCCCCCTCTGGTGCATGTAGGCGGGCGGCGGGGCCCGCGCCAGGCGCGCCGCCAGCGCGCACATGCTCTGCGCAGAGCGACACACCGCGTAGGCATCTGACTATAATATGTTGTAGTCGTGTGTACTCACAAAGATCTGCCCCCTCTGGTGCATGTAGGCGGGCGGCGGGGCCCGCGCCAGGCGCGCCGCCAGCGCGCACATGCTCTGCGCAGAGCGACACACCGCGTAGGCATCTGACTATAATATGTTGTAGTCGTGTGTACTCACAAAGATCTGCCCCCTCTGGTGCATGTAGGCGGGCGGCGGGGCCCGCGCCAGGCGCGCCGCCAGCGCGCACATGCTCTGCGCAGAGCGACACACCGCGTAGGCATCTGACTATAATATGTTGTAGTCGTGTGTACTCACAAAGATCTGCCCCCTCTGGTGCATGTAGGCGGGCGGCGGGGCCCGCGCCAGGCGCGCCGCCAGCGCGCACATGCTCTGCGCAGAGCGACACACCGCGTAGGCATCTGACTATAATATGTTGTAGTCGTGTGTACTCACAAAGATCTGCCCCCTCTGGTGCATGTAGGCGGGCGGCGGGGCCCGCGCCAGGCGCGCCGCCAGCGCGCACATGCTCTGCGCAGAGCGACACACCGCGTAGGCATCTGACTATAATATGTTGTAGTCGTGTGTACTCACAAAGATCTGCCCCCTCTGGTGCATGTAGGCGGGCGGCGGGGCCCGCGCCAGGCGCGCCGCCAGCGCGCACATGCTCTGCGCAGAGCGACACACCGCGTAGGCATCTGACTATAATATGTTGTAGTCGTGTGTACTCACAAAGATCTGCCCCCTCTGGTGCATGTAGGCGGGCGGCGGGGCCCGCGCCAGGCGCGCCGCCAGCGCGCACATGCTCTGCGCAGAGCGACACACCGCGTAGGCATCTGACTATAATATGTTGTAGTCGTGTGTACTCACAAAGATCTGCCCCCTCTGGTGCATGTAGGCGGGCGGCGGGGCCCGCGCCAGGCGCGCCGCCAGCGCGCACATGCTCTGCGCAGAGCGACACACCGCGTAGGCATCTGACTATAATATGTTGTAGTCGTGTGTACTCACAAAGATCTGCCCCCTCTGGTGCATGTAGGCGGGCGGCGGGGCCCGCGCCAGGCGCGCCGCCAGCGCGCACATGCTCTGCGCAGAGCGACACACCGCGTAGGCATCTGACTATAATATGTTGTAGTCGTGTGTACTCACAAAGATCTGCCCCCTCTGGTGCATGTAGGCGGGCGGCGGGGCCCGCGCCAGGCGCGCCGCCAGCGCGCACATGCTCTGCGCAGAGCGACACACCGCGTAGGCATCTGACTATAATATGTTGTAGTCGTGTGTACTCACAAAGATCTGCCCCCTCTGGTGCATGTAGGCGGGCGGCGGGGCCCGCGCCAGGCGCGCCGCCAGCGCGCACATGCTCTGCGCAGAGCGACACACCGCGTAGGCATCTGACTATAATATGTTGTAGTCGTGTGTACTCACAAAGATCTGCCCCCTCTGGTGCATGTAGGCGGGCGGCGGGGCCCGCGCCAGGCGCGCCGCCAGCGCGCACATGCTCTGCGCAGAGCGACACACCGCGTAGGCATCTGACTATAATATGTTGTAGTCGTGTGTACTCACAAAGATCTGCCCCCTCTGGTGCATGTAGGCGGGCGGCGGGGCCCGCGCCAGGCGCGCCGCCAGCGCGCACATGCTCTGCGCAGAGCGACACACCGCGTAGGCATCTGACTATAATATGTTGTAGTCGTGTGTACTCACAAAGATCTGCCCCCTCTGGTGCATGTAGGCGGGCGGCGGGGCCCGCGCCAGGCGCGCCGCCAGCGCGCACATGCTCTGCGCAGAGCGACACACCGCGTAGGCATCTGACTATAATATGTTGTAGTCGTGTGTACTCACAAAGATCTGCCCCCTCTGGTGCATGTAGGCGGGCGGCGGGGCCCGCGCCAGGCGCGCCGCCAGCGCGCACATGCTCTGCGCAGAGCGACACACCGCGTAGGCATCTGACTATAATATGTTGTAGTCGTGTGTACTCACAAAGATCTGCCCCCTCTGGTGCATGTAGGCGGGCGGCGGGGCCCGCGCCAGGCGCGCCGCCAGCGCGCACATGCTCTGCGCAGAGCGACACACCGCGTAGGCATCTGACTATAATATGTTGTAGTCGTGTGTACTCACAAAGATCTGCCCCCTCTGGTGCATGTAGGCGGGCGGCGGGGCCCGCGCCAGGCGCGCCGCCAGCGCGCACATGCTCTGCGCAGAGCGACACACCGCGTAGGCATCTGACTATAATATGTTGTAGTCGTGTGTACTCACAAAGATCTGCCCCCTCTGGTGCATGTAGGCGGGCGGCGGGGCCCGCGCCAGGCGCGCCGCCAGCGCGCACATGCTCTGCGCAGAGCGACACACCGCGTAGGCATCTGACTATAATATGTTGTAGTCGTGTGTACTCACAAAGATCTGCCCCCTCTGGTGCATGTAGGCGGGCGGCGGGGCCCGCGCCAGGCGCGCCGCCAGCGCGCACATGCTCTGCGCAGAGCGACACACCGCGTAGGCATCTGACTATAATATGTTGTAGTCGTGTGTACTCACAAAGATCTGCCCCCTCTGGTGCATGTAGGCGGGCGGCGGGGCCCGCGCCAGGCGCGCCGCCAGCGCGCACATGCTCTGCGCAGAGCGACACACCGCGTAGGCATCTGACTATAATATGTTGTAGTCGTGTGTACTCACAAAGATCTGCCCCCTCTGGTGCATGTAGGCGGGCGGCGGGGCCCGCGCCAGGCGCGCCGCCAGCGCGCACATGCTCTGCGCAGAGCGACACACCGCGTAGGCATCTGACTATAATATGTTGTAGTCGTGTGTACTCACAAAGATCTGCCCCCTCTGGTGCATGTAGGCGGGCGGCGGGGCCCGCGCCAGGCGCGCCGCCAGCGCGCACATGCTCTGCGCAGAGCGACACACCGCGTAGGCATCTGACTATAATATGTTGTAGTCGTGTGTACTCACAAAGATCTGCCCCCTCTGGTGCATGTAGGCGGGCGGCGGGGCCCGCGCCAGGCGCGCCGCCAGCGCGCACATGCTCTGCGCAGAGCGACACACCGCGTAGGCATCTGACTATAATATGTTGTAGTCGTGTGTACTCACAAAGATCTGCCCCCTCTGGTGCATGTAGGCGGGCGGCGGGGCCCGCGCCAGGCGCGCCGCCAGCGCGCACATGCTCTGCGCAGAGCGACACACCGCGTAGGCATCTGACTATAATATGTTGTAGTCGTGTGTACTCACAAAGATCTGCCCCCTCTGGTGCATGTAGGCGGGCGGCGGGGCCCGCGCCAGGCGCGCCGCCAGCGCGCACATGCTCTGCGCAGAGCGACACACCGCGTAGGCATCTGACTATAATATGTTGTAGTCGTGTGTACTCACAAAGATCTGCCCCCTCTGGTGCATGTAGGCGGGCGGCGGGGCCCGCGCCAGGCGCGCCGCCAGCGCGCACATGCTCTGCGCAGAGCGACACACCGCGTAGGCATCTGACTATAATATGTTGTAGTCGTGTGTACTCACAAAGATCTGCCCCCTCTGGTGCATGTAGGCGGGCGGCGGGGCCCGCGCCAGGCGCGCCGCCAGCGCGCACATGCTCTGCGCAGAGCGACACACCGCGTAGGCATCTGACTATAATATGTTGTAGTCGTGTGTACTCACAAAGATCTGCCCCCTCTGGTGCATGTAGGCGGGCGGCGGGGCCCGCGCCAGGCGCGCCGCCAGCGCGCACATGCTCTGCGCAGAGCGACACACCGCGTAGGCATCTGACTATAATATGTTGTAGTCGTGTGTACTCACAAAGATCTGCCCCCTCTGGTGCATGTAGGCGGGCGGCGGGGCCCGCGCCAGGCGCGCCGCCAGCGCGCACATGCTCTGCGCAGAGCGACACACCGCGTAGGCATCTGACTATAATATGTTGTAGTCGTGTGTACTCACAAAGATCTGCCCCCTCTGGTGCATGTAGGCGGGCGGCGGGGCCCGCGCCAGGCGCGCCGCCAGCGCGCACATGCTCTGCGCAGAGCGACACACCGCGTAGGCATCTGACTATAATATGTTGTAGTCGTGTGTACTCACAAAGATCTGCCCCCTCTGGTGCATGTAGGCGGGCGGCGGGGCCCGCGCCAGGCGCGCCGCCAGCGCGCACATGCTCTGCGCAGAGCGACACACCGCGTAGGCATCTGACTATAATATGTTGTAGTCGTGTGTACTCACAAAGATCTGCCCCCTCTGGTGCATGTAGGCGGGCGGCGGGGCCCGCGCCAGGCGCGCCGCCAGCGCGCACATGCTCTGCGCAGAGCGACACACCGCGTAGGCATCTGACTATAATATGTTGTAGTCGTGTGTACTCACAAAGATCTGCCCCCTCTGGTGCATGTAGGCGGGCGGCGGGGCCCGCGCCAGGCGCGCCGCCAGCGCGCACATGCTCTGCGCAGAGCGACACACCGCGTAGGCATCTGACTATAATATGTTGTAGTCGTGTGTACTCACAAAGATCTGCCCCCTCTGGTGCATGTAGGCGGGCGGCGGGGCCCGCGCCAGGCGCGCCGCCAGCGCGCACATGCTCTGCGCAGAGCGACACACCGCGTAGGCATCTGACTATAATATGTTGTAGTCGTGTGTACTCACAAAGATCTGCCCCCTCTGGTGCATGTAGGCGGGCGGCGGGGCCCGCGCCAGGCGCGCCGCCAGCGCGCACATGCTCTGCGCAGAGCGACACACCGCGTAGGCATCTGACTATAATATGTTGTAGTCGTGTGTACTCACAAAGATCT
This sequence comes from Agrochola macilenta, assembly GCA_916701695.1. NCBI lineage: Eukaryota > Metazoa > Arthropoda > Insecta > Lepidoptera > Noctuidae > Agrochola > Agrochola macilenta. Next base: position 21,992,451 of record OU753563.1, on the reverse strand, counting down.
GCCCCCTCTGGTGCATGTAGGCGGGCGGCGGGGCCCGCGCCAGGCGCGCCGCCAGCGCGCACATGCTCTGCGCAGAGCGACACACCGCGTAGGCATCTGACTATAATATGTTGTAGTCGTGTGTACTCACAAAGATCTGCCCCCTCTGGTGCATGTAGGCGGGCGGCGGGGCCCGCGCCAGGCGCGCCGCCAGCGCGCACATGCTCTGCGCAGAGCGACACACCGCGTAGGCATCTGACTATAATATGTTGTAGTCGTGTGTACTCACAAAGATCTGCCCCCTCTGGTGCATGTAGGCGGGCGGCGGGGCCCGCGCCAGGCGCGCCGCCAGCGCGCACATGCTCTGCGCAGAGCGACACACCGCGTAGGCATCTGACTATAATATGTTGTAGTCGTGTGTACTCACAAAGATCTGCCCCCTCTGGTGCATGTAGGCGGGCGGCGGGGCCCGCGCCAGGCGCGCCGCCAGCGCGCACATGCTCTGCGCAGAGCGACACACCGCGTAGGCATCTGACTATAATATGTTGTAGTCGTGTGTACTCACAAAGATCTGCCCCCTCTGGTGCATGTAGGCGGGCGGCGGGGCCCGCGCCAGGCGCGCCGCCAGCGCGCACATGCTCTGCGCAGAGCGACACACCGCGTAGGCATCTGACTATAATATGTTGTAGTCGTGTGTACTCACAAAGATCTGCCCCCTCTGGTGCATGTAGGCGGGCGGCGGGGCCCGCGCCAGGCGCGCCGCCAGCGCGCACATGCTCTGCGCAGAGCGACACACCGCGTAGGCATCTGACTATAATATGTTGTAGTCGTGTGTACTCACAAAGATCTGCCCCCTCTGGTGCATGTAGGCGGGCGGCGGGGCCCGCGCCAGGCGCGCCGCCAGCGCGCACATGCTCTGCGCAGAGCGACACACCGCGTAGGCATCTGACTATAATATGTTGTAGTCGTGTGTACTCACAAAGATCTGCCCCCTCTGGTGCATGTAGGCGGGCGGCGGGGCCCGCGCCAGGCGCGCCGCCAGCGCGCACATGCTCTGCGCAGAGCGACACACCGCGTAGGCATCTGACTATAATATGTTGTAGTCGTGTGTACTCACAAAGATCTGCCCCCTCTGGTGCATGTAGGCGGGCGGCGGGGCCCGCGCCAGGCGCGCCGCCAGCGCGCACATGCTCTGCGCAGAGCGACACACCGCGTAGGCATCTGACTATAATATGTTGTAGTCGTGTGTACTCACAAAGATCTGCCCCCTCTGGTGCATGTAGGCGGGCGGCGGGGCCCGCGCCAGGCGCGCCGCCAGCGCGCACATGCTCTGCGCAGAGCGACACACCGCGTAGGCATCTGACTATAATATGTTGTAGTCGTGTGTACTCACAAAGATCTGCCCCCTCTGGTGCATGTAGGCGGGCGGCGGGGCCCGCGCCAGGCGCGCCGCCAGCGCGCACATGCTCTGCGCAGAGCGACACACCGCGTAGGCATCTGACTATAATATGTTGTAGTCGTGTGTACTCACAAAGATCTGCCCCCTCTGGTGCATGTAGGCGGGCGGCGGGGCCCGCGCCAGGCGCGCCGCCAGCGCGCACATGCTCTGCGCAGAGCGACACACCGCGTAGGCATCTGACTATAATATGTTGTAGTCGTGTGTACTCACAAAGATCTGCCCCCTCTGGTGCATGTAGGCGGGCGGCGGGGCCCGCGCCAGGCGCGCCGCCAGCGCGCACATGCTCTGCGCAGAGCGACACACCGCGTAGGCATCTGACTATAATATGTTGTAGTCGTGTGTACTCACAAAGATCTGCCCCCTCTGGTGCATGTAGGCGGGCGGCGGGGCCCGCGCCAGGCGCGCCGCCAGCGCGCACATGCTCTGCGCAGAGCGACACACCGCGTAGGCATCTGACTATAATATGTTGTAGTCGTGTGTACTCACAAAGATCTGCCCCCTCTGGTGCATGTAGGCGGGCGGCGGGGCCCGCGCCAGGCGCGCCGCCAGCGCGCGCGCCCACTGCGCCGCCTGCAGCGCGGCGTCGCGCGAGCACGCGTACATGCTCTGCGCAGAGCGACACACCGCGTAGATGGCGTGCCTGAGACCCGGACTGACGAGTTATAGTATTGGAATAAGGACAGAAGAACACAGAACGGTTAACAAAATAACATAAATAATAAAAAAAATCACGGTGAAGAACTTCGACCAAAAACTCATCGCTAAACTAGCCGCGATTTTTTATTTATATATACTTTATTGTTCACCAGAAAATACATAGTATATAATAAATTTAACACTACAAAACATACAATGGCCTTATCGCTTTCTGCGATCTCTTCCAGGCAACCTTGACCTTGGCAACCTTCCTAGCTGCGATTGATAGTACTGTACATTTATATTCTTAAGAAGCCGTGGGCCTACTCATCGATAAAATTAGGTAACTTCCATACAAACTTGCATCCCCTATTTAACCCCCTCAGGGAACGAATTTTAAAAATTCCCTTCTTCGTGCTCACTTTCAAGGAACTCCAGTAATGCAAAATTGAATTTCATGCTTTTAGACCTAGCGGTTTAGGCTGTGCGTTGTCTGTTAGTAAATTCATGAATTTAAAATTGACATCTAACAGAAAAAAATATATAAAAGTGTATATATAAATTTATCAACGTTCAAACTGGAACACAAAGTTTAATTTTATTATACATATTAAGGACTGTCTGTCATCTACACTATCATATATTTGTCTGTCATAATAAACTTTTAGATCCCATATTTAGAATTTTACATTAGTTTGAACCAATTTACGGAATTTTTTAGAGGTTGTGGATTGTTAGAGTTATGCTAACACCGTACGTGTTAGCATAACTGGGCACAGTAATGAAATTGTATTTACTTGTCAGAATTCTCTGTTCTCTCTGCATCCACAAGGTGTTGCTTCTCCTTGCTGTTCTTAATGCCATCGAACTCCTCTTCGTAAGTCTTCAGTAGCCTGTTCAGTTGATTGCATGTGATGTTTCTGGAAATTATATACTAGTATAAGATACATTCAATCTTTTGACTGCATTCAGGACGGCTTACCAAAGATTACTCGACTAAATAAATTACTGTTTTTTCTTGTCTTCCAAACAAATAATACTGTTGACTGTCTTGTAGGTATAGTGATAGCAAGTGTGACTGCTGATATCAGGTACTGTTGGTACAATTCCTACTTTTTCGTGGAGTGCAGGCATAAATGTGATATTTTCCTATTTATATATTAACTTCTTGTTTCTGAATAATGCAAAGTTCCCGAGCAAATCTTCATACGGGTGAAACTACTGAGCGCAGCTAGTGTAATATAAATTCTCGATTGTTGAATATTTTCTATTTTTTTTAGAATGTAACTGTTTCTTGTCTCAAATGTATAAAAACCTTTTTTTACAAAAATATATACTTACTACTACAAAGTGAAATAAACTTTATTTCGGAAGTCGGAGTTTTTGGTTTTGAATATTCGTTTTTTGCCACAGACGATTGAAATAAAATTATTTTTCAGTTTGTAGTATGTTTTTTATTTTGTAAAAGAGTTTTTATTTTTCACTTGTTGTTCGTAAATTCGAATACCACTACCTGCTATGGAAATAACAGTGACAGGAAGTTATTATAACATCATCAATATAGACTAAATGGGAAAAATACTAAGCAAACTTAATAATATTTTAATTGGACCACTTCGAGAGCGTATGCTCTCGAAGTGGTCCTTTTAAACAAAAGAGTCCTTTTAAACAAAAAAATAACTTTGCAAATCCGTCTATAACGACGGAGTTAGGCCCGAATATACATTAAAAAAATATATATAAACGTCGGTATTGAGGACCTCCTCCTTTTTTAAGAAGTCGGTTAAACATAAAATAAAGATTGTTTTAATAAAAATAAAATTGTTGGCGCACTTGATGCGCTTGGCGAGCTGCGCCGTGAAGGTAGACAGGCAGCACTCTACACAAGAGAGTAGTACTCACGAGAAGGTGAGCGGCGCCAGCACGGCGGCGCACTTGATGCGCTTGGCGAGCTGCGCCGTGAAGGTAGACAGGCAGCACTCTACACAAGAGAGTAGTACTCACGAGAAGGTGAGCGGCGCCAGCACGGCGGCGCACTTGATGCGCTTGGCGAGCTGCGCCGTGAAGGTAGACAGGCAGCACTCTACACAAGAGAGTAGTACTCACGAGAAGGTGAGCGGCGCCAGCACGGCGGCGCACTTGATGCGCTTGGCGAGCTGCGCCGTGAAGGTAGACAGGCAGCACTCTACACAAGAGAGTAGTACTCACGAGAAGGTGAGCGGCGCCAGCACGGCGGCGCACTTGATGCGCTTGGCGAGCTGCGCCGTGAAGGTAGACAGGCAGCACTCTACACAAGAGAGTAGTACTCACGAGAAGGTGAGCGGCGCCAGCACGGCGGCGCACTTGATGCGCTTGGCGAGCTGCGCCGTGAAGGCCCACTCCGCCTGCAGGCGCGAGCGCGGCATGTGCTCCGTCACCGACATTGTCGTCAGGTACGACAGGTATTGCTGGGGCAAAAAATATAAAGTTATTGGTTAACAAGGAAAAAGATTGCATTTATCAAGATACTAGCTTTTGCCCGCGACTTCGCCCGCGTGGATGTCGGAAAATATCCCACGGGAACATACTACCGGGATCACATACCTAATAGCCGAGGAAAAGACTTATTGAGTCCTACCCTGCGTTCGCCGCCTTTCCAATTATTATTTTTTCGGAATTTGTCGTTGCCAAAACTTCAAACGTCAATAATTTAATTTATAATAACGAAACTGGCAATTTTTTTTATTAATTTTTTCTAGAATCCGAATTCCGAAAACCAAAAGGCTTGCGAAGGAAATTGGCGAAAAGTGAAATGAATTAATATACGAACCAAATTTTTTTTTACATATTAGATGTAAAATAAAATTGGTTCGTATATTAATTCATTTCACTTTTCGCAAATTTCCTTCGCAATCCTTTAGGTGAAAAAAGTCCCAGGCAGTTAAAATTGGCGAATTGTTCTAGTTGTTTTAAAAGAAATTGTGCATATTGCATACCATTAGATTGGGTATGAACCAAAGATGTTTTCCTAAAATTAGAACTGCTCTATCACTGTTAGTTTTTATTTTAACGTAGTTCAAAGTCAGGCTTTCGGTATTTATTTTTGATTTGTTTGTAGTTTAAGGGCTCGTATTTACTTTTCTAGCAATCATCTGCCTCAAATACGAATTTTATAAGATTCTAGTTACTTTAGATGAAGATAAAAATAAAATGTTGCCAGTTTTGTTCTATTCTATTCTATTTTTAATAAATCGCAAGCAAAGCCGATGTCGACTATTCTGCCAATGTCTAAAGTGCGTTGGAAAAAGTAAGTGTTTGATATAAAAAATTAAAATAAAACAAGTAAAAATTTTTCGATTGATACAGTTGAACACAATGTAGATCTTGTTGGGTTAGTACGGGACTGAAACAAACAAAAAAATATATATAAATAAACATTATAATTTGTTAAAACATAGAATAAATGCATACCACACCCACAGAAAGAATAGTTCATAACTTAATGTTATTGTGGCGAATGAAGGTCATCAGCGCCACAAGCAACTCTGGAGAGGAAAATGTTAGTAAGGAGGGGAAATTAATCGGAAGAGGGATCTTAAATTTAGGGAGACGTTTATATAAATCTAAAGGTGGAACGTTGTTCGAGCATTCGAAGAAGATGTGATCTAGAGTGCCCTCTTCCAACCCGCACTCGCAGAGAGAGGAGTCGCAAACATGGATTTTTTCTAAAAATACGGGAGTACAGCAAAAGCCTAAACGGATTCGACAAAGGACTGATATAACGGTTTTGGAGACTTTTTTGTAGACGTAGAACCAAGGTTTTGATTTTATAGTTGGTTGTACTGCATAATAAAACCTCCCCTTTTTTCTTTCAGTGCTATTCCACTGATCCTGCCATGAAGATTGTAGGTCAACCTTTGGAAGGCTCAGCAAGTCATACCCCTGATGAGAATTGTGGGTGAGATCAGCTGTTGCTGATGAGCAAGCTTCTTTGGCCAAGGCATCAGCGCACTCATTGCCCTTAATGCCACAATGACCAGGTATCCAAACTAACTGAACCTCTCTTTGACTAATAGAACAAGATAATAAAGACTTTTTAATTTTTAAAACAAGGGAACTGTGCAATTTACTCTTGAAAGGGTTTTGTACTAAGGCTTGCAGACAGCTAAGAGAGTCTGTGAAAATTACGGCTTTGTCAATATTGTGGTGTGCCTCTATGTAAAGACAAGCTTCCAATAGAGCCACACACTCGCCCGTGAACACAGAAGACTCCTTAGGGCATTTGTATTGTAAAATAATTCTGGAGCTTTGATAATAAACTGCAGCACCAGTGTAACTGAGATCATTAAATTTTGAAGCGTCTGTGAAAAACCTTTGAAACCCAATCCATCGTTCTCCCACCGCCGCATTGAAGGTCGAATGGCTGAAGAGGACTTTTTGGAAATACCAATATTGAAGAAAATTTTTTGAATGAAACAAGACTTCATAGGGAAAGTTAAAAAGAGGTAATCGGGGGTACTGTTCTATTGGAGATTCTAAATTATGAGTTTGACGGAATGCTTTTAGGATTAGGGGAATTTCTTTATTATTCCAGTAATTTGAGTTTCTGCTTATGGCATCTAACTCATTCAATTTTGCTAAAAGGGGATGGGAAGATCTAGATATTAATCTAGCTAGAAAACGGGAGGCCAGATACTGCCGTCTTAGGGCCAGGGGAGGTTCAGCACACTCAACCTGCAATGCGTTAACAGGAGAAGACTTCATACAACCAGAGATGATCCGAAGGCATTTTGACTGAATCCTATCCAACCCAGCCAAAGCACCCTTGTTGCATGGAATTAGATGGAATGTGCCATAGTCTAGAACACTACGTATCAAGGCGTTATAGACTAATTTCACAGTATAAGGGTGGGCACCCCACCAGACACCCGCGAGAGCTTTTAAAATTGAAACAATTCTTTCACATTTTTTTATTAATAAATTTATATGATGCTTACCATTTAATTTTGAATCTAAAAAAACGCCTAAAAATTTTACTTTATTAACCAACGGAATATAGTGACCAAAAATGTCTACAGTGATGTGCGGAGTCAGTCTTTTGCGAGAGAAAATTACTGCCGAACTCTTTGGTGCGGATAATGACAGACCATGGCATAAAAGCCATTGGTTCAAAGAGTCCAGAGAGAGGCATAGAGACGATGCCGCGTCTATGATGGAGGAATCTGTCACATATAGGACTAAGTCGTCGGCGTATTGAAGGATGTGACAGTTATTATTTAGGCAAGACCCAATATCCGCCGTGTACAAATTATAGAGAAGGGGGCTGAGAACAAATCCTTGCGGGAGTCCCTTCCAAGTCTGCCTTGCATCAAATTCCTCGCCTTGAACTCTCAGAACCAACGAACGAGATAAAAGAAGTCCACAGATACATTCGATCATCTTACCCGGGAGACTCAGCTGGTGCAATTTCTGCCTGAGTACGGGAAGGAGAACGTTATCGTATGCAGAGGAGATGTCTAGGAAAGCAGCAACAACGGATTCATTTTTGGAAAATGCTAAACGGATATCCGCAACTAAAACGCCAACACTATCCATTGTGCCAAGCCCTTTCCTGAAACCAAATTGGTAATTCGGCAGTAAATCTCTCGATTCGACTATCCATTCAAGTCGGTTTTTGATCAAATTTTCCAATAATTTGGCTAAGACTGAGGACAAAGCAATTGGTCTAAGTCCGTTCGGATCATCTACATGTTTGCCAGGCTTCAATAGTGGGATAATAATTTGCAACTTCCACTGATCTGGAACCCAACCATTACTATAACAAAAATTTATAATGTCTAAGAAGTAGAGTTTAGCCTTGTCTCCACAATGAGCAATGAAAGAATACGGTACACCGTCAATACCGGGGGCTGAGTCCCGGACATGTCTGAGCACCACCTTCAGTTCTTCCAGAGTAAATGGTACATCAAAAGGATCCTCTGAAACAATTTGCAGGGAAACATTGCTACATTCAGAAGAGAGAGGAACATATGGTGGAGCAATTTTATCAAAAAAAAGTTCAGCTGTTTCCCTGGTGATTGGTGAAGAGACTGATGGGGAGCACCCACGTCTAAATCTATTGATGCTCTTCCAGACTACCGAGACTGGAGTAGAGGGAGATAAGGAGGTACAGAACTTAATCCAACCTGCACGTTTCTTCTTGCGAAGGTGACGTTTGGTTCTAGCATTAAGCTGCAAATATGCCAATAGATTTTCGGTGCTCATGTCCGCATTGTAATACTCCTCGGCCTCATCCCTATCCCTGATTGCTGAAGTGCACTCTGGATCCCACCATGGGGGTGAGGGTATTTTACCACGGGCACTATTTTTTAACGGAAAGCAGGAGTACGCACTGGACTTGATGGCTTTAACAAATCCCTCATAACAACTCTTGGCGTGATGGTGACCAGAAGTATCTGATAAACTTGAATTTAAATTTGGAAGAACAGCAATTTTATCCTCCAATAATGAAGCAAACTTTGACCAATCTGGTTTGGACAGGTTATATTTCAAAAGTGGAGGAGAAGTTTTCTCTAAATAAGTCTTATTAAGTAAAGATATGACAATAGGGTAATGGTCACTACCATGCGACAAGGTCGTACATTCCCAATGGGTCGAAGCTGCTAGCTCAACTGAACAAAAGCTTAAATCGACACAACTCTTTTGTTGTCCGGGAAGAGATCTGCGTGTTGGGCATCCATTATTTAAAATGCAGAGATCCAGATCGTCCAAGAGCTCAACCAAAGCTATACCAAAGGCATCACAGCGCTCAGACCCCCATCTATAGTGATGGCAGTTAAAGTCGCCCATGACCAGTATTGGTCCCTGGACATTAGAGAAAATGTTTTTTAAAATAATAAAAAAGTCTTGGTGGGGGTGAGCGATATAAATGGAGAACACTGTGATTCAACCCTTCCTGCGGTAATGCTCATATTACCCGTAAGTGGAGGTAAAGTAAAAGGTGATAGTGGGACCCGATTGTTGACAAATAGAGCCGACCCTCCATAGCCGTCAGCTCTGTCACATCTGAGGATGTTAAAATGTGGTATACGAAAGCTAAGACTTGGAATGAGCCAAGTCTCAGCTATGGAACAAGCCAATGGCTTGTATTTATTTAAGAGAAATATGAGGTCGTGCTTTTTATGCCACACGCTCCTCACATTCCACTGAAGGAAAACTTGGCGAGCCGCCATTTCTAATGTTTAAAAGTAGTTTAATAAGTTGGTCGGCAACGTTGGACGGTGATTGAGTATTAGACGTAGAAGAAGAAATAACAGTAGGTAAAAGTTTTATGAGTAGTTCAATAATAGAAGAAGTACTATTATTATTAGAAGATTCATTGTTATGATAGAGAGCACTACCATTAGGCTGTGAAGGTTGAGGAGAACTAGTTATCTGGTGATGAGCAGCTTTATCATATGATGGGGAAAGGGGGGCATGGGTCCTGGGCTTGAGAGTTACAGTTTTCCGATAGGACTGAGAAATTGGTGACATTTGCATAATTACGGGAAGCTATTGGTATAATTTTGCTAGCCTCAGCATAAGGGATTGATTTTTCAGCCATAACAGTCTTAATGGCTCTCTGTCTACCATGCTCGGGGCATGACCTGCTATTTGCAAAGTGATTACCCGAGCATAGCACACAGAAGGCCTCACCCTCAGAAATGCTGCAACCATCACCTGGGTGATCATGGCCACATTTACTGCAGCGCGGTTTAGATCTGCATATGGTTGCTACATGTCCGAATCTGCAACACATGCGACATTGGATTGTAGGGTATATATATTGCTCAACAGGAAGGGAAGTGTAGCAGCAGTATATCCTTTGGGGTAAGACTTGGCCATCAAAAGTGATGACACAAGTTTCAGTGGGTTTCCACTCGGTAATACCTTCTCTTTGGACTTTACGGTTAATACGTCTTATTTTAAGTATTTGTCCACATCCTGAGGGCACAGATAAATAAGATAATGCCTCTTCTTCTGTAATGTCAGAGGGAACCCCAGTAACAACACCCATCCTAGTTATATTAAATGTAGGGATTGAAGCAGAGTAGCTGTGTTTAGATAACAAAGTGTTAACTAAGAAAGAGTTAGCGTCCTGAGGGGAAGTAAACTCTACGGAAACACGGTTTCTGCCAACTCTATTAACACCACCACGAACAATGTTCGCAATGTTGTTGTTCAGTAAAAATTTGCCAAAATTAACAGGGTGAAGAGTGGTGCCTGAATTTGGTTGGGTCTCAACGCGGGAGACGTGAACAATATAGGGGGCCTTGTCCATTACGGAATACTTGACACGACCAATTTGGCTTTTTTGTTGCTTGTTTGGAGGAGTGGGTGTCAAAATTTCCTCGTTACCGGGACGTTTGCGTGAAGTTTGTTGGGATTGGGATACATCCATCTCTGTTATGCTACAGACAACGTCCGCAAATTGGGATAGTGGATTCGGGGAAAAAAGGGTTAAGGGACCTGGGATGTCAGGGGGGTCAGGATCAGGGGGTTTATTTGTATCCATCTTGGATATAAAGGGTAAAAAATATGACAATCACAGTACAAACCTGTTTACGAACACAAGGACAACACACTTATACAATAACAAGTCACAAAAGTATCAACAATTACTCAAAAAACCGCAAAAAATTCTAGACACTTGTGCTAACCAAAAACACCGTGGCGAGAATCGCCAGTTTTGTTGTTTTTAAATGAAATTATTGACGTTTGAAGTTTTGCCAACGATAAAAGTCAGTTTCAAGATCTGAAGTTTCAAGTGTCAAACTTTTTTTTTATTATTTAGTTTATTCCTACGTTGTTAATTTATTTAATTGCATGTATTTATTCTATTTTATTTATTTAATACATAAAAAGTATACAGCGAAAGGAAATTCGTTCCAACCGGAACCACGACACCTTCAGACATTTTTTGTTTTTTCTAGAACTCGATATAACATTTACTGGCCGCGTACGCACGGCTATATGTAGCCCATTTTGAGGATTAACACATCCAAAAGCCCCACATACCTTGAGTAAGGTCTCCACCGTGGTGTCGAAGGTGCCGGTGAGCAGCAGCAGGTCCCCGGCGGCGGCGCCGGGCGCGCGCCCGCCCAGCGCCGCGGCCACGTGCAGCGCGAAGTCCGCGCGCATCTCCGACGCGATGTCCAGGCCCTCGCGCAGCTCGTGGATTAGCTAGGGACAAAGAATCATAGGTACAATTGTGAAATTCTCAGCTCAAACTGGGTACAGATGCAGCCAAACCGCGGTTTATTGACGTGGACCGGGTCTAAAAATACCACATTAAGTAGGCAATAAACAAATGAAAGATTGAAAAACCCTCTCGTATTTCGTCTGTTTTTTAGATGCAAATGCAACATGCAAAATTATTACTGTAATATGCGCTTGGAAGAAACATCAATAGGTTTAAAAAAATATTCATTCAACGCGGAAAGGAACCCGTATAACAACACAAAACACACGATACATGCATATATAGACACACGTGTACATACAGATAGTGCAAGCGCACTTGCGACTGGCACTGACATTTTTGCAGTCGCTGTCTTGAATTTACATTTTAATGTAAATTCACCACGCGACTGCAAAAATGTTTACCTCACCCCTTGTTTGTTTGACCTCACTATCGGCTTTAGAACCTTCGAAAACTATGAAAACGACACCCATGAAGAAAAATTTGAAAATTTTCGCAGCTCTTGGATTTTCATTTTGACCAAATTCACACTTTCTCTCTCTCTTGCCAGCCTGTTACTTGTTCATACAATGTTCGTGATTGATCTCTTTGGTGATTGCAACTTTTACCAACAATATCCACATTCCAAATTCAAATCACTTTTAATCCCTAGGGATTAAAAAGCTATTTTGGTCCCTGTTTACGAAGAATAAACTAGCTCTTTTTGAATAGATGTGATAAAAACACCTTTAAGGTGATTTAAAATGAGTATTGAAATAATCATATCAAAGCACTGGATTAGTAAGTAGCACTACATCCACAGCTACATTTTCTGATCCATTTGTTAACATAATACTTAAGATATTTTTGGAACAAAGTATAGTGAAAGCTTTTTCCTCCTAAAATTTACCTGTTTGACAGTGAGACACGAGGGGTGGTCGGGCCGCGCCTCCAGCCGGAAGGACAGGTAGTCGTGCACGGCCTCCATGCACAGGCTGGACAGCAGCAGGAAGTGCGCGCGGTACGACGGCAGGCGCATGGCCTGGCACTCGGGCGACCAGCAGCCATATCTAACACGGAGAGGAACGGATAGAAAATGTAAAATAGAATAGTTCATTTTTGAAGGGATTCGCATATTCTAGTTTAAATGCAAGGACATGCTGTAAATATGGTGATTAGGTACATGCTGTAAATATGGTGATTAGGTACATGCTGCAAAACGTTCACACAAACGTGCTGACGTACTGCCCGGCCGTCGAGAGAATCCGTACCTCGCACCTGTCATTTAGACAATTTCTAGTAACTATAAGGACCAAACTCGCAAAACACATATTCAGTATGAAACTGTAAGGTATATCAAGAACGCATTTTCTCGACGGACTGTAGTATAGTAATTTTCGGACTTTGACTTGTGACAGGAAATTTACTCCCTGCGCGAATAAATAAGCCGGGAAATTAGTGATTAGGCAAGTAAGCGCTCGCTAGCGACCCAATCACACACTGCTTTAGTCATTCATGCGCGAGCGCCGGTAGTAATTGAAGTGAAAAGTTCTATACGCGCGTTGAGCGATTTTTCGTAGGGGATAAACTTATGGATTCGCGTCACCGACATGCTCGCGCTGTCGTACTGTATAGGCATACAAAAGCGCATCTAAGCAGCAATGACGAATGAGCGGCGGGTGGGTCGACCACTGAGCGGCCTGCACTGCCTATATCCGTAACGTAACCGTGGAGTTTCTTGCCGGGTCTTCTCCATAGGAAACGACCAATTGGAACCGTGCACCAAGCTTCTGACGTTTCATAAGTGCCTATGTAGGTTTATGTGAAATAAAATATTTTGAATAAATGAATATATGTTCCCGTCTCTTTCTTCCACTTTTATTTTGAAAATTGTGCTACAGTGACAGAACAATGCTAAGCTAAAGCTCAACCGCGACACTCTATCCGAACGAACTCATATGATTGTCTACTACTACGAGTACAAGGACGAGACCATTAGATAAGACTGTTTATGCCGTCAGACTTAGTTGTGAGATATATACTGACCTTCTGAGCTCATAGCTCTTCAGTGAATCTTCATCCTGCATGGAGGAGTCAGGGCGCTCGTTCGTGGGGTCTGACAGTAGCTATGGAAACAAATAGTACAATAATACGCGAGGTACTGACCTCCTTAACTCGTAAGTCTTTTGCTCGTCCTCATCCTGCATGGAGGAGTCAGGACGCTCATTCGTGGGGTCCTCGAACATCTCTTCGGCGTCCTCTTCAATGAAGCTTTCTGATTGTTGCTGAGGATCGAAAAGTGTCATATTATGTATCGTACTAGAGGCAATTACGTTTTCTATTGGTTGATCAATCATGCAATTTTTTGCTAGAATTTGACAGCGACAAGATTATAATCTGAATTGAAAAAGAATCATAAAATAAGCTGTCCCACTGCAGGGCAAAGGCCTCTTCTCATACAGAGAAGGTACGAGCATGGTCATCACACTTGCTCCAGACGGGTTGAAATATTTGAATTAGTTGAACAAAAAATATACATAAGGTTCTTTTGTTTATATAAATATAACTGTTTCAGTAATATTCTTAAAACATTTGGATAGATATTCATTATGCATATCCGTGGCATATTTTCTATTGGCATTTTGTACCCAGGACACAGTTATCTTACCCAGGACACAGTTACGGGAAGGCAGAAAGAAGCCCAATAGTTTGACAACCAGTCTTACCAAGGGGTATCGTGTATTCAGTAACTGTGGATGTCAGATAGGCAGTCGCTCCGTGTAAAATACTGATAATCAGCTGTATCCGGTTAGACTGGAAGTCGACACCAACATAGTTGGGAAAAGGCAGGTAGATTGACCTACGACAGCCATAGTTGGAGATAGGTAACTGTTTGTTTGCTTCACTTACGTCAGGTTTCTCCAGTGTGAGGTAGACCTTATCGAGCAGGTTGTGACGCATCTTGTAGATAAACATCATACAACGCCGAACGCCCTGAGTCTTCAGGATTTCTTGGTGGTAGTCCCTGAACGACAAAATAATAATAGTAGATTGTTATACAAGGGATCAAAAGGGACCTAGATAGGCACGAGATAGTTTGGCGCACGAGGGTAGCGAGGTCTTTCACCTGAGCATACTCTGCTTTTCATTTCGAATATGAGGAGTAGATAAAAACCTAATTAGGTAGTTAAACAAACCGAAAAAGACTTGACTCTTTTTCAGCGAAAGATTTTAAGTATCTTTCGTTTCATTTTGACGGTCAAAGGACGGCCACTACTGTTTTAGCCTGTTCTCTAATGAAATCAGGCGTTAAATCCATATCTGAATCTGATGAACTTATTTTCTAAAAATATCTGTAGGTATCCGTAAATAATTAGCACTCGCCAAAACAACTGAAGATCGAATTGCTGCCTTTTTTGTATTTTTTTTTTTTTCTGTGGCATTCTACCAGCCTTTATTTTTTATCACAGATGATGGTAAATATTTAGCTCAAGTCTATGTACTTAAATTAAATAATAATTAAATGAAAAGTAAATTATAAGTACTTGAAAGTCCGATCGCGAAGCAGAAAGAATTTTGTACAATGACCCCTCATTACTCAAATGTATTACCGACGCGCTCGCGCATTTGAAGGCGTGAGCGCGACGTCAATACATTTGTGCGCGAGCGATAGAGATAAGTAATGAGGGGTCATTGTACGAAATTCTTTCTGCTTCGCGACCGGACTTTAGTCATGTTACAAAAGTGTTGATAATATTTATTAACTACAATTTTACGCCGCGATTTAACAGAGCGGCTGTCTATAAAGTTAGCATGGACACGGCTTGCACAGTTTAAAAAAAAATTGACAGCAGGGAAAATCGTTTCTCCGGGACGAAAAGTATTATTTTCATCCCTCTGATCAGGTAACTTCAAGCGTACTTTTTAAGTATGAGAAATGAAAATGTAATTTTTGTATCTATAGATAGTTTTAACAGCACGTGGGCTGGAGGGTTGTGGATACGAAACAACAATAAATAATTAAAATTCAATTTTAATGGCATTCCAAAACATTTGAGATTACGAAATAAAATTACGGTGCGCTTCGAGTCTGCTAGTTACATTTCAGCCGAAGCTTAGAATTTTTTTTTTTGAATCTTAGAATTGCGTAATTGTAATTGTGATGCATTGCCATTATAATGGTATGATGCTTGCGCAAGTAAATCGTAACGTGTGTGGCCTGCATATGAAGTGTGAATGTGAATGTGTAAATGAATCGACAATGATGCTGTTGACATGAGTAACAATTTTTTAGTGTCAGTTATCTATTTGTGCAATGAGACCTCGCACTTGCACAACAGTTGCATGTGCGTCAATTCGGACAGGCCTCCGGCGACCGGAGGCCCCTCGCTGGACATGTAGCCGCTTCCGCTGAACGTATATATTCACTCACCTGTACAATGACACTTCGCACTTGTCCAACAGTTTCATGTGCGTCAGTTCGGACAGGCCTCCGATATTAAATGCGTCATTGGCGACCGGAGGCCCCTCGCTGGACAGGTAGCCGCTTTCATTGGAAGTGTAGGGGTCTCCGTATTTGTGTGTGATGGCGATCTCTGGTGTTGATAAGCCGTTGCTTGATGCTGTGTGCTCTGAAATAATTTGATAGATAGGTTATAGACCGGTGGAAATGATGGAACACTAGCTTCCATCAGCGGCTTCACTCGCGTGGTATCTTTATAAATTATAGCCTATGTTACTCAGTGATACTATAGCATGCAACTGGTGAAAGAACTTTTGAAATCGGTCCAGTAGTTTTTGAGTTTATTCATTATAAACAAACATACATTATTATTTGTCTGTATTGTATCTATCTATCCGTGACATCACTGCGGGCCCTATCAGAATACCAGCGCTGCGACATTTTTATTTATTTTTTAATGTCGCGGCATCATGCTGAGATAGGATCCTTTTGGCCTCGTACAGGACTTCCTTCATTTTAATGTTACTTTGTTTTTTATTGTTTTTTATTTATGTTTAATGTGTTTTTAGTTTAATGTGATTTCCTGTGCGAGTCTCAATAAATACTTTTTCTTTCTTTCTTTCTTTCTTTATACAAAAAATCAAATCTTTTGGCTTTTATAATATTAGTTAAGATTTAGGGCGGATTTCTCCGTTCCTATCACAAAACGCGTTTATGGAATCTAAGTTCTTCATAAACGAGTTCATGTGTTGATATTGATCTCGATTTACGTCCAAGCGATTTCACCAGCTACATTTTGATCGCGTTCACGAAAACTAAATTTTCATGTCATAGAATGTAAATGTTGTCACATGAACGCAATGCGTTTAGCATTTGCAACATGCGATAGCGACCAGCACGCGTAGCATGAGCACAGTTTTGTCGACGGAAGAGTAGACAAAAATGACGTTCCGTGTACGACGACACCAAAGTAGAAAGAGTCAACTGCACTTTTTACGAAATTCACTCTGACATAATTCGAGTCAGAATTCTTTGTTTTGTCATAGGACTTTTTTTCTGTTTGATTCTGTATTTTTACTGATAAGTCACGTATATAAAGACAACTACAACAAAATTATTCTTAAAATGACGAAGTATCGTGTTTTGGAACAAAAAATATTACAGTAATATTGGCCCCTTTCCTTGGTAATGCCCTATTAACTCGGTCCTTGGGCCCCTGCACTATCTAACTTATGTTAATAGCCTAGTTAATGTGATAAAAGTGTGCGAGATTTATCAATTCGCCGATGACACCTGCCTTATAGCCGCTGGACAGAGTGTTAGTGATGCCCAAAAGCAACTACAAGAGGACTTTGATTTGCTAACGAAATGGTCCCATGACTCTGGCTTAGTATTAAACGCTAGTAAGACCAAATTAATGTACATCAGTTCGAGCCAAAATAGAAGCTCTGCCTTGCCTAAACTAATAGCACACTGCCATGAGTGTTTGCATGACAACTGCAGTAATAAAGTAGCCAAGCCTTGCAGCTGTGTCTCCATAGATCTCGTGGAGACCCAAAAATATCTAGGACTTACCATTGATAGCCGACTTAATTGGAAGGAGCACATAAATGGGGTGTGTGATAAACTGAGATGTATGTTAGCAAAATTCTCTATTATAAGATGCAAAATTCCATATCAAACACTGTTAACACTATACAAAGCCTTGGCCGAATCAACGATATCCTATGGCCTGTCGAGCTATGGTAGGACATATAAGATTCACCTAGATCAAATTTACGCACTTCAACTACGTATATTAAAAGCAATTGTCCCGCATAACATTAAGAAGAAGTACAAAAATGACTACGGTAAATTATTTGAATTCTGTAAAATAATACAAATACATGAAAAAACTAAATTTACACTATTAAAAGAAGAATTTTTTAATGAAAATCTTAAGAAAACAAAAATCATAAATAATAATGAAATTAATACCCGTAGTGTCATCAATGCTAAGTTGTTGCTTCCTAAGTATAATAATTTACACGGCAAGAGATCGTTAAAGTATATAATACCTTACCTTATTAATCAACTACCTTTAACATTGAGGGACAAAATAACTTCTAAAAACATAAAGTACAAATTAAAAGAACATTTCCTACAAAATATAAATAACTAATGTATTAAATGAGAATGAAAATAAATGTCATAAATGGTTATAAATGAATTTAGTTAAATAGTAAATAAACATAACATCCACCAATACCATTGGCAAAATTAACTATTACTAATAATAATATACTTTTAGGAACAACCTGTATCAATCTAAATCACATTCCTCGACCACTTTTTGTTTTAAGACGGTCAGATTGGTCATCGATGTTCGCTCGTAAGTAATAGATAAATATTTCGCATATTACCCTCGTTGTTGTTTTTGTTACTGTATCATTTTATAATTATGAAAATATGTTTGTTTTGATTGTCTAAATTATGTGGTCGATGATTTTGGTGCACGGTAAAACTCTAATGAGTTTATGTTAGCACCAACTTATTATGTATAAAGATGTAAGTAAGTACTGAATGAATGAATAAATAAATAAATAAATAAAATATAGCTAGGTATAAAGAGACTACAACTAAATGATGTAAAATAGGAGAAGATAGCTTGATAGATTAGACTAGATAGAGTGTTCTTCTATTAATTATTATCACAATTTTGCATTCAAAACGTTCTTCTGTATAATCATGATTTTGTAGTTATCCGTTTATACTTTTGTGGCCGTCAAGTAGACAGTTTTCTACTGTCTTTAGCATGGCGATTACAAAATCAAATTGTCTTCACTACTGTCAGTTGTCAGTGTGATTTTGACAGTTTGGGATAGAAAACTTTCTTCTGCAATAGTCTACATACAAAAGGACCTAGACAAAGATTGTTAGAAACGTAAGACAAAATGACAGATTGTAGAAAGATTTCTACGGTGCGATGTCAAAAATGGAGAAACGAAATGTCACTTTGTATAGAAAGAGCTGTCTATTCTTCGTAGAAATAGAAAGCGTCATGCTACGCGTGCAGCTGCGCTTAAAATATCAAATTTTATCAGTAAACTACTAAACGCGGGTACCAAGTTGTCAAAACCAAAGAGTGTTTAGTTTTTTTTTTTGGTCAAAACTGTTCCCGTGTCTTTGGTTGCGACGATTAACATCTTGATTGACATTGACAATTTCGTATTTCGTGTCGCGGTAATATTTAAATTTTATTGTTGTGTGCATTCCTGTGTATTTCTCATTATTATGTCTCTGAAACGAAAAAGGGATCAGACCTTCGTAGCCAGTGAAAAGGAAGCCCTAATTCAGTTGGTGGGTCAACATTTTGTTGGAATAAAAAAAAAACATGCCGTGAGTGTAAAACAAAAAACAGAAGAGTGGAAGAAAATTTCGATTTCTACATCATGCTCCTCCTCAGCACGCAAATCTGATTTTAATGGAAGATTGATTATTGCCGTGTTCTCACGGACGTTTGGGGACGGACGATGGACGTCTTATAAAAAAAAAGAGCTAAAATCGTTTTTTTGTTTGTTGTTGTGAATGTACCTTATTGTTTAAATAAATAAATCATTTAAATATTGTTTTATTATTGTTTATTACATACCACACCATAGCATACATCTTATTCATTTAAATACACATATTTATATAAGAATAATATAGATAATAATATAATACATAATAAATATAATAATATATATAATAATAATATATAATATATATATAAGATATTAGATAGATTATAGAAGAGCAATGTTCGAATTTTGCTTTCTTGTAAAATTCTGTGTTTGTTGGATATCGTGTGGTGACTCGGAAAAGTAAATGTGGCGTGGTCGGAGTGAGGCAATAGCAGCACTGACTTTGTGCACAATTCTCTGCAGTTGAAGTGCTAAATCCACATAGATCCGAAGCAGTCATCTGGTAGCACCCAGATGAGCGTGATTTGAATTTCTAAATATGTGTATTTAAATGAATAAGATGTATGTTATGGTGTGGTATGTAATAAACAATAATAAAACAATATTTAAACGATTTATTTATTTAAGCAATAAGGTACATTCACAACAACAAAAAAACGATTTTAGCTCTTTTTTGTTATACGACGTCCATCGTCCGTCCCCAAACGTCCGTGAGAACACGGCAATAATCAATCTTCCATTCCAAATTTTCTTCCACTCTTCTGTTTTTTGTTTTACACTCACGGCATGTTTTTTTTTTATTCCAGCAAAATGTTGACCCACCAACTGAATTACGGCTTCCTTTTCACTGGCTTCGAAGGTGTGATCCCTTTTTCGTTTCAGAGACATAATAATGAGAAATACACAGGAATGCACACAACAATAAAATTTAAATTTTACCGTGACACGAAATACGAAATTGTCAATGTCAATCAAGATGTCAATTGACGCAACCAAAGACACGGGAACAGTTTTGACCAAAAAAAAACTAAACACTCTTTGGTTTTGACAACTTGGTACCCGCGTTTAGTAGTTTACTGATAAAATTTGATATTTTAAGCGCAGCTGGTCGCTATCGCATGTTGCAAATGCTAAACGCTTTGCGTTCATGTGACAACATTTACATTCTATGCCATGAAAATTTAGTTTTCGTGAACGCGATCAAAATGTAGCTGGTGAAATCGCTTGGACGTAAATCGAGATCAATATCAACACATGAACTCGTTTATGAAGAACTTAGATTCCATAAACGCGTTTTGTGATAGGAACGGAGAAATCCGCCTTTAATGTGTTCTAGGGTTTTTTAACCAACGTTCAACTTGAGCAGAAATAACGTTATTTTATCCTCGATTCAACATCAAACTATCGTCCGTTTTTTTTTGTTTCGACTTAATGTAACTTACTTGTTTTCAAAAACTAAAGACCAATAACATGTAGGTATGGCTTGTTTCAACTCCAATTATGATACTCCATTTATCTGATAGGTAATTCATATTTGGAAGACAATGCTTCTTTAAATGATTTCGTGCACTAGACGGCCACCTCCTGCCAGCTGCGCTGGCGCTGGGCTGACTCCTGCCAGTCGTGGCCCAGTCTGCGGCTAGTTGGCCGTTGCGACCAAGTGCGCCATTCGTATCGGTTTCTATTAGTTTACCTGGTCGCTGCGTGGGCGTGGCCGTCTAGTGCGCGATATCCCTAAGACAGGACTTTTAAGGTTCTATTATTGGGACAAACAGTTGAAGTAAGCTCCCACCCTTTGATCTACTAATTAACTCCAACTCACTGATGTCCACGCCGCTGTCTACGTCATCAGTCTCGTGTCCCTCCTTGAGGTCGGGCAGAGGCTCCTCCTTCACCGACCCCCCCGACTGCTCGCTGGAGCTGCTGCTGCTGGGGTCGCAGGGCGACACGTTGAAGCGCACCAGACACGGCCGTGGGCAGTCCGACGCTGGGGTGCTGCGTAGATTTTGGTTGCTTGTAAATATTACCATTAGGAGATGAACTCATTCAGATGTCATTTTTAAGCTTTTTACACGACCAATTACCAAAGAACTGACGGCTAGTCAAGCAGAAATTGTAGTTCAATATCTAGACAATTAACTAATTTGACTTGTAAGAATTGACGGTGGACGGCTCTTTAAGTGCACATACCTGCTGACACTGGAGTCCACCGAGCCCCTGCCCCTCGCGCCGCGCCGCTGACTCTTGAGCCTGATGGAGCGCAACATCCTGCGCATGGCCACCATCTTGTGCACATACCTGCTGACACTGGAGTCCACCGAGCCCCTGCCCCTCGCGCCGCGCCGCTGACTCTTGAGCCTGATGGAGCGCAACATCCTGCGCATGGCCACCATCTTGTGCACATACCTGCTGACACTGGAGTCCACCGAGCCCCTGCCCCTCGCGCCGCGCCGCTGACTCTTGAGCCTGATGGAGCGCAACATCCTGCGCATGGCCACCATCTTGTGCACATACCTGCTGACACTGGAGTCCACCGAGCCCCTGCCCCTCGCGCCGCGCCGCTGACTCTTGAGCCTGATGGAGCGCAACATCCTGCGCATGGCCACCATCTTGTGCACATACCTGCTGACACTGGAGTCCACCGAGCCCCTGCCCCTCGCGCCGCGCCGCTGACTCTTGAGCCTGATGGAGCGCAACATCCTGCGCATGGCCACCATCTTGTGCACATACCTGCTGACACTGGAGTCCACCGAGCCCCTGCCCCTCACGCCGCGCCGCTGACTCTTGAGCCTGATGGAGCGCAACATCCTGCGCATGGCCACCATCTTGTGCACATACCTGCTGACACTGGAGTCCACCGAGCCCCTGCCCCTCGCGCCGCGCCGCTGACTCTTGAGCCTGATGGAGCGCAACATCCTGCGCATGGCCACCATCTTGTGCACATACCTGCTGACACTGGAGTCCACCGAGCCCCTGCCCCTCGCGCCGCGCCGCTGACTCTTGAGCCTGATGGAGCGCAACATCCTGCGCATGGCCACCATCTTGTGCACATACCTGCTGACACTGGAGTCCACCGAGCCCCTGCCCCTCGCGCCGCGCCGCTGACTCTTGAGCCTGATGGAGCGCAACATCCTGCGCATGGCCACCATCTTGTGCACATACCTGCTGACACTGGAGTCCACCGAGCCCCTGCCCCTCGCGCCGCGCCGCTGACTCTTGAGCCTGATGGAGCGCAACATCCTGCGCATGGCCACCATCTTGTGCACATACCTGCTGACACTGGAGTCCACCGAGCCCCTGCCCCTCGCGCCGCGCCGCTGACTCTTGAGCCTGATGGAGCGCAACATCCTGCGCATGGCCACCATCTTGTGCACATACCTGCTGACACTGGAGTCCACCGAGCCCCTGCCCCTCGCGCCGCGCCGCTGACTCTTGAGCCTGATGGAGCGCAACATCCTGCGCATGGCCACCATCTTGAGGCGCATGTGCAGCGCTGTGTTGTACCACAGACACATTGCCTGAGACAAAACATAAAGGCATCAGTCCAGTATTGCATAATAAATTATTGAAAAAATATGCGATAACGTCACACTGTATTCTCTGAAGGGTTGGGCAAAGGAGTACGGAGGTAATAAACCGTCATTTTGCAAGTTTTGTTTAAGTCTAAAGTAAATGAAAATAATATACCACCAGCTTAATTTTTTTTTTAATAGTACTATACTTAGTACTCGCGTTATGAACCGAGTCGTCAGGCCATAAATGTCAGTAGTAATAAGAATGTGCAACGCCTTGCGTCTTATCGGTAGTTTGCTGTAGTAAGTAAGTAAAGTTGCTATAGAAACAAGTAAATCTAAAAAGAGGCTTAAATTTAATTAAATCTTAAATCACAAAAGTCTTGCTTTTGCTATTATGATCATCTGTATGTTGTCTGTATTGCTTGCTAAATTCACTTTAAATGAATGATATTGACTTGAAATTAATTATTAACAATCATTACTATTCATATTTGCACGCCATACCATATGGAAAACATGTCTGAACCTGTTTTTTTTTTCTTTATGTTATCCTGCATGCACGTTATCATTCTTGTATTTAAAAATATATCAACCTCAAACTCAAAGCATTTATTTCAATTAAACCATTTACAGGCACTTTTGAATTGTCAAGGAATCGGTCGGTCAGAAATATGAAGCTAGTTGCCCATTCCAAAGCATAGTAGATAGGTACCTATGGAGAAGAACGGGCAAGAAATTCCACGGACACTCTTTTAAATAAATTGTTACAAAGTATTTGTTACATCATTCATGTTGAAATTAAACATGTGAGAACAATGTAGAAAGACGTGCACGTTATCTTATCTCAAAGTCGTCCATGGGAGGAAAAACGACTGCATTGACCGGATTCCCGCGACCTTCACTATATTGAAGATCTTGGAAAATTCCTCTGTATTAGATAAACTCACCTTAATCCTATTCTTGAACTGGCGCGTCGCGATCAGCTTGTGTTCCACGGTCATGTTCCGGCTGGACGGGTACAGCGACACGGCGTTGTAGAACGAGTCCAGCAGCGCGCCCACCTCGCGCATGGCCTTGCCGATGGCGTCAGAGCACAGCTGGCAGTCGAACGAGAGGCAGCCGTACATTTGTTCTTCTGGAAATGAGGAGAATTATGGTTCAAATCACGCTTGTGTTCTCCGCACGGATGGGCAGATGGCGAAATGGGAGCGCCATGTAATAGGGTGAGCGGATTGGCAGATACCAGTTACAAATACAGAGTCCAGTACTCTAATTACGTAACACACTTTCAATCACAATCTGAATGATTTAAAATCTTCGAAAAATTTGTCTGCTCAACAACGTATGTAACGCAATGAGTGTTGTTGAACTGTGTAAATGAAAGCCATTGCTACTGTGTGTTACGCAGCCTGCTACTGACAATTCTCAGTAGCTCTTCGGCTGGAGTCGCAACAGAAAAAACCTTTGATTTCCTGTAATCTTAGCCAAAATTCCTTCTTTCATTTTAATTGTTTCTAAAAATCCATCTAAGTCCTGACGCTAAGAAATTCATTTCTAAATTTTAAATTAGTATCTCTGATTTTCAATGAGTCGCCTGAGTTAAATAAGCATTAGTGACGGGAATCATCAACCTCCCCCTTTTACTCAATGTGCACCAGTGCAGAGCAAAAGCATCCTTACACCATCCTGTCTCCGTCAAAAATACGTATGTACCTATATTTTCCAAAAGTGTTAATATTCTTACCTTCATTAGGTTCATCGTGGGCTGTCAGATCTTCCTGTGAGGTGACCGCGTCCAGAGAACGTTTGCAGTTCGCTCGGCACGGGTTCCTGTTCACAAACCTGTGGACAGATTCAAAATAAAATTTGAATTTCAAATATTTGACACTCAAACACAGCATTCCTTATGTCCTATATTTAAATATAGTTTTTTTTTCTGAAATTATTACAATAAAAGACAGGGATTATTGCCTGTTAGAGGTAGCGTTCTTCGGAGGTATATAGTGTTTAAGTGTAGCTAGTCTTTAGCCGGGTAACAGATTGCTCTGTAGTATTTCGGACATTGTAAGGAAAATACTCGCTTCATTCTTCTTGCCATAACTCCTCAGTCTTTTTCCCATGGGACGCCTAGTCACCAAGAACTACAAGAAATACCAACCTATACTCAAAAATATTGTTAATAATCTTGGGGACGATGTTCCTTTGTGCACATAGATACGCGTCCTGCTGCGCCAAGGTCCTGCCAGCGATCTTGGCCTGCAGCTCCAACCAGATCAGGTCTTTGAGCTCGTTCTGCCACACCTGTTCCTCGCGGCTTATCTGAAATTGTACCGTGATTAAGATCTTTTTGGGAAAGTTACATGTCGTCGAAATTATTATAAATACTCAATCAATCTGCCTATAGCCTTTTCCCAACTATGTTGGGGTCGGCTTCCAGTCTAACCGGATGCAGCTGAATACCAGTATTTTACACGGAGTGACTGCCTATCTGACCTCCACAACCCGGTAACTGGGTAATACGATACGCCTTGGTAAGACTGGAAATTATTATAAATACTTGATAATTATTATAGATACTCGACTAATTCTTGGGTATTTGAATGGATCGAGTATCTTGCTTGACTACAAGTTTTTGTGGGTGTTAATTTCTGATAGATATGCATCATCATCATTCATAATTTTAGCCGAAAGTCGTCCAATGCTGGACATAGGCCGCCCCTAAATGGGGGGGTTTGCCATAATCGCCACGCTTGGCAGGCGTGTTAGCGATCGCAGTATGGTGTTAAAATGCATAGAGAACGCTGCTGCCCATTCTCTAGTGAGTCCCTTAGTCGCCTTCTACGGCCCACGGAAAGATATGGGATGGTACTATTCTTTACGTCCGACACCACACGGATAGATATGCGGTAGTCATAAAATACGAGTACATACTCAGAGGTGAATGTACTTCAAGTTTATGTTACTCAAATTCTGCGAAGTCGAACCGAGGGTGATGTGGAATATTGTTACTTTGGTCAATTAATTCGCATGATATTAATTAATGAAACCGTTTATTACATTTGCTAATTAGGTATGTACGTGCGAAACTTCTAGAGGTATTTAAGTAATCTCTTTTTATTTTTTACCCACCTGCAATGGATTGCGCACCGACAACTACTCAGTAGCCCTATGGGACGAGTTTCCAAAAAACGATGATACAACTAATGTTTACTTTAAAACGGAAGTCTAAGTACCAACTTTCACGTTTCTAACTTCAAATATGACGACCTTTCATACAAAATGTCACCCCTTATTTAACCCTTTTAGGAGATGAATTATCAAAAAAACCTTCTTTAGTGCTCACTTTCGATATAAGAAACTCGTGTGCAAAACATGCTATAGGTAGTGCCATGCACGAAGACGCCCACACTCCGCTCCGCTCCGTACTAAAGTAGAGCAGTTCAGTAATCGCGGTGTGGGACATGGCAGTATCCGATGCTACTCGACCCAGCGGTTTATACTTTGCCTTTTCTGTCGGTGAATTTAAGATTTTTATTAAGTAGATTTTATTTATTTATTCATTCAGTACTTAGGTACATCTAAAGTACACTCATACTAGATAGCAGTTTAATGAAATATAGGTACGTATACATAATTTAGTTTTAAAGACATACAATTACTTTACTCACCGCCCTCTTACAGCCCTTCTCAATATTCCCCATATTGATGAGCAAACTGAAGGTCTTATGGAAACTGACGCGGCTGGGAGGCAGGTCCTCATCGCCGTCACATCGCCACCGATCCTCGCCGTCAGTCGGCAGGATGGTGTCCGGACCGACAGCCTCGCGGTTCTTAGGCTTGGACGTCAGGGACATAAACCGGTTGCATGACTCCACCTGCGAATGTAACTATTTCCTTAATGTTGGTGAAGAGTTTTGGAGGGAATTGGAGATATTTATGGAGGTTTAATTAAGTAGTTCACTGTCTCTTTTGTAACTAGTGTGTGTGAACTCTAGTGAATCTAGTGGTATAGCGTGGAACTGGTGAAATGAGGGCTTCAATGACTGACTGAATGATTATACTTGCACTTATATCAGTGATGGTGAAGGGTATGGCTTTAAGGGGCTGCTTTTCAGTCTAATTTGAGTAAATGATTTTGAAATAGACCATTTACAGGCACTAGTGAATTGTGCTGGTCATCACCTGGCAGGCTGTTACTTATTGTTGGATCTACAATAAATTATGGTTACCGGTCCTCTTGCCAAACATGGTCGGTATGGGAAGGTCTTACCCCTTTATACCCAGACACGTGGTGTGCTCGATGGGATTAACCATCGGCAAAAATGAAGAACTTCCATACAAAATTACATCCCCTATTTTGAAAATCCTTCCTTAGTGCTCTCTTTCGTTCAGGGTTGATATGATTTAAATCAGTGATTTAAATCGCGATTAAAATCAAGTGATTTTTTTATTAAAAATCAATGATTTAAATCAATATTTTTTTACTTCAACCAAATCAGCCAAAATGTGTCAAGGGACATGCCCCGACATAAACTACGGCGCGCACACACGTGCCCAATGCTGTTTAACTACACCGTTCGGAGATTCTCCGAAATTTTAAGTCGTGACTGAATCCGTCCGTTTAGTCTTTGGCGCGGTCATTCGTGATTGATTAATGAAAGTGAATACAACAAGATGTCTGGAAGGAAAAAAGATGCTATATGGGTTTATTTCGATGAAAAACAGTCCACTTGCGGCAAGTTTTAACAAAGCGGTGTGTAAACCTTGTAAGAAGGAATTAATGGGCTTAGTAGCGAGAATGAAAAAACATTTAGACACGTGTGACAGAAAAAGCAAATAAATGAAATGAAATGAATGAAATGAAATAATCAAAAAAATCCGATTTAAATCCAATTAATCCGATTTAAATCAAATAAATCCGATTATTTACTTTTTTTTATAAAAATCATGATATTTATCAACCCTGCTTTCGTTCTTTATGGAAATCTACAGTCCGACGAGAGAATGCGTTCCTGACACTGACACCTGTCACTTGGACAATTTCTAGTAGTAATAAAATAAAACACATTATATTAGAATTCGCATATAACTTATTCGTGAGTATGACATTGACAGGTTTCAAGAAGTAGTTAAAAATTTCATGCTTCTAGATCCAGCGGATTATTTAGGATGTGCGTTGTCTGTCAGTGAATAAAAATAATTTTATTATTAAGAGGGTTTATCCTAAAAGTTGGCAACGTCGCAAATAACTGTCAAATATTTACCTGTTTTAAGCAATATTACTGAATAGAAATAAGAAATGTGGCTAACTAGCGAACTAGAATATTTATAATGAATTGCAATTATAACATTGAATTTGATGTTGTACCTATTTTAGGTGTAAATAACGCATTTGGAAAGTTTCCAAATAGTTTTTTTTACATCTAAAACTAAACATTCGGTGTTACGATATTAATTATTGCATTTGCGCTCCTCAACTGATTTCAAACGACCGCATACGTTTATAATCTTGTACACAACCTTAATACGCTCCCAATTGGAATACGCAGCCCCGATATGGTGTCCTTTATATGATAAATATAAGCAAAGGATTAAAATGGTCCAAAAAAAATGTTTACGCTCCATTCACTATAAATGCCACCGTTCTAAACTATCGTACACACAACTACTAAAAGCATATAAACTCCTGGGCTTGGAGTCCAGGCGAACCCTACTTATGGCTGTGATGCTGAATGGCATATGTAATAACAACTTTGACTGCTCTGATATCACCAATAAGCTTTGTTATATTGTACCCAGAACTGTATTACGGCGAGAGGCGCGCTTGCCCCGGCTGTTCCACACTGTACAGTGCAGAACCAATGCTGGCGCAAGGGCGCCCCTCCGTCGTCTCTTAGAAATATATAACACACACGTTCTCGTTCTTGATATATTTTCACTATCCCAAACAAAATTTAAAAGAATGGCTGTTCAATTGCTTGCACAATAATTTATGAATTCTTCCTAACCTATTTCCCCTCCATTAGATGCGTCTTTTGTTTTGTTTAATTTCTCCATAATAGTTTATTCCGCGGACATTGGTGTGGGTTACATGTTTACCTCTACTACCCTAGTTTGTTATCTACTAAAATTGTAACGTGTAACTGTTTTATGTCCCAATAAAATAAAATAAAAATTAAATCAAATTTCATAATCAATATTCTAGTTCGCTAGTTAGTCACATTTTTTATTTCCACACAGTAATATTGCCAAATTAATCAAAACAGTGAAATATTTGACATCTATTTGCGATGTTGCCCACCTTCAGAATAAACGCTCTTAATATTCTAAAATAATATAAACTTACTAAAGTGGGTGCAGCCGGCATAGGATTTGGCGAGGGTAGCGAGTCAGCCCTGACATCATGAGTCAGGTCCTGCTTGCTGTCGCGAGCTCTCGAGCGGAGCAGCTTCAGGCTGCTTCGCTTCTTTAGGCGGTCTGGCACTGAAAGGGTTGAAAACAGGTGTTATTTGCAAGCTTTAAAACAGTAAGTACGTTTATTTCAGTCCTATTTTTCAGTCGTCAGATAACTTTTATATGGAGAATAAATACGGCGGTTTGATATCCTAACTTCCTACCTTTATTATTATAAATGCGAAAGTGAGTTTGTTTGTTACGCTTTCACGTCTTAACTGCTCAAGCGAAGCCATCATTAAATTTTGCATATACGTTGTTAGCGTTACAGAAAAAGACATAGGGTAAGTACGTTAATTATCATTTTTCTATAAGAAAAAAGCTGTCAAACCGAAAATTGTATTCCTCAGAAAAAGAAGTAGTACTTAAGTAGTAGAAATTGAAAAATCGGCCCATGTTTTGTAAGTACCTTTTTTCATCCTGCAGATAGGTATTTTTAGGGTTTTCAAAGTATTTTAGTATCGCATTACTCATAAAACAGCAATTAAAGGTCTGCTTTACGTTTTACAAGTTGATTTTATATTGAGAACTATAATGTTTGGCAGTTATATGTGCCTTCTACAATTGTACCCTTAGAGTATATATCACTGGAGAAGCCTTAAGCGCAATATTCCGAACAAAAAAGTCTGTCACTTTTTGCGGGGGACGGGGTAGCTACTGTCAAAAATAACAATAGCTGCTCGCCCGGATAGAGAACTCCGTACCATATTTTTTTTTTTTTATCGATATCGATATTCATCCGGAATTTTGCTTGAACCCAGAAATAAAACAGCTGTTGCATAAAATAGTTAAATTTTAATAAGAAGAGAAAATAACTTCAATTAAATAAAAGTAACTAAATTTGTAATAAGTAAGTAATCTCAATAAAAAATTAGATCAAGTTCAGTTTTTTATTTTTTTATATACAAACACTTCAATGGACATAAACAAATTATAAAACATTGAACAATAAAATTAAAAAAAAACAAAATAATTACTAAGTAATTTTTACTAGGAAATTACCGACATGTCAATTTTGGTTTCAAACATGACCTCAACACTACGGTAGTCTCGTTAACATTTTTAATATAGGACATAATCGCATGTCAAGTGCGTGTAAGTTTTGCTGATTTGACGTATATTTTCGTAATGCAAAAGAAAAGTATTTTGATCTTTACGAACATAAAAACGAGATGTAGCGAGACTCGGTGACGTCACACAAGCAACGTGAGGAAAATACTCGATTCATGCTACTTTTTATATTGAATCATGGTTGAATCGAATGAAAAATCGAATTGTATTATGAGGTTAGGATTTTAAATTTCAATAAAAACATGACTAAATCTTAGAAAAAAAAATCTGCTTATGGAAAGTTATTCAGTTCTTTAGGTAAATTTGACGTATTTGAACGCTTTTTACACCATTTAACAGTACAAATAGGCATTTTCACGGAGCTCCGCGCGCCTTTAAAACGATTCACGAAGTACGTTAGAATCGATTTGAAAGTAGTTTTTATGAACGTACTAGAACATTTGTTCTTGTACTTTTACAGAGGGGAAGTGTTCGTAAGGCTTCTCCAGTGTTATATACTCTAAGATTGTACCTATAGTTGAGTTATATTTATTTAGATGGTCCATAGCTGTTATTATCTAGATGATTAAGTACAAAGGTTGCATATAAATTAGGTGATTAAAAATCCCGACACTAGCGCAATTTATACAAAAAGAAACTACACAGGGTCAAATTAAATTAATTAGCAAAACTGTACAGACGGGATGGGTATATCTAAACATGATGAAATAAAACAAAAAATATAGATTTGATGATTTTTATTTAGGACAACGACCGCATGAACGTAGTTGTTATAACCCCGAAAAAAAACTTCTTTATATATTTGTTTTATCGTGTTTAGATATCGTTGCCCGAAAATCTGACAACCAGTCTTACGAAGGGGTATCGTGTTACCCAGTAACTGGTTTGTGGAGGTCAGATAGGCAGTCGCTCCATGTAAAATACTGGTATTCAGCTGCATCCGGTTAGACTGAAAGCCAATCCCAACATATTTGGGAAAAGGCTCAGCAGATGATGAGATATCGATACCTATCATCTCTGCGGAGTTTCGCTACATAATTCAACTTGACCTTGTATCTACAGAATGTAAATAAATGAAACACGTATTAATCATTTACGGACCAATAATAAAATACTTACTGGCAGTGGTCTGGTCATATGTGGGGTGATCCACTACGTCCTTCCTCTCTCGGAGCAGACGCTGGAAGCCTGGCGTGGCATCCAGGTGATTTCTGAAACAACAATAGTTAATTCGTTACAATTTAATATCTATTATTTTTAATTACTTATAATATTGATTATTGTACGCGGTTTCACTCGACACATCATTTTTTTATTTTTTGGGTGGGAAATTGACTCGACCCATCCTAAAGTTAGTTCTTCACTAACATAAATATATTTATATTTTAGTACAGTCTTTGTAATATTTTTTGTATTTTATGATAATTCAGGATATGATGTTCTGCATTAACACAAAAATACAAGACTTTTCATATGTATTTTGTGTGCTAAAATTTTATCCAAATCTATTCAGCCATTGTGCGTGATTTAGTAAGATAACAAATATCCTAAGGAACTTTCACATGATTATCTTATAGGTAATATTAGATATAGGAAGGTCCCTAAGTAATACATATTATGAGAAAATACAGGGTGGCATGACATCGACGCTCAAATTTTTTGTCGGTATTTTTTTTTAAATCTTCTGTTTCCTACAAAAGTACAATACCATAAGCGGTCAAAAGGTAATTTTTTTTTTAATAAATCGATGAAAATTCAGAGCAGTATGTCTAGAATCCTATAATCAATCGTTAACAGGATGTGCGTCTATGTCCCTGCCACCCTGTATTAAATTTTATTATAAAATATTTAATATAAGTACATATATTTTTGCCTTTAATATTATTTAAAAACAGACGTACGTAACAGCGAAGTAGACCATTTTATGAAGTCAGAATCGTCTTCGTAAGTACCAACGTCGACGTCCTATACGCAACAACGAAGCAGAGTTAGTGAAGTCAGACTAGTGAACAGTCTATCAGAACTTGCACTTGAATGGGTTCGCTAAATCGAGGCAATTACGATACGTGTGCGAGTAATGACTGGCTGAAATAGTGTTGTATTAGGATAGATAAGGAGAAAAACTGCCTACGTCACGCTCTCGGCTGAGATGAGTGGGCGTCAGATACTAACAATTTCAAATCATGTCCTACCATCATAATTTGTTGTTTGTAACATTTTATGACTTTATAAAAAACTGGAGATTGATTATAGACAGGGTTGATATGATTTAAATCACTTGATTAAAATCAGTGATTTAAATCGCGATTAAAATCAAGTGATTTTTTTATAAAAATCAATGATTTAAATCTAAATTGTTTTACTTCGACCAAATCAGCCAAAATATGTCAAGGGACTTCCCCCGACATAAACTACGGCGCGCACACACGTGTCCAATGCTGTTTAACTACACCGTTCGGAGATTCTCCGTTTTAACTCGTGACTGAATCCGTCCGTCTAGTCTTTGGCGCGGTCATTCGTGATTGATTAATGAAAAAAGATGCTGTTTGGGTTTATATGGATGAAAAAAAGTCCACTTGCGGCAAGTTTAACAAAGCGGTGTGTAAACGTTGTAAGAAGGAATTAATGGGCTTAGTACCGAGAATGAAAAAAAAATTTAGAGACATGTGTAACAGAAATAATCAAAAAAATCCGATTTAAATCAAATTAATCCGATTTAAATCAAATTAATCCGATTTAAATCAAATAAATCCGATTATTTTGATTTTTTTATAAAAGTCATGATTTTTATCAACCCTGATTATAGATAATAAAAACTTTTTACAACAAAAAAAAAACAACCGACTTCCAATAACTTTACCTAAGTAATTTAATTGTAAGTATTTTTGATCACATGATCAATTGATCACAGTACCTAGTAATAATTTTAATTGAATTTAAAGGGAAAATTAAATCGAATCTAATCTTTGATCAAATTATCTCAGTAATTAAGTGTTTTTTAATATTTTATTTTTAAGATATTCTTTGCAGTGTGAAGTAAGCAAAATATGTGGCACCATTTATATTTAAGACTTTATAATAAGTACCATATTTTGTCAACACTAAATATTATACAGAGAAAACATTTGTATGTTTGTTTGTACTAAATAAACTCGAAAACTACTAAACCGATTTTAAAAATTCTTTCACCGATAGTATGCTAGTTTATCACTGAGTGATATAGGCTATAATTTATAAAAATACCACGCGGGCAAAGCCGCTGGCAGAAGCTAGTGCAAAATAAACATAATCTTATTATTTTCTTCTTCTTTTTGTGTCTCTCACTATAGTCAACAGAAATTCTATCTCCCTATATATCACTTCCTACTCTTTGGCCCAGAAAAACAGTAATTAATGCAATTGCAGGTCATGACTTACTTACACATTTTTCCCTCAAATTATTAAAATAAATAATTTAAGTGTTTAATATTCTCTAAGAAATTTATAAATTGTTTACTTATAGGTTGCCGCCACAATCGTCACATACATTATCATATAATTTGAGACTAGGCCAAGGACACAAATGATTACAAAGCGGACAGGCGTTGTCCTATCCAAATTTGATTAGTTCATACAAAAACGGACGTTCAGTTTTTCCCGAATTTGAACATTTTCCGGGAAACTTTTCCGATTTTTTTTTTCATAAAAACCTTATTCAGACCATTACAAACATTTATAAACAAAAAATAACCAACAACCAGCATTTCATTTATATTTATGTACATATTATATAGATAGAGATACGCGAACAAGTGAGTACCTAAAAAGGTAGTAAGTAAGTATGAACTATGAAGTTTTGAAAAAGAAAACATTTTAAGCAAAAGTTAATTTACCAAATTACGTTAGATGGCACCACAATTTTTTTTCAAGAGTGCCTATAAGGCCCGTATTTCAGAACTTCACTCAAAACTCAAGCATTACTTAAAACTCGCTTAGAGCCTTTTGATTGGTTGAAACTAGTTTTAAGTAATGCTTGAGTGTTTCTGTTCTGCAATACGGGCCTTAATGTCATAGAATCTATTTTACGGAACTTAAATAAATTACTTCCTAGCATTATTTATTAATCTAATGGTACCTAAATGTATGGATTTTTGAACCGATTAGACAAATTGACGTGACACGTGTCAAGTGACATTAAATATTTCCCAACGCAATATTTTTTTTTTTTTATCAACGCTAGAAAACGGTCTGGTCGACTTAATCAGCACTCGTAAAAGTATAATTTTATTTATTATTAAACCATTTTATTTATTACTTTTCCGAATAATTTTCCTAAGTGCCCGAAATCGGCAGATAAGCGTCATTTGTTACAATTCAATGGACTATCACACGTGTCTTTCTCTCTAATTAATAAAGTATTGATTTTGTTAATCACATTCTATCAATGAATAATGATACGTTCTTGCAACTTGGAACACAATCTGAATACTGGTTTCACGGTTCATACATAGACATACACTCATACGAAATACGAATGAGGTTTACTTACTATCATAGCTAGTCCCGTCCGAGAGATATAATCAGTCACTGCTATTCGTGATTATGTTTATTCATACAGGGAAGTGAGGACTATAACGCACAATTTAAACAGGTGTGCCCGAAATGCAAAATAACAAAGGCGCCCGAGGTACAAACTTCATTATTTATTTGATTTATTATCTACTAATTAAGCCATCGATCTCGGCATCGGTATCGGTATCGCCGATTATTTACTACAATAATCGGTATCGTATCGGGAAAATTATGTATCGTTACATCCCTACTTTTAAGACCAGGCACTCTAACGACAATTTCCATGCAAGCGCGGAGCTTATGCACCCCGCCACGCTGATAAGTGCTAAACGCTAACACGTCAGTAATAAAGTTGAATATCGCGTGCGCTCTTTAATCGTGATCGAGCACGAAACTAAATGGCGTAAGGTCTCAATTCTTATTTAATTGATCTAGAGAAAAAATATCTTGTGGCTGGATAATAAACTATATTTTCTTACTGTATACTTATTTTAGACATAAAAGCTCAAAATCAAGATTACTCATCTTAATTTTATCAGATTTAATTTAAATAATCTTTACAAAAAGACATGATTTTCGAATAAAAAATTAATGTAGCGAAAATGTTACAAATACGTAACTGTCTTGTAAGTACATGGAAAGAAAGAGATCCAATTAATTATATTCTAAAGTTCCATTTTGATTGTATGCGTGACTGTTTCAGAATATTAATGGAAATTAACATACAATTTAGGGAGCCTCCTCTTAATGCTGACTGTACCCAAGGGCGTCACCAACTGATGGTCCAGGGGGGGAGGCAAGCTATACGGTGGAACATACGGTGGCGGTCTGCCCGGATTGGGCGGAGCAACGCCGTGTCCTCGTGGAGGCGATCGGCGGCAGTTATATCTCGCGTCCGGCCCTGCTCCAGGCCATGGTACGGAGTGAGAGGGTGTGGGAATCCTTCACCTCCTTCTGCGAAGCAGCAATGCTCGCGAAGGAGGAGGCGGAACGCGTGAGGGAGAGGCAAATTTCGCGGCCTCACGCCCCTAGCCGCCGCAGGAGACACCCTAGGCGTTGGGAATCGCAGGCCGATCCCCAGCCACCGTAGGCGCGGGCTTGGGGACGGTGAGCAATGGGTAGCTCGCCGTCCGATAAGGACCAGGCCCGGTCGACAGCCCGTTGTGTTCCACGCGCGCCTTATAGAGATGTCTGCTCAACTGACGGGGACCGCTAGCCTGCCGGGGTCGCGGGAAAGTCCGAAAGGGATACCGTGGCCCCCGACAACGTACAGGCAACTGAGGGAAAACGGGTGGGTTTTAGTCAGTGAGAGTCTGACACGCCCTTCCGCTCCGCCCAGAGCGGGAGAAGTTATTTGTCAACACACAAACCAAAAAAAAAAAAAAGGGGTGGGGCAATTTGATAATGCAGGATGGGAAAAGTATGATTTGTAGGTACAGTCAAGAGCACATGAAGCTTTACACTTGTAGTGCGAATCTTACCTCTACAGCGCACAATGGGGCCAAAATCGACGCTTTCAACTCGGTAGTCCCGATAGAAACAGAAAAATTATAATTTCCATTTTCAATGTATGGAACAGACCTTTCGGGTCGATTTTCCCAAATTATTCAGAACTCGAGAGCTGTAAACCTAATAGTTATACGACTGGGGGCCTACCATCAACACATAGATACGATTATTACGTCCCCGGACTCCGGATTAGACCCCGTTTAGGAGATATTGAACTTTAAACCATGTTTAAAGCAAATAAAGACTTATCTTATCTTATCTTAAAAAAAAACAAATAAAAGTCGTCCAAAATAAACAAAATTGGCATATAGATAAGTAATATAGTTTCTTTACGTTAAAAAGCCTTGTATTTGACAAAAAATAATACTTTGAAGGGGGGGGGGGCAGCTGCCACGCCCTTGACTGTACCTAGTACCTACTCAATAATACAATAGATACTAAACCTAAAAGATATAAAAACTTTTTACAGGAAAAAAAACAACCGACTTCCGAAAAAAACACTACAAAGTGAAAAATAACTTAAAATTCGGAAGTCGGTGTGTCGGTTTGAAATTTCGTTTTTAGCCACCGACTTCCGAAATTAAAGAAAGAAAAGTTTTTTTCGGAAGTCGGTTGTTTTTTTTTTGTAAAATGTTTTTATTTTTCACTTTTTAGTTGTAGTACCTACCCCACACAAATTCGAATACTAGTACCTGCTATGTAAATAACAGTCACAGGAAGTTATCATCATAATTATCATCCACATACCTATATACTAAATGGGAAAAATACGTATTATTGAAGCTTACTCATAAACTATCCAAGCAAAGTTAATACAATTTATATGGGACCAATCCGGGGGGAGCATCCTTTCATACAAAAAAAAATCTAAATCGGTCCATAATTGACGGAGAAAACGGCGGACATACAAAAAAAAAACAAGTACATACGCGTCGAACATATAACCTCCTTTTTGGAAGTCGGTTAAAAAAAATACAGACAGTTCTAAGAACTTCTCAACAAAAAACCCACAAGAATCAATGAGGTAAATCGCTAAAGTCACTTTTGAACAAATCAGGTATATACTCGTAATATAGTAACAGTAAATAAATATTTTAATAGTATCGATCAGTGTTGATAGCGGCGGTAAGCATCATCAAGGTAAGATCGTTAAAATTGTTTTGAATGGACTCTGATCATACAGTTTACAATAACGATATTTTTAATGATTAAATATTAACTAGCCCTTTCGGTTCACGATGTGAATACCAAGATGGCGGCTGCTATAGACGTATGATCTATGGGAGACATACTGACCATAGGCCATTGGTGTGAGCATCACGCAACGCATAGCATGACAACCGGGTTGTCTACGGGTTTTGTCGACGGAAGAATAGACAAAATGACAGATTGTGATTGTTTATCTGTCATTTTATCTATTCTTCCGTCGACAAAACCCGTTTCTAATGTGGTCACAGGAGGATGATGATGAATCGGCCTTTTTGCAATTTGCAGTCAGTAAATCAACTGGGCGATTCATAAAATCCAAAACAAGCGTTCAAAGATAAATTACGATATCATTCATGATCCATATCTGGAAATAATAAAAAAGCTATCAAATATAAACGTAAGTATCAAAATATATATTTGCTTTCACACTTCCCACGTTTATATGACATGTATTGTCACCACATAACGCAACATTATTGAAAATTATATAATAATGGTGAAACATTCGATGCCCGGTAACAACTATCATTGTCACTATCCGAGAGATGACCTTGCAGTAATACACTATACTACACATTTCGCAGGTCATGTTTGTTTGTTTACAGCGCATTACTCATCAACCTGTAGGTTTATGTTACTGGATGGGTTGAAGCGTGCGGCACACCTGAGGGCCAAGTCTACTAATGTACAAAAGTTACAATTGTCTCGCCAATGTGAGTTTTTGACTAACTGTATCGCAGATCTGTCAAAAACTCACAATCTGATAATCACTTCTGTAATAGCAGTGATATTGCACATGTCTTCCTACTGCACTTGGCAACACCACTTGTATTATACCACGCATCACAAGTGCATTAGCATCCCACGGAAGTAGCAGAAATGTTTTATATGTGCTAGTAATGAAACCAGCACCTACACCTGTGGCAGACTTTACAACGCCATGTACGACATGTCACGTAAAATCTTACAATGCGCAAGCAGAGTTATTATCCGCGCGATTAGCATAATATGTATAATGTGTAGTATACAACATCCCGACATCAACCATCCATCCATCACCCAACTGGTCGAAGGCCACTCTTTTCTATGGAGGATGAAGAACTTTCCACCCTGACCCTCATACCTCTAACCCTTCAAACCGGAGCCCAACTGCTCTCTGTAGTAACAGGTGCGCGCTAAGAGCTCAGACAAGCTAAGAGGTAACAAGGAAAATATTCTCATAACAACACAGGCAACCGGCTTTACCAAGCACATGGTGATTATTAAAACCTCGAAGGCAGTTTTGTAAACTATGGCAAAAGATAAGTGCGGATTTCACCAATGAAATTGAACGCGTTCAGCACATCTGAACGCGTTCAAGAGCTGTCAGTGTACAATATTCTATAACAATTTTGACAGTGACAGCTCTTGAACGCGTTTTGGAGATCCTGATCACGTTCAGTTTCGTTGGTGAAATCTGCCATATGTCATTTTCGGAAATTGACGATTTGGAACGGACAAATTCAATTACTAATTACTAATTTACTTTCAATGTTTGCATGCCTACTTTAAGATAGATTGTATAGGAATCGAATAATTTTGTAAACATCTTTATTTTATGTACTTACTTTCTAAGCAAAGAATTTTTTTTTTCTTTTTTTCTTTTGTCGTCTTATTTACTTTTAAATATAATACGTACCTTCATGAAAATCTGAGTAAGATGAAGAATTTAATGCTTGTAACATCAAATCCCTAATATTTTTCCAGTATAGAATATTTTATTTCAAAAACTTATTCATTGCTGACTTATTTATCAAACGAGGATTTAGAGAAATTAAAACTTCTTATGTTTCTTCACACACGATACCCCTTGATAAAACTGGTTGTCAGCCTTTTGGGCTTCGGATAACCCGTAACGACTGTCAAAGATTCACGAATGTCAGCCTCAACCAACGGCTTACGTGTTTTCCGAAGCACGGAGGGGTCTCGATCTGTAATGGACCCATCCACGAACAGACCGCGCCAAGCGTAGCTTAACCTTCGTTCGACCTCTGCGGCTGTTGTCATTTAGCCACGAGCCCCACAGCAGAGCGTTTACTTATTCTGTTTTTTTTTTTTTTTTTTGTTATTTTATTTTGTTATTTCACTATATGCTGCACCGGTTGACGTTATCACGTCAACGCTGACTGTCGCTGACAACCAGCGCCGGGGCTCTGTCTCGCAGAGGGTCGCAGCATTATGCTTAGCGATGGCCGTACTGCCTGGATGTGACGCATATTTCCCTCAAATTGTTATTTTCATGCGTTCAAAATAAACGTATTTTCTCTCTTTTTTTTATTCTAAAGACAGCAAAAAATTCAAAATTCAAAAGTCATTTATTCAAACTAGGCTGAGAATCAGCACTTTTCGAACGTCAAAATTACATAAGACAGTCCCCCAAAACGCCCACCCTTCACCACTTCCTAGTGCATTAGCTGGGAAGAAGAAGTGGCGCAACAAACTCCCCAGCAGCACAGCTGTCTGTTCAGTTAGAAGAACAAAAAAGAGATTCTATATAATAGTATTCAAAATAATTTACATTTCGCAACACAAAACATAATTCAAATTATTAGCCATATGTTAGCTAGCACACGCCAATATACCAAACAAAATCATCGAGAACTCAACCAATCAATCATCGATACTCAGGCCGAAATAAAAAAACTAAACGTAAACAGAATTTAATATCTAAATAAAAAATCCTCCAGGCATAAAGGGCGTGCCCGCTTACATATAGTTGTAACTGGAAGTTATAAATGATAAACTAGGACCAACGATGTAAAATAAATAAACAAAGAGTTAATTACTAATAACAGTAAATAATATGATCAATTGTCGAGGTCACTAGCTAACCACATATAGCAACTCTTCTAGCTTCTTTTCATCCATGTAAGTAGCGTTCCGTGGTCCACGTAAACAATGCTTGCTACAGGACAACTTTCCCTTTGCGGTTTATATGGAATGCTTTTTCAGAAGTACACAGTATGTGGTCGCAAGGCTTTACTAAAGCTTGGCTGTTTAAATATTTCTCAGATTTTAGTATTGTGCGCCCGATTAAATGGACTATTTGGATTAAATGTATGGGAGAAGACCTATTGTCTGCAATTTTCGCCTTTATTGTTTTGAAAGCGGATGGAAGTTATGCGAAACTACGATTATCAATGTTGGATAGTAAATTTGGACTATGTTGTTTTTATTTTAACCTTTATTCCGTCAGCAAATTAAATGTTTACCGAATATATATAGGTATAATAGATTCTGTAGATTTTATCTGTGCTTTACACATTTTTATTTTTGCCTGAGATTACCACCGCTAAAGTGACGCGATACAAAGGTAACTAATCTAGAGGAAAATGATATGTTTCAAGAAAAGAAATGGATTCTAAAGATAGTAACATATGTATCTCGAATTTGTTATTTTCGCGAACTTTATCGCAGCTCGTACCGAATCAATAAATAATTCAATGTCCGTCTATCAATGGCCTACTTATTGTTTCTAGATCATCGGTGTCGGCCCGAGTGAGAGGTGAGTCATATCCTGAAAAGATCTTATCATAACATGTTATCAACCTTTGGTCCGTGTCCACTTAATGATAATTTTTTACTATTTATTACGTCTGACTCAATATCCTTCGAAGAAAGTAGGTGTACCTATCTTTAACGTGAATATATTAGTGGTTTTGTATGGTTGTTAGTCAATGAACCTATATCGACTGATCGAGTTTGCCACACAAATAGGCTATTCCCTGAATTAGTATAATAGGGTGCTTTTTATCAGGGTACTTATAAGTTCTCTTAGTAAATGCCATCAAGGGCCACAGCTAGAAGCCACATCTCTAGAAACGGTTTAATTCCATACCCATTGAAGCAAACCCAATCCTCAGCCTCAAGTCGTAAGGTTGGGACTTCATAAGCAAAATTGCTTTGTTAATAACTCGTCATTTTTTATGCAGATACAGTAAAAACCGTTTATAACGAACGTTGTACGAGTAGGTACCGGACACAACGATGAAATTTTGAGGTCCCAGGTCCCATTTCTGTTTATTAAACATAGTGTTTGTTTATAACGACTATCGGCCATAACAACCGTAATCTGACGGTCCCTTCGAAGTCGTTATAAACGGTTTTGACTTTAGTCCTATATTGACTGTCCCTGCTTTGCTACAAAATGCATTGCTAGGTATATGATAATGTGGCAAAAGAATACCCAGAACTTTATGCAAATGCACCCAAAAATATAGATTTGGATAACCTTGGACTCTTCTCAAAACGAATCAAGTGTGTCTGGCTCTAATCAAGATAATCTAAGTAGGTACATATATTTGGGTATGACTTGCATTTAGAGGCAATCGTCTTCCCACAGTCTATCTGCATGTACGAATAACCTTCACTTATAATCTCACCTGTAAAGAAACAGCATCATCAGTAAGTAATTCATATTTGTTTTCCTCCACAAATATTTTTGTTAAGTACCTATCTAAGCTCCTACGTCACTTGTTCATTGTATTTTTATTCACTATTTTCAGCTTATTGTAACAGAAACAGAACACTACCTAGATAGTTCAAAATTATCTGGAGTAGAGAAAATTACGTAGTAGGTAGATATACTGGAATGAGAATTTGAAAAGTATTGTATAGGTAGGTATTACCTACAATAAATTTACGAGGACAGCGTATTCCCTTTTCTTGAGTGAACTAAATACAAAAATGACATCATTTTTGTTGATTTAGATTAAAAAATCTGGTTGTGTTTTGTGTCTAAACATTTCTTATCTGTTTCTATATTTTAAATTAAAATTTATGATATACAAAATATCTTTCATTTTAGTGGCTTGGCGCGAAATTACCCACATTGAAAAATAAATAAAAAGTGAAATCTTAAAACTGTTCGTTGTCCACGTTGCCCGTATGTAGGTACTATCAAAGAACTTCATATCTAAGCAATTGGAAAACAAAAATCCCGTGAACACGATGACCACAACTGTTACCGCCCCGGCTCTATAGCTGCCGAGTGCTGCAAGCAGAAATAGTCCTTACGGTGTATAGATATGAAATTCTTCGATGGTACATAAGGGGGACAACGGTCTGCCGGGTTGCGGGTTTCACGGGGAACACGGGTGGGTTTTAGTCAGTAAAAGTCTGACACACCCTCCCGCTCCGCCCAGAGCGGGAGAAGTTATTTGATAATTTCCCACCCTCAAAAAAAAAAAAAAAAAATGGGGCAACGGTAAGGAAATTTTATGATGTTCTGTTGTCGCCGAATACAGGTACCTACCTATCAGCTGATTTCGCGCTCTCGCTCCCACAAATAATAAATGCAAATCTTTTTCACATTGGCTACAATATCCTTGGCTTTTGTTTGTAAACATCAATTAGCTAGGTGTTGCCCCGTTAAGGTCAAGATGAACTGAAATGTCTCTATGCTCAACAAACAGAGATATTTAACGACATCGGCAGAAGTTAAGCATAGAATGTCTTACTAAAGTTGCACAGAAAAATGCTGTTGCCCAAACCGACATCTCCTGGTGGAACATTACTTTTCTAGAAGGACCTGAACATAACAAACAGGCCGCTAGCCGGCATGAATTTACTGAATAGATAATAATGAGTATTAATGAGACACACACGAGTCACGACAACATAGTAACTATACCTGTCCTCCTCAATGATGGCAAAGTTAATCACAAAACCACAAATGAACACCCACTAACTACACAAACGATCACAATTCTTTCACAAACAATCTTTAAACCCTATCCAAACAGTACACAATGTACTACTGAGGTTATATAAAATATTAGGCCCACCATTTGACCCCCCCTCCCGACCCTCGCCCCGCATTGTGACGTCACGAACAGACCCGTGCGCGGCTATGTAAGTTGTTGATCAAATATTCAATGCTAATTAATTATGTAATCTGTAGATAAATGATGGGACTTGCGTGGAACAGTGCGAGATAGTGACAGAGATTTGTTATGGGTTGTGGTTTATGATTATTTTCTTGTGTGTACACTGGGTTATCCCTGGTTAACGTCAGTACAGCCTAATTAAAGCCCACTTACATCCAGACATCAAGGGATTAAGGGAGCGGTTAAGAAAGTCATCCCAAATCTGCAAATTGAGATTTTTAGTGCGAGTTGTTGTGAAGGAAACGAAAGGGCCAAAAAACTAAATATTAAGTAGGTAGGTACCTAGGTTTATCGTATCCAAAAATACAACTCCCGAACTCCCCTTAACGGATTGACGTCACACTATTACCAAACACCGTGTATTTTTATTTCTGTCGGAAAGTAAACATCAATCCAAGTTACCCAAGTAAAGTCGGTAAAAATATTGAGTGAACTTATCAATGTTCTGTTACCAACTCTTTGCAATACGTAGTAAAGAACAGCGTAGATAACGCTATCTTATATTCATTGTAATAATATTATATTCTTGTTGGCGGAACTATTTATTATCTTCGGTGTACAATTTATAAGTAATACGAACAACAGGTGTCTTCTATGTTTTAAGAGAAAAGGCATGGGCAAGTATGAGTAAATACACAAGATACTCGCAACATTCGTCAAGTAA
The DNA here is from genome assembly GCA_916701695.1 of Agrochola macilenta. Lineage (NCBI taxonomy): Eukaryota > Metazoa > Arthropoda > Insecta > Lepidoptera > Noctuidae > Agrochola > Agrochola macilenta. Next base: position 21,948,371 of record OU753563.1, on the reverse strand, counting down.
CGATGCTTGCAACATTTTGTCTTCATGTTTTGGACACTAGCGAAATTTTTGTCGTCAAGCCACAACACTCGCAATGAAATCTTCGAAGTTAACTGGGTGCCAAAATAAGGGGTATAACTGAGATAAGCACATTAAAAGATTTGACATAGCACTAGGAAGTGATGAATTTTGACGTTCAAAAAGTGCTGATTCTCAGACTGACAAGCCTTTTGGTTTTGATATACACAGTCAGGGAGAGCCCAATGACATTACAATAATTCTTTGCAGACAATCCTAATTCCAAGGTTGCCTGGAAGAGATCGCAGTAAGCGGCCGCAAAAGGTCGCCCATTGTATATTTTGTAGTGTATACTTTTTCTGTAATGTATAATCTGGTGTACAATTAAGTATGTATAAATAAATAAAATAAATAAATGATTTCATTCTGTAAGTACCTACTTAATGTTTTGTAGATCATACTAATGTTCAATAAGAAACATTAAAGTATTGTTAATTAATATATTATTTCTAGTAGGTACTTATCTCATATTAGATTTCCTATATTGTCGATGGCGACAGGAGCACACCCGCCGAAACTCCCCGGAGACTTGTTCGACTTGTTCATTGATAAATAATAATATTTAATTAATTGAAAGGCAGGAAAATAAAATTAAACGTTCCGGTTTGATAATAAATACATACCTACAATAGCGAGTGTTATCGACCTCACCTATTTTAAACCCGGTTGTAGAAATTCAAGTTTCGTGAGGAAAATTAATTAAGAGGTCATTTAACTAAATGACAGCTAAGAAGAGAAGAAAATAAATCTCTCCTCACAATTAAGCTTCAGCGCAATACAATAAACCTATTGACTATTTACGAGACAGCTCTTGTGGACACTGGGGGCCTACTCCCTAAGCGAAATCTGTACGTTTGGCCGTAGTTACGGGCGCTTCGCTCTCTTTTTCACTTACGGTATGTCCGTAAGTGAGACGGAGAACAAAGCGCCCGTAACGACGTGACGGCCGAAACTACGGATTTCACTTAGGGAGTAGAACACCCTCGCCCCGAAATATTGAAGATCCTAACTTCTTCTTCTTTTCGTGTGGTTAGTGACTAACCTGGTGTCCGAGTTTTAAAGCCGCCCATGGGCCGCTGACTTGGCTTCACATGCCGTCGAGAAATATCACTTAGGCATGCCGGTTTCCTCACGATGTTTTCCTTAACCGTTTTTGTAGCAAGTGAGTTTGTTTGTTACGCTTTAACGCTAAATCGGCTGAACGAATTTGGATGAAATTTGGCATATGGGTAGACCATGACCTGGAGAAGAACATAGGGATACCTTTTATCCCGATATTCCCAAGGGAAGAGACTTATGCGGGGGAAACCGCGGGGCGCAACTATGTAGTAATAATAACACCTTTCTTTTTTTGAAGTCGGTAAAAATGAATAACGAACAACCAACTTTCAATTTTGTTATGCTTCTCTAAAATTTGCATTTAGCATATGCCATATCTACATAATTTCACTAACTAGGTCTACCCAAATTTCGCATCATAAATGGACCAAGGTAAAGATCCGAGTGACCTACCTCCTGCCTCTCTCTTTATCCCGGATTCTGGAGCGAGGAGGCGTAGTTCCGAGGAGGTCAGCCTCGGATCCATCACCGGAGTCAGCCAGGAGGTACCTTGATTGGCGCGGATTCCTGAACACCACATCTTTGGCGTCGCTGTAACAAAAGAGAAACAGGATAGAAGCTAATGCTGTGATCAATCTATGAGCTGTTACTGCTGTGAGGAAGTAGTTGATGACAGTACGAGTGCCCAGAGGTAGTTAAAGACAGATGGATATCGTTTTATATTTTAAACAATCGAAGAATAGAATAGTATTTCTTAATCGAGTATAAGTCTCATAAAAGGTTAGTAAAAGATAGTTAATAACAGAGTCTTTTGTTTGCGAGGATTGAAAACCTGGCTCTAGCGATGATGGTATTCTTTCCGGCTGGCTTTAAACGGCATTCGCGAAGTAAACTTTTAGAGTTGCCATGTCAAAAGTTACTCCTAGTTCTAGTTATGCCTTTCCATCTTTTTAACTACTCAAATAAATGTAATCAATTCTATGGATCTATGTATGTAAGCCCTTCAATCTGAACCCCGGTCTCATCAGTTAAGGTCAGCACCTCATACTCGACCTTGCTCAGTAGCTATCATGCTCCTATCACATGAAGCGATACCAGACGATACGATAACACTGTTTATGTGCGTTTTATTAGTTTATTACTAATTAGAATGTCGTGTAGAAGTTATATCGTACTTCGTTAGATTATGTGTGATTAATGATGGCAGCGAGGAAATCTGTTTTGGGATATTTCTCATTGTGAAAGAGTAGTGTGATTACTGGGCTCTGAGGCTGAAAACAGCTCTGTATTTTCTTAGAGGGTTTTTTAAGAAGTCTTCTCCATCGATATACTATAATAAGCATATCCAGTTTCTACCCGGAACCAGAAAACGCAGTCGTCAAGCACGTGTCAGTTTATACTGTGTAGCTGGTTGAGTTGTTACGCGAATGGAATGAATAAGAAATGAGTACCTATATGTATAAGAGGAAGTCTGAATATGGCACCGGTGACTGAAGTTGTCATGGTATGGGCATGTGATGCGGAGGAATGAGGAAAATGTCGTGAGGAAAGTTTTGAGTATGAATGTGGACCAAATAAATTATGGATAGACTGTTTGGAAGATGATATGGATAGAAAGGGGGTGACTGCTGAGATGAACACTAATAGAAGAATAAAATATGTTGCGACGACTTCAAATAAATTGGGTGGGCAAGAGAATTATAAACAAGCTTATTGAGTTGTTGCTGTAGCTAGCTTTATTTATGAATATATTGTCCTCTTCAGAATCTTACCGTTATTTAAGACCGACCCTCTCTGTTCACTTCATAGATGCAACATGTTCACACAATGATGTTCTAATTATTTACACATTGTCCTTGTTTATCAGTACTTATTCAGTACGCCCGTCGTTTAGTCTGCCCGGGTTATTCCGAGAACACGAAACGTGTGGGAAACTTTCTATTTCACCTAGCGACTCGTGCGCAGCTCAAATGCCGACGCGTATTACGAGGAAGATAGCGGATGCACTGTTATGTTTTTAGAATTTATAACGATGTCGCGAGGACAGTAATACCGCATACCAATAATAAAAGAGAAGCCCGAAAACCAAAAAATGGACATCGTATTAACTAAGCTCTGATCCTAACAAAAGCTTTTCTCTATCATAAGGAACCTGATGAGGGTTTGCCCAGAGTTGGCATAAAGTAGTTATGAGAGCATCCTAAAGTCCCAGGACCTGTTTTTCAAAATATTCCAAGAGTGCTATCCAAGCGTGATTTAATTTGTTTACCTCAGGTTTTCAATGTCCTGGCTCCGGCACACTAAATCATTGATACACCTACAGGGCTGCCCCAATCTTTTTAATGGAAATGATGATGGTGCTATCGCACTCGAACCGTGACGTCATCACTTCCAGTTTTAGCCTTATCATTTAACAGCATCATGGTCATTCATGGCCATGTGCATCATCATAACTCGTATGAAAAGTGGATGCCAAGCCATTACTTTGCTGTTTAATAATGACCACCATAGCTCCAATTTACTTTACTTTAATTACTTAGTGTAAAAACCCATGTAACAACATAACTGCCGCTATTTCAACCAGCATCTGCCAACAATAGTATTTTTTGTATACTCATTATAAACGACCTTCGCATCAAAATAAATACTTACAGACGCAAATTCTTGTTGTAAGAATTCGATCTGCGTAAAACATCGCCACCATGACTTAACTAAATTGCACGATTTCTGTGGAATTATCACTAAGCAGATAAACACGAGGAGAGCGATTTTTCTGGCAGTTTCTGGTTACAAACTGAAGCCTGTATGGGGCTAAATAAGGGCATTTAGGGGTTAGAGGTCCTGCTGCAATTGTTCGGGGATCCCAAATAATCCCAATACGTTGTATTGTATTGGGATCCCCGAACAATTCTAATTTTTTTTTCGATTGATGCTCTGCTTTGGGCAAAACCAGGCTGGTTAGCAGGTTCAGCCCTGAAGCTGATAAATTGCTGATAGTGTGGACGCTGATTTGACGCAAACGATGACTACAGAGATCCCAATTCCCGAATATTTAACTAAGGACCTACTTTAATTACGGAAGGTACTGGTTATTACTGGTATCTACTTACTGAGCCAATATCATACGGTAGTAATGTAAGCATTTACAAAACTGCAGCAGCAGAATGATTCCTTCTAGCCTCCTACATTTAGAAAAACATCAAAAACGACAAAACTTTACAATATTTTATAAATATGTGTGAGCACCATGTATCTAGCACATAATTCATTTATCTGTCATTGGTTAATTTTTAACCGACTTCTAAAGGGAAGTCTAGGTTTTCAATTCAGATGTTTATAATATGTTTTATTTTTTATATAACATGTTCGGGCATAACTCCATCATAAATATAGACGGATAATGTCAAAGAATTTTGAAATTATCCGTGTTTGTTTGAAAGGGTATACTTCCGAAGTGGTCCCATTGCCATCAGGTCAGGATCTGATGATGGGGTCCTGCAGAAATCGAGGGAACTCTTCAAATATTATAGGCACACCAATAGCGATTTGGGTATTTTTTATAGTAACTGGCGCAGTTACTCTCGGGAAGCACCATTTGGTGAAGTGGAACTGATGTTGGACACCACAGATGGCCACCGGAACTACTCAATATTAAGTGTTTCATGGGTTGCGATTCGAATACTTTTATATGGTTGCCAAGCAATTTATGCTCGTCACAATGCATAATATGGAGAAGTGGAGCTGATGGTGAAGTACCAGGAGAATTCCTCAACGATTAACGTCCCTGCGTCGGCAAAAGCAATATTTTGTAAAAGGTGAAGAGCAGTTGACATTAGGCTATTGTAACTTAGATAAATTACAAATTGACCCACAAAAAAGTGAAAATTAAAAACTTTTTTAGTAAAAAAACACTACAAAGTGAAAAATAACTTAAATTTTGGAAGTAGGTGTCGTTGATTTTGTATTTTCGTTATTTGCCACCGACTTTTTAGTAATATTATTCTAGGTGCATCGTCTTCATTTAAAATTATATAATAAAAGTAAGTGTATAGGTACAAAATATTGTAAAAGATTTTAAAAGAGTAACGGTGGAGTTTCGTGCCCATTCTTCCCCATACGTAAACTACTTTTTGGAAGAGGCGACTAGAATCAATTCTATTTTTTTGTTAATTTTGATGTTCAAAAGAGCCTTTTCAGTACTTATTCGTAGCAAGCTACTCGTTCTGAATCGAATAGGTACCTACTTTAAATTATTTTCTAATTCCCACCACGATCAATGTCATTACGTTATACGAGTAATCAATCAATACGTTTACTTTAGAGCTGTTAGCTGTTCAAACTGACACATCGGTCAACCACTTAACAGATTACAGTTTGGAAAGCATGTAGAATATGTACCTACCCAAAAGGGAAATAAATGAGGCTGTTCTTAAGACCCAGAATGTAAAGGTTTTCTAAAAAGGTTCCTTACTACTCCTTACTTGGAACTCAAAACTTATCAACGACAATGCGCAGGAAACCTACCAACATCAGGCCTCTACCTCTTCACAGTCCCCCTCAATTAAAGACCACAAATTGCCCTTTATTAGAATTCTATTTTTATGAACCGACGAAAATAAATCTGTACGTAACATCACCAACAAGTAGGGAAAACATCAAAGGACTTTGGACTTTCCTATTACTTTCTCAAAGTTATAGTGTGTTCCGTTCCGCCAATAAAAAAATTGAAGGATTCCAAAACAGTAGTAGCCATTGTAGTTATTTAAGTAACATCTATCCGTCTGGCTGGTTTCAATTCAACCTTCAAGTACTCGAATAGGTAAATACATCAATATTTGAAGTTATAATTACACCTTAAGGAAAAACCGAATGTCTGGCAGCTGCCACAACTGACCATTCTTGAGTGGAACACAAAGGTTGTTCGTCACAAATGGTCCTCGCTTCGTCATAGTCAGACGTCTTCATTGCGGCAACACTGGTGGGTCTTCCCCGGCTTCATAACGTTCATTATTGGAAATCAGGGTGAATGTTGGCGTCTTCCAAAGTCAATTTAATTTAAAGAAAGATAGGTACATTTAATACCTAATTGTTGCGTCGAATCTGGGGTCCCGAGATTTCACCTGGTTTTGCAGCAAGCATAACGCAGGGTTTCATAATACCTGTTTTGATAAGGTATAGAAAACTTGAACGTAACTTTCGGGACAACGAACTACAGACACACAACCGTCCGACCTTGAAATTCCGAGGTTTTTGGGAATTTTGAAGTGTAGAATAGAATTAACGGTTCCCGGTTTAGACAGAGAAATATGTAGTGCTCCTTTGCTTTATATCACGATGAAGTACTACCTACCTTTACCTTCAAACAATAATAACTAGGTAAATTCATTTATACATGATAGGTACTTGCGACGAGGTTTTTGTTTAGCCGCCAGTGGGAGTGTAGCGGTCAAAAGGTCAAACCTACAAAGCTCAGAATTACTTCAAACTAGGTACAAACTCAATAGTTTTGATTACTTTTCATGGCATTTAACCAGTGTTCTGCTCATAAGACCAGGCAAATAAGGAAATAGCGTGGATGAAGATAATCAGATATTCATAAGCAATTTATTAAAAAGTCAGCACAGTCTTCTCACAAATGATTGGCAATAAAATTGCTGACTTGTCAGAATAAAAGCTAAATTGCATTGTATTTGTATGACGAAATTATGGTGCAGAATCCTAAAAAAACCTATGTCATGTGTAGTTTCAGTTTCACAGAGAACTGTACAGATATTTTATTATGACTACTGATAGAGCCGTTTAGGAAATGGAAAAGCATGAAAATCACATTAAGTTTATCTAAGTAATATGGCTCACATTGTAGTCACTTAATGGCTGAGGTAAATATAAAAACTCAAGGTTATTTCTGGGTACTTACTTAAGTACTTACATTTTTTTTTAATGATGTAAGTATAGTTCCTATTGTATTACATACAATAGGATTTAAACCACTCAACATAGCTGGGTTCAACCTGATTACACTGTTTCCTGGGCTAAATACAATTAATGTAAGTACCAACTGATGAACAAAGCACATTAATCATCATCATAATAAATAAATAAATCATGATTTCAGCCGAAAGACTGCTGAACATAGGCCTCCCCCAATACACACACATAAGGGACATTAATACTTAATGATTTTTACTCACAAGTAATGGAATAGGATGGAGTCTGCTCTATATGTAACAGAATTTTAATTATCTAATTTGTTATTTTGAAATAATATTTGGACTTTCTAAAAATAGCAATTTAATCAGAATATAGTTTGGTTACAGATTCAAGTTTGGTGCCAAATATAACATCAATAAGATAAAAGTTTTTAGAGTATTTTGCCATTTTTATCTGGCATGTGGTATTAAATTGTTGGTGGAATTTATTTTATTGTGGTTTATTTGTTTATTATACAATACTTACTGCATTGCATTTACTACCCCTACATGAATTAGTACAAAATAAAATCTAAATGAAAGAGAATTAAGTAGATGAACTAAGAACAGAAATGACACTAGGGCCTGTTTCACACTCTGTAGGTACCAATTGGGATCTAGGCAAATTCAATCTTCCAAAACGATTTGAAAATGACCCAGAGTTTCTATCAAATCATCAAGAGGTGTTTAGATTAAATTACTTTTAAAACTGTGCAAAAAATTTACATGAGAGTGCTTCAATAAAAACAAAACTCAGAACTCACAACATTATAAATAATCACAAATTCTTCACTAAAATAAATACTATTCCAGTCACAAACACGTCTAGATGCATTTGTTTGTTTTCCCATTTAGTATCACATTACGGTGAATCACATGCGTAGGTTAAAACGTAATGTGATAACAACTATTGGCGCAAACTGATAATTATAATCTATGCTTTAACATGCATTGAATGTCCATGATATAGCTATGCAAAGTTAAGTGGTTTTATAAAAGTGATCAGGTAATAAATTAGAAGTGTTAGCTTTTGTTTGTGTAGTGGAAAATGATATGATCGGACATTGATCATGGTTCAAGTTTTTTCTGATGGCAGTTTTGTATTCAACGGAATAAGTCTCATGGTCATGTTCTGAGATGATTTTCTTCTAATATGGGTTTTGCTGGTTAAACTCAAAGCATTTATATTAAGTACAGGCACTTTTGAATTTTCAAGGAGTCGGTCAGTCAGAAAGATGAAGCTAGTTGCCCACTCCAAAGCGTAGTAGGTAGCACAAGATATAAAAATATAGTTATAAAGTATTGGATACATCATTCATTTAAACCACGTTTAAGGGTTCTCAGTGTCATTATTTTCTGTGGAATATTGACACAACAACTCTTGAATGCGGTTAAGATGTGCTGATCACATTCATTGTAATTGGTGCATTTAGCACTTGAAACGCATTTAAACACACTCATGCCTTCTTTTCATGGGGTAGGCAGAAACTACAGAACCCCACCTGCTAAAATGCCTACATGCTTCTTAATATAAAATATTTATAGTTATTTACGCACAAGCTTCTTTCGGTACTTCCTGACAAGTTTCTTATCTCCGTACATAGTATTATACTACCTGTGTCTCTACTATCTACCATATTTTTTATTTTTATATTTTTTCACACAAGTAATCTTTTCCCTGTTGCTGTGACTGAGATTGACGTATACCTTTGGTGTGATACAATATGTGTGTTCTATGTTATTGGGTTTGGTTTCCGCACTTAGTCCTTCAGATGGACCATTGTGTACGGGCCATGGTGACCATCGGTAGTTATTCCAACCAGCCCACCGCCCCCAGAAATTAATGAAATCTCCTGGTCTATTCAGAATGTTGTGTGAACAGACATGTCATGCCATGTGACAGACATACGAACAGGATGTGTTTCCTTGTTTTGTAATGTCAATTACTTTTACAACATACTATTGTATAGAATCAAGTTCTTCTAACTTAACAGACAGCTGTGCTGCTGGTGAGTTTGTTGCGCCACTTCTTCCCAGCTAAAGCACTTGAAGTGGTGGAGAGGGGACTGTCTTATAATGTAATTTTGAAGTTCTAAAACTGCTGTTTCTGACCCTAGTCTGAATAATGACCTTTGATTTTGATATTGTCTGTCTGCATTAAGTATTAAACTTGACTAACTTGTATTGAAGATAACACACACACATGACATAACTTGTGTTTCATTGGCAATGCCTGTGGTGTACTAACCATGATTATTATTCTATTTCAATTACGTAAAAAATGCAACCACCTGTGTTTAAAACATGAATTCTAGCACTACTGATTAAAGAAACAATGGGAAAACTAAGATATTGTTGTGTTTACTATTACAAAAGTAATCTTTGACAGTTGACTTGCCCTTCGTCAATGTAATGTGATATAAGTAATATATTACATATACAGTATATTACTTATTCAGAGTGATATAACAAGCACTTGTGCACTCAGTTATAACAGATACGGAGCAAAATTATTATGCATGCAGGACCTAATCAAGTACAAACTTAGGATTTCATAGTGATATCCTATAAAGCAAGGAATCTGCTTTATTTAGTGTAGGTATTACTAAATACTTAACATAATAGGAGGTTCATCAAAATATCCTGTCAATTAATTTCCGATATTTCAAACATTTAAGTGGGAGCAAGTTCGGCGCATTATCACAGACTCGATAATATAATTAACACTTACAAATCATCATCGGAGCTGCCAGAGCTGTAGTTTATCGGGAAACCCATGCCCTTTTTCCAATCCTGGTCCGTAGAGTTATCCATTTTGAAAAAATCCCGAAAACTTGTTTATCACAGGCAAACACGATTCCCGCTTCACCACAACAAAGTCACTTTACCACTACACAAAACAACCTTAATCACCCACGGAATTTGCACAACACTGCCTAGATACGAACTTTACAGTAAATGTCATGTTTAGACATTAATTTCGCTAGGAATTAACCGGTATTTCAATAAAAAATAGTCCACAGGAACAGAGCACCCACGTCTTATCACTTATCACACGACTGACAGAATGATAATGTGTCAAGGTGTCAACTGTCAATTTACAAAATTGTCAAGTCTTGCCAAATTCGAAAAATAGAGCTGCTCCTGCCACAGATAATACCATACGTACCATATTGTTGACCGATTCATACTTTTCCGGGTATTTCTTGTTTTGGATCTATGCCATAATTTAATCAATTAATGTTACAGACATTTGCACTAGCTAATACTACAGCCTGTTACCTCGGTATAATATTCAACAAGCAAGGACGAAGTTCACTATATAAAATAAATAACTATAATTCCAATTGTAATTGGCCAGCTAGCAACATCAAGATTTTCCTTACTGTAGAAATACTTTCGGACTAAAAGCACCATTCAATGTAGGTAAATTAATCCAGGATAATATTTTATTTCATTACTTCAGTAAAAACATATAAAGGATTAGCGACCCATTGTCCTGCGAAGAGGAAACAATCATCAATAATTTTATTATTATTCATTCCATTAAACTTTCGCGATATCTGTAATGAAATCGCTGAGTAAATCATGGTTATCGTTCATTCATCAATGAGGTACTTTCGCATTACCATGTTTGTCAAACAATATAATGATTATTACATCACACAAAATATCACAAAGTTAATGACAATATCTATTAATCATGCAATGTTTGATACATTGCATGATCAATACCACAAATGAATTAAGTGGGTCGGTGACTTTATTGGAGAATATTACGGGTTATTTCTCAACCCGTAATCACTTTCTAATTAGGAATTTTATTGGTTACACAAGTAGGTACTGATCTAAGTATGAATTTCTTCAATTAAGTAACATAACATCACGCCAGTACTTTTTCCCCAAAATGTTGGGCAGAGGTTTAGAGCAGCTACATCGACATTACGCTAATAAAAGTCCCATGTAATAGGAGGCGAGTCTATCACGTAAGAGAGACTTGATAAGATCGCCCTCAATATTTTATGTTCACACCTACCATTGTTCACAAACTTATTCACAAAATGACCGAAAGATATAGTGGCACAACTCCTTCATTAAATTAGAGTAGGTACATGTAAATACTTAGGTACAGTAGAACCTCAGAGGTATCTAGTATGTCAAACCTACTCTACTGTTCAAATCTCAGAACCTATAATAATACAAATCAAATCAAATAATAAAAAATAATAAATAAAAATTAATAATCAAATCTTTTGTTCAAATCAATGTAGTACGTCCAGTATTTATGTGTATTATCTATGGTAGTGCGACAGTAGTAGGAATATAGATAGGTTGGCACTACAATGTCAATGCGGGGTTTCCTTAGCTGGGTCACGCAAGTCACTGCTCCACCAGTTAATAAGCCATAATGCGCCTAATTTCTCTCTTATGAAACATACATTTCTTTTTACTACAAATTGCTCATTACAAAGTAGCAGGCGTTGTTAGTTACATTGAAAAGGAGGTAATGTTTAGGTAAGCTGCGTCAAATCTACAAGGTATACAAATTATAAATATATAATATCACGTCTTTGCCAGTCTATTATTGTCCTACTGCAGGGCAAAGGCCTCTTCTCATACAGAGAAGGCACGAGCATTGATCACCACGCTTGCTCAAGACGGGTTGGTGATTTCAGACTTATTTTAACTATAGATCCAGTACCTTGAATCTGAATCGTTTTGGAACAGATTGCTAATGCATTGCTTCATAAGTTCAAAAAAAAAATCTGCTCAACAACGTAAATAACGCAATGAATGTTGTTGAACTGTCAAAATGAAACAGATTAGTCGTAACCGTTTATGAAAATGTGTTATGTAATTAAGGTACTGGTTTCTTCACGATGTTTTCCTTCAGCGATGTCAGTAATGTCCAAAATAAAATCAGAAAGTAGGTACATATGAATTGAAAAAGTCACATAGAAAATTGCCTGGATTGGAACACAAACATGAGAGGCGAAGCCATTAATCACTGGGCCATCCCGACATCCACACCACGCCTGTTCCCCATAAGTTGGGAGCAGCGTGCACGTGGGAAATAGCACGTCTGTTTTACTGAATTAAGTAAGTACCTAAACATACAATTTAAAGAATAATGAGATTACATACATAAAGCTCTCACCATAACCGAGCAACGACCGGCAACTAAACAAAACCATGAATCTGTTTCCGTAGTTTCGAGCACGTGCTCAAAGCAACAAAGCCAATGAGCCAACACGTGCCGATAGCAGCACGTTGGCGACACAATGTAGCTGCTAATAGAATCACAGATAGACAAACAAATCTAGGTATATACCTAAAGGAGACTACAATACTAGAGCCTCCAACATAATTATAAGTATCTACATAGAATCGCGCTCACATTCAACCCGCTCTCTCTCCTAGAGAGACCATAGGAGTCTAAGAGGTCTGTAGGCCCCAGTAATGGGATCAAGCTAATATGCAGCTATAAATTTCAATTGGTAGTTATGGGTTTCCATCTACCGCGACGTATGAAAAGCGTGCCAATAGTTGTGCTTGTGTACTGCGTAAGTAGTATGTAATAACCACTTTATAACTAGCTGCCATCATGTATTGATTGTTATGTTACTAAATAAATGCTGGTACAGTAAAAAAAAATCTCTCTCTCGGCAAACTTCGTGTTTCGTCAGTCGTCGGATATCTATCAGTTGCCCTTGGACGCTCTGGAAGTATACAAAGTCTGACTCTGTTTATTAGTTGTACTGTAAGTTGGTAACGTTACGTATTGTGCGTCCTTCGGCATATGTACATTTTTAATGATGCATGAGGGCTGTACCTGCAGCTGTTTTTAGAAAGGTGGGCGTTGGTGGAAGCTAAGAATCCATTGGTAACTTTTAAAGGGATAAAAAAAATCTCCAATGGCATGATCTAGGCCTGTGCCTTACTAACTTTGTTTATTACCCGTTGGTGCGAGCATTTTTTTTTAAAAACCCCCTTTTAATTGTGAAAATATTATCGGCCCAAATTAAAACCTAGTAAGGGACAAAACAGTTTCCGCATTTATTTACCTAGTAGCTTTTGCCGGCGACTCCGTCTGCGATCTAAGATGAAAAGCTTATGACCTCTAGGTCATGTTTTACCCACTTGCCAAATTTCATTCAAATCCGTTCAGCCGTTATAGCGTGAAAGCGTAACAAACAAACAAACTCACTGTCGCATTTATAATATTAGTTAGGATTAGGATAAGTCAGGATTATTTAGGATTAGTTAGGATTAGTGAGGATTAGTTAAGTTTAGTGAGGATTACTTAGGATTACTTAGAATTTATTTAAACTTAATGTACCGTCAACTGCCCTAACTTCGCCTGGCGTCCTAAGTTTGCCTATAATGAAAAATATGTAATATCTTTTTCATGTTACTTGTATGGCAATCGAAACTTTGAGTTTTCATAGAGAGCTTTAAGTTTCAATTGTCATACAAGTAAAATGAACAAGTTAATACATCTTTTTCATTATAGGCAAACATTGGATGCCAGGCGAAGTTAGGGCAGTTGACCGGTACCTAAGTAGGTACAGTAGTGGTTTATAGGCTGAAATCAATTTTATTTCCACGCATTTCCTATTAATTCCTATTTATAAAAATAAAAAAACACAATAAGTAAAACCTTTTAATTTTTTTCATCGTGTAAAATACATTGGCCAAACATACCCGGGCTGGTCGCTCTTGTAGCCGGGCAGCCAAGGCCAATAAAGTTTCGGCTGCGTTTTGATGAACTCATGAGAATTATCACATGTTTCACAGTTCTTGTAGATCCTGAGCGACATTACCATTATTGGTAGGATTAACATGAATTTCATCAACGCCTGTAAGAAAAGTAAAGCAAAAACGTAAAAAGAGCTTCTGTGTGTGGGTAGGTACAGTGGGTCGCATGTCAGTGGTAACACTTTGAGCTTGAACTGACCTAGCGTATAACGGACTTTCAATAGAATAGGTCAGCATAATACTGCGTTTTGTTACCACTAAGTTTAAGTGCCAATGCCACTAAAGTACCAATCAATCTGCCTAGCCATGTTGGGGTCAGCTTCCAGTCTAACCGGATGAATAACAGTATTTTACATGGAGCGACTGCCTATCTGACCTTCACAACCCAGTAACTGAGTAACACGGTACCCCTTGGTAAGACCGGTTGTCAGACTTTTGGGTTTCTGATTTGTAAACGCCTGTCAAAAATCTACGAATGATAGCCGCGACCAATGGCTTAACGTGCTTTCCAAGGCACGGAGGTGTCTCGATAAGTAATGGATTGTCACCCATCCACGAACCGACCGCGGCAAGCGTAGCTTAACCTTCGATGGACCCGTGGGGCTGTTAGTATTTAGCCACAAGCCACTAACACATGCCGTACCTATATATTAATACGAGTAAGTAGGTAATCAAATAATGTTTGTAACAAAGGTGTCCTGATAAATATATATAAATCCTACAACTTTTTTTATAGTGTATTTGGCTACTTACTGAAAGGTTGTGTTGCATCATTGACACCCTCTTTTTGTAACCTAAAAATAAATGATTAATAAAATGGAAATAATTCGCAAACAAAATAAAAAGTCATACTTATGACTGCAAGCGAGCATTGTGATCAGTAGTGCTCATACCTTCTTTGAATGAGAAGAGGCCTTAACCCTGCAGCGGGACAATAATAGGCTGGCATTATTATAACTGGCAAGAAAATGTAACATGTTCCCCACTTTTAACAGCTCGTATAACTACAAAACACGTATAGTCCGTTCCAAAAGTTTCTGATGAAAGTGTAAAATTAACCTTGATCAGTTTAAATTCTTACGCAATCACTCATCAAAGGAAGTAACACATTCATCTGTATTTTGGAAAATTTCAACTTTATATTTCATCACTGTATACAACAATGATTAAAATTGTAATAGAAAAATCGTTGACGAACATTTCGATAAATTAACCGCAATTTTATTGTCAAATTAAAAACATCTTTACGGTGATTAAAATTAAAATCTCGTATTAAAGTATTCAAATAATCAAATCAAAGCACTAAATCTGTATATAATTGGCATCCTCTGGTTCTGGTTCGAAGCAAACTCGAGTCCAGTGCATATGTTTGGCAGCAATATACCGCGACCCAAACACTGATGCTAGAAGAGGTACAGAAAACCTTCATAAGATGCCTATTCCAAAGGTTACACCATATCTTTCCGTACATGTACCCCCTACCAACTATCTTTTAGGGACGTTAGGCTTTAACTGGTTGGAGGTGAGAAGAAGTCTTGATCAGCTCACGGTAGCCTGTAATACTTTACGGAGACGTATCGACTACCCAGAGCTCCATGGCTTTTTCTGCCGATTATTTGTGCCCGACAAATACATTAGGCACTGTCAGAGCCACCGACACAATCTGTTTGCGCAACTGTCCTCTAAAACTGTAGCCAGAGCCGAATCCCCAAATTATACGCATACCTACGTCTGGTGTTCTGTGAGAGAAAGTAAGTTAGGGAGTCCACTGTTCTTTGTTAGTTTTAAACTTTATTGGTGTCAATGTTATAATTGTTTCTATGTTAATTAATGTAATTGGCATTTTACCATTTTAATTAACTATCCTACATTTGTTTACACTTTGATCAGATAGTTTTGGAACAGGCCATATGTAGATGCATTTTGATTTATTAACACAAACTTTTACTAACTCAACTTCCCACTGTTGTCATTAATGCCATGAATAGGTTACTGGTTCACTTTATCACGAAAAATACAAACATCAGTCAACATGTCCACCTTGTTGGAAATGCAAGGCTTTTTTGAAAACATTGCTATGTTTTGATTTTCACTTTCTTTTATGAAGGCTTTCATTGTTTTCTTTTTAACGCAACTGTAAACAAACGCTTTAAATACTTCCTGTAAGATAAAGAACTAAACGTGTTAAGAAAAGTAACGTTAATCGGGGTTTAAAAGAGTATAACGTTTGAAGATCGCGTTTGTAGGAGCCGGGTAGTAGTTTGTGCGGACCAAGCTGAATAGGGTTGCGTTCACGTAAACAGAATATAAAAAAATTACAAACAAACAAGAAATAGCTTTTAATAATAATAACAAAAAATCAAACCTTTTCTTAAGAAATGCTAAAATAAACGACTTTTTTAGCCGTGGGTATACATGTTGGTTTTACGAGGTCGTGGCTAAGTAATAACAGCCGCATGGGTCGATCCATCAGGTTAAGCTACGCTTGCCAGGGTTGGTCTGTGGATGGGTGACCATCTTTACATACCGAGACTCCTCCGTGCCTCGGAAAGCACGTTAAGCCGTTGGTCCCGGCTGTCATTCGTTGATCTTTGACAGTCGTTACGGGTCGTCAGAATCCCGAAAATCTGACAAACGTCTTACCCCGGGGTATCGTATTACCCAGTTACTGGGTTGTGGAGGTCAGATAGGCAGTCGCTTCATGTAAAATACTGGTATTCTGCTGCATCCGGTAAGACTGGAAGCCGACCTCAATATTGTTGGGAAAAGGCTAGGCAGATTGAAATTTTCTAGCAAGTTTTAAATAAATTTGTATGATTTCTTAAAGACTTCTGATTACGATGCTCACAAATATTTAACTGAAAATTGCGTTTTCTTTGTGACAATTATACCGCCATAGCATTCGTAGTTCTAATCGTATCGTGTTCTGTTATTGATCAAATGTGAATCAATATTATTAATGATCAATTAAAATATAGGCAGTAACGCGGGGGGTTCCATAAGGCTCAACTTTGGTTCTGTATTGTTTATAAGTATAACGTACATATCATCGTACCAGTATTAGTGAATGGGTCCGTTCCGTTGGTCCGTTCTTAACATCAACCTCGCCTGGTGGAAAGCGAAGGGGTATCGTTACTTTTTATTCATACAAACAGCGATAAAACCAAATCAGACTTTAAACACTGGGGAAGTAAAAAACATAATAAACTGTTTACGACATTTTTTTATTAGTTATCTTGCACTGGTATAAACTTAACTTAAAGACCTTAATTATAAGCAAAGTAATAGTACAAACATACAAAAATATATCTGAGGGCTTAATGGTCACGATCCATGATCCTGATCGTATCCCTGAACTCTCGGCTGTCATGATCATCATTTCCCTTCGTCATCGCGAGCCAGTCTCGAGCTTTATCTTTTTTAATTTTCTTCTGGTACACTACGAAGCCATCCTTCGTCACATATGAGACCACAGGAGTGAGGACCTCTCGCTTTTTGCTGTTCTTCGATGATGACCTCACTTTGTTTCTGGATCGCCGATAATCAGCACTCTTCGAACACGACCCTTCACTTGAGGACGATTCCATATTGATACGTTTGCGTTTATGTTTGCGACTCTTCCTCCGAGGTTTGTCAGCCTTCTTAGAGTGATGGGGCATTACAACCATGGGTAATCTGCCGCCGTTCATGGGGAATGCCATTGGCATGTGCATCGGGCCTGAAGGCATTCCAGGTAAACGGGGCATATGAGGCATCATGAGAGGACCGTTAGGCATCTGCATCATTTGACCACCATTGGGCATCTGCATCATGGGTACACCATTAGGCGGCTGCATCATGGACCCACCGTTGGACAACTGCATCATAGGTGGGCCGTTGGGCATATGCATCATGTGCATCAGTGGCTGCCCCTGCTGGAAGGGGTAAGGGAAGGATGGTGGAGGCATAAACTGGGACGTGGTGATCGCTATCAAGACCAACGCCAACGATTGAGTCACGGAATGAAGACCCATCTGGAAGTTTTCAAACTAAATCAACTAGAAACCGAAATCTCTCTTTCAACTAATATTATTTGAGGGTATTTACCATGGTGCACTGATACTAATGAATAAAATTCTGTCCCGCGAAAAGAAATAATATGTAATTTAACTTTTCAACCTTCTACATTATAGAAAGAAGTAACAAGCTTCAGATTTGGTAGTCGATTGCAAGAAAAATCTAAATTTTTAGCTATAAATAGTACAGGCTCAGTGTTACAGCACAATGCTTTGCTGTAAAACTTTTAAACAACATTACATAAATAGGTGCATGCATTTGTAATTCCAATATGTCCCTCCCCCTTTTTGATTACGGATCAATTGTTTTAAAAATCCACATCACGGATTATTAGGCATGTAGTAGGTACCGTCAAAACGAAAACTATTATCGGATTGTAAGTTATGCAGGTGCAGTACCTAAGCATCCAGCTGTGCATAAATGAAATCGAACTGTACTTTATCAGTTATATGCTCTCGATTGTCATTACGTAATATTATCAACTCGAGATCATTCATTGTTTCGGGCTGTTATGATTATCGGAGATCCAGTTTTTTACAAAAAGAAAAAGTACACCGAAACTGGAAATTGAATAATCATGTTTTCTGTTAAAGAGTTGTAAATCAATGGCGATGCATAAGAGCTATTGTGACGGCATTACGCAAAAATCAGCTTTTTCGTGCAATACGTTCTCGTTTCTATTGTTTTTGTAGCCAACACCTGTTAGCGACGGTTTTACAAAAGGCTTTACTCAGCTGCCAGGGATCCATTAGAGTACCTGAATTTGGCTCCGGCGGTTACAACCGATGGACGGAAGTAAGTGATTTAGTTTAAAAGTAGTGATTTTTGTTTAAAATTAACTTTTTTTCAAGCGGTAAAATAAAATTACATAAACAAAAATCCTTTTATGATAATATTATAGTAAAGTTAACAGCCGCACGGATCGATCGATCTGGTTAAGCTACGCTTGCCGCGGTCAGTCCGTGGATGGGTAACCATCTTAACATACCGCGACCCCTCCGTGCCTCGGAAAGCAATTGGTCCCGGCTGTCATTCTTGGATCTTTGGCAGTCGTTACGGGTCGTCAGAAGCCCGAAAGTCTTTTTTTTAGATGGGAAATTATCAAATAACAATAACTCCCGCTCCTGCGGCGACTAGGGGCGCCATGGCGCCTCTCTAACCACTCCTCAAAGAGGGGACTTATCGCCACAGTTGTGGCGTGCCCAGCGCTAGGTTGCGACAATCGCACCCTCCATGCCGCCATGAGATCCCGCCGGAGCTCTGTCCGCTGTGCCTTGATTTCTCGCGGCAGCGGAGTTACGACCCGGCGTTTCACCTCCTCTCGCCACTCCCAAATGTGCGCGAGGACTTTTGCCTCCAGATCCCATGGCGGTAGTCCGGCATGGAGGCTCGCCGCCTCACGGGACACCGTGCGGTATCCTTGGACCAGCCTAATGGCCATGACCCTTTGGGACGCATTCAATCGGCGAGCTGGTCGTAGCCTTAAAGAACGCGCCCAAACCTGTGCCCCGTAAAGGGCCATGGACCGCACGACTCTCGCGTAGAGCCTCCGGCAGGAGGCGTTTGGACCCCCTAGATTGGGCAGAAGCCGCTTCAACTGTCGAGGACGAGTCCCAGGTACTTCATCGTCGACTCGAAACCGATGTGAACCCCTCCTGCCGTTATCCGGGAACCCGACATAAAACACATGGCCTCGGACTTGTGCAACGCCACCTCGAGTCCCAGTTGCCGGATCGGACCGTGCCCGAAAGTCTGACAACCAGTCTTATCAAGGGGTATCGTGTTACCCAGTAACTGGGTTGTGGAGGTCAGATAGGTAGTCGCTCCATGTAAAATACTGGTATTCAGCTGCATCCGGTTAGACTGGAAGCCCAACATAGTTGGGAAAAGGCTAGACAGATTGATTGATTAAAGTAAAATGTTGTGTTTGTTACAGACAAAAATGAAGATAATATTACATAGCTGGTTACTGCTTGTTAGTTTATCAACTACATTGGCAGCAAATGATCCGGACCTGCCACTATGTCCCACTAACCTACAGTTTTTTCCACAAAAACTTCCCATGCATTGCAGGATGCCAAGAAACGCAGATCCCGAGGCATTCCCAGATCTACCACAGTATCCCACTTTACCTCCGTTACCTGAATCATACTTCCAAAGCCCATATCCAGATAAGCAGCCACCTCCAATCCCGATTCACATTCCACCGTTCCCAGGAATGCCGGGAGGCATGCCAATGCCTGGCCACATGGGAGGTCCAATGGCAGGACAAATGCCCGGAATGCCAGGAGCCATGCCCATCCCGATGCCGATCCCAATGGTGGGAGGACCTCCGCACAAACTGCCGGTTATAGTTATGCCGTTTTACTCTCAAGACCACTCATTTAAAAAGCCACAACCACACAAACCTCGTAAACATCGTGAAAAGAAGAGAAAACCGCATAAGAAGAAAAAGAAATACAACGACTCCGACCCCGAATCGAGTTCCTACGAAGAGTCAGAATCAGAATCCAGTGATAGGAGCAGCTCTAGTGATCACGGTTTTTGGAAAGGGCGCAGGAAAGCACGGAGGAAGATGACCAGGAGATCGAACCAACAACACAGGATGAGGAGGACGGAATTAAGAAATAAGAGAAAAGATTTACTTACTCCCATTCTCCAGTACGTAACAAAGGATGGGTATGTAATTTTTGAGAAAAAGATATCTAAAAGTGAAGCCAAGGACTGGTTAAAACCACGAACTGAAATAACTGAAGTCAAAGAAGAAAAATACGCAGAAAAAAACGCAGAAAAACCTGATGAAAAACGCCAGGAAGATAAATTGTTTAATTCAAAAAGCGCTGAAGAATTTTTTAAGTTAGATGAAGAAGATCAACGCATGAAAGCTATGGAGATGAAGGAGGCGGCTGAGATAGAAGTCACAACAAGACAGCAAAAAGAGAAAAGACAGCATCGACCATTAAAATTTAATGCTTTGATAAATAAGAGCAATGAAAGTTGAACGTCATAACGTTAATGTTACATTATTTATTTTTATATGAGTTTTCTCCACACACATAACATTTAATTAAGTTTAAATCTTAAGAAATGAAATTGAATTCTTTCATTGTTTGTTTTTACTTATTGAAATTTTCATAAAACTACGAATAAATAGACTTTAGGTTAGCTAAACAATGTATAGCCTGCTGAGGTGGAGATTGCCGATTAAGACTTCCCAAAACTACCAATTACTAAGTAGTTTTGTATATGTTACCGGCCAAACCCAATTTTAGGATGAACTAGTTTCGCCTAGGCCAAACCAGTTCTCTCTACACGCGATAGGACAAACCAGTGTCGCCTAGGCCAAACTCGTTCATCCTGTTACCGATAGGATAAACCAGTTTAGCCTAGGACGAATCGGTTTATCCTAGTTAGAATTTACATGCTTTAGGATAAACTGGTACGTCCTAGTCTGAACTTATTTTACCTATTTCATTCTGGTTTACCAAGACCATCTCACAAAATTTGTTCTCCTTCGTGCGTTAACATCAAAGAGGGCTGAAGAAGTGGCGTAAAAACCGGAAATAGTTAAAATAAGTTCAGACTAGGACGTACCAGTTTATCCTAAAGCATGTAAATTCTAACTAGGATAAACCGATTCGTCCTAGGCTAAACTGGTTTATCCTATCGGTAACAGGATGAACGAGTTTGGCCAAGGCGATACTGGCTTGTCCTACCGCGTGTAGGGAGAACTGGTTTGGCCTAGGCGAAACTAGTTCATCCTAAAATCGGGTTTGGCCGGTAACATATATATCATAATACTTCTACTTTCAATTAACTGTATATACCTACGTCTGTGGCAAAACTGACTACGACTGCAATGGACCATAGCTAGCGGGTAGGAGAGCTCAATACAAATTATTATATCTGAAAAAGTTGATCTACTCCTGTACCTACTATATTAGTATTTTTTGGGCTTGAATGGGCCTGAGCTTTCTGACTGACCGACTCCTTTGACAATAAAAAAGTGCCTGTAAATGTTTTAATTAATTAATAGACAATTATATCGTTTATTTGCTGCACACAAAAGACATAGCACAAAATACAAAAACACGATTAAATAATAACTAAATACATGAATACTATTTAGTAATTATTACCATGAGTGTAGCTCATGGTAATAATCTGTATGGTCCCAATATACAATAAAATAAAATAAAGAAGGAAACAAGACATTGTGATGACTATTGGCTAATACACTTTAAAATAATTAAACATACAAAGTGCGGTGTGCGTCTCATGTGTATAAATGGTTTGACTTTGAGTTTGGCCACCCTTGGATGGTAGAGGCATTAAGTACGCCGTTGCACCTTTTATTTTATTTTTTTATATTTAAATAATATTAAAATATACTTTACAATTCATTTGCTCGAAAAGAGCCTTTTCCAAGCAGTAAATTAGGGCGGAAAGTGTCACTTTTACACAGTTTTTATTATTTGAGAAAAGTTTTACAAATCACGATAACGATGACGAAAAGTCAAATTCGAAGTCGAAGTCGAAGTCGAAGTCATGATTGTTGTTTTTATCATTTATATACGTCGTCATAATGTTAGATGGCATCATAGGCGACTACCGTCAGGTTCGCTCGTTTTTTTTTTTCCTCGCACAATTCATAGTAAAACGTTGTATGATACAGGTGCGTAAGATGATTTTCGACTCGTGTCGACTTATGCACACGCTCGCTTCGCTCGCTCGTGAATAAAAATGCCACTCGTCGGAAATCACCTACCTTCCGCACTTGTAGCATAAATAACTATTTCAACACACTTGCTCGTAAAGTAGCTCTTATTGAACCGTTTTTAGGTTCATAATTCGGTGTATTAAAAACACGTGCTTTTTATTTTATATTATCGGACTAGTGCTGTAATGCCACAGATAACTAATCGGGATTTGGTTGCGACTCGCTAAAAACAATAACATTGGACTTGCCTGGGAATTGAACGCGATATCTACGTGTCACTGATTAAAAACGCACTAAATAGGATACACGTATTATCACACACACAGAATTTTTACAAACGTCAAACGACCAACCAGGCACACGACATCCTTTTTTATGTCGTCAAATTTTTTTTGTCATTGAAATACCAGTGATTGACATAATAAATATCGACTATTTGTTCAAGGACTATTTTATATTTATATTGTACTGTCAAAAATCGTGTTTTTCGGCTAGGATTTTCAAGATGCTGTTGGAGCTAGCCCGCGTTTAAAGATGCGGTCCTATTTCCTTATAAAATTATGTCGTAGGTCTTAGGTGATACGGAGACCCCTCAAGTTTTAGAATATTATTCTGCTTTAACACTGAATATGTTACGACTTATAACGAATACCTTCAAAAAGAGCACGGGTTAGCGACGTACTGCCCAAAGTCATTCAATACCGAATGTCAAAAGGAAGACTGTTTCTGGGAATTGAAACTCCAATCATATCCCCTTCAAGTGATCTTAAATCCTCCGAACTAACTAGACGAACACAATACAGGGTGGCAGGGACATCGACGTGAAAACAGTTAACATGGATTTAGTACATAATTCTGAACCCCCTGCGTGGGCGCAGGACGCTACCGTGTGGGACACCATACGGTAGCGTCCATGGGCCTCCTCTTTTCTTAAATCTATATAAATGATCTGCCAAAGGTGACTCAACATCAAATGGTGATGTTTGCAGACGACAGTAGTGCCATAGTGAAATGTATTGATCGCAGTATTTATCAAGATGACATAAATAATACACTATCGGACATAATTAATTGGCTCCGGTCGAGCCCCGCCATTACCATTTGGTAATGCAAACACGACCCCCTTAGAGCCCCGCCATCGCCATTTGGCGATGCCGTGTACACGCGGCTTTAATCTCTATTTCTATTACTATAAAGTGCTAATCTGGACTGTGGATTATTTCTCTATGGGCCTGACGGATATTCTCGTCGACTAAATCATTGGCAGACAAAAATATTCATGGACAAAATTGCAAAAAAATGTTGAATTTGACAGTTCACGCACGTCAGACGCGAGTCAAACTACGCTGGTCATGAGTGCTCGGTCCGCATGTATTTCGTTATTTTAAATGGTTTTCTTGTGTAAATCGACGGGAAGTGATATTAATTGCATTACTAAGTAGTTTTTACATCGTGGTGAATAATATGAACACTAAATAACATCGTTTGATACCTATTTTGGGCAACCAAAAACATGTGAGCAAAAGTGTCTGTGGAAAAAGTGATTGTGGTGTTGTTTTGTGTTTTGTGAGTGATTTGTGTCTGTAATCGCTGGTAAGTGCTTATTTTCTTTCATATAAATAGTTCAAATATCGTTATAAACGATAAATGAACTAAAATATAAACATCGCAAATTTAAAAACACGAAAATAGTTTTACGTAAACAGACGGTTAGTACCTATTCAAAAGTAGTAATTTTTCGTGTTTTTATTTACTGTGTTTATCTGTAAAAAATGCTCTCTTTATATAACTTATCTATTCATAATGTACCCTGCAAAATTTCGTGTAAATTGGAACAGTAGTTTTATCACAAATCGTCTTATCACTAAACGGCGCAGCCGTCGATTACAATGCGTATTTATGAATTCAAAGGGTTCCACTCGACATTTCTAAGTATTACAAAGAATCATTTGTCTAAACACGAACCCAAATCAACTAGCGATAACACCGGAGGCGAAACAAAAAACCCCGAGTGTTTTGTTTATTTAAGTGCGGTCGTAAATCTGTCACCGCGGGGGGTCGTTCGGTACTCAACGGGTATGGCACGCGCAGCGGGGAGGGCCTCTAGCGGTTAACAAAAATAATTTAGTGAATAATGCACTTTCACCAAAGAACTGAAGTACCAAAAGTAAATATCAGACATAGTAACTGTGACATTGAAGACGTTAAAGTAGCAAAATTCTTAGGTTTATTCCTTGATCCAACTTAACTGGAAAGTCCACATATATGACCTAAGTAAGAAAATAAATGGCAATGGGTAGCTCGCCGTCCGATTAGGGCCAGGCCCGGGTCTACGGCGCGTTGTGTTCCACGCGCGCCTCAAAGAGATGTCAGCACCAACTGACGGGGTCCGTAAGGGCCAATGCCTGCCAGGGTTGCGAGTTGGTCCGAAAGGGATATCGCGGCCCCGGCACACAGGCAACGGAAGGAACACGGGTGGGTTAGTCAGTAAAAGTCTGACACTCCCTCTCGCTCCGCCCAGAGCGGGAGGAGTTATTTGATGATTTCCCACCCAAAAAAAAAAAATAAAAAAATCAGCATACGCACTTTTCCAAAATGCTAGAAAAAATGATATGGATGCGCTACTAGTTGCATATCACGGCTTAGTAGCCGCAATTTTGCGATATGGTATTGTTTTTTGGGGCCATTCTACCGAAAAAGATATCGTTTTTAAGGCACAAAAAGGTGCATAAGATCAATGTGTGGTCTGAAAGTTGATGATAGGTGTGTACTATTCTTTAAATTGCTGGAAATACTTACCCTACCCTCATTATATATTTTTGAAATTAGTGTTTTCGTCAAGACAAACATGAAATTATTCTATAAAGTGTCAACGTTACGAGATGTTGCGATTCGTAGCCAATACGCAAACTCTTTAAGCAATCAGCGTTGTAAGGCTGCCTTAGTGATGGGCACGCCACAATTGTGGCGATAAGTCCCCTCTTTGAGGAGTGGCTAGAGAGGCGCCACGGCGTCCTCACCTTCCGCCTGACGCAGGTCCTCACCAGACATGAATGTTTCGGGAGGTTCCTGTTCCGAATAAGGCGGGAGGAAACGCCCGGGTGTCTCCACTGTGTGGATCGCCCGGAGGACACGGTGGAGTATACGGTGGAGGTCTGCCCTGCTTGGGCGGAGCACCGCCGTGTCCTCACGGAGGCGATCGGCGGTGGCGATCTCTCGCGTCCGGCCCTGGTTCAGGCCATGGTCCGGAGCGAGAGTGCATGGGCTCAGCATCACTTCCTTCTGCGAAGCAGTAATGCTCGCGAAGGAGGAGGCGGAGCGCGCGAGGGAAATGCAAGATGCGCGCCCTCGTGCCCCTAGTCGCAGGAGACGCCTCGGGCGTCGGGAGTCGCTAGCCGACTTCCGGCCACCGTAGGCGCGGGCATGCGGACGGTGAGCAATGGGTAGCTAGCCGTCCGATTAGGAACAGGCCCGGGTAGACGGCGCGTTGTGTTCCACGCGCGCCTTAAAGAGATGTCAGCACCAACTGACGGGGTCCGTAAGGGCCAATACCTGCTAGGGTTGCGAGTTTGTTCGAAAGGGATATCGCGGCCCCGGCACACAGGCAACGGAAGGAACACGGGTGGGTTTTAGTCAGTAAACAGTTATTATACGACTGATGAATTTCTGAATGATAAATTAATGTAGACCTATTTATTTATTTGACTGGAGAAACAATTTTTAATTGAATATTGTGACTAATTGTAATTTATGATTATTTATTTATGCATTGACAGTAGAAATTGTTTTATTGTTCTTATTTCGCATGCAACCATATTTGTACGCCTCTTGGCATAACATAGCGACATATATCTTTAATTTAAGAACTGTATTCACTACCTATGTTACACAAATAAAGAAATAATTATGATTATAAAATGTTTTTGTCTTTGAAATTCAACATGTCCGAGGTAAGTACGTGCAGAGAATAACAACCAGGGATCATCAATTAGTTTTATTTAGAGACCATATTAAAAAAAAAAATGACTCGCGGTTCGTTTGCAAGACAACAATTTTGCAACTTCATGCGGCTTCTGTCTCACGTCATCCGTTATCGTGTCGATGGCAGAAAAAAAAAGCGTGGGCTAAATTCAATTGCTCAAAAAAAAAATGATTAGGTTTTTGTTTTAAATTTAACTGTTTACTTAAAGTCCGCACGAAATAGGTCGGATCGCCTCCGGCGACCGCCGGTGACTCCGGTCCGCCATTTGGTGACTCCTGAGCTACTGTAAGCTCGTCTCGTATTATTTGTCAGGTAGATATTTGGTTAGCACAAGCAATTTTTTATAATCTTTGACATACCAAACGTCCGTAGCGTAGGTACCTGCGCGTGCTAATGTTTTTTTATTACCACGATTATAGTCTGTAACTACGCATTTTGCAACGAGTGCAAAATTTGATTGTATTCATATCTTGTTCGTTTTCACGGTTTATTATAGGAACATATTTTAATGGAATTGTTTTTTATTTGAAAGTTACTCAATATAAAAAATACTAATGAAACACTACAAAAAAAATCTTTACATCGATAGCACCAAAACTTAAAGACATCACAAAATAAACCATTCTATGTTATGGGGTTTGTTTTCCACAGTCTTTCAGGTGGACCATTGTGCGTGGCTACTTCTTGCCTTTTTATACCTACTGTGTAAATAAATAAAATATGATAAATTAACGTATTATTTCATCAAATTATATATTGTTCACTACTTATTATTAATTTTAATTTGCGTATTCAAATTATTATTTTGTGTTTATTATATTTTTATATAGGCTGTTCGGCGGTTTTGCCTGTGCCTTTATTTACACCTGCGCGTGCATCGCTAGCGGAAAAAATAAAACCATTTTCCATAAATATTTGTTATCGTTTTTGTTTTGTTATTATAAAAAATACGAAATCTAAAGTATTGTCACGATCCGACGTACAGAAGTTTTAAAGTTTTAAAAGAAGCTTCGCACGGTACCTCTCAAGAAAGGTCAGTTGAACTTTATAAATCTAAATTATCATCTCTATAGTTACGTTATTCCAGCATAAGTTCTTACAACAAGTCTGTTTTTTTCCTCGCAAGTTTGTTGAAAATCGTCGTATGAAACGCGTGTGCATTGGTCAGTACTCACAAGGCGGTATTATTCGCGCGACCCACAGGTGAGCGCGATAATTTAGCCGAGTAGCACAGCACACTTGTATCATAATGTACTGTTACCATTTACTTAAATACTTTACTTTTTTTTTATAATACTTCTTCCTTTTTTCGTGACTCTATCATACTTCATTTTATTTAATGGTAAGACGAAAGTAAAGAGTCCTTCTCTGAAACTTCTGATCGGATCAAAAATATTAATAGATCTAGGTTATAATAATATAGTCAACTAAGCGTTGAAAAATAAAAAGGGTTTGTGTGTCTTCCGACGCATGACTGGAGTTTACTCCTTAATCCGATTGTCTTTGCATATGCAATTGCCAAAGAGAGTTTTAAAATAAAGGAATATCTTTAAAAAAAACAGTATTACAGTAGTCGCATAAGAAGTGTATCATCTTACATCTCGCCTTGGTAATAAGTAACATTAAGTTAATAAGTGAAATTAAAGGCGCCTCGTCAAGGTCGTTTCTGACAGCCAACTCTACCACTGCGCGCACTCATTGGTCAAATCAAATAGCGCGCGCTTGGGCTTCCTGTGACACACTTCCGTCCCTTTTCACGAAATCACTCCCACAGATTAGATTATTTAGATTTAGATTTTGATTGCAGGAAAGCTAGAGGAAAGATGTTACATATCAATAAACGCTACCCCCCTACACCCCCACCCCTCCTGTATACAAGTAAAAATTATTTCAAAATGAAGGGTTCGCAAGGTACGTTGCGCAGAAAAACGTTACGCTTTTGAGTTAAGCTTTTAAAAAATTCACCCCTAATAAAATGTCCATTTCCGGGCCCTATATTAAAATCGATTCTAAAGGAGGAAACTCCAAAAATAAAATAGCTTGTTGTTTGTGTAGTAAAAGGGAGACAACTGAGCAGCAGCCAAAATTGAGAAATGAACACAAAAAAGATCAACAGAATCAGCACTAATGTAAAAAAAAAGGCAAAATAAATAATCTAATTGGTATTGCTATCCGACTTCCACGCTGCGAGCAAAAGCTAGCATAAATAAAATTCAAGTCATATAACCTTATCAAAAAAACTGATCTGATGTAATAAATCGCTCAGCTGGGTTAGTTCACATTCATGAGTAGAGTGAGAGGGTGTCAAGTTTTCGAATACCGTCGATTTTCCATTGAAGAAATGGGTTTTGCATCTTTTTTTACGGTCAGATATTCAAACGAAAGTATTTTTAATTTTGTAAGCACTTAACTACACTAGGACTATAACGATAAGTGAATAACAACAGGACAGATATACCAACATACAAAAACAAGTGGCAAACCATAAAAACATTGCTGATAATGAATATCATTCTACCCTGAACAAATATAGTAAACAGTGTATCAGAATCAAAACGTCAATTAATCTTTAATATTTTATGCATTCTCATTACTTGACGCCATAAAGCAGAACTATAAAATCGTTACGAAATAAGTTCGGCCATGCACTTGCATTCGTTCGTACTACAATGCACTGAATTATGAAACGAATTTGCTAAACGTATAAAAGTAGCTAGCTGTCATGCACTCCATTAAATCACTACTATTTTGATTCGGCGCAGTTATGATTTCAGTAAGTTTTATTTTTGTAATTAATTTTGTCAATCGATCCACTTTTTAATATTTGAGTTTTTTTAATTCTTTACTCGACCCATATCTGGTTTACAAAACATCGTTTTCTTAACATACATTGTTTTCTTTGTTTCAGGATGCGATACAAAAATGGACTGTTGTGATTACAATATTTTTGAGTGCCGTGCACCCGCAAATGCCGATGATGCCGATGGGGTACGGGTACGGCGGGCCGATGATGATGCCGGCACCTATGCCGATGCCGATGCCGATGCCCGTCCCGGTACCCGTGGGAATACCGATGCCCTACCCAGAGTCAACTTCTACCACAACTACCACCGAACCATACAACGGAGGTGGTGACAACAGAATACCTATAGCTATCCCGATGGCAGTGCCTCAGTTTGTACAGATTGCAATCCCAAGTTTCGTACCGCAAAATTGCATGCCAGATAAGCAAAATGGTAATGGTAATGAAAATAAAAATAAAAATTGTCCACCGTGCCCGCCTTGCTCGTGTAATCCATGTACTCCGTCATTCTTCTCCTTCTGTTCGCCTTGTCATCAAGAATGCAGATGTAAGAACGGTAAAGAAAACCCGGTACCGCAGGAACCGAATGCTCCCAGACCTATGCCGGGGCCA
This sequence comes from Agrochola macilenta, assembly GCA_916701695.1. Classification (NCBI taxonomy): domain Eukaryota; kingdom Metazoa; phylum Arthropoda; class Insecta; order Lepidoptera; family Noctuidae; genus Agrochola; species Agrochola macilenta. The sequence goes on along the minus strand of OU753563.1, from coordinate 21,918,354 downwards.
GCGTTCCCGATGCCTATCCCCATGCCTGCCCCAGCACCGGTGGTCATCGTCCCATTCCCGCCGCAGTTCAGCAACCCACAGCAAACACGACCGCAACGTCCACGGAACTCTGACTGTGACTCTCGCCCCGTCAGCAACTCTTGTTCTGAAGAATCAAAACCATTCGATTCTTGCGAGAGCGGTCAGAGTCGGCGGAAAAAGAAACGCAGAAAGAGTAAAAGTAAAAATAAAAAGAGGAAGTCGAAATATGATATATTTAGACGAAATTTTGGTTTCATGAAGAGAAATCTTGGCGATAGTGGACTTGTTGAACCAGTGCTGACTTACATGTCAAGAAATGGAGACATTAAGATGAAAAGACGTCTAAGTAACGACGAAGCCAGTGCTCTGCTCAGAGAGCGAGAACCGTATAATAATAGAGAGCGAGACCCGTATAATAATAGAGAGGGAGACCCGTATAATAATAGAGAGCGAGACCCGCATAATAATAGAGAGCGAGACCCGCATAATAACAAAAAGCGAGCCCCGTATAATAATAGAGAGCGAGACCAGTATAATATTAGAGAACCTAATCATAGAGCCGAAGAATCGTACAATAATATTGTGCGTTTGACAGCAGGAAAAGATTCGAATAACAGGCCGAGAGTAGTAGTCATGTCAAAGCCTGGTATGAGAAGCAACCACCGCCGTACGCAGCAGGTGCTGGACGGCAGATCTCAGCACATGCTACGCGACGGGAAAAAGGAGCTAGTATTCAAAACACCAGAAAACAAGAAGATAACCAATCTGTCAGTATCATTCCAAGTAACCTGAAAATTTGATTGTAATGTTAATTGTTTTTATAACTTTATTATTTATATTTTGTATAAATACTGATTAAACCCCTTAAAAAAGTTACTGTTGATTGGTTTAATTTATTGTTTAAGTTTAACTTTAATTTTTGAAACAGGTGAAGCATGCATTACCTGTTTTATTTTAAGTGCATTTTAAAATTGATTACAAATCATAATTATAATTTCAACCTTTCTTTCTGAAATCCTCAATGGCATGGCTCAAACTCAAAACTCAAACTCAAACTCAAAGCATTTATTTCAAATAAACCAATTACAGGTACTTTTGAATTGTCAAGAGGTCGGTCAGTCAGAAATATGAAGCTAGTTGCCCATTCCAACACGTAGTAGGTTCCTATGGAGAAGAACGGGCAAGAAACTCCACGGACACTCTTTTAAATCAGAATATTTTTGCAAAAAATTGGTTACTTACTATCTTGCTCACATCATAGTATCTTACTATCACAGGAAAATATTCCAGATTCGCATAACTAAGTTTATTCCAGAAATAAAAAGGCATAATTAAATATTAATAATAATTATATTAATATTTATTGATTGCCTTAACAGGAACATAGAGACAAAATGTAGGTACAATTGTAAAAAACTATAAAAGATTGAAATGGTCCTGCATTTATCGATGCCATGTCTCATCAACATAATACATGCGATACCGTGCTGCCATTATTTTTACGCAAACATTTTTACATTTATCTTCGTATTTTCGTTTCAATGGTACATCTATATATATATACTATGATGGCCAGTAGGTTTATATTACACTAGCTTCAGCCCGCGAATTCATTTGCGTGGAAGGCTTATGATACACAATATACTAAAATAACAGTCACATTTTTCGGCCCCCGGAGCCACCGCGTCGCATCGCTTACCCGCGGAATTATTTTGTTTTCGCATAGCTTTCTCTCTGACTTTTTTTGTTTTTGTTGGGCTCCTAAGGGTTTCCTTAAGAATTGGGCCATCAAATGCAAAAAATATTTTTTTAATACGATCAGAGCGTAAGAACAAAAAAAAGAAACGCAAACCCTTTCATTCCCTCAGCTTTAGCTCTTTAGATTATTGCCAAGTGTTTTACATGTGCAACCTGTGGACCAACTACTTATAACCAGCGGGCTATCAGCGCCCTACGGTTCCAATATACGAGTAATAACGGATTCAGGATGTTGACGTTTTCGCGGCCCCGGCACACAGGCAACGGAAGGAACACGGGTGGGTTTTAGTCTGTAAAAGTCTGACACGCCATCCCGCTCCGCCCAGAGCGGGAGAAGTTATTTGATAATATCCCACGCTCAAAAATAAAAAAAAGGATGTTGACGTTTGCACAAGCACACGTCGATGGCTTCCACGCCATCGTGAGACAGAAATCTGCCACTTTGCTCTGCAGAGTGCGGGCAAGCTTCAACTCCATCGTAAACACCATAGCGGGACGTACGATTCTCCATTGTTAGGTAATATTGTTCGAAGATGCATTTCGAACGGGTCCGTAACTTAACTTCGAGAGTCATATGTTCGATTAATGGAAAGTCGACTGAACGATTGTTCGAATGGAGTTTATTGCGAAACAACCTTTTATCGCCAAACGCTACTTCGACTGAACGATTCATCGAATATTTATTAATCGATGGACTGCTTTTTCGAATGAGTTTTAATTATTATATAGTTTAATAATAGTTTTTTTTTTTTTAAGATTTTCCGTTTATTTCATACATAATCGAGGAACTCAAACACTTTTAAGATATCATACGTTCTTCTTGTAGATTTAGAAACATGAAATTTGGTGATTTCGAACAACCTTTTTTCCCTTTTATTTCCAAATAGATAAGTTTAACATTGGTCTAAGTTATATTTTTGATTACTAACCCTTAAGGATGTTGCTAATCCGAAACAAAGATTTTTTTTCAATTAGTATATTAGTATTACAGCAGTGATAGCCTAGTGGTGTGACCGTCGGGCTGCCGGACTGACATAGGTCTCGAGTTCGAAACCAAGGCACGCACCTCTGACTTTTCGGATTTATGTGCGTATTGTATAATTATCACTTGCTTCAAAAACGGTGAAGGAAAACATCGTGAGGAAACCGGCATGCCTTTTTTTTTTTTTTTTTGGGTGGGCAATCATCAAATGACTCCTCCCGCTCTGGGCGGAGCGAGAGGGAGTGTCAGACTTTTACTGACTAAAACCCACCCGTGTTCCTTCCGTTGCCTGTGTGCCGGGGCCGCGATATCCCTTTCGGACAAACTCGCAACCCTGGCAGGCATTAGCCCTTACGGACCCCGTCAGTTGGTGCTGACATCTCTTTGAGGCGCGCGTGGAACACAACGCGCCGTCGACCCGGGCCTGGTCCTAATCGGACGGCGAGCTACCCATTGCCCACCGTCCGCAAGCCCGCGCCTACGGTGGCCGGAAGTCGGCTCGCGACTCCCGACGCCCGGGGCGTCTCCTGCGGCGACTAGGGGCGCGAGGGCGCGCATCTTGCATTTCCCTCGCGCGCTCCGCCTCCTCCTTCGCGAGCATTACTGCTTCGCAGAAGGAAGTGACGGCTTCCCATGCACTCTCGCTCCGGACCATGGCCTGAACCAGGGCCGGACGCGAGAGATCGCCGCTGCCGATCGCCTCCGTGAGGACACGGCGGTGCCCCGCCCAATCCGGGCAGACCTCCACCGTATGCTCCACCGTGTCCTCCGGGCGATCCACATAATGGTAACACCCGGGCGTTTCCTCCCGCTTTATCCTGAACAGGAACCTCCCGAAACAACCGTGTCCGGTGAGGACCTGCGTCAGGCGAAAGGTGAGGACGCCGTGGCGCCTCTCTAGCCACTCCTAAAAGAGGGGACTTATCGCCGCAAAAAACCGGCATGCCTGAGAGATATTTCTTGACGGCATGTGAAGCCAAGTCAGAGCCATGGGCGGCTTTAAAACTCTGACACCAGATTAGTTACTAACCACACGAAAAGAAGAAGAAGTATTATAAACATTATTAATACAACTGTTATTTAAAGAGAGATGTCCTGACAGATTTATGAACACAGAGCCGTCAGAACCACTGAAGCTGGAAACGTGTTTGAACCAGAGGTTCTTTTTGAGACGTAGGTGTCCACTGTTCACCGTTCACAAAATTCGTCATTTTTTAACTTGTTTTTAATGGATAATTAGGCTTTTGGTTAAAAACAAACTCCTCCTCAACCTCTTTGGTTAAATAGTTTTTAACCAAGCACATTAAAGAACAATGTCAAATAACATTTTGTATTCCGAGTCAGGAAAAACATGTTGGTCCGGTAAAATTATGTATTATGTGCATATTCATGTATCATGTTACACATGTTTGAACAAATAAATTTACCTTTATCTTTAAAGGGTCTTATTGTAGAATATCCAAAAATCCTGAATATAATATAAAATATAGATAGATAGAGATACATCGTTTTTTTGGTGCACACAAAAGACATAGCACAAAATACAAAAACACGATTAAATAATAACTAAATACATGAATATAGAAATTAAGGTGCCAATATACAAAAAATAAAATATAGAAGAAAATAAAGACATTGTGATAACTATTGGCTAAGACGCTTTAAAATAGTGAAACACACAAAGTGCGGTGCGCGTCTCAAGGTTGCACCAAATGGGAGTCCAACTCAGCATGTGTCAGGCAAATATACCTGACGCGGATCCCTGCAGTGACATACGGACGTCGAGCAGATGAGATAATAAATATGGGAATTATTGGTGTTTTGAAAAGTAAAATGTGCAGAATGAAATTACGTAAGTATACCCGCAATTTAAATAATGACATAATTTTCGAATGATTACAGTAAAGTTTAGCATTTGGAAACGTTCTTGTTCGATGGTGATTGTGTATTTGATAGGTACTTGATTAATTACATAGATAAATGTATAATGTACAAATGAGTATTGATAAAAATATAGTGCCGTGTGAATAAAATGATCGATTTGCCTGGATTAAAAAGTGGTTTCAATAAATAAATAAATATAGGTAAATAAACTTATGCAAACTATCATCTGTCGTGATGGCCCAGTGGTTAAGGCCTCGCCTCTCATGCACGAGGTTGTGGGTTCAAATCCGGGCAAGTACCAATGTGACTTTTTCAATTCATATGTATTTTCTGAGTTTATCTTGGACATTACTGACATCGGTGAAGGAAAACATCGTGAGGAAACCTGGACTTGTAGTTAATATAAGTCTGAAATCACCAACCCGTCTTGAGCAAGCGTGGTGATCAATGATCAATGCTCGTGCCTTCTCTGTGTGAGAAGAGGCCTTTGCCCTGCAGTGGGACAGTAACAGGCTGGTATTAAACTATCATCTAACAATGGGTCAAGGGTCTGGGTATGGGTGGCTGGTGCGAGTGGGGCTGGATTTGGCGGCCAGCCAGTTTGGTTTCCGCAAGGGGCGCTCCACGGTGGATGCCATCATGCGCGTTCGAGCCCTCACGACGGGGGATGCTGTTGCCCGGGGTGGGGTAGTCTTGGCGGTGTCTCTTGGCATCGCCAATGCGTTCAATACCCTGCCCTGGAGTTGCATTAGGGAGGCACTCCGGTATCACAGGATGCCGACCTACCTCTGTCGAGTGGTCGAGGCCTATTTGACGGACAGGGCCGTCATCTACCCCGGTCACCGCGGAGAGTGGAACCGGCGAGAGATGTCGTGCGGTGTCCCACAGGGATCGGTCCTGGGGCCGCATCTGTGGGACATCGGCTACGACTGGGTGCTGCGCGCCGACCTCCCTAGCGGCGTCAGCGTAGTCTGCTACGCTGACGACACGCTGGTCCTGGTGCAGGGGAGGTCGTATGAGGCGGCGGCCGAACTGGCGACTCGGATCCTATCGACGATTGTCGCAACCCAACGTGGGTTGCGACAATCGTCGATAGGATCCGGCAACTGGGACTCGAGGTGGCCTTGCACAAGTCCGAGGCCTTGTGTTTCTATGGTCCTCGGAACGCGCCACTGTCGGGTTCCTAGATAACGGCAGGAGGGGTTCACATCGGTGTCGAGTCGACGATGAAGTACCTGGGACTCGTCCTCGACACCCGGTGGAGCTTTGTGGAGCACTTCCGACGTTTGGCTCGCAAACTGGATAGGGCTGGGGCTCCTGCTCCTCCTCCTGCTCCTGCCTAACCTAGGGGGTCCAAACGCCTCCTGCCGGAGGCTCTACGCGGGGGTCGTGCGGTCTATGGCCCTTTACGGGGCACCGGTGTGGGCGCGTTCATTGAGGCTGCGACCGGCCCAGCGGTTGAACGCGTCCCAAAGGGTCATGGCCATCAGGCTGGTCCGGGGATACCGCACGGTCTCCCGCGAGGCGGCGAGCCTCCTTGCCGGACTACCGCCATGGGATCTGGAGGCGAAGGTCCTCGCGCACATGTGGGAGTTGCGCGAGGAGGCGAAACGCCGGGGTATAACTCCGCTGCCGCAACTAATCGCGGCACAGCGGACATAGCTCCGGCGGGATCTCATGGCGGCATGGAGTGTGCGATTGTCACTACCCAGCGCTGGGCACGCTACAATTGCGGCGATAAGTCCCCTTTTTGAGGAGTGGCTAGAGAGGCGCCACGGCGTCTTCACCTTCCGCCTGACGCAGGTCCTCACCGGACACGGTTGTTTCGGGAGGTTCCTGTTCAGGATCAAGCGGGAGGAAACGCCCGGGTGTCACCATTGTGTGGATCGCCCGGAGGACACGGTGGAGCATACGGTGGAGGTGAGGTCTGCCCGGCTTGGGCGGAGCACCGCCGTGTCCTCACGGAGGCGATCGGCGGCGGCGATCTCTCGCGTCCGGCCCTGGTTCAGGCCATGGTCCGGAGCGAGGGTGCATGGGAGGCCGCCACCTCCTTCTGCAAAGCAGTTATGCTCGCGAAGAGGCGGAGGCGGAGCGCGCGAGGGAAATGCAAGATGCGCGCCCTCGCGCCCCTAGAGCGGGAGGAGTCATTTGATGATTTCCAACCAAAAAAAAAAAAAAAATTGGGTCTGGGTATAATAATAATAATAATCTTTTATTTCGGACCCATAACTAGTCCATTTGGTTAGTATACACTCGACTTAAAAACTAGTGTTAGTACTTACATCTACCAGAAAAATAACACAAACTATTAATTAATACGCCACAGTGGCATGTAGGCGTATCCAATGTCCCAGTATGGGGCTGTGTTATTGTTATACCGTGAAGTTTTCTTAGAAATTGTATTGTTCAAGTCGCGTCGCGCCGTCGCGTCGCGCTGGTCTGCACGAGCCTTTATGGAAGCGCAACGCTTGCGCATGATGGCGTGAAATCCATCAATTCTCGCCTCTGCAAACATGCCGAAAGCACTGCAGTAGCGCGGCAACCCCATCAACACCCTGAACGCATTATTGTATTGAACACACATTACTGTAGGGGATGAAACCTCTTCAAATAGCTCTCATCAAAAAGTCCGGATGACAAACATTACGAAGGTAACATTATTGCTCGACGGCATGTCGAGTCATTTCAGAGGCCTTGGGCGGCATAAAAACTCTGACACCAGGTTAGTCACTAACCACACGAAAAAAAGAAGAAGATTACGAAGATGCTGCATCTATATGTATATAATAACTGAAAGTCGATTTTGATGTCTGTCTGTGTGACCGGATTGTTCTTCTAAACTACGCAACGAATTTTGATGCGGTTTTACCACCATTTAGAGAATTAAACTAAATATAATAGAAATCTCGATATTATGTGGAGTCGTACTCTGTCGTACGTACAATTTGTGTGAAGCAGGGGCGGTTCGGTAGTCGTATATATAAAAATGACGTTTTCAGAGCATAGGTAACTAAATTGCTTCTTCGTTTTATTTAAAACCTTATGGAACAGGCCTTCGTAACTTTTGTTACGAGTAGCTTACGCAAACGAATAGTAACAATAGTTCCATTATTTGTTCTAATGAATGAACGATTAGGTACTATTTATGTAATCGTTTTTATTTCGTTCTTAACTGTAGCCATTTCGCCAGTCAGTATTATTGCTTGGGTGTAGCCTATGACTGCTCATGGTAAGTTAAGTTATTCATTACATATTTACAGTTGTTTGAAATATCGCCAACACGCTAAAAACAGTGGTACTTATTTGATTTTTCTCTGATTGAGAAGCGGTCTATGTTTTGCAGTGGGATAGGACAGTAGAGTCTCATTTCAAAACAGATATAGTTGTTACATAATTATCATTGATACTTAATTTCAGAATCATGGATATAGTATTTAGAACAGTAGTTCAACTAACAGTTACAACAAAAGTGATGGCCATCAATTTCGAGGGTTTAATGAAATCTCTACCAGTACCTGCAGATTTAAAAGCTATGATCCTAGATATGCATGTAAACCAAGAAGAATTTAACATGCCTGATATAGACGACGTTACTTTAATGGATTTTAAAACTGCGAGTCCTTTTATTGCAAGAAAACGCAACGGAATGATGAAGCCTACGAGTACGGCATTGGCAAAAACTGTAACAAAATTGAACAAGCCTGTGACGCCAAAAAAAACATTGTTGAGAACGGTAGTCACCTTAAATCCTGGACCTGTGCGTCTCGAAATGGTGTCTACAACAGCGAAAGCACCAGAAAAACTGTTAACGTTACCGCCGCCATTCCAGCAATTACCAGGAGTACCAATGCAGATGCCGATGCCAATGGCAATACCTATCTACGCAAGAGTGCCCATGATGTTGCCAATGAGGGCGTACTTTGAAACAGTAAAACACGACCACCCGCCACTTTACACGATAAAACGAATGATAGAAGAAGACGAAAAGAGATGGAAGCAAGAAAAAGTATGTGACAGTGAGATTTCAGTGGAAGTAGGTTACAGTGATGTAAGTTCTGATAAAAGTACAGACAATGACAGTGATAGCCACGGTTCCGAATACAATGACGTGGGCTCTGACTATTCAGATGATAAAGTCAGTAATAGAGGAGGTAAAGACCGGTAACATACATTTTTTTTAAGTGTTCCGGTAAGGATTTATTTTTATTTTTGTACAATTTATAACCATGTAACATTTGTACTATATGTAATTATTTTAATAATGTAATTAAAATAAAACATTTTAATTACCAAATAAAACATTAAGCATTTTTAAGATGATGAATTTTGTGTCAGCGAATATATCTAACATTGAAAACATTAGAATGAAGAATACTTAAGGCTAAGTTAAGGCCGCCGGTGCCGGCTACAGAGGAATAATTTTTATTACGTGTATTGGTTAGTCATAAGAATTGGACTCTGCTCGAAAGAAAATTATTCTATTCTATTGTTTATGGTACGATTTGATGATATATAACTCGGGTCTCGTGTAAGTAATACAAGCCGCTACGCTTGCCGAGGGCGGTCCGTGGATGGCTGGCCATCTTTACAAACCGAGACCCCTCGGCTCGGAAAGCACGTTGGTTCCACCTGTAATTCATGGATCTTTGACAGTCGTTACGGGTCGTCAGAAGCCCGAAAGTGTGACAACTAGTCTTACCAAGAGATATATATCGTGGGGTTGTGGAGGTCAGTTATGCAGTCGTTCCATGTAAAATACTGGTATCCAGCTACATCCGGTTAGACTGGAAGCCGACCCCAAGATAGTTGGGAAAAGGCTAGACAGATGGATTGATGATATATAACTCTGTTGATAGACAAATTGTTAGTTTCAAATTATCAGTCATAGTTTGTTAAACAATAATTAATAAATCTACATAATTATTCATTATGGTTAAGTTCAAAGCAAACTATGACAATGAATGTGACTATGATCATTTCTCGGTGTAGCTTTGGTCGTTACAAAATTTAATTTAATTAAAATGAGTACATTCTCATGGAAATGGTTTAATGATAGTTTAATCCAATAATTTTGATTATTTTTTGGAAACTAAAGATGATTTCTTGCATTGCATGTTTTAACTTGTTGAGCTTGGAAGTCACGGGATTCTCATAGATAGCTATTAAAGTAAAAGTAAATTGATTTGACAGTATGTTTGTGAATTAATCTTGTTCATGTCGTTATATATGAGTTTCTAAATCCGTACAAGGCTGACGAGATTGTAAATAATACATGACATAATACGGTCGATGTAAGTCGTGCTCTTCAAAGTCAAAGTCAAATCTTTTAAAAAGCACTTTTGAACGTCAAAATTTACAAGAAAATATAATTTATTCTAGGCGCCCCTTGCAAAGGGTAGTTTCGTATGGTGAAGAGTGGGCGAAACTCCAAGATGGCCACTTTATTGACTTCGATAACCACATTTACTTGATAGATCATGTGCCGCATATTCATGGGATAGAGAAAGTAACTAAATAAATAAACATTTAAAGCTTTATTCTTAAAATAAAGTCTTATAGATGCAAAAGTAGCAGCATCCAGTTATACCAAAATGGCGGTATACAATATTTTTTGTTTCAAAGCAGTGCAGTTACTATTGGATATTGTTTTTTACTACAAGCCTATAATGTCAGCGGTGGTGGCTCAGTGCGAATGGCCACGACTTACGAATTGTAGGTCGTCGCGCGTCGGTTCGAGCCCTGACAGGAGCTTGATTTTGTTAAAATTATTTCATCACCACTGCTCTCAAAACGGTGAAGGAAAATATCGTGAGGAAACCGTTCTAGAACCAAAAATTCAAAGACATGTGATATTTACCAACCCGCACTGGGCCCGGGTGGTGGATTACAGCCCGTTCCCTCTCATGGAGAGGAGGCCTGAGAGTGCCCAGCAGTGGGAACATTATATAGGCTGACTGTGCTGTGCTATAATGTCAACGGTTATTTTTTATGAGATGTTGCTATCTATCTATTTTTCCATATGGCAATGGTGCCGATGTCGACAATTCTGCCAATGTCAAGTTTTGCTACAATCTACAATGAAGATGATTTGACATTGACAGACTGCATTCAAAGTTGCTATCATTGAAAAATAGGATGTTGCTGCCTTTGCACCTATATGACACATTTTCTATTTACATTAAATCATTGTTCTTTACTAACCTCAACCTTTGGCTTTAATGTTAGAATTTACAATTAACTTACATTTCAAATTACATAGAATTAATTTATTTCGTTTTAGTGCTTTCTAAGAAATTGATAAATGCTGAGCTGCCTGCTCAGCATTTATCAATTTCCTATGAACGGTGCTTTGGAAGATCATCCCCCTTGTGCTGGATACCCAGTTTAAATACAACAGTCGTGACGCATGTCCCAGGATAGCTAAGCCTATGGTAGCCGACAATATTTCAACGCACAACATTATGTAAGGCGCTATTTGGTACACAAGCACGAATTTACTCATTGCCCCTTCAGTCATCTGTGGTTGGTCCTGTAAAAAGAATAATGAATTTGTGTTTAGAACTTAGGAAAATGTTTTCAATGATACGAGTTATGTTTTTGAGGCAATCACTGGCTGGTGTAAGGAGGTAACCACGTCCTATTACAAATTGCAATCCTTCGTTTGTCACGACCACCTCAGATGTTCAAGTCTTTCAATTCCTTTTACCCAGCATCAAGGATATGGGTGCAGTTAAAATTACTTTCATACCGAAACATAGCAAATTACTCAGAAATGGTGGCAAAAATATTTTTGCCATTCCTTTTATCCGATTCAACCTTCGACTTGACTTAAAGCCCGCAATAAACTTAAATTGACACTTCCAAAGCATAAAATCACCTACGTTTTACAAGGCTTCATTTATCAAGGTGAGCATTATCAAGATCTATGTAATTACTTAATCATAATGACGTCTGAGCATGGAGCACTGACACTTAATCATGTGTTAACTGGCGGAAGTTTCTCCACGTGTCAAAATGGTTCACAGGTCGAAATAAGTCAACCATGATGTAAACAGGCTTAACTATGCACTCTTATCTTAATTGTTAATTATGTATAATTTCCTGGGAGTTTTGTAACGAGGCAGTCATATGAGCAAACAGATTTTAATTATGAAACACGTGATACAATGTTTTATAAATTCAGCAAGGTTTTTATCATAAGTCTAGCAACTTATGCAACGATATTGTGTTATAGTGAACAGTTGCATTAGTTATTTATTTGATAGATAGAGGTTCAGTTACTTTTCTACTTCTGCTTGAAGTCTCCTGGACCCCAATCGTCGTGAAGATCCATACCTGGATGAACGTTTGTCCAGGATTCTTTTGCAACTATGATACCCGCTATGCTTAGAGAGATTCATGACAATTTTGCAGTAGCTCATAAGGTCATCAACTTGTAAATATATGAATAGGACTTACCAGTTTGACATGAACGATGGGCATGACGGAGTGGGACATCATCTTGGTTCCTCGGTTAGAGCTAAGGTCATCTAGCATCATGGTTAGTTGCATAGACAGCTTAGTGTTAAAGGTGATGCTTGCTTTCTGCAACAGAGACCAACGTGGGAGAAAACATGGTTATTGGAGAGGGACAGGACAAACAAAAAAATAATAAATGCATTGGATGAGGAGCGATAAGGAAGATAACGTGAAGGCTGAGAGGGAAGATAGGAAAAGAAAACCATTTTGTGCCAAACCCATATTTTACGAGAGGCTACTTTTTAATCGATTTCCAATAAAGTAGAAAGTAAAGTAAGTAAATTCAAAGTAAATTTCAAGATGGGGTCATCTTGAAATTTACCGATTTTTCTCGGCTGACGAATTGACGAAAACTGGCAAACACTGAAACTGTCGAGTTAACGCAACTGTCCAATCGACAAAACTGACGAATCAGTGAAACTGACTAATCAACGAAACTGGCGAATTACATAAACTGACGACTGAGGGAAACTGACCAGTGATACTCATAAATTCGAAAGTTTATACATAAATATATACTTATATAACTACTGTATATAATTTTATTAAATGTTTATTTGGGCATATCTCCGTCATAATTATAAAGGGCGGCAGGGATATCTCTATACGAAAACTACCTTTTGGAAGGGGCAACTAGAATAAATTATTTTTTTTGTAAAATTGACGTTCATAAGCGCCTTTTATGTGCCTAATTGAAATAAATTGTTTAAGGGGTAAAAAATTCAAAAGTCATTTATTCAAACAAGGCTGAGAATCAAAACTTTTCGAACGTCAAAATTACATAAGACAGTCCCCCAAAACGCCCACCCTTCACCACTTCCTAGTGCATTAGCTGGGAAGAAGAAGTGGCGCAACAAACTCCCCAGCAGCACAGCTGTCTGTTCAGTTAGAAGAACAAAAAAAAGATTCTATGTAATAGTATTCAAAATAATTTACATTAAAACATAATTCAAATTATTAGCCATATGTTAGCTAGCACACGCCAATATACCAAACAAAATCATCGAGAACTATACTCAGGCCGAAATAAAAAAAATAAACGTAAACAGAATTTAATATCTAAATAAAAAAAGTCTCCAGGCATAAAGGGCGTGCCCGCTTACATATAGTTGTAACTGGAAGTTATAAATGATAAACTAGGACCATCGATGTAAAAGAAATGAACAAAGAGTTAATTACTAATAACAATAAATAATATGATCAATTGTCGAGGTCACTAGCTAACCACATATTGCAATACAACTCATAAAAAACACAGTGTGATGAGTAGATTTTGTCAACAATAAATTAAAGTTAAATTAAAATAACTTGACTTAAAAGGTCAAATAAAATTAACACTTATATAAACTCATATAACTTGTCAGTACGTAAGCTGGAGAAAGAACATAAACATTGTCTTGAGTTTATCACAGCGACCAACTATTCTTATCATTTAAGTAGTCGTTGATAGAATAGTATGCCTTTGAACAAAGATTGGATTTTACTTTCGTTTTAAACGGATTAAAAGGCAAATCTAGCAAAGATGAGGGTAGCTTGTTATAAAAGGTTATACCAAGCCCAACAAATGAGTTATGAACCTTATGAAGCCGGTGAAAGGGAGCTCGTAGTTTGTCCTTATTTCTAGTGTTAACATTGTGAAAATCACTGTTTTTAGTGTATAAGTGTATATTTTGCCTAATATATAAGATATTGGCGAAGATGAATTGAGATGCCACCGTGAGGATACCAATATCTTTGAAAAAAATTCTCAGAGAAACTCTGGCACCAAGCTGGTAAATAGCTCGAACAGCTCGTTTTTGAAGAACAAATATATTTTGAATATCAGCAGCTTTGCCCCACAGCAGAAGACCGTAGGACATAACGCTATGAAAATAACTAAAATAGACTAACCGAGCTGTATGGACGTCAGTGTATTGTCTTACTTTCCTAACGGCGTAGGCGGCTGAACTGACTTTGACTACCGACGCGAAAACTCATACCATGGATTCAGTACATGATTCTGAATCCCTGCGTAGAATTTTTTTGTTGGTTACCTACCTACGCGGTCTGTTTAGATCGCGTAGGTATTGCACTTTTGTATGAAACAGCAGATTTAAAAAAAATAACCGATGAATACTCGTATTCTCAACTCACGGGTTTCAGAATCATGTATTGAATCCATGGTAACAGTTTTCGCGTCGATGTCCCTTTTTTTTTTTTTTTGGGTGGGAAATCATCAAATGACTCCTCCCGCTCTGGGCGGAGCGAGAGGGAGTGTCAGACTTTTACTGACTAAAACCCACCCGTGTTCCTTCCGTTGCCTGTGTGCCGGGGCCGCGATATCCCTTTCGGACAAACTCGCAACCCTGGCAGGCATTGGCCCTTACGGACCCCGTCAGTTGGTGCTGACATCTCTTTGAGGCGCGCGTGGAACACAACGCGCCGTCGACCCGGGCCTGGTCCTAATCGGACGGCGAGCTACCCATTGCCCACCGTCCGCAAGCCCGCGCCTACGGTGGCCGGAAGTCGGCTCGCGACTCCCGACGCCCGGGGCGTCTCCTGCGGCGGCTAGGGGCGCGAGGGCGCGCATCTTGCATTTCCCTCGCGCGCTCCGCCTCCTCCTTCGCGAGCATTACTGCTTCGCAGAAGGAAGTGACGGCTTCCCATGCACTCTCGCTCCGGACCATGGCCTGAACCAGGGCCGGACGCGAGAGATCGCCGCTGCCGATCGCCTCCGTGAGGACACGGCGGTGCCCCGCCCAAGCCGGGCAGACCTCCACCGTATGCTCCACCGTGTCCTCCGGGCGATCCACACAATGGTAACACCCGGGCGTTTCCTCCCGCTTTATCCTGAACAGGAACCTCCCGAAACAACCGTGTCCGGTGAGGACCTGCGTCAGGCGGAAGGTGAGGACGCCGTGGCGCCTCTCTAGCCACTCCTCAAAGAGGGGCCTTACCGCCGCAATTGTGGCGTGCCCACGCGTCGATGTCCCTGCCATCCTGTATAGACGGATCTGCAATTATTTTTTTTTTTTTTGTCTGTTCTTTCGAGGTGGTTTCAATGTCATCAGTTAAGGATTTGGTCATAGGATCCTGGAGAAATCGAGAGAATTCTTCAAATAGGTATTATAGGCATATCTTGTGATGCAATAGCGATTTGGGTATTTTTTATAGTAACTCGTACAGTTGCTCTCATAAACCATCATTTGGTGAAGTGGAACTGATGATGAAGACCACAGAACGGAACTACTGAATAATAAGTTTTTCATGGGTTGCGATTCGATTATTTTAATATGGTTGCCAAGCAATATATGCTCGTCACAATACATGTGGAGAAGTGCAGAACTCCTCAACTATTAACGTCCCTGCGTCGGGAAAAGCAATATTTTGTAAAAGGTGAAGAGCAGTTGACATTAGGCTATTGTAACTTAGATACATTACAAACTGGTTCACTAAAAAGCGAGAAATAGAAACTAAAAACAACAAGTAGATGGTAATGGAAGTAAAAAGCTTTTTTACAAAGAAACAACCGACTTCCAAAAAACACTCAATCTGCCTAGCCTTTTACCAACTATGTTGGGGTCGCATCCATTCTAACTGGATGCAGCTGAATACCGTATTTTACATGGAGCGACTGCCTATCTGACCTCCACAACCCAGTAACTGGGTAATACAATATTCCTTGGTAAGACTGGTTGTCAGACTTTCGGGTTTCTGACGACCCGTAACGACTGTCAAAGATCCACGAATGACAGCAAGGACCATCGGCTTATCGTGCTTTCCGAGGCACGGAGGAGTCTCGATATGTTAAGATGATCACTCATCCACTGACCAACCTCGGCAAGCGTAGCTTAACCTGATGGATGGAACCGTGCGGCTGTTATTACTTAGCTACGAACGAAAATACAAAACCAAAGACACCGACTTCCAAAATTTAAGTTATTTTTCACTTTGTAGTGTATTTTTGGAAGCCAGTAGTTTTTTTTTCTGTAAAATAGTTTTCTCCATTACCATCTACTTGTTGTAAAACTTTCAACTTCAGGCAGTGATAAAATAAAAACCATGCAATTAACATGACTACAATATACTTACACGATCTATAACTATTTCATTGACATGCACTTTTCTGTCTGGTTTAAGTCCATCAATGCGTTCTAGCAACTTGGGATCGGAATCCAGAAAATGTGCTTTGGATATCACAAAAGGAAGACCTGTAACCAAAAATCGCATGATTAATGTTTCCTTGATTTATATGAATTCAGCGAATCCATAGAGCGGTCTGGTTTGCCCACGCTCACGCTGATTTCAATCTTCTAGCAGATTCAATAACTTAAACAAAAACTTACTATAAAAACATTCAGAGATATCCATGAGTCCATCAGGATAGGGCTTCAAAGTGATCGGATTGACATTGTTGATGAAAGTCCTATTACTGATGTTGTACACCAGGGCTTCTCCACCATACTCCATGATCCTGCTGCCGATATACTCTAGGTGCCAAGTCCTGCAGACACCCTGCCGGTACAGGTTGAGGGGGACATCTGGAGTCAGCATGGGGGGATAGGCGCCACCTTCATAGGTATCTTCATCAAAGGTTAACTCGCTGGAAACATGGTAAGGTTCATCATTGGTTGATTTCCTGGATGTGTTTGAGTTCGACCCATTATCGATCGATATAAAAACTACAACGAAGATTCTACGGAGAAACTACACTTAACGAAGTTGAGTGCATGGCGTGGTACCACCACCATAATCAGTCTATTATGTCCCAACTGCTAGGACACCGGCCTCCTCTCTTTGAGTGGGAGTGGGCTGTAATCTACCACGCGGGCCCAGTGCGGGTTGGTTGATGTCATATGCCTTAGAATTTTTGGTTCTAGGACATGCCGGTTTCCTCACGATGTTTTCCTTCACCGTTTTGAAATTATTTACACAAAGTAAAGCGCCTGTCTGGGACCTACGAGCCTACGACCTACAACTTGTAAGTCAGGGCCGTTACGATTGGGCCACCGCTGCTCTACCGTGATACCTATTTCAAATTATTGACGACAATTTAAAACCTTTAGGAGTTCCGTTTGAGAGTTGGAGTTCCCAGAATTTTGTCATTTTCCTCATACTAAAATTAACACTAATTTTAACAGTCACCAGAGCCGATTTTAATATAGAAACATAAGAAATATCCCACATAATAAAAGTGATGACCACATTCACGGTAAGTTCTAATGTGTGTTTGTTTGCTATTCAATAATAGTTATAAAATGGTCATGTTTTTTTACACCTTTTTGCTATGTACTCGTATTTACCTTTCATCAACATGATTGATGACCTTGGTCTGTATATGCCTGACCTTTTTCACCGATTTGATCTTGAACCGGTCCTGGTTGGTGGCTCCTACCACTATCCTGTAATCTGACTCGTTCTCATATAGCTGAAAATAAATTAGGTTCTTTTAAGTTTCTAAACAATAATGATGGAGAAAGAATAATTATCAAGTCCCCCGATTCAAGCCATAATTATAAATTTTATCAGGAAAAGCAGTTTATTTAATACTTCAAGTACAGAAATGTAAAGAGGCGGACTTAATGCCATAGGCATTTTCTACCAGTCAACCTTTGGGTGATACAGAGACAAACAGTGGTGGGTGCAATTACGAAAAATTAAGGGAAAAAAATATATTTAAGTAATATATAAAGATACACATATACCTATTACAAACTGCACTAGTGGAAAAAATTAAGGGATCAAAAAAAAAAACCTAATTTTTTGAGGTTTTCCAAGTGGCTATATTTCCCTTAAAATGGTTGTACTGGAACAAAAAAAAAAAGATTTTAAAGCTCAAAGTTTCTAGTTTTGAGATCTTATGATGAATTTTTTTTTTTTTTCAACTTAACCACTATATGGATCGGATAACTTGTTAATTCAGCTTTAATTTGCTTTTTTTAAATTTCGATACGACCACTTCTCGCTGAGATTTTGAATGGAAAAGGATTTTTTTGTCTTTAACCATCAATATCTCAGCAACCGCTGATCGCACAAGAAAATTAAGGAGGGTTTTGAAATCTTGAATAAATTTCCCACAAAAATTAGCTACGGGTTTTGGATTTTTTTTATTTTTTTATTTTTAACATTAATTTGAAAAATTAAGAAAAATGGGCTTTTGGTGGCTTTTGGGATAATCGGGCGCTAAGTTGGAAATATCGAGAAAACAAGTAATGTTGAGTGTGCCTTTTACAGTTCAATATGCCCACAAAAACCCCACAAAGTTTCGATTCAATCCATCGAGCCGTTTTTTTGTTTTATTCGATCGAATTAAAAAAAAATAATTAAAGGGTCACGATTTTGACTTTAAATGATCATAATCTTTAACAAAATGCAAAAATGTTTTTTTCAGTTTTCTTATGCATTTTTATTGATAATTGTAAATGTTTAAATTTATGGGTATTTTTTTTTTTTTTTTCGTGACTCCAAAAAATTTAAAACAAAGACTACCATCAGCATCCCAAAGCGTATTTATTCTCCATATAAAACAAAAAAACGGCTCGATGGATTGAATCGAAACTTTGTGGGGTTTTTGTGCCCATATTGAACTGTAAAAGGCACACTCAACATTACTGGTTTTCTCGATATTTCCAACTTAGCGTCTGATTATCCCAAAACCCACCATAAGCCCTTTTTTTCTTAATTTTTCAAATTAATGTAAAGAAATAAAAAATTTTTTTGGAAATTTATTCAAGATTTCAAAACCCTCCTTAATTTTCTTGTGCGATCAGCGGTTGCTGGGATATTGGTGGTTAAAGACAAAAAGATCCTTTTCCATTCAAAGTTCGATATCTCAGCGAGAAGTGGTCGTATCGAACTTTTCAAATCAGCAAATTAAAGCAGAATTAACAAGTTATCCGATCCATATAGTGGTTAAGTTGAAAAAAAAAAACTAAGTTCGTAGACCAAAAAAAGACCCGTAAAAATAGTTTTTTTTTTTTTTCCGGTATTCATTAGGAATGAGCGGAACACGTTGCTTGAAAAAAAATTTCATCGTAAGATCTCAAAACTAGAAACTGCGAGCTTTAATATCCTTTTTTTTTAATTAGAGTCAACCATTTTTAAGGGAAATACAGCCACTTGAAAAACATAAAAAAGATATGTTTTTTTTTGTCCCTTAATTTTTTCCCCTAGTGTATAATTATAAAATATATATCTAATTATATATAAATATAAATATACATAAATACACGAATAGGTATACTAAAACAAATAAGACAAACAATGGGAAAACATTAACGTTGTGATGATACTGCCAGCTTCTTACGAATGTGCTCGCGAACTTTAAATTTAAAGGATAATCGGTTGGTTGCCATCCTAATTTCCTGGGGGAGCGCATTCCACAGGGAGATAGACTGAATGAAGAAGGAGGACTGAATGAAGTCTGTGCGGTGAGTGGGACAGTGAAGAACGCGATTATTTGATGACCGTAGATTTTTACTGTGGTTGTCACAAATGTATTGAAAGTCGGCTAGATAACTAGGCGAAGTGTGTAGTGTATTACTTAAATACTTTCATCTCATAGGATCGAATGACGAGATACTGCACCGATCAAAAGTATCTTTGAATCAGAGCATGCAAAAGAAGATAATCATCTTAAACTTTTTACCTATACAATAGGAAAAATAAAAATTAGGTTAACAAATGGACTCACCCTGTCCAGGAGTCCAAAATCATCAAAATACACAAGTCCAGGGGCGAGACTGTTGCACAGCGTGACCAGGGGGTTCTTATAACCCCACAGGAAGCTGTGGACATCCAGGTTCATGAATGCTTTGGCTCCTATCTGGGCTGCCATTATGTTAAACGCATAGCGGATGAAACCTGGATAGTTGGATAGGATAGCTACTGTACTCTGGAACAAGGAAGGAGATGGAATGAAAAAGACGCTTCGCAAATTGCTTATGTTGCCGTTCACTAATTGGTATGGTAGTGAGACTCATATTTAGCTGTGGACACATTCTACTCGCGTAGCATGACCACCGCAAAAACGGAAGAATAAAGGCCAACAGATTTTATGACCAGATTATTAAAAATGAAGAAAATAATGTGACTTTGTAGAGTAGATAGCATCGGTCATGTTAGGCTAATTAATATTAAGTAAATAATCAATCTCAGTGACATCGCTTGTTAGCTTGAGCTTCATATTTAAAGGGATACAGTATTGTCGCTTCACGAAAGCAGTTTCTCTTTGCAGCTATAAAGTAAGAAATAAAACTCACAAGAAAGGGTAAATTGGGCAGAGTGAGGTTTATATCCTTAGGGTGGGCTATGGAGGCTTCCGGGATAAAGTCTGATCTGATTCTCGGTGTCATGCCCATGTACTTGCCATCCTCACTCATTTCTAGATCCAAATACCAGCGGTATTCTCTGGAAATCAATGTTGAGTTGATTATAACGGCCTATTAATTAACGAAAACGTCAGCAGTGGATTGCTATAGACTGATTCAATCAGATGGATTGAAACGGCTAATTCATTCTAGGATGGAAGACTTACTGGAACACAAAGGGCCCAATTTCTTCCACCTTCAGCTTATAGTCTTCTCCAGAAAGGAACCTGTCGGGATTGGTGATGTTGAACACGTAGATCGACAAGCGGGCGGCTGGGATCTCATACTGGAGGATATTGTACAGTATCGTGCCTTTGGCTAGGCGGAGTTTCTGAAACAATGGCGTACATTAGGTATACCTACCTACGGATTGGGGGTCGGGTTCAACGACAAACTGAGTGAACTAGAGAACAGGGTTATAATAATTATGGTGGATTGGGATTCGTGAATCCGTTAGCCCAAGTATGGTGATTATGATGGTCAAAGGGAAAATAACTTTCTGACGGTTATTGGGGATGTAAATAAACAAAAAGACAATTGCATATTTTGCTTACTAGAAAAGGTTAACAAAAATACTAGTCATTTGTAAACTGTCAAGAATTGGAAGTTAATATTGTGTTATAGGGTGAATGTTTGAAGTTATGATAATACATAGGTGCTCACAGATTATATTTATACTCACGTAATTAACGATCATATCTATGGGGTCTAGGATTATGATAAATAACGGTACTAACAGGAATACGACGCCCGTCAATAGTGTGGCCAGGATTCTGTCTGTAACAAACATTGCATTAACCTCTTCAGCCAGTTCATCACTGGGAGTTCGGCTTCCTGCGAAGGGACTAGGTCATTACTTCGCTAAGAAACAGCCTCATGGTTTTTTACTCGACTGGAAAGGAGGGATATTGCTTTTTTATGTTCCTTTATCTGCAATGAAATAAAGGCAATGGACCGGTCTCTATTGCACATTGGTTTAACACTTGGTTCATGAATTGTAGCCTCTGGGCAACTTTGCACTCACATGTCTGTTATTGTCCTGCTGTCCTGCAGTAGGACAATGTGCCCTCTTCTGATACAGAGAAGACACGAGCAATCATCACCACGCTTGCTCAAGGCGGATAGGCGATATCATTTATATTAATTATATAGTCCAGGTTTACTCACGATATTTTCATTCACCGATTTCAGTGATGTTCAAGATGAACTTAGTAAGTACATAAGAATTGAAACAGTCAAATTAGTAGCTGAACTCAACAAAATGCACAAGAAAAGAGGCCCTAAACCCACTAGAATATGACACAAAAAAAAAACATTATTATTATTTTGTGGCTTCATTGGTTGATGGGAGGCTTCGAGAGATACCTACTTCTGCTTGTAATCCGGCTGTTAATGGCATCTCTTCTAGTCAGTAGCACCATGGTCTGTGTTGTCTTCACATTTAATCACACAACGAAGTTAGTGTTAGTGTTCTATGTTCCTGCAAAGAAGAATACTCCTTTGACTATTTATGAGAAACTAGGCAGCATTGTACAACAGAATATTATGAAGCCTCAATATATCTAGTAAATATAACTCGTACAATGATATTTATAGGAACTTTACAATGGAAGTGAACGTAATCTAGACTTTGACACTACTCAAGGTACACAAAAAGGTAAAAAAAAAAACCGCCCAAGTGCAAGTCGGGCTCGCACACTAATGGTTCCATATTAAGATCAAGGAAAAAACGCCAAAAATACACGTTTCTTGTATATGGTATGGGACCCCTTTAATTTATTAACTTTACTAGCTGGTTCCGCAGTTTCACCCGCGTAAGGTGAATATCGTGAGGTCGGAATATCGGGATAAAAATTATTCTATGTCCTAATCCAGGTCATGGTCTACCCATGTATCAAATTTCATCCAAATCTGTTTAGCCAGTTTAGCGTGAAAGCGTAACAAACAAACAAACTCACTTTCGCATTTGTAATATTATTATTTAGTTAGGAAGTTAGGATTAAATTTTTATTATTTTTTTATTATTGCGGCAATAGAAATACACAATCTGTGAAAATTTCAAGTGTCAAACTATAACGGTTTATGAGATACAGCCCGCTGACAGACAGACGGGTGGACGGACGGAAAGCGGAGGCTCAGTCATAGGGTTTGGCTCCCTTCGTGTACGGAACTCTAAAAATACCTTAATTATAAAATAAAATCATAACTTCAAAAGTCACTTAAATCTTAACGACTTAATGTTTTCATTGACACAATAGAGGTACTTAACCACAAAGCAAAAAAAAAATGAAAATAATTTAAGCCTTTTGTTTAACTGACTCTTCAGAATAAACTAAATTAATTGTAGTATTTACCCTGTTTATAATCTTTTTACCCGACTGCCAAGGAAGGGTTATGTTTTTCACGCGTATCTTGTATGAATGTACATATTTTGTTAATTTCTTTATTACCTCGTATCTTTCAAACGACTGGATGGATTTCGACTGTTTATATTCGTCTTAAAAACCCAAGTGTCCTAGGTACGAGTATTTGAAAAAAAAAAACAAAGTAGTGGATTTTTGACGCGAAATGGTAATACTTACATTAATAGAAATATAATAACCAAAACTATTGAGTTAAAATAAAGAAAATTAAAAGGGTATTACAAAAATATTAATATAAGTATGTTTTCATTTAATTTGGAATAATAAATTTAATTTATTTATTCAGTATTCTCATATCATTTAATTTATTTTACAACTAACTATTATATATATTATGTACAAGAATGTAAAGAAAAAAATAAAATAAAATAAAGGGAAGAGCTCATTGGGCATCAAAAAATTGGTTTAAAAAGTTAAGTTTATAAAATCAAATAATAAATTGGTTTAAAAAGTTTGATAGCGTAAAAATGGGCCATGTTTGTGTCGGATCTGTTTTTGTTCATATGAGTGTCGGGACACTAAAAAACCAACAACCTGAAATATGGTGTAAGTTTTCCGCCTGCAATACCATAAAATTCTATAGATTATAATGTTTGTTTTTCCCTTTCAGTTATGTGAATTTGCAGCCGGGTTTTTTATTTTTATATTAATTACTAGCTTCTGGCCGCGACTTCATTCGCGTGAAGTTTCGGCCTCCGCCACACCGCGTCGCATCGCATCGCAAGCCCACGCTATTAGGGCTCGCACACAAAACTGCGATGGGATGCGATTCGACGCCGTATCGCAGGTTTTTAGAGGAGCTTTGTTATTTGGGAGCTCGCAGATTTTTGCAATGCGACGTCGCATCGCAGTTTTGTGTACGAGCCCTAACTTTGTTTTCGCATAGCGTTCTTTCTGACTTATTTTCTTGTTTTCCTAAGGGTTGTAGCGTGATGTTACATAGCCTTTATCCTTCCTCAATATTTGGGGTATCAAATGCAAAAGATTTTTTTCAAATAGTTCCACTAGTTTTCAGTAGTTCCAGAGATTAGCGCGTTCAAACAAACAAACAAACAAACTCTTCAGATTTATTATATTTTAATTGTTATTATCGGGAGTGTTCTTTATTCTCAGCTTTTAGGCTGGTTTTAGCTACATTTACCGGCAAAAGCCAAGCAAATGCAGTGTGTGATGAATTTTATGATGAGAGTGTACTTTCGTCTAACTGCATATATTTTCTAACGAATCTGCATGTGTTTAGGATGGCTGCATTCTGCAGATTGATGTTAAGGGTATTATCCTTCTAGCTAGATCTATTAATTTCAGGCTACTGAGAAGATGGTTCCCAATCATCTTCTCAGTAGCCTGACACCTGTCGTGGAAAGAACTACGGGATGAAGATAAAACTTTATTATTTCGTCTCCAAATTCTTGTGGAGTCACAAGAATTTGGAGACGAAATAATAAAGTTCTTTAAGCTCAGCGTATTTGCATAATATTTCAGCGAATGTAATTTTGTCAATGAGATAGCCGGTTTTTCTTATTTTTATCCTGTATGGTCCTATGAATGGCACGATCGTAATACAGTCTATGTGTGTAATTGTCTAGAATAGTTTGTGGCGAGTAGTAGGGATAGTTTGTGTTTTGTATAAGACTGTGTTTGAATGCTAGTTTTTTTCTGAATAATGGTGGGTTTTTTTGGACATTCTCCTTTGTCATATCGTATTACTTGTATATGTTACAGATCTGTGATAAGGTTTCGATCTGCGATAACTAAAGTCCCAATATAATTTTCGAGCTTTAGGGTTAAGGATTCGGTTTGTGTGGATGTGTGTGATTTTGCGTGTGAGCTTGCGATTGGTTTTGTGGTTGAGATTGACTATTAGGTTGTAATTGAGTGAGCGATTGAAGTTATTCTTGTAGAGTATACATATAACTTCGTCGTGTTTTGTGTTAGTATGATAGTACTAGTATCGTGAGGTCCTGAGTATATTCCCTGTTCGAGCAAAGTGTTATTGGATTTTTCCATTAGGAATTTCTTAGTAACAGCCCGGAGTTCGGAGTTGGTGGTGTGATATGCCTCGGATAATTATAAAACTTTGAAATTACGTATGTAATAACTAAAATGATTGATTGAAATTAAAACAAAAAATGCGATGTGAGGTAAAGCATTGTTTCTTGCAAAATAAAGAATATAATCTGTCAGATATTTTGGGTATTCAAACAAAAGATTTTTTTTGAGGACAACCGAACAACGAAAATGTATTGTTTGTGCAACGTAATGTATTTTTTGACGTGTACCTAAAAGTGTTTTTTGAACAAATTTACTGTTTTTTTTTTTAATACTAATGGGTATTATAAATTCTCTTTTTCTCTCTTCTCTGTCTGTATGTTACCTTTTCACTCCTAAACCACTGAACAGATTTTTATGAAATTTGGCAAGGTGATAGATGACATCCTAGGAAAGGACATAGGCTAGTAGTTTTTGTCTCAAAAATAATCCTAAAGGGGGTGATATTAGGGATGAAAGTTTGTATGGGAAACTAAGCATTTCTTAAGTTAGTTATATGAATATTGAAAATTATGCTCGTGGTAAGAAATAAAGAATTAAAAATCACCCCCCGCGGGGGCAAAGCAGGTGATTATTTTAAAATTTACATCTTATATTGAAATGTTTGGATACTTACTTTATTTTAAGAGATACATCAATAGAATAAATAAATAATTAAATAACTCGGCCATGTAGGTATTATTACGTGGTCAATGACTGCTGTGAGATTTTTATGTTAGACATTTAGAATCACAAATCCCTGTTTAACATCAGTGTGCCGCTTTATTGGCGCCATTAATTTAACACACGTAGGTATACGGTTTCGCGTTTTCGTTGTATGATGATATTTTAATTTAATTACTTAAACATTATAATATAAAGATTTATAAAAAAAAAAATAGCATCCTGGAGCAACCTGCACTTACTTAAAGAACTATAGCTCAGAGTTCATTAACCGGATTACATCAATGAAATTAAAACAATAACGCGAATTTTAGTTATTATAATTTTTTATTCTTTATTATTTGAAAATTTAAAATTGTTTTTAAATTACGAATTATTTTATTTTATTATTATGTTTTACGATTACACGGGTAGGGCTAGTGCTACCCGTGTGTTAATAGACTTGTTCTTGCTCGGTCATTGAACGGATCGCTCCGATCTAGTACAATCTGTGAAACGTACTACATAGTTCGGCCTTCTAGTACTATTAGTACAGTAACTGAATGAAGAGTATTACGAGTGCTTGGATGGTATCACAGGCTAATAGGTGTTTACATCAAACTATAACAATTAAATCGTATCTACTATCTAAACTAAATTTAAAATGGAAACTAACTAGAACGTAGGTACTTATTATTCTAAGAAAACAGAAAATATCTTTTTTAAATCGGTAACCTCGCATGCCTATAAGTTTCGAAAGAAATAAAGCAAAATACTTAAACTATTTTAGTAATAAAGATCTAAACACCTTGGCAAATCAGAGTTATGAAGTTGTAAGTTTGAGAAGTCAGAGTGAAACAGGAGTCAAGAGTTCCTCGCTCCCTCGCAACCGGTCTGTTTCCTGCGCGATCCATGAATCGAGAAATGCGTGATCTCTGCGGATCCAAGTCCGAGCGACCGATCGGACAGAACGTGATCGAAACGAAGTACTAAATGACCGAAGTACTATTAAGCTTAAGGAATAGTTCATTCTAGTACAGTGTCGTGAATGAATTCATAATAGTACATAGTACATGTACTACACAAGCCTATGTTAAATGAATGTCGCCATTACAGCGGCTCGTTGTATAAAAAAAAAAGAAAAAAACTTTTTACTCCTTAACGGCTGAATTGATTTGGATAAAAGGCATACCGGATAGGCCAAGATCTGGGTTCAGGAGCTCAAACAACAATTACAAAGTGTATTATTCCGGTAATCTGTGAAAAAATTACCCAGCAGTGCAAAACCTTGAGACTTTCTATTGCTAGGTTCCAATGACACAAGGCCTCTAGAGCAAAGTACATACGGAGGACCTTCAATACCAGGGGTGCAAGGGTGAGGATTTTAGGCTGTATTTCCTGGATCCTGGGAACGACAACACAATCAATAATCATGTACGTACAGTCAACTATATACTTCCATAGAAACAGTTTGCCTTATATGCCGCACTTTTAGTTGTAGATTTTAATGAAGTGAGGTTGACTGTTCCATTTAGTAATACGAAGATAGTAACTGAAATATCAAACATGATTCGAGTACCTATTATACTAAATGGGTGAACCTACATCCATTTAGTTTAAAAGGTACTTGAATCATGTTTGATATTTCAATTACTACTTTCGTACTACTGAGTGGAACAGTCAACCTCACTTCATTTAGCTTATTTTCCTTAAATAAATCTTATAATATAACTTAGAAAGAAAGAAAGAAAGAAAAATCATTAAATTATTATTAGCATCTTTTTTTTTTGTGTTAGCAATAGTGTTTATTTAAAATGCTTATAATAAAATTATTTAATATTTACTTTAGATCTAGTAGAGATCATTAAATGGGATTCCCCGAAGGTCCAGGCAGAGGTGTAGCTATACTACACCCACATTTCGCAACTTATGTTTAAGTCCCATGTAATAGGGGGCGAGCCTATTGCCATCAACCGGGCACAAATGCACACTCCGGGCTACTACTGAGCAATTCCAGATGGAAAAACCTAATAACTCTTTGCCTGACCCGGGAATTGAACGCAGGACCTCATGCGATCACGAGACCAACAAGGCAGTTGAAATAACGGCTGAATTTTTTTACCATCTCGAGAATAATATGGTGTGTTGTGTAAGTGGAACAGAAGCCATACCCGGGAATATTTGCTTAGTAGCATTGACCACGCTGGCGGGCGGGGATGCGAGAGTGGCTTGTGCGCCTGCGAAAGGATATCAAAGAGGCCGACGGCAAGTGCGGCGACTACCTATCGGCCGCTAAGGAAAGCTACGAATTCATTGATAAATTCCGCGCATTTAAGGCTCGTGCAGACCAGCGCGACGCGACTCAAACAATGCAATTTCTAAGAAAACTGTACGGTATAACAATAACCGGCGTCGCGTAGCGCGACAAGTCACGCTGGTCTGCACAAGACTTTAGTAGGGAAACTGTGCTATTTTTATCGAGACGGTAAAAAATATCATGCGGTATATTGGTAGGTAAATCTACGACGTATTTTTTTATAGTGGTGAGTTATAGATACAGAATGTAAATTATAACCTGAATAACGTGAATATTTAGAGATTGGAAATATTCACATTAATATGCGTCACAAAGAGATTTAACAAGATAAACAAATCCGCTAAACAGATAAATACATTGTTTTTGCCAAAATATCGCGGGATACATACGTAGATATAAATCTTCAATTAAATTAGCCTTCTCCTTTTCTTTTTTTTTAATAACGAAAAATTTAGTACGTTTGTTTGTCTGTTGGTCTGGATGTATGTTCCGGATTGGCGCAAAACCGGCTGAACGGATTTGGATTATTTTTGGCACATGGATAGTTTATCCCCGTAGTACGTTCCCGTGGGATATGTTCCGAAATCCACGCATCGCAGCTGGCAGTGGCAGCTGTATTTCTGGGTTTTCTGGTGTGCCAGTGTGCAATTATACGCGGCAGAACTATGATAATATGGTGGTCATATTTCCCCGGACGAGCTAACTCCGATATATTATGTTTTTATTTTATTACATGTCTTATCATGACGTGTGACTATCCGAAAACCGAAAAAAAAATTACATTGATGTCTTGTTTAACTTTTTTATATAGTTTATTTTCTTCAAAATTTTGTGAATGTGAGAACGTTGTAGGCTTAACAGACTGTAGATCTGTGGACCATTTTATATTTTGCTAAGTACCTGGTACTTGCAATTGCAAACATTTTACTTTTTTTTCCCAGTATTGTGGCCCTTTCAGTATTGTGGCCCTTTCAGTATTGTGGCCCTTTCAGTATTGTGGCCCTTTCAGTATTGTGGCCCTTTCAGTAACGCATCTTTTGATATCATTTTTATTTCTCTAATCATAATTGAGGCACTTTCACAAATTATTGATAACTGACTCTTTTGCTCTGGCTCTGACTTCTGAGAAATCAAATGGAATGTCGGAACATACGTTTTTTTTTTTAACGTAAAGATAAAGATAAATGTATTTGTTAAAACATGTGTAACATGATACAGGAATATGCACATATAGGTGGAAACATAAACATATTTCTACGGGTTATTCCAACATTCCATTTGATTTCTCAGAAGTCAGAGCCATCAATCATGTCCTCAAAAGAGTCAGTTATCAATCTTTAGTGAAATCAATTTGAAGAAATATTAAGATTTATTATGTAGGTATAGGTACTTACATTCATAAATAAAACTTATAAAGCCGGTTCGTAAATATTGAGACGTATGGTGGCGACATGAAAATAAAGCAGGCACTGCACTCACCGTCTAATTAACATGAATTAGTTTTATTGTTATATTATAACACCTATGGGCGTTTAGTTTGTCCCTCAAAGTCTTTAAACAATGTAAAAAACAGCTTTATAGAATTATTATTTTTACACTCACAAAATCATGTCACAAGATTGACTTAACTACCTGAACTAAGTCAGTGGGAACAGCAGCTTAGTCTTATATTATGGAGAAGTACTATATACTAGCCTTTGCTCGCGGCTTCGCTCGCGTGGAGGTCGGAAATTATCCACCGGAACGTACTGCAGGGATAAAAAGTATCGTCCTGAATCAGGTCATTATGTTTATCATCAAAATCCGTGCCTGCATGGAGAAAGTAGTTGAATATACATTAATAGGTAAGTTGCTAAAAAAATCATTCATTTATTTTAAATTTTTTCTTCAGAATAGTTTGTTACTTACAAATTATTTTGAAAAAATATTAAGAAATAAAAGAAAGAAAGAATTTATTTTTAATTTTTATAAAACTCGAGTAGATAACAAAACAATAACAATACAATAACGAGCACAAAACAGAAATAGTCGGCAGCTGCTGGCACGTCATGACTGTGACAAGAAGGCTTCCACTCAGCATGATGCTGGGCTATGGAGACCCACAGCACAGCGCTGATTTTCAGTGGTGATTAAGTACTTACTAGCTTCTGCCCGCGGCTCCGCCCGCCAGGCAATCGGAAATTATCGACCGTTCGTTCCCGTGGGATAACTACCGGGATAAAGAAGTATCCTATGTCCTAACTGACTGTCTGAGTTTGTTTCGCCCTTTCTTCGCAAAGTAGTCAGATAGGAAACGCCGAACTCATCTAGCTTATTTTTTTTATTTTTTTTAATATGACGTGTAATAGTGATTCCGGTATCCTATTTACAGAATAAACAATTTTATTTCATTTCGTTTCATAACCCAGGTCATGGCCTATCCGGTATGCCTTTCATCCAAATCCATTCAGCCGTTAAGGAGTAAAAAGGTAATAGACATACTCGTATAGACAATAAATGCAATTTTTTTATATAGGTACATATGTTAAACAGATATTTATGATTCTAAATGCTAACTGATAAATAATAATAATTAATTTTAATTTCCATTGACCACTGTCCATGACTTTTATTTTTTGTTTGTTTTTTTTTTATTAATATTTTCAATGGTCTAATTGAATGCGAACAATTACTTGAACATGTTATCAGTCCCTTATAATCTTCCCAGAGTGCCAAAACTACCTAATTTGGATGTGTTTTTTGGTTCCCTGCTGAATTCAAAGCACTCTTGCGATTCATTCAAACATATGAAAAAAATGTTCATGTATTATTGATATTTTGTGTTAGTCAATCAATTTTTTGTCTGTTAGTTTTTTGGCCTTTTAGACTTACCAAAGTCAACGCTGTTTTGTTTTTTTTTATCTTAACTAATATTATAAATGCAAAAGTGAGTTTTTTTATTTGTTACGCTTTTACGCTAAAACGGATTTGGATGACCTGGGACATGGGCTACTTTTAATCCTGAATCGCAGACGAAGTCGCGGGCAACAGCTAGTGTGTTCCTGTTTTAATTGGTCTGTACTTCAGAACGATTATGTATAAAGTTTTATTAATAAAAAAATAAATGTATAATAATAATTCTATGAATTAATGTAAAATGTATAATTATTAAACTGTTGGAGTACCAACAGTATAATAATATAAATAAATACCCAGTGCCTGATGCATATCCTGTGCTAAGAACAATGCTATCAGCTGTTAGACCTATTATTAATGTTAATTAAATGTTAATTGTTGACTTATTATTATATGTAAGCCGAGTTATTTTATGACTTTAAATTGTAATAACTTTTGACCGAGTGGACCACTTTTAATTAAAAAAAGACTAAAATAAATTTTACGTAAAATCTCTTAAAATTAAGTACACAAGTCATTTCAATATTACATGTTAATTTTAAAATAATGCCCTGTTTTACCATCTTTTTTTTTGAGGGTGGGAAAGTATCAAATAACTTCTCCCGCTCTGGCCGAAGGGCGTGTCAGACTCTTACTGACTAAAACCCACCCGTGTTCCTTCAGTTGCCTGTACGTTGCCAGGGGCCACGGTATCCCTTTCGGACGTTCCCGCGACCGCGGCTGGCATCGGTTCTAGCGGACCCCTTCCGTTGTGCCGACATCGCTTTGAGGCGCGCGTGGAACACAACGCGCCGTCGACCCGGGCCTGGTCCATATCGGACGGCGAGCTACCCATTGCTCACCGTCCGCAAGCCCGCACCTACGGTGGCCGGGAATCGGCCTGCGATTCCCGACGCCCAGGGCGTCTCCTGCGGCGGTTAGGGGCGTGAGGGCGCGATATTTGCCTCTCCCTAACGCGCTCCGTCTCCTCCTTCGCGAGCATTACTGCTTCGCAGAAGAAGGTGACGGCTTCCCACGCCCTCTCGCTCCATACCATGGCCTGGACCAGGGCCGGACGCGAGAGATCACTGCCGCCGATCGCCTCCGCGAGGACACGGTGGTGCTCCGCACAAGCCGGGCAGACCTCCACCGTATGCTCCACCATGTCCTCCGGGCGATCCACACAATGGTGACACCCGGGCGTTTCCTCCTGCCTTATGCGGAACAGGAACCTCCCGAAACAACCGTGTCCGGTGAGGGCCTACGTCAGGCGGAAGGTGAAGACGCCGTGGTGCCTCTCTAGCCACTCCTCAAAGAGGGGACTTATCGCCGCAATTGTGGCGTGCCCAGCACGGGGTTGCGACAATCGCACTCTCCATGACGCCATGAGATCCCGCCGGAACTCTGTCCGCTGTGCCGTGATTTCTCGTGGCAGCGGAGTTGCGCCCCGGCGTTTCGTTTCCCATGGCAGCAATCCAGCAAGGAGGCTCGCCGCCTCACTGGAGACCGTGCGGTATCCCCGGACCATCCGGATTGCCATGAACCTTTGGGACGCGTTCAACCGGCGGGCTGGCTGCAGCCTCAAAGAACGCGCCCACACCGGTTCCCCGTAAAGGGCTATGGACCGCATGACCTCCGCGTAGAGCATCCGGCAGGAGGCATTTAGACCCCCTAGATTGGGTAGGAGCCGCTTCAAGGCAGCCCCGGCCCGCTCCAGTCTGGGAGCCAAACGTCGGAAATGCTCCACGAAATTCCACAAGCTGATGAGGACGAGTCCCAAATACTTCATCGTTGACTCGAAGCCGATGTGACCCCTCCTACCGTTATTTGGGAACCCGACGGTGGTGCGTTTCGAGGACCATGAAAACACATGGCCTCGGACTAGTGCAGGGCCACCTCGAGTCCCAATTGCCGGATCCTGTCAACGATTGCCACAACCCCGCGTGTCGCTAGTTCGGCCACCATCTCATGCGACCTCCCCTGTGCCAGGACCAACGTGTCGTCAGCGTAGCAAGTCACGCTGACGCCGCTAGGGAGGTCAGCACGCAGCACCCAGTCGTATCCGATATTCCACAGATGCGGACCCAGGACCGATCCCTGTGGGACACCGCACGACATCTTTCGCCGGTTCCATTCTCCCTGGTGACCGGGGTAGATGACGACCCTGTCCGTCAAATAGGCCTCGACCACACGACAGAGGCAGGTGCATCCGGTGGTACCGGAGTGCCTCCCTGATGCAACTCCAGGGCAGAGTGTTGAAGGCATTGGCGATGTCTAGAGACACAGCCAAGATGACCCCACCCCGGGCTACAGCCTTCCCTGTCGTGAGGGCCCGCACGCGTTTGATGGCGTCCACCGTAGAGCGCCCTGTGCGTAAGCCAAACTGGCTCTCCGCCAAATCCGGCCCCACCCGCACCAGCCGCCCGACGAGGCGGTCTGCAATGACTCTTTCGAAGAGCTTGCCCACCTCGTCGAGCAGCACGATGGGCCGATAAGCGGACGGAGAGATTTAGAAAAAATATATCGCAAAATTTGTTTTTTAATACTTACATAAGCATAATTTGTATTTCCATAACGCTAAGTTTCCCTCCCATACACACTTTTATCCGATCCCCTATCATCAGCCCTTTTAGAATAATTAAAGCAAGCAAACCAACTAAAGAAAAAAAAAAATATTGTATTTCAAACGCCAGACGTCTTTGGACAAAGTGGAGTAGTTTTTGTAGAATACTCGTATATAATCATTAAGGGACGACATATTTGCAATTACAGAAACAGGATGTTAGGATTCTATACTCGATGCGGAGATTGTACCACCAGGACAATGATACGATGCTTCATACCGTGATGTGAACGGACGGACGCGTGGACTGGTGCAAGCATGGTGGTGCGTTTCTCGTGGCCACACGTGTTTGAGCTTCAACGAGTGAATACCCGGTGTATTCGGTGTGACGTCAACATGAATAACTGCTTTTTTAAACTAGTTTGTGCAACCGTAAATATAAAAAATAGATTTTTGTTATGGCTCCTACGCACAATGCCGCCGGGAGTGCACCCGGGTTTTGCGCCTCCATTTCCTTTGCAATCCTTTGTGCGGCTTTGCGCGACAGGGCCGGGCGCGCTGCGGCTTACCAGGGGGCAGGGCCGGGCGCGCTGCGGCTTGCCAGGCGGCAGGGCCGGGCGCGCTGCGGCTTGCCAGGTGGCAGGGCCGGGCGCGCTGCGGCTTGCCAGGCGGCAGGGCCGGGCGCGCTGCGGCTTGCCAGGCGGCAGGGCCGGGCGCGCTGCGGCTTGCCAGGCGGCAGGGCCGGCGGCATTGTGTGTAGGAGCCATTACACAATAATTGGATTAAGTGTTGTAGTCGTTATGTTTATATGAGGACGAGCAAGTATGCGGGGCAGACGAGTCACTGGTGCCTGTGGACGCGTATCGCCCTCCACTCGGGATAATCCTGCAAATCAGCGCAAGCGCCATGTAGGTAGGACTCCCCACCACCGGCCGCCGCGCCGTCAGGTGTGTCAGCCAAATCGAACCGCAATGGAACTTTTATAAAGCAAATTTGTATTTATTATATTCCGCATTGGCCTCCACCGACAGGAATAGATTATATACCCTCCACCGACAGGAATGGATATAGATTGGAAGTCGCATATTCAAAAATTTAAAGCAAAATTATCAAAATTTTCATACGCCCTTCGGGAAATCAAAAAAACTACAGACATAAATACTGCGTTGGTAACATATTACGCATATGCCTATGCATGGCTCAAATACGGTGTCATATTATGGGGAAATAGTGTAGACTCACCCACACTATTCACCCTACAAAAAAAACTTATTAGAATTGTTGTCAATATTGAACAAAAGGATAGCTGTAAGCCCCACTTCCAGGAACAGAAAATTCTAACCCTACCGTGCCTCTACATCTTTGAAATCTGTAAATTTGTACGTAGATACCCGAAATTCTACACTAAAAGGGAAGACATTCAAACTAGAATTACTTTAAGACATAAAAATAGATTAAACATACCTACATCCCGTTTAAAAATGCACTCCACAAGTACCTATGTCATGTCGATAAAAATATATAATAAGTTACCGGAAGAAATAAGAAATATAAATAAATACAACACCTTCATTAATAAATTAAAATTATTTCTATTAAACAAAAGCTATTATAATGTGAACGAATACTTGAATGAAAGACTATAATTACAATGAATACATTCTTAAATATATACATGTATATTACAAAAAGATTATTTAATTAAACATAGAATTACTACTAAATACACAATGACTCAATTATAAAATGCTTCCCTACTGAACCTATAAATCTATAAATTGTCTCAAACTTTGTAACCATAAAATATGATGTTTGTGGTGGAAATTGCCTAGGTAAATAGCTATATTTGCTTATGTAATGTTACTACTTAGGTTAGAATTGTAATAATAGTATTTTAGGGAAATGGATAAGTACCAACTTGTTAATAATAGAATTATTTATGTTATTGTTGTTGACTTTTAAAGAATGTAATTATTTCAGTTTTCATGTTTAATTTTATTTATTTTAACTTTCTACGACTTAGATTTTTAACTAGTAAGTAATGTACCTAAAAATATGTTTTGCTGTGCCCTGACAGGGTCTACAACGGCTCTTAGCTCTAAGCCTTTTGTTAACATCT
Source organism: Agrochola macilenta (assembly GCA_916701695.1). Classification (NCBI taxonomy): domain Eukaryota; kingdom Metazoa; phylum Arthropoda; class Insecta; order Lepidoptera; family Noctuidae; genus Agrochola; species Agrochola macilenta. The sequence continues at coordinate 21,882,856 of OU753563.1, read as the reverse complement.
TGTTTTACCTTGTGGAACGCAAATAAATGAATATGAATATGAATATGAATACGATTAAATACCATGCAGCATTCAGAACAACCTTTGGAGTATTTTTACAATGTTTTCAATAGTGTAGTTGAAAATTGTGTACCTAAAAGACAGACAAAACCTGTATATCGTCGCTGTATTGCTATACAGAGTGATAAACACAAAAACTAATTGCCGATATACAATATTAAAAGGCGAGACTTCATAAGCGGTATAAAACGACGGGATCGCGTGTGGATTACAATGCTTTTTCTATTACATGTAGAGCACGGATGAAAGAAAGTATTCACCGTGAATATACAATTAATCAGCAAGATGGAGTTCAGAGTAACTTAGCAAAGGATCCTTAGTCGTTTTGCAATTATATTAGGGCAAAAAGAGGTTCACTAAATGTAACAAAATTATTAAAGAGTAGAGGGGTAGTTTTATCAGACCCAGAATGTGTGGCAGAATTTGCAAAGTATTTCTATTCATAAGGAGCCGGCGCGGCTTGACGTGAACGAAGCGGTGGAGGCGGAGCGCGCAGGCAGTGCATGTATGTACATCCCACGATTGACAGACGACCAAGTTCGAGCTGCGCTTGCTCGGCTCAAACCGAAGCGCTCAGTAGGCCTGACTGGCCGGCCTTGTTTAACTTTTGCCTAGAAATATCGAAAGTACTTCCCAGAACGTTGGAAGGTCACCCGCGTAATTCCCATACCAAAAGGGGGAGACGGAATAGTAGTCGATTCTTTTAGATCGGTGGCTATTTTGTCGACACCAGCGAAGGTGTATGAGTTGGACCATTCAGCGAGATGTCCACGAGTTAGTAGCATTGCAACAGACTGTCAGACGCCCAACAACCTATTGAATGCCATGACGTAGTTAGTTTCTCATACTGATGTAGGGGTCTGCACCCCTACATCAGTATGAGGAGGTGTATGGTTCGCGCGGTAAAGTTTAATTGCGCGATGCAGAATTTGTGTGACGTCAGGTCTTTATTGCGTAGTTCGCATGTGGCGATGCAGATGGCGCCACATCGGCATGGTGGAATACAACAAGTTGGAAATAAGGAGGGATCTAGCATTGGCGTCGTATATCCTTGGAGTGTTCCGGGCTAACATAAATAACCAGTGTGTGCTACAGGGGATAGGCTAGTGTGTGCCAGATGGGTATGTGCAGCGCCGGCGCGCGGCGGCGGCGTCGGCCCAACTTGTTCGCGGTGCCGCGCGGTCGAACTAAACTGTTGGACAACGTCCCCCTGACGCAAACAATGCGCACACTAAAGGTTGCCGACAGAATAGTTATTTTCTCATGTTCACTGACCAAGTTCGCGTAACACGTATTATATCTTTAATTTGTAAATCTGGTATGGCATGGAATTGACACACTACCGAATTCGGTCACTGTAATGGTAGCGTAGTTATGTAGATAAAAAAAATAGATATAAAGTAGCCTTGAGATAAATATAAAATAAAATAAATTCCTTCCCCGGGATGCCATTTATCTCCTTGCCAAATTTCATCGAAATCTGTCGGTTGATTCAGTAAAAATATCACCGTAAAACTTAGGTGAAGTGAGCTGTCACTGTCACAGAATCGACCGGCTGACGTTCACTTCACCTAAGTTACGAGGTGATATTTTTACAGAATCGACTGGCAGAGAGAAGGGGTTTTTGTAAATTCGACTTTTATGGGGGTGAAAAGGGAGATTTTGTTTGTATGAGAGAGAAATCTTATTGATGAGTCAATAAACTTGAATCTTGGCACAACCTAAGAAAAAGTACTAGGCTTGCATGAATTGACGATAATATAGTATTTCAATCATTAGATGTTGTGCACATTATCTGAGCAGTAACAAAAAGTACTAAGCTTGCATGAATTCACGATAGTATTCAATCATAATGTTATGTTACTCATAGGATTTGGATGAGGCAGACAGATAGTTTATAAGATACTTTTTATCCCAGTCTCATGTTTATAAGATACTTTTTATCCCAGTCTCAGAGTAATAATTATTACTCTGAGATCCCAGTAGTAAGTTTTCGAAGCTAGTATAACAATATTTAAATTTAAGTATGGTAGCTACCTAGCTACAATATACCTATATGTATGTGTGTGGGGGTGTGTGTGTGTATGATAGGTATGCTCCATTGTTTAGTTTTATAGCAATTTTGGCTCAGGAAAATGTACGAAACTGTGTATAAAAATTATTTTACAAATTTTGAAATTGCGAAAATTGGGAGCACCATGTACAATATGTTCACAAAAAACGTATATTGTATCTTAAAAAAGGAGCTTTTTAGTAAAATGGCATAGGATATGGGAAGGTAATAAGTAGGTACTAACATATTAAAAGAAAAATCCAAAATTATGGTAATAATTTATTATTTACTATTAAAACAATTTTTATTCTATACATTTTTCTAATTTATCACTTATTGAGGCTACTCATCGCAATACCTACACCTTTAATAATCGGCCAAGCTAAGGACGATAAAATCAATCCTTCAGGGTGGGTATTTAAGATTGCCACATTTATCATTCTAGACGGTAAAATAAAGTTTAATTATGTGTCACAGCTTCATTCGAAGCGATTTATTGTTTACGTATTGTAGTAGCACTTCCATGTACCAGCCTTGCACGGATTTTTAGAGGTAAGTAAGATTTTTTTTTTTTTTTTTTTTTTTTTTTGTAGGTTACTTTCATTTCACTGGCAACACTATCCTTTTACCGCTATTTTTCCCCCACTGAACTATGTCTCTAACGGTCAACAGTCATTTTAATATCATACCGCGTTTCCGTGCTCAAGCCTTCGCACGTCTCCGCTCCTACAAATAGATCCAGCTCCTCAAAATGGTCAAGAAAAGGAAGATAGAAAAAACTGAAGAAGAATTACGGCGAAAAATACAAAAATTGCAAAATAAATTGCAGGCAACGACTAATCACCGTATTAATTCTTCATCTGAAGAAGACTTACACAGTAAGTTACACAATTATTATGAAACTATTATTATCAGTGATGCGAGGTTACTAAGTTTGGGTCTCCTCTGTCATTATAAAAAGTGATGCGTACTGCCATACTTGGGCTGATACTGTCACATAATTATTAAGTTAATACTTACTTGCCTAAGGGATGCGAGGTTACCAAGCTTGGGTTTCCTCTGTCACGTTAAAAAGTGTTAAGTATTGCAATTATTATCGAACGTATTCTAAAAAGAAACGTTTTTCGCAGATTTTTCACACCAACTAGATGTGGACTGCGGTATATCACAAAATGAGGAAGCATGCTTGTTTCAAGTGTCGCCGCTTCCTGCGTCGCCGTTTCGTGCTTCCCCACGTGCCTCGCCTCGTACCTCGCCACGTGCCTCGCCACATGCCTCGCCACGTGCTAGTTCTCCGTGTCCTGCTTCACCACCGCTATGCACGGCGCCTTTGTCGCCTACACCCGGTACCTCCGCAGAAGCACAGCCAGAAGTGATGGAAGACCAAGACTTAGATGAAGACACTCTGCAGTTACTCGGCGATGCTCCAAAGACGGACATAACCATGGGTCCGTCTGTTCATAAGGACATTGCCAATCGTTGGCAGGACATCCTTACTAAGGGCTTGGCTAAGGATGTAAAGGAAAAACTTTTAAAAAGTTATTTCGTTCCTAAAAATTGTGACCTACTGCTAGCGCCAGCTCTCAACCTGGAAGTAAAGGCAGCTCTGCAGGATAATCTGGTAAAAAGAGACTCGGCGCTCATGTACAAGCAAAATCAGCTTGGTATAGCATTGTCAGCCTTAGCATCCGCTACTGACATGATAATTTCAAATGAAACGTCCAAACAAAAACTTTTGAAACCCATCAGTGACGCTTGTCGTATATTATGCGACAGTCATTTCTGGGAGACAAAAACAAGGCGTAACTTTGTCATTTCGTCTATTAATATAAATTTAAAGGACGCCTTGCTTGAAACAAAAAGGGGCAGTTTGTTATTTGGAGAAAATGTTACCGACAAGGTTAAAGCCGCCAAGACAATACAGCAATCAGGAGATGCCTTAAAACACGCCCTAAGACCAACATTTAATAAGCCCAAAGGTGTCTCAAAAGGTCCAAACAAGGGTCATTTAAACTTCAATCCTCAGCACCGGAAGGTGGACAACAAGCCGAACAATACGAGGCGAGCTGCTCGCCCTGCGTATCGGCCGCCGCCACCGCCGCAAACCAGCGGCAGATCGCGCCGCTACTCGTCCCCGACGAGGCCACCGCATCGAAAGTGAATGATCAGGTACTAACTGCTGGCAGACTCCAGTATTTTTTCAAAAAGTGGTCATTTATCACTACTGACAAAACGATTCTATCGTGGATCAAAGGGTACCAAATACCATTTAAATGTTCACCATATCGTACTGATTCTCCTAATGTTTTTCCTAAAAATATTCAAGAAGCCCAAGATTTTGATAAATCAATCAAAAACCTACTAGATATTAATGCAATATCACATTGTAATTCTGTTAAAGGAGAATTTATATCGAGTGTGTTTTTAGTGCCAAAACCAAACGGCGACAAGAGATTCATATTGAACCTTAAATGTTTAAACAAATTCATAGAGACCAAACATTTCAAGATGGAGGATTATCGTACAGCCTCAAAGCTTATAACAAAAAACTGCTATATGGCATCAATTGATCTAAAAGATGCTTACTTCTTAATTTCAGTACATAAATCTCATCGAAAATACCTCCGTTTTAAATATAATAATACCCTGTATGAATTTAATTGTCTACCGTTTGGTTTATGCACTGCTCCATATGTGTTTACAAAGTTATTAAAGCCAGTTATGGAATATCTAAGAACCCATGGCATGATATCAGTTGTGTATATCGATGATACCTTTTGTATTGGAACAACTTTTCTTGAATGTCAAAATAACGTTGACTTAACAATAACATTACTTAAAAACTTAGGTTTCATAATAAATGCAGAAAAAAGCTGTTTAGAACCGCAAACAGTATGCAAGTTTTTAGGTTTCGAATTCGACTCTAAAAACATGTTATTAAAATTACCTGGTACAAAAAAGTCAAAAATAAAAGAATACATTTCTAGCTTCTTGAAAAAGCGTAAATGTAAACTTCGGGAATTTGCTCGGTTCATAGGTTTATTAATTTCAGCTTGTCCTGCAATTCAATATGCATGGCTTTACACTAAACTTTTTGAACAATTTAAATATTCCTGTTTACTTACCAATCCTAGTTACGAACAGTTAGTTCGGCTCCCCAACAGCTTACATAGTGATATGTTGTGGTGGCTAGATCATATTGATCATGGTGCATTTTCTTTAACTTGTGATCGATACGATTTAGAAATCTTTTCCGACGCGTCATGTACGGGTTGGGGAGCTTATTGCAACACAGGTGAATGTTTTGGCTATTGGAAAGATAGTGAAAGAACCGTACATATTAACGAGTTAGAGTTAAAAGCAGCTTTTCTCGCACTTAAATGTTTTGCCCACGAATCGTATAATTTAAAAATACTATTACGTATTGATAATGTAACTGCTATATCTTGCATAAATCGCATGGGCAGCATACAGTTTGAACACTTGCATAATATCACTAAAGAAATTTGGCAGTGGTGTGAAAGGCGTAGTATAACTATTTTTGCGTCTTACATAAACACTAAAGATAATTATGAAGCAGATCAATTATCGCGCATGAAATTTCAGGACACTGAATGGGAACTCAATGACGATGCATTCAGTCAAATAGCACATTATTTTGGCTACCCCGAAATAGACCTTTTCGCGAGTAGGTGTAATGCTAAATGTCTCAGGTACATAACTTGGAAAAACGACCCTGATGCTTATGCAATCGATGCTTTCACCATTCCATGGAAAAATGAACTATTCTACGCATTTCCACCGTTTTCACTTATTACAAAAACAATGCAAAAAATAATTAATGACAAAGCAAATGGGATAGTAGTTGTACCATATTGGCCAACACAACCCTGGTTCCCTGTTTTCCAAAAATTAATTTGTTCCAAACCAATATATTTTGAACCAAACGTAAATTTGTTAACTTCTCCTTTCAGAACGCCTCACAATCTGCACCGCACCCTGAAATTGGTTGCCGCGAAGCTTTCAGGCAAACATTATTAAAAAGATATTTATCTAATAAATCCATTAAAATTATGTTATCATCATTATCTGATTCCACTTATAAACAATACGATGTTTGTATAAAATCTTGGATAAATTATTGTAATAAACATGGTTATGATTATTCCTCGGTTTCAGTTCCTGTAGTCATTCATTTTCTTACCACTATTTTTGAAAAAGGGGCAAAGTACGGTACTATTAATTCATATAAATCCGCATTATCCTTGTTGTTAAGTAATGTGGCAAACGATGATCGAATTAAGCGATTTATGAAAGGAGTTTACAAATTAAGGCCTAGTAATCCAAAATATAATTTGACGTGGGATCCAACCACCGTTCTAAATTATTTAGCACAAAAATGGCCTAACACAGACCTTGATTTGGAAACTCTTTCTAAAAAGACTATAACTCTATTGGCTTTGGTGACTGCGCATCGCGTTCAAACATTTTCATTAATAAAATTAGGCAACGTTCGAGTAAATTCTGCTGTTGACATAACTATAATAATACCTGATTTGATAAAAACATCCAAACCTAATTCTTCACAACCAGTTCTAAAATTACCTTTTTTCGACGCACGTCCTCAAATCTGTCCCGCTAGCTGCTTAGAGGTTTATATAAATAAGACTCAACCACTTCGCAAAACTGATTATTTATTTGTAAGCTACAAAAAACCACACTCAAAAGTTTCATCACAAACACTCAGTCACTGGATAAAAGATACACTTTACAGCAGCGGTATAGATACGTCTATATTTAATGCTCACAGCACTCGTCATGCAGCCACATCCTCAGCCAATAGACTTGGAGTCAATATTGACTTGATAAGAAAAACTGCCGGATGGAGTGTATCATCTTCTGTCTTCGCAAAACATTATAATAGGCAGGTTGTAACTGATCCACATCTCTTTGCCACTACAGTACTTACTGGTGGTCATAATCTGTAACAAATACTTAATATTAGATTGAGAATTTAATTAAAATCAATGTTATCTAGATATAATAAAAGGCACTTGTGATTACTCACCTGTTTTGTTTAATTTCACATTTTCGTCTCTGAACATCTACAATACGTAAACAATAAATCGCTTCGAATGAAGCTGTGACACATAATTAAAAATCAAACGAACTTACCAAGTGAAGTTCGATGATAATTATGTGAACAGCTTCATTCGAAGCGATTTATACCCTCCCTAGAAAAGTTACCTACCCTACCCTAGATAAATAAAAATGTGAAATATTTATTAGCTTTCAACAATATGATATTAAAATGACTGTTGACCGTTAGAGACATAGTTCAGTGGGGGAAAAATAGCGGTAAAAGGATAGTGTTGCCAGTGAAATGAAAGTAACCTACAAAAAAAAAAAAAAAAAAAAAAAAAAAATCTTACTTACCTCTAAAAATCCGTGCAAGGCTGGTACATGGAAGTGCTACTACAATACGTAAACAATAAATCGCTTCGAATGAAGCTGTTCACATAATTATCATCGAACTTCACTTGGTAAGTTCGTTTGATTTTTAATTTTACCGTAATTTATTAATTTCAGAGGTCTAGACTAAAGCTACGGTTTCCAAGAAAAGCGGTGGCCGCACTTGACGGCAGCAGTCTCGGCTGTCATGAAAATGACGACAGCGGCAAAGATTTAAATCGTTAGATTTACCCTACCGCGTCAAAAGATAGTCACATTTGTGTTTCGTTTTGACACACAATAACACAGAGACTGCACTTGTTTTTCATGGAAACGCTATTTAATCATGTGTGAGCTCACTTTTCTCAGTATGGACACTTTGTCATGTGACTGAGTACGGTGAGGGCAAATCTAGCGATGGAAACCTTTGGGGGGCGGGGTTTGCTTTACGGTGTCAACAACGCTCTCTAAACACACCAACTTATTTTCATAGTCAACGTTTCAGTGACGTCATTCATCGGTAAATTTTGGACGCTACTTGAGTGGTTACCGCTCTTCTAGGAAACCGTAGCATTAAGAAACCAAAGCTTTAGAAACACCCACGAGGCTTTTGAGCCTATTTGATTTGGGCCTTGGTCCTTAGAAATGAAGGACCATTTCTGACTAAGGACCAATGCCCAAATAGAATCGGCTCTAGGGAAGAAACCTTTTCTATATTGGTTTCTTTTTTAGCGCATGTAAGAAATTGTGCGCTTGGATAATTTCTAACGTCACTATATTATCGTCCACAGAATCTATGGAAAGACGTGCACGTTGTAACGTTATCGTTGACGGAAATTTAAAATGTGTTCATATATTTCCATACATTTTACTTCCCTGTGTTATCGTGATGCCGTGGACGCCAACGATAAAAACGTCACGTTAAAAAAAAAAAAAACTAATATGCATCATGACTCATGACTCTCTTATAACACCTATCACCGACATTATATCATTAGTCAAAAACACTATAATTAATTAAAAACAGTTAGTTTCTCTCTGGTAAGAATCGGGCAACTAAATTATCATAGGTAGGTACAGTCTACCGCGTTTTCATAGTAATAATTTGGCATTGACAGCGCCTTTGTGTCATGTCTGTAAGGTTTTCGTATAATTCAATACATGTTACTATTGATATGCGATTAGCTGTTCTGTCAGCGTACCTACACTAAACCACTGCATGCCTACTTATTTGTTGGATAGCTAGTTCTACCGAAAAAATACTTTTATTATGTATGTCATGTCACACTGTGTATTTGCCTATTTGACATGACAAAATGGCAAATTAATTTCATTTTACTTCGCTATAAAGGCGGTCCCTCACCGGGAGCATTCGCCAGCAATGTAACAGTTCAGTATCGAGCATTAGGTACATCAGTGAGTGAGGACATCCGAGCATTACAGTGCGCAACCTGTAATGATACAATTTGTAACATTACATTCACCGGTACCATTCGCCTGTAATGTAGGTAACAGTGATGAGGGGAGCATCCATAATATAATTTGTAACATGAATGAGGATCTCATCAAATCTTGGATTGTTACATTACAGTCGAATGCTTCGGTGAGGGAGCACCTCAAGGTTCTTTTAGCACGTGGCCTAAATCAGAACTAACGTCGCCATCTTGCTTTTTCAATACAATTTCTGTAAAATACCAATATCAACAACGCCTCCTGTTTATTATTGAGACGACGAACCTTTTAGCACTATAAAAACAGATTTTTTTCCCTAAGAGTGTCCAAACACTTCAACAGATGGCGCTGATCTACGATGACTCATATACATTCATAAGCGGTTCAGTGCTTAATATTTCTTTCACTTTTATCTTCTCACTATGATAAGTGATATCTTTTCTTCTCGCACAGAACCAGTGGCAGTAAATAAGTCTTGCTGAATGTGCCAGAAGGAGAAGACCAGCAACCACAAGGACTAGTTGTACACTCAGGAGGATGTAGGGAGCGTAGATGTGGATCATCCTTAAGCCATGTATTTGTTCGTCTAGCATTCTTGGTTGTACCTGGAAAAGGCGAAGATTTTGGTAGTGACATTTTAAACGTAGCCCTAGAACGAATCTGCCAGGGTTGCGAGTTTGTCCGAAAGGGATATCGCGGCCCCGGCACACAGGCAACGGAAGAAACACGGGTGGGTTTTAGTCAGTAAAAGTCTGACACGCCCTCCCGCTCAGCCTAGAGCGGGAGAGTGAGTGAGGGGCGGTTAATAGTGTAGGTGTCTAAGTAAAAGACTTCAAGGCGTTTTTTGTTGCCCCAAAACAGCAGCGTATCCTTTACCCCTTCATCACCAACCTCAACACCTAATACTAAAAGCGACCACAACTATACATTTGCAAATTTACATAGAAAAATAAACGACTTGCAAAAACAATTATATGAAGCAAGCAAGGAGATAACAAATCTAACAAAACAAATTGAAATACTACAAGTGAAACTGACAACGCCAAAGAAAACAAGTACTACACATACCCAGAAATTGCAGATAATACCGGCCTATGAAATCAAAAAGAAAGAAAAACCTTCAGATTACAGAAAATTAGTTATCCTCGGAGCTCAACAATGTGTAGGCCTTGCCTCAGCTCTCATGTACTCAAGAAAAACAACGCAATATGAGAAGTATGCGATTACAAGCAAAACGAAGCCAAATGCGTTGAGCAGTGAGATAGTAAAAAACTATAGAAGTATAAATCTAGCAACCAATGACAAGCTTGTAATATCTCTTGGTGAAAACGACTACAACCAAAAATCAGTGTTTGCACAAATTCAAAAAATTATAGAGTATTTTAGCGGCAACAACATTATTGTACTAAATACAACTAACAACAATTATCTAGATGTAAACAAGTTAAATAATTCCATAATGAAAATATGTAAAAATTACAAAAATTGCTCCTATATAAATTGCAACAATCTTAAACTTAAGGATATTTGTAAAACTATTAACTATGTAATTGACTGTAATGACTATGATAGCAAATTTTTGAAGTTCTCCGAAATTAAGAAGAGTATGAAAAAATTAAGCCAACAAAACAATACCCTAAATTTGAATTGCAACTGTATACCAAAAAAGGGTACAATGCCCTACTACTTTAAGTCTCAGACTGTAGAAATGTTGACTAATACTAAGAATAAAACAGTACTTAACCCCTTATCGCAAATAACAGGGACTATGCCATACTATTTCCCCGTAATAAAAAAATGTCAAATTAGCCAAACTTCTACGGACAACAATCTTTTTCGTGTACAATAACCTACGTATATTACATCAAAATATAAATGGACTGCTGGCTAAGAGTGAAATAATAACGGAATTTATAGACACTCTTTCAAACAGTGGCAAATATGTACATATCTTATGTTTTACAGAACACAATATGACGACGAGCGATGTTGATCTTTTGAACATTCCAAATTACACTTTAGCTACCTCCTTTACTAGGCAAAAACGGAACGGTGGGTCTTGTATATTAATACACAACCATATTAGGTATACAGAGATAGATTTTGTGAAAGTGGCAAATGTCTGCAATATTTTTGAATGCTGTGCAATTGAGCTAACGGATCATAAAATTACAATAGTATGTATATATCGAGTGCCAGGACCAAACAAAATGGAAATATTCTTTGACAATTTAACGTATATATTAGGACAAATCTGCTATAGAAATGGACATAAAATTATAATTTGCGGTGACTTTAATATTGATATATTACAAAAAACTAAGCATTCCACTATATTTAAATGTCTCTTAAAAGAGTTTAATCTTAAAATCGAAATAAAGAAACCCACTAGGCCCAGTAGTGGTACTTGCCTAGATAATATTTTTCACAATATACGGGGTTGTAATAGTGAGATACTAGAATTGGGGGTATCTGATCATTTAGCGCAATTGATGCAGTTTCCGGTACAACAAACGTGTGCATTGAAATATTATTATGTTAAAAAACGCGATTACAGCAAAGAAAACATGTATCGGTTTAGGCAATGCATGGGCAGCTTGAGCTTTTCAGAAAGTTTTGAAGCAAATAACCCTAATGAAAAGTTTAATTCGTTTTTTGAATTATTCAAACTTTTCTACGACCTATGTTTCCCAATAATAAGATGCAAGATACCGACAACTTATAGACCAAAGTGGATCACGCCGGGCATTAGAGTCTGCAGCAAAAAGAGACGGTCTTTGCTATGGCAATATAGGTTAAACCCAAACAAAGACACAAAATCCGCTTTATCAACATTTAGCGCCAGGTACCGCCGCGTTATCAAACAGACACAAAAATCACAAAACAGCTACTACATAGAAACCAGTAACAATAAGTCTAAAGCTACCTGGAAAATAATAAACAACTTGAAAAGTAACGTGCCGAAAACACACATTAGAACTATTGAGGTAAACAACAAATGTATTACAAACCCTCAAATGATTGCGCAAAACTTTAATGATTATTTCATAGACCTAGTTCAATCTAATGTAAAGTGTCAAACTTATAATAACACGAATATTTTAAAAACCCACAAATCTATGTTCATGGAACCAGTAGTCCCAAATGAAATGATAACTATAATAAAGAACCTCAAAAACACAAACAGTACAGGGTATGATGACATCAAGACCAGTGTGATCAAATCAGTAGGACCTATTGTCGCGCCAGTGTTATGTGATATAATAAATGCTTGTATACACAATGGAGTTTTTCCAGAAGCTCTAAAAATATCGATTATCAAGCCACTACACAAAAAAGATGATAAAACAAAAATGTGCAATTATAGACCTGTAGCGTTAATTCCTATATTTTCAAAAATTCTTGAGAAAGTAATTTATATTAGACTCAACAATTATTTAGAAAAAAACAAAATTTTTTGTGAGGAACAAATGGGTTTCAGGCAAAATAAAACTATTAATATGGCAGTGTACAATTTCCTTAAAAAGATACACCACAACATGGACAACAGAAAGCCGGTTGTAGCAATGTACATGGACATGACGCGCGCTTTTGATTATGTTGACCATAAATTACTATTAAAAAAGCTCTATAGCTACGGCATTAGAGGTAATGTGCTGGACCTCATACAATCGTATTTAGAGGGTAGAAAACAGTGTACTCAGATTAGCCAAGTCAACATCAAGTCAAAAACTGAAACAATATACTCCTCAAGTTCGAGAACAATTTCGTATGGTGTTCCACAGGGGACTGTGTTAGGTCCATTGTTTTTTATCTGCTATATAAATGATTTCCCTAATGTAACTAGTCATCAGATGTGCTTATTTGCAGACGATAGCACTATTGTTTTCGACAAGGGTAATTTGAAAGAAATTGAATCAGATATAAACACCGACCTGATGGCAATCATAGAATGGTTAAATGACAACAACCTTAAAATCAATTTAACTAAAACTAAAATAATGGATTTTAAACTTCGACAAAGAGAACCAACACAGTACCAAATCGGATACAAAGGAGACACAGTACTAGAAACGTACACTACAAAGTTTTTAGGATTGCACATTGACAATGATATGACATGGAAGGCTCAAGTTGATCATGTTTGTTTGAGACTTTACCGGTTTTCTTATGCCCTTTATATGTTGGGTAAAGTTGCTAGCAAAACGGCCCTCCTAACGGCATACCACGGGTATGTAGCCTCCACATTAAGGTATGGACTCATATTTTGGGGTAATGCTACAAATATATCCTCCGTACTTTTGGCACAAAAAAGATGCATCCGAGCTATCTGCAAATTAAGAACAACAGACACATGTAAGCCACACTTTAAGGACTTAAATATTCTGACAGTACCGTCGCTGTACATCTATGAGGTTTTGATGTTTGTAAAAACCAATGTACATTTGTTTAATCATGTAGAAAGTCAACGTCGCTCAGATATGTTAAAAACAATAACCACCAGAACTGCTTTTGCTTATAAAAGTGTTTATGCAATGGCACCAAAATTGTATAATAAATTACCTTGTCATATTAGAAATGGTAAGAATTATAATGAATTCAAAAGTAATCTTTTTAAGCTCCTAAATGACAAGGTATATTATTCAGTCAAGGAGTATCTGGATGACAAATTTTGATTAAATTTTTATAATTAATTTTTTTTATTTTTTTATTCATAAATTTCAAGTGTAAATTACGTAACATATTAATACAGAAATGTTACTACTGTCTCAGTGACTATTTTGAGGACAGTTCTTTGACATAATAATATTTGTATACCTACTCTTAGCACGACTTACATGATGACTTTATTATTAAGTAGTAATTCTGTGGACAATGTCAATTTTATTTTTTCTTAACTAACTTATTGACATTATATTAAAGGACGTTTATTACATTTCGTTAAATATTTTTATTAATTACCTGACATTACTATATTTTAATTAAATTACTTTTATAAAATTGACATTGATACTACTGAATTTATTTTATTTTATATTAATTTACTTAATTGGCGAAAGCCTCCCATAAATGTATATTTGTACGCCAAATGGCAAAACATGGAGAAACTATAATATAACAATTGTAACATCTCGCACACTGTTGTAACCTATGTTTACAAATAAAGAATATTTGATTTGATTTGATTTAAAAGTTACACTTATTTAATAGATAGACTTTTCAGTGACATAGGTCTCTATTTGTTTTGGACATATTTAAAAATGCGCTCAGGTCAGAAGTGACGCAGAAAATTTCTGTTTATATATCTTTGAATTTAGAATAACCAAATCTATCGATTATATACAATTTTGTTCGTGAGACGATGAAGCAAAAATTTTGGTCATGGGCTCTCGTACCAATATAAACGCAGTTTCTTGCCCAGTCTTTTCTCCATACGAGAACTACTTTTTGTAAGGGGCGACTAGAATCAATTCTTTTTTTTTTGTAAATTTTTACGTTCTAAAGTGCGTTTTGTGTGCCTAATTGAAATAAATTATTTGACTTTGACTTTGACTTTACGCTAGTTTAAAATAATACATTTATGAATGGCAGGCATAATAATCATTAATTACTGCTGTTCAAATGAAGCAAAAACAGACATGACTGCGAATGAGAAGGATAAATGTGAAGTACAAGTAGATACTCACAATTTTAAAGTAGCCAACGGGCACGTACATGTTAGAGAACTTGCTGGTCTTGGAGTTGAAGTCCACGTTGCTCGTCATCACGTTAATCTGCACGGAGAATTTCGTCGCCATTACCAAGCCGATTATCTGGAAGAAGCAAATTATTACAGTATCATAATAATTATTATGAACGACTCCAACACTAGAAATATTTGAATACTACAGCTTGTAAAAGATTCAAAAAGTTGAAAGAAAAACTAATTGGTGAGCGAAAATTTGAATATACACATGTTTTTTAAACAGAGAGAGAAAAATCATGAGGACTTTTAATTTTTATGTAAAGAGTCAGAGAACTGACTCAACATTCCAACACTAATATCTTAAGCCATATCCTCGTTAGTTCGATGCTGGATAAAGGCTATCTTCTACAAAGCTTTAATACTACTTACAGGTTCCACGATGAAGTCACTGCCATGCTGCTCCTCATTAGGAGTCATACCCTCGACGCGCTCGTATAACAACGGGTTTGCATCTAGGAAGTGAGCGTTTGACATGACCACTGGCAGACCTGAGACAGTGTTCGTAAAACAATAAGAGAAAAAAATACCGTAAATTAAAAATTATTAATTAAATTGTTACACCATCTTGATTATTGAAATATTTGCATATGAGTCTGAAATATTGTGTCCATTTTGCTGCTATCAGGGTCAAAACAGCTATAAAATTATGTAATAATCAAAAATATTATAAAGAGGCTGTACCAACTACAGCGATGCTGCCGAAAGGACGCAAAAGGCATGATGATATATAGAGATATATATACGTAGACTATAATCACAGATATAACTAGATCAAATTATCATACTCACCATAAAAACAAGGTGATAAATCCGAAATCCCATCAAGGCACACCCCTTTACTGCACAAACACTCATTCTCAGGTATCTTGCTGTAGCTCCTATTGGTGAACTTGTAAGCCATGCCCTCGACTCCGAAGTCCATAGTTCTCTGACCCACGTACTCCAGCTCCATGAACCGGCAGAGCACGTTGCGGTACAGCTTCAAGGGCCGGTCGGGGGACATCTCCGGGGGGTAGACCATACCCTCAAAACTGTCGTTGAAGCTGTTGCAGGATGAGCTGGGAAATATGAAATTTGGGTGTTGAAAAGTTGAACGATGAGATAACGAGGTATCTTTGGCTGATAAGATCGACGATAAACATTTTTTAAAGCAGTATCATGGTACATTATGTATAACTACATAGCCCATTTCGTGGTGACAATATTAGCCAGTGATTTGGCTCTGGAACCAATTGCATAAGGTACGCTAAACGAACTTCAGTGCCTTGTTATTTAAGGGGTTTTTTTAATCATTTATTAGGGGTCAACAATATATTTTTTGAAGGTTTTGGGTTAATTGCAATTATTTGAACTCACTTGTAGAACGGAACGGGATGATATTTATAAAGTCTATTTACCTTGTTTCAGGATATCCCCAACTTGGAAGACCTCCAATACCATTGACAGACTTGATCATGAACTTGTCCTCATTCTTGGCGCTTACTTCTACCCTGAATGGTGCTTTTTCATCGTACAGCTGGGAACATAAACTTAATGTATTAGTTAGTGGCTGGATGTACTTATGAAGCTAAAAATATAGTCAGTGATTTTGTCAACTGCAATAGTGCCCAAAAATTAAGTTCAGTTAATTAAATTAAGTCCTTTTTCTTATGGTCTCCCAACTAACATTTTGGTGATAAGAATAAATGCTATAAGCTGTTTAAGAGCATTTAGATAACCGAAGGTCCTATACAGGCACATTTATTGATATAGCGCGTTTTAACTCTCTTATAACCCGGATTTGGGCCCACGATTTTCGAGCTTAAAGTGACTTAATAGTTGGAGTAGGTAGTGATACATGAGTGACAATAAAGAGATACAATAGTTCTATTGAAGAAGTGCTTACCACTTTATGTGTATTATAAGCTATACACAGGTTACAACTGCAAGCTAAAGTAGCAAATAAGATATGCCAAAAAAATATTCTAAAACTCAAGCATCTATTTCAAATAAACCAATTACAGGCATTTTTGAATTGTCAAGGGGTCAGTCAGTCCGAAAGCGTAGTAGGTATCTATGGACAAGAACGGGCAAGAAACTCCAAGGACACTTTTTTAAATCATGATATGGTTACAAAATATTGGTTACGAGAACGACCCAATAATACGTTAAAAGCGTCCATAACAAAAATATAAAAAAATAAACAATTCAAAAATTAAATTAAATTAAAATAAGCCGTGGCAGCTAAGAGATGACCAGTCCCTACTGACGACGCCCGTTCACTCAGCTCAACCATTTTGAAGGGAGCTAAATGATCCAACACACGCGCCTCGTCAGTGAGACATTAGAGTGAGCATGACATATTCTCAGCCGTCAGGGCACATTCAAGTCAATGAAAGACATACCCAGTACCTAAATGGTAGCTTTATAGTCGGTACATAGTACTCACACATGTGCTATGCAATTATACAATGCTAAGAGATTGAATGTATACAATGCAAAGATAGTTTTTTTTAATCTTCAGCAGCTCTAACAGTATATTCAAATGCTAATCAATTAGTTTATGCGCCCTTGTGGAGCAGGACCAGCGTTGAAAATTGATCCTAATAACTCTGTTATTCCTAACATAGTGCTTAAATAACGATTGTTTGCACTTCTATACCACTTGCAGTTCTACAAGATAGTTTATAAATGAAAAGACAAACAGTTTATAGCTTCAGTTTGCATATTATTTTTGTTTTTTGTAGATTATTTTTTTACATTATTACAACAATTTTCGTGTTTTTTTAGGTCACAGGTATGAAAGGGCATTTAACCGTATAACCATACAAATAACCATGCAAAAGGGGCTCAGCACAATTAGAAATA
The DNA here is from genome assembly GCA_916701695.1 of Agrochola macilenta. Classification (NCBI taxonomy): domain Eukaryota; kingdom Metazoa; phylum Arthropoda; class Insecta; order Lepidoptera; family Noctuidae; genus Agrochola; species Agrochola macilenta. The sequence continues at coordinate 21,865,247 of OU753563.1, read as the reverse complement.
TTTTAGAAATTATCAGCAAACTTTGACTGATTATTTCACAGATTATGTTATTTTCTTGTACTACTAATACTGAATAAAATACTACCAATGCTATATATTTATAAATAAAACCACATTTGTTAAGATAAAAATAAGTTTTGTTTTTCCACTGCATGTAAAAGAGGGAAGAAGTACAGAAAACCATCGTTGTGAAAAAAAAATACCGAATAAACCCGCTGCACAATGTAAACATAGTATTATACTCGTATTGTAACAAAACATGGTTTTTTGGTTGGTTATAACTCAACGTAAAATAATAAGTAATTAAGAGTTGCCATGTTTGCACATGGCGTTTTAATATAGTTTGCCGCCATAAAGGAGAATTTCTAAAAATATATATAATGTTCTCCCTTCGTGTACGGAACTCTAAAAATACCTTAATTATAAAATAAAATCATAACTTCAAAAGTCACTTAAATCTTAACGACTTAATGTTTTCATTGACACAATAGAGGTACTTAACCACAAAGCAAAAAAAAAATGAAAATAATTTAAGCCTTTTGTTTAACTGACTCTTCAGAATAAACTAAATTAATTGTAGTATTTACCCTGTTTATAATCTTTTTACCCGACTGCCAAGGAAGGGTTATGTTTTTCACGCGTATCTTGTATGAATGTACATATTTTGTTAATTTCTTTATTACCTCGTATCTTTCAAACGACTGGATGGATTTCGACTGTTTATATTCGTCTTAAAAACCCAAGTGTCCTAGGTACGAGTATTTGAAAAAAAAAAACAAAGTAGTGGATTTTTGACGCGAAATGGTAATACTTACATTAATAGAAATATAATAACCAAAACTATTGAGTTAAAATAAAGAAAATTAAAAGGGTATTACAAAAATATTAATATAAGTATGTTTTCATTTAATTTGGAATAATAAATTTAATTTATTTATTCAGTATTCTCATATCATTTAATTTATTTTACAACTAACTATTATATATATTATGTACAAGAATGTAAAGAAAAAAATAAAATAAAATAAAGGGAAGAGCTCATTGGGCATCAAAAAATTGGTTTAAAAAGTTAAGTTTATAAAATCAAATAATAAATTGGTTTAAAAAGTTTGATAGCGTAAAAATGGGCCATGTTTGTGTCGGATCTGTTTTTGTTCATATGAGTGTCGGGACACTAAAAAACCAACAACCTGAAATATGGTGTAAGTTTTCCGCCTGCAATACCATAAAATTCTATAGATTATAATGTTTGTTTTTCCCTTTCAGTTATGTGAATTTGCAGCCGGGTTTTTTATTTTTATATTAATTACTAGCTTCTGGCCGCGACTTCATTCGCGTGAAGTTTCGGCCTCCGCCACACCGCGTCGCATCGCATCGCAAGCCCACGCTATTAGGGCTCGCACACAAAACTGCGATGGGATGCGATTCGACGCCGTATCGCAGGTTTTTAGAGGAGCTTTGTTATTTGGGAGCTCGCAGATTTTTGCAATGCGACGTCGCATCGCAGTTTTGTGTACGAGCCCTAACTTTGTTTTCGCATAGCGTTCTTTCTGACTTATTTTCTTGTTTTCCTAAGGGTTGTAGCGTGATGTTACATAGCCTTTATCCTTCCTCAATATTTGGGGTATCAAATGCAAAAGATTTTTTTCAAATAGTTCCACTAGTTTTCAGTAGTTCCAGAGATTAGCGCGTTCAAACAAACAAACAAACAAACTCTTCAGATTTATTATATTTTAATTGTTATTATCGGGAGTGTTCTTTATTCTCAGCTTTTAGGCTGGTTTTAGCTACATTTACCGGCAAAAGCCAAGCAAATGCAGTGTGTGATGAATTTTATGATGAGAGTGTACTTTCGTCTAACTGCATATATTTTCTAACGAATCTGCATGTGTTTAGGATGGCTGCATTCTGCAGATTGATGTTAAGGGTATTATCCTTCTAGCTAGATCTATTAATTTCAGGCTACTGAGAAGATGGTTCCCAATCATCTTCTCAGTAGCCTGACACCTGTCGTGGAAAGAACTACGGGATGAAGATAAAACTTTATTATTTCGTCTCCAAATTCTTGTGGAGTCACAAGAATTTGGAGACGAAATAATAAAGTTCTTTAAGCTCAGCGTATTTGCATAATATTTCAGCGAATGTAATTTTGTCAATGAGATAGCCGGTTTTTCTTATTTTTATCCTGTATGGTCCTATGAATGGCACGATCGTAATACAGTCTATGTGTGTAATTGTCTAGAATAGTTTGTGGCGAGTAGTAGGGATAGTTTGTGTTTTGTATAAGACTGTGTTTGAATGCTAGTTTTTTTCTGAATAATGGTGGGTTTTTTTGGACATTCTCCTTTGTCATATCGTATTACTTGTATATGTTACAGATCTGTGATAAGGTTTCGATCTGCGATAACTAAAGTCCCAATATAATTTTCGAGCTTTAGGGTTAAGGATTCGGTTTGTGTGGATGTGTGTGATTTTGCGTGTGAGCTTGCGATTGGTTTTGTGGTTGAGATTGACTATTAGGTTGTAATTGAGTGAGCGATTGAAGTTATTCTTGTAGAGTATACATATAACTTCGTCGTGTTTTGTGTTAGTATGATAGTACTAGTATCGTGAGGTCCTGAGTATATTCCCTGTTCGAGCAAAGTGTTATTGGATTTTTCCATTAGGAATTTCTTAGTAACAGCCCGGAGTTCGGAGTTGGTGGTGTGATATGCCTCGGATAATTATAAAACTTTGAAATTACGTATGTAATAACTAAAATGATTGATTGAAATTAAAACAAAAAATGCGATGTGAGGTAAAGCATTGTTTCTTGCAAAATAAAGAATATAATCTGTCAGATATTTTGGGTATTCAAACAAAAGATTTTTTTTGAGGACAACCGAACAACGAAAATGTATTGTTTGTGCAACGTAATGTATTTTTTGACGTGTACCTAAAAGTGTTTTTTGAACAAATTTACTGTTTTTTTTTTTAATACTAATGGGTATTATAAATTCTCTTTTTCTCTCTTCTCTGTCTGTATGTTACCTTTTCACTCCTAAACCACTGAACAGATTTTTATGAAATTTGGCAAGGTGATAGATGACATCCTAGGAAAGGACATAGGCTAGTAGTTTTTGTCTCAAAAATAATCCTAAAGGGGGTGATATTAGGGATGAAAGTTTGTATGGGAAACTAAGCATTTCTTAAGTTAGTTATATGAATATTGAAAATTATGCTCGTGGTAAGAAATAAAGAATTAAAAATCACCCCCCGCGGGGGCAAAGCAGGTGATTATTTTAAAATTTACATCTTATATTGAAATGTTTGGATACTTACTTTATTTTAAGAGATACATCAATAGAATAAATAAATAATTAAATAACTCGGCCATGTAGGTATTATTACGTGGTCAATGACTGCTGTGAGATTTTTATGTTAGACATTTAGAATCACAAATCCCTGTTTAACATCAGTGTGCCGCTTTATTGGCGCCATTAATTTAACACACGTAGGTATACGGTTTCGCGTTTTCGTTGTATGATGATATTTTAATTTAATTACTTAAACATTATAATATAAAGATTTATAAAAAAAAAAATAGCATCCTGGAGCAACCTGCACTTACTTAAAGAACTATAGCTCAGAGTTCATTAACCGGATTACATCAATGAAATTAAAACAATAACGCGAATTTTAGTTATTATAATTTTTTATTCTTTATTATTTGAAAATTTAAAATTGTTTTTAAATTACGAATTATTTTATTTTATTATTATGTTTTACGATTACACGGGTAGGGCTAGTGCTACCCGTGTGTTAATAGACTTGTTCTTGCTCGGTCATTGAACGGATCGCTCCGATCTAGTACAATCTGTGAAACGTACTACATAGTTCGGCCTTCTAGTACTATTAGTACAGTAACTGAATGAAGAGTATTACGAGTGCTTGGATGGTATCACAGGCTAATAGGTGTTTACATCAAACTATAACAATTAAATCGTATCTACTATCTAAACTAAATTTAAAATGGAAACTAACTAGAACGTAGGTACTTATTATTCTAAGAAAACAGAAAATATCTTTTTTAAATCGGTAACCTCGCATGCCTATAAGTTTCGAAAGAAATAAAGCAAAATACTTAAACTATTTTAGTAATAAAGATCTAAACACCTTGGCAAATCAGAGTTATGAAGTTGTAAGTTTGAGAAGTCAGAGTGAAACAGGAGTCAAGAGTTCCTCGCTCCCTCGCAACCGGTCTGTTTCCTGCGCGATCCATGAATCGAGAAATGCGTGATCTCTGCGGATCCAAGTCCGAGCGACCGATCGGACGGAACATGATCGAAACGAAGTACTAAATGACCGAAGTACTATTAAGCTTACGGAATAGTTCATTCTAGTACAGTGTCGTGAATGAATTCATAATAGTACATAGTACATGTACTACACAAGCCTATGTTAAATGAATGTCGCCATTACAGCGGCTCGTTGTATAAAAAAAAAAGAAAAAAACTTTTTACTCCTTAACGGCTGAATTGATTTGGATAAAAGGCATACCGGATAGGCCAAGATCTGGGTTCAGGAGCTCAAACAACAATTACAAAGTGTATTATTCCGGTAATCTGTGAAAAAATTACCCAGCAGTGCAAAACCTTGAGACTTTCTATTGCTAGGTTCCAATGACACAAGGCCTCTAGAGCAAAGTACATACGGAGGACCTTCAATACCAGGGGTGCAAGGGTGAGGATTTTAGGCTGTATTTCCTGGATCCTGGGAACGACAACACAATCAATAATCATGTACGTACAGTCAACTATATACTTCCATAGAAACAGTTTGCCTTATATGCCGCACTTTTAGTTGTAGATTTTAATGAAGTGAGGTTGACTGTTCCATTTAGTAATACGAAGATAGTAACTGAAATATCAAACATGATTCGAGTACCTATTATACTAAATGGGTGAACCTACATCCATTTAGTTTAAAAGGTACTTGAATCATGTTTGATATTTCAATTACTACTTTCGTACTACTGAGTGGAACAGTCAACCTCACTTCATTTAGCTTATTTTCCTTAAATAAATCTTATAATATAACTTAGAAAGAAAGAAAGAAAGAAAAATCATTAAATTATTATTAGCATCTTTTTTTTTTGTGTTAGCAATAGTGTTTATTTAAAATGCTTATAATAAAATTATTTAATATTTACTTTAGATCTAGTAGAGATCATTAAATGGGATTCCCCGAAGGTCCAGGCAGAGGTGTAGCTATACTACACCCACATTTCGCAACTTATGTTTAAGTCCCATGTAATAGGGGGCGAGCCTATTGCCATCAACCGGGCACAAATGCACACTCCGGGCTACTACTGAGCAATTCCAGATGGAAAAACCTAATAACTCTTTGCCTGACCCGGGAATTCAACGCAGGACCTCATGCGATCACGAGACCAACAAGGCAGTTGAAATAACGGCTGAATTTTTTTACCATCTCGAGAATAATATGGTGTGTTGTGTAAGTGGAACAGAAGCCATACCCGGGAATATTTGCTTAGTAGCATTGACCACGCTGGCGGGCGGGGATGCGAGAGTGGCTTGTGCGCCTGCGAAAGGATATCAAAGAGGCCGACGGCAAGTGCGGCGACTACCTATCGGCCGCTAAGGAAAGCTACGAATTCATTGATAAATTCCGCGCATTTAAGGCTCGTGCAGACCAGCGCGACGCGACTCAAACAATGCAATTTCTAAGAAAACTGTACGGTATAACAATAACCGGCGTCGCGTAGCGCGACAAGTCACGCTGGTCTGCACAAGACTTTAGTAGGGAAACTGTGCTATTTTTATCGAGACGGTAAAAAATATCATGCGGTATATTGGTAGGTAAATCTACGACGTATTTTTTTATAGTGGTGAGTTATAGATACAGAATGTAAATTATAACCTGAATAACGTGAATATTTAGAGATTGGAAATATTCACATTAATATGCGTCACAAAGAGATTTAACAAGATAAACAAATCCGCTAAACAGATAAATACATTGTTTTTGCCAAAATATCGCGGGATACATACGTAGATATAAATCTTCAATTAAATTAGCCTTCTCCTTTTCTTTTTTTTTAATAACGAAAAATTTAGTACGTTTGTTTGTCTGTTGGTCTGGATGTATGTTCCGGATTGGCGCAAAACCGGCTGAACGGATTTGGATTATTTTTGGCACATGGATAGTTTATCCCCGTAGTACGTTCCCGTGGGATATGTTCCGAAATCCACGCATCGCAGCTGGCAGTGGCAGCTGTATTTCTGGGTTTTCTGGTGTGCCAGTGTGCAATTATACGCGGCAGAACTATGATAATATGGTGGTCATATTTCCCCGGACGAGCTAACTCCGATATATTATGTTTTTATTTTATTACATGTCTTATCATGACGTGTGACTATTAGAAAACCGAAAAAAAAATTACATTGATGTCTTGTTTAACTTTTTTATATAGTTTATTTTCTTCAAAATTTTGTGAATGTGAGAACGTTGTAGGCTTAACAGACTGTAGATCTGTGGACCATTTTATATTTTGCTAAGTACCTGGTACTTGCAATTGCAAACATTTTACTTTTTTTTCCCAGTATTGTGGCCCTTTCAGTATTGTGGCCCTTTCAGTATTGTGGCCCTTTCAGTATTGTGGCCCTTTCAGTATTGTGGCCCTTTCAGTAACGCATCTTTTGATATCATTTTTATTTCTCTAATCATAATTGAGGCACTTTCACAAATTATTGATAACTGACTCTTTTGCTCTGGCTCTGACTTCTGAGAAATCAAATGGAATGTCGGAACATACGTTTTTTTTTTTAACGTAAAGATAAAGATAAATGTATTTGTTAAAACATGTGTAACATGATACAGGAATATGCACATATAGGTGGAAACATAAACATATTTCTACGGGTTATTCCAACATTCCATTTGATTTCTCAGAAGTCAGAGCCATCAATCATGTCCTCAAAAGAGTCAGTTATCAATCTTTAGTGAAATCAATTTGAAGAAATATTAAGATTTATTATGTAGGTATAGGTACTTACATTCATAAATAAAACTTATAAAGCCGGTTCGTAAATATTGAGACGTATGGTGGCGACATGAAAATAAAGCAGGCACTGCACTCACCGTCTAATTAACATGAATTAGTTTTATTGTTATATTATAACACCTATGGGCGTTTAGTTTGTCCCTCAAAGTCTTTAAACAATGTAAAAAACAGCTTTATAGAATTATTATTTTTACACTCACAAAATCATGTCACAAGATTGACTTAACTACCTGAACTAAGTCAGTGGGAACAGCAGCTTAGTCTTATATTATGGAGAAGTACTATATACTAGCCTTTGCTCGCGGCTTCGCTCGCGTGGAGGTCGGAAATTATCCACCGGAACGTACTGCAGGGATAAAAAGTATCGTCCTGAATCAGGTCATTATGTTTATCATCAAAATCCGTGCCTGCATGGAGAAAGTAGTTGAATATACATTAATAGGTAAGTTGCTAAAAAAATCATTCATTTATTTTAAATTTTTTCTTCAGAATAGTTTGTTACTTACAAATTATTTTGAAAAAATATTAAGAAATAAAAGAAAGAAAGAATTTATTTTTAATTTTTATAAAACTCGAGTAGATAACAAAACAATAACAATACAATAACGAGCACAAAACAGAAATAGTCGGCAGCTGCTGGCACGTCATGACTGTGACAAGAAGGCTTCCACTCAGCATGATGCTGGGCTATGGAGACCCACAGCACAGCGCTGATTTTCAGTGGTGATTAAGTACTTACTAGCTTCTGCCCGCGGCTCCGCCCGCCAGGCAATCGGAAATTATCGACCGTTCGTTCCCGTGGGATAACTACCGGGATAAAGAAGTATCCTATGTCCTAACTGACTGTCTGAGTTTGTTTCGCCCTTTCTTCGCAAAGTAGTCAGATAGGAAACGCCGAACTCATCTAGCTTATTTTTTTTATTTTTTTTAATATGACGTGTAATAGTGATTCCGGTATCCTATTTACAGAATAAACAATTTTATTTCATTTCGTTTCATAACCCAGGTCATGGCCTATCCGGTATGCCTTTCATCCAAATCCATTCAGCCGTTAAGGAGTAAAAAGGTAATAGACATACTCGTATAGACAATAAATGCAATTTTTTTATATAGGTACATATGTTAAACAGATATTTATGATTCTAAATGCTAACTGATAAATAATAATAATTAATTTTAATTTCCATTGACCACTGTCCATGACTTTTATTTTTTGTTTGTTTTTTTTTTATTAATATTTTCAATGGTCTAATTGAATGCGAACAATTACTTGAACATGTTATCAGTCCCTTATAATCTTCCCAGAGTGCCAAAACTACCTAATTTGGATGTGTTTTTTGGTTCCCTGCTGAATTCAAAGCACTCTTGCGATTCATTCAAACATATGAAAAAAATGTTCATGTATTATTGATATTTTGTGTTAGTCAATCAATTTTTTGTCTGTTAGTTTTTTGGCCTTTTAGACTTACCAAAGTCAACGCTGTTTTGTTTTTTTTTATCTTAACTAATATTATAAATGCAAAAGTGAGTTTTTTTATTTGTTACGCTTTTACGCTAAAACGGATTTGGATGACCTGGGACATGGGCTACTTTTAATCCTGAATCGCAGACGAAGTCGCGGGCAACAGCTAGTGTGTTCCTGTTTTAATTGGTCTGTACTTCAGAACGATTATGTATAAAGTTTTATTAATAAAAAAATAAATGTATAATAATAATTCTATGAATTATGTATGTATTTATGTAAAATGTATAATTATTAAACTGTTGGAGTACCAACAGTATAATAATATAAATAAATACCCAGTGCCTGATGCATATCCTGTGCTAAGAACAATGCTATCAGCTGTTAGACCTATTATTAATGTTAATTAAATGTTAATTGTTGACTTATTATTATATGTAAGCCGAGTTATTTTATGACTTTAAATTGTAATAACTTTTGACCGAGTGGACCACTTTTAATTAAAAAAAGACTAAAATAAATTTTACGTAAAATCTCTTAAAATTAAGTACACAAGTCATTTCAATATTACATGTTAATTTTAAAATAATGCCCTGTTTTACCATATTTTTTTTTGAGGGTGGGAAAGTATCAAATAACTTCTCCCGCTCTGGCCGAAGGGCGTGTCAGACTCTTACTGACTAAAACCCACCCGTGTTCCTTCAGTTGCCTGTACGTTGCCAGGGGCCACGGTATCCCTTTCGGACGTTCCCGCGACCGCGGCTGGCATCGGTTCTAGCGGACCCCTTCCGTTGTGCCGACATCGCTTTGAGGCGCGCGTGGAACACAACGCGCCGTCGACCCGGGCCTGGTCCATATCGGACGGCGAGCTACCCATTGCTCACCGTCCGCAAGCCCGCACCTACGGTGGCCGGGAATCGGCCTGCGATTCCCGACGCCCAGGGCGTCTCCTGCGGCGGTTAGGGGCGTGAGGGCGCGATATTTGCCTCTCCCTAACGCGCTCCGTCTCCTCCTTCGCGAGCATTACTGCTTCGCAGAAGGAGGTGACGGCTTCCCACGCCCTCTCGCTCCATACCATGGCCTGGACCAGGGCCGGACGCGAGAGATCACTGCCGCCGATCGCCTCCGCGAGGACACGGTGGTGCTCCGCACAAGCCGGGCAGACCTCCACCGTATGCTCCACCATGTCCTCCGGGCGATCCACACAATGGTGACACCCGGGCGTTTCCTCCTGCCTTATGCGGAACAGGAACCTCCCGAAACAACCGTGTCCGGTGAGGGCCTACGTCAGGCGGAAGGTGAAGACGCCGTGGTGCCTCTCTAGCCACTCCTCAAAGAGGGGACTTATCGCCGCAATTGTGGCGTGCCCAGCACGGGGTTGCGACAATCGCACTCTCCATGACGCCATGAGATCCCGCCGGAACTCTGTCCGCTGTGCCGTGATTTCTCGTGGCAGCGGAGTTGCGCCCCGGCGTTTCGTTTCCCATGGCAGCAATCCAGCAAGGAGGCTCGCCGCCTCACTGGAGACCGTGCGGTATCCCCGGACCATCCGGATTGCCATGAACCTTTGGGACGCGTTCAACCGGCGGGCTGGCTGCAGCCTCAAAGAACGCGCCCACACCGGTTCCCCGTAAAGGGCTATGGACCGCATGACCTCCGCGTAGAGCATCCGGCAGGAGGCATTTAGACCCCCTAGATTGGGTAGGAGCCGCTTCAAGGCAGCCCCGGCCCGCTCCAGTCTGGGAGCCAAACGTCGGAAATGCTCCACGAAATTCCACAAGCTGATGAGGACGAGTCCCAAATACTTCATCGTTGACTCGAAGCCGATGTGACCCCTCCTACCGTTATTTGGGAACCCGACGGTGGTGCGTTTCGAGGACCATGAAAACACATGGCCTCGGACTAGTGCAGGGCCACCTCGAGTCCCAATTGCCGGATCCTGTCAACGATTGCCACAACCCCGCGTGTCGCTAGTTCGGCCACCATCTCATGCGACCTCCCCTGTGCCAGGACCAACGTGTCGTCAGCGTAGCAAGTCACGCTGACGCCGCTAGGGAGGTCAGCACGCAGCACCCAGTCGTATCCGATATTCCACAGATGCGGACCCAGGACCGATCCCTGTGGGACACCGCACGACATCTTTCGCCGGTTCCATTCTCCCTGGTGACCGGGGTAGATGACGACCCTGTCCGTCAAATAGGCCTCGACCACACGACAGAGGCAGGTGCATCCGGTGGTACCGGAGTGCCTCCCTGATGCAACTCCAGGGCAGAGTGTTGAAGGCATTGGCGATGTCTAGAGACACAGCCAAGATGACCCCACCCCGGGCTACAGCCTTCCCTGTCGTGAGGGCCCGCACGCGTTTGATGGCGTCCACCGTAGAGCGCCCTGTGCGTAAGCCAAACTGGCTCTCCGCCAAATCCGGCCCCACCCGCACCAGCCGCCCGACGAGGCGGTCTGCAATGACTCTTTCGAAGAGCTTGCCCACCTCGTCGAGCAGCACGATGGGCCGATAAGCGGACGGAGAGATTTAGAAAAAATATATCGCAAAATTTGTTTTTTAATACTTACATAAGCATAATTTGTATTTCCATAACGCTAAGTTTCCCTCCCATACACACTTTTATCCGATCCCCTATCATCAGCCCTTTTAGAATAATTAAAGCAAGCAAACCAACTAAATAAAAAAAAATAATATTGTATTTCAAACGCCAGACGTCTTTGGACAAAGTGGAGTAGTTTTTGTAGAATACTCGTATATAATCATTAAGGGACGACATATTTGCAATTACAGAAACAGGATGTTAGGATTCTATACTCGATGCGGAGATTGTACCACCAGGACAATGATACGATGCTTCATACCGTGATGTGAACGGACGGACGCGTGGACTGGTGCAAGCATGGTGGTGCGTTTCTCGTGGCCACACGTGTTTGAGCTTCAACGAGTGAATACCCGGTGTATTCGGTGTGACGTCAACATGAATAACTGGTTTTGTAAACTAGTTTGTGCAACCGTAAATATAAAAAATAGATTTTTGTTATGGCTCCTACGCACAATGCCGCCGGGAGTGCACCCGGGTTTTGCGCCTCCATTTCCTTTGCAATCCTTTGTGCGGCTTTGCGCGACAGGGCCGGGCGCGCTGCGGCTTACCAGGGGGCAGGGCCGGGCGCGCTGCGGCTTGCCAGGCGGCAGGGCCGGGCGCGCTGCGGCTTGCCAGGTGGCAGGGCCGGGCGCGCTGCGGCTTGCCAGGCGGCAGGGCCGGGCGCGCTGCGGCTTGCCAGGCGGCAGGGCCGGGCGCGCTGCGGCTTGCCAGGCGGCAGGGCCGGCGGCATTGTGTGTAGGAGCCATTACACAATAATTGGATTAAGTGTTGTAGTCGTTATGTTTATATGAGGACGAGCAAGTATGCGGGGCAGACGAGTCACTGGTGCCTGTGGACGCGTATCGCCCTCCACTCGGGATAATCCTGCAAATCAGCGCAAGCGCCATGTAGGTAGGACTCCCCACCACCGGCCGCCGCGCCGTGTCCATGACTCCACACCGTCAGGTGTGTCAGCCAAATCGAACCGCAATGGAACTTTTATAAAGCAAATTTGTATTTATTATATTCCGCATTGGCCTCCACCGACAGGAATAGATTATATACCCTCCACCGACAGGAATGGATATAGATTGGAAGTCGCATATTCAAAAATTGAAAGCAAAATTATCAAAATTTTCATACGCCCTTCGGGAAATCAAAAAAACTACAGACATAAATACTGCGTTGGTAACATATTACGCATATGCCTATGCATGGCTCAAATACGGTGTCATATTATGGGGAAATAGTGTAGACTCACCCACACTATTCACCCTACAAAAAAAACTTATTAGAATTGTTGTCAATATTGAACAAAAGGATAGCTGTAAGCCCCACTTCCAGGAACAGAAAATTCTAACCCTACCGTGCCTCTACATCTTTGAAATCTGTAAATTTGTACGTAGATACCCGAAATTCTACACTAAAAGGGAAGACATTCAAACTAGAATTACTTTAAGACATAAAAATAGATTAAACATACCTACATCCCGTTTAAAAATGCACTCCACAAGTACCTATGTCATGTCGATAAAAATATATAATAAGTTACCGGAAGAAATAAGAAATATAAATAAATACAACACCTTCATTAATAAATTAAAATTATTTCTATTAAACAAAAGCTATTATAATGTGAACGAATACTTGAATGAAAGACTATAATTACAATGAATACATTCTTAAATATATACATGTATATTACAAAAAGATTATTTAATTAAACATAGAATTACTACTAAATACACAATGACTCAATTATAAAATGCTTCCCTACTGAACCTATAAATCTATAAATTGTCTCAAACTTTGTAACCATAAAATATGATGTTTGTGGTGGAAATTGCCTAGGTAAATAGCTATATTTGCTTATGTAATGTCACTACTTAGGTTAGAATTGTAATAATAGTATTTTAGGGAAATGGATAAGTACCAACTTGTTAATAATAGAATTATTTATGTTATTGTTGTTGACTTTTAAAGAATGTAATTATTTCAGTTTTCATGTTTAATTTTATTTATTTTAACTTTCTACGACTTAGATTTTTAACTAGTAAGTAATGTACCTAAAAATATGTTTTGCTGTGCCCTGACAGGGTCTACAACGGCTCTTAGCTCTAAGCCTTTTGTTAACATCTTGTTTTACCTTGTGGAACGCAAATAAATGAATATGAATATGAATATGAATCCGATTAAATACCATGCAGCATTCAGAACAACCTTTGGAGTATTTTTACAATGTTTTCAATAGTGTAGTTGAAAATTGTGTACCTAAAAGACAGACAAAACCTGTATATCGTCGCTGTATTGCTATACAGAGTGATAAACACAAAAACTAATTGCCGATATACAATATTAAAAGGCGAGACTTCATAAGCGGTATAAAACGACGGGATCGCGTGTGGATTGCAATGCTTTTTCTATTACATGTAGAGCACGGATGAAAGAAAGTATTCACCGTGAATATACAATTAATCAGCAAGATGGAGTTCAGAGTAACTTAGCAAAGGATCCTTAGTCGTTTTGCAATTATATTAGGGCAAAAAGAGGTTCACTAAATGTAACAAAATTATTAAAGAGTAGAGGGGTAGTTTTATCAGACCCAGAATGTGTGGCGGAATTTGCAAAGTATTTCTATTCATAAGGAGCCGGCGCGGCTTGACGTGAACGAAGCGGTGGAGGCGGAGCGCGCAGGCAGTGCATGTATGTACATCCCACGATTGACAGACGACCAAGTTCGAGCTGCGCTTGCTCGGCTCAAACCGAAGCGCTCAGTAGGCCTGACTGGCCGGCCTTGTTTAACTTTTGCCTAGAAATATCGAAAGTACTTCCCAGAACGTTGGAAGGTCACCCGCGTAATTCCCATACCAAAAGGGGGAGACGGAATAGTAGTCGATTCTTTTAGATCGGTGGCTATTTTGTCGACACCAGCGAAGGTGTATGAGTTGGACCATTCAGCGAGATGTCCACGAGTTAGTAGCATTGCAACAGACTGTCAGACGCCCAACAACCTATTGAATGCCATGACGTAGTTAGTTTCTCATACTGATGTAGGGGTCTGCACCCCTACATCAGTATGAGGAGGTGTATGGTTCGCGCGGTAAAGTTTAATTGCGCGATGCAGAATTTGTGTGACGTCAGGTCTTTATTGCGTAGTTCGCATGTGGCGATGCAGATGGCGCCACATCGGCATGGTGGAATACAACAAGTTGGAAATAAGGAGGGATCTAGCATTGGCGTCGTATATCCTTGGAGTGTTCCGGGCTAACATAAATAACCAGTGTGTGCTACAGGGGATAGGCTAGTGTGTGCCAGATGGGTATGTGCAGCGCCGGCGCGCGGCGGCGGCGTCGGCCCAACTTGTTCGCGGTGCCGCGCGGTCGAACTAAACTGTTGGACAACGTCCCCCTGACGCAAACAATGCGCACACTAAAGGTTGCCGACAGAATAGTTATTTTCTCATGTTCACTGACCAAGTTCGCGTAACACGTATTATATCTTTAATTTGTAAATCTGGTATGGCATGGAATTGACACACTACCGAATTCGGTCACTGTAATGGTAGCGTAGTTATGTAGATAAAAAAAATAGATATAAAGTAGCCTTGAGATAAATATAAAATAAAATAAATTCCTTCCCCGGGATGCCATTTATCTCCTTGCCAAATTTCATCGAAATCTGTCGGTTGATTCAGTAAAAATATCACCGTAAAACTTAGGTGAAGTGAGCTGTCACTGTCACAGAATCGACCGGCTGACGTTCACTTCACCTAAGTTACGAGGTGATATTTTTACAGAATCGACTGGCAGAGAGAAGGGGTTTTTGTAAATTCGACTTTTATGGGGGTGAAAAGGGGGATTTTGTTTGTATGAGAGAGAAATCTTATTGATGAGTCAATAAACTTGAATCTTGGCACAACCTAAGAAAAAGTACTAGGCTTGCATGAATTGACGATAATATAGTATTTCAATCATTAGATGTTGTGCACATTATCTGAGCAGTAACAAAAAGTACTAAGCTTGCATGAATTCACGATAGTATTCAATCATAATGTTATGTTACTCATAGGATTTGGATGAGGCAGACAGATAGTTTATAAGATACTTTTTATCCCAGTCTCATGTTTATAAGATACTTTTTATCCCAGTCTCAGAGTAATAATTATTACTCTGAGATCCCAGTAGTAAGTTTTCGAAGCTAGTATAACAATATTTAAATTTAAGTATGGTAGCTACCTAGCTACAATATACCTATATGTATGTGTGTGGGGGTGTGTGTGTGTATGATAGGTATGCTCCATTGTTTAGTTTTATAGCAATTTTGGCTCAGGAAAATGTACGAAACTGTGTATAAAAATTATTTTACAAATTTTGAAATTGCGAAAATTGGGAGCACCATGTACAATATGTTCATAAAAAACGTATATTGTATCTTAAAAAAGGAGCTTTTTAGTAAAATGGCATAGGATATGGGAAGGTAATAAGTAGGTACTAACATATTAAAAGAAAAATCCAAAATTATGGTAATAATTTATTATTTACTATTAAAACAATTTTTATTCTATACATTTTTCTAATTTATCACTTATTGAGGCTACTCATCGCAATACCTACACCTTTAATAATCGGCCAAGCTAAGGACGATAAAATCAATCCTTCAGGGTGGGTATTTAAGATTGCCACATTTATCATTCTAGACGGTAAAATAAAGTTTAATTTTACCGTAATTTATTAATTTCAGAGGTCTAGACTAAAGCTACGGTTTCCAAGAAAAGCGGTGGCCGCACTTGACGGCAGCAGTCTCGGCTGTCATGAAAATGACGACAGCGGCAAAGATTTAAATCGTTAGATTTACCCTACCGCGTCAAAAGATAGTCACATTTGTGTTTCGTTTTGACACACAATAACACAGAGACTGCACTTGTTTTTCATGGAAACGCTATTTAATCATGTGTGAGCTCACTTTTCTCAGTATGGACACTTTGTCATGTGACTGAGTACGGTGAGGGCAAATCTAGCGATGGAAACCTTTGGGGGGCGGGGTTTGCTTTACGGTGTCAACAACGCTCTCTAAACACACCAACTTATTTTCATAGTCAACGTTTCAGTGACGTCATTCATCGGTAAATTTTGGACGCTACTTGAGTGGTTACCGCTCTTCTAGGAAACCGTAGCATTAAGAAACCAAAGCTTTAGAAACACCCACGAGGCTTTTGAGCCTATTTGATTTGGGCCTTGGTCCTTAGAAATGAAGGACCATTTCTGACTAAGGACCAATGCCCAAATAGAATCGGCTCTAGGGAAGAAACCTTTTCTATATTGGTTTCTTTTTTAGCGCATGTAAGAAATTGTGCGCTTGGATAATTTCTAACATCACTATATTATCGTCCACAGAATCTATGGAAAGACGTGCACGTTGTAACGTTATCGTTGACGGAAATTTAAAATGTGTTCATATATTTCCATACATTTTACTTCCCTGTGTTATCGTGATGCCGTGGACGCCAACGATAAAAACGTCACGTTAAAAAAAAAAAAAACTAATATGCATCATGACTCATGACTCTCTTATAACACCTATCACCGACATTATATCATTAGTCAAAAACACTATAATTAATTAAAAACAGTTAGTTTCTCTCTGGTAAGAATCGGGCAACTAAATTATCATAGGTAGGTACAGTCTACCGCGTTTTCATAGTAATAATTTGGCATTGACAGCGCCTTTGTGTCATGTCTGTAAGGTTTTCGTATAATTCAGTACATGTTACTATTGATATGCGATTAGCTGTTCTGTCAGCGTACCTACACTAAACCACTGCATGCCTACTTATTTGTTGGATAGCTAGTTCTACCGAAAAAATACTTTTATTATGTATGTCATGTCACACTGTGTATTTGCCTATTTGACATGACAAAATGGCAAATTAATTTCATTTTACTTCGCTATAAAGGCGGTCCCTCACCGGGAGCATTCGCCAGCAATGTAACAGTTCAGTATCGAGCATTAGGTACATCAGTGAGTGAGGACATCCGAGCATTACAGTGCGCAACCTGTAATGATACAATTTGTAACATTACATTCACCGGTACCATTCGCCTGTAATGTAGGTAACAGTGATGAGGGGAGCATCCATAATATAATTTGTAACATGAATGAGGATCTCATCAAATCTTGGATTGTTACATTACAGTCGAATGCTTCGGTGAGGGAGCACCTCAAGGTTCTTTTAGCACGTGGCCTAAATCAGAACTAACGTCGCCATCTTGCTTTTTCAATACAATTTCTGTAAAATACCAATATCAACAACGCCTCCTGTTTATTATTGAGACGACGAACCTTTTAGCACTATAAAAACAGATTTTTTTCCCTAAGAGTGTCCAAACACTTCAACAGATGGCGCTGATCTACGATGACTCATATACATTCATAAGCGGTTCAGTGCTTAATATTTCTTTCACTTTTATCTTCTCACTATGATAAGTGATATCTTTTCTTCTCGCACAGAACCAGTGGCAGTAAATAAGTCTTGCTGAATGTGCCAGAAGGAGAAGACCAGCAACCACAAGGACTAGTTGTACACTCAGGAGGATGTAGGGAGCGTAGATGTGGATCATCCTTAAGCCATGTATTTGTTCGTCTAGCATTCTTGGTTGTACCTGGAAAAGGCGAAGATTTTGGTAGTGACATTTTAAACGTAGCCCTAGAACGAATCTGCCAGGGTTGCGAGTTTGTCCGAAAGGGATATCGCGGCCCCGGCACACAGGCAACGAAAGAAACACGGGTGGGTTTTAGTCAGTAAAAGTCTGACACGCCCTCCCGCTCAGCCTAGAGCGGGAGAGTGAGTGAGGGGCGGTTAATAGTGTAGGTGTCTAAGTAAAAGACTTCAAGGCGTTTTTTGTTGCCCCAAAACAGCAGCGTATCCTTTACCCCTTCATCACCAACCTCAACACCTAATACTAAAAGCGACCACAACTATACATTTGCAAATTTACATAGAAAAATAAACGACTTGCAAAAACAATTATATGAAGCAAGCAAGGAGATAACAAATCTAACAAAACAAATTGAAATACTACAAGTGAAACTGACAACGCCAAAGAAAACAAGTACTACACATACCCAGAAATTGCAGATAATACCGGCCTATGAAATCAAAAAGAAAGAAAAACCTTCAGATTACAGAAAATTAGTTATCCTCGGAGCTCAACAATGTGTAGGCCTTGCCTCAGCTCTCATGTACTCAAGAAAAACAACGCAATATGAGAAGTATGCGATTACAAGCAAAACGAAGCCAAATGCGTTGAGCAGTGAGATAGTAAAAAACTATAGAAGTATAAATCTAGCAACCAATGACAAGCTTGTAATATCTCTTGGTGAAAACGACTACAACCAAAAATCAGTGTTTGCACAAATTCAAAAAATTATAGAGTATTTTAGCGGCAACAACATTATTGTACTAAATACAACTAACAACAATTATCTAGATGTAAACAAGTTAAATAATTCCATAATGAAAATATGTAAAAATTACAAAAATTGCTCCTATATAAATTGCAACAATCTTAAACTTAAGGATATTTGTAAAACTATTAACTATGTAATTGACTGTAATGACTATGATAGCAAATTTTTGAAGTTCTCCGAAATTAAGAAGAGTATGAAAAAATTAAGCCAACAAAACAATACCCTAAATTTGAATTGCAACTGTATACCAAAAAAGGGTACAATGCCCTACTACTTTAAGTCTCAGACTGTAGAAATGTTGACTAATACTAAGAATAAAACAGTACTTAACCCCTTATCGCAAATAACAGGGACTATGCCATACTATTTCCCCGTAATAAAAAAATGTCAAATTAGCCAAACTTCTACGGACAACAATCTTTTTCGTGTACAATAACCTACGTATATTACATCAAAATATAAATGGACTGCTGGCTAAGAGTGAAATAATAACGGAATTTATAGACACTCTTTCAAACAGTGGCAAATATGTACATATCTTATGTTTTACAGAACACAATATGACGACGAGCGATGTTGATCTTTTGAACATTCCAAATTACACTTTAGCTACCTCCTTTACTAGGCAAAAACGGAACGGTGGGTCTTGTATATTAATACACAACCATATTAGGTATACAGAGATAGATTTTGTGAAAGTGGCAAATGTCTGCAATATTTTTGAATGCTGTGCAATTGAGCTAACGGATCATAAAATTACAATAGTATGTATATATCGAGTGCCAGGACCAAACAAAATGGAAATATTCTTTGACAATTTAACGTATATATTAGGACAAATCTGCTATAGAAATGGACATAAAATTATAATTTGCGGTGACTTTAATATTGATATATTACAAAAAACTAAGCATTCCACTATATTTAAATGTCTCTTAAAAGAGTTTAATCTTAAAATCGAAATAAAGAAACCCACTAGGCCCAGTAGTGGTACTTGCCTAGATAATATTTTTCACAATATACGGGGTTGTAATAGTGAGATACTAGAATTGGGGGTATCTGATCATTTAGCGCAATTGATGCAGTTTCCGGTACAACAAACGTGTGCATTGAAATATTATTATGTTAAAAAACGCGATTACAGCAAAGAAAACATGTATCGGTTTAGGCAATGCATGGGCAGCTTGAGCTTTTCAGAAAGTTTTGAAGCAAATAACCCTAATGAAAAGTTTAATTCGTTTTTTGAATTATTCAAACTTTTCTACGACCTATGTTTCCCAATAATAAGATGCAAGATACCGACAACTTATAGACCAAAGTGGATCACGCCGGGCATTAGAGTCTGCAGCAAAAAGAGACGGTCTTTGCTATGGCAATATAGGTTAAACCCAAACAAAGACACAAAATCCGCTTTATCAACATTTAGCGCCAGGTACCGCCGCGTTATCAAACAGACACAAAAATCACAAAACAGCTACTACATAGAAACCAGTAACAATAAGTCTAAAGCTACCTGGAAAATAATAAACAACTTGAAAAGTAACGTGCCGAAAACACACATTAGAACTATTGAGGTAAACAACAAATGTATTACAAACCCTCAAATGATTGCGCAAAACTTTAATGATTATTTCATAGACCTAGTTCAATCTAATGTAAAGTGTCAAACTTATAATAACACGAATATTTTAAAAACCCACAAATCTATGTTCATGGAACCAGTAGTCCCAAATGAAATGATAACTATAATAAAGAACCTCAAAAACACAAACAGTACAGGGTATGATGACATCAAGACCAGTGTGATCAAATCAGTAGGACCTATTGTCGCGCCAGTGTTATGTGATATAATAAATGCTTGTATACACAATGGAGTTTTTCCAGAAGCTCTAAAAATATCGATTATCAAGCCACTACACAAAAAAGATGATAAAACAAAAATGTGCAATTATAGACCTGTAGCGTTAATTCCTATATTTTCAAAAATTCTTGAGAAAGTAATTTATATTAGACTCAACAATTATTTAGAAAAAAACAAAATTTTTTGTGAGGAACAAATGGGTTTCAGGCAAAATAAAACTATTAATATGGCAGTGTACAATTTCCTTAAAAAGATACACCACAACATGGACAACAGAAAGCCGGTTGTAGCAATGTACATGGACATGACGCGCGCTTTTGATTATGTTGACCATAAATTACTATTAAAAAAGCTCTATAGCTACGGCATTAGAGGTAATGTGCTGGACCTCATACAATCGTATTTAGAGGGTAGAAAACAGTGTACTCAGATTAGCCAAGTCAACATCAAGTCAAAAACTGAAACAATATACTCCTCAAGTTCGAGAACAATTTCGTATGGTGTTCCACAGGGGACTGTGTTAGGTCCATTGTTTTTTATCTGCTATATAAATGATTTCCCTAATGTAACTAGTCATCAGATGTGCTTATTTGCAGACGATAGCACTATTGTTTTCGACAAGGGTAATTTGAAAGAAATTGAATCAGATATAAACACCGACCTGATGGCAATCATAGAATGGTTAAATGACAACAACCTTAAAATCAATTTAACTAAAACTAAAATAATGGATTTTAAACTTCGACAAAGAGAACCAACACAGTACCAAATCGGATACAAAGGAGACACAGTACTAGAAACGTACACTACAAAGTTTTTAGGATTGCACATTGACAATGATATGACATGGAAGGCTCAAGTTGATCATGTTTGTTTGAGACTTTACCGGTTTTCTTATGCCCTTTATATGTTGGGTAAAGTTGCTAGCAAAACGGCCCTCCTAACGGCATACCACGGGTATGTAGCCTCCACATTAAGGTATGGACTCATATTTTGGGGTAATGCTACAAATATATCCTCCGTACTTTTGGCACAAAAAAGATGCATCCGAGCTATCTGCAAATTAAGAACAACAGACACATGTAAGCCACACTTTAAGGACTTAAATATTCTGACAGTACCGTCGCTGTACATCTATGAGGTTTTGATGTTTGTAAAAACCAATGTACATTTGTTTAATCATGTAGAAAGTCAACGTCGCTCAGATATGTTAAAAACAATAACCACCAGAACTGCTTTTGCTTATAAAAGTGTTTATGCAATGGCACCAAAATTGTATAATAAATTACCTTGTCATATTAGAAATGGTAAGAATTATAATGAATTCAAAAGTAATCTTTTTAAGCTCCTAAATGACAAGGTATATTATTCAGTCAAGGAGTATCTGGATGACAAATTTTGATTAAATTTTTATAATTAATTTTTTTTATTTTTTTATTCATAAATTTCAAGTGTAAATTACGTAACATATTAATACAGAAATGTTACTACTGTCTCAGTGACTATTTTGAGGACAGTTCTTTGACATAATAATATTTGTATACCTACTCTTAGCACGACTTACATGATGACTTTATTATTAAGTAGTAATTCTGTGGACAATGTCAATTTTATTTTTTCTTAACTAACTTATTGACATTATATTAAAGGACGTTTATTACATTTCGTTAAATATTTTTATTAATTACCTGACATTACTATATTTTAATTAAATTACTTCTATTTTAATTAGGAACTTTTCCTGACCTCATGAAAAATAGTAAAATCATACCATTATTTAAATCAGGTAATAAAAATGACGTTGGCAATTTCAGGCCTATTTCTATTTTACCTGCATTTAGCAAAATATTTGAAAAGTTAATACTCAAGCAGTTGCTAAAACATTTTAATTTAAATAGCCTCCTTCATAATGAACAATATGGCTTTACAAAAGGTCGTTCGACTACAGATGCGGGTGTTGCTCTGCTGAAACACATATTTAACGCATGGGAGAACTCGCAAAATGCTATCGGGGTTTTCTGTGATCTCTCCAAAGCCTTTGATTGCGTGCACCATGACACGCTTTTGCGTAAACTGCGTCATTATGGTGTGCTAAACGAAGCTCTCAACGTTATAAATTCGTATTTACATAATAGGTCCCAATGTGTAGATGTTGATGGTGTGAAATCTTCCGGGCTACCAGTTCAGTTAGGTGTACCTCAAGGCTCAATACTGGGTCCATTCTTGTTCTTAGTGTATATCAATGACTTACCATTCTATTTAAAGGGTATCTGTGAAGTTGTACTGTTTGCAGATGATACCTCTCTTATTTTTAAAGTAGACAGGAATAGACAAGATTTTGACGATGTAAACAGTGCACTCTCAATGGTTACAGATTGGTTTACGACAAATAACCTAGTTCTCAATGCTAAGAAAACGAAATGTGTAAAGTTCGCCCTACCTAATGTTAGAAATCTAGGTCCCAACATCGTCTTAGATAAAGAGGTGCTTGAATCCGTAAATTCGGCAGTTTTTCTGGGCATAACAGTAGACGCCAAACTTCAGTGGGGCCCACATATATCGAGCCTAGCGGGAAGGCTCAGTTCCGCCGCCTACGCCGTCAGGAAAGTAAGACAATACACTGACGTCGATACAGCTCGTTTAGTCTATTTTAGTTATTTTCATAGCGTTATGTCCTACGGTCTTCTGCTGTGGGGCAAAGCTGCTGATATTCAAAATATATTTGTCCTTCAAAAACGAGCTGTTCGAGCTATTTACCAGCTAGGTGCCAGAGTTTCTCTAAGAGATTTTTTCAAAGATATTGGTATCCTCACGGTGGCATCTCAATTCATCTTCGCCAATATCTTATATATTAGGCAAAATATACACTTATACACTAAAAACAGTGATTTTCACAATGTTAACACTAGAAATAAGGACAAACTACGAGCTCCCTTTCACCGGCTTCATAAAGTTCATAACTCATTTGTTGGGCTTGGTATAACTTTTTATAACAAGCTACCCTCTTCTTTGGTAGATTTGCCTTTTAATGCGTTTAAAACGAAAGTAAAATCCAAGCTTTGTTCAAAGGCATACTATTCTATCAACGACTACTTAAATGATAAGAATAGTTGGTCGCTGTAGTTAACTCAAGACAATGTTTGTGTTCTTTCTCCAGCTTACCCACTGACAAGTTATATGAGTTTATATAAGTAATTGTTTAATTTATTTGACTATAAAAGTCAAATTATTTAAATTTAATTATTGTTGACATTTTAAGTCAAGTTATTTTAATTTATTTTTGACAAAATCTACTCATCACACTGTTTTTTTATGAGTTGTATTGCAATTTGTGGTTAGCTAGTGACCTCGACAATTGATCATATTATTTATTACTATTAGTAATTAACTGTTTGTTTATTTATTTTACCTCGATGGTCCTAGTTTATCATTTATAACTTCCAGTTACAACTATATGTAAGCGGGCACGCCCTTTATGCCTGGTGGCTTTTATTAAGATATTAAGTTCTGTTTACGTTTTGTTTTTTATTTCTGCCTGAGTATAGTTCTCGATGATTTTGTTTGGTATATTGGCGTGTGCTAGCTTATATATGGCTAATAATTTAAATTATGTTTTGTGTTGCTTAATGTAAATTATTTTGAATACTATTATATAGAATCTTTTTTTTTTGTTCTTTTAACTGAACAGACAGCTGTGCAGCTGGGGAGTTTGTTGCGCCACTTCTTCTTCCCAGCTAACGCACTAGGAAGTGGTGAAGGGTGGGCGTTTTGGGGGACTGTCTTATGTAATTTTGACGTTCGAAAAGTGCTGATTCTCAGCCTAGTTTGAATAAATGACTTTTGATTTTGATTGATTTTGATAAAATTGACATTGATACTACTGAATTTATTTTATTTTATATTAATTTACTTAATTGGCGAAAGCCTCCCATAAATGTATATTTGTACGCCAAATGGCAAAACATGGAGAAACTATAATATAACAATTGTAACATCTCGCACACTGTTGTAACCTATGTTTACAAATAAAGAATATTTGATTTGATTTGATTTAAAAGTTACACTTATTTAATAGATAGACTTTTCAGTGACATAGGTCTCTATTTGTTTTGGACATATTTAAAAATGCGCTCAGGTCAGAAGTGACGCAGAAAATTTCTGTTTATATATCTTTGAATTTAGAATAACCAAATCTATCGATTATATACAATTTTGTTCGTGAGACGATGAAGCAAAAATTTTGGTCATGGGCTCTCGTACCAATATAAACACAGTTTCTTGCCCAGTCTTTTCTCCATACGAGAACTACTTTTTGTAAGGGGCGACTAGAATCAATTCTTTTTTTTTTGTAAATTTTTACGTTCTAAAGTGCGTTTTGTGTGCCTAATTGAAATAAATTATTTGACTTTGACTTTGACTTTACGCTAGTTTAAAATAATACATTTATGAATGGCAGGCATAATAATCATTAATTACTGCTGTTCAAATGAAGCAAAAACAGACATGACTGCGAATGAGAAGGATAAATGTGAAGTACAAGTAGATACTCACAATTTTAAAGTAGCCAACGGGCACGTACATGTTAGAGAACTTGCTGGTCTTGGAGTTGAAGTCCACGTTGCTCGTCATCACGTTAATCTGCACGGAGAATTTCGTCGCCATTACCAAGCCGATTATCTGGAAGAAGCAAATTATTACAGTATCATAATAATTATTATGAACGACTCCAACACTAGAAATATTTGAATACTACAGCTTGTAAAAGATTCAAAAAGTTGAAAGAAAAACTAATTGGTGAGCGAAAATTTGAATATACACATGTTTTTTAAACAGAGAGAGAAAAATCATGAGGACTTTTAATTTTTATGTAAAGAGTCAGAGAACTGACTCAACATTCCAACACTAATATCTTAAGCCATATCCTCGTTAGTTCGATGCTGGATAAAGGCTATCTTCTACAAAGCTTTAATACTACTTACAGGTTCCACGATGAAGTCACTGCCATGCTGCTCCTCATTAGGAGTCATACCCTCGACGCGCTCGTATAACAACGGGTTTGCATCTAGGAAGTGAGCGTTTGACATGACCACTGGCAGACCTGAGACAGTGTTCGTAAAACAATAAGAGAAAAAAATACCGTAAATTAAAAATTATTAATTAAATTGTTACACCATCTTGATTATTGAAATATTTGCATATGAGTCTGAAATATTGTGTCCATTTTGCTGCTATCAGGGTCAAAACAGCTATAAAATTATGTAATAATCAAAAATATTATAAAGAGGCTGTACCAACTACAGCGATGCTGCCGAAAGGACGCAAAAGGCATGATGATATATAGAGATATATATACGTAGACTATAATCACAGATATAACTAGATCAAATTATCATACTCACCATAAAAACAAGGTGATAAATCCGAAATCCCATCAAGGCACACCCCTTTACTGCACAAACACTCATTCTCAGGTATCTTGCTGTAGCTCCTATTGGTGAACTTGTAAGCCATGCCCTCGACTCCGAAGTCCATAGTTCTCTGACCCACGTACTCCAGCTCCATGAACCGGCAGAGCACGTTGCGGTACAGCTTCAAGGGCCGGTCGGGGGACATCTCCGGGGGGTAGACCATACCCTCAAAACTGTCGTTGAAGCTGTTGCAGGATGAGCTGGGAAATATGAAATTTGGGTGTTGAAAAGTTGAACGATGAGATAACGAGGTATCTTTGGCTGATAAGATCGACGATAAACATTTTTTAAAGCAGTATCATGGTACATTATGTATAACTACATAGCCCATTTCGTGGTGACAATATTAGCCAGTGATTTGGCTCTGGAACCAATTGCATAAGGTACGCTAAACGAACTTCAGTGCCTTGTTATTTAAGGGGTTTTTTTAATCATTTATTAGGGGTCAACAATATATTTTTTGAAGGTTTTGGGTTAATTGCAATTATTTGAACTCACTTGTAGAACGGAACGGGATGATATTTATAAAGTCTATTTACCTTGTTTCAGGATATCCCCAACTTGGAAGACCTCCAATACCATTGACAGACTTGATCATGAACTTGTCCTCATTCTTGGCGCTTACTTCTACCCTGAATGGTGCTTTTTCATCGTACAGCTGGGAACATAAACTTAATGTATTAGTTAGTGGCTGGATGTACTTATGAAGCTAAAAATATAGTCAGTGATTTTGTCAACTGCAATAGTGCCCAAAAATTAAGTTCAGTTAATTAAATTAAGTCCTTTTTCTTATGGTCTCCCAACTAACATTTTGGTGATAAGAATAAATGCTATAAGCTGTTTAAGAGCATTTAGATAACCGAAGGTCCTATACAGGCACATTTATTGATATAGCGCGTTTTAACTCTCTTATAACCCGGATTTGGGCCCACGATTTTCGAGCTTAAAGTGACTTAATAGTTGGAGTAGGTAGTGATACATGAGTGACAATAAAGAGATACAATAGTTCTATTGAAGAAGTGCTTACCACTTTATGTGTATTATAAGCTATACACAGGTTACAACTGCAAGCTAAAGTAGCAAATAAGATATGCCAAAAAAATATTCTAAAACTCAAGCATCTATTTCAAATAAACCAATTACAGGCATTTTTGAATTGTCAAGGGGTCAGTCAGTCCGAAAGCGTAGTAGGTATCTATGGACAAGAACGGGCAAGAAACTCCAAGGACACTTTTTTAAATCATGATATGGTTACAAAATATTGGTTACGAGAACGACCCAATAATACGTTAAAAGCGTCCATAACAAAAATATAAAAAAATAAACAATTCAAAAATTAAATTAAATTAAAATAAGCCGTGGCAGCTAAGAGATGACCAGTCCCTACTGACGACGCCCGTTCACTCAGCTCAACCATTTTGAAGGGAGCTAAATGATCCAACACACGCGCCTCGTCAGTGAGACATTAGAGTGAGCATGACATATTCTCAGCCGTCAGGGCACATTCAAGTCAATGAAAGACATACCCAGTACCTAAATGGTAGCTTTATAGTCGGTACATAGTACTCACACATGTGCTATGCAATTATACAATGCTAAGAGATTGAATGTATACAATGCAAAGATAGTTTTTTTTAATCTTCAGCAGCTCTAACAGTATATTCAAATGCTAATCAATTAGTTTATGCGCCCTTGTGGAGCAGGACCAGCGTTGAAAATTGATCCTAATAACTCTGTTATTCCTAACATAGTGCTTAAATAACGATTGTTTGCACTTCTATACCACTTGCAGTTCTACAAGATAGTTTATAAATGAAAAGACAAACAGTTTATAGCTTCAGTTTGCATATTATTTTTGTTTTTTGTAGATTATTTTTTTACATTATTACAACAATTTTCGTGTTTTTTTAGGTCACAGGTATGAAAGGGCATTTAACCGTATTTATAACCATACAAATAACCATGCAAAAGGGGCTCAGCACAATTAGAAATATTTTAGAAATTATCAGCAAACTTTGACTGATTATTTCACAGATTATGTTATTTTCTTGTACTACTAATACTGAATAAAATACTACCAATGCTATATATTTATAAATAAAACCACATTTGTTAAGATAAAAATAAGTTTTGTTTTTCCACTGCATGTAAAAGAGGGAAGAAGTACAGAAAACCATCGTTGTGAAAAAAAAATACCGAATAAACCCGCTGCACAATGTAAACATAGTATTATACTCGTATTGTAACAAAACATGGTTTTTTGGTTGGTTATAACTCAACGTAAAATAATAAGTAATTAAGAGTTGCCATGTTTGCACATGGCGTTTTAATATAGTTTGCCGCCATAAAGGAGAATTTCTAAAAATATATATAATGTTACCTAGGGTTGACCGAATAACCCAATTATATAGTCATTAATGGTTTAAAGGTGGTTTCTAACTCTTGTAGGATCTAGCTCTATATGAACACTTTTATAGCACTAATAGTTTTCTTGCTAGCTCTTAGGGCTCGATAGAACTCTTCTTCCCGGGGTGTAACTCCGCTGCCGCGAGAAATCACGGCACAGCGGACAGAGCTCCGGCGGGATCTCATGGCGGCATGGAGAGTGCGATTGTCGCAACCCAGCGCTGGGCACGCCACAATTGCGGCGGTAAGGCCCCTCTTTGAGGAGTGGCTAGAGAGGCGCCACGGCGTCCTCACCTTCCGCCTGACGCAGGTCCTCACCGGACACGGTTGTTTCGGGAGGTTCCTGTTCAGGATAAAGCGGGAGGAAACGCCCGGGTGTTACCATTGTGTGGATCGCCCGGAGGACACGGTGGAGCATACGGTGGAGGTCTGCCCGGCTTGGGCGGGGCACCGCCGTGTCCTCACGGAGGCGATCGGCAGCGGCGATCTCTCGCGTCCGGCCCTGGTTCAGGCCATGGTCCGGAGCGAGAGTGCATGGGAAGCCGTCACTTCCTTCTGCGAAGCAGTAATGCTCGCGAAGGAGGAGGCGGAGCGCGCGAGGGAAATGCAAGATGCGCGCCCTCGCGCCCCTAGTCGCCGCAGGAGACGCCCCGGGCGTCGGGAGTCGCGAGCCGACTTCCGGCCACCGTAGGCGCGGGCTTGCGGATGGTGGGCAATGGGTAGCTCGCCGTCCGATTAGGACCAGGCCCGGGTCGACGGCGCGTTGTGTTCCACGCGCGCCTCAAAGAGATGTCAGCACCAACTGACGGGGTCCGTAAGGGCCAATGCCTGCCAGGGTTGCGAGTTGGTCCGAAAGGGATATCGCGGCCCCGGCACACAGGCAACGGAAGGAACACGGGTGGGTTTTAGTCAGTAAAAGTCTGACACTCCCTCTCGCTCCGCCCAGAGCGGGAGGAGTCATTTGATGATTTCCCACCCAAAAAAAAAAAAAAAAAAAAAAAAAATAGAACTCTTTAGGTGGTAAAAACTATTTCACTAACTCTAGTATAGGACATCAGCTGTTAGTAAGTGTTAGTAGACACGTTTTTTTTTTTAGTGTGGGAAATTGTCAAATAACTTCTCCCGCTCTAGGCGGAGCGGGGGGCGTGTCAGAATCTTACTGACTAAAACCCACCCGTGTTCCTTCAGTTGCCTGTACGTTGCCAGGGACCACGGTATCCGTTTCGGACTTTCCCGCGACCCCGGCAGTCATCGGTACTAGTGGACCTCGTCAGTTGAGCTGACATCTCCTTGAGGCGCCTGTGGAACACACCGCGCCGTCGACCCGGGCCTGGTACTAATCGGACGGCGAGCTACCCATTGCTCACCGTCCGCAAGCGTTAGTAGACACCTTACAATTACTTACAGTGTTTTGCGCTTCTTAAAGATTTTACAGTCAGCCTCAAGGTGTTACAAAGCATCTAACTAACTCAGTTTAAAAACGTCAGCCGTTAGTAAGTGTTAGCAGACACCTTACAATTGCTTTCAGTGTTTTACGCCTCTTAAAGTTACAAGAGTGAGCTATACAATGGTTCCCACCAACTCCATGCTACCGCCGTAAGTTATAATATTTTTCTTTGTTACTGTTTTTCCTCTTGAAGGTTTAATCATTTATCCATAACACCATAGTTCGAATGTTATTATTGGAGCTCTTTTATATCATTTATAATACTATGAGCAATAAAAAAGGTTGCCCTTAGCGATAAAATGTTTGTAGCTTAAACAGAAGGAAGTTCTTTAAACTTCCAGCTTCCAGTCTACCACGACTTCTTCTATAATAACCAGCTTATATAAACTCACCCTATCCAACAGCCCCAAGGTATCAAAAGTGATCCACCCCGGCAGGATGGTGTTGCCCAGATTGATGAGGGGTTCGTTGTACCCCCACAGGTAGTCATATGCCGACATCTGAACAGTGGCGTTGCTTCCCAGTCGAGAGATCAGCAAGTTGAACCCCACCTTACCGAAATAACCGTAGTTGGACACTAATGAAGCCATGCTCTGAAAACAGAAGGTTTTAATAGTATTTAAAGTTGTGGAATGTTCGGTAGGAAGTCTCTGTCAGCTAAAACAAACAGCTCCCTTAATAGTATGGCCATACCAACACATTCAACATTGCGTCATGTGGGTTATGCGTCGGCTGTTGTTAGACATACTATCGCTGAGTACAAATTCTCAACAAAAGGGATCAAAATAAAAGTAAATTAAAAATAACCAGCCAGAGAGATAGGACTACAAATCACTCCCCATGCGATACCATGATCACAAGAAGATATTGCTGAATAGCGAAGCGAGTAAGATATAGGTATCGGCTACAACGTACGGTCTTTGTTATCATTTAAAAATATATTTTGATTTAAAAGAGTATCCGTGGAGTTTCTTGCCCGTTCTTCTCCATAGGAAACTACTACGCTTTGGAATGGGCAACTAGCTTCATCTTTCTGACTGACCGACCCGTTGACAATTCAAAAGTGCCTGTAATTGGTTCATTTAGTTTTGACAACTTTCTCCGTGGGACCAATATCGTAATCGCGAAAAAAATATCAACTGTCCCATACAAAACTTTAATACCTACTCGACTTTTTTTTTTTTTTTTAATACAGAGGTTGTGGTACAGACTATCAAACTGAACAACTTTCTTTCGCTCGAAGTTCCAAATCGCAAAAAAAATATCAGAAATTGTGAAGCCGAGTAGGTATACCGCCATGGGATCTGGGGGCAAAAATCCTCCCGCACATGTGAGAGTGTCGCGAGGATTTTATATCGAATATAGGATTTTATTTCTATAGGCTGACCTCTAGCCTATATAGGCTGAAAAAACCAGAGTGCTCTTATGATAAACTCACCAACATAGCAATATTCGGCAACGTAAGTATCATGTCTTCCGGCCTGCCAACTGACTCCTCAGGTAGGAAGGTGACCCTGTGCCGAGGACTGTACCTCATCACGCCAGCCGCCTTGTCTATCTCAAGGTCATCATTTGTTCGGTTCTCTCTGGAAATAATTGAAAAAACAAAATCTGAAACATCGTATTCTCCTTTTGGGCTCCGCCGCTGTCGGGTAGAAATGAGTACATCTTCCTTACTACATGTACTGTATGTAATGTGTGTGTATGTATATTCTGTATGTTTGATAAGGTCAGTGCAAACCATGAAATGGCGGCGTATCATTTCTACGATCGGACAACGATACCTTATTTCAGCCGAAAGACGTCCACTGCTGGACAAAGGCCTCCCCCAACCTGGCCTACTTCGACCGATTCTGTGCTTCCCGCATCAAGCGGATTCCAGCAGCCCTTCACAAGGTCATTGGTCCAACGCTACGTCTTCCGGTACGCGGTCGCCACTTCAGAACCTTTCAGCCCCATCGGCTATCTGTTCTGCGAGCAATGTGTCCTGTCCATTGCCACTTAAGTTTGGCAATTCTTCGGGCCATGTCGGTTACCTTGGTTCTCCTACGGATCTCTTCATTTCTGATTCGATCACGTAGGGAAACACCATTTATATTTTTCCCACTTCCACTAATAGGTGGATGCTATGATGATAACTTCCTGTGACTGTTATTTACATAGCAGGTAGTAGTATTCGAATTCGTGGTACCACAACTAAAAAGTGAAAAAAAAGGTCGGTAATTAAAAAAATAAACCGACGTCGAAAGAAATTTACTCAAAATTATGAAATAATATTTTTATATGTACACGAAATAAACCAACAAAACGAAATCAAAAGTAGGTACGAAACAAATTAGGGGCCTACAATTTTTTTTGAGGTCTGTGCCAGCACTTAAGAAAAGCACCTTCTTATCTACATATATAAGGAGAAACTCACTGACTGTCATATATCGACGTAAGGCAAAACTACTGGGACTACGAACGTGAAATTTTGCAACTTTTATAATGTTGGGGAGCACTAGAAGTGGAAAATTCTACTGGGTCCGGCCAATTTTCACCGCCCGATTGGGCGAAAAGGGCGGGATTTCATTTATATGAAACGAAATCCCACGCTTTCTTCAAACCATTCACTTCTTTCGAAGTTCGAATTTTTTTTAATTACTTTTTTATTTCGTAATTTTTAGTTTTAAGTAAAAACTGGAGTATTTGTTTGTAATAAGTAGTTTTTTTTAAATATGCTTGCCCAATGTAAAAAACGGGTCTATATGTTTAAGTAAGGCTACAGACGAGTCAAGAGAAGCAGCTACTTAGGTCAAAACGCCACCAGAAAACTTAATTTCAACCGACCCAAACAAATGTGTTGGACTTTTAACTCAACTTCAAGTGGCAGTGGGATCAAAAGTGATGCTGAGAAAAAATGTTTCGATGTCTAACGGCTTGGTCAATGGCAGCATGGGTGTTGTAAAAGGATTCCGATGGCCTGCACTAAGGTGTGATCAACTTGAAGAAGGAGAGTTGCCTGATGCAGTGCTAATTCTATTCGATGACGCTTCAATCAGTGAGAAATCAAAAGATGCAGATAGCTATGTGGCAATATCTCCAATCTCAGTAACGTTTCAAGCTAAACGTAGTTAAGATGACATGGATCGACGCATTTTACCGCTGATACTTACTGCGGCTGTAACCGTATAAAAGTTACAGATGGCCTTGCTATAGATGGGTTAGATCCATAGAAATATAAATAACAGGTTAGATCCCAACAAACTTTTGAAACAACGAAATTTTTTTGCGATTACAAACTTACATTTGCAGTTGGAGAATTGACCGTGACGTATATCAATGTATGGGAGAACATGTTTCGCAACTACTAAGTTAAGTTCGTTATTGGGATAAATTCATCCCAACTACGGAACCCTTAATTGCGTGGTCCGACACGCACTTGGCCGGTTTTTTTTTTCTAACACGCGCTAGAATTTGACCAAGGTTTTGAGATGTTTCCCTATAACACCACACCCGTAGCTCGTATAAATAAGCCAGGCCGTCGCACTTACACGTATTAGTCCATATCTTGAAAACGACGGAACCGATTTTGATAAAACACTGTACCCTAAGTTGAAGTAAATGTAAACAAAAAAAAAACAATGGTCAAAATCCGATTAATAGTTTCGGAGATATGCGAGGACAAACATACGTACACCTATAACATTTTGTATATTTGTTTGGAAGCCCTAACAGATTATCATACGTTCAGTTGCAGTTCCAATAATATTACATAAACACTATACTTGGAAATAAATACATTATTATTATTATTTCCTTTATTTCATTTTAATACTTACAAATTATATTTTTAAATATTACAATATAAAAAATATTAAAACATTTAAAAATATAAAAAATAGTAGCCCACCGGTATCGGGAACAGGGTCCAAGCTACCGGCGGTCAGGGCTCCAGAGAGAGGAACCTCCTGACAATGCGAGCCGTATCCAGAAGTACCACTTTCTGAATCAAGCCCTTGATCCAGCTGCCCAACGAGAGCCTCCTTAGGTGTTGGTCGAGGCTCTTGGCAACTAAGCCATTGGCTGATACGACTATCG
This sequence comes from Agrochola macilenta, assembly GCA_916701695.1. Lineage (NCBI taxonomy): Eukaryota > Metazoa > Arthropoda > Insecta > Lepidoptera > Noctuidae > Agrochola > Agrochola macilenta. The sequence goes on along the minus strand of OU753563.1, from coordinate 21,831,405 downwards.
GCACAATGATCGCTGAGTCCACATCCCACATGTCGACAACCTCGTGAGCCAAATCGAGATACTTGATTTGTTTATCTTTCTCAGCTTTCACGAGGTTCCCGTCATGCGGGACCGTTATGTCAATTATCATTGTGCGCCGCTCTACTCGATCCACCACCACTATATCAGGTTTATTGGCAACAATAGTCCTGTCAGTGATGATGGATCGATCCCAGTACAATGTGATATTTCCATTTTCGAGAACTGGGTCGGGCACATACCTGTAGTACGGCACTTCCGATTCCACAAGATTGTATTTCAGAGCAAGTTGCTGATGGATAATCCTGGCTACAAGGTTGTGTCTATGCAAGTACTCTTCGTTAGCTAGACGAGAACAGCCGGAGATAATGTGTCGAATTGATTCTCCCGGATGGTGGCATGCCCGACAGATGTCAACCGTGCCGTCTTTCACAATAAATCTACGGTAGTTGTTCGTCATGATAACTTCATCCATAATTGCACAGACAAAACCTTCGGTTTCCCCAAAGAGGTCACCAAAACGCAGCCAGGCTACGGACGCTAGAAAATCTACATCGGGTCCATGTAGGGCCCGGAAAAAGCGTCCGTGAAGCTCCTTACTTTGCCATACCTCCTTGCGATCGTTAGTGTCAAGCACTACAGGCTTGCGCCAGTTCTCTTTAGCCATGGAGAGCGGGGTGAGGTTCTTGTCCACTGCGACCACATCTCGATGCATCCCCACGTCGGCTTTCAGGAAATATTCCCTGAGACTGCATATCTCGCGATTGTGGAGGGTCTTAGCGTTTAAAAAACCTCGACCTCCACACTTTCGCGGGATATACAGTCTCATTACCGATGACCGTGGGTGGTGCATTCGATATACAGTCAGCAGCCTACGGACCCTCCTATCCAAGGCGTCGAGTTCGGTCTGAGTCCATTTGAGTATGCCGAAAGAGTACATCAAAACCGGCATGACCCAACCATTGAAGGCGCGCACCTTATTTCCGCCTGATAGAAAACTATTGAATACTTTCTTCAGGCGGCCAAAGAAGCGCTCCTTCAATGATTGCTTCATGTCAGTAACATTGATGCCCAACGATTCCGACATACCCAAATACTTATAGGTTTCGGATGCGGAGAGGGCTCTAAGATTTATGGAATCCGAGAGTTCCGTTCCCACGGATTCCACAATCTCCCCTCGCTTTACATGCATGACCGCACATTTGTCCACACCAAATTCCATCCTGATGGCGCTACTGAAAGTTTCAGTTACTTTCAGTAGCTCCATCAGTTGCAAATTGTTGGGGGCAAAGAGTTTAAGGTCATCCATGTAGAGGAGGTGAGATATAACCTGACCACCTCTCCTCAGCCGATAGCCTAGACCTGAATCCTCCAGCAGTGTGCTTAGAGGATTCAGGGCTAAACAGAACCAGAGCGGACTCAAACTATCGCCCTGAAATATGCCTCGCTCGATCCTTATCGGCTCACTATTCCTCTGGATATTTCGACATCCTGGATAGCGAAGGACCGTCCTCCATTGCCCCATACATGACATCAGGAAGGTGCGCAGAGTTGCATCTACTTTATACAACTCCAGCACCCTCATGAGCCATGTATGTGGCACCGAGTCATAGGCCTTCTTATAATCTATCCAGCATGTCGACAGATTCTTTCGGGAACGGCGAACCTGCTGGCTAATGGCCATATCAATGAGGAGTAGCTCCTTAGTACCGCGGGACCCGTTCCTACATCCATTTTGAGAGGCAGACATGATGACGTTGGTGTCTATATGTTTGTTAATTTTAGCTCTCAAAATGGATGTAAGAACTTTATAGACCGTCGGTAAACACGTGATCGGCCTATAATTTTTGGGTTCCGCGGTGCTACCTGATTTATGGAGCAGGTGGGTAACTCCTGTCGTTAAAAACTGGGGTAGCGAACCAGACTCCAAAGCAGTCTGGTACTGAGCCGCCAAGCGAGCGTGCGATCTTGTGAACCATTTAATCCAGAAGTTGTGCAGCCCGTCCGGCCCTGGGGATTTCCAGTTCGGCAACGGACGGACTGCACGTGTTACATCTTGGGGGCAGATGGTTATAGCCCCCATTTCTGGTATTAGATCGCAGGCTCGCTCGACTTCCCGAGTCCAATCACCTTCGGTGTGACTGACAGGCACCGACCAGATGCTGCGCCAGAAAGAGCACATGGCAACGTCATCCGGCAGACGCGTGTCAGCCACACCTTGGTAAGGTCGCTCCCAAGCCCTATAAACCCACCTTTCATCGCTCTGGAAGGTGCGATTCTGAGTGTATCGTTCCACTCGCCGCTTATACCTACGAATACGGTTCGCCCATGCATACACTTTCTGCTTCAGGAAGTCGATGCGCTCTGTGACACGGGCCATATAGTCCTGGGGGCTGATATCAGTCCCTAAAAACGCCCGCCTCACAAAGCGCATCACTCTAGGGCGAGTATTGCCCTCCTTGAAGCAGATTAGTTTGCCGATGAGGGCTCTGGCCCCACCAATACGGCGCTCAATCCTGCACTGCCAAGCTGGTACGGCTGGTTTCGGTCGTGTAGCTCTGGAGTCATTTGCAAATTTGACGTGAGCTACACGACATGCCGCTACAGCCGCGCAGTACAGAATCGAATGTGTATCGGTGAGGTCTTCGCAGTTATCAATATAGTTTGATAGTTGCGAATCCAGAACCGCCACCAGCGCCCTGTTTTTGTTATGCATGGGCAAACGAGGTAAACGTGGTCTAAGTTCGGGCGACATGGTTCGATATTCCCGAATCGCACCCTCCAAAGCACTCCTCAATTCCTCATTGCATTGGGTACTTACGTTTGTAGCCCTGTCATCACTCCTCTCGTCAGCTTGATGTGTTGTGTCTTGTGGTGGCACTATATCACTCTGCGGCGGGGGAGCGATGACATGGCTACTCTGCATTCCATTTCGCAGGCGATCAAGTACAGTGTCATCCAACATATGATTACGCTGGATGACCCGCACCTGATCCGACAGTCGTTGTGCCGAAACGTTGACAGTTGGCTCAAGCACCTGGAAAAGAGAGAGCATCCGAACACGGTACGCGGTCAGATTGTTTCCCCCATCTGTAGCCCCGTAGTATGAGCGCATGACGTTTTCATTGATGGAGCGTGTCCATATCATGCGCTGCACACTTCCGCCGGGAGCTGGGACCCTATCAGAGGCCGGTGGGCCTCGAGGTCCTAAACCGTCCGGCGGCCGGCGTCCTCCCCGTCGACGAGCAGGTGGTGGCGTCGTGGGCGGAGAGAAATACTCGTCGCTCGAGCTCGACGCATCTACCGCGGCCGGTGTCGTCACAGCGCTCACAGTGGGGCTGGGTACCGGTAGCGGCGAGGCGGAGCTGAGCGACGAGTCCGGAGGTGGTGGGCGTGCTCTACGTGCGGCTGATCGTGTCAACATCTCATTATTTCATTATTTTCTTTGGTGTTCTCGGAGGTGACATGACAGCTGATGTCACCTCCTGTTCGGCAGTTTTTGATTTGTCTATTGGTGTATTTTGCTCTTTTTTGGAATAAATGGGGTTTCAGGTTTGTCTTCGGATTGTTTTTACCATATAAAAACAATAAAACTGCGTCAAAAATGAATACTAATATATTTGATAAAAAATCAGAAAAATAAAGTTTGAAGACGTTTTGACACGTTGGTGTTGCCATTATTATGTAACTTATTATTATTATTATCTTCTTTATTTCATTTAAATACATATAATTTACATTTTTAAATATTTTTATAAAAAACAAAAGGCAAAACAAAAACATTTAAAAATATAAAAAATAGTAGCCCACCGGTATCGGGAACAGGGTCCAAGCTACCGGTGGTCAGGGCTCCTGAGAGAGGAATCTCCTAACGATACGCGCCGTGTCTAGAAGTACCGCTTTCTGGATCAAGCCCTTGATCCAGTTGCCTAACGAGAGCCTCCTTAGGTGTTGGTCGAGGCTCTTGGCTATTATGCCATTGGCCGTCACGACTATCGGCACAATGATTGCTGTATCCACTTCCCACATGTCGACAACCTCGCGAGCCAGGTCGAGATACTTGATCTGTTTATCTTTTTCGGCTTTCACGAAGTTCTCGTCATGCGGGACCGCTATATCAATAATCATTGTGCGACGCACTAATCGATCTATCACCACTATGTCTGGCTTATTGGCAACAATAGTCCTGTCAGTGATGATAGATCGATCCCAATACAACGTGATATTGTCATTTTCGAGAACTGGGTCGGGCACATACCTATAGTATGGTACTTCCGATTCCACAAGACTGTATTTCAGAGCAAGTTGCTGGTGGATAATCCTGGCCACAAGGTTGTGCCTATGCAAGTAGTCTCCGTTAGCCAGACGAGAACAGCCAGAAATAATGTGTCGGATTGATTCCCCCGGACGGTGGCATGCCCGACAGATGTCAACCGTGCTGTCCTTCACAATATATTTTCGGTAGTTGTTCGTCATCATAACTTCATCCATAATCGCAAAGACAAAACCTTCGGTTTCCCCAAAGAGATCACCGAATCGCAGCCAGGATACAGACGCTAGTAGGTCTACATCGGGCCCATGTAAGGCCCGGTAAAAGCGCCCGTGAAGCTCTTTGTTCTGCCATACTTCCCTGCGGTCATTAGTATCTAATACTATAGGTTTGCGCCAGTTCTCGTTAGCCAAGGATAGCGGGGTAAGGCCCTTGTCCACTGAGGCCACATCTCGGTGCATCCCCACGTCGGCTTCTAGGAAGTATTCCCTGAGACTGCATACCTCACGGTTGTGCAGGGTCTTAGCATTTAAAAGCCTCGACCTCCACACTTCCGCGGGATATACAGTCTCATCACCGATGAACGTGGGTGATGCATCCGATTTATGGTCAGCAGTGTGCGGATCCTCCTATCCAGGGCGTCAAGTTCCGTCTGGGTCCATTTGAGTATGCCGAAAGAGTACATCAAAACCGGCATGACCCAACCGTTGAAGGCGCGCACCTTGTTTCCGCCTGATAAAAGACTATTTAATACTTTATTCAGGCGGCAAAAGAAGCGCTCCTTCAGCGATTGCTTCATGTCAGCAGCGTTGATACCTAACGCTTCCGACATACCCAAATACTTATAGGTTTCGATTGAGGAGAGGGATCTTAGGTGTATGGAGTCCGAGAGTTGGGTTCCCCCGGATTCCACAATCCCTCCTCGCTTTACATGCATGACTGCACATTTGTCCACACCAAATTCCATCCTGATGGCGCTACTGAAAGTTTCGGTTACCTTTAGTAGCTCCATCAGTTGCAAATCGTTGGGGGCAAAGAGTTTCAAGTCATCCATGTAAAGGAGGTGAGATATAACCTGACCACCTCTCCTTAATCGATAGCCTAGTCCTGAGTCCTCCAGCAGTGTGCTAAAAGGATTCAAGGCTAGGCAGAACCAAAGTGGACTCAAACTGTCGCCCTGAAATATACCTCGCTCGATCCGTATCGGCTCGCTATTCCTCTGGATATGTCGACATCCTGGATAGCGAAGAACCGTCCTCCATTGCCCCATACATGACATCAGGAAGGTGCGTAGAGTTGCATCTACTTTATACAACTCCAGCACCCTCATGAGCCATGTATGGGGCACCGAGTCATAGGCCTTCTTATAATCTATCCAACATGTCGACAGATCCTTTCGGGAACGACGAACCTGTTGGCTAATGGCCATATCAATGAGGAGCAGCTCCTTAGTACCGCGGGACCCGTTCCTACATCCATTTTGAGAGGCAGACATGATGCAGTTGTTGTCTATATGTTTGTTAATTTTAGCTCTCAAAATGGATGTAAAAACTTTATAGACCGTCGGTAAACAAGTGATCGGCCTATAATTTTTGGGTTCCGCAGCACTACCTGATTTATGGAGCAGGTGGGTTATACCTGTCGTTAGGAACTGGGGCAGCGACCCTGATTCTAAGGCTAACTGGAACTGGGATGCCAATCGGGCGTGCGACCTTTGGAACCACTTTATCCAAAAGTTGTGCAGCCCGTCCGGCCCTGGAGATTTCCAGTTAGGCAACGGACGGACTGCACAAGCCACATCTTGAGGGCTGATGTTCAGTGCCCCCATTTCTGGTATTCCCTCGCACGCCCGCTCGATCTTCCTAGTCCAATCTCCTTCGGTGTGATTGACAGGCGCCGACCAGATGCTTCGCCAGAACGAACACATGGCGTCATCATCTGGCAGGCGCGTGTCAATCACACCTTGATCCAGTCGCTCCCAAGCCCTGTAAACCCACCTTTCATCGCTCTGGAATGTGCGATTCTGAGTATACCGCTCAACTCTCCGTCTGTACCGTCGAATACGGTTTGCCCATGCACAGATCTTCTGCTTCAGGAAGTCGATACGCTCTGTGACGCGGGTCAAATAATCTCGAGAGCTAATATCAGTCCCCGAGAACGCCCGCCTCACAAAGCGCATCACTCTAGGGCGAGTATTGCCCTCCCTGAAGCAGATTAGCTTGCCGATGAGTACCCTAGCCTCACCGATACGGCGTTCAATCCTGCACTGCCAAGCTGGAACAGCTGGTTTTGGTCGTGGAGCTCTGTCACTGTTGGGAAATTTAACATGAGCTACACGACATGCCGCTACAGCTGCACAGTACAAGATCGAGTGGGTATCGGCAAGGTCTTTGCTGCCGTCAAAACAATTTGACAGCAGCGAGTCTAGAGTACACACTAGTGCCTTATTTTTCTTGTGCATGGGCAAACGAGGTAAACGTGGTCTAAGTTCAGGTGGAGTGGAGCGGTACTCCCGGAAAGCATCCTCCAAAGCGCTCCTCAATCGTGCATTGCATTGGGAACTCACAGATATAACCCCGTCATCATCCTCTTCACCAACGTGGTCGGGTCGCGGTGTGGCACTGGGTAAATTTTGTAGTTGCACCGCGACCAGTGGCGAAGCAGGCGTTACACGGTTATTCCGTGATTCGAGGCGTAGTCGATCAAGTACGGCGTCGTCCAGCATATGGTTACGCTGGATGACCCGCACCTGATCCGACAGTCGTTGGGCCGTCACGTTGACAGCTGGCTCAAGCACCTGAAACAGAGAGAGCATCCGACCACGGTACGCAGTCAAGTTACTTCCTCCCTCTGTAGCCCCAAAGTATGCGCGCATGACATTTTCATTGACAGTTTGTGTCCATCTCATGCGCCGCACACTTCCACCGGGAGCGGGGACCCTATCAGAGGCCGGTGGGCCTCGGAGTCCTAAGCTGGCCGGTGGTCGGCCTCTTCCGCGACGTGCTGGTGGTGGTGTCGTCGGCGGCGAGAAGTATTCGTCGCTCGAGCTCGACGCAACTGCAGCGGCCGGTATCACTGGACTCTCGTCTGGAGCAGGATCCGGCAACTGTGAGGCGGAGCTGAGCGATGAACCCGAAGATGTTGGGTGTGTGTCTTGTAGTAGTTGCCGTGCCCGACTTCGCGTCAGCATTGCACTGTTCTCCGTCTATAGTTTTTATTCTTACATCTTGGTATGTGTTTCGGTTTTGCTGCCAATTTTGGTTTCTTTAGGAATGAGATGGTAGGAACACATACTCGAAGCACAACATTGTGTCATATTTAATGTTTAAAAATCAAAGAAATCGGTAAAAATACTAAAAATATATGACGGAGAAAAAAAATTCATGACAGTCGCCTTGACAGTCGGGCCACAGATTTATTATTATTTCCTTTATTAACATTTTAACATATAAAATACATTTTTAAATATTTCTTAAAAACTATATAAAAAACATTTAAAAATATAAATAATAGTATTCCGCCGGTGTCGGGAGCAAGGTCCAAGCTACCGGTGGTTAGGGCTGCAGAGACAGGAACCTCCTCACAATGCGAGCCGTATCCAGGAGTACTGCCTTCTGAATCAGGCGCTTGATCCAACCGCCTAACGAGAGCCTCGAAAGATGTTGGTCGAGGCTTTCGGCCATCAGGCCATTGGCCGTTACGACAATCGGTACAATGATAGCCGAGCTCACATTCCACATGTCAACAACCTCGTGTGCTAAGTCGAGATATTTTATTTGTTTCTCTTTCTCAGCTTTCACGAGGTTCCCGTCATGTGGGATGGTAACATCGACTATCATTGCGCGGCGCGCTAATCGGTCTATCACCACTATATCAGGCTTATTGGCAACAATAGTCCTGTCAGTAATGATAGACCGATCCCAGTACAACGTGACATGGTCATTTTCGAGAACTGGGTCGGGCACATACTTGTAGTACGGTACCTCAGAGTCAACAAGTTTATATTTCAAAGCAAGTTGCTGGTGAATAATCCTGGCCACTTGGTTATGCCTGTGTAAGTACTCGCCGTTAGCCAGACGCGAACAACCAGAGATAATATGTCTGATGGACTCACCCGGACGATGGCATGCCCGACACACGTCAACCGTCCCGTCCTTCATAATATGTCTCCGGTAGTTATTCGTCAAGATAACTTCATCCATAATTGCACAGACAAAACCTTCAGTTTCCCCGAAAAGGTCACCGAAACGTAACCAGGATACGGACGCTAAGAAATCTACACCAGGCTCATGAAGAGCCCGATAGTAGCGCCCGTGAAGCTCCTTGCTCTGCCATACCTCCTTGCGGTCATCTGTAGTAAGTATTACAGGTTTGCGCCAGTTCTCATTAGCCATGGAGAGCGGGGTGAGTCCCTTGTCCACTGCGACCACATCCCGGTGCATACCCACTTCGGCTTTAAAAAAATAATCCCTGAGGCTGCACACCTCGCGGTTGTGGAGGGTCTTAGCGTTTAAAAAGCCTCGACCCCCGCACTTCCGCGGGATGTACAGTCTCATCACCGATGAACGTGGGTGATGCATCCTATTTGCGGTCAGGAGTGTACGGACCCTTCTGTCCAGGGCGTCGAGTTCGGTCTGAGTCCATTTGAGTATGCCGAAAGAGTACATCAAAACCGGCATGACCCAACCGTTGTAGGCGCGCACCTTGTTTCCGCCCGAAAGAAGACTAATTAAAACCTTCTTCAGGCGACCAAAGAAGCGCTCCTTCAACGATTGCTTCATGTCAGCAACGTTGATGCCTAACGCTTCCGACATACCCAAGTACTTATAGCTTTCGGCTGAGGAGAGGGATCTAAGGTGTATGGAGTCCGAGAGTTGAGTTCCCTCGGATTCCATAATCTCCCCTCGCTTTACATGCATAACTGCACATTTGTCCACACCAAATTTCATCCTGATGGCGCTACTGAATGTTTCAGTTACCTTCAGTAGCTCCATCAGTCGCGATTTGTTGGGGGCAAAGAGTTTCAAGTCATCCATGTAGAGGAGGTGAGATATGACCTGACCACCTCTCCTCAACCGATAGCCCAGACCTGAATCCTCCAGCAGTGTGCTTAGAGGATTCAGGGCTAAGCAGAACCAAAGTGGACTCAAACTGTCGCCCTGAAATATTCCCCGTTTAATCCATACAGGCTCATCATTCCCCTGGATCTGTTGACATCCTGGGTAGCGAAGGACCGTCCTCCATTGCCCCATACACGACATCAGGAAGGTGCGCAGAGTTGCATCTATCTTGTACAACTCCAGCACCCTCATGAGCCATGTATGTGGCACCGAGTCGTAGGCCTTCTTATAGTCTATCCAGCATATCGACAGATCCTTGCGGGATCGACGAACCTGTTGGCTTATGGCCATGTCAATGAGGAGTAGCTCCTTAGTTCCGCGGGACCCATTCCTACATCCATTTTGAGAGGCAGACATAACCGAGTTATTGTCAATGTGTGTGTTAATTTTCGCTCTCAAAATGGATGTAAGAAGTTTATAAACCGTCGACAAACATGTGACCGGTCTATAATTCTTGGGTTCCGCGGGACTACCTGACTTATGGAGCAGGTGGGTAACGCCTGTTGTAAGGAACTGTGGTAGCGACCCAGTCTCTAAGGATGACTGGAATTGAGATGCCAGGCAAGTGTGTGAACTAATTAGCCATTTTAGCCAAAAGTTGTGCAGTCCGTCCGGTCCCGGTGATTTCCAGTTCGGTAACGGACGGGCTGCACTGGCTATTATTATTATTATTATTACATACATACATGTCGAATTGATAACATTCCTTTTTTTGAAGTCGGTAAAAAAAAAAAAGTTTTTATGTCTAGGTTTATTTAAATAAGGTTTGACATCGTCTTAGGAGCGTTTATTCTGAAAGTGGGCAACGTTGCAAATAGATGTCAAATATTTCGCTGTTTTGATTAATTTGGAAATATTACTGTACGGAAATAAGCAATGTGGCTAACTAGCGAATTAGAATATTGATTATGATTTATGCAATGATTAATATCTTAACATGAAATGTTTAGTTTTAGATGTAAAAAAAAGCATTTGGAAACTTTCCAAATACCTTCTTTTGGTACATCTACGAGTTCCCACGCACTATTTTTCTCAAACGACTGTAACTCATCCTGTACTGCCGCTAACTTCCAAGGCTTCTTGCAATGATATTTCACCCGTGAATATGTTGTCATCTTCTATACAAGCATTCGCAAATCCATATCTGTCTGGCTGCTGCCTACGTCGAGGACCACTTGTCATGTTGACATTGTTGAGTATAATGGAGTCTTCACTGTCTGTGGTACCAGATTCTGAAGGCCAATTCTCGTACAAAAAAAACGTTCACATTTAAGTCGCAATCTGTCAAACTTGTCAAAAATACTGGTAGATTGGTTGTATTTTTGACAGATTGCGAATGAGATGCGAATGAGAACGTTCTTAAAAAATACGGGAATTGCCCCTCAGAGCTATCTAAAGAATCATTTTCACAAGGTACATACAGTTCATCGCTGTCATCTGTGTTCAAGCTCTCTGATTGTTCAAGTGAATCTTCCTGAAGCGTCAAATCTTCTTCCCCCACTGGAACTAAATTCACCTCATCTGAACAATTTTCGTGTACCTTCACAACATTCTCTGTCTCTATCTTCTCCAATATTACAACATCTCGACTGGTAGTGATGTCATTAGACTTCGGGTTGTAAATCCTGTACCCTTTGACATCATTGGAATAGCCGACAAGGATACATTTTTCAGATTTTCTGTCCCACTTCAATCTCTTTTGTTTCGGCACATGTACCATGATTGTACTACCGAAAACACGTAAATGACTTACATCAGGCTTTCTGCCTGTCCATATCTCGTAGGGAGTTTTATAGTTTAATGATGTGGTCACAGTCCTGTTCTGTAAGTACACTGCAGTGTGTGCCGCCTCTGCCCAAAACGAGTCCTGCATCGAACAATAGACACTTGGCTTTCTCAACAATAGTCCGGTTGTATCGTTCTGAGAGTCCATTCTGCTCAGGTGTGTATGGGTTTGTTTTGTGATGTACTATCCCATGCGACATCAAAAAAACATCAAACTTGCTGTTGCAGAATTCTGTCCCATTGTCACTTCTCAAGATCTTTATGCTGCAGTTAAGTTGATTCTCAACCTCTGCTTTATACTATTGAAAACATTTCAATGCCTCATCTTTCGTTTTCAAAAAATAAATATATGTCATACGACTAAAATCATCTATGAACAGCATAAAGTATCTAGAGCCACCTATAGATCGGTTTTCCATTGGGCCACATAGATCAGTATGCACAACATGTAGCAACTCAGTACTTCTGCTACCTTCTTTGGAAAAAGGTAAGCGACTCTGCTTGCCCTCCCAGCATGCGATACATGATGACTTTGATATATCAGTCTTATTATCAAGTGTCAATCCCTTTACAGCATCTTGCATCTTGTTCAAATACTGGCCGTTGACATGACCTAGACGTCGATGCCAAACTTCACTGGACACCATCACTGCAGCTGATGAACAATATTCAGGCATGTTTAGTTTATACACCCCATTCAACAGACTTGCTGTAGCTACCAGTACTCCTGCTTGGTTGAAAATCTGACAACCAACATTGTTAAATGAAACTTTGTTTCCTTTGGATATAAGTTGACAAACATATTCACGGGTGAAATATCATTGCAAGAAGCCTTGGAAGGTCCTGAGAAGGTACAGTGGTTAGCGGCAGTACAGGATGAGTTACAGTCGTTTGAGAAAAATAGTGCGTGGGAACTCGTAGATGTACCAAAAGAAGGTACTATAGTGCAGTGCAAGTGGGTTTTGCGAAAAAAGTACGATAGTGAAAACAATGTCCGTTACCGTGCTTGTCTAGTCGCAAAGAGCTTCACCCAAAAACATGGCATAGACTATACAGAAACCTTTTCGCCTGTGGTGAGACATACAACTCTTAGACTATTATTTGCATTGTCTCTAAAGTTAGGTTTAGATGTTAACCATTTAGATGTAAAGACTGCGTTCTTGAATGGTGATTTAGAGGAAACCATTTATATGAGAATGCCAGATTGTTATAACAGTGATAGTTCAGTTTGTAAGGTAATGAAACTTAAAAAGGCCATTTATGGACTTAAGCAGGCCTCTAGAGCTTGGAACAAAAAGGTTGATGACTGTTTGATCAGTAATGGTTACCAAAGGTCAAATATAGAGCCATGTATGTATATAAAGGATATTAACAAATGTAAGACCATTGTAACAGTCTATGTCGATGATTTCTTTATATTTTCTAACGATAAAATTGAAACTAACAACTTGAAACAGATTTTATCTAATAAGTTTAGCATTAAGGACTTAGGTGAAGTTAAACTATGTCTTGGAATGAATGTAACTTTCAATAAAGATAAAGGATTTGTAATTTTAAGTCAGGAAACTTATATTGATCAACTTTTGAGCAAATTTAATTTAAGTGATTGTAAGACTGTTGATACTCCAATGGAGGTCAAACTAAATATAAATAAAGGTCCAGTGGATGTAAATAGTCATGTACCCTATCAACAACTAATTGGTAGTTTGATGTACCTCTCAGTCTTAACTAGGCCAGATATTAGTTACTCTATAAGTTTTTTAAGTCAATTTAATAATTGCCATACAAAGGAGCATTGGGAATATGCAAAGAGAGTATTAAAATATCTAAAACGAACTAAATGTTATGGAATAAAATATTGTAAAGAAGGTAATTCAGAAATAACAGGCTATGTAGATGCTGATTGGGCCTCTAATTCTGTAGATAGGAGATCATATACTGGGATGTGTTTTTTGTTATCTGATGGTGTAATATCATGGGAATGTAGAAAACAGAAATGTGTAGCCCTCTCTAGCACTGAATCAGAGTATATTGGTCTATCTGAGGCATGTAGAGAAGCATTATACCTAAAGAGATTACATTATGAAATAACCAATAAGATGTACACAATCAGCCTGTTTAATGATAACCAGGGCGCACAAAAGCTGTGTGCTAATCCAGTTTTTCATAAACGTACAAAGCACATTGATATCAAATATCATTTTTGTCGTGATCTAGTAAAAGACAAAATTGTTAAAGTATTGTATTTGCCAACAGCTGATATGCCCGCTGACATTTTAACTAAAAGTTTATGTTCAGCTAAACATTATAAATTTATGTTGCTTCTTGGCATAGTTTGTATAGAATAATTTTAATAAAATTGTTTAGTGAATATTGCGATAAGTGGGGGTGTTATTTTATGTCTATTTTATATCGACAATATCACTCATTACAAACTGTATGTTTGATTTAATAAAGTTTAGTTCTTGTCTGTGACTCAAGCGTTTAATTTATAAGACTTTTTTACACCTAAAACGGATACAACATCAAATTCAATGTTATAATTGCAATTCATTATTAATATTCTAGTTCGCTAGTTAGCCAAATTTCTAATTTCCATACAGTAATAATGTCAAAATAATCAAAACAGGTAAATTTTTGACAGCTATTTGCGACCATGCCAACTCTTAGGATAAACGCTCTTAAATAGGGTTTTCAAGACGCCAAGCTACATTGAATTGTTACGAGTATGTGCTAGATAGAATAGCCGTCGTAAAAACTTAGGTAGCTTAGGTAATCTAAAGTACATAGGTACATCTTTTATGGGATAGGTATTGTGTTAAATGTTACAATAAAATACCTTCTGTTAGAATGCAATTAAATGAAAGAAAAACTCATATTAAAAGTAAATTTTTTAAACAAGTATATTACAAATGAGAGGATTATATCCAAGATAAGAATGCTTGGAAACATGCTGGTCATGTTCCATGAGACAATTTAGAGTGTAGACAAAATCAAACTGGTTGCTAATTTAACTGTTTAATTTATTATTTTTATGATATTTAATTTACATTCTGTGATTACTTTAACTCACACACTGTATTACTTGTTAAAATATCAGGAAAATCGTCTTCTTTTACAATGTTTGTAAATATGTGAGCACCATGTATCTATCATATAATTAATTTGTATGTCATCGCTTAATTTTTCATTCTTTTTATACCCATTGTGATAACAAACATAAGTACAATACATACAACACAAATTGTCAGCATGCAAGAGATGTTAAAAGTGTTTTGTGTGTTTTTGTGGTTTTTTAGGTGCATCGTCTTCATTCACATTATAATGATATAATTAATGTACTTATACAAAATATTGTAACAAAAAATTAAATGAAGGACGTTGGAGTTTTTTGCCTATTCGTCTCCATGCGAAATTACCTTTTGGAAGGGCAACTAGAATCAGTTCTTTTTTTTGTTAATTTTTGATGTTCAAAAGTGCCTTTTATGTGCCTACTTCAAATAAACGATTTGACTTTAACTTTGGCATCTATTCTTTGGGTTTGTGTGTAAGACGCGCCGTCACCGCTGACGTACTTTTATATCTCGCCTTTTAAGACGCAGATATATGCCAGGGACCTTGAGTGGTTAGCTTGCATATTCTGTACTGAGCTCACGCAACGCGTCGTACGTCCAACCAGTAATAGGACTCGCCCACCGGAGCGCTGTTTTATTATACATAAAACAAAAGGTATTTTAATAATATACGTATACTAAAAGATCAATAATTAAATTATCTTTAAAATGGTGAAGGTTTCAGAAAAATACGCTTGATAGATTTTGCTTGATTCTGAGTTTTTTTTATCCGCATTAGGCATAACGTTACAAATTCATTTCACTATGTAATATAAACATAATCTAAAATATTCCTATATTAAGTTATTAGGAAAATGCTCTAATTTAACATATATTTTTCCAAATCAACAAAACTACTGGTTTAGACGTGATCTTCAGTATAAAATCATTAAAAGTCGGTTATCGTCTCCTTAAGATTAGCAGCGTAGATAACACTAATGCGCTAAGTGTTTAATAAATCTAAAAGTATTATAAATTAAAGATGCTTTTCGCTGTCTGTATGACTGCCTTAATCTACTAAACTACACCACGGAGAGAATTTATACCAGAAGGTTTGTCTGTATAAAACAAATTCAAAGTCAAATCTGTTATTTCTAATAGGCACATACACTCGTATAAGGCAGTTTTGAAAGTCAAAAACATTCTTAAACTTACGTATAATATAGAAATCTCGATATTGGTCAAATAGTAAAAACCGTGGGAAGCAGGGGTGGGTTATTAGTAAATAAATAGATAACGCGTCGTGTCATGTGCAATTGCAAGGCCCTTAGGCCCTATCTGTAGGTACGTTAGGTGACTTAGATAAATGAAAGGAAGTATTTTAATCTAAGGTTTACCTATGTTCATTTACGTAACTTCTGGTAAATAAATAAATTACTAGGTACTTCACATCACAAAAAAAGGAATAACTTAGCGATGTATCAGTCACTTCAATCGTTTAATTATATAAACCCATCGTAATCTAATTGAGGGTAGGTAGTACCATCGACGATCTCCGTAAAGGAAAACATTATATCCTACTCAGTACTCTTATTAGCCTCATCATCCACACTGTTTTCTTATCGTGTCTATAAATTGTACACTTTATAGACACGATTACTTGTAGTTTCCTCGATAGAAAGAGAACTCAAAGTAATCTCCAAAATACAACATTTATCTTAGAATAGAATAGAATATTCTTTATTATGTACACCATAAAAATACAGATAATAAATGTAGACATTTTACATAGGGTGACACAATGGGCGGTCTTATCGCTAAAAAGCGATCTTTTACAGACAACCTTTGGATGGATTAAAGGGAGAAGGAGAGACAATACTGCAGGTAGTCAGTGGTGTACCATTTACATACACAAATTACATTACACATTATTATTTATATTATATTTTTTTACATTTATTTATTTATCTTAGTACGCCAATACTTCACGGAAGGATTTCTGTTTTTTTATAATAACAAAACTACATGTTTTCGATAACGTATACATTTTACATTTTCAAAATGTGTATTTGTGAACATTTTCAAAATGTGTAAGAGCGTGCATTTTGAAAGTGAGCAACGTCGCAAATAGATGTCAAATATTTCGCTGTTTTGATTAATTTGACAATATTACTGGGAAGGACTTTTGTATATGGGTACATGCTATGTGTATATTTAAACCCCGCTAAAACGCTGACTAAAAAACTTCTCCCCCCCCTCGGGGAGGAGTTTTTAGTCAGCGTACTCGTCGGACCCCGCTATGGGGTATAAGGGGTCATTGTGAACAACTTTTACTATGGGAGCAAGCCTGAAATCGCGAAAAAAAGTCAGGTGTTTCCTACATTTTGACGACATATGCGAACATAAATGTAGGAAACAGCAGATAATTTTTTCGTGATTTCAGGTTTGGTCCCCTAATAAAAATTGTTTATAATGATGAGTACAATGGCCTTTTAAAAGGTTGTTAGTGTTTTACCACTAACTCTGTATTATCTACATCAGATAAAACTGAAAAAGTTACAAGATTTATTTCAACTTACTGGTAAGTAAATGGTCCCACCTCTTCCACCTTGAGCTTGCTATCTTCGCCACTGATGAACCTCTCAGCATTGGTGATGTTGAAGAGGTACACAGAGAGGTGGATACTGTCCACCTCCTGGCTCATGACTTCATGGACTAATGTGCCGTAGTCCACGCGGGCCGTCTGAGCATGGAATAAACAACCAATCAGCATAAGCATGAAATACATGCACGGAGTGAAATTCGGAGTCAGTATTTATTACCGGTTGATGGCAATAGGCTCGATAAGATACATGGGACTTAAACATAACAGTAAAATGTGGGTACGTGTCTATAGTCACTAGTACAACTCTACATGTGCATCTGGATTGAGGTTCCATATTTTTTCTTTCTTGCGAAACTCATTGACCCATAAAGGGAAATTCGTTAAAAAAAAGTAAAAACTTAAAGCAAAGATTCATAGCTTAAAGGTGAATTAAAACTTTTATGAACAAATGAACTGGGCTCTCAATCTAGACGTTTGCATAAAGTGGCATATCATAAATCTCGGAAAGTACTCTGTGTTAATCATTTTTATTTTCTTAAATCTTTTACGTTTCCAACTCGCTAGAATGTGACGTTACAGGTTTATGGTGGTTTAACTGGTTCCCTCAGTCTGTACTGAGGAATCTTAAAATTATGAGTTTAACTGTAGAAATACATAAATATGCGTTTTACATCTTATAGTTGAACATATCTGTGAATTAGTTAAAACGACATAATGGCTGTAAAGTTATTGATTAAAAAGTAAATGTAAAACATTTTTCTTTCTTTCTTTCTTTCTAAATGAAAGTCAAATTTTCGTAAAGCTTTTGAACTGAGATCCCAATATTTTCTGCTTTTTGACTAGGCTCAATCTCATATGACAATTTATTTCGCAAGAAAAAAAATATGGGCCCTCAGTCCAGATGCATATCACCTCACACCCTGCACATACCTAACCCTTCCGGGATTACTCTGCTGCAAGAGTCTGTTTCCCTATAGGTATAACCTAGGAGTGTTCAAGTCGAGGTGAATAGGTTTTTTGTAGGGAAGTGTACACTATCGCTGTCTACACTATGTACTACATCATCATACCTTACCATCAAGTGAGATAGTGCTCAAAACGCGGGAGTCAGTGGCAGCTCGGTCCTAGTCTACTAAATACTACGTCGACAAAACGCCAAAAAAATTGGAGTGTACCGTCCGCATGAAAAGTACCGACCTCATAAAACATTAAGATTTATTGATAGAATTTATTTAATTATATTAATGATTCTAAGAAATTGAATGCTATGAACTTTTTCTGCAATAAAGACTGTTTTATTTATTTAAATACTTATTCATATAACCAGAAATCAGAATCGCAGAAATCGCCTTCTTGTCTTTTGTGTCGTAGTCTAGGACATAAAAGACAAGAAGGTAATTTCTGCTTTCTAATAGCCTAGGACCTATTGTAAATTTGATGTGCAAGAGTGAGAAAGAAAACTTTTCTATTGTCATCAGATCCGATGTGTCATTGTCTTAACAACGGAACGCTTGTCTTTTTAAAACAGAAAATTTAACAATATTTTGACCTTAGGCTACTTAAATAGCTATCATAATATTGAAATAGGCGGTGTAGATAATAATTTTTTCCTGATTTGTATGTAAATAAAAAACCAAAATCTTTGGAAAACAAAATTACATTCGTAATGATTTATTTTAAAATATCGATTTACTGCCTGACCGTACAAATCACCGTCATCGGGAGTGAAATATTTGGCATTATTATTCGGGTGGAGCTGACGCGGGCCGAGCTGCTACTGACCCAAACGCGGGCCTATCAATAATAATAATTATTTTAAAAAACTCGCCATCCGTAGCCGCGTGTATACGTGTTCGCGTATTTTAACTCGTTGTATGGAGCCGACCTTCAACTTTCTGTACCTTTCTTTTCTTTTTGTGCCTTTCTATGTGCCTTAAGAGGGTTTATCCTAAAAGTTGGCAACCAAAAAAAACGTTGGCGGTTGGAAAGATGATATGGCTAGAAAGGGGGGTGAATACCTCTTTCACGACCAATAGAGAAGTATGTATGGAAGAAAAGACATGTTGCACCGACCCCAAATCAATTGGAATAAGCTTACGGTTGCCACCTCTTGTTAGTCTAAATCCGGGAGAAAAATAAAAGGGCAATTTATATTACACTACTCATATTGAAAAATTTGTTTTGCGTCCTTTCTGCAACTGTTTTTATTGTTACGCTCCTGCTAGTACCTACACAGAACCTACTTAATACCATTATATACCATTGTATAGATAATTTAATGGATATTAATTCTGTATTTTTCAAAAAATTATTTAATGCTGCAGAAACGAAAAAAACATCAAAATGTTATAAAATTCCCGTCAATCAACTATGAAATTTGGAAACATTGTAGCTTGCAAAAATATCAATTAATTGAGTTTTACTTTTTTTAATAGATTCGTTTTAGAAACGAGAGAAACCCTATTGAAAATGGCTCTTTTATTCAAAGTATTTAATTTTTTAATTTTTTTTTTGCTGCCCTACATTGTCCCACTTCTGGGCAAAGGTCTCCCCTATATTTTAATTATAATTAATAAAAAAACAATATCGACCCTTTTCTGCTGCCTAGCAACCAACAAAGCAAACCTGAATAGTCTTTGACTGTACGTAAAGATTGCGAGGTAAGAAATTTTACCCATCTTGGCGGGTAAAATTTTTGAATGAGCGTTATGAGGATTCCATTCTTTTGGATTTCCCAAATATCCTATTTGTATTTTATTTCGAACTTATATTTATTTACGACTTTTTATTTTATCTTGAACTTAGATATATTTTCCATTTGAACGTAAAGACTTCAAAATATTTAGTCTTGAACTAACAACTAGCTCTTTTAAAATTGAAAAACGTTTGGATTTTTGCCTTGACATAATATGGTTTATTTAAACGGTTTCTTCTTTTTGTCCATATATTGAATACTTTACTAAAAACACGCTCGCAGGTGGCGTTTGGTACAGTTATGGACAAAGCGTTGTTTCGAGGGTCACGAGTTTGCGACTGCATTGGTCAGTAGCGCGTGAATTTTAAATTCTGGGAGAATTTTGTTTATTTAAAATTCGAACCGGGAGCCGGGAGATATAAATTTTCATTGCTGAATTCCGGGAGTGATGGCAATCCTAGATAAGGGCAGGAGATTGATGATGAAGGGCTCCAGGATCGTCAGGTCTTTTAAGTATATTGGACCATCTAAATGTAATAAACTGTACCTAGTGCCATCGACACGAAGAAGACAAAGAAGAAGTATCAGCTTTCGAAGTTTTGAACATCCACTGCTATGCGAGGGCGTCCTAACGAAATATAGTGAACGGTTAGTTGCTTAGCAAATCAATTGGTGGCAGGTGGGGCTTGATTTGAGCTCTATTGATGTCAAATTATTTAGTTATCATACAATTTTTTTTCCCTGTTTATGAGCAATATTTCCAGGCTGATGGTGAAGATGAAGACATAACAATAGTGGAAGTGTACTTACATAAACAACGCTAAGCCGTATCGGGTCCACTATCACGGCCAACAGGACTGCGGCAAGGCATGTCGCTCCTAACACTAAGCTCACTAGGAACTTTACTGTAAAAAAAAAAAAACTTCCTCTTTGGTCTAGTCGTCGCAAGGACTACTGTTGAGTATGGGGTCTTGGGTTCGATTCCCGGGTCAAGGAAACTTTTATAAGGTTTTTCTATCTGGAACTTCTCAGTAGCAGCCCGGAGTCTGGATTTGTGCCCGGTTGATGGCAAATGTGCATCTGCACTCTGGGCCCATTTATTTTTTGCGCAGACTTATAAGGAAACTGAAGGACTTTAAGTTTTTACTATTATAACTAATTTCCTTATAAGTCAGGCAAAGGTTCATAAATTTCTTAAAAGTAAGTTAAAACTTTTATGAATAAATGCCCTCAGTTCAGATGCTGGCATAAAGTGGCATAGCATAAATCTCAGAAAGTAATATCTCTAAAAGTAAATGAAAGTCAAATTTTCTCAAAACGTTTGAACTGAGAGCCCCATTTTTTCGGCTTTATTCACTCGGCTCAACGTCATAGATTAATACAAATTAGACCAAGTATTTTTACTATATTTTAGTCCGTTGTTCTAAATGCCAGCTCAAGAGAAAATGCATTTTAAATTTTTATATAAGAGCAAATTTGGTAGGCCGGTGACCATAATGTACTTCTTAAGTACTAGAAGAATTCAAAATAAGTTTGTTTTTAAGCGCAGTTGGAAAGTCATAAAGATACTATTGATAAATGTTACCTATGTCTCAATTAGATTAGCCAGTTTCAGTCCAGATGCACATTGATTGCAATCGCCCCCACATGGGACTTTAACATAACTGGCGAAATGTGGGTGTACTATTGGCACACCTCTGCACATGCGGTTAGACTGCAAGCTGACCCCAACTTTGTCAAGTCTGTCATAAAATAGTAGAAAAAGGCAACTTTTCCTGACCTTTATCGCTGAGTGAAGGTCGTAAATGTCGTAATGCATGAGATGTCGCAGTTTCATTGCATATCCCCTTAATATAATGTAGGTATGGTCATTCATCCTTATTGAAATATCAAGCAGATGAAATGTACTGCATTTGAATTTAAACTATCGACTTAAGTATTTAATTAAAAGTAATTAATGATCAATTTTATTAAACTTACTTTTCGTCGCTCTATTCCGCTCATGACTTCCTTTGGCGACGTAACCCATTTTCAGTGCTTCTTTAATCTGCTTAGATAACAATTAATCACCGCGTTAACTAAACATACCCCCGAGTTCTGAAACAAAAATAAATATTACAATGTGAATGTAAGGTAGCTCTGTAAAGGCTGACGCACATTTGGGCAAGCTGCACATTACAATTTGTATGAACCATCGCACACGACAGGAGGTCCGCAACGTGTTTTCCGTATTGAAATGCGATGCGCTGCGGCCCGATACGATGCGTTGCAGCCCGATGCAACAGTAATGTACGCTTGCCGTACTCGCGTAGTCCGCAACTCCGCTCCGCTCTACCTGGCTCCGCATCAATGGACAGACACAGTCCGCGACTCCGCTCCGCATAACTCCCTTGCTCTGCTCCGCTGCCTCGCTCCGCGTCAATGGGCAGGCAGCCCTGATGTTAATTTTCTTAATTTATAGAAAGCGAAGCTATGAAAAAGAGCGCTCGAACACCGCAAGTAGATAGAAAAACGCAAAATTAATTATTTAAAAGATATGCTGAAGATTTACACAAACCTAATCTTAAGTATAATGGCTTCACCCTTATGGCCGAAGAACTAGGTTGCCAAAACGACACCAATAGCTTTGTATATTATGTCATTTAAACAATATAATACTAATACAGCAGCTTATAATTTCGAAGAACTACAGCATAATACATCAGATGATATAACAGATGCAGGTCGGAGCTCAGTAACTTCAACTCCAGCTATTAATGTTTCTAATGATAAAAACGTAAAAACAAGTGGAAAAAGTAAAATATTTTCGTTTGATCTAGATGTATCTGATCTCAAAAAAGGTACACCTTTAACCGAATACAAGAAAATTAAAGACCTTACCTTTCAGACATATAACTTTATCGGTCGCGTATCAAAATTTGCCAAAGATGTAAACAACAATGGCCGCTCGAAATTGTCTTAGTGAAGAACTTGTCTTGGTTTAGTGATGCGGTAGTACCTACGACTTTAAAGTTTTGGTGCTATCGATGTTCCGATTTTTTTAGTAGTGTTTCATCAGTTTTTTTTTATACTTTCAAATCAAAAGCAATTTTTATTCCAATTCCATTGAAATATATTAAACCGTGAAAAAGAACAAGATATAAATACAATCATATTTTGCACTGGTTGCAAAACGCATACTTACAAACTGTAATCGAAGTAAATTGACAAAATAATAATAGAAGACTTAAAAAAATTGCAAGAAGAAATAAAAGAAAAATATGTTTATTTGTCACGGAAACACGTTCATTGAAAAGAAAACAACAAAATAAAACACAATAGATTTAAATATAATCACGAGCTCAAAACAGAAATAGTCGGCAGCTGCTGGCACATCATGATTCATGACTGTGTCAAGAAGACAGCATGATGCAGGGGTATGGGGACCCACAACACATCGCTGATTACCGGTGACCTACGTACGTTTGGTATGTTAAAGATTACAAAAAAAATACGCACGTATTTAATTAGTGACACGCAGATATCGCGTGTAATTCCCAGGCAAGTTCAATGTTGTTGCTTTTGGCGAGTCGCGACCAAATCCAGATTATGTGTAAATGGTGTAATAGAGAGATAAACAACCTGTTTATTTACATACTCTGTCGTACAGGCTTATTGATTGTGATTTTGAAGTTTACCATTTATTCAGTTTTAGACATTTATGTTTATTTGACTTTTATTCGATTCTTTAATACTATTTTAATCTGTGACATTATTTATTTTGAATGAATTGTTTATTATTTATTAAATTTTTATTTGACTTTTTATATTAATTTAATCTGTGACATAATTTATTTATAATGAATTAATCTTTGAATAATTTAATTTGTGTGATTTTATTTATTTGAAATTAATTAATTCTTTTTCATGACTTCTAGAGCTAGTGAGAATTTGCAAAGATGTTTATCACATATTTAAATGTGATATTATATAATGTAATTGTATTTGATTTTTTGAACGATAATGTTACTACTCATATTTTTATGAAATTGTTGTGTACCCATGTGAAGTTTATTATTATTATTAAGACCTTGTAAACACATGTGATATGCAATAAAGATTTGAATTTGAAGTTAAAGAAAAAAAAAACATGATTCAAAGGACGATAATCATCTTTAAACAAAAATATTTTTTGTTCTGATTAAATCTGTTTATTTTTATACTTATTAGAAAAACATTGGCAAGTTTATTTAATAAAAAAAATTAAGATTGTAATCTGACCTATAATTTTATGTTACATTTTTGTGAGTTTAATTTTTAAGTAAATAAATGGTTTTACTTTCTTTATGACTTTCTGACTGCGCTTTTAACACTTTATTATGAATTCTTCTGTTATGTACTTAGGCAGAACCATAATGTTCGTCAAGCAACCAAATTTACTTATAAAAATTTAAAATGCGTTTTTCCCTTATGCATTTAGAACAACAAACGATAATTATGTATTTTTTTTATAAAAATGTAAAAAATATATAATATATAATTTGTATTATTCTATGAAGTTGAGCCTAGTCAATAAAGCCGAAAATATTAAGCTCTCAGTTCAAACGTTTTAAGAAAATTCGAGTTTCTTTTACTTTTCAACCAATAACTTTTGAACCATTATTTCTATTTAACTAATTCACAGAGATGTTCAACTTGAAGATACCTATAAAAGGTATATTTATTTATGTTTTTCTACAGATAAACTCATGTTTTGAAGATTCTTTGAGTGAGGGATCTAGTTAAACCGCTATAAATCTGTAACGTCATATTCTATCGAGTTGGAAATTTCTTAAAAGATTTAAGAAAATCTTAACTAATTTCTAAAATAAAAATTAGTAACACAGATATAGTAATTTCTGAGATTTATGCTATGCCACATTATGCAAGCGTCTGGATTGAAAAAAATGGCCCAAGCCATTTGTTCATAAAAGTTTTAATTCACGTTTAAGGAATTGATGGATCTATGCTTTAAGTTATTATTTTTTTTAACTTATTTTATTTATGTGTTTCGCAAAAAAAAAAATGGGCCTTTAGTCCTGATGCACACCACAGCCTTCAGGTTGCTATTGTGACTGCTTATTATGCTCAGGGGTGATTATTTATTTAGAGATTATTAGTTTTATTGCGGATAATGGCATGAAATCCATCGGTATGGGTTACCGTGAACATTTCTGAGGCACTAGGTTTACAAAACGAAGCTATCGCAACAGCATCCTAAAAATATTATTATATTGGATGCGAAGAACATTCAGCGACCTTTTCGAGTGGTAAAAACTCTGACATGCCCCCGAGGTCATATAAAATAAATGTTAACGAAATCGAAAGAATAGGTGGTAATTAGTTAACAAGATTTCTAATTATTTAGCCACATAATTAAATATACTTAACAACTTAGAATTTAATACAATTACGAATTAGCTAAAAATAACTATAAATGAAAAAAAAAAAGTGTCAACTTACGTTTTAATGGTTCCGCTATAAGGGACCAAGCACAATTAAAATACACCGTGACAAAACTATCCGAATACCTAACTGAAGCATACCACGCATGCTGTAAACTTAGAGCGTCAGAAAGCAAGAACGAGAGAAACCCCTGGTGGAACGCTGAACTTAGTAAACTCAGAGATGCGCTACGTAAGTAATTTAACACAGTAAGAAAAACAGGACTCCCGGATGTCTGGGAGATATACAAAGCGACCCAATATACATAAAAAAAACAGATCAGAACCGCCAGGAGGATGGCATGGCGGAAATTCTGTGAATCGATCATGACAAATAATGAGGCCGCAAGGGTGAGGAAGATCCTATCAACCGATTAGGACCGAACTCTCGGCGCGTTGAATAAACCCTATAACTCATACACACTAACTGACTATGAAACCAGTAAGGTCCTTCTCGAGACTCACTTCCCAGACTGTAAAATCCTGGAAGACAGGACGTGGGAGGCTGAACCAGAATGGACCCCAACGGATCAAGACTGGTCAAGAGCCCGTAATATAGTAACAGAAGACCGAATAAAGTGGGCTATCAACACCTTTCAGTCATACAAGTCGGCAGGGCTACTTCCTATAGTAAAAAGGACGTATCTAACATTTTTTCCAAAATTGAGTTAGATATATTGCCGGAATGAGGAAAAAACGACGAATCTGCTGATATTTTTACTTTTTGTTTTATCTTATTAAGTTTCGGTTTTACCACAGTGACGAAAGGCTCATCTCCATTATCATTTATACTTTAACTAAGTTGAAAGGATGATGGAAGAAAAATGAGAAAAACGTATTTACGTAGATGAGTCTAATTTTTCAGTGAATAACTACTTTGATCGAGAAGTAAAAAGGTGCATCTATTCATTAAGTTCCGCGTGTGCCAATGAAAATACGTAACTGGATATTGCGCCTTTCAATTCATTTAAAAATTAGGGCTAATACTAGGAGAAAAGGATAAATTTATCACTTGCGTCTTTTCAATGAAGTACACCACTTCTTTCAATAGACGTATGTGGTAGCCGCAACAGCTAAGGTGCTAAAGATGAAAGTCGTAAATAATAAAATGTGCGTTTTATGCTTAAACATAATATTATGAAAATAGCTGTTGTAATTGGTGAATTGGTAGTGCTGTATTTGTGCTATATTGAACGGGCGCTTGTGGTGTTTTACGGCTTTCCTACTTAATTGTAGGTAATTTTACGGATTTTTTTTTGCTAAAAAGAAACTTTTTGCAAAAAAAAAAAAAAAATATTATCAATACCAGAAAGTTGTAATACTACGGAGGTATAGGCCGAAAAAGAATACATAGTGTATAATACATTCACAGAATTTTGATAAATGCAATAACTAAATCACAACATAGGTTTTCCCGTTTTTCAACTTAAAATATGTTTTCTCCGTATTTACTCGTACTTTTTGTTAGATAAGTCTTTCTTATTATCGGAGGCAGATGGCTGAATGGCATCTTCCCATACTATACCTATATATATTCATACCTCTCGTATGGCGCAACCTCTACGAGTAAAACCAAAGGCAAATCAACAGAATCCGCGCTGCATAGCGTGGTTTCTAAAATTGATTGCGCTGTGGACCACAAATGCTCAGCACTGCCCGCCTTTATTGGCATCGAGGGCACTTTTGACAAGACTATGTTCAACAGTATAAACATGGCTCTCGACAGACACAGCAGCCTCGATAGACTCAACCCTGAGTGGCTGGGATCATGCTCAAACTAAGAGCTGTACAAGTCACAGTAAATGACACTACGAGGGTCATCGTTGCAAAGGGCTGCTCGCAAGGGGGCATCCCCTCGCCGCTTATATGGAACTTGGTAGTAGACAGCCTCATCAAAACACTCAACGACAAAGTTTACTTCACCGTAGGCTACGCCGATGACATAACCATAATAATAAACGGTACCCACAAAAACACTCTATGCAACTACATGCGTCAAGTCCTGAAAATAGTAGAGGAATGGTGCAACAAGTACCAACTCTCAGTGAACCCTACAAAAACCGAACTGCACCAAAAAGAGAAAACTGAGGACACTACAGTTACTAAAAATTTTTGGAACAACCCTATGCCTGTCAACTGAAACCAAGTACCTGGCCATCTTTTTGGACAAACAGCTGAACTGGGCAAAACACACGAGTTATATCACCACAAAAGCCAGCATATCCCTGTGGCCGTGCAAGCGACTGCTTAGCAGGAATTGGTGGATTAGCCCCAATGTCAACCACTGGTTATACACCACAGTCATCCGACCAACTATCACATACGGCTCACTGGTCTGGTAGCCCAGGACAGACCTGAGCACAGCCCAATAAAATCTCGAAAAACTGCAGCAGTTTGCTTGTGCTGAAATCCCTAGCAGTATGAGAACCACACCCACTGCCGCCCTACAGGCAATGCTGCCTCTGCACCTCATCGTGTGCCCCATACAAGAAACTATTGAATTTGTAACTAATTTTTTTACCTTCAAAAATGAAGAAATAGGGAGCCGCAGAAGTTGTTAGCTTTAAGTCCGTATTACAGAACGTTCCTCAAGTTCAGTTTGATCTTCAATCAGTTGATCACTGTTTAAATATAGAATCAGTACTTGAGCATCGGTCTTATTCCAGAACGGTAATCAAACTATACTCATTACTCAGATAAATCGAGACTCAGCAGATCAAGCTTCAAGCAGAGATGTGTCTAAAGCAATCTTATGCTTAAGCATCGGCTATAGTTGTATGTTTTTTTATTACGTTTAATAATTAGATTAGCTAATTTATTTAATCTTGCTGTCACTATAAAATGACAGGATGATAAAATAATTTCAGTCCATTGGAAAAATCTTTTTAAGTACTAACTTAATAAAAATTCAAACGGATTTCAAGAATATTGTTGAAAATAAAAAAAAACTGCGTGAGTGACAATAAAGTTCAACCTTCTATTTGAATCATCGTTGAATAAATTATTATAATGATCTACTTCTCCAAATATATCCAATTTGATAGTAATCATTCAAAAAAACATCAATATTTACAAACTCGACAACGCAGATAGAGGAACAGAACAAAAATTGGCATGACAATCTATGCTCAAGCGCGGTCCCGACCACACTTGGGTGATTACAGATCCAATCACTGCTTGGGTTCGATTCGTGAACTGAGTAACGTTCTAAAATATAACCAAATTCAGCTGAACTATGATCAATAAATCTGTGCTTGAGGGACGTTTTAAAATTAAAACTCGACTCAAAACTAGTTTTAAACAGAGATCAATGCTTAAGTTTCCTTCTGTAATACGGACCTTAGACCATTTTTTACGAGCTTTGGTTCACAGTATCAGCTGGTATGAAATAAAAATTTATCTATGCGATTTAAAAAAAAATAGATAAACAATATTCTTGGTTTAGTGTCTGTCAGCGGGCTGTATCTCAGGTAGAAAGTTGAAATTTTCGCAAATTGTGTATTTCTATTGCCGCTAAGAATGTCCGTGGAGTTTCTTGCCCGTTCTTCTCCATAGGAACCTACTACGCGTTGGAATGGGCAACCAGCTTCATATTTCTGACTAACAGACGCGACTATTTAACAATTAAAAAGTGCCTGTAATTGGTTTATTTGAAATAAATGGTTTGAGTTTTTGCTATAACAAAAAATTATAAGAATAAACTAAAGTTACAAAATTTTCGGCGTTATTTGCAAAAAATATTGTACTGCGGTACGGAACCCTTCTTGTGCGAGTCCAACTCACACTTGTCCGTTTTTCGTTTTGTCTACGAGTGACGTGTTACGTCTAGGAATTACGCATAAAAAAACTACTTGTCGCGCAAGCGGGAGGTCGACTGTAACGAGATCCAACTAGCTCCGAACAGCTCAGTTAATACATATTATTCTACAAGAAAAAAAGGGGTTTCCATCTTGCCCCGAGGGCTCGCAATGCCCCCCCCGCTTCCTCTACCTACCGTACATAATTAAAAAGTGAATTCATTTGTTTTTTTTTCAAGTTGATCATTATTCACACCTTGACTCGATTCGACTTTCGGAGTTATACCACTCAGATGTCTGGCGATAAACTAATCGATATCAATCTATTCTATTATTATTAGAGGAGCTCGTGGCTAAGTAATCGATCGATCAGGTTAAACTACGCTTGCCGGGGTTTGTCCGTGGATGGGTGACCATCTTTTACATACCGATACCATGTAAAATGCTGATACTCAACTGCATCCGGTTAGACTGGAAGCCGACCCCAGGGAAAAACGCAAGGCAGATTGATATATATATATATATATATATATATATATTATATTAATACAATAAAGCTTTTGTTTGTTAAAAAGAGTTTGTTAACTTGTTTGAACGAGCTAACATCTGGAACTAACTGTCAGTTTTGAAAAAATATTTTTGCATTTGATACTC
The DNA here is from genome assembly GCA_916701695.1 of Agrochola macilenta. NCBI lineage: Eukaryota > Metazoa > Arthropoda > Insecta > Lepidoptera > Noctuidae > Agrochola > Agrochola macilenta. Next base: position 21,801,946 of record OU753563.1, on the reverse strand, counting down.
AAATTCTTGAGGAAGGTAATTAACATCACGCTAGGACCCTGAGGAGTCGAGTGAAAAGAATAACCGGCAGAAAGAACTCTAAGCGAAAACAAAGTACTAGCGCGGGCGGGCGATGCGATCCGATGCTACGGGGTGGGTCGGGCATAATAAATTTCACGCGTATAAAGTCGCAGGCAGAAGCTCGTATTATAAACGTCGATATTGCATAGTTTGTGAGTTTTTGAAGTTAGAAGGCTCTGTAAGTATCACCCAGCCAAGTTGAATGGAATGAAGTGGCGCTTGTTGCGCCCCCCACTCCAGCAGCACAGCTGTCTGTTCAGTTAGAAAAACTTATGTATTATACATTCTAATAGCATCATCTGCCTAGCCTTTCCTCAACTATGTTTGGGGTCGGCTTCTAGTCTTACCAGCTGGTAAGACTAGAAGCCGACCCCAAACATAGTCGCTCCATGTAAAATTAAGTTCTAATGCAGCCGCATTAGAACTTAATTTTACATGGAGCGACTGCCTATCTGACCTCACTTTTTAATTTTATCTACTTAAAGTTAATGAACACAAATGCGATGTGAAATATTAACTGTTCATAAAATCCTATCAATTAAGCATTGTTTCCTGCGAAGTAATGATTATAAACAGACATTTGTTATTTGCAAAACAAAAGATTTTTTTTGAAGATAACCGGACAACGAAATGTATGTGCAACGTAAATGTATTTTTTGCCGTGCAAAAGATTTTTTTTGAATAAATTTACAGAAAAAAATTATTTACAGATATCCATACTAATAATAAAAAATACTTCAAATATAAATGGGTAATATAAATTCGAAAGTAACTCTGTCTGTGTTTTACCTTTTCTCGTCTAAACCAGTGAACGCATTTCGATCAAATTTGGCAAGGATATAGACGGCATTCTGGGGAAGGACGTACCTATGCTACTTTTTGTCAAATTTAAATTCATATTCAAAATATTTTATTTCACATAAACATAATATGAGCACGTATGAGACGTCAAAAGCTAGCTGCACGGTTTTAATGAAGAAGAGCCGGCAAGAAACTCCACGGTTACTCTTTTAAAAATAATTGTCTTTTACAATATTTTCAAATAACAGGTATACGAGGACAGTGTAGATCTTTCAACAAGTACCAAGTACCAAGTACTTCATAAAATAGAAAAAAATCTATAAAAAAGATAAATAAATAAATAGAAATAAAACCTATTTCAAACGAAATGACAACTGTAACAAATCTGTATAATTATCATGTCCATAGCAAGCCACGAAAAAAAGTTAAAATTAAATTGTAGGTATATAATGTCAAATAATAGGATGATTACGTCAAAGAATATAAAAAAAAGACATGGTAATTTGGGAGCAGTTAATAGACTCTTACATAAAATGCCGTTAATGAGGTACCAGGGAAGCCACATGTGCAGACAGAATTATTGCCAAACTTCCTTGTCTTCAACATAGTCTTTTATTTCATAATATGCTTGCTTGATAATGACACGTTTGATGTGGGTTTTGAACTTCCCATTGCTAAGTTCTGTACCCGATTTTGGCAACTTGTTTTAAAAGCGGATACTGTTTATAAGAAATGACTTCCTTGTTTTAGTTAATCAAAATTGGGGTACACAATTTCATGTTTACTACGTGTATTTATTTACATTAAGGAAATCGCTTCTTATTTTGTTAAGTCCTAAGTTTTTGCGAACATACAAAATACTTTTTGAGATATAAAGAGAAGGCAGAGTCAGTATATCAATTTCTTTGAATTTGTTTTTAAGGGACTCGCGAGGACCCATTTTATAGATAGCGCGAATTGCCCTCTTTTGTAAAATGAAAATTGGATCTACATCACCTGCCGATCCCCACAGCAAAACGCCATAAGACATAACTACCTATACTGTGGAAATAAGCAAAGTATACTAACCTAGCTGTGGCTATATCAGCCAACTGCCTTATAACTCTTCTTGCATATGCAACTGAGTTAATCTACCTGAAAGTGTTCTAATGTGGGCCCCACATTGTGAGTTTGAATCTCAAGTAATTCCTAAAAATATAGTTTCCGTTATTGCATCTAGTTTTTTGCCATCAAGTTTTAGATTTAGGTACATTTGGTAATGAGAACCAATACAATTAGTTTTGTTCGCATTAAGTAAAAGATGCGAACGTTGACATGTAAGACACCTGTATATTTTATATCAATTGTAATAAATAAAAAAAAACAAAGTTCAAAATATTTTATTTCACATAAACCTAAATGGGCACTTATGAAACGTCAGAAGCTAGGTGCACGGTTTCAATTGGTCGTTTCCTATGGAAAAGAGACGGCAAGAAACTCCACGGTTACTCTTTTACAGTTCTAGTTCTTTTTTTTTAATGAGAGTTATCGTCAGCAAATAGAATTATATCCGATAAGTTAGCCATCATGTAAGGAAGATCATTTATATAAACTAGAAACAAGACGGCTCAAAAACAATCCTAAAAGGGGTGATCTTACTAACTGTTTCTGTGGTCCAGTGGTTAGACCACCTGTCTCAGATTCAGAGGTCCCGACTACGATTCCCAGTGGGGGGAAAAATCTGCTCGGTTTGGTTGGTGGTTGGACTTGTTCTAAGTGCGCTTGGGTAGCTACAACCATCTTATAAAAGTCTGCTGCTATTACAATAATGTTAACAGTATTGTTGTGTTTCGGCAGATAGCCAGTTCCTCTGTGGTTGAGGATTCCGGGTGAACCTCGCTTCCACCTTTGGCCTGATCATCACTTACTATCAGGTGAGATGTAGGTAAGAGTTCCGCGTAGGGGATAAAAAAAAAATATGGTGATGAAAGTTTGTTTGGGATATGTAAATTGAAAATTATGCTTATGGTAAGAAATAAAGAATTACGTGTTTCAGCGTTTTTGTAAAATCATCACCCGAGCAGCGGTACAACAGTGGATTATTTTGAAATTTACATGTAATATTGAAATGTTTGTGTAACGCGCTGGAACATAAGTGTGGATGGATGAAATGGAGACAGGTCATAAGAACAATATGCGATCCACGGAAGGGGATCTACAAGTCCATGAAAGTGATAAGGCCTGCCGTACTGTATGGATCGGAATGCTGGGCCGTGAAGAAAACGAATGAAAAAAGATTGCATGTAGCGGAGATGAGAATATTGAGATGGATGTGTGGAGTGACGAATATGGATAAAGAAAGAAATGAGTATATAAGGGGAAGTTTAAAAGTGGCGCAAGTGACAGAAAAAGTTAAAGGAAATCGTTTGGCCTGGTATGGGCACGTGATGCGGAGGGAGAAAACCCTTGTGTAAAAGAGTGATGAATATAAATGTTGATGGATGGAGCGAGAGAGGGAGGCCAAAGAAAATATGGATGGTGTGAGGAATGATATGAAAGAGAAGGGAGTGAACGATAGCTTGACAGGGGAGAATGGAAAAAGAAAACTTTGCGCTGATCCCGAGTAACACGGGACAACTGCAGGAAGATGAAGAGGACGAAAATGTTTGTGTAGGTATATCTTCATTTTAAGAGGTTTAAGGGATTGAAATACAGTCAGAGTCGTATCTTAAGGTAGCATTTATTTTAGTCTTCAATTCATTAAAATCGGTCCACTCGGTCAAAAGTTTTTACAATTTAAAGTCATAAAATAAGTAAGTAGGCTACAACAATAACGTGTTCAATAGCTGCTCTAAGGTATAGTATTTCAAATTATTATTTTTAAGAGATTTAGAAGATAGACATTTAAGATAAAATACCTGTTTAACCATATGTATTTAAAATTAAATAAAAATTGCATTTATTATCTGTCTGTCAGTAACGCCTGAATGTTTTTGGATGAAAGGTGTACCAGATAGGCCATGACATGATTTTTTTATCCCGGTAGTTATCCCACGGGAACCTATTTTCGATAATTTCCGACATCCAGAAGCTAGTATAATGTATCAATTATCATTGTACTAATAAGAGCCCAAAAAACAATTACAATATGTGTTATTACGGTAATCTGTGACAAAATGACCAAGGATTGCAAAACCGGTGAGACTTTTTTGTGAGGCTGGGTTCCAATGACACAAGGCTTCCTGGACTCTTGGGAGGACAAGACTCAATCGTGTGTGTAAATCATGTATGTATATACGTCCATAGTAACCGACTTCCTAGCCATACTTAACGGTTTTCGTATAATGAAATGCGGTTGATCTTTCCTGTCAGTAGTATAACTAGTTACTGAATAAGTAGGTAATTTACCTTAGTTCTAGCAGAGATCGTTAAACGAGATTAGTGCTTTGTTTTCATAAAATATTTGTGTAGGTAGATACAATGGAATTAATATAATGAATAAGATATTATTTCGTTTATTTAATCTTTTAACATATAAAATACATTTTTATATATTTCTTAATTATTTAATTATAGTTTTTCATACATTCTTTGTATACTTGCATTATATGGTATTTATATAACTGTTTGTTTTATTTTATTTTGTTACCTATTTATGTACAATACATCAAACCTTTTTTTTTTTTTTTGAGTGTGAAATCATCAAATGACTCCTCCCGCTCTGGGCGAAGCGAGAGGGAGTGTCAGACTTTTACTGACTAAAACCCACCCGTGTTCCTTCCGTTGCCTGTGTGCCGGGGCCGCGATATCCCTTTCGGACAAACTCGCAACCCTGGCAGGCATTGGCCCTTACGGACCCCGTCAGTTGGTGCTGACATCTCTTTGAGGCGCGCGTAGAACACAACGCGCCGTCGACCCGGGCCTGGTCCTAATCGGACGGCGAGCTACCCATTGCCCACCGTCCGCAAGCCCGCGCCTACGGTGGCCGGAAGTCGGCTCGCGACTCCCGACGCCCGGGGCGTCTCCTGCGGCGACTAGGGGCGCGAGGGCGCGCATCTTGCATTTCCCTCGCGCGCTCCGCCTCCTCCTTCGCGAGCATTACTGCTTCGCAGAAGGAAGTGACGGCTTCCCATGCACTCTCGCTCCGGACCATGGCCTGAACCAGGGCCGGACGCGAGAGATCGCCGCTGCCGATCGCCTCCGTGAGGACACGGCGGTGCCCCGCCTAAGCCGGGCAGACCTCCACCGTATGCTCCACCGTGTCCTCCGGGCGATCCACACAATGGTAACACCCGGGCGTTTCCTCTCGCTTTATCCTGAACAGGAACCTCCCGAAACAACCGTGTCCGGTGAGGACCTGCGTCAGGCGGAAGGTGAGGACGCCGTGGCACCTCTCTAGCCACTCCTCAAAGAGGGGCCTTACCGCCGCAATTGTGGCGTGCCCAACAATACATCAAACCTGACTTGGTTTTCGTACGTCTCTCGTGAATTTATTGTGTTTTATTGTTCTCTTACTCGAATTAATTACCTATCTTCTTGCATGCACGTGTTTCTGTAAGAAATAGACTTATTTATCTTTCTTTTCTTTATAATTTATGTATAATGGTTAATTATACAGAATGCAAATATATAACCTGAATGACGTCAATTTCGAGATTGAAAAAGATTTAAATAAACATATTTGACATTAATATGCGTCAAGAGAATTATAAAAATAAAAAAAGACCGCTAAACAGGTAGATACATTGTTTTTGTCAGCGCACCGTGGGATATATAGTCAATTAAATTAGCCTTCTCATTTTCTTTTTTAAAACAATAAAATAGTAACGAAGAATTTTTGTACGTTTGTTTGTCTGTCGGTCTGGATATATGTTCCGGATTGGCGCAAAAACAGTTGATCGGATTTGAATGAAATTTAGCTCATTTATATATACTTTATTGTGCACCAGAAAATACATAGTAAATAATCACATAAATAATAAATTTAACACTCTACAAAACATACAATGGGCGACCTTATCGCTTTCTGCGATCTCTTCCAGGCAACCTTGGACCATGGATAGTTTATAACCTGGATTAGCACATACTTTTCATACCGGTAGTACGTTCCCGTGTGATATTTTCCGACATCCACCTGGGAACCCAACTGATGGTAACAAACAGTAATCGCCGCTTTAGGACTTCTGCTATCTCAGAGGCATCGCAGCTGGCAGAGGCAGCTGTATTTCTGTGTTATCTGGTGTGCCAGTGTGCAATTATACGCTCAACAGTAAACCTTTAAAACGGGACACAGCAACGTTGCTTGGCGGCAGAAATACGGTATGGTGGTAGTCAGGATTGGCATAAAACAAAAAAATTGTTTAAAAACACGTATTTTAAGCAATGTTCAAAACAGTTTGAAATAAAACAATGTTTTTATTAAGTGTTTAAAATCACAGTTTAAAACAATGTTTTAAACATTACGCAAAAAACATGGGTGGAGGAGGTGGTCTGACTTCTCCTTGGTGACCGGCTGGAGAAGGTAGAGAGGTTGAAGACGTTGAAATGCGCCAGTTAGTTTTTTGAAATATCTTCTTTATACTGTTACAGGTTGTTAATATTTTGAAATATCTTCTTTATACTGTTACAGGTTGTTAATATTTTGAAATATCTTCTTTATACTGTTACAGGTTGTTAATATTTTGAAATATCTTCTTTATACTGTTACAGGTTGTTAATATTTTGAAATATCTTCTTTATACTGTTACAGGTTGTTAATATTTTGAAATATCTTCTTTATACTGTTACAGGTTGTTAATATTTTGAAATATCTTCTTTATACTGTTACAGGTTGTTAATATTCAGCTGCGAAGGGCGTATAGTTGGAGCCTTATTTTTATTTTTTTAGATGTTCGTATTGTCCTTTCGTTGCCGCATTCTTTTGCTGGTTCTTTCTCTGTTTCCTCAGGTGATGTACACATAAAACGTTAATTTATGTTTCTTTTTCTTTCTGGTAAATATTCCTCCAGCTATTTTTTATTTTAGAGAATCTCTATTTTCAGCTTGTTGTTGTTATTGTGACCGTCGTGGTCACAATAACACGATGTCTGACTAACTCCTTCTATGCTGTTTATCTAAGATTTCTATGGATTTTTGTTGTTATCCAATTTTTGTTTCAAACTATTTAATTTTAGTTTCGAAAAAGAGGACATTTTCGTCTATGTTATTATTTATAGACTCTTTGATATTTAGCTCTATCTCCTTAATTTCTTGCTTGTTTTTTTATATAACATCTTGTATTTTTGTATTTTGTAATAAACCCGCGTTATTTTAATTTGCAAATGTTTATGTTATCAATTTGTTTATTTTTCAATATTTAGAATGCAATTTTTGTTATTATTATTGTTACAAGTTCAAGTTCGAGTTATTTATTTCATGACAAATTAAATGAAATGAAATGAAATTTATTTATTTGCCAGAATATAGGTACTTACATAATAACATGGTAAAACAAAAATACATTTGTGTCGAAATATTTTCACAGCAGGTACACAAAAAGAAGCAACACACACAATTATAATACAAGTAACCTCGTCCCTCACCTAAAAATACTAACTTTACAAACATTAATAATCTTATTGATACAGAACAAAGTCCCTAGCAAAATGCTATAAAAACACATTTAATGTCAAATTATTAACATTAACATCACCGCATGTATAAAAAAGTCAAAAAGCAACGGGTATACATATTTAATTTAAGTTTAATTCAATATTAGTTTTAAGATTTTTGTCATTACAAAATTCGTCAATGCTGTAATAGGCTTTATTTATTAACAAAGCCCTGAGTTTATTTTTAAACATGTTCACATTCTGAATATTCTTTAATAATTCTGCTGGTAATTTGTTAAACAGATTGACAGACTGCACGCGTGACGAGTGTTTTTTGCCTGCAGAATAGTAGGAAGATCTTTTCTGCGAGTATCTACTCTCTTTTTTCTTTCACCGTCTGTTTCAAATTCGTTTTGGTTTTTGTTTAAATGAGTTAGGAAAACCTAAATATGAAGACATGGTACCCTTAAAAAAATAAGTTTAATAAAATACTGACACATGAATTACAAAACCATAAATGGTGCATGTTGTGTCAGCCTGTAAGCAATTGTTGCACTTATAAACTTTAAAGAATTTATTTTAAATGTATTGTGCAAACAATTGTTGGCTAATCTAAATAAATAAATAATAAATAAGCGGGTTTCCGCAAAGGTTACTCAACTATAGATCACATACAAGTTATATCGAAATAATTGAAAAAGCAAAGGAAAATGGAAATACGTTTTATATGTGTTTTGTAGATTATACAAAAGCATTCGATTCTATACACTTTGAAGCCTTACTTACGGACATCACTGACACAATAAGGAGTCAACCAGAAATACGTTAACGTAATTATAATTATACTCGTGCTTAGTCCTCGATAATTATCCTGATTTACTATGTAGTCCCACTATATTCCATTGTGTACACGCGAATATTCAGAGAATAAAATCCTGCAAAAAAAAACTTTTACGCTGGCAACTATATCCAGCTTATGTCATTCACTATTTTCGCGTCGTGTAGCGCACGTAATTTTTAAGAAAATTATTGAATTTTCTTTGAAAACTAATTATTTTTGCAATATTATCAACAACAATGGCAGGCAATAACATGTGGAAGAAAATTGGTAAAAAACCGCGTATGCAAACTCGAGGACGATTTCGGCATAAGTCATTGCCGGCGTCCTGGAATCAGTATAAAAGCGAAAGACATAAAATATTGTAAACGAAGACGAAAACACAGGTATGTATGTGTGATATTATTGAAAAATTTCAGTGGATTACGATTGATTGATTTGGATTGCAAAGTAGCAGAGGCTATATTAATTATCCGCCATATTGCCGGTGCTCGGTACATCCGTCTTGTAACATGAAGTTCGTGTTACGACAAGACCTCGAGTTATGATCTCGAACCTCAAGTTGAGGAAAAAAGCACAAAATATAATGTACGAGTATACCTAGAAGTTCTATGGTATGCACCGCCTATGCACGACATAATTATTATTTTCTCTCGTGAGAAATTATCATTACAAAATAAGGCAGGACCTCGAGGCTAGATCTCGAAACCTCAAGTTGAGGTAAAAGGCACAAAATATAATGTATATCTAGAAGTTCTATGATATGCACGTATTATTGTTTTCTCTCGTGAGAAATGATTATTACAATATTGATAAAGAATTATCAGTTCTTTACACTTATTAATGTATCATCAGACTAAGTTAGTCTAATGATGATAGTGTGCTTTGTAGATACCGAAGAACTAAGAGATGATGGTTTTATGGAGTTGCATGAAGCAATGATAATGGCCTTAGGAATCCCGTCCACCACCAAGAAAACCTAAATGTTTTACTTAAAAAGTATTTAAAGTGATTAAGTATGTACTATAAGAAGAACAACCTATGTAAAATATATTTAATATTAATACTATTTACTATTACTGGATGCTTCAAAATTGAACATGTAATTAGAAGGTCTGTTGAGTGACCCAATCAAGGAAAGGGACCAAGATTGGAGGACCACTATAGCAATAAGGAATTGCTTTACCGCAATGTTTGTGTGTAATTTGATAAAAACAATCAAAACACAAAGAATTTCAAAATTCTCAAAGATGTTTCAACAACAGTTGCACTGAAATGGAAAAGTTTCCTGTTTAGTGAAAAATTTAATGAACACGTACAAGTCTGCAAAGGTAATTAAGAAGGCAGCCCCAACTACACATTTAAGAAAATGTGAGGAAAACTCAAATGCCTCCCTTCACATTCGAGTCGAACCAAACAGGGAAGGGGGGGGGGGGGGCAGGTATCAACCTAGGACCACCGGGAAGAACCAACAGCAGAGGACTTCATCAGGCAAGATGTACCAACACAAACCTGTGTACCAAACATAGAGGTAAAGACATTTGCATGTCGTTTTAAATATGTTTATCCTTGTTGGTTATCTGGTAATGGTTGAAGATATATAAAATATAATTTATGAAAATTTCCTACACAACATAATACTTACCTATTTATCACCTTAAAATAGTACCTACATTTTCAGAGTCTGAAAATATAGTTATATGAATAGAACCTAACAGGTTGGTGGATTTGAGTGTTATTAATATAAATGTGCAGTGTGCACCTGTCAGTGGACAGTCTTTTTAATCAAAAATATCTACTACTTATACTCAAACAAAATGGAGATACCACTATAACATTAAATCTAAAATGTCTGAATAAATTATATCCATACAAAACAGTTTCAAATGAAAGACATACGGACATTATGTAAACTCATTTTCTAAAAAAGATGACATGTACACAATTGATTTAAAAGATGCATTTTTTATATCAGTGAACACTGAACATTGATGTGATGACAAAACCTATTGGAGGGTTTATTGTAAAAACAATGTCTATGAATTCAATTGTTTGTGCTTGGGTTGTGTACTGCCCCACACCAGTAATATCTTATCTATGCAGTGGCATATCAATGTAGTGGGTGATTAAAATCTGTGATTTATCTTGAAAAGTTTATTAGAATGTTTCATTTTCTTTGTAAAACTATCAACCTTCTGGAGTATTGGTTGTTACATAAATAAGGATATAAAAGTAAACTCAAATCTAATCAAGTTGCTGAGTACTTAGATTTGTGTTTGATATGAAGAATTTATGACCCTGACAGTTACAGATAAAATGAGATGTTCATTTCACCTATTCTTTACACCTCATTCTAACAGCTTGTTGTCCATGTATGAGTTATGTTTTACTATACTTAAGTGCACTAAAATTTTGGAAAAACAAAAATGTGCAGAGTTAGTTTACCACAGTAATGACTTAGATTTAATTATAAACATAAATATGAACTGTAAAGAAGATTTACACTGGTGGCATAAATGTACAAAAACCCTGTAAAAATTGTCAATTTGAGATTGAAATTTAGTCAGATGCATCTCACACTTGTTTCGATGTTTGTTTTGATGGTCAGATAGCAAATGGGGTTTAGACAGAAGAAGACAAGGCAAATCATTTAAGCTATTTGGAACTGATAGCTGCTTTTCTTGGTCTACAAGGTTTTATCGAGGACTTAAAATTATGCCAAATTTTATTACATAGAAACAATACTACAACAATAGATTATATCATTCAATGGGTGGAAATCAATTTAATAATCTTAATTGCGTGGCTAGGCATATATGGCATTGGTGTGAAGCCCGAAAAATAGGGATATCTACATTCTTAGTATGATCCAAAGACAGCAGAAATGCTGAACTTGAGTCTAGAAATAAAAACATTGATTGTGAGTGGGAACTGGCAGATTTTCAGGACATAGTGAGATCTTTTGGAAATCATTACATTGATCTATTTGTTGCTACTAGAGCTAATACTAAGTGTGATAGATATCTGCCCTGGCATAGAGATCCACTTGCAGAAAATATGGATGCATTTACAGTAATTTGGATAAATTACCTATTATTTTAGGCATTTCTACCATTTCCATTCATTTAAAAAACTATTCTGAAAATTAAAGAACATCAAATTTTTTGGCATCTTAGTTTTTTCCTAGGTGGCCATCACAACCTTGGTACCCATTTATTAATTCCAGGGTCATATCACAGATTAAGGTATATGGCCTGAACCATCAAACCAATTGTTGTTGTCACCTTCCAGAATACTGCATCCTCTGCACAGCAGCCTTTTTTCCTTGGGGTCCTGCATATTGTCAGGGAAGCGTTTAAGAAGCAAATGATACAGATGACACCTTTAACGTCATGATATCTTCTTTATCAGATAACATTGTCAAACAGCATTCTGTAGCACTACTTAAGTGGTGGATTTGTTCTCGTAATGTTAAAAATATTCACGATTTTTCAATCACTAAAATATTAGAGTTCCTTTCACACCAATTCAACAATGGCAGTTCATATACTTCAATGAACACTAATAGATCTGCATTGTCATTGATCATAGATTCTGATGTAGGGACGGATCCTTAAATTAAGAGGTTCTAAATGTATCATCAAATTACGACCAAGTCATCTTGAATACTGATGATACGTGGGATCCATCAATGGTACTGAATTGCATAGAAAAATGGTACTCATTACAGCAATTACCACTTGACAAAGTAAACAAAAAGTAGTTAATTCTTTCAGCTCTTACTAGTGCCCAAAGAAACCTCATCTGTAATTAGACTTAATATTATCCAATTTATTACACTGCCTTTTTAAAAACATTTAAGACAGGAAAACAGCAAACGAGTACCTATTATGTTACCCTATTTTCATATGAAACCTGACATTTGTCCTGCGATTACATTACAATATTACATACACACAAATTGTTAAAGCCTTAGTGAGTTAATATAGAAAATTTGTAATTCATTCTTTAAAAATAAAAAACGCCACATAATTACGTTAATAGCCAAACAATTAGTTGCTGGATTAAACATACTCGTACAATGATGGAAAGTGGCATAGAAATCAAGAAATTCACTCCTCATTCAACACGTCATGCTTCAATGGCGAGTAGAGGTGTGTCAGTAAATATTAAGTATATTTAAAACGGTTGGTTGGTCAATAGGATCAAAAGTTTTTTGCAAACCATTATAATAGACCTTTGATTAGAGAAAATAATAAATATCTCTTTGGCAAGAATGTTGGTAATGTTGAGACTGATGTGTTTTTTTGTCATGAATTAATAAAAAGTAGTATACTGGGAGGAATATACTGTATACTTGGTTGATAATTAGAATTAGAAGAGAATTAAGTTTAAATGTTGAAAAGCTTTTTCAGTCAAGTACAAAAGGTTGATTTTATGATATTTGAATGTTTTATTTTATAATGGTGCCAGATGTTTGTAATTTCCAACTTCATCTCTCTAAACATCTACATAGTAAATCAGGATAATTATCGAGGACTAAGCACGAGTATAATTACTAAATTAAACGAACTTACCTAAGTGAAGTTCTATTGTAATTATACGAAGTGCTTAGTCCTCGATACTATGTTCCCTCCCAAGCCCTAAACAAGACCATAGTTTGTTTTTTAACCCTGGGATTGAAGTTGGAGAATTACTGTCTGTTAATTTTAAATCTCTCATTGCAGATTACTCTAAATAGAATGACATAAGCTGGATATAGTTGCCAGCGTAAAAGTTTTTTTTTGCAGGATTTTATTCTCTGAATATTCGCGTGTACACAATGGAATATAGTGGGACTACATAGTAAATCAGGATAATTATCGAGGACTAAGCACTTCGTATAATTACAATAGAACTTCACTTAGGTAAGTTCGTTTAATTTAGTAATTATAAACAAAATATCACGCCAAAGTGCGCCTAGAGCGTGAAGGTATAGAATTCTCCATACAAAAAGGAGTATGGCAAGGACATCCTCTCTCTCCGAAATTGTTCTCAGCCGTGCACGAATCCATTTTCAGACGTCTAGATTGGAAAACGAAGGGAATACAGGTAGATGGAGAACTACTGAACCACTTGCGTTTCGCGGACGACATTGTGGTCTTCGCAGAAAGTGCCATCGAATTGGAGAGTATGGTGATCAAATAAGATATTAACAAATGGAGTACATAACTCGAGATATTACAATAACAAATGAAAATATAGAATAAGAATATCTAGGGCAGGTAGTATCATTCGGAAATAATACAGAAAAAAGGATAAGTAGTAAGAAGGATAACTCTAGCCTGGAGGAAATACTGGGGATTGATAGAAATAATGAAAAATAATTAATTCAATATAAATATTATCAGTGACAAGGCAACAAGGCTAATTACAGACCGATCTCATTAGCGACTATTACGGCTAAAGTACTTGACGGTGTGTTTGAGACACAACTTAGTAAACATCTTAGAATACACGATGCTCAGTTCAGCTTTAGGCCGCAATTATCTACTGAGTGTGCTATTTTGTCCCTCAAGCATACTGTCAGGTACTATACGAAGAGAAGTACGTATATGCGGCGTTTTTAGACCTTTCCAAGGCTTTTGACCTGGTTAGGTATGACATATTGTGGTGTTAGATGCGAAGCGGGAGTGCCTGATGCCATTACGAATATGTTTCAGTATTGGTATGGCCACCAAACAAATCATGTTAGATGGGCCAACGAGTTGTGTGAGGAGTACAGGTTGGAATGCGGGGCGAGACAGGGTGGATTGACCTCGCCAGCGCTTTTCAACCTGTATGTAAACCAGCTGATTGTCGAGCTCAGTAGCACACACGTTGGCTGTTCTATTGACGGTCTGTGTGTTAACAGTATTAGTTATGCGGACGACATGGTGCTGCTGAGTCCGTCAATTAGCGCACTCAGGAGGTTGTTGGCGGTCTGCGAGACTTATACAGAAGCGCATGGACTTGTGTATAACGTACAGAAAAGCAAATTACTAGTGTTTAGGGTAAAACGTAAAAAACCGGCACATATACCTCCGGTTACGTTAAAAGGCACACCTTTTAACGAGTCACATCACAGAGAGACACATCTCTGGAAAAGGTGCTAGATTTTAAGTACTTAGGGCACATAGTTACTGAAGACTTGAATGATGATGCTGACATCGAAAGGGAACGGAGGGCGTTGGCTGTCCGATGCAATATGTTGGCCCGCAGGTTTGCACGTTGTACACCAGAAGTAAAATTAACTCTTTTCAAGGCTTTTTGCCAATCGTTGTACACGTGTACTCTGTGGGTTCGATATACGCAAAGGGCATACAACGCCCTCAGAGTTCAATATAACAGTGCCTTCAGAATGTTGGTGGGGCTTCCACGTTACTGCAGTGCATCAGGAATGTTTGCTGAAGCACATACTGATGGCTTCAGTACCATCCTAAGAAAAAGGATTGCGTCCATGATGCGCAGAGTGCGTGGGAGCGTCAACGGCATTCTGAGGGTCATTAGTGATAAGCCATGTAGCGCCATTATGGCGTACTGGGTGCATGTACCAGGTGCGTCAGGTGAGTGCAACCGTTTCATTAATTAAAATTTAGTATTACATTTGTTACTAACATAGCTTTTAAGTAGTGTGTATTACTAACATCATATGGACGGAAAGGTCTGAAATAAAGTATTTTTATTTTATTTTATTTTATTTATTTTTATTAAGAAAAAAACTACTAAGTAGTGATATTGCCGGGCCTAAAGTCTAGTTGTCAGAAATGGCACAGACCAATCACTGAGAAAAGAAGACGAAGCAAGAATTGCTTGGCCATCGTAAAATGGAAAGAAGCATGCTTGGTCTAAAACTATCAGCTAAGGTTAAAACATCAGCATCAGGAAACAAAGAAACAATAGATGTAAGTAAAAGAGCAAGATTACTCAAGTGATATTAGGCAAGACACATCTGTAGGATGAATAACAACAAAAGGATGGGTACCAAGAGTCATGAAAAGAAAAAAGGGAAACCAAGTTAAAGATGGGGAGATATCTTCAACCAGAGATGTGGACCTTTATGGATGCGAGAGGCGCGGGATAAAGATATATATAAAGGTTTAGGAGAGGCCTGTGCTGCAGAGGCGAGTTCTACTAAAATGAATTTACTAATACAATACATACAAACCTTTACTGATCTAATCTAATCTGTGTCCGTCAGGATTGAGGAGCCATGTCTCATATTTGAACGAGGGTACTACCAATATTTATTAGTAAATTAGCCGATTTTGTAGGCCAAAGCTGAACGACGGCCGCCATCGCCATGTAAATAGCGCCGGTCAAATTCCCCATTGAAAAAAAATAAGGCGATTTTTTTTTTTCCTGAAATTACCACTTAAATAGACTCAGTATGATTCTTTTAACAACACCTTTTTTTTTGTTTTTTTTTTTGTTTGGGAAATTATCAAATAACTTCTCACGCTCTGGGCGGAGCGGAAGGGTGTGTCAGACTTTTACTGACTAAAACCCACCCGTGTTCCTTCCGTAGCCTGTGTGCCGGGGCCGCGATACCCCTTTCGGACAAACTTGCAACCCTGCAGGTTTAACAACACCCTCACGGATCGGACAGGGTTTTTGTTACACGCTGTATACCTATATTGTGTTAAACTAGAATACTAGTAATAAACTAGATTAATTATGTCAAGTTTGATTAGTACTAGTAAATAAAGGGTGTTTTATTTATTTATTTTATGTTGTCCACGCATTTCTCCGAAACTGTTAATTGGATAGTGAACGGGTTGAGTAGTTTTCAAGATATGGACTTATACTTGTAGGTGTGACGGCCTTTTTTTTTTTTTTTTTTGGGTGGGAAATCATCAAATGACTCCTCCCGCTCTGGGCGGAGCGAGAGGGAGTGTCAGACTTTTACTGACTAAAACCCACCCGTGTTCCTTCCGTTGCCTGTGTGCCGGGGCCGCGATATCCCTTTCGGACAAACTCGCAACCCTGGCAGGCATTGGCCCTTACGGACCCCGTCAGTTGGTGCTGACATCTCTTTGAGGCGCGCGTAGAATACAACGCGCCGTCGACCCGGGCCTGGTCCTAATCGGACGGCGAGCTACCTATTGCCCACCGTCCGCAAGCCCGCGCCTACGGTGGCCGGAAGTCGGCTCGCGACTCCCGATGCCCGGGGCGTCTCCTGCGGCGACAAGGGGCGCGAGGGCGCGCATCTTGCATTTCCCTCGCGCGCTCCGCCTCCTCCTTCGCGAGCATTACTGCTTCGCAGAAGGAAGTGACGGCTTCCCATGCACTCTCGCTCCGGACCATGGCCTGAACCAGGGCCGGACGCGAGAGATCGCCGCTGCCGATCGCCTCCGTGAGGACACGGCGGTGCCCCGCCCAAGCCGGGCAGACCTCCACCGTAGGTGTGACGGCCTGGCTTATTGATACGAGCTACGGGGTGTGGTCTCAAAGGAAAAACAGTCATCATAAAACCTTGGAAAAATCTAGTGCATGTAAGGAAAATCAAAATGGCCAAAATCAAACTGGCCTTACGGAACTATTCCGCGGCGACAATTAAAAATGTGAATGTATGTTAATGATGTTACAAAACCGCCTGTCAAAAAGTAACCGACTTCCAAAAAAAAACACAAAAAAAGAAAATTTTTAATTAAGTCGGTGGCAAAAACGAAAACAAAAGCAAGCTATGCACTCTTCGACAGACAGAGACATTATTGGTCAACCATAAATGAAATCACACATCTTAAAGCACCCAAAACTTCATATACCTTCTCAATATTACCGCACATCATAGACGCTCATTAAATAGGGTCAACTTGTTTTTTACCACCACAAGCCATATAAACCTTTTGTGGAGAGTATCGTAACTTAGACTGGGATGCCGGTTGTGACCTCCTGTAGTAGCTCTTGGGCTTCCTCGTTTGTTTTATTGGTACGGAACCCTAAAAACAACACCTCGCTAACTCAAACTTAAAGCATTTATTTCAATTACTTAATACAAAAAGTGCCCATAAATGGTTTAAATTTACAGGCACTTTTGAATTGTTAGAGTAGGGTCCAAAATTTTACAACACAAGGCATTTTCTGGCAGCCCGTTAGCTGACGACTATGAAATGGAATGTCGGAATAACATGTAGACAGATTTTTCTACAGGTTATTCCGACATTTCATTTTAATTCTCACAAGTCACAGCCAGGAGAATAATCATGTTCTCAAAAGAGTCGGGTATCAATAATTAGTTAAATAAAAATGGTAGATACTTACATGCATTAATAAAACTTCTAAAACCGGCCGACAATTAATATTTTTACGTTGTAGCACTCACAAACTCATGTCACAAGATTGACGAAACTACCTGAACTAAGTCAGTGGGAATAGTAGCTTAGTCTTTTATTATAGAGAAGTATGTCATACTAGCCTTTGCTCGCGGCTTCGCTCGCGTGGAGGTCGGAAATTATCCACCGGAACGTACTGCAGGGATAAAAAGTATCCTATGTCCTAAACCATGTTCTATTTGTGTGCTAAATCTCATCGAAATCCGTGCCCCCATGGACCCCTCCATGGGGGCATGGATTTCGATGAGATTAAGTCAAGACAGTAGTTGAATATAGATTTATATTATGTAAGTTGGTAACAAAATCATTTTTTTATCTGTAATTTTTCTTCAGTATATTTTGTTAGTATCATGGTCTAATAAAACAAGGTCTGGCATTCCGAGACTAACACATGCTTACGTCACTATCCAGTTGCCACTCTATTGCAACAAAACACGATTATGTGTGGATTATGAGTGTGTATAATCAAACGAAACAATTCAATTTAAACATAAACCAACGTAATTTTTAATTAAAACCTCATTGTTTTATCGGATTCGCACAGGTAATAAAGGTGGTTGGGGAGTTATTATTACAGACTTCTGGTAACACAGATGTGATGACGTAGACTTGTGTTGCCCACGTGACCACTGTGTTTCGGAATGCCATACCTGGCGAAGTATATTAATTATTATACCATGGTTACTATAAAGTACCAGATTCTCCCCGCGGCTTCACCCGCGTGGATGTCGGACATTATCAAACTTTCGTTCCCGTGGGATATCTGCCGGTATAAAGAAGTATCCTATGTCCTAACTGACTGTCTGAATGTGTTTCCGCATTCTTTTCAGAGTAGTCAGATAGGAAACGCCGAACTCATCTAACTTATGACATGTAAAAGTGATTCTGATATCCTTTTTACAGAATAGACCATTTAATTTCATAATCCAGTATGCCTTTCATCCAAATCAATTGAGGTGTTAAAAAGCAAAAAGGTAACAGACAGACATAAAATAACTGCATTTTTTTATAATATGTTAAACAGGTATTTATGTTTCTAAATGTCTAACTGAAAAATAATAATAATTCATTTTAATTGCCATGGACCACTGTTCAATGGTCTAATTGAATGCGAACAATTACTTGAACGTGTCATGTTGTCTTATAATCTTCCCAAACAGCCAAAACTACCTGATTTGGATGTGTTCTTTGGTTCCCTTCCAAATTCAAAGCACTCTGGTGCAGTCATTCAAACACATAAAAAAAATGATCAAAGTCAAGTTTAAGCGTATTTTATATTATTGATATTTTGTGTTAGTCAATCTATTTTTTGTCTGTTCGTGTTTTGGCCTTTTAGACTTACCTAAATCAACGTTGTTTTGTTTTGTTTTTTTAACTAACTATATTATAAATGCGAAAGTGAGTTTGTTTATTTGTTACGCTTTTACGCTAAAACGGCTGAACAGATTTGGATGACCTGAGTAAGGATATAGGCAACTTTTCATCCTGGATCCCAGACGAAGTCGCGGGCACCAGCTAGTTTTGTATCACTTTAGATTTTGCTTAATTATATATGTGAATGTCGAGTATTCTTGTAATTGGTCTGTACATCAGAACGAATACCTATGACTTTTTATTAATTAATGTAAAATGCATAATTATACTGTTCGCGTACCTATTTTAAATATATAAATAAATTTACCTACAAGTTAGCCGAGTTATTTTATGACTTTAAATTGTAATAAATTTTAAATGACTGGACCGATTTTAAAATTTTTGATTTGAAATAAAGATCAAAATAAATTTTACATAAAAAATA
This sequence comes from Agrochola macilenta, assembly GCA_916701695.1. NCBI lineage: Eukaryota > Metazoa > Arthropoda > Insecta > Lepidoptera > Noctuidae > Agrochola > Agrochola macilenta. The sequence goes on along the minus strand of OU753563.1, from coordinate 21,782,527 downwards.
TGTACTTAGGTTTAAAGATATTTATTCTTAAAAAAAGGCACAAAGTCACTTACATGAAAACAATGCTTAAAATAAATTATAAATATAAAGTTCGTCACAGACGTCACGGTAGCAATTATGATACACCCATCCAATGCATTCAGCTTTTAGGAAGGGTGTTATTTGTGATTAAAACAATATTCAGCTAATTGAGTTTTGAATGCATTCAATCAATGTAACTTTTTTATACATGAGGGTATTTTGTTGTATAATTGTGCTCCTTCAAAAGTTTTTTTTTCCTAAACTAAGTACTCATCTTCGGTAAAATCAGAAAACTAGCTCGGCGAGTACTAGGTCGTCGGGTTACTTGATTTACTTTAGTAAACGATTTTGTTGAGTACCATACGAATGAAAATACATGTATTGTGAATTTTAACTGTCTTTTTTTGTTGTTGGGTGGGAAATGATCAAATAAATTCTCCCGTTCTGCGCGGAGCGGGAGGGCGTTTCAGACTTTTACTGACTAAACTCACCCGTGTTCCTTCCGTTGCTTGTGTGCCGGGGCCGCGATATCCCTTTCAGACAAACTCGCAAACCTGGCAGGCATTGGCCCTAACGGACCCCGTCAGTTGGTGCTGACATCTCGTTGAGGCGCGGTGGAACACAACGCGCCGTCGACCCGGGCGTGGTCCTTATCGGACGGCGAGCTGCCAACGCTCACCGTCCGCAACACTCACACGGCTCACGGGAGACCGTGCGGTATCCTCGGACCAGCCTCATGGCCATGACCCTTTGGGACGCGTTCAATCGGCGGGCTTCGGTCGAGTCGGCAGCCTTAAAGAACGCGCCTACACCGGTGCCCCGTAAAGGGCCATGGACCGCATGACCCCCGCGTAGAGCCTCCGGCAGGAGGCGTTTGGACCCCCTAGATTGGGTAGAAGCCGCTAAACATAGAACATATATTATTAGTATGGAAGTATGGATAATTCAAGAGTCGTACCTATGCACTTTATAGCTACACTAGCTTTTGCCCGCAGCTTCGCCGGCGTGGTGGTCGGAAAATATTCCACAGGAATGTACTACCGGGACAAAAACTATGATAATGATGTCCCAACCCAGGTCGTTCTACCTGTGTGCCAGTCGTACCCCATCGATATCGTTTCAACCCAGGTCGTTCTACCTGTGTGCCAGTCGTACCATCGATATCGTTTCAACCCAGGTCGTTCTACCTGTGTGCCAGTCGTACCATCGATATCGTTTCAACCCAGGTCGTTCTACCTGTGTGCCAGTCGTACCCCATCGATATCGTTTCAACCCAGGTCGTTCTACCTGTGTGCCAGTCGTACCATCGTTCTACCTGTATGCCAGTCGTACCATCGATATCGTTTTCATGCCTCAAGGTAACATACTCGTATAGTTACTTTCGGATTTATAATAATAATCCTATACTATTAAATGAGCAATATTTGTTTAATTATTTAGGGGTATGAGGAACAGGGTGTAAAGTTCACTCATCCCCCATAGAAAAGGGAGGATCCTCCAACCAGACGGGTGTCGTGTCTGGCGGGCAACTGCCCAGAGGTTTGAAGTTGGGAGATTCTATATATGTTTATCGCGCGGTAAACTCTAATTGCGCGATGCAGGATTTGTGACGTCAGGATGTTGTGTGACGTCAGGTCTTTTGATGCGTAGTTCGCATGTAGCGATGTAGATGCCGCTACAATTATATATTTAAATACTTTTTTTGCAATCACGTTCTCGAAAACGGGTCTAACGATTTAGATGAAAGTTGCAATATAGGGGTTTATGTTGGTCCCGATACCGGTGGGCTTTTTATATTCTAATAACTATTTAAAAATATTAGATTATAGGATATTGATATAATCAAAGTATGAATGTAGCTACCTAGTAGCTAAGATTAAATGAGCAATATTTGTATATATCGTCGCCTTGGAGAGAAATGGAGCTATTCCACAGAGACTTCTGAGTTATGGGCGTTTTAAAAATAAATGATGTGCGTAAGTACAGTTATTTTAACATAAATCAGCGTCATACTTTAGTAAAGAGTTCAAATTTTTACCCTAGATTATTAAAACGTGTAGGTAACTATTGAATGCTACAATCAAAAAATTACATGATTTTTTACATTTCACTGGTCTGACTTGCGATAAGCTGTACTATCAAGTCCTTTTTGACAGGTATAACCTTGAAAACTGAACCGCACTGCAGTCATATTAAGCAAGCGTGTAAAACTAACTTTTAACGTACAGTTTTCTTTTATAAAAAAAAAATACGTATGTAAAAATACGTAGTGAAGTACATGTTAATTTGTGAATATAATACTATTGTGGCGTTATTTTAAATTATGGACAACAAAAAAATCAATCACTTTGTCGTTAATTTGTGATGTGTGACAAAGATGAAATATATCAGTTTATTGTGGAAGATGGTGATAAAAACAGTGTAAAACGAATCGCTAAAATCCAAAGGAAAGTTTTATGTTCAACAAACTTGTACTTATGTCATAGAAGTGGTACGAGTAAGTAGATGTGAGAGAAATACAAATTAAAAACACAATACTTGTAAATGTTTTAGGCAAAGATAATATTCGTAGTCTTAATATAAAACGACACTTACAGCTGCCCGGCCTTTAAAATCTTTGATAGCTTCACCAACAATAGAATTCACATGTTCCGTCACTGCCGTCCACAATCTGCGGGACATTTCTCGAACTTGAGCACTTTTATTGTAGCCCTTGTGATTATTAAAAAAAAACCAGTATTTCCAATAAAATTGTTCAAATGAAACTCTCCTTGAAGTTATTATTACCAAATAACTGCACTTTCTTACCACTCGCAACAACGGACACAATAAAAATGTGTGCTTTGCTTTTCTGATTTATTTACAGAAACAGTATCTTCGTTAAAAAAAAAAAAAACTTACGGAAAAGGAACCCACTTGAATTTCCAACATTCAAAATGACCTCGTAATTTTTTGTGAATGAAAATTTAATTTAAAAATTCAAAATGGAATCATTAGCTAAGAATAAATATTAAAAGTTTACCTATTAAAAACTTGTGATACTGATTTGAAATAAAAAAACATTTTTTTTTTGAACAATTCAATAAATAGAATATTTTTGTTTATCAAAATTAAGTTAACCTATCTACTTATTTGTATAGATATAGACAAAGTAATAGAGAAAAAGAAGTTAATTTAGGAAAATTGTATTTCCAATTAATCTGCGACATTCTATATTAAAATTTCACGTTATTAATTATTTTGCATGAAATGTAATTGATACAATATTCTGTATTAGCTAAACACGTGGAAATTATATTAAAACCTGAGTGAGGAGCTCGTGGCTAAGTAACAACAGCCGCACTGGTCGATCCATCAGGTTAAGCTACGCTTGCTGGGGTTGGTCAGTGGATGGGTGACCATCTTTACATACCGAGATTCCTCCGTGCCTGGGAGAGCACGTTAAGCCGTTGGTCCCGGCTGTCATTCGTGGATCTTTGACAGTCGTTACGAGTCGTCAGAAGCCCGAAAGTCTGACACCAGTCTTACCAAGGGGCATCGCATTACCCAGTTACTGGGTTGTGGAGGTCGGATAGGCAGTCGCTCCATGTAAAATACTGGTATCCAGCTGCATCCGGTTATACTGGAAGCCGACCCCAACGTAGTTGGGAAAAGGCTAGGCAGATTGATTGACATCGTTGTCTATACGAGTACTAAATATTTTCTTCGACTTCATTTTTTTGAATGATAGGTGGAGTATTGAAACAAATATTTCTAGCTAGCGTGTAAAAAATATAGACATTTTACAAAAAAACCGGTCCTTTCAGTAACACATCTTTTGAAATAATTTTCATTTCTCTATCTTAATAATTGAGGACACTTTTCTTGAAAACGGGTACACTACTGAAGCGATCGAAAAAGCATTTTCAATGCTAAAAATCAAAACCACAAAAAATAAATTGGTAAACATTGCAATTTATACTATAAAAAACAAAATCCCACCTCGATCTTAAAAATTCATTCCTGTAACAAAAATCCAAGGTCAAAACCCCCAGGCGCTCCACTATAGCTATACCTATGTAATAGTCGTTCGAAAATAGCAATAACTTTGGTAAGTTTTTCAAGTAGGTCAACGTCATAATCGTGATAAATAAGTTTTTTTTGCAACGAAACATAGTTTCTTTTAATAGGTACTCTTAATTATAAACTGTTATTAAATTAATTGTATCTAGTTCTTTAAAACCGTAAAACCGGTAATATTGCGAAAAAGTATTTCCTAACGTTTGTATAAAATATAGCAGGTCTGAAGTTGATACATTGCAGGTAAGACGGAAATACTCAAAGTACAAATATAAAACCTGTCAGGTTATTAACCTGCTAAGTTGACCTGTCATGTATTTGGCAAGTATTTTAAATGTTCTTTGTAGGGCCCCAGTATCTGTTTTATTTTTATTTGTGATAACCGTGTTACTGTACGACTTAACGTCAATAAAATCTGAATATGTCAACTCTTTGATCTTGTATTAAGGCTTTGTTGTTTTATCCGTACGTGCGACAGTGTACCAGCCCTCGTGTAGATATCCACATGTTTCCCTCTGTTTTATACTGCAGAGTGAACACTATCGCATTCCATCTCTGAATGTCCTGACTCCATAAACTTTTGAATGATTATTTCGATTGGCAAAACTGTTACTGCATGTAACAACATTGCGGCGATAAAAGTGTTCCGGATCTGGCCAGAAACAGTATCAGAAAAAAAAGTCATTTCTTTTACCTCAAGGGCCAATGACGATAAGTTGCATCTTTAGCACCCACTACTTCATGCCACATATGATTTGTAGCCTCAGAATCTCAATTTTGTTCAATTAACAAAATGTTACATTTTGTTCAATTAACAAAATGTTACATTTTGTTCGTCTTTCGTTCGTTTCGTCGTTTTTCTCCGCAAACTGTAAAAGGGCGCGCCAAAAGGTTAGGATATTGTAGATAATTACCGATTTAACTTTTTAAATGATTATCATTACGCTATACCTTTGTGGAACTAAACAGTAAATCATGAAATACAATATAGGAATGGCTATTTTAGCTATCTTTTAACGAACCATAAAGCTAAGTGGTTACACCTAAGGGTTACACCGTACACTGGTTAGACGATTGCTTTGTAAACCTGAGGTATTAAGTTCGATACCCAACTATAAACATCGGTGTTTTTTTGTGATACTTTTTTAGAGTTTATAATACAATTTTAAATTGTTTTTTTTTTTTTTAATAATAGTTAGTAGAATGTATTAATTCACAAAAAAAAGAGAAAACTTCATAATCTGTTGGAAACAGCTACGTCACAAGTACTTTACAGTCAGAAAACATCAAATGTTGTGTTCTGATCATTTTAGCTAAAGAATATAAGAATAAAAGGACTTTTTACAGGTCATAGAATAATCCTACTGAAAAAAAAAACAATATTTTTAGTGCTATTTACTTTTAAAAGCATATTGTAAAGTAGTTCAATATCACAAAAATAAAATATGCATGAAACACTAAATACTTATATGCATGTTTTTAATCTCTTACGAGTACTCGTAAGGTCGTCACTCGTCAAGGATAAAACTAAGCCGAAAAATATTTAAAAAACCCTTTTACAGTTTGCATAAACTATTTTAGGAGATCTGATTCGTCTGGTGTACGGGGACATCGGTCGAATACCGATACCGATAATAAGCTGCAGCGATAAACCCAGGGGCGGCAGTCTCGACATAGATAGCGATCGCTATACGACCGAATTCGGTCGCAAAGTCGTAATGGCGTTCCTAGACGCGCGCGACATGCTTAACAAGCACGTGATTTTTTCGTGCGTGTCAAGCAATTTTGACCGTCGAGGGACGCCGTTAGACGTTTGCGACCGAATTCGGTCGTATACGTATAGCGATCGCTATCTATGTCGAGACTGCCGCCTCTGTATTCTCTCGTAAATTGCAGGGAGCAAAGTGATATACACCTCCATTATTACTGATGTGGAGGAAGATGATGCCACAAATTACCCTGTAGAATTTCTGAATTCGCTAATGGCAAGTGGAGTTCCGGCGCGCATCTTCCAGCTGAAGGTTGGTGTTCCGAATTGTTAAGTTATGAAGGAGCATTCCTTCAGAACTTAACTCCGCCCAAGCTGTGTCACGGAAACCGGCTCAAAGTCGTAAAAAAATCGCTAAAATCGTCTTTGGCAAAGAAACGTCATCGAAGCGGAAATTCTAATAGGTTGTGGCATTGGCGAAACAGTTCTTATAACGCGTATACCACAAATTCCCCGACAATTACCAGTTTAAGCGCGTGCAGTTCCCTGTGAGCGTATGCTTTGCGATGATTATCAACAAGTCACAAGGACCGACACTGAAGGTTGCGGGTGTCGACCTCAGGACAAGCTGCTTCTCACACTACCTGTACCTCGCTTCCTCCCGAGTCACCAGTCCTGACTCTCTGTATATTTTGGCTGCTGAGAACAAAACTACAAACGTAGTATACTGGGAAGTTTTATAAAAATGTGGCTGTTATTGTAGTATCTTGTGGTGTCTTACGATATAGGGGTTTACGGGGGCGATATTATTTTACCATTTTGTCGGCGTGATTAATAATAACTGTTAATCACGCCGACAAAGTGACATACGCATGACAAATTACAGAGCTAAGCCGCGGGCAGACAGACAGACGGACATGGCGAAACTATAAGGGTTCCTTGTTCGCTACGGAACTTTAAAAAAGGAGCTTTTCTAGTAAAATCCCATAGGATTTAAGTAGGTAATAAGGACTTACTTATTAAAAGATTTAAGTCAATAAAAATCTTAAATGATAGCAATCATTTAATATTAACAATTAAAACAATTTAATTTCTATATATTTTCCTAATTTATCACTTACTGAGGCTACACACCACAATACACCTATTGTAAAAAGACATACTAAGGACGATAACATCAATTCTTTGTCTTTTCGATTGTCGCAAGTGCCGTTTACTGCTTGCTTAGGAAATCAAAGCTTTAGACACACCCACGAGGCTTTTGTGCCTTGGTCAGAAATGATCCTTGGAAGCAGCCTTTTCAATATTGGTTTCTTTTTTAGCTCATGTAAGTTATTGTGCGCTTTTATAATTTATAACGTGACGATATTATCGTGGTCGTCAATGTCCACGTCTATAAAATCGGAAATTTAAAAGCACCTATATATATTGCCATACATTTTACTTCGCTGTGCTATCGTGATGCCGTGGTCGTCCACGATAATAACGTTAGAAATGACAAAAAATGCCCATTAATGATATCATTGGCCTCATATAATTAAATTCAATTCAATTTATTTTTCAGTAACAATCTACATTGTGTTCGAAATTATCCAACATGAAACAATTATACACATATATTACAAAATAACGATGCACAAAAATATAATACTTATCACCGACATTATGTCATTAGTAAAAAAGAATTTTAGTTAAAAACAGTTGCAGTCTCTCTCTGGTAAGAATCGGGCAACTAAATACTATAGGTAGGTACAGTTAACCGCATTTTCATAGTAATTATTTGACGTTGACGGCGCCGTTGTTTCGTGTCTGTAAGGGTGGTTTTCGTATTATTCAAGATGCATATATCTCTTAGCGTACTTACACTACACCACTACATGCCTACTAATTTTGCAAATGAATTCCGTTGTGCAACGGTACAAGGTTCTTTTGGCACGTGGCGTACAATATCGGAACTAACGCCGCCATCTTGTTTTTTCAAATACAATTTCTGTGACAATTTTACAAAATGAAATACCAATACCAACACCCCCGGTTAATATCCTTCAGACGCCAAAGGAACTTTGTTGCAGACAGTAATGTTTTCACTAACAGTTTCCAAACACTTCAATAGATGGCGCTGATTTAAACTATCTATTCATAAGCGGTTGAGTGCTTAATGTTTCTTTCACTTTTATCTTCTCACTATCAAAAGCTATGTCTTTTCTTCTCGCACAGATCCGGTGGCAGTAGAGAAGGTTTGCTGAATGCGCCAGAAGTAGAAGACCAGCGACCACTAGGACTAGTTGTACACTTAGGAGGATGTAGGGAGCGTAGACGTGGAATAACCTTAGGTTATATATTTGATCATCTTGCATTCTTGGTTGTACCTGGAAACAGGGGACGATGTTAGTGGTGACACCATTTTAAATGTAGCCCTAGAACTACTAGGGGCTAAACACATTACTTGCTCTACAAAGCAAGAATGAGGCACAGTTAAAATGAAATGGGCAAAGTGGTTGTGCTGCTGGGGAGTTTGTTGCGCCACTTCTTCTTCCCAGCGAATGCACTAGGAAGTGGTGAAGGGTGGGCGTTTTGACGTTAGAAAAGTGCTGATTCTCAGCCTAGTTTGAATAAATGACTTTTGAATTTTGAATTTTGGTTGCAATATCCAGCACTAACAATACCTACTTAGATATCGAGTATGTAAATAGTGTCGATGTCTAAGTAAAAATTAGCTCTTATTTAATAGATAGTGGTGGACATTTGGACCAAGCTCTTAACATTTTTGCCCAACGAACAGGCGCAACTGCGGCTGCTAAAATTAGGATCAGAACACACGGGAACGGAAATTTTAGATTTTACATTTATTTATGTATTTATTTATTTAATACTACAAGCACAGAAATGTACAGAGGCGGACTTAATTCCATAGGCAATTCTACCAGTCAACCTTTGGGTGATGCAGAGACAAACATATCAAGCCTAGCGGGACGGCTCAGTTCGGCCGCCTACGCTGTTAGGAAAGTAAGACAATAATACACTGACGTTGATCGACGTTGCTCGGTTAGTCTATTTTAGTTATTTCTATAGCGTTATGTTCTATGGTATTCTGCTGTGGGGCAAAGTCGCTGATATTCAAAATATATTTGTTCTTCAAAAACGAGCTGTTCGAGTCGTTGCTGAGTTGACTAATCGGGACGGCAGCGCCGCCTAGCGGCGGCGCTTGACAGAGTCTATAACGTGACGCTCGGATCGGCCGCTTGCCCGGGGCTCAGCAGAGCAGCAGAGCAGAGGCAGACGTGATGAGTGGCGGTCAACCGGTGAAGACGTTTAGAAACTGTCCCGCGTTTCGAATAGTTGTGTCGTGTACCTACAGTGTGTGAAATGCTAGTGTGAGTAATGTTATCGAAAAATATAATTTGATCTGAACTGCAACGGTGTTTCTATTGCGCAATAACCAACACTACCCATAGTACGCCCACAGTAGTTAAAATATGCCTGATAATGAGAGAGGCTCATACCTTCGATACCTTTTGATTGCGTCGATCACGAAACCTTGCTCTTGAAACTTGAGCATTACGGACTTGGAAAACTTGCGCTCAATTTAGTAAAATCTTATTTAAATGATAGACAACAGAAAGTCCAAATAAACGGTGTCAATTCACTAGGTTTAAAAGTAAAAATGGGCGTGCCACAAGGCTCGATATTGGGTCCATTCCTCTTTTTAGTTTATGTCAATGATCTACTCCATTTATTAAAAAATCAACCACAAATGGTGTTATTTGCTGACGATACTTCCTTAATTTTTAAGGTAGATAGACGTGCCACAAATTTTGACGACGTAAATAACGCCCTAATGCAGGTTCAAAGTTGGTTCACTGCTAATAATTTAGTATTAAATGGAAAAAAAAACGAAGTGCATAAAATTTTCTTTACCAAATGTCAAAAGTACTGATTGTGAGATAGTATTGAATCAAGAGAAACTAGAATTCGTCAATAAAACTGTTTTCCTGGGGATCACGCTCGACTCAAGGTTACAATGGGGTCTTCATTTAACATCTCTTGCAGGACGGCTAAGTTCAGCAGCATATGCTGTCAGAAAAATCCGTCAATTTACTGATGTAGATACCGCAAGGCTGGTCTATTTTAGTTACTTTCATAGTATCATATCTTACGGTATTTTACTATGGGGACGGGCTGCAGACATCGAGTCAATTTTTATTCTGCAGAAAAGAGCGATTAGAGCCATATATTATCTCCGCAGGCGTGACTCTCTAAGGGAACTGTTTAAGGATATTAACATCATGACGGTACCTTGTCAATATATCTATGAAAACATCATGCACGTAAGAAAAAATGTACATCTTTTTAGTAAAAGAGGTGATAGACATAATTATAATACAAGAAATAGGGACTTATTGGTTCAACCAGGTTTCAGACTGGCTAAAGTGGACTCATCTTTCATGGGATACTGTTTAAAATGTTATAACAAAATTCCTCCCCACATACTTCAACTGAATGAGACGAAATTCAAATCTTGTATAAAACGCACACTATGCAGGCAGGCATATCATAAGTTGGGGGATTACATCGCTGATAAAAATGCTTGGCTCAATGCTGGTCCTGCTCCACAACCACAACTATTTGATTAACATTTGAAAACACTGTTGGAGCTGCTGAAGAGTTTAAGACCATCTTTGCATTACATAAAATCAATTTCCTTTGTATTATATAATTTCAGAGCACAGGTGTGAGTACTATGTACTAAAGAGCTAACATTTACCGGGTAATACGTATTTTATTGACTTGAATGTGCCCTGGCGGCTGTGAGTATGTCATGCTCACTCAGATGTCTCGCTGATGGTGGCGCGTGTGTTGGATCATTTAGCTCCCTTCAACATGGTTGAGCTGAATGGTGCTAATCCATGCGTCATGTTCGTGAACGGGCGCCGTCAGTTGGGACTGGTCAACTCATAGCTGCCTTGGCTGATTTAAATTTTTGAATTGTTCTTTGTTTTATATTTTTATTACGGACGCTTCTAACGTGCACGTCTTTCTACATTGTTCTCACATGTTTAATTTCAACATGAATGATGTAACAAATACTTTGTAACAATTTATTTAAAAGAGTGTCCGTGGAGTTTCTTGCCTGTTCTTCTCCATAGGTACCGACCTACTACGCTTTGGAATGGGCAACTAGCTTCATATTTCTGACTGACCGATTCCTTGACAATTCAAAAGTGCCTGTAAATGGTTTAATTGAAATAAATGCTTTGAGTTTGAGTTTGAGTTTGAGAACATTGAAGAACGCTATTATTTGTTGACCGTAGATTTTTACTGTGGTTTTCACAAATGTATTGAAAGTGGGGGGCTAGATAAAACAAGGTGGTCAGCGTCCTTTACTCTTTGCGCTGGCGCATATGGGCAACCACTTTAGAAGCGACCGATGCGCAGAAACATGATCATATTTACGCAGATTGAAAACGAATCTTATGCAGTTATTGAGAAGACGGTCAAGTTTGTCGAGAAGATCTGCATTCAGTTCATAGTAGCACACATCACTATAATCGACGATAGGGAAAATTAAGGACTGCACAAGCATTGTCTTCGTAGTTGTTGGTAGTAAATTTTTCAGTTGGTAAAAAGCCCGCAGCGTTCCGCTAGTTCAGAGTATTATCAATGTGCAAGCATAGGTCCTTCACATCAGTACTAAATGGCATGACCGTACCATTGAAGACAACTGGTGGCAAGGTTGTACCATCCACCTTACTTATACTCCGAGAACTTCCGATGATGATCGTCTGACACTTATTAGGGTTTATTGCCAAGCCGAATCTATCAGACCAGGTTATTATGGCTATCAAGTCGCTGTTTATTTTATCGATAGCGTCAGAAATTTCTTCGACCCTCCTTTGATAGTACAACTGCAAGTCATCTACATACAGATGATACGCACACTGAAACTCGGAAGTTATAAGATTGAGAAATATAGAAAATAGAAGAGGAGAAAGAATACCGCTTTGTGGAACGCCAGTCTCCAAATCACACCAGCATGATGTAGAATCTCCAACATGAATGGACTGCAATTACTTACATTCTGTGATTAATTCCTCACATGACTTATTAATTAAAGTACACGTAGACACTCACAATTTTAAAGTAGCCGACAGGCACGAACATGTCAGAGAACTTGCTGACTTTGGAGTTGAAGTCCACATTGCGCACCATCACATTCACTTGTATGGAGAACTTTGTCGTCATCACCATGCCGATTATCTGGAAGAAGTAAATAAATTGATCAGGAAACTACAACGCTATATAGATTTGAATATCACAGCTTGTATAAAGTCCAACAAGAAAACTAATTGGTGATGAACATTTATATACACACATACAGGTATATGTTTTCAAAGCCTTTGCTTTTGCACAGAGTTATCAAAAAGTATGTTAATCTTCAGAGTATGAGTAAAAAAACTGACTGAATACAGTTTATTTATTCCAACTCTTATGTTAAGTTACCCTCATCAGTTCGCTGCTGGATAAATACTATATTCAATATATAAAGCTTTGATATTACTTACAGGTTCTATGGTGAAGTCACTGCCATGCTGCTCCTCATTAGGAGTCATACCCTCGACGCGCTCGTATAATAACGGGTTCGCATCCAAGAAGTGAGCGTTTGATAAGACCACTGGCAGACCTGAGACAGAGTTCGTAAAATGATCAGAGACTAGCTTCCACGAGCGGCTTTGCCCGCGTGATACTTTTATAAATTATGATTAATAATATATATAACTATGATTTGATATGATGATAATTCTACTGTTGAAATAATTTTTAAATCGGTCCAGTAATTTTGAGTTTATTCGTTACAAAGAAACATACAAAAATACAAAAAATCAAATCTTTTCTCTTTATAATATTATTATTAGTTTAGAAAAAAAAAACACTGTAAATTGCAAGTTATCCCATTAAATTGGTACACCATCTTGATTATGGAAATATTTGCATATATCAGTCCGAAAAATTGTATCCACTTAGCTGAAATCAGGCACAAAACAGCTCCTTAACAACCCTCCTTTTTTGGCTTCGCTGCAGTCGGGTAATTATGTGATAAAAAATAATAATGAACATCGATGCTGCATAAAGTATTCAAAAGGCGTGATGATATATAGATATAGACTTAGCACAGACAGAACCAGATCTAATTATTTTACTCACCATAAAAACAAGGTGACATATCCGAAATCCCATCATGGCACACCCCTTTACTGCACAAACACTCATTCTCAGGTATCTTGCTGTAGCTCCTGTTGGTGAACTTGTAAGCCAGGCCCTCGATTCCAAAGTCCATGGTCTTCTTACCCACGTACTCCAGCTCCATGAACCGGCAGAGCACGTTGCGGTAGATCCTCAGGGGTCGGTCGAGGGATATCTCCGGAGGGTAGACCATACCTTCAAAAGTATCGTTGAAGCTGTTGCAGGATGAGCTGGGAAATAAGAAATTTGGGTGTTGAAAAGATGAACGATAAGATAACTAAGTATCTTTGGCTGATAAGATCGACGTCACACATTTTTTAAAGTAGTAGGTATCATGCTACATTATGTAAAACTACATAGCCCATTCATGGTAAAAATATTACCCAGAGATTTATTAGGTTCTAGAACCAATTGCTTAAGGAACTTCAGTGCCTTATAATTTTGAGTTTTTAATTATTTATCGGGGTTCATCAATTAACTTTTTACCATATTTAAGGTTTAAAGTGATTGGCCATTATTTTAATTCTCACTTGTAGAGGATCGGAACGGGATGATTATTATAAAGTTACCTTGTTTCCGGATATCCCCAACTTGGAAGACCTCCAATACCATTGATAGACTTGATCATGAACTTGTCCTCATGTTTGGCGCTTACTTCTACCCTGAATGGTGCTTTTTCATCGTACAACTGGGAACATACGAGTAAACTTAATGTATCAGCAAGTGGCTGGATGTACGTAAGAAGGTAAAAATATTGTCAGCTATTTTGTCAACGGCAATTTTCCACAAGAATTTTGCTCTTTCGACCTTTTTTGTTCTTTTAACCTCCTGCCTCCAGTCTACCACGATTTCTGCTGTAATCATCAGCTTATAAAAACTCACCCTATCCAACAGCCCTAAGGTAGTAAAGGTGATCCACCCCGGCATGATGTTGTTGCCCAGACTGATGAGGGGTTCGTTGTACCCCCACAGGTAGTCATAGGCTGACATTTTAACAGTGGCGTTGCTTCCCAGTTGAGAGGTTAGCCAGTTAAATCCCACCTTGGCGAAATAACCGTAGTTGGACACTGCGGATGCCATGCCCTGAAAACAGAAGATTTTAAAACTTAGTTTTTAAAGATGTGGAATGTTCGGTAAGACGTCTCTTTCAGCTTAAACAAACAGCTCCTTTGGCAACAGCAAAGAGCTCTTATGGCAGAAGATTACTATCCTAAACCAAAACACCAAAGCGGCTAAAAAGGATATCACTGTTAACCCCAAAACTGCAAGTCGCTTGGAAGCTTTCAAAGTTAAACTAATTAATAAATTACCACTTTTGTCAATTCATGCTGATCCTAATCATCTATAAGATGTTTTTTAATATATACTGTAAACAATTTAATTCCACCTTCATTCCCAAGATTATCTCGGTTATTAGTTACGCATTTTTCAATGATTGGGCTACCATTGGTATTCATAAAAGTAGAACACGGCTTTATGAGCTGTACAATGAAAGGACTTATGTAAACACGGCTGAATTTAATTTATATGTTAGAAATTATTTTAAAAAGTTTGTTGTATGACCAAGTCGCGTTATTTGAGTTCAAAGATTAAAAACAGTACCTAGTTAATGTAGTTAAAACGACTTGGAATATTATTAATAGTGAAACGGGAAGGTCTGGTAACCGAAATATTGACTACAGCCTATCTATTAATGACAACGTCATAAAATCAGATTCACAATTCGTTGTGTTCCACGCGCGCCTCAAAGGGATGTCAGCACCAAGTGACGGGGTCCGGAAGGACCAATGCCTGCTGGGGTTGCGGGTCTGTCCGAAAGGGATATCGCGGCCCCAGCACATAGGCAACGGAAGGAACACGGGTGGGTTTTAGTCAGTAAAAGTCTGACACTCCCTCTCGCTCTGCCCAGAGCGGGAGGAGTCATTTGATGATTTCCCACACAAAAAAAAAAACAAAAAGCGGCCTTTGAAAATTTATTTTCGGATATTTCCATTTCAACTACTAAATCTCTAAACTCATCACCTTCTGTTGCTGAGTCTTTGCTAAAGGAAAATGTTAATGTTTGCGATTCGGAATTTCTTTTTGAAAATATTACTTGTAGAGACATCATTAAAACCTTTCACACTCTAAATGTAAAAAAGACTGCAGACCTGTGGGGTAATTCTATAGAAGTTGTTAAGTCTACTGTAATACCTAGTTTAGATCTTATCTTTAATAATTATATCGACTGTGGAGTTTCCTGACCTTATGAAAAATAGTAAAATAATACCTTTGTTTAAATCAGGTAGTACATCAGACCCCACAAATAATAGACTATTTCAGTACTACCTACCTTTAGTAAAATATTTGAGAAATTAATTTTAGAGCAATTGCAAAGATTTTTTAATAAACATAAATTATTACATAGCGAACCGTTCGGTTTTACAAGGGGTCGTTCTACTACTGATACTACTGGTATTGAACTTTTAGGACACATTTATAATGCATGGGAAGATAAATGCGATGCCTTGGGCAACTTTTGTGATTTATCCTAGGCATTTGATTGCGTTCTTCATGAAACGTTAATCAGGAAACTCCGCCACTATGGGATCCGGAACACCGCTCTGGATCTTCTTACTTCATACTTGAGCAATAGGATGCAGAGCGTTGACGTTAATGGACAAAGATCTCCCGGATCTATAGTAACAATGGGAGTCCCACATTATAGTAATAATAATAAAAAATCATTTAATTTCGGATAACACAAAAAGATCCATAAATTGTTAGTAACATGTTTGCACTTAAAGACTTAACATGTTTACACTTTAATGACTTGCCTTACCTCATAAAGGATAACCATGATATAGTGTTGTTTGCGGATGATACTTCAATTTTGTTTAAACTTAAACGTCAGCAGCTGGTTACTGACAACGTAAATAGCGCGATCTCAAAAGTAGTTCACTGGTTCTATGTTAACAATTTACTTCATAATGAAAAAAAACCAAATGCATTAAGTTTACCCTACCAGGCTACCACACGTTAGGCAGGTGAAAACTAAGGTGTTGATAAGGGGCGAAGAATTGAATCCTGAAGATAGGACAGTATTCTTAGGCTTGACTTTGGATGCTAAGCTTCAGTGGGGCCCACATATAGATAATTGTCAAAAAAGCTAAGCTCCGCAGCATATGCTGTTAGAAAAATTCGTAATTTAACTGACATAAAGACAGCCCGTTTAGTGTACTTTAGCTATTTTCATAGTGTAATGTCGTACGGTATTCTGTTGTGGGGAAATGCCGCCGACATTCAAACTATCTTTGTTTTGCAGAAAAGAGCCGTTCGATCAATTTATAAATTAAGACCGAGGCACTCTCTCAGAGAGAAATTTAAGAAAATTAATGTAATGACTGTGCCTTCTCAGTATATTTTTGAAAATCTTCTAATGCCCATAAAAATATAAAATTGTTTAATAAATACAGTGATATCCATAACATAAACACTAGGAACAAACACAAATTTGTAATACGAGACAACAAGGCTCAAGAAAATAGGTAGTTCTCAGATGTTATTCAGATGTCAATGTATACGCTTTTATAATAAACTTCAAGTCACGTTCAAGATCTAAGCCTTAATAAATTCAAATCATTCATTAAACGTAAGTTGTGCCAGAAAGCGTTTTATACCATTAAAGATTACGTTGAGGACTGACCTGGGATTAGACCTGGTATTAATGCTCCAATTTATTTATTTTTTAGTCAGAATTTTGTTTTTTTTTTAAATCATAATATGCACCACGATATGAATATTTACTTTGTAAAGTACTTTTTCTTAAATTATTTTTTCAGTTACTTTTAATGATAATCTGGCAGTTTGAGTACATTATGCGGCCTACCCAAATGTCCTTTCTTTGGTATTGTTCGTCGA
This sequence comes from Agrochola macilenta, assembly GCA_916701695.1. Lineage (NCBI taxonomy): Eukaryota > Metazoa > Arthropoda > Insecta > Lepidoptera > Noctuidae > Agrochola > Agrochola macilenta. Next base: position 21,765,597 of record OU753563.1, on the reverse strand, counting down.
GTCGTGAAATGCTGAGCTACACGGTTACTGACAAATGCGTGCACTGACTGGACATGTCCACTCAAATCTGTATGGTTCTTTCCTAAAAAGACCATTTCAGACACAAATCTACATGGTCCTCAAATGATCAAATTTTTGACAAAATCTACTCATCACACTGTTTTTTTATGAGTTGTATTGCAATATGTGGTTCTAGCTAACCACATATTGCAATACAACTCATAAAAAAACAGTGTGACCTCGACAATTGATCATATTATTTACTGTTATTAGTAATTAACTCTTTGTTTATTTATTTTACATCGATGGTCCTAGTTTATCATTTATAACTTCCAGTTACAACTATATGTAAGCGGGCACGCCCTTTATGCCTGGAGGCTTTTTTATTTAGATATTAAATTCTGTTTACGTTTAGTTTTTTTATTTCGGCCTGAGTATCCATGATTGATTGGTTGAGTTCTCGATGATTTTGTTTGGTATATTGGCGTGTGCTAGCTAACATATGGCTAATAATTTGAATTATGTTTTGTGTTGCGTAATGTAAATTATTTTGAATACTATTATATAGAATCTTTTTTTTTGTTCTTCTAACTGAACAGACAGCTGTGCTGCTGGGGAGTTTGTTGCGCCACTTCTTCTTCCCAGCTAATGCACTAGGAAGTGGTGAAGGGTGGGCGTTTTGGGGGCCTGTCTTATGTAATTTTGACGTTCGAAAAGTGCTGATTCTCAGCCTAATTTGAATAAATGACTTTTGAATTTTGAATTTTGAATTTGAATTTTGAATCTGAACAAAATTATTTCTGGGTTTTATAAACACATTGACATTAATGAATTTTATATATACAATGACATGAATATTTACTTTTTAAAGTATTATTATTGTTTTAATAATTGTGAATGTGAAGACTATGTGGGTAATTCCTTTTTATTTTATTTTCTCATTTAGGTTTTATCATGGTCTGGCAGCTTGAGTAATTTATGCGGCCTACCCAAATGCCCTTTCTTTGGTATTGTTCGGCAAATCGTTGAGCTCCTTAAACCCTGAGTTGAGCTGAACGGTCACTGACAAATGCGTGCACTGACTGGACAGGTCCTCTCAATCTGTGGTTCTTTCTTCCAAATACCATTTCAGACACCAATCTACATGATCTTCACATGATCTGATCAAGATTATGTCTGGACTTTAAAAGACTTGGATCTCTGAGTTCGTTTCGGCCTTTCTTCTGGGAGTAGTCAGATAGGACGCCGACCTCATCTAATTTAAAAAATTTGATTGACGTGTAAACGTGCTATGTCCAAACCAACTTACAGAAATAAAATCATTTATCATGTATAATTTATCTTTCATGGGATACTGTTTAAAATGTTACAATAAAAATCCTCCCCATATAGGTACTCTGAATAAAACGAAATTTAAATCTTGTATAAAAATTATAAGTTGGGGGATTACATCGCTGACAAAAATACTTCGCTCAACGCTGGTCCAGCTCGACAAGGACGCATTTAAACTAATTGATTAGCATTCGAAAATATTGTTGGAGCTGCCGAAGATTGTAAAAAATATCTTATTTTGATTTAGGTGTCCGTGGAGTTTCTTGCCCGGTTTAGAATAGACAACTAGCTTCATCTTTCTGACTGACCGACCCCTTGACAATTCAAAAGTGCATGTAATTGGTTAATTTAATTTGGAAATAAATGCTTGGAGTTTGAACAACTTTCTCCGTGGGACCAACATCGTAATCGCGAAAAGATTATCAACCGTCCGATACATAGCTTTAATACCTACTCGACTTACATTATCAACTGTCCCATACATAACTTTAATACCTACTCGACTTACATTATCAACCGTCCCACACATAGCTTTAATACCTACTCGACTTACATTATCAACCCTCCCACACATAGCTTTAATACCTACTCAACTTACATTATCAACTGTCCCACACATAACTTTAATACCTACTCGACTTAAATTTATGTATGGGAGTGTACGGCTGAGATATTTTTCGCGATTTCGAACTTCGAACGAAAGAAAGTTGTTCAGTTTAATGGTCTGTACCACACTCTTAAATATGACCACACCTTTCTGATACATGCTGTATTTATTGACCATTGGATATAGACTGAAAAAACCAGAGTGCTCTAATGATAAACTCACCAACATAGCAATATTCGGCAACGTAAGTATCATGTCTTCCGGCCTACCAACTGACTCCTCAGGCAGGAAGGTGACCTTGTGTCGAGGACTGTACCTCATCACGCCAGCCGCCTTGTCTATCTCCAGGTCATCATTTGTTCGGTTCTCTCTGGAAATAATTAAAAAAACAACATCTTAAACATCGTATTCTCCTTTTGGGCTCCGCCGCTGTCGGGTAGAAACGAGTACACCTTCCTTACAACATGTACTGTATGTATTGTGTGTGTATGTATATCTGTATGTTTGCTAAGGTCAGTGCAAATCATGAAATGGCGGCTTATCGTGAAATGGCCAAGCAGATCACGATACGGCCATTTCTACGATAGCACCACGATACCTACATAACATAAATGTAGGGCATGTATTCTATGTATGTAATTACATATTTATTATCATTTAATTACTGATATCTAGACTTATTTAGGTATCTATCCAGTGCTGAGGTAACCACATCATTTTGTCGACAGTTAAGTTATTTGACCAATTTAATTTAATGGATTAACTGCTCCGCAATTATTGACCGCGCGAGCGAAGTGTCTCTGCTTCATGTCTGGCAAAATTTGCTTTCGTGTGTCAGTTTGTTGGTACTCCTCTACAGGTCGTTTACAACCGATCTAGACGAAACTTGGTATACAGGTTTCACGACGCTATCGAATTTTTTGTGCTACTTCCTCTAAAAAGGGGCAAAAATGGGGCTACTGGATATCTCCGCCTCATGAGGTCCGATTTTGATGGTTCTTTTTTATTTGAAAGGTAGTAACGGTAAGTTAGTCTCATAAAAATTTGGTGATGATCTGATGAGGATATTTGGCGTGATGAGCAGAATAGCTCCTCAAAATGCAGTAAACTGCTCACTTTTAGATTTCTACCAGAGGAATTGGAAATATCCCGTTTTAAATAACTTTAGTCATGAATTCATCATCGTCAACATCTTATAAGTTAGGAAAAATATGCACTTAAAACAGTGATATTCACAATGTTAACACTAGCTGCACTATATGGTGAGGGGGTAGTAGCTGATTTTTGCGTTATGCTTGTGAACGCGTGCTGCTTGTCGTCTGCTTATTGTATTGGTCGTCTTGCTGACCATGATTTTGTTATTATTATTAATAATTTACTGTTTATTTATTTTACTTCGATGGTCCTAGTTTACCTGCAGATAAAGCCTTCGACTGTGTGTGGCATGACGGTCTGATCTACAAATTGTCCACCTCGGATACGCCCCGTCGCGTCGTAAACGTTGTTTCTAGCTTTCTTTCCCATAGGACTTTAGGTTGGTGGTCAACGGAGCGCTATCTAGCGCCCGCCCGGTGCTCGCGGATGTGCCGCAAGGTAGCTGCATGTCGCCGGTGTGTTACGCACGTTATACTGACGACATTCTCACCACTTCAGACGCGAGACGCGGTACGCAGATGACGCCGCCTACATTACTTCATCGCTTAATGCGAAATACGCGGCAGTCAAGGTGCAGCGCGCCCTTGAAACGCTCCCCGAGTGGCTGACAAAGTAGCGGCTCTCGGTTAATGTGGGTAAGAAACAGGCGCTGATCACCGGATCCGCGCCGCTCCCACCACCCTTGAAATTGCAAGGACCCGACTTCGATTGGTCGCCCCGGGCCAAATACTTGGGTAAGACCATCGACCGCTGGCTCACGATGGTCCACATGTCCGCAAGGTCGCGGAGCTCTCATCCCGCATCCCGGCGCACGTCAAGTTGGGCGTGTACAAACTGTACGCCGCGCTAGCGTGGTTCGCTATCACAAACGAGTCGAGACGTAAATTGCTCCGCGCGCAGAAAACCCTTCCTCGCGGCGGACCATTGTTGATGCTCTTCGTTTCGTGAGGAACGATGTCCTCCATCGGATCTCGGTGTTTCATTACAGCACAAACCGCTCACACAAACAACATGATAGTTTATCCGAATCCGAATCCAGATCTGTGAGCGGGGCGAAAGCCGAGTCGGCATCTCTGTCGCTGATCGTTCTCATTAGGCCTCTCCCAGGGAACTGTGGGCCCCACCTGGTGGGGACAGACCGCCGAGGAGTCGTGAAGAAAGCGGTGCTATGGAATAAGCGTCGTGGCGCGCCTACAGAAATATTCATAGCAACCAATCACACGCATTGAAACGGCGTCAATTACCACAGGCTGTTTAGGTAAACAAATTGAGGGGCCGCATTAGTGGGCCACTGTATAGCCTCCGCGGGCGAGGGGCGAAGCCCCGACCCGCTTGCAACGCCCCCGTGCGGGAGCGTCGCGACATCATGAAAGGGGCAAAAGCTAGCCATAAAAGGTAGGTAGCCCATAAAACTCAATAATTATTTAAATGAAAAAACTTTTAACGTTACATACCTATTGTTTTAGAGAGTGCTTCGTCATGGGTTTAATTTTCATAATTTTCGAGGGTGCTAAAGCCGCTAGTAACGTCAAAATTTTAATGCAAGATAACGGTTGCGAAAATTTTGTTTTACCACTAACTCTGTATTATCTACAGCAGATAAACTGAAAAAGTTACAAGATTTATATCAACTTACTGGTAGGTAAAAGGTCCCACCTCTTCCACCTTGATCTTGCTATCTTCACCACTGATGAACCTCTCAGCATTAGTGATGTTGAAGAGGTAAGCAGAGAGGTGGATACTGTCCACCTCCTTGCTCATGGCTTCATGGATTAATGTGCCGTAGTCCACGCGGGCCGTCTGGGCATGGAATAAATCACCAATCAGCATAAGCATGAAATAAGTGCACGGGGTGAAATTCGGAGTCAGTATCTATTACCGGTTAATGGCAATAGACTCGATAAGATACATGGGACTTAAACATAACAGCAAAATTTGGGTAGGTACGTGTCATGTACAACTCTACATGAGCATCTGGACTGAGGGTCCATATTTTTTTCATGGGAAACTCACTTATAGGGAAATTAGTTAAAAATAGTAAAAACTTAAAGCAAAATTTCATAGGTGAATTAAAATTTTTATGAACTTTATGACTTGGGTTTTCAATACAGACGTTTGCAAAAAGTGGCATACATAGATATAAGAAATATTTCTATGGGCCAGCATATCATAAATCTCGTTTTTTTTTAAATATTTTTGATATTAGTTGAAATTTTCTTAAATCTTTTAAGTTTCCAACTCGTTAGATTAAGACGTTACAGATTTATGATGGTTTAACTGGGTCCCTCAGTCTGTACTGAGGAATCTTAAAAACATGAGTATAAATACATAAATATGCCTTTTATATCTTATAGTTGAATATCTCTATGAATTTGTTAAAAAGAAATAATGGCTCAAAAGATATTGGTTGAAAAGTAAATGAAAGTTTTCTTAAAACATTTGAACTGAGAGCCCAATATTGTCAGCTTTATTGACGGGGTCAATCTCATGTGTCAATTATTTCGCAAGAAAAAAAATGGGCCCTCAGTCTAGATGCACATCACCTCTACCTAACCCTTCTGGGATTACAGCCGTGATGTTATGTTATAAGTAGAATTCGCTGCAATAGTCTATTTTCCGATAGCTATCTAGGAGTACCTAGGAGTGTTAAAGTCAAAGTCAAAGCATTTATTTCGAATAGGCCCTTGTAGAACTTTTGGACGTCAAAATTTACAAAATAAAATAATTGATTCTAGTCACCCCTTTCAAAAGGTAGTTTTCGTATGGAAAAGAATGGGCAAGAAACTACACCGCTACTCTTTTAAAAATTTCACAATATTTTGTATATCTAGTACATTGGTTACATAATTATCTGTGAAAACGATGCACCTAGAATAAAATTACTATACCTACCACAATAGATAAAAAAAATAAAAAATGAAGCAACGACAGATAAATTAATTATGTGATAGATACACGGTGCTCACATATCTACAAACTTATGTAGTAAAAGTAGACGACTTTCGTAGAATTTTGTAATTAATAAGTAAAAAATAAAAATATATAAATTATACAATTAAATTAGCAACCAGTTTGATTTTGTCTAGATTCTAGATTATCCAATGGAGCAGGACCAGCATGTTTTCAAGCATTATTATCTTGGATATAATCCTCTAATTTGTAATATGCTTGTTTACAAAGTGTAGTTTTAAAATGAGTTTTAAATGATATTTCATTTAAATGCAATTTAACACAAGGTATTTTGTTGTAACATATTTTTTTTTTTTGTTTGTATTTTTTGGTTCTTTTTACTTGATTTAATTTGACATTTTTAGTGATTGTACCGACTTTTGATTTTCTAAAATGTATTTGTTTATAAAAACCTTTGATATGTTGTATGCCTTTTGGCAGAACACAGCTCGGATCTTTTGTATAACACCTTCTGTATGTACCCAGTGTTCACGAAATAAATGAATTTGAAATTTTAACATTTAACGCAGGACCCCATAAAAGACGTATGTCAGAGATCTTCTGTTGATTTAATTTTAAGATCTTTAAAACCTTTTATAACAATTGGGGGTTTGTATGCTGAAACCTAAACTCCAAAGGGCATGCCTTAACATTCAAATCGAGGTAAATAGGTTTCTTGTAGAGAAGTGTGTATCATCGCTGTTTGACGGCTTCTACATCGCCACATGTGAACTACTCATCAAAGACCTGACGTCACACAAAATCCTGACGTCAAAATCCTGCATCGCGCAATTAGAGTTTACCGCGCGAATACTATATATTTTTTACGTAGTGTTTTAACATGCCCTGACGTGAAAAGTGTTAAAAAATAAACAATTTTATCAGTTGAAACTCTGCCTGCTTTTGTCCACATGACAAAACAATAGATAAGCTAGTTAAGTTTTCTCGAAAAAAAACAATAATACGGTGTCGGGTTACGACAGATGACGTAATAAGATTGCTTATTTTTGTTTGAAAAAAAGGGGAGGCGTGGTTGTTTTAATTGATTAATGTAAAATAGTGTATTTTAATGTTAAAAACTTAAAAACTTATTGTTTTTTTTTCTGTTATTTTCTTTTTGACGTTAAATCAGAAAAAACCCCTCCCTTGATTTAAATTACTTAACGTTAACAATATATTACGAAAAAAAAATCATAACGATTCCAACGACATAAGCTTATAAACACCTCCCATAGAAAACTTTTGAAATATCGTCATTTTATTCTCAAGTGGACCATATCAGATTACGGTACCACCCAGAAGTGAAGTTACACTTATTACGCCAAAATCGCTAATACGGAAAAAACTCGCTGTTCGTAGCCGCGTATATACGAGTTCGCGTGTTTTAACAAGACATAATTATGTTGCACTGACTCCAAATAAATTGGGATATGTGCCAGGAGAATGAAGATGAAGGGCTTCAGGATCGTCACGATCGTCTTTTATGTATCAGCTTTTGGGCCAACAAAATGTAATAAACTGTAGTGCTATCGACACGAAGAAGACAAAGAAGAAGTATCAGCTTTTGAACTTTTGAACATCCACTGGTGAGCGAGGGCGTCCTCACGAAATATAGTGAACAGTTAAAATGAATATGCTTAGGAAATTCATTGGTGGCAGGTGGGGCTTGATTTTTTACCATCTATTGAAAAATGGTTTAGTTATCATACAAATTATTTTCCGTGTCAATGAGCAATTTTTCCTAGACCGAAATATCTAGCTCAAGAAATGCTGATGGTGAATATATTATAATAGCGGAAGTGTGTGACTTACATAAACAACGATAAGCCGTACCGGGTCCACTATCACGGCCAACAGGGCTGCGGCAAGGCAAGTCGCTCCTAGCACTAAGCTCACTAGGAACTTTACTGAAAAAAAATATCCTCTTTGGTCTAGTGGTCGCAAGCGCTACTGTTGAACATGGGGGGGGTCTTGGGTTCGATTCCCGGGTCGGGCAAAGTTTTATTGGGTTTTTCTATCTGGAAATTTTCAGTAGCAGCCGGAGTATGGATTTGTGCCCGGTTGATGGCAATAGCCTCGCCCCCTATTACATTGGACTTAAAAATAACTGGCGAAATGTGGGTGAACCCAACTTTGTCAAGACTACCATAAAATAGTAGGAAAAGGAAACTTTGACCTTTATCGCTGGGTGAATGTCGTAAATGACGTAATGCATGAGATGTGACACAGTTGCATTTCATAACTCCTTATTATAATGTAGGTTGTATAGTCATTCATCCTTTTTGAAGTAACAAGCAGGTGAAATATACTGCATTTGAATCTAAGCTCTAGAGCTATCGACTTAAGTATTTAAGTAATTAATGATCAATTTCATTAAACTTACATTTCGTCGCTCTATTCCACTCATGGCTTCCTTCGGCGACGTACCCCATTTTCAGTGCGTCTTTCATCTGTTTAGATAATAATTAAACACCGCGTTAAACATACCCTCGAGTTCTGAAACAAAAATAAATATTACAGTGTGAATTTAGGTAGTTCTCTAAAGGCTGACGCACATTTGGGCAGGCTACACATTACATTTTGTATGACCCATGGGCTGGCAAACGACAGGCGGGCCGCAGCTTGCTTTCCGTATTGAAATGCGATGCGCTGCAGCCCGATGCGACTGTAATGTACGCTTGCCGTTTTGTGATAAGACAATACTAATAGTGATAAGACAATTCCAGGAAAAATTCAACAACGTAAAAAAGTAAAAAAAAGTAAAATATGTATTCTAAGTACTAACAACAAAAATGACATCAGAAATATTGGCGAAAATACTCTTCACAAACATTCAAAAAACATATGCCATTATATACGGACAAACTGTAAAACAGAACAACTGCGATATAGAAACGAAATAAAAACATTTAAAATGAAATACTTCTGTATAATAATAATAATAGGAGAGGAAGACTTTAAAACTACAAAGATATTGACGAATTTATCAGTGGTGTTAAAAAATACGACTTATTGACAATAGACATCGATACAACACCTAATGAAGAACAATTGGACACTCATTTTTTTCTATGACAACTATGTAAATATAGTACCTACACCAAAACATTGCAGGATTGCTAAATAAATCTGACGCACTTTCCGTATGCCTAGATGAACTCATGGTGAAGAATATTAACATTGACGTAATTTGCATAACTGAGCATTTCATGATGGCTGGATATGAACAGTATCTGTCAATCTCTAACTACGATCTAGCTACATGTTTCAGTAGAACAGACATAAAAAGAGATAAAGATATAGATTTAGAGAGAGAGATTGATAAAAAAAGGACATCATTGGAAGGAAATTACTGAAGTTACGAATTTAGCAATAAGTAGCACATTTTTTTTTTTTTGCTTTGAACTAATCCATATTGACACCATTGTAATCTGCATTTATAGAGTCCCAAATGCAAATAACTTAACAACTGTTTTTGAGCGTCTGTATAAATTATAACAGTTTAAAAATAAAGAAAAATAAACGAAATATTGTAATATAGGTGGTGACTTTAACATTGATACTTTGAAGCGTAATAATACAACACTAGATTGAGAATGTCTTTTGCTCAATTTCAATTTTAAATTAGTAATTAATCAGCCAACCAGACTATCCAGTAAAATATGCATGGACAATTTTGCGCATAATCTAGGTAAAAAATGTAAATATGACATAATTCATGTTGCTTTATCCGACCACACCTGTAAAATTCTCAAGTGTTCGGTGAAAATAATGTGTTTTAAAGCATTGGTACATTAAACGCCGCGACTACAATATAGAAAATATGAATAAGGTTAGGGGAATGTTTAAAAATTGTTTCTCTATCGGAAATATGTATATAACTTGATGATCCGAATACAGCTTATAATTTTTTTTATTTATTAAAACTTTATGCACAAGTAAAAATAAAATACCGTACAAAGGCGGACTTAATGCCTGAGGCATTTTCTACCAGTCAACCTTAGGGTGATGCAGAGACAAAACATGGCAGGTGCAACACAAGTTAACACATCAAAATTCTTAGGTTTAACAATTGACAAAACATTTGATTGGAAAACACACACAGAGGAGCTAACCAAACGAATTAGTAAGTCTGCCTATGCTCTGTATAAACTTATCGCAGTGTCAGTGTATTGACATTTTAGATTTTTATTTTTTTCTCTTTTTTATTGACATTGGTTTCTATTGATATTTATTATTTATTCATTTGTATTATGAAATAAGTGTTTTTTTTTTGTACTTGTTACTATCCAAGCTTATTTAATTTAATTATTATGACTTGTCTGGCTTGAATATGTACTTAATTTCAAATATTTGTACGGTCTCTGGCATAACATAGCGAACTCTTTATTATCTTTATACCATTACTATTGTGTCGTGATGGCCCAGTGGTTAAGGCCTCGCCTCTCATGCACGAGGTTGTTGGTTCAAATCTGGGCAAGTACCAATGTGACTTTTTCAATTCATATGTACTTCCTGAGTTTATCTTGGACATTACTGACATCGGTGAAGGAAAACATCGTGAGGAAACCTGGACTTATAGTTAATATTATGTCTGAAATCACCAACCCGTCTTGAGCAAGCGTGGTGATCAATACTCGTGCCTTCTCTATATGAGAAGAGGCCTTTGCCCTGCAGTGGGACAGTAACAGGCTGGTATTATTATTATGTCGTTTATTTGCTTTCGTTCTCATCATTTACATTTTTAAATATTTCTTAAATAAACTATATAAAAAAAGAAAAAACATTTAAAAATATAAAAAATAGTGTTCCGCCGGTGTCGGGAGCAGGGTCCAAGCTACCGGTGGTTAGGGCTGCAGAGATAGGAACCTCCTCACAATGCGAGCCGTATCGAGAAGTACTGCCTTCTGGATCAGGCCCTTAATCCAACCGCCTAACGAGAGCCTCGAGAGATGTTGGTCGAGGTTTTCGGCCATCAGGCCATTGGCCGTTACGACAATCGGCACAATGATAGCCGAGTTCACATTCCACATGTCGACAACCTCGTGTGCTAAGTCGAGATATTTTATTTGTTTCTCTTTCTCAGCTTTCACGAGGTTCCCGTCATGTGGAATGGTAACATCGACTATCATTGCGCGGCGCGCTAATCGGTCTATCACCACTATATCAGGCTTATTGGCAACAATAGTCCTGTCAGTAATGATAGACCGATCCCAGTACAACGTGACATGGTCTTTTTCAAGAACTGGGTCGGGCACATACTTGTAGTACGGTACCTCAGAATCTGCAAGTTCGTATTTCAAAGCAAGTTGCTGGTGAATAATCCTGGCCACTTGGTTATGCCTGTGCAAGTACTCGCCGTTAGCCAGACGAGAACAACCAGAGATTATATGTCTGATGGACTCACCCGGACGGTGGCATGCCCGACACACGTCAACCGTCCCGTCCTTCATAATATGTCTCCGGTAGTTATTCGTTAAGATAACTTCGTCCATAATTGCACAGACAAAACCTTCAGTTTCCCCGAAAAGTTCACCAAAACGTAGCCAGGATACGGACGCTAGGAAGTCTACACCGGGCTCATGAAGAGCCCGATAGAAGCGCCCGTGAAGCTCCTTGCTTTGCCATACCTCTTTGCGGTCATCTGTAGTAAGTACCACAGGCTTGTGCCAGTTCTCTTTAGCCATGGACAGTGGGGTGAGCCCCTTGTCCACTGCCACCACATCACGGTGCATACCCACATCGGTTTTTAAAAAATATTCTCTGAGATTGCACACCTCCCGGTTGTGGAGGGTCTTCGCATTTAAAAAGCCTCGACCCCCGCACTTCCGCGGGATGTACAACCTCATCACAGATGATCGTGGGTGATGCATCCGGTTTGCGGTCAGCAGTGTACGGACCCTCCTATCCAGGGCGTCAAGTTCGGTCTGAGTCCATTTGAGTATGCCGAAAGAGTACATCAAAAGCGGCATGACCCAACCGTTGAAGGCGCGCACCTTGTTTCCGCCCGAAAGAAGACTAGTTAATACCTTCTTCAGGCGACCAAAGAAGCGCTCCTTCAACGATTGCTTCATGTCAGTAACGTTGATGCCTAACGCTTCCGACATACCCAAATACTTATAGCTTTCGACTGTGGAGAGGGATCTAAGGTGTATGGAGTCCGAAAGTTGAGTTCCCTCGGATTCCATAATCTCCCCTCGCTTTACATGCATGACTGCACATTTGTCCACACCAAATTCCATCCTGATGGCGCTACTGAATGTTTCAGTTACCTTCAGTAGCTCCATCAGTCGCAATTTGTTGGGGGCAAAGAGTTTCAAGTCATCCATATAGAGGAGGTGAGATATGACCTGACCACCTCTCCTCAACCGATAGCCCAGACCTGAATCCTCCAGCAGTGTGCTTAGAGGATTCAGGGCTAAGCAGAACCAAAGTGGACTCAAACTATCGCCCTGAAATATTCCCCGTTTAATCCATACAGGCTCATCATTCCCCTGGATCTGTCGACATCCTGGATAGCGAAGGACCGTCCTCCATTGCCCCATACACGACATCAGGAAGGTGCGCAGAGTTGCGTCTATCTTGTACAATTCCAGCACCCTCATGAGCCATGTATGTGGCACCGAGTCGTAGGCCTTCTTATAGTCTATCCAGCATGTCGACAACTCCTTGCGGGATCGACGAACCTGTTGGCTTATGGCCATGTCGATGAGGAGTAGCTCCTTAGTACCGCGGGACCCGTTCCTACATCCATTTTGAGAGGCAGAAATAATTGAATTACTGTCAATATGTGTGTTGATTTTCGCTCTCAGAATGGATGTAAGAAGTTTATAGACCGTCGACAAACATGTAATCGGTCTATAGTTCTTGGGTTCCGCAGGACTACCTGACTTATGGAGCAGGTGGGTAACGCCTGTTGTTAGTGACTGTGGTAGCGACCCAGACTCTAAGGATGACTGGAATTGAGATGCTAGGCGAGTGTGCGAACTAGTCAGCCATTTTAACCAAAAGTTGTGCAGTCCGTCCGGTCCCGGTGATTTCCAATTCGGTAACGGACGGACTGCTCTGGCTACGTCTAATGGCGTGATAGACACAGGTTCCATTTCTGGGATAGCTTTACACACTCGCTCGACATCCTTCATCCAGCCAGCCTCAGTGTGACAGACGGGCACCGACCAGATGCTGCGCCAGAATGCACTCGTGGCGGCATCATCCGGGCGGCACACGTCTGTCACATTTCGTTCAGGTCGCTCCCAAGCTCTATATACCCACCTCTCATCGCTCTGGAACATGCGATTCTGCGTGTATCGATCAACCCGCCGCTTATACCGCCGAATACGGCTCGCCCATGCACAAACTTTCTGCTTCAGGAAGTCGATGCGCTCTGTGACACGGGACATGTATTCTTGAGGGCTGATTCCAGTCCCCGAGAATGCCCGTCTCACAAAACGCATTACTCGTGGTCGTGTATTGCCCTTCCTGAAGCAGTATAGTTTGCCGATGAGTACCCTGGCCCCATCGATACGTCGCTCGATTCTGCACTGCCAGGCTGGTACGGCTGGTTTTGGTCGAGTAGCTCCGTCACAGTTTGGGAATTTGACGTTAGCTAAACGACATGCCGCAACAGCCCCACAGTACAGAATCGAGTGAGTATCAACGAGATCCTCGCTGCTCTCGAAAAAAATTCTAAGCTGCGAGTCCAAGCTACACACCAGCGCCCTATTTTTTTTATGCATAGGTAGGCGTGGTAATCGGGGTCTAAGATCGGTCGGAGTGTACCTATACTCGCGAAGCGCATCCTCCAGTGCGCTCCTCAATCGGACGTTGCACTGGCTACTTACTGTGGTAACCCTATCATGCTCCTCTTCAACACCACTATTGGACCGCGGCGGGATTGCATCAATAGGTGACACTTGTGCCGCGGTTTGTGCCGGAGTTGAGATGATATGGTTGCTCAGTACCTCTGAGCGCAGCCTATCAAGTGCGGCATCGTCCAACCTATGATTGCGTTGGATGACACGCACCTGATCCGACAGTCGTTGGGCCGAGACGTTGACGGTTGGCTCTAGTTCCTGAAACAGAGACAGCATCCTAACACGGTACGCAGTGAGGTTAGTTCCTCCCTCTGTAGACCCGTAATATGCGCGCATGACGTTCTCGTTCATAGACTGAGTCCATCTCATGCGCTGCACACAACCACCGGCAGCGGGGACCCGGCTCGGGGCCAGTTGGCCCCTAAGTCCCAAGCTTCTCGGTGGCCGGCCTCTCCCCTGCCGACGTACAGGTGTTGGCGACGTCGGCGGGGAAAAATACTCGTCACTCGAGCTCGACGCAACTACCGCGGCCGGTGTCGTCACAGCGCTCACGATGGGGCTGGGTACCGGCGGCGGCGAGGCGGAGCTGAGCGACGAGTCCGGAGGTGGTGGGCGTGCTCGTGCAGCAGATCTCGTCAACATTTAGTCTTCATTCCGTTTTCATAGCTTTTATTGGAGGTGACATCTGTCACTTCACCTCCGCTGTGGTATTTTTTCATTAAGTAGGTCTATTTCTGTGGTTCATTTTGTTATTTATTTTTATGTTTTATTTTGATTTAAAGGTCTTGGGCTTCTTTTCGGGTTCTGATATAACAGAAAAAATACTGCGTCGTGAATAATTAATAATAATAATAATTCATTATTATTATTATTATTACTATTGTACCTCTATTCGTATTATTTATTCGTATTGTACGTTTACCTCTATTCGTATTGTACCTCTACTCGTATTTTAAACAAATGAATAAATGACTTATGACTTAATTTTAAGAGATATTTATATTATGGGATTCAAATACAGTCAGAGTTCGTTACTTGATGTAACATTTATTTTAGTCTTTATTTCATTAAAATCGGTCTACAGATCAAAAGTTACTACAATTTAAAGTTACTAACAATATCGTGGTCAATGACCGCGCTAGAGTATTTCAAATTTTTAAGATATTTAGAAGTTAGACATTTAAAATCATCAATACCTGTTTAGCCTATAGGTATATATAATAAAATACAAATGGCATTTAATAATCTGTCTGTCTGTCTGTTACCTTTTTAATCCTTAACGCCATGCCATACAACGATACGTCCATAGTAACCGTTTGACTTATCTATATATCTATAAAAATCAATGCCACTTTTCGTTGTAATTTTATAACTCAAGAATGGTTGGGCCGATTTAGCTGATTTTGATTTTGAAATGTTTGTCATAGTCCAGGGAAGGTTTAAACGGTGAGAAAATTAGGGTAGGGTAGGTAGGGTAGGTAGGTAGGTAGGGTAGGAAGGGTAGGTAGGGTAGGTAGGGTAGGTAGGGTAAGTAGGGTAGGTAGGTTAGGTAAGGTAGGTAGGGTAGGTAGGGTAGGGTAGGTAGGGTAGGTAGGGCAGGTAGGGTAGGTAGGGTAGGTAGGGTAGGTAGGGTAGGTAGGGTAGGTAGGGTAGGTAGGGTAGGTAGGGTAGGTAGGGTAGGTAGGGTGTGATCACTGAACAGTGCTCTTGTATTGTAATTTTTTGCTACTTGGATCCTTTTTTGAGAAATTAAAAGAAATACTACATAATGTTAAGACCAATTTAGCAAAAACGACTCAACCCCACATTTTTATCCAATCACTCGAAAAATACGTCAGTCTATGTAATACAACTTGACTCATAAAAATATTAGTATATTTGCCCAGGTGACAATCTTACAAAATATTCCAAATACAACATCATTGCAGCAATTCACACTCTATACTTAAAACCTCGATAACTTAAAAATAACTTTTTGTGGGTTGAATCCTTTCTGCTAATCTTCGTCCAATTATAACCTGAATGACGTCAATTTAGGGATTGAAAAAGACGTAAATAAACATATTTTTTCATTAATATGCGTCAGTAGTTATAAAAAAAAAACGCTAAACAGATAAATACATTGTTTTTCCCAGCGTACCGCGGGTTATACAGATATTAAATTAGCCTTCTTCTTTTCTTTTTTTTTTTATTAATATTTTTGTACGTTTGTTTGTCTGTTGGTTTGGAAGTATATTCCAGATTGGCGCAAAAACGGCTGAACGGATTTGGCACACAGATAGTTTATAAACTGGATTTTCACATACTTTTCTCCCCGTTAGTACATTCCCGTGGGATATTTTCCGACATCCATGCGGGCAAAGCCGCGGGCAAAAGTCGTCTTAAAGTATTTTTTGTATCACCACCTGATATAAAAAATACTTTGACCTGATACTAACAACCAGGTAATCCAACTGATGGTAACAAACGGTAATCACAGCTTTTGGACTTCTGCTATGGCAGAGGCATCGCAGCTGGCAGTGGCATCTGTATTTCTGTGTTATCTGGTGTGCCAGTTTGCAACTATACTCGTACGTGCAACAGTAACCCTTCATAGCGGAACTCAGCATCCCAGCTTGGCGGCAGTAATATGTTATGGTGGTAATACTTCCCCGGACGAGCTTAATCTATGTTTTTTTATTTTATTTCATGTCTTAGTCATGACGTGCGACACAGGCTATACGAAAGCCGAAAAAAATTGACATCACTATCCTCAGACCAAATGGTTTTTTATTTGGTCTGCGTCAATATTTTGTTTATATCTTTTTAGTTGGCGTTTTTGTCGTATTTGTTTACAAACTTCGACACGCATGGATATAACACTAGCTTCCGCCAGCGGCTTCGCTCGCGTGGCAACTTTATTAATTATAGCCTATGTTACTCAGTACAATAGAGGTTGAAAAACTACTAACTGCAAGCCGCGGCGCGCCCGGCCCTGCCGCACAAAGGATTTCAAAGCAAATGAAGACGCCAAAGTACGTGCCGCGTGGCAAAAGCGCGGCCATACCGCCGTCATAGTGTGTAGAAGCCATTACCATGGATTCAGTACATGATTTTGAACGCCCCGTTGAAATTTTTCGTCGGTAATTAAAAAAAAAATCTGCTGTTCCATACATTTGACCGCATTTGACCGGTGGTTGCACTTTTCTATGAAACAGCAGATTTTTTTAATAACCGAAGAAAAATTTCAACGTGATTCAGATTCATGTATTGAATCCATGGTAACAGTTTTCACGTCGATGTATGCTACCCTGTATAACATTCTAAAGGTGAAATATTTTTTTAAATCGGTCCAGTAGTTTTTGAGTTTATTCATTACAAACAAACATACAATAAATCAAGTCTTTGCTCTTTATAATATTAGTTTAGATTATTGAAACTGCAATATATTCACATAGGTATGATAATCTATTAGGGCTTCCAAACAAATATACAAATATTTTATAGATGTATGTATGTATGTTTGTCAACGCATTTCTCCGAAACTATTAATCGGATTGTGGCCATTTTTTTATTGGCTTACATTTACTTCAACTTATGGACCAGTGAAAGTTATGGACTAATACGTGTAAGTGTGACGGCCTGGCTTATTGATAAGAGCTACGAGTGTGGTGTCAAAAGGGAAAACATCTTAAAGCCGTGGACAAATTCTAGTGCCTGTAAGAAAATACAAAATGGCCGAAACCAAACTGGCATCACGGTACAAATCCGCGGCGAAAACTAAAAATGTGAATGTATGTTGGTGGTTATAAAATTTCCTGTCATTTGTTTACATAGCAAGTAGTGGTATACGAATAGGGAATATGCACGTAATTCAACACATCCATTAAAAATATACAAAGTCAAGAAACAATTTGCTATTTTTTTACATTTTTTTATGCAGTACTTATTTTACCATTCATTATTTTATGTTGCGTTTTTGCTGGAACGGAACGCAAACTCAAAAAGCGTGGTCTTCGACAATGCCAGAAGTGACGACAAAACTATGTGAATAAAAATATATTCTTTGCAAAGATGCTTGAAATCACACTGAGGTAAGTAAGTGCAATTTCTGATTGAATAAAGCCACACCACAACTAAAACGTGAAAAATAACTTTAATTTCGGAAGTCGGTGCCAAAAAACGAAAATACAGAACCAAAAACGCGGACTTCCGAAATAAAAAATAAAAATCACTTTCTAGTGTTTTTTTGGAAGTCAGTGGTTTTTTAGGGTTCCATAGGCAACAAGGAACCCTTATAGTTTCGCGATGTCCGTCTGTCTGTCTGTCTGCGGCTTAACTCAGAGACTCTTAGTAATAGAAAGCTGTAATTTGGCATGGGTATAAGTACATATTATTCACGCCGACAAAGTGGTAAAATAAAATCTTGAAAAAATTTACGGCAGTAGTTTATATAACCAAATTAAATGGAAAACTATCACTGCTGCAGCTAAGTAGACTCTTCAAGTCAACGAGTAATAATCGACCAACTTACACTTTCAGTTGCAAAAACATGTTCTCCCATACATTTCATAAGGGAGCACTTTTTTTCAACTAAGTACTGTGTTAAGGTTCTTCTTGAGATACTCGTACATTCATCCCAACACACATGGCCGGATTTTGTTTAACTTTCTTTTTTAATGCACTGTAGCTATCGATCATGGCCATGGCACATCTACCAAGCTTCAATAGAACAGGGCTAGTCAGTCACGCACGACTGCTACGTGCTGGTTGAGCTAAGGGCGAAAACAACCACATAGTGGGACATGATGAACAATACTATTCCATTTACGATACCGCTAGACGAGATATAAACGATAGCCTAAATAAAACTGTGCTGTTAGATTTTAAATTTTCGGTGTTGAGCTGGACGTGGAAAATCCAACAGCTTGATTTTATTTAGGCAGTCATTTAGGTAACCTAGTATTAGTGAAAACGGTGATATTTCTGTAAAGGATAGCTGACAGGTGACAGTAGAAACAGACAAATTTGAGGGATGGGAGGCCTTTGCTGGCAGTGTATCGATACAAGCAACAAAAAACCGGCCAACTGTGAGTAGGACTCGCACACGATGGGTTCTGTACTGCCATAAAATATTTAGCAAAAAACGCCGAAAAAAATCACGTTTCTTGTATGGGGACGTCCTTTATTTTTAACTTATACATTTTTATTATTTCTATAGCGGCAATAGAAATCACAATCAGTGAAAATTTTCTGTCAACCTACAATTACGGTTCCTGAAATACAGCCCGCTGTCAGACAGACTAGGGTCACAGAATAGGGTTTCGTTTGGCACCCTTCGGGTACGGAACCCTAAACATAACACCTCTCTAACTCAATTTTAAGGCATTTATTTCAATTACTTAATTAAAACATTTACAGGCACTTTTAAATTGTTAGACGAGAGTCTAAGGAGAAAATTCCACAACACAAGGCATTTTCTGCCAGCCCGTTAGCTGACGACTGTGAGAAATGGAATGGCATTTCAATTCTCAGAAGTCATAGCAATAATCATATACTTACTCAAAAGAGTGGGTTACTTATAAATAATTAAATAAATCAATTTTAAGAAAAATTTAGATTTGTATGGGTAGGTACTTACATTCATTAATAAAACTTAAAACCGGATCGAGAATTATTATTTTTTCGTTGCACTCACAAACTCATGTCACAAGATTGACCAAACTACCTGAATTAAGTCAGTGGGTACAGCAGCTTAGTCTTATATTATGGCGAAGTACTAATACTAGCCTTTGCTCGCGGCTTTGCCCACGTGGAGGTCGGAAATTACCCACCGGAACGTACTGCAGGGATCAAAATTATTCTATGTCCTAAACCATGGCAGGATGTTTATCATCAAAATCCGTGCCCCCATGGAGAGAGTAGTTGAATATACATTACAGCTTTTGCCCGCGACTTCGTCCGCGTAGAAGTCGAAAATGGTTCTAACAGGATTTTTTATTGGTTTTTTACGTTATCAATTTTGTTATCTTATTTTATATAAATTACGCGTCACGTTGTTTGTCCGCGATGGACTACTAAACTACTTAACCGATTTTAATGAAATTTTGTGAATGTGTAGGTATGCTTGGTTCCAGGTTGAAAGATAGGATAGTTTTGGACCCGATAGGGGGCGCTCCGTGCGACGTAGGGGCGGGTCGCTAGTAACATATAAATTATTATGTTAAAATGTTTGAATACTTATAAAACATAACAATCTTTATTATAGTGTAGGGATTTAAAGGTTGAACATAAAAATAAAATAAAATTTTGTTAAATAAATATATTTTCTGAAGACGAAGCTCAGTTACACGGGGGTATATTTTTTTTTTTTACAACGATATCGATATACTACACCTACCGCAGCATTTCTTTGTAAACAATATTTTTTGTTTTTCCTTCGGGTGCTAGAATCACCAGGCTACTCTGTGTGTTTACTCTGGAACATGCCACATACAACTGGCCGTGGGAGAAGCAGCTTTCCCTCAAATCTACTCTCGCTACCTTAAGAGTTTGACCTTGAGCTTTGTTTATGGTCATTGCGAAGCAGACTTTGATGGTAAACTGCACTCTCTTGAATTCGAAGGGGTAATTTGATGGTGTTAAGGGAATCCTAGGAATAAATGCACGATGAGGTGTAGAGGCAGTTTTGCTAAGTACCTGGTACTTGTTGATAGGCCTACACTGTCCTCTCCTACCTTTTAACACTGTAAAACCATTTACTTTTAAAAGAGTAACCGTGGAGTTTCTTGCCGACTCTTCTCCATAGGAAACGACCAATTGGAACCGTGCACGTAGCTTCTGACGTTTCATAAGTGCCCTTGTAGGTTTATGTGAATTAAAATATTTTGAATTTTTTGAAAACGTTCGTTCCCGTGGGATAACTACAGGGATTAAGAAGTATCCTATGTCCTAACTGACTGTCTGAGTTTCTTTCGCCCTTTCTTCGCAAAGTAGTCAGATAGGAAACGCCTAACTCATCTACCAATTTTTTTAATTTTTTTATATGACGTTGAAAAGTGATTCCGATATCCTATTTACAGAATAAACAATTTAATTTAATTTATTTTCATAACCCAAGTCATTCGATATGGCCATGTCCGGTCATGGCCTATCCGGTATGCCTTTCATCCAAATCCATTTAGTCGTTAAGGAGCAAAAAGGTAACAGACAGATAGACAATAAATGCATTTTTTTAATAAATATGTTAAACAGGTATTTATGATTTGTAATTTATAAATGTCTTACTGAAAAATTATAATAATGAATTTTAATTGCTATTGACTGTCCATGACTTTTATTTTTTGTTCGCTTTAATAAAAAAAAAAAAAAGGGTCTAATTGAATGCGAACAATTACTTGAACATGTTGTCAGTCCCTTAAAATCTTCCCAGAGAGCCAAAACTACCAGATTTGGATGTGGTTTTTGTTTCCCTGCTGAATTCAAAGCACTCTTGCGCGTCATTCAAACACATGAAAAAAATGGTCAAAGTCAAGGACAAGCGTATTTTGTATATTATTGATAATTATTTTGTGTTAGTCAATCCATTTTTTGTCTGTTCGTTTTTTGGCATTTTAGACTGACCTAAGTCAACGCTGTTTTGTTTTGTAATTCATATTTTTTTAATCCTAACTAATATTATAAATGCGAAAGTGAGTTTTTTTATTTGTTACGCTTTTACGCTAAAACGGCTGAACAGATTTGGATGACCTGGGTAGGACATGGGCTACTTTCCATCCTGAATCGCAGATGAAGTCGCGGGCAACAGCTAGTATTGTATAACTTAAGAAGATTTTGCTTTAATTAAGTATGTGAATGTCGAGTATTCCTGTAATTGGTCTGTACATCAGAATACGAGTACCTACGATTTTTTATTAATTAATGTAAAATGCATAATTATACTGTTGGCGTAACTATTTGAAATATATAAATAAATTTACCTACATGTTAGCAGAGTTATTGTGTGACCAATATAAGTAGGGTGCGTTTCATATGTATGAAGCTGATGGGAACCTATCCTTTTCGTACATATACCGAAGTTACAACTGCAATCGAGTTTCAAATAACATGATCGAGACAATCGAGTCCTGACCGTTAATGACTAAAAGCCCTGAACCATCGCACTGATTGATCCAAGAGCCGTGGATCAGAAACGATAGAATAAGCGGTCTCGGTAACATCGGAGGTAAGCTAATTCTCAACACACACAGCTCAGACAAACAAAAACCTACGCCTACATCCACAAAGAAATTCCTATCACACCATTTACTCAATTCTGTTCTGGAGACCTGACAGCTGTTGCTGTGGGCTCCAGACCGAAGGTAACGTTTCAGATGTTGTACTGGCCTTGGTACACATGCCAGGTTAGGTCGCAGAATGCCTACCAAAAGAGATGGCCAACCCACAATTAGTAGAATACACCGTGATAAAACTATTAGAATACCTAACCGAAGCATACCATGAATGCTGTAAACCAAGAGCGCCACAAACCAGGAGCGAGAGGAAGTCCTAGTGAAATGCAGAACTTGGTAAGCTGTGCGGATTTCACCAGTGAAATTGAACGCGTTCAGAACATCTTAACGCATTCAAGAGCTGTGAGTGTACAATATTTCATAACAATTTTGACACAGACAGCTCTTGCACGCGTTTTAGAAATGCTGATCGCGTTCAGTTTCATTGGTAGAGATGCACTACAGCAATTCAACCAAGCCAAAAATAATAGACTCCTGGACGACTGGGAGCGATACAAAGAGACCCAATATACATTCAAAAAGCAAATCAGAACTGCCAAGAGAACAGCATGGCGGAAATTCTGTGAATCCATCGAGATAAATAATGAAGCCGCAAGGGTAAGGGCCAATCAACCAATCGGGACCGAATTCTCGGCGCGCTGAAAAAACCCGATAACTCATACACACTAAGCGACTATGAAACTAGTCGACACTCACTTCCCAGACTGTAAACTGCCAGAGAACAGAACTTGGGAGGCTGAACCACAGTGGACCAAATCAAAACACTCAATGACAAAAGATAATTCACCGTAGGCTACGCCGATGACATAACCATAATAATAAGTGGCACCTACGAGCACACTCTATGCAATCTTGAAAATAATAGTGGACTCGTGCGAAGCCTTGAAAATAATTAGTGGACTGGTGCAATAAACACCAACTATGTATCAGTGAACCCTAAAAAAATCGAACTATTTTTTTTACAAAAAATGGAAATTGGCGACACTATAACTACCACGATTCTTTGGAACAACCCTTTTTTTTGTTTTTTTTTTTTGGGTGGGAAATCATCGAATGACTCCTCCCGCCCTGGGCGGAGCGAGAGGGACTGTCAGACTTTTACTGACTAAAACCCACCCGTGTTCCTTCCGTTGCCTGTGTGCCGGGGGGGGCCGCGATATCCCTTTCAGACAAACCCGCAACCCCAGCAGGCATTGGTCAGTTGGTGCTGACATCCCTTTGAGGCGCGCGTGGAACACAACGCGCCGTCGACCCGGGCCTGGTCCTTATCGGACGGTGAGCTGCCCATCGCTCACCATCCGCAGGCCCGCGCCTACGGTGGCCGGAAGTCAGTTCGTGACTCCCGACGCCCGGGGCGTCTCCTGCGGCGACTAGGGGCGCGAGGGCGTGCAGCTTGAATCTCCCTCGCACGCTCCGCCTCCTCCTTCGCGAGCATAACTGCTTCGCAGAAGGAGGTGATGGCCTCCCATGCACTCTCGCTCCGGACCATGACCTGGACCAGGGCCGGACGCGAGAGATCGCCGCCGCCGATCGCCTCCGTAAGGACACGGCGGTGCTCCGCCTAAGCCGGGCAGACTTCCACTGTATGCTCCACCGTGTCCTCCGGGCGATCCACACAGTGGTGACAACCGGGCGTTTGCTCCCGCTTTATTCTGAACAGGAACCTCCCGAAACAACCGTGTCCGGTGAGGACCTGCGTCAGGCGGAAGGTGAGGCCGCCGTGGCGCCTCTCTAGCCACTCCTCAAAGAGGGGATTTATCGCCGCAATTGTGGCGTGCCCAGCGCTGGGTTGCGACAATCGCACTCTCCATGCCGCCATGAGATCCCGCCGGAGCTCTGTCCGCTGTGCCGTGATTTCTCGCGGCAGCGGAGTTACACCCCGGCGTTTTGCCTCCTCGCGCAACTCCCACATGTGCGCGAGGACCTTTGCCTCCAGATCCCATGGCGGTAGTCCGGGCAAGGAGGCTCTCCACCTCGCGGGAGACCGTGCGGTATCCCCGGACCAGCCTAATGGCCATGACCCTTTGGGACGCGTTCAACCGCTGGGCCGGTCGCAGCCTCAATGAACGCGCCCACACCGGTGCCCCGTAAAGGGCCATGGACCGCACGACCCCCGCGTAGAGCCTCCGGCAGGAGGCGTTTGGACCCCCTAGATTGGGCAGAAGCCGCTTCAAAGCAGCCCCAGCCCTATCCAGTTTGGGAGCCAAACGTCGGAAGTGCTCCACGAAGTTCCACCGGCTGTCGAGGACGAGTCCCAGGTACTTCATCGTCGACTCGACACCGATGTGAACCCCTCCCGCCGTTATCTAGGAACCCGACAGTGGCGCGTTCACGAGGACCATAGAAACACATGGCCTTAGACTTGTACAAGGCCACCTCGAGCCCCAGTTGCCGGATCCTATCGACGATTGTCGCAACCCAACGTGTCGCCAGTTTGGCCGCCGGCTCATGCGGCCTCCCCTGCACCAGGACCAGCGTGTCGTCAGCGTAACAGAATACGCTGACGCCGCTAGGGAGGTCGGCGCGCAGCACCCAGTCGTAGCCGATGTCCCACAGATGCGGCCCCAGGACCGATCCCTGTGGGACACCGCACGACATCTCTCGCCGGTTCCACTCGCCGTGGTGACCGGGGTAGATGACGGCCATGTCCGTCAAATAGGCCTCGACCACTCGACAGAGGTAGGTCGGCATCCGTACCCGTCGTACGTCGTACAGCTCCGCCTCAATGGCTTGGAGCCTGCGGTGCCTGGAGTACCGGTGGCGCGCATCAACGCACGCCGCGCGTAAAGCGCTAAGCTCACGCGACCACCAGTACACCTGGCGCTGAGCACGTCCGGGCTGGAGCCGGGGCATTGCCACGTCACATATTACGGACATGGCCTCCCGGAACCACCCCGCCTCGTCGTTGATGTCGGCAGGCCTGTCCGGTGATGACATCCAGGCCTGCACGATCGAGGCTTCCAGGAGGAGCTCCCGGTCCAGCTGCTTCAGCGCCCACCGCGGACCACTCGGGGTCTGTCGGACCGGCGTGCCCGAGGTCTGGGCGGAGACGTCAAACCGGATGTACCGATGATCGGAATAGGTCTCCACCCCCTCCATTACGCGCCAGTCGATGACACGCGGTGACAGAGCGGGGCTAGCGAACGAGATGTCCACCACTGATTCAGCCCACATCCGCACACACGTGGGGACAGAACCCCGGTTTAGGACGACCAGGCCCGTCTCCAGAGCCCAGTCCTCCACCATCCTGCTCCGTGTGTCCGTATACCAGGAACCCCAAGCCACGTTCTTGGCATTGAAGTCCCCGAGGACGATCACGGGGAGGGGATGGTACCCGACGACGATGACTCTCAACTACCCAAGGGAGTTGTGGAACTCGGCGAGAGTTCGGTTCGGGGAGAAGTACGCTCCTACCACGACAATCTCCCCAAACCGTGCTGCCACGCAACCCGGTCCCCTCTTGACGGCCTTGAGGGCAGGGTACCGGCGGCGGCCAACGAAATTATGGTCACTGAGCTGCTCAGGTCCTCCACCCAGTCATCCCTGGGCGGGACAAAGTACGGCTCAGCAACCACGGCGATATTAATCGACCACTGCGCCATGCTCTGGAGCAACAGATCCTGAGCGGCGGCGCAGTGGTTGATGTTCGCCTGGAGGGCCATTAATGGCCCCCTGTGATGGCCCTGCCGCGGTGCTAGCGGCGACGATGACGCCGGTAGAGGTGGCAAGGGCAGCGGCAATGGTGGCGGTTGCGGCGGTGACGGCGGTGGCGGAAGGCTTGCCCCTGCCCCTGGATTTGGCAGGTGGAGCGCAGGCCTTGCTCCCAGTCCGGTGATCGGCCGGCTTGCCAGCCACCGCACGTGCATAACAGTGCGGCGTGGCATTGCACGAGCCGACCTTGTGACCGGGCTGACCACAGCGGAAGCATTCCTCGCTGCGATCCACCTCCGAGGTGCACTGTGCTCCCACGTGGTGCCCCACCCGGCAGCGGAAGCACCTCAGTGGTCTGGATTCCAGCAGTTTCACCTGCGCGGATACCCAGCCCACCCGGAGCCTTTAGCCCTCCCCGGCTATCTTTTGGGCCGCCGACACGGGGCATGCCCAGGATGTCGTGCAGGCCCAGGATGCGCATGTCAACGCACTTGGTGGGCCTGGAGACTCGGGCTTCCTCCGCATTGAAGGACGCCCTGGGCCTCTCGGCCAGGACGTCAGCGGTCGGGCCACTGGCCGCACCGGGGATCTCCAGCATCCGAACCCCCGTCGCAGTGACCTTCATGCAGAAGCCATCGGTGACGCCGATCTCCTGCAGGTTCACTGCCGCCCACGCCTTGGAGAGCACCTCACGGTAGGTCACGCCCTTCTTCTCTGCTTCCGGCTGTAGTGTGACCACTACAGCTGCGGACTTCGGGGCGCAGAGCCTAGCCGCGGCGCTTCGCTCTTGCGCTGTTGCCGCCTCTCCTTCCTATTGGCCGCCCTTTTGGCCTTACCCGCCTGCCTTTTTTTCCCGGCTAGTTGCCATTCGGCGTCGGCCAGAGAGGAATTAGGGGGCGGGGGCGGGGGCGACCGTCCTACCGCCGTAGCTGGGGCCGTCGCCTTCTGCGCAGCCGGCTGCGCAGCTGTCCCGCCCTTTTTGGGCTTGGACGGTGCCACAGTCGCTGGTTTGGCCGCGAACTTGGCCGCTGGCTTGGCCGCGGACTTGGCCGCAAGCTTGGCCGCGGGCGTGGCCGGAGCAGCCACGGTGGCGGCAAAAGTTGCCGGCCAGCTCGCCGCTAGCGGAGGGCGCAGGACAATGCCCTCCAATACAGCAAACCGGCTGTTGAATGCAGCCAGCTGCTGCTGCACCATTGGAACAACCCTAAGCCTATCAACTGAAACCAAATACCTGGGCATCTTTTTGGACAAACAGCTGAATTGGGCAAAACATACTAACTAACGATTACTTACTGGCTATACAGTACACCACAATCATCCGACCAATTATCAAAAACGGCTCACTAGTCTGGTGGCCCAGAACAGAACCGAGCACAGCCCAAATAGATGTCGAAAAAAAGTATGAGAACTACACCCACTGCCGCTACAGGCAATGCTTGGACTGCCACCAAAAATCAAAATCAAAATATTTTATTTCACATAAACCTATAAGGGCACTTATGAAACGTCAGAAGCTAGGTGAACGGTTCCAATTGGTCGTTTCCTATGGAGAAGAGCCGGCAAGAAACTCCACGGATACTCTTTTAAAAGTATATGGTTTTACAGTGTTATAAGGTATGAGAGGACAGTGTAGGCCTATCAACAACTACCAGTTACTTAGCAAAACTGCCTCTACACCTCATCGTGCGGTAGGAGCCGGCCCTGGCCGCCTGTATGTTGTATATATCAGGAACCCTGAGCAAAGACTCCAGAGTCAAGCATACACACATAAAAGCAGATTCGATCAAACGACAACCAATAATGGCATCGACCTGTGACAAAGCCCCGAAAGTAGACCACTTTTAAAAGCACTACAGCATAATACTCATATAAGAACAGTGTCACTACTCAGGCCCGAAAGAGATGAGAGTATCAAAAACCGACTACGAAGAGTCGAGAGTATGAAGAGTCGTACCTATGCACTTTATAATTACCTACACTAATTTTTGCCCGCTTTTTTTGTATGGCCCAAAGAATATTTAATAAGTTACCTTGCTCAATAAAAAGTTCAAATTTTGTAAATTTCAAGTGTAAATTACGTAACATATTAATACAGAAATGTTACTACTGTCTCAGTGACTATTTTGATGACAGTTCTTTGACATAATAATATTTGTATACCTACTCTTAGCATGACTATGTAAGCATTATGACTTTATTATTAAGTAGTA
The DNA here is from genome assembly GCA_916701695.1 of Agrochola macilenta. Classification (NCBI taxonomy): domain Eukaryota; kingdom Metazoa; phylum Arthropoda; class Insecta; order Lepidoptera; family Noctuidae; genus Agrochola; species Agrochola macilenta. Next base: position 21,737,609 of record OU753563.1, on the reverse strand, counting down.
ATTCTGTGGACAATGTAAATTTTATTTTTTCTTATCTAACTTATTGACATTATTACATTTCGTTAAATATTTTCATTAATTATCTGACATTACCTATTACATTTTATTAAATTACATTAAAAAAATTGACATTGATACTACTGAATTATTTTATTTTATATTAATTTACTTAATTGGCGAAAGCCTCCCATAAATGTATATTTGTACGCCAAATGGCAAAACATGGACAAGCTAATATAACAATTGTAACATCTCGCACACTGTTGTAACCTATGTTTACACATATAATGTCAAGTTTTATGGTTTTCACAAGCCTTGTGAAAACCATAAAACTTGACATGTTAATTATTCATCACAATAAACCAGTTTTATATACACATTGACATTGTTGAAAATTATATTCAAAATGACACGATTACTTTGTAAAGTATTATATTATTTTAATTATTGTGAATGTGAAGACTATGTGGTTTTTTTTTTTTCCTTTTTCATTTCTTTTTTCTTTCTCAGTTTTAATGATGGTCTGGCAGTTTGAGTAGTTGATGCGGCCTACCCAAATATCCTTTTCTTGGTATTGTTCGTCGAGTTGAGCTCCTTAAGTTCTGAGTTGAGCTCCTCGATTACTGACAAATGCTTGCACTGACTGGACAGGTCCACTCAAATCTGTGTGGTTCTTTCCTCAAAAGACCATTTCAGACACTAATCTACATGGTCCTCACATGACTTGACCAAGATTATGTCTGGACTTTAAAAGAGACTGTGACCTCTGAGTTTGTTTTGGCCTTTCTTCTCAGAGTAGTCAGATAGGAAACACCGACCTCACCTAAATTATTTTTAATATTTTTTTATATGACGTGTAAAAGTGATTCCGATATCCTATTTACAGAATAAACAATTTCATTTCATTTCATTTCATTTACAAATAAAGAATATTGATATTGATATTGACGATGTTATCGTGGACATACTACATCTACCTACGTCCATAAAATCGGAAATTTAAAAGCGCCTTCATTATATTTCCATACATTTTACTTCCCTGTGCTATCGTAATGCCGATAGCACACACATTAATGTCTCGTTAGAAATTACAAAAACGCCCATCATTGTCTCGCTTAACACCGACATTATGTCATTAGAAAAAAACTATATTCAATAAAAAACAGTTACAGGCTCGCTCTGGTAAGAATCGGGCAACTAATTATTAAAGGTAGGTCCGTAATAATTACACATTGACGGCGGCGCGGCGGCGCCTTTGTGTCGTATCTGTAAGGGCGGTTTTCGTATTATTCAACAAAACATGCAGATATCTGTTAGCCTACCTACACTACTGCATGCCTACTAATTTGCTGGATAGCTAGTACTACCGAAAAAAAAAAAACTCTTCGGTATACTTGTATATGTCATGTCACACTGTGTACGAGAACATCGGAACTATCGCCGTCATCTTGTTTTTGCGAATCTCTGAGTTGCGAATACAATTTCTGTGTCAATTTTACACAATATAAATACCAATACCAACAACGCCCCTGTTAATATCATTCAGACGCCAAAGGAACCTTGTAGCACTATTAGACAATAATGTTTTCACAAACAGTTTCCAAATACTTCAACAGGTGCTGATTTAAACTATTTATTCATAAGCGGTTCAGTGCTTAATATTTCTTTCACTTTTATCTTCTCACTATCAAAAGCGATGTCTTTTCTTCTCGCACAGATCCAGTGGCAGTAGAGAAGTCTTGCTGAATGTGCCAGAAGGAGAAGACCAGCAACCAGTAGGACTAGTTGTACACTCAGGAGGATGTAGGGAGCGTAGACGTGGATTAACCTTACGTTAAACATTTGATCATCTTGCATTCTTGGTTGTACCTGGAAATAGGGGAAGATGTTAGTGGTGACACCATTTTAAATGTAGCCCTAGAACTAATAGAGGCTAAACACGTCATTTGCTCTACAGAGCATGAATGAGGCTCAGATAAAAGAAAATGGGCAAAGTGGTTGCAATATCCAGCATTAACAATACCTACTTAGATATCGAGTATGTGAATAGTGTGGATGTCTAAGTAAAAGTTCGCTCTTATTTAATTGATAGTGGTGGACATTTGGACCAAGCCGTAAACATTTGTGACCAATGAAGAGGCGCAATTGCGAAGAACAAGTAGACACTCACAATTTTAAAGTACCCGACGGGCACGAACATGTCAGAGAAACTGTTGATCTTGGAGTTGAAGTCCACGTCACGCACCATCACGTTCACTTGCACGGAGAACTTCGTCGTCATCGCCATGCCGATTACCTGGAAGAAGTAAATAAATTGATCAGGAGACTACAACGCTATACAAATTTGAATATCACAGCTTGTACAAAATCCAACAAGTAAAACTAATTGGCGATGAACATTTGAATACACACATAGAGGTACATGTTTTCAAAGCCTTTGCTTGAACAGGGTTATGAAAAAGTATATTTTTTCTTAACCATGAGTTCAGTTAATCTTCAGAGTATGAGTAAGAAAACTGACTGAATACAGTTTATTTATTCCAACTCTTATGTTAAGTTACCCTCATCAGTTCGCTGCTGGATAAATACTATATTCTATATATAAAGCTTTGATGTTACTTACAGGTTCTATGATGAAGTCACTGCCATGCTGCTCCTCATTAGGAGTCATACCCTCGACGCGCTCGTATAATAACGGGTTCGCATCCAAGAAGTGAGCGTTTGACAAGACCACTGGCAGACCTGAGACAGAGTTCGTAAAATTATTAGAGACTAGCTTCCACCAGCGGCTTTGCCTGAGTGATCGCTTTATAAATCGTAGCCTGTTATGTGTGATATTATAATAATCTACTGGTGAAATAATTTTTAAATCGGTCTAGTAGTTTTCGAGTTTATTCATTACAAATAAACATAAAAAACATCAAATCTTTTCTCTGTATATTACAATATTCGTTTTTTTTTTAAACACTGTAAATTGCAAGTTATCCCATTAAATTGGTACACCATCTTGATTATGAAAATATTTGCATATGAGTCCGAAAAAAATGTGTCCATTTAGCTGCAATCAGGTATAAAACAACTCCAAATAACCCTCCTTTTTTGCCTTCGCTGCAGTCGGGTAATTATGTAATAACAATATATGTATTATAAGGAGGCCTTATTACAGCGATGCTGCATAAAGTACTCAAAAGGCGTAATGATATGCAGATAGATATAAACTTAGCACAGACAGAACCATATCTAATTATTTTACTCACCATAAAAACAAGGTGACATATCCGAAATCCCATCGTGGCACACCCCTTTACTGCACAAACACTCATTCTCAGGTATCTTGCTGTAGCTCCTATTGGTGAACTTGTAAGCCAGGCCCTCGACTCCGAAGTCCATGGTCTTCTGACCCACGTACTCCAGCTCCATGAACCGGCAGAGTACGTTGCGGTAGATCCTCAGGGGCCGGTCGCGGGACATCTCCGGGGGGTAGACGATACCCTCAAAAGTGTCGTTGAAGCTGTTGCAGGAAGAGCTGGGAAATTAGAAATTTGGGTGTTAAAAAGATGAACGATGAGATAACTAGGTATATTTGGCTGATAAGATCGACGATACAGATTTTTAAAGTAGTAGATATCATGCTACATTTTGGAAACTACATAGCCCATTCATGGTAACAATATTACCCAGAGAGTTATTAGGCTCTGGAACTAATTGCATAAGGTACGCTAATCGAACTTCAGTGCCATATAATTTAGGGTTTTCTATTATTTATCGGGGTTCATCAATGAACTTTTTACCATATTTAAAGTTTTAAGTGATTGGTCGTTATTTTAATTCTCACTTGTAGAGGATCGGAACGGGATGATTATTATAAAGTTACCTTGTTTCCGGATATCCCCAACTTGGAAGACCTCCAATACCATTGATAGACTTGATCATGAACTTGTCCTCATCTTTGGCGCTTACTTCTACCCTGAATGGTGCTTTTTCATCGTACAGCTGGGAACATAAACTTAATGTATCAGTAAGTGGCTGGATGTACGTAAGAAACTAAAAATATTGTCAGCTATTTTGTCAACTGCAATTTTACACAAGAATTGTGCTTTGTTTATATAACTTTTTTTTCTGGTCTAGCTTAAGGAGAAGAAATTTCTTTAAACCTCCAGTCTACCATGACTTCTTCTGTAATCACCAGCTTATATAAACTCACCCTATCCAACAGCCCCAAGGTATCAAAGTTGATCCACCCCGGCAGGATGTTGTTGCCCAGACTGATGAGGGGTTCGTTGTACCCCCACAGGTAGTCATAGGCAGACATCTGAACAGTGGCGTTACTTCCCAGTCGCGAGGCTAGCATGTTGAACCCTATTTTGGCGAAATAACCGTAGTTGGACACTGCTGATGCCATGCTCTGAAAACAGGTTTTAATAGTTTTTAAAGTTGTGAAAATGTTCGGTAGGACGTCGCCTCCAGCTAAAAGAACACAACAGCTCTAATAGTACGGACATGTGCCGAAAAGAGTCGGCTGTTGTTAGACATACTATCGCTGAGTACAAACTCCCAACAAACAAAACGTATCAAAATAAAAGTAATTTCTAAATAACCAGGCAGAGATAGGACTACAAATATCTCCCCAAGCGAAACAATGTTTAAAAGTAGATATTGCTGCGTTACGAAGTGAATCAGATATAGGTATCGGCTACATTGATTCTCTTCGCTACCTATATCATCATTAGGAAAGTCTCAAAAATAAAATAAAAGTAGAAATCTTTTTAAAAACAAGCTTTTATTTAACAAAAAAGTACTAAATAAAACTTACGTAAACATAGAACTTTAATTATCTTAAACGCTTGGAAGTATGGGACAGCTGATATTTTTTTCACGATTACGATGTTTCGAACTTGGAACGAAATAAAGTTGTTCAGTTTAATGGTCTGTCTGTACACACGGCTATATATAAAACTATACCAGCATAAGCTGACCTCTCATTGTACGGAAATCCTATACAATGCGAGATCAGTTTATATTGGAAATATATGTAGCCGTGTGTACCACACCTTTCTGATACATGCTGTATAATATAGACCATTGATAGAGACTGAAAATACTAAAATACTTTTATGATAAACTCACCAACATAGCAATATTCGGCATGGTAAGTATCATGTCTTCCGGCCTGCCAACTGACTCCTCAGGCAGGAAGGTGACCCTGTGCCGAGGACTGTACCTCATCACGCCAGCCGCCTTGTCTATCTCAAGGTCATCATTTGTTCTGTTCTCTCTGGAAATAAAAGAAAAAACAATACCTTAGAATCGTATTCTCCTTTAGAGCTCCCCGCTGTCGGGTAGAAACGAGTAGACATTCCTTACTACATGTACTGTATGTAATGTGTGTGTATGTCTTCTGTAACTAGGTACTTAATTGTGTCATTTATTCACTTCTTACCAAAAGAAAACTTTCGTGTGTCACTTTTCAGTTACCAATGTACACACGGCTACAAATCAAACTATAAATTTCCAGTATAAGCTGATCTCGCATTGAATAGGATTTCCGTACAAACCAGCCGTGTCGAGGCGACATGTCGTCTGCAGTTGCCGCCTGCAGTCGGCTACGGAATCAAAAATGAGTACTTTAAAGCTTACTATACGCAAACGGATCTCTGAATTTAAAAATGGTTTTCGCAAACCCGTAATATTTTTGACCTGCCTATCTTTTATCTCGACCTAGATATACTGTTATTTATATTTCTATGATCTCGACCAATACCTAAAAATTGGACAGTCTCGACTCAACAGTTTTGTTTATTTTTTATTCGTCTTCTTGCGCCACAGGAGGACCTCGCAAACTGTACTTCGCCCACATCAAATTTAGGTCTTGCCCCGCCACTGCATAAATATTATAAATTTGTGTCTGCCTGTATGACCGCCGTGTTTTTCCAAACTACGCCACGGATTTCGATGCAGTTTTCACCATCATTTAGAGAATTACAAATGGTTCCTCTCTCCTAACTCACTTATTTTGCTGTGCCCGACAGGTGATACGATCTAATTATAAGTTTACCACCTAAGAAAACCTACAAGTGGAATGCAATAAATGTATTGAGTATTAAGTATTAATTTATTTCGAAAGGTTTATGTGTCAATCAATCTGCCTAGCCTTTTCCCAACTATGTTGGGGTTACTTAGGTACCAATCTAAACGGATGCAGCTGAATACTAGTATTTTACATGGAGCGACTGCCTATCTGACCTCCACAACCCATTAACTGGGTAATACGATACCCCTTGGTAAGACTGGTTGTTAAACTTTCGTACTTCTGACGATCCGTAACGACTGTCAAAGATCCTCGAATGACAGCCGGGTTGGTCCCGGCTGTCATTCGTGGATCTTGCATCTGGCTTAACGTGCTTTTCGAGGCACGGAGGAGTCTCGGTATGTAAAGATGGTCACCCATCCACAGACCAACCCTGGCCAGCGTAGCCTAACCTGATAGTTCGACCCGTTCGGCTGTTATTACTTTGCCACGAGCTCCTCGAAAGGTTTATGTGTATAAAACATTGTTAAACTTACGTATAATAAAGAAAACTCGATGTTTTATCAAGTAGTAAAAACTGTGCGAGGCAAGGCCGGGTCACTAGTAAATAAATAAATAACGCGTCGTGTCATGTGCATTGTGCTTTTATCTGTCAGTTAGGTGTGTAAGATAGATGAAAGATGTAGGTATTTTAATCTGAGGTTTATCCTACCTATGTCCATTTACGTAACTTCTGGTTATTACTAAGTAATTCACATTACAAAATAAGGAAAAACATAACAAAGTATCAAAGTGCCTGGATACATTGCTATGTTTTTCCTTATTTCGTAATCATCGATCATCAATCGTTTATCGTATATAAACCCATCGGAATCTAATTGACGGTAGGTAATACATACTATCGACAATATTCATAAAGGAAAACCTATTCCAACAAAGGAGTTATTACCGAGGAACACTAAGTACTTTTGCATAATAACCTCACGACCCACCTCGCACGTTTTGTTACCATGTTTTCCTTCGCTTATCATCAAACTACAATTTCCTCGTTATACTAGCTAGAGTTCGCAAGCGTGGCTGTTGAACTTAGGGGCTCTGACTTCATTGTCTTGTTATTTGTCTTTATTATATATTTTTTTCATCTCAAAAATTTCACCTAGCTATTAAGCTCATCATCTTTTTAACCGATTTCAAAAAAGAGGCGGTTTTCAATTCGACTGCATGTTATATACAAAATACGTATTATTGATATTATAATGATAAGTGGATGATATGGTGATAAGTTCTTGCCACTTGCCACATAGCAGGTAGTGGTATTCGAATTTGTGTGGGATAGGGTAAAAAGTGAAAAATAAAAGCATAAAAAAAGACACTGAAATTAAAGTTATTACAAGCTTTATATTAGCTTGTTCTGTTCGTATGTTTCCAGTTACTCCTATTGTCATACATTTTCCAAACACTTCCTGGCATCTTATTGAGCTGAAACTTGGCATACTTATATAACTACCGAGACATTTTTGAAAAAATTATACCATGGAGCTGGTCTGATGATGGAGCCAGAAGTTGGCCATAGGAACTCCTCAATCAAACAACATAGCACCACCGTGTTTGGACTCATTGGTTATGTATTGACAAGTGCTTTGACACTAGGTGGTGTTCGGGGTCTGATGATGGCCCTAGGAACTCCTCAATCAAACAAGATAGCACCGTCATATTTGGACTCATTGCTTATGTATTAACAAGTGCTTTGATACTAGGGTGTTCAGGGTCTGATGATGGATCCGGAAGGTGGCTATGGGAAAACCTCAATCTAACATGAGAGCACCATCGTGTTTGGAATCATTAGTTATGTATTGATTAGTGCTTTGACACTAGGTGGTGTTCAGGGTATAATGATGGATCCGGAAAGTAATCACGAGCACTCCTCAACCTAACAAGATAGCACCATCCTGTTTGGTCTTCTGGGATATGTATTGACAAGCGCTATTACACTAGAAGGTGTTCAGGGTCTGATGATGGAGCCGGAAGGTGGCTATGGGAAAACCTCAATCTAACATAAGAGCACCATCGTGTTTGGAATCATTAGTTATGTATTGATTAGTGCTTTGACACTAGGTGGTGTTCAGGGTATAATGATGGATCCGGAAAGTAATCACGAGCACTCCTCAACCTAACAAGATAGCACCATCCTGTTTGGTCTTCTGGGATATGTATTGACAAGCGCTATTACACTAGAAGGTGTTCAGGGTCTGATGATGGAGCCGGAAGGTGGCTATGGGAAAACCTCAATCTAACATGAGAGCACCATCGTGTTTGGAATCATTAGTTATGTATTGATTAGTGCTTTGACACTAGGTGGTGTTCAGGGTATAATGATGGATCCGGAAAGTAATCACGAGCACTCCTCAACCTAACAAGATAGCACCATCCTGTTTGGTCTCCTGGGATATGTATTGACAAGTGCTATTACACTAGATGGTGTCCAGAGTCTGATGATGGAGCCGGAAGGTACTCACTGGTACTCTTCAAGTAATCCGTCGTTGTTGCTTTCATTAGATTTGTCTGGACAAATGCTACTTTACTTGGAAGTGTCCAGGGTCTAATGATGGAGCCTGAAGGTAGTCACGTGCATTTATCTCAACCAAACAAGATAGCACCATCGAGTTTGGTCTCATTGGATATGTATTGACAAGTGCTATTACACTTGTTGGTGTTCAGGGTCTGATGATGGAGCCGTTCCGATGCATGCGACGGACATTCCATCAGTACGTATTGACTTTTCAAGAGATGGCGTACATGATTAAAACCAATCTCTGTAGAATTTCCAGCTAAGTACAGCTATGGCACTATTGAACGACTTAAATTACCCTTGATAATATCATGGGCATCGACTGTCCACAAAATGTATAGTAACACAGTCGACTATGCCATAGTGTACTTAAGGCCGAAACTCTTTGCCGCTGGGCAAGCTTATGTTTCGCTTAGTAGAGTTCACTCCTAGTTTTGAGCAATCTATCTCTTAAATAAATAAAATAAAAGTAAAAATATTTTTAAAAACAAGCTTTTAATGAAAAGCTTGAGGCGTAAGTGTCCTTCTTACACTAAACTTTAAGATAAGCCCCAAGGTTTTAAGAAAATATTAAATTTCTATGTTTACGTATAAGATTAGATTATAGATTTATTTAGTATTTTTTAGTTCATTAAAAGCTTGTTTTAAAAAAGATTTTTACTTTTATTTTATTTTTCACTTTGTAGTGTTTCTTTTTGGTAATCAGTTGTTTTTTTTGTATTGATTTTCTATAATATTACTGGCAATATGTGGATGTTTTTAACGCACTGCTCACATGTTCAGGGGTACCGGCGTGATGTTATGTTATGTTAAAATATTGTACGAGTAGGTATATTATATATTATCTACATCAAATAAAACCGAAAAACTTACAAGAGTTATTTCAACTTACTGGTAGGTAAAAGGTCCCACCTCTTCCACCTGGAGCTTGCTATCTTCACCACTGATGAACCTCTCAGCATTGGTGATGTTAAAGAGGTAGGCGGAGAGGTGGATACTGTCCGCCTCCTGGCTCATGGCTTCATGGACTAATGTCCCGTAGTCCACGCGGGCACACTGGGCAAGGAATAAACCACCAATCAGCATAAGCATGAAAAACGTGCACGGATGGAATTCGGAGTCAGTATTTGTGGCGGTTGAAGGCAATAGGCTCGCTCACTGTAAGGTACATGGGACTGAGGAAATGTGGGTACGTGTACTATAGTCTCTCTAAGTACATATCTACCTCACTACCTAACCCTTCTGGAATTACAGCCATGAATTCGCTGCAAGAGTCTTTTTTCCGATGGCTATAACCTGGGAGTGTTCAAGTCGAGGTGATAGGTTTCTTGTACCATCGCTGACTTCGATAAGTACTACATCATCATTGCTTACCATCTAGTGCTCAAACGCGGGCTTATCAATAATAATTATTATATTAAAAAATTCGCCGTTTATATATAGTTGCATGTATACGTGTTCGCGTGTTAAAACTCGTTGTATGGAGCCAACTTTCTGTACCTTTACTTTATGAACCTTTTTATTTTGTGCCATAAGGAGTCCAGGATCGATGGATGGACTGGGTGGAAGATGATATGGCTAGAAAGGGAGTGACTACCGAGATGACGACTAATAGAGAAGTAGTAAAGAAAAGGACACGTTACGCTGACCACAAATAAATTGGGATAAGGACAGGAGACTGATGATGAAGGGTTCCAGGATCGTCAGGTCTATTGGGCCAACAAAATTTAATAAACTGTAGTGCCATCGACACGAAGAAGACAAAGAAGCAGTATCTGTTTTCAAACTTTTGTACATCCACAGCTGAGTAATGGTGTCCTAACGAAGTACAGCGAACGGTGGGGCTTGATTTTTGAATTTACTACAGCGGAAGCGCTGTAAGTATACTTACATATACAGCGATCAGCCGTATCGGCTCCACTATCACGGTCAATATGGCTGCCGCAAGGCATATCACTCCTACCACTAAGCTCACTAAGAACTTTACTGAAAAATAAAAAAATATTTTTTTTTAGGTATGGGTTAATTATCTAGATAAAAACATATAACATTCGTATTAAACAAAAAAATACTGGTTTTCAGCTGGACCCAGTCAGCTTCAGTAGCTTCCAGTCCAGCTTTAGTTAAGAAAACACTACGCAGATAAATCGGCGTAATAAGAATTTCATTGGACATTATTTTATAAATCTGACATAGGGAGTTTGAACAGAAATAGGTCCAGGCTATAAAAAAATAGTAGAAAAGGGCAACTTTTAAACTTTATCGCTGGGTGCGTCGGAGTGCATCAGATGTCACACATAATAAATAAAACTAGTGGTCGCCCAGAGGTCGAAAGTCGAGAGTCGACAATAATTCATTTAAATGTCTTGATTCTAAGGTAGCCATCTTGTGTCAAACGCATGGTAGTATGTGTAATGCTTTTTTTGTTAATTTAATTTATTTCTAATGTATATAATATAAAAATATTAGCTTTCTGCACTCCTTCACCATATAAACTTTAACTTTGCCAGATTTCATACTTCTCCGTCCGCGTAATTTTCGTAAAAAGGGATACAAAGTTTTTGCTTCACGTATTAATATAATAATAATACTTAATACCTCCAGTGACATATTTATATAAAGAACTGATGTATTTATGTGTAGTCTTTGCGAAGTTGCAGCCAGATGAAATATTGTACTGCTTTTGAATCTAAGCTCTAGCTATAGACTTAAGTATTTAATAAAAATTAATGATACATTTTATTAAACTTACTTTTCGTCGCTCTATTCCGCCCATGACTTCCTTTAGCGATGAACCCCATTTTCAGTGCCTATTTCATCTGCCTAGATAATAATAATTAAACACCGCGTTAACTGAACATACCCCCCGAGTTCTGAAACAAAAATAAATATTACAATCTAGATCTCTAAAGGCTGACTCACATTTGGGCAGGCTACACCGCAATGAAAAATCCTCCACCAGCATGTTTCCAAGCATTCTTATCTTGGATATAATCCTCTAATTTGTAATATATTTGTTTAAAAAGTGTACTTTTATATAATTCATATAATAATTGTAATAATCACAAGGTATTTTGTTGTAACATTTAAAACACAGTACCCCATAAAAGGTGTATGTACTTTAGATAATCTGAAAATCTCGAAAATCTATTTTATCTTTGTTTCTAGTATTTAAATTATGTCTATCACTTATTTTATTAAAAAGATGTAGTTTTTTTCTTAAGGCCACAGCAGACTAGCTACTTTTAGCATCGGCGATCGGCGATTTAGCCGCTTTTTTTTGTCGCTTTTCGGTAGCTCGATACAGCGGCTGAACGCTACACAATCCACTCACATTCGAATGCCGGTCGCATCGATTTGGTATCTGCGGAACACGACTGCACTACATCCTTCACCTCTCCAGAATCAGAGCGGTCACTAAAAGGCGCGATTCCGATACCGCGTCCGAACGCAGGAAGTCGCGAAATCGCGATGCAGAATCGATAGAATCTCTAAAATGCGCAATTTTAAGATTGCGATGGAACGCAGAGAGTCGCCAAAACGCGACGCAGCGTCGATACAGTCGCAAAATCGGCGATCGCCGGTGCTAAAAGTAGCTAGTCTGCTATGGCCCTTACATAAATAATATTTTCATAAATGAATTGGCAAGGTACCTTAATAATATTAATCTTTTTAAATAGTTCCTTCAGAGATTCACGGTGACGTAGTTTATAAATGGCTCTGACAGCTCTCTTTTGCAAAAGACAGATGAATGCAATGTCAGCAGTCCGAGCCTGTGGATCGCCCGGAGGACACGGTGGAGCATACGGTGGAGGTCTGCCCTGCTTGGGCAGAGCACCGCCGTGTCCTCACGGAGGCGATCGGCGGCGGCGATCTCTCGCGTCCGGCCGTGGCTCAGGCCATGGTCCGGAGTGAGAGTGCATGGGAGGCCGTCACCTCCTTCTGCGAAGCAGTTATGCTCGCGAAGGAGGAGGCGGAGCGCGCGAGGGAGATTCAAGCTGCACGCCCTCGCGCCCCTAGTCGCCGTAGGAGACGCCCCGGGCGTCGGGAGTCACAAGCTGACTTCCGGCCACCGTAGGCGCGGGCCTGCGGACGGTGAGCGATGGGCAGCTCGCCATCCGATAAGGACCAGGCCCGGGTCGACGGCGCGTTGTGTTCCACGCGCGCCTCAAAGGGATGTCAGCAACAACTGACGGGGTCCGGAAGGAGCAATGCCTACTGGGGTCGCGGGTTTGTCTGAAAGGGATATCGCGGCCCCAGCACATAGGCAACGGAAGGAACACGGGTGGGTTTTAGTCAGTAAAAGTCTGACACTCCCTCTCGCTCCGCCCAGAGCGGGAGGAGTCATTTGATGATTTACCACCCAAAAAAAAAAAAAAGCAGTCCGACCCTACAGTAAAATGCCATACGACATAATGCTGTGGAAGTAGCTAAAATAGACCAAACGCGCGGTTTCTAAATCTGATTACTGTCTTATCTTTCTAACAGCATAAGCGGCCGCTCTTAGCCGCCCTGCAAGAGATGTTAAATGAGGTCCCCATTGTAATTTCTCGTCTAGCGTGATTCCTAGGAAAACCGTTGGCTATAAAATTCCATTCCAGTTTTTCCCCATTCAATAAGATGTCACATTCGCTACTTCTACTTCTTCGACATTAGGTAATGTAAATCGGATGCATTTGTTTTTTTATTATTTAGTACCTAGTAAATTATTTACTGTAAACCAATCTAGGACCTGAGGAATAGAGCTATTCTCGTCGTCAAGATTTTATTCAAGATGAATGATGTGTCATCTGCAAATAACACCATCTTCGGTTGATTTTGAAGTAATTCTTCTCCGACTAATGAAAACGATATGCGGGCACCATGGCATGCGTTACACAAATCTCCCGCACCCCGCATACGAGGCCTATCTAAAAAAAATGGAATTAAACTGATTATTCATAGATAGAAACTGGATTTTGAACACTGCGTGTTGCAGCATTCCTCTGCCAAATAGGCCTCCTTACACGCGAAAAAGGCCGAACATGTTCTTTTTCTTAAAATGTTACGCTTGACACATTTTTGAATTCGGTTTTGTCGAAGCAAAAAAGTCAGGTTTTGTTTGAGGAGCCGTCATTCAGCAGTCAAGCTCTGATAAAATGGTAGCTTGATGGATCTTTATTGAATATGTGTTTGGCTCCTGCTCAAAAGTTACATATAATGAAAAAAAATTTTTTTTTTTTTTCACCTTTCATGTTTTTTTTCGTCGATTAAATTTTTTGTACAAAGTTTTTTATTTTTCGCTTTTGAGTTACCATTTATTGTTTTCCTCAAGTAAGGAATTCCCATAACTGCCTTCCGTCTCCTTCGTCAGTCATACCCCAGGTGTAAAGTTCTCATCAGGGTGAATGAAATAAGCCCAAACACGATGTAGCTGCTGTAAACTGCTGAACAGCTCTCGCGACTATCTTCCGTCTCAATCATCAGATCAACTCCAGATCTTTATGTGGTTGTAACATCAGAACTCTATATGTGTGCGAAATTACGACAAAATCGATTCACAGTTGAAAATAAAAATCAATCAGCAATTTTTTGGTTGCGAAATTATCAAATAACTTCTCCCACTCTGGGCGATGCGGGAGGGCGTGTCAGACTCTTACTGACCCAACCGTGTTCCTTCAGTTGCCTGTATGTTGCCACGGTATCCCTTTCGGACTTTCCCGCGACCCGGCAGGCATCGGCCCTAGCGGATCCCGTCAGTTGTGCTGACATCTCTTTGAGGCGCGCGTGGAACACGATGCGCCGTTGACCCGGGCCTGGTCCTTATCGAACGGCGAGCTACCTATTACTCACCGTCGGCGTCGGCAGGCCCGCGCCTACGGTGGCCGGGAATCGGCCTGGGATGCCCGACGAAGTTTCCCTCACGCGTTCCGCCTCCTTCTTCGCGAGCATTATTGCTTCGCAAAAGGAGGCTACGGCTTCACATGCCCTTTCGCACCGTACCATGACCTGGACCCGAGAGATCACCACCGCCGACAGCCCCAGATCTAGATTGTTTCCGCCAATCCTTCTTGTTTCTTAAAGAAGCCGGTTTTCTTTTTTAAATATACTATAACGTCGAACATTTATTTTAATTAGTCTAGGACAGGATAGAGTTTGAAAAAAGTCGCAAGATTTATAATTGTAGAATTACCTACAATTTGACTCTTCGATTTGAATGCAAGAGCGAGCGCAGCGAGGGCGAAAATTTTAGCAGTCTGCCTGAGATAAGTTAGATTTTCTTTGGTGATTTAAGAATTAGAAAAGTTTTAAAAAATAGGAAGGTGCAAGAGCGAGAGTAGCAAGCTCGAAAATTTTGGCATATAAACATATCAATCAAATTTTATTGATCGAAAATGCGCCAATTCACCAGGGGCGCCAAAACTGTGGTAAAAATTAAAGGAAATCTAATTAGTGATTTCCTCAGTACACCACCCGTAGAGAAAGATTATTAGTGTTACGCGTCTCATTTATTACAAAGTTGCGGTGCGCGCGGCGGCGCGGCCCCGGTTTGCCCCCCCGCCCCCCGGATACGGGGCTGGCCGCCGATCGCCTCCACTAGGACACGGCGGTGCTGCCCAAGCCGGGCAGACCTCCACCGAGGTAAAAAGAGATGAAATAATAAACGTATGTAGGTATATAATAACAGTTTATTAGTATTAACAAGCCATGTGGCCGAAGGGAATTCCCATCTACAATAATGACGAACTTCCATACAAATTTTCATCCCTTATTTAACCCCTTTAGGGGATGAATTTTCAAAAATCCTTAGTGCTCACTTTCGTTATACAACATGTCCCGGATTTAACGCACACCACCAAACACCCCAATAAGAATATTATGATATTATTTATTATCTTCGATCAATAATATTATTGATCGAAGGTTATAAATACATACACAACATTTTTATTATTACTGTACCGACAAAAAAAAAATTTTTGTTTATTAAATTATTTATACTGATTGTAGGAGAAAATTGTGCTCACATTGCGATGTACGTAAAGTATTTTTCTTTCTTACTTTTTCTTTACATTACAAATCTACGCACACAGTCGCATACTTATGGTTTAGGGTAGTAAGTAAATAAATAAAATCAAATTGTTTATTTGGTCTCAAACGATTACATTTTCGGAATTATTTCGGTACTTCGTCCATTTTGTTTTTTTTTGTGACTGTAATTTACGTAGTTTAAATTATTTTTGGGGTAATAAATTAATTATATTAAAAATTACAGAAATCGATTCAGTAAACGATTCTGGACAAACTACTTTCATAATGTGCATTAATTACACATTGTTTAAGAACAATCTTGTGCAAAATGTCATGCTTCTAAACCCAGTGGTTTACTGTCATGACTGTGCGTTGTCTGTCAGTGAACAAATTTTTTTTTTTTTTTTTACCTAATATTACCACCCTGTATTTCCCATGTGCAACCTCAATAATGTCATTAGAAAAGAAACTTCAAAGGACTTAGTTTTCATATTTTTTTAAAGATAATTTAATCAATGGAAAACTTTATTTAAGTACCACACTTTATTGTTATCAGCGCAAATGCTAGGTATACTGCCTATATCCTCTTGACATATTTTATTTCCGTAAATAAATAAATTCCCTTAATCACCTTGACGAGGAGATGAGGGCCTAACTCATTCTTTGCTGACAGTAGGTACCTAAATAGGATACTACTCTTTAGATTTAAAAAACTGTATATAACTCAAAAAACGATTATTTTGACTAATCTCTCTCCTTTCTTCAGTTCATCCAAAGGTGTGGTCTTATGGAGGTAGATCACCTACATAAGACCACAATCGTACATGATAAATTTCTAAATTTTATTATTTTCTCCTTTATTCATGAAATATACATAACTATAGCTGTTGCCCACGACATCGTCTGCGATCCAGGATAAAAAGTAATCTATGTCCTTCTCCAGGATATGGTCTACCCGTGTGCCAAATTTCATCCTAATCCGTTTTAGCGTGAAAGCGAAACACACGAACTCACTTTCGCATTTATAATATTAGTAACGATTATAAAACATAAAAAAATAGTAGCCCACCGGTATCGGCAACGGGGTAAATATTATTGTCCTAACTTTTCCAATGCAGAGCAAAGCTTCTCTACTGTCTGTCTAGGGCTATTAAGAGGGCATAATATCCTAAAAGTTAGCAACGTCGCAAATAGATATCAAATATGTTTTAATTTATTTGGCAATAAAGGCATGGAAGTATGAAATGTGGCTAACTAGTGAACTAAAATATTGATTATAAAATGCAATAATTAATATCGTAACACCGAATATTTAGTTTTAGATGTAAAAAAAGTATTTGGAAACTTTCCAAATGCCTTTTTTACACCTAAAACGGTAACAACATCAAATTCAGGGCTATAATTGAAATAAATTACTAATATTCTAGTTCGCTAGTTATCCACAATTCATATTTCCATACAGTAATATTGCCAAATTAATCAAAACAGCGAAATATTTGACATCTATTTGCAACGTTGCCCACTTTCAGAATAAACGCTCTTAAGGACATACATGTTTCATTATAGCATGCTAATAAATAAACAAAGACCTACCTCTAAAAAACACAATAATATTATGCTAGTATAGGAGTCACACAGACACCAATAAGAGCACAGTCGTATTGAGAAACCACCTTAAACGTCGGTCTCTGAGCAACCTTGCACTACTCGCGCAGTATCGCGGCACTTTATCACTTACAGTTGCCAAACACACTGATCCGAGGCGAGAGTTACATCGATATATAATAGCTTATATATTGCTGTAACTTGATTAGAAGCGTGTCTGCTGCCCACCCCCTGGCGTAAAAATGGGTTGAAGAGTTTCCCTAATATTCTGTACATTTTATCGCACGTTTAAATTATGCCAATGATTATTAAGTAGGTATTAAATCTACCTTAGTGTATTTGTTTTTGACAACATATCATTCATTTTCCTGTCCCTTTCTCAATGGTGCAACTTATCTTATTCTTCCATACTTCTCTATTAGTTGTCATCTCGGTAGTCACTTCCTTTCTATCCATATCATCTTATCATATCACACAGTCCATCCATCGTTTCTTTGGTCTTCCCCTACTCTTATAGGCTATCCACTTTCATACTCAAACTTTCCTCACGACCTTTATATATGACAACATAACACCAAGCTTGTATTCTCTGGAGAGGTAATAATACACCCACATTACACCTGTTGTGTTAGGCCTGGCTACTAAATCAATCTGCCTAGCCTTTTCCCAACTATGTTGGGGTCGGCTTCCAGTCTAACCGGATGCAGCTGTATACCAGTATTTTACATGGAGCGACTGCCTATCTGACCTCCACAACCCAATAACTGGGTAATACGATACCCCTTGGTAAGACTGGTGTCAGACTTTCGGGCTTCTGACGACTCGTAACGACTGTCAAAAATCCACGAATGACAGCCGGGACCAACGGCTTAACGTGCTTTCCGAGGCACGGAGGACTCTCGGTATGTAAAGATGGTCACCCATCCACTGACCAACCCCGGCAAGCGTAGCTTAACCTGATGGATCGACCAATGCGGCTGTTGTTACTTAGCCACGAGCTCCTCTAGGCCTGGCTACTAACTAGTCAGAAAACCAGATTCAGAACTGCAAATGATTTCACTTTCTTCTTTTTTTATGTAGTTATTTGTTATAAAGTTGGAAGTAAGTTTAACTGGACAGTAAACGATTTAATTTCCCAACCTGGGATCGAACCCTAGACTCTACGGTCAGCAGTTGCGCTTGCGACCAATGACCAACGAGTCATTTTATTTGTATTGTAGGTAAATTCAGATGTTATAATCAGACACCATTTCAGATAAGTTAAAAGTTGCTGAGACACTAGAAAATGTATTTACCAACATCCCAATAGAGGTTACATAATCTCTCCCGTCATCATCTGTTAGCTGAATCTCTTCTAAAAGAAAACTTCAGTCCAAGTTTTGAATTTAAGCCCATTTCTGTTGTCCCATTAAAAAGCATTCAAAAGCCTTAACATTAAAAAAACTGAAGACTGAGGATTTCCGTTAAGGTTCTTGCAGATATCATTGACACAATTGCCCCGCTCCTAACAGGCATATTTAATCAATGTTTAGATAGCGGTACGTTTCCTGATTTATTGAAAATTGTATGATGAGAGGTCATTATAGACCTATACCTGTGCTACCAGCATTGAGTAAAATGTATGAAAAATTACCATGGCTTCAGAACATGACTGGTCCTCCGTACGTTGAAATTGTTCGTTGACTAATTTAAAAAAGTTTGCTGTTCCATACATTTTGACCGCGTAGATATTGTACTTTTGTAGGAAACTGCAGATTTTTTTTTAAACTGCTAAACAATCCAGAGTTGAACTGGGTGTCCAGAATCATGTACTGAATCCAAGGTAACAGGTTGTGCGTCATTTGTCCCTGCCACCCTGTATTAATATTATATTATATATCTAGTTAACATCGCCGTCATCTTTGACAATCGTTACGGGTAGTAGAAGCCTAAAAGTCAGACAACCAGTCTAACCAAGGGGTATCGTGTAGGTCAGGTTGTGGAGGTCAGATAGGCAGTCGCTCCATGTAAAATACTGTTATTCAGCTGCATCCGGTGAGACTGGAAGCTGACCCCAACATTGTTGGGAAAAGGCTAGGCAGATTGATAGTAAGTCGCGTCGTGAGTTCGTGACGTCGTGTAATACTAGTTACGTAAAAAATAACGTGTTACCTACTCCCATGATGAGTGAGTGATGAGTAGCTAGTACGCTACTCATCACTCACTCATCATGGGAGTAGGTAACACGTTATTTTTGAGTAGAGACGTGGACGATAGGCCTTACTTTGCTGTTTAAATCGGTAATACAGTTTATTTAGTCTTTTTATTATTCACATCTTTTTTTTTTGCATCCCATATTGTTTAAAGGTGTTACAATGGCTTAAAGCTAAGGTACAATTACAGACCCTGTAGGGCACAGCAATAACTATAAAATTAATTCTTTAATAAAAAATAAAAATTGGAAACAAATTATCAATCAACCATTTTTAAATATTAGTTAAATAACTGAGAGCTCTTTCACACGGGATTCATTCATTCATTTTCGCGATTCGTCAAAATATCCGAATTCACACTTGATTCGTAATTCAGATTTCAGTCTTGGACGAGCGCTTCAACGGATCCGTCACAAAAAAATCACGATTCGTGTTTTTGTGACCAATAATTACGACAAAAAACAATTTAGTTACTGATGGTAAAAAAGGTTAATAAAAGAAACAGTGGTATGTAATGGAGCCGCTTGGGAGTTGCCTGTAGGTGGTATATAGTGGAACCGCTTGGGAGTTGGCTGCTCCAGGGCAAGGCGACGCTCTGCTGGCAGACCCGTTAAGCGCTTGCTGTACTCGCTGCGCGAGGCTGCGGCTCGCGCGAGCGGTTCTGCGGGATGCCCTGAAGAACTGACAGTCATATCCGCACGGCCTGCAGTAGGGCGGGTCAGCGATGCACAAGGCCCAGTGGAGCAGCTATAGCCCAGGGGTACGGCCGAAATAGGCCTTTTCTATCTGAATCCGAGATAAACACCATTTTAGACCAGAAAGAAAGGCAAAATTATGTAGGAGAGCTGGTTGATAGACGAACTACTGGAATACTCGCGTGTTAATACGTAGAATACTTTAAGAGGGAAAATATTCCGGTCAATATCTAGGTAGGAGACCTAATTAAAACTGCGAAGCCTGGAACGTGTCTGTTCACGGAAAAGTTAGTTATAGGAAAAAAATATACTTCATACTCAAACGTCCACGAGAGGTACCTAACTGACGACTCACTTCCTCCACACCTAAACACGAATCTTTTTTATTTCTGCTTCTACAAAACCGAATTAAAAAAACTGGCAATATTGACAACACTTTATAAATAAGACATGCTCAGCCTTTAAATTTTAAAATTTTTTTTTTTTTTTTAATTTTTTTTTTCTTTTTTTTTAATTTTTTTTTTCTTTTTTTTTAATGATAGTACAATTTGGAATTATTAATGCCAATGAAATGAAATACTTACTACATATCTGGTAGCTATAACAATTTGTCTTAAAAATAAATGAGACGGGCACCTCAAATTCTATAAGGACATAATACTCGTATTATCTACTGATCTTATTTATTAGTCATAATAACATTCAAAGACCCTAATTGTGTTATACACGATCAATCACAATTTGAATCATTTTGAAAGAGATTGCTAATCCATTGCAAATATTGCGAAAAAAAACAAAATGAATGTTGTTGAACTGTCAAAATGAAACAGTCTTAATCATTTACGAAAATGTGTTAGGCAATTAGATAGCGGGTTTTTGAACCGAAACTAATAATGCCATTTGTTTTAAACTTGGAAAAATAAAGATTATAGGAAAAACAAAGCTAAGCAATTAAAATATTCATCAATACTTCATAACATTTACGCCCACGTTCAAATGATAATAAAGTACCAATGAATATTTTAATTAAAATGGGTTGCGTTGTGAGTTCTTGATGCTTATGAACAAAATAATAAATTATTAAATATGTAAATATAATCTTTATTGTTAACTCTCATACAATGCAACAGTCTTTGTGGGTAAATAAAAATACTTTTTATCATCATATTGTAATATGTTGACACTAAGTACGTACAAGTAATTTCAGGAAGATTAATTATTGCTATTAAGAGGATATGGAACTGTCTGAAGGCAAGAAGAATGCTGCGACGGCGCCACCTGAAAATAGTGGAAAAAAAGAAACTTGTTATGGTTGAAAATAAAGTAGGTAATATTCTGGCTCGGCTGCTTCGCTGCTGATATACAGCGTATGGCCCGGTATCCACCAAAGCGGAGAGGAGAGGAGACGAGAGGAGATGCCTCTCCGAGCGACGTATCTACGGAGAGCCACTATACGTCTGGCGTACCCTGGGAATCAGCGAGTTTACCACGGTGATTGGCTAATCTTTATACTTACTGAATACAATACCAGCTCCCGAGTACAGTGCCACCGAGCAGTGGTCTGTCATGGCGCCGCTCAGTATATTGGTGCCCGCGAACGCACTCAGCCTAGCCACCATCATGCCTAGACAGGCGATCATACCCCTGGAAACAAGAAATGTTATCAGACTACGTGATAAGGTCATCAGGTCAATGACCCGTTTCATTGGGCTTGCAGGTCTAGGTTTAAAATTGCGGTGAAATTATATTTCAATGTCATCATTTTAATAATTTTATATTTCTGCCTTCTAATTCTAGTCGATGGTACTGTTATAATTCGCCACTTCCGCGCCATCGTCGGTAGCAGCGTAGATGCCGCTTTGACGCAG
This sequence comes from Agrochola macilenta, assembly GCA_916701695.1. NCBI lineage: Eukaryota > Metazoa > Arthropoda > Insecta > Lepidoptera > Noctuidae > Agrochola > Agrochola macilenta. Next base: position 21,715,641 of record OU753563.1, on the reverse strand, counting down.
GTTTTGGGGCATAGAGGGCAGGAAAGGTAGTGAGACATGGGCTGCGATACAGTTCCAAATCCCTTTAGCCGTTTTCTCACTTAACAAAAATTGCGTTACATCTGCCCACTTAGGCGTGGGACATACACAAGTGACCACTTGTGTATGTCCCACGCCTAAGTGGGCAGATGTAACGCAACCTCATAACCTGGGCTGTTCTTGCACCGTTTGCGAACCTAATGCGCGGGTGTCGCGCCGCTCCTTTCATATTTCATACAAAATGTATAGGGTCGAAGAGGTGCAGGACATAAACAAGCGGTGGGGCGCGGGCGTAGCGCAGGCGAAATATGAAAGGAGCCGTACATTTTGTATGAGTCAGCCTACGTTGCCAAAATTTTTTTGGCTTTTGATCACGACCATAAATTCTCTTATCGCGTTTTGCTACAGACGCAATTGCTAAGGCTAAATGACACCCAATTTGCGTAAAATATCAATATTCAGTCCCGCGTAGTTATAACCACAAAAGCCAACTTTGTTAACATTGAATAAAGGTTTATACCTAAGTAGATTAAATGATAGATTTTTGATCATATCACAATTGTGACTAGTAGATCGATTAGTAGACGCTAGCGCTATTACTGAGCTTGGGGTTTGTTCCCCGGCTCGGGCTAAGTGGTATTGTAACAATCCATTCAAACTTTCTCAGTAAGGAGCTCGAAGTCTGGATTTTAGCCCAGTTATTGATAAATTCTATTACGTGGCAAATATTCCCGTGAACATTAACTACTTGGGACTTATAAGTTGTGGCTCGTTTTTTAATAAATTCAACCTGTTTTATTTCATCCCAAACTGCGCAAACGTCTACCCAATAGCTTTCCACTCCTCCCTATTTTATATTGAAATAAATACTAGCTTACCTATAAGACGTCGGATACAAATCCACAAAGTACGAGGATATGACGCCGAAGACCATGGCTGTAGTGAGGAATATGTAGAAGAGGACCAGCCCTGATATAGCTTCACCGGTGTTGTCGATGCCGACTCCTGCTGCTGCTGCTATGATCAGGATTATGATCGTCAGGGGCTGCGGAAGAACAGATAAGTCTATACATCATTATTATAAATTAAAGTTGCTTTTCGTGTCTGTCTGTAAACTACGCAAAGGATTATGGTGCGATTTTCAAAATCATTTAGAAACGATATTCCTGAAGGTGTATACCCACAGTCCGGCCGTTGAGAGAATGCGTGCCTGTCACCTGTCAGTTGGACAATAGGAATGATAACAAAAACAAAATTTTTGTCCGTTTTTGAGATTATAAAAAAATATTGGACACGTATTTTTTCTTTTTTTACGTAATCTAAAGATTACGGCGATACATTTAGGTCAAATGTGCCATGACGTCACGAGTATATAAATTTAATACGTACTAGTGACGTAGCGACCCCCACTCCCCAAGTTAAAATTCGTTTTATCTAAGTAATTTTTTATTAATATGATAAAGCAAAAAATACGTGTCTAATATTTTTTTATTATCTGACTGACGGACTAATTAGAATTAAATTCTTTTTTTTTAACCAGGCATCATCCCTATTTCTAGTAATATTAAGGATCAAATTCGCAAAACACATATTCGTTTGTATGAAACTGTCAGGTGTCAAGAACGCATTCTCTTGAAACGGCCGGACTGTATGCTTTTAACAGGTACTTTATTATTTGATTTAGATATACCAAATGAAGAATATTTGATTTTATTAGAGATTTTGTGAAGACGTAAAAACCGTGCGAAGTTGGATCGCTAATATCCAAGCTAGGAAACACCGGGAAGGGAAGTCAAAGTAACATCGTTTATTTCAAATAGACCATTGAATGTCACAATTAACAAGAAAACAACATCATCATTGTGAGGAAACCGGCATGCTTGAGAGATATTTCTCGACGGCATGAGAAGCCAAGTCAGAGGCCCGTGGGCGGCTTTAAAATTCTGACAACAGGTTAGTCACTAACCACACGAAAAGAAGAAGAAGAACAACAAAAAGAATTTAACCTAAGTACTAGCTCCTTGTAGAAGGTATTTTCGTATGGGTAACAAACTCCAAAGCTACTCTTTAAAATTCGATTTACAATATAAGTTATGCTGTTTACATTACTTCTTTTTGATGTGTTACATCTTTCCTATCACTGTCTTCCAATCAGTGGGAATGATTTCGTGAAAAGGTACGGAAGTGTGTAACAGGAAGTCATAGGACTATGTAAAGCTAGGGTTTCCGAAGACTGCGGTGGCTGCCACACAATTTACTGGCGAATCACGTCACTGAAACGTTATTTATGAAAGTAAAAAGTTGGTATGTTTTCCTGCAGAGCATTTTTTACGCGTCGCACTGACGTGTAAATCATTTTCATGACGGCCGTCACTGCGATTGTTATACCGATGTCGTACGAAACTCAAGCTTTAGCGAAGTCACTGTCAAATCGCTGTAGCCTGACCAGTGCGACTGAGGTCTAACATTGGGACTGGCATATTTTTTCACCGAGAAATACACGGCGTTTGACACTCATGATTTGATTCTAGCGTATTGTACTGTTACTGAGGCAGGTTTTTTAATCAATTCAATGTATGTGATTAGAGACCGGATTTTATGCAAATGCTTTTCCTTATGCATTTGCATATTTTGACAATTTTTTTAGTTTAATGCATATTTTACCAAAAAGACTGATAGCGCATATTTTTGGGTAGGTATATTTTAACTGTCCTAACTAGCTAAAAAATACAAAACAAACATGCATACATGAAAAAAATGTGGTACAAAAATAAATAATAATCAATTGTAGGCATTATAAAAACACAAATTATAAAAATATCTTACCTGCTACTGCGCATTTGGCACAGTAATTGATTGTTAACGTTTTGAAACTGGTATAATAATAATAATATCTCGTAAAATAAACATTAGTTTAATAAAAAAATAAAATAGTGTTGTCTCAGTGATCAATCCTCGTGTTTAGTGCGTATATGCCTACCAACTGTGCCGAGAACTTTATTTATTTATATATACTTTATTGTACACCAGATTATACATTACATAAAGAAAAAGTAATACACTACAAAATATACAATGGGCGGCCTTATCGCTTACTGCGATCTTTTCCAGGCAACCTTGGAATGGACAGTGATTTTCTGGACATAAAATGGGGTTGTCTTAGGTGCAAATAAAAGGTAAATAATAAATAAGGTATGTGTAAATAATATAACTTTAGTGAGTTTACCAAGTGTTTGAGCTGGATTAATGCCATTATTGAGGAACAACAGGTAGAAGCTTGCTTTATTTTAGGTGACTTTAATTCCCACCTTAACAAATTGTTTGATAATGAGTTGCAACAATTTTGTTTAAACCAAAATTGGAAATGCGCGGTAGAGATGTTAGGTACTAACTCTGATACTTTCACATTTATTAGTGAAGCACATTGTTGTAAAAGATGGCTTGACCATTGCGTGGTCACGGAGTCTGCGTGGATGTCAATTCTTAATATAAATGTTAAATATGATACTTTGTGGTCTGACCATTTTCCGTTATTTATTCATTGTAATTTTAATATTGTAAAACCCAGAGCCAGTTTTAATAATGTCATGCGTAATAAAATTTAATGGGGTAACAGACATGTAGATCAAGTAATAAAATATAATGAATAGTGTAATGACAAATTAAAACATTGATTTTCCTGACCAGTTCCGTTGTTGTGTTGATAATAATTGCAATAACTTAGAACATCGATCTATAATTAATAATATGTATCAGTGTATCATAGCAGTATTGAGTGATACGGCCTGCGATAGTTTTGAGAAACCTCGCTGTAAAAAAAAGGGGGCTATGTTAGGGGATGGAACAGACATGTTAGTAGGGCGCACTTGGGTTTCAGTTCTGGATGGAGTGTAAACCATTGAGTGGCCCGCTTTATGATAATATGTTACAAACGAGAAGGGTATTTAAATCTAAATTGAAATGGTGCCAAGACCATCAAGAACAAATTGTTATGGATAAGTTAGCTTGCCTTCATAGTACTAATAATTTTAAAACTTTTGGAAAAGTACAAACAGCTTGAACATTGGGTCTAGCTTACCTGTTAGCGTTGAAGGTCTTACTGATACGGCGGAGATCTCAAACCTGTTTAAAGACTTGTTTACTATTAAATCACCACTGGGCCCGTCCTCAGACCCCGTTGAACTTGAGCGGCCTTCTTCACAAAGCTTAACAATAAGGTATACAGCAAAGGAAGTACAGAATGTATTGGTACATATGAAGCGCGAAAAGTCTCCGGGACACGACGGGCTCAGTGAGGAACACTTAAGGAACGCTGGTATCCATTTGCCCAGGGTACTAGCTTTGTTTTATAATTGTTGTGTGTCGCACGCTTATCTGCCAAAGGATATGATGAAAACTATTGTTGTTCCTATTGTAAAAAATAAGACCAGTGACATATCAGATAAAGCGAACTACAGACCAATCTCCTTAGCCACTATTATGGCTAAAGTTTTTGACTCTTTGTTAAACAACTTTTGTCAAGCTCAATGATGCTCAACATGGGTTTAGAGAGGGCTTATCTACTGAAACTGCAATTTTATGTCTTAAAAAGACTGTTAAATATTATACAGTTATGCAACCAGACTCCTGTTTTTGCCTGTTTCCTGGATATGTCAAAGGCATTTGAAATGGTGTCTTATGACAAGTTGTGGTCTAAACTATATGACGCGAATGTACCCAGTGAATTGACGAGTGTTTTTAAGTACTGGTATACACATCAAATTAATTTTGTAAAATGGACGAATGAAATGTCGGATGAGTATGTGATGGAATGTGGAGTTAGGCAGGGTGGATTAAGCTCCCCTACCCTGTTTATATATAAATGTGCTGATTGTTGAGCGCAGCAGTTTGCATGCTGGCTGCTACATAGATGGGGTAGCATTTAATAACATTAGCTACGCTGATGACATGGTGTTGCTGAGTCCGTCTATGGCTGGTCTGAGAAATTTGATTATAGTTTGTGAGTGTTACGCGGAGGAGCACGGTTTGAGATATAACACGGACAAAAGTCAGTTGCTTAACTTTAAGGCGGCCAATAAAAGCGAAGAGAGATGCTCAACTGTCACTTTAAATGGTGGTGTCTTGAACCGTGTTTGTCAGTTTAAATATCTAGGGCAAATTGTAGCGGAGGATTTGAGGGACAATCTAGATGTAGACCGGGAGCTAAGAGAATTAGCAGTGCGATGTAATATGCTGATCCGAAGGTTCTCACGCTGCACGGATGCGGTTAAAATAACACTTTTTAATAACACTTTTTTATTGTCAAGGTTTTTACTCGTGTAGCCTTTGGACTAGTTGCACTCAAAAAGCTGTTAATGCTCTTCGTATTCAGTACAACAATGCATTCTGTTGAGGATGCCACGCTTTTGTAGTGCCTTGGGTATGTTCGCAGATTCGAGAAACGTCAGTTTGAGCATCTGCGATCAGACGCAAGCGTGCTGCATCTCTGTTGCGCAGAGTGCGTGCCAGCTCCAACAGTCTCCTGGTAGTCATTGCTAGCAAACTGGATTGCCCTATCATTTCCTATTTAAGCCAGCTGCATATTCCTAGTAATGGTTAATTGTTTGTGATCATAGTTTTGATTTTGATTTTTTTATTGTTTATGAATACTACCAACATAGTTTGTAAGTAAATTGTTACTAACGTTATGAGTCCATATTACTTGACAATAAATATTTTATTATTATTATTATATTTCGTTTATTACAATTTCGAACATATCAAATACATTTTTAAATATTTCTTAAAAACTATATTAAAAAAAAAACATTTAAAAATATAAAAATTATTATATTATTATTAATGTATGCTATCGTTGTTATTATAATTACAAAATAGTTTTATAGTTTAATTCAATAAATTTGATATTTCGACCATTTTAACATCCATATCCGGCCTCTAGATATTAGGTGAAATGCTTAGAAACTAACATCAACTGTTTATGTGAGAGCAGAACAGCTCAATACCTAGGTTGAATAATAATAGCCTTCTCACTTCACAGTATTTTTTTACTAACATCTTAAAACAATTTATTTGTTCACAGAAACATGATCATTATGTGATTAACATTGTAATGATTTTAATTAGTATAATAATTAAAATTTACGTATGTACTTCGCTTCGGTCATTGAACATTGTAACGCGTCATCTTATACGAGATCTTATCGTCAGTTAGTCGAGATTTTGACAGTAATTATTATCAGTTTATAACTACATTAACTGATCATAATTACTGTCAAGTATCTCGCCTACAATAGAACCAGTAGGCTTCAGAATTCTAAAGGCATTTAACCGAAACTAGTCAGAAGCGAGTCGTCAGTAGTTTCGAACTAGTCACGACTGGTTTAGGTTCGGACGACTAGCCCGAAACTTGCCGTGACTAGTCCGAAATTAGCCCGAAACAAGTCATGACTATTCCGAAACTAGTCGTAAGTCGTCAGAAGCGAGTTGTGTCTAGTCCCGAACTAGCCCGAAAGTAGTCGTGAGTTCGTGACTAGTTCAAAACTAGTCTGAAACTAGTCGAGGCTAGACAGAAGCGTGTCCTGACTAGTCCGATTCAGTCCGAAACTAGTCGTGACTAGTGTGAAACTAGTTGATCCATTTCTGATTAGTCATTCCGAAATGGATCGTGACCAATCCAAAGATTAGCTGATAGAGAATGCCAAATAGCAGTCTTTTTCACCAACATAAGGTTTCAATAAAAAACTGGCATTAAAAAATAACCTCTTATTCGATGTTCGATTTTCAACGCTAGCGTAAGCGCTGAGAGTTGAAAATCGAATAGTGCACTTTTATTTAGGGATTCATTTAAGTGTCACTTATTGAAGGTGAAAACGGGCTTCATTCAGATTTCATCGTTCATCGTTTGTTCGGACCTGTAACTTAAAGCAGGACCTCAAATCTCCTTTTTTGAATTTAGAATGTTACATAAATCCTATGTAATTTGATTCATAGAACCTAATATGCAATTTGATGGCCGTTATTACCTAAGCCTAAAGGAGTTTTAAACTTGTTTCAAGGTAACTAACGAATATGAGGTCAGTAGATCTAGCCCCTCGCGTGTTGTTAGACTAGATTGCTTAATAATATGAATAAGGACTTAATTTATTCCAAGATTTAATTGACGTCAGCCAATAATGCTGTTTGCGCTATCTAGTTGAGACAATCTACAAGTTTCATTCTAAAAAATTATAAGAAGAATTTTGCAATTGTTTATTTACGGTTGAACCCAATTACCTTAGTTCTATCTATCACCAGTATTGGCATACGGGTTTTAACGTCCCAATAATCTATCGGAGAATAAGGAATCTTACGGAATTGTGGGACGATATTCAATGACAGATATAATTATACTGTCCACCATCAATAGCGATCTGTCTTCTACTGGAAATAGGGTACTGGGTTTGGCAGTTAATAACTGATGTTTACAGAATTTCATTATAATTATTACAATCATCAATACAAATCTCTAAGTTAGAATTGGCCTCAAATTTCATGATTTCATGAAATAGTCACTCTATAGGGTAAATCGAACTTATTGATGATTTTAATGTATTTACATTTTCATTAGGCAATACCACCCAAGGAGTCCTAGTGTGGAGTTCATAAGCAAAGTACTTCCTTTGCAGACCTTATTTATATAATGTAAACCTAGCTATTAATGTAGATTAAGGAAATGTAAAGCACTGTTTTTAGCAAAAATAAAGATTATTATTATTATTTCGTTTATTTATTTTCATACTTATTAAATACATTTTCAAATATTTTATTATTATTATAATTTTGAAAATAATTTAAAGAATGCGAGGGCAAACCCCTTAAAATGTGGCAATTGATAAATAGCTTGTCTAATAATAAATTAAAGAAAAGTGTTGCTCCTAAATTACAATCATCTACAGGGCTGTTTACTGATTTAACAACTATGTCTCAGGTATAGGTACACGTCTAGCTAATCAGATACCTGCTATATATCATAATAACCAGACTAACACTACACGCTAAACAAAACCGAAAATGCAGCTACACTTTCTCACATAACACCAGCAATGGCAGACGAAATTGGGAAAATAAGACCTAAATGCAAATACCAGCACAGGTATAGACGGCATCAGTGCCAAATCACTAAAGTGTATAAGGAATCTCACATTACCTAGTTTAACTCAATGCATCAACAAATGTTTGAGCGAAGGTCACTTCCCTGACACATTAAAATACGCCAAAGTTACCCCTATTTTTAAAGCCGGCTCCAAACTGTCCCCGAGAAATTATAGGCCTATTTCAGTATTGCCTGTGCTGTCTAAAGTTTTTGAAAAGATATTGCACAATCGACTCAGCCTATATTTAAATTCACTTAACTACGGTACCTTTCTCAACGACAGTATGGCTTTAGAACTAAATCTAATACTCTTTCCGCAACAACAGATTTAATCACAACTGTTAAAACTAATATAGACAAGAAACACATTACTTTAGGGATCTTCATCGACCTAAACATCCAAAACCAACTAATAATATTTGCAGCTAAAAACAAAAAAATCTCAGATCACAAACCTCTTAGTATTAATGGAGTCAATTTAAATAAAGTTAATAAAGAGAAATATCTCGGACATATTCTGGATAATCAACTTACATGGAAACCACATATCGAGAAAACCTGTTCTAAAATATTAAGCCTAACGGGGGCGTTACGTCGAATTGTGAGATGCTTTCCTCTCAAGGTCCGCCGCACTATTTTTATTTCATTGGTGAAACCACACATTGAATATCTTATAGTACTTTGGGGTTCAGCAGCTAAAACCAACCTAGAAAAGCTACAAAGAGCGCAAAACTGAATTATAAAAGTCCTATTTCACTACCACTATCTGACACACAAAATTTACAAAGAAACCAAGCTATTTAACATTTCTAATATATATTTATATAACAAATGTTCGTAAAATTCTTTCCAAAGACTTACACACAAACGACTTACGACTTACATATACCTAGTACTAGAACTAAATTATGGAAAAAAACAATAATATATGAGGGAGCAAAACTTTATAACGCACTACCAAAAGATATAAAAATACACAATCGTTATCACTATTAAAAAACTACTAAAATGTCACATCTTGAAGGGTCTTAAAATAAAATAAAATAACTAATTTAAGTAATATAATTCATTTGCCTCTAGTGTAAACGAGTATTCAGATTTCAAACATAAAAACAAAGATAACGAGTCACTGCACGACGTCAACGTGAACGTTCAGTTCGTGACGCGTTGACGTCGACTGCGTCAACGCGCCGCACGGGCAGTAGACAATACAATTTTTTTAACAATTACCTCGTCCTCTATTCGTAATGTTAACACTAAAAGCTTTTACTAATTCTGAACAAAAAAACTTTATAAATCAAGTAATTTTTTGTATTTATATCTGTATAAGTGATTTGTAATCTTTAGAAATAAATAATTCAAACCTTAATTATTTACTTGGTACGTCATCATTTTGATCAACATACAACCTAAATTTAAATTTCGCGGTCTTCTGGCGCTTTCGCCTTATAAGTATGGATTATACATATTTTATCACCCGTAGTAGACGTCGGTTGACGCACACAAATAATTTCAATTTCAGGCATCGTCACATTATCTCGCTGTCATCGGCAAAGTGTCAGCAGAATGATGAAATAAAAATCTGAGCAATGCAAGAAAAGCAACTCCGAGGTATTGACAGCTCGTTGAAGGCTAGCGAGCATAAGGCATCAGCTAGTATGGCGATAAGAGGTGATCTTATCGGGCCGGCGCTCATTGGCGGCACGGCACGGCAAAGGATATTTATGCGACGAATAGAAATATAACTTATATGTGTATGAAAATAAAATTTAAATTTCAATGATGATGCCTAAAGAGGTCGCGGCATGCCTAAGGATAGTGCGGCATCGCGATTTCAATATGGGATGGTGATTGACTTGTTGCGAACCCGGACCCGACGTGTGGACACGTCAAGCGTCGAAAACAGTGTGAGCCACTTCGCCCGGCAACCCCACTTTTATAGGATTACTTACTTATTTAGGATTAGGACACGTCGGGTCCGGGTTCGCAACAAGTCAATCGCCATCCTGAGGATGCCTCGTTGAGAGGTGAAACACATACCATTTACCAAACCGGTTACCAAATATACGTCGTCTATTGTATTTTATAATGGAAATTCCGCAAAGTCACGCGTGAGTCAATTAACTATTTTATTCCACTTCTATTAATAAGGGGGAAGGAGTGTATGTTAACCGGACGTTAAGGACTGGACTGCCAATTCATAGGTCTCGAGTTCGACCCCAAGGCACGCACCTCTGACTTTTCGGATTCATGTACGTATTGTATAATTATCACTTGCTTCAAAACCGGTGAAGGAAAACATGGTGAGGAAGCCGGCACGCCTAAGAGATATTACGTGACGGCATGTGAAGCCAAATCAGACGCCCATGGGCGGCTTTAAAACTCTAACACCAGGTTAATCACTAACCACACGAAAGAAGAAGAGGGACTGTATAATATTTTGTAAATATATATTAAATAGAGTGTCCGTGGAGTTTCTTGGCCGTTCTTCGCCATACGAACCAACTATGCTTTGGAATGGGCAACTTCAACTTTTTGAATGACCGACTCATTTGATAATTCAAAAGTGCCTGTAAATGGTTTATTAGAAATAAATGCTTTGATTTTTGACTGATTATATATATACCTTCCTCCTGCCGGCACACTGCGAGATCAGCGCGTTGAGAAGGAAGAAGGACATCCCATGCGCACATCCCGCCCAGATAGTGTTGTCCTCTATGCTGTTCTTGCATTCTGATGGTTCCTACAACAAGAGTTGAATTGTTGTTATGAAGCTAAGTAAAAAAAACAAATTGTTGTAATTTCCAATTCGTCTGCCAAACGTGATATCGTCTGCTGAACGCAGTATCGTCTGCCAATTTAATGAAAATTTTCACCAAGATACTGTTTTTTTACCTGTTTAACTTCCACAACGGTGGTGTTGGTAAGATGGAAGAGGTCACAGAAGGAGGCATCGGCAGAGCTGGTAGCGTACGATGTGAAGAAGATGTTGAAGATCGTCGGCAGAATGATGGCGAAGCTGTTGTTACTGTTTGTGGAAGAAAAAACTTTGATTTAGTAAGGAAGGTGTAGGTATTATTAAAAGTAAACATAATTTTCAAGGGCTCGCGATTGTTTGTTAGCAACGCGATGCATAGCAAAATATTGAAATTTCAATGTAGAAGGCGTATTTCATTATTATTTAAATGACATGGGTCGGGCGCGACGATTAATAAAGGTGCATTCATGGAATATTTAAGAGCGTTTATTCTGAAAGTGGGCAACGTCGCAAATAGATGTCAATATTTCTCTGTTTTGATTAATATGGCAATATGAATGTATGGAAATAAGAAGTGTGGCTAACTAGCGAACTAGAATATTGATTATGGAATGCAATCATTATTATCGTAACCCCGAATATTTAGTTTTAGGTGTAAAAAAAGTATTTGGAAACTTTCCAAATGCCTTTTATACATCTAAAACGGGTTCAACCTCAAATTCAATGTCATAATTGCAGTTCATTATTAATATTCTAGATCGCTAGTTAGCCACATACAGCATGTAAATTATTGACAGCTATTTGCGACGTTGCCAACTTTTAGGACAAACACAATTTTCAGAAAATAAAATAGCCAGTATATTATTATAGGATTACAGAACATCACGCCAGTAGTCCCCGTTTATGTTTAAGTTCCCATGTAATAGGGGGCGAGCCTATTGCCGTCAACCGGGCACAAATCTAGGCTCCGGGCTGCTACTGGGAAATTTCAGTAATATCCTAATCCTAACTAATATTATAAATACGAAAGTGAGTTTGTTTATTTATTTGTTTGCTTTCACGCTAAAACGGCTGAACGAATTTGGATGAGATTTGGCACATGGGTAGACCATGACCTGGAGAAGGACCCATGGAAATGTCGGGATAAAGGGTATCCTATATACCCTTTATTCTATATATATTTTTGAGACTTTTGCGGGTGATACCGCGGGGCGTAGCTAGTAAATAATACATACACCAACACAATAAAAAAAATCGTTGATGCATTAATAATCGCGTAGCATATTGGTATCTGCTACGACTGCAATGTTGGCGTAGCGGATCGCGTATCGGCTACGAAACCATAGCATCCGCAGCACATCGCCGTAGCAGGAACATTATTAGTCTGCTACGTCGTAGCAAAAAAAAAATAAAAAAAATAGTAAATATATTATGATGTAATCTTATCCCTATTATCATAGAATAGAAAAGTATTTTTTTATCATTTCAAATGTAGCTGCGATACAGTTATAAATTTTTGTAGCAATCATTGTTTTTAAAGTTATCATGCCAATTTATTGTAAGTTCGAAATAAAAACAACAGACATTTACAAAAAAAAAACTAAGAATGACAAACTCACGCAATATAAGTCACGAAAGTGAGGTAGTACAACAGTGCAGTCTTTCTCAAAAGAGGCGGCTTGAACAGAGGAGCTATCTGTGTCCAGAGAGAGTGGAGGGAGAACACTCCCACTTCCTCCTTGTTGCCGTCTTCTAGGTACACCTGTTTCACCTAAAAGTGAAAGGAGAACAGGTTTAATTTCATATTAATAGTCCGCTAAATAACTCGCAAAGATAGAAAACGCTTACATACAACATTTTGCTCTGATATTACTACAGCTTGCCCATACAATCCATACTCACAGGAAACGACTCCGCATCATGTCCATTAGCCACATACATCCTCTTCAGCACTTTCACCGCCTCCTCACTCCTGCCCACGTTGGCGAGGAACTTCGGGCTTTCGCTGAAGAACCACAGCATCAGCGCCGCCAGCCCCAAAGGCAGCGCCATGATGAGCGTCAGCAGACGCCAGGGTCGGTAGATGATGCCCAGGAGGTAGATAGTGAAGTCCAGCTTCATTATGAGGTAGGCGGTTACTGGGAAAAGTTAAAGAAAAATAAAGTTATTGGCTTCGTTCGTTCGTCATTTTCATTTCTTGATTTTCAGTCATGTGTCCCGAATTAATAATAAATAATAATAATAAAAAGTTTATTTCGGAACAATAACACAAGACTAAGTACAACAAATAAAACGATGATAGCTGCAAAAGTATAAACTGTACCGCAGCTAACAACGCCCTTCCCCAGATACAGAATGGAATGATGTTCCATGCAAAAAGTGCTGAAAGTGCTTAAAGGGTAATTTAGTTAATTTGGACAAAAAAGAATTGGAACATAAGCTGGAATTGGAATTGGGACATAAGCTTACTGTGCTAAATGCGATTTGCAGCAATCATATTTCAAGCAAGAGTTCAGACAGCTGAGCTCTTGAAAATGTGTGTCAAGTGTCAAGATACACATTTTCATTATATACACGGTTGGTGATTACAGTGATCCATATTTTCGTTTTTTTTTTTTGTTGCTTTTGTTTTTTTTCTTCCGTTTAGGGAAAACAATGATACGATTATTGTTACGAGAAAAGTTCCCAGTTCACCGTTCACAATCAGCATTTATATTAGGACAACAACTGTAATAAGTACTCACTATAATAGAGAGTAGGTGTGATCATAAGCGCGCTGGTGATGAGCAGCATGTACTTCGCGCGGACCTTGGTGCCGCAGCACTCTCCAATCAGCGCGTACGTCGCTGACTCCGCTGCACTGGATCTGCAATGCGAGATTAATACATCGCAAGAAAGAGCCAGTGTAAGTTATTTTAATTTTAGAAGACTTGTAGGAATGTATTAGCTTGTAGCGACATCTACATCGCCACATGCGAACTACGCATCAAAGACCTGACGTCACACAACATCCTGACGTCACACAAATCCTGCATCGCGCAATTAGAGTTTACCGCGCGATGGACATATACGGGGTGTCCGGGACATCGATGCGAAGCCGGTAACACCCCTGCGTTGAAATATTTAGTAGGTTATTTAAAAAAAAAATCTGCTGTTTCATAGAAAAGTGCAATACCTACGCGGTCAAAACGTATGGAGCATATGGTAGCCCGCTTCGCGTCGATGTCCCTGCCACCTTGTATACAAGCTCCCGATTTCAACCTCTGGGCAGTTGCCCGCCAGACACGACACCCGTCTGGTCGGAGGATCCTCCCTTTTCTATGGGGGATGAGTGAACTTTACACCCTGTTCCTCATACCCCTAAAAGCTTACAGACTCCCTGTCCACAAAACAGTCACAATAGTTAAAGAATGGACATGAATCTTGTGTACTTACACAAGATTCGTACACCTCTGCCTAACCCTTCGCGGATCACAGCCGTGTTATGTTATGTTATGAATCTTGACTATGTAGTTCACGGAACAGGGAAAATGTTAGTAACCTGATTTTACTAGCTTTGGTAAGAAAAAAAACCTTTTGGGTACTTATACTTGTCACCAGAAGATAATCATCGTAAAATCTCATGGAAGGGTAAAATAAAACAAGGAATTTGTTACTTTCAAGTGTCTTTGTTGATATGATAATACATATAAAAATCGTATTTATATTTATATATGTTTTTTTTTTTTTTGCCTTTATTATGTGTCACTTTTTTGTTTGTATATTGTTCTGTACAACGTCTCGGGGTTATGTTCAGTAAAGTTGTGCATGAAAACTTAAATAAAAAAATTGGTTCATTTATAAATGAGATTAAATATGTTATTATTAATAATAATACCAGCCTATTATTATTCCACCGCCGGGCAAATCCTCTTCTCATACAAAGGCACAAAAATAAAAAAGTTATTATGATTTTGAATGAATAAGTATTTCTTGATGACTGTAAACAAAGGCGACCCGCCCCGGCTATATCTAAGTTAAATAAAATATTAATGTTATAAACCGTCCAGAATAAATTATCTAAATGATGGTGAAAACAAACACAAAAAGCGAGATTAGAGAAATAAAAGAGATAGAGAAGATAATAGATGTCATACTTACAATGCTGAGCTGATGAATCTCAAGGCAGCTAGCACCTGCCATGTTGGTGACAGGCTGCTGACGGCTGAGCTGATGAAGCTACCACACATGGCCCACATGAGGACCAGCCTCCTGCCCCTGGTGTCAGACAAGTAGCCCCACGGGTAGGACATTACTATAATACCTGGAATTCAGATGAATCATAATGTTAGAGGTGATTTCCATCTTTGTGAGACTGAATAGCGAGAAATTATGGATTGTAGCGAATTCCTATCAATATGCAGAATCCGAAAATGATCTCTGATGAATATCGAGAAAGCTGTTGTGGCTGTATGTCGGTAACTTTCCAACTTCATTGCTATCTCAGCTACTTGAATATATTTTAACTGCCCCGTTGGTCTCGTGGTTGCAAGCGCGACTGCTGAGCGTCCCCGTACTGGGTTTAATTCCCGGGTCGGGATAAGTGTGTAGCGTAGCTACTTCTTCAACTTATTATTTATTTAAATTATAAGGTATATTTAGTAAATTAAGTCAGTATTGTATACACAAACAAACAAAAAGTAGTATTTACACAAAGATTATACATTATATAACTATACGCTTTAAGCACTTAAATCTAATATACATAGCTAGAAACTTAATTATAACCTAACATTATATAACTTCCTTGAAAACACAAATTGAAATTTAAGACATCAGTACAAACAGATAATTTTGTTATTAGATATGTTTTACGTAGTTATGTGGAATGCGGACCGGTTACCTGAGCGGGCGCCCGTGCCTTGTCTATCTATCTCTTTCAAACTCGCGGCGCTCGCACGCAGGCATCAGTCGAGAATCGTCACTGGTCGTAAGCGCATGCGCTCTCGCTCGTACCCGGTATTCGTTCGACATTAGGTACCTAGTGTGCATATAAACTTTTATCCAATGCTTTTGGAAGACTTGCATAGTATAAACTTGCTATAGTGATGAACTATTAACTGTGCCTATCGCTTTCTTTCTGTGCTCCTCATTTCGCCTTCTATTGTGTTATCTGTGTCCTGTGAATAACTTTAACTTTTCGGACAATATATTTCTTCATTTCCGTAAGCTGTGTGTTTTCTTATTTATTGCAACCCCCTACCGCTTCATTGGTGACCCCGACGAACACGAAACATGCCGACTGAGCCGAAAGACACACAAAATGGCGGCGCCAACGTGCCGCCTAGCACATCGCATGACATCCAGCGAGTTGGCATACGAGTACCTCCTTTTTACCCGGAGAAACCGGCTTTATGGTTTCACCAGCTGGAAAGCCAATTTTTTCTGGCCAACATAACTGCCGATACCACCAAATTTCATCATGCTATGGGGCAGTTGGATCCCATTTACGCATCGGAGGTGGAGGACATCATAGCTGGCCCCCCAGCTCCCAATAAGTACGAGCGACTGAAGTCGGAACTCATAAGGCGACTCTCAGCGTCCAAGGAGAAGAAGATCTTGCAGCTGGTCACGCGTGAGGAACTGGGCGACCGAAAGCCATCCCAATTCTTGCGCCATATCCAGCATCTTGCAGGACCAGATGTCCCGGAGGACTTTCTGCGCACCATGTGGTCCAGCCGCCTGCCAAATAATATCCAGACCATTGTAGCCTCGCAGTCGAAGGCTACTCTGGACGAAGTTGCAGAGCTGGCTGATCGCATCCACGACATCGCAGCCCCCAGCCCACAAGTAGCGGCAGCCATAACATCAGGTGTTTCCCCAGGGTTAAGTTGTCAAGTAGCGGAACTCACACGCCAGGTGCAGAAGCTGACGACCAAGTTAGACAGGATGTCACGGCCGAAGTCACGGAGGTTCAGATCCGAAAGTCGTGAGCGCAGCAATTCCCGTTCGAGCGGCTCCCAGTCCAACTACCGGAAATACCCATTGTGTTGGTACCACGCAAAGTTCGGTGAGAAGGCAAGTAGCTGTGTAAAACCGTGCGATTATAAGGCTAAGGGAAAAGAATAGGGCAGTCCGTCATGGCGACCGACGCCTGCCCAAATCCAGGTCGCTTGTTTATAACCGACCAGCGAACAAAAGTGCAGTTTTTAATAGATACAGGCAGTGATATTTGTGTGTTCCCTCGAACATTAGTGAAAGGTAAACAAAGCCAAACGAACTATCAACTGTTTGCCGCTAATGGGTCAGTAATAAATACTTATGGATATGCACATTTAGTTCTTCATATAAACTTGCGCCGCGACTTCGCTTGGCGATTTATTGTTGCAGACGTAACGCGGCCTATAATAGGTGTAGACTTTTTATCGTATTATAACTTAATTGTAGATGTACGTAACAAATGTTTAATAGATAATAGTACTATGCTCACCACCGCGGCTTCGGTCGCGAGTATTTCTGACAATGTATTTTCGGTAAAAGTAACGTTGGGTGACAAAAATGATTCTGTGTACCATGCTATACTAGCAAAGTACCCAGACATCACTCGACCCTCAGGTATGCAGCACCGTACACCTAAACATAACATAATGCACCACATACGAACTACACCAGGACCACCAGTATCTAGCAGACCACGCAGGTTAGCGCCAGATAGGTTAAAGGTTGCTAAAGCAGAATTTGAAGCAATGTTACAGATAGGTACGTGTCGGCCATCAGAATCTCCATGGGCCTCTCCGCTTCATCTTGCTCTTAAGCGGGACAACAGCTGGCGCCCGTGTGGTGATTTCCGGATGCTTAACGCCAGGACAGTCCCGGACCGGTACCCCATACGCCATATCCAGGACTTTTCCCACAACCTTGCAGGTTGCACCGTCTTCTCCACAATAGACCTGGTGAAGGCATATAACCAAATTCGTGTCAATCCCAGTGACATCGAGAAGACCGCCATAACAACGCCGTTCGGCTTATATGAATTCCCATTCATGACGTTTGGACTTCGTAATGCCGGACAGACGTTTCAACGTTTCGTTGACGAAATGCTGCGTGGCCTAGATTTCGCCTATCCTTACGTCGACGACATTTTGGTCTTCTCAAAAGACCAGGCGACCCACATTGATCACCTGCACCAAATTTTCACCAGGTTGTCGGAGTATGGCATGGTCATTAATATAGCAAAGTGCGTTTTTGGAGCCTCGGAGGTAACATTCCTGGGTTACAGCATTTCGGTGAACGGCACCAAGCCCTTGCCAGACAAAGTACTGGCTATAAACAATTTCCCCGTCCCAAAAACGGTAAGAGAGTTGCGTAGGTTCCTCGGAATGATGAATTTTTACCGCAGGTTCATTCCCGACGCTGCCACACATCAAACACCGTTGAACGCACTTTTGACAGGATCCGTGAAGGGTTCCCATCCCGTAATATTCACGTCACGAGAACAGGAAGCCTTCGAGGCGTGCAAGCAGGGTCTGTCTCAAGCTGCCATGCTCGCTCACCCAGACTGCGATGCAAAACTTGCTATGGTTACTGACGCTTCAGACGTAGCTATAGGTGGCGTACTCCAGCAGTTAAAGGACAATACGTGGCAACCACTAGCGTTTTTCTCACGAAAGCTGACTCCCTCGCAGACCAAATATTCCCCATACGATCGCGAACTCTTGGCGATCTATGAGGCGGTCAAACATTTCCGTCATATGATCGAGGCACGTGACTTTGTGATATATACCGATCACAAGCCACTTACATTCGCATTTCATTCCAGGAAAGAGAACTGCTCTCCCAGGCAATTTCGTCACTTAGATTACATTTCACAGTTTTGTACTGACATTCGGCATATTTCAGGGAAGGATAATGTGGTAGCTGATACTTTATCCCGTATCGACGAGATCATTTTACCTCTCGATCTGCAAAAACTAGCTACCGCGCAAAACACCGACCCAGAACTGAAACAACCGTTGAATGGCAATAACTCCCTACACTTGGAGAAGGTAAAACTACCTGGCACACATTTAGAGCTGTTTTGCGATGTAAGTGGCACTACGCCTCGACCTTATGTGACGAGGGAGTTACGTCGACAGGTTTTTGAGAGCCTTCACTCTCTCAGCCATCCCGGTGCCAACGCCAGTATCCGACTGATCACCGACCGCTATGTATGGCCTAGTATCAGGAAGGATTGTAGGGAATGGGCGCGTACTTGCCTAGCATGCCAACGGGCAAAGGTTCATAGACATGTATCAGCACCGTTGGGTACGTACAAGCTTCCACGCGCTAGGTTCAGGGACCTACATATTGACCTCGTAGGACCCCTACCACTATCGCAGGGATACCGGTATTGCCTCACAGCAATCGATCGTTTTACTCGATGGCCTGAGGCAATACCCTTACAGGATATTACAGCCGAGACGGTAGCAAAAGCCCTCCTTAGTGGTTGGATATCCCGTTTCGGCTGCCCCATGAATATCGTTACAGACCGTGGGGGGCAATTTGAATCGGCCTTGTTTCGCCACTTATCGCAAATAGCTGGTTTTCAACATAAAAGGACGACGGCCTATCATCCAGCCTCTAATGGGCTCGTGGAGAGGTTTCATCGGCAGCTTAAAGCCGCTATAACCTGTCACGCGGATAGCAGTTGGGTCGAGTCCCTGCCCCTTGTACTATTAGGTGTACGTAGTACCTTCAAAGAGGACATTAAGTCAACGCCAGCTGAACTGGTGTATGGGGAATCGCTACGTTTACCAGGTGACCTTCTCAGCCCAGAGGACCAAGGAGACCCTGACGTCACAAGTTACATTGCGTGCCTACGGAGCTTTGCAAATAATTTGCAACCTACTCCAACGTCACGTCATAGTGGACGTCGCTCACCCTTCGTTTATAAGGATTTAGCCACATCAACATACGTTTTCCTTCGTGATGACACTGTGGCCGGATCATTGAAGCCTGCCTATACTGGTCCTTATGAGGTCATACAACGAGGAGACAAAACGTTCAAGCTAATGGTGAAAAGTAAGACGGTCACCGTATCGATCGACAGAATAAAACTTGCCTACATACTGCGTGATCCTGACACCACAACACATTCAAGACAACCCCCACTACCTAATACTTCTACTCACAAACACGCCCCAATCAATAACTCATCCCAAAATTTGACTCACACTCCCACTCGGAATACAGGTGACGATGACTTATCTGATGACGGACAGAGCACGGTCAGAGTAACACGTTCGGGCCGCAGAGTGAGATTCCCAGACTATTATCGCCCGTAGGACGGTCTCTGGAGGGGGGTGGTGTAGCGTAGCTACTTCTTCAACTTATTATTTATTTAAATTATAAGGTATATTTAGTAAATTAAGTCAGTATTGTATACACAAACAAACAAAAAGTAGTATTTACACAAAGATTATACATTATATAACTATACGCTTTAAGCACTTAAATCTAATATACATAGCTAGAAACTTAATTATAACCTAACATTATATAACTTCCTTGAAAACACAAATTGAAATTTAAGACATCAGTACAAACAGATAATTTTGTTATTAGATATGTTTTACGTAGTTATGTGGAATGCGGACCGGTTACCTGAGCGGGCGCCCGTGCCTTGTCTATCTATCTCTTTCAAACTCGCGGCGCTCGCACGCAGGCATCAGTCGAGAATCGTCACTGGTCGTAAGCGCATGCGCTCTCGCTCGTACCCGGTATTCGTTCGACATTAGGTACCTAGTGTGCATATAAACTTTTATCCAATGCTTTTGGAAGACTTGCATAGTATAAACTTGCTATAGTGATGAACTATTAACTGTGCCTATCGCTTTCTTTCTGTGCTCCTCATTTCGCCTTCTATTGTGTTATCTGTGTCCTGTGAATAACTTTAACTTTTCGGACAATATATTTCTTCATTTCCGTAAGCTGTGTGTTTGCTTATTTATTGCAACCCTCTACCGCTTCAAGTGTTATTGGGTTTTTCCATTAGAAATTTCTTAGTAACAGCCCGGAGTTTGTGTGATATCCCCGTGGCTTGGAAAGCATTTTAAGCCTTTGGCCCTGCGCCTGATCTCTCTCCAGTTATGTCGGACTGCCATATTATCGGACTATGAGAGTGAGCAAACAGAGAGTGTACCTGTGTCTGCGCACACACTTGTGCACTAAATATCTCGCGCGCCGAAGACTGGTCTCCGCTGAGATTGGTCAGCATGGCCGAAATTCGGTATGGAGGACTATATAATATTTTAAGCTGGTAACAGAGCAATTAACGTATTTTGCTATCTACATTTTCCATGGCGTTTACTTAATTAATACACTACTTTTTTGTTTAATAGATTGGTGAAAAGGCTAGGATAAATGATTTTATTTCTGTAGTTTTGTACAAACAATTTTACACGTCAATCGTATTTTAAAAACTAGATGAGGTCGACGTTTCCAATCTGACTACTCTGAGAGGAAAGGCCGAAACAAACTCAGAACTCACAGTCTCATATTCCAGTAATCTTGGTCAGATCACAAAAAACTAATAATAGGTAACACGGGGTTTATATGCGCTGCAAACCCAATTATTTGTTAAATTCACACAGCATTGTATGTTAACCTGTGTCTGTACCTATTAACTCTAGATGTTCAGTAAAATTGTTGTTAACCCTATGGACTCTGTCTGAAAATAAAAGTATTATATTCTATTCTAATAAACAAAAAATTGCTTGTTATTTCACCCGCAAAAGCATTGGGAAACTCTTCAGTAAACTTACCAGCAAAAGACATAGACGACAGGATCCCAATCTGGCTGAGGGTCAGGTCCAGGTCGCAGGTGGAAGCCGTCACGATGATGCCCAGCCCGAAGATGTCGATGCCCATCGCGATGATCAGCACGAAGCATGTCAGAAGCAAACCGTAGTTGTACTTGCCGTGACCTGCAGTGAGGGACTCTGGTTAGATGGTGATGGTTGGCAGAAGCAAAGAGTGGTACCCAGCAGCCGGGCTGATATTGATAATTATGAATTTATCTTTCAAATTATCCATTTTTATTACTACGACTATCTTTCAAGCACCTTGGCAGGTTTGGAAGATACCTAGTTAGTGTAGAATGCTAATACTTATCTCGTATTTTGTCGCCCCCGCGATGGGCTCAAATAGGAAATAGACAATATTTTCTTCATAGCGTCTATATCCTATTTGAGCCCTACAGTTTTGTTAAATCTTGTGGGTCCAATATTGACTTACAGCTCTATACATAAACATTTCTTAGCTTAGAATTGCTCTGAAATTCGTTTGTCCTTATCTGTCATTGTGACTTGTTATTGTCAGAATGAGACAAAACAATTTTTTACTAACAGACGCTTACGTATTATACTAATAGAGCTATAATTTCTTTTACTTGAATTCAAACACTTTTCTTTCCAACTGTACCTTCCATTGTTTACGTGGAATCAAAGAATTGCGTGCATAGCGAAACCTTTTAGTAGGTATTTTACGTGTCGAGCATAGCGGGACTAGAGCATAGGGGGATTATCCGGCTAAAACACCTTCGATCGCTATCGATAGACGATGTCGATATTTTGGAAGCTGCGCCGCAACTAAAAAGCGCGTCCGATGTATTAATTCGTCCGTAATTTTTAAGAACGTTCGCATTCGCATATCTCATTCGCAATCTGTCAAGAATACAATCAATTTACTAACATTTTTGTCAATTTTGACAGATTGCGACTTGAATGTAAACGTTTTTTAAGTACGAGAATTGGCCTTCTGATAAACTCTTAAGATCACATGGACGATAATCAGCACCATAAATAATTAGGTATAGAATGTCGTCGTGAGATAACATTTTTTTTTAATCAATGCACCTGTTATTTGTTAAGATTTTGCACATGGATGGATGGATCTTAGCACACTAAGATCGTAGCAAAATCTTTACACATGTACTAATACCTACATTTCGTCATGTTATAATTTAAGCTCTATAATTATAGCTTAATCCCATAAATGGACCCTGTTATGCAGAAAAGATCCAACCAACGTTTCATTACACTATGCGTGGATCTTTTCTGCTTAACAGGGTCCAAATGTAATGTCGATTGATCGAAAAGGTCAGGATCAATCTTATGTTGGTCGCAGGTTTTAATAGTTTGTCTATTAAAACCTGCGACCAACATAAGATTGGGATAGATAATGTTATCATCTGCCTAGCCTTTCCCCAACAATGTTGTCAGCTTTCAGTCTAACCGGATGCAGCTGAATACCAGTAGGTATTTTACATGGAGCGACTGCCTATCTGAAATCCGCAACCCAGTTACTGTGTAACGCGATACCCTTTGGTAAGACTGGTTGCCAGACTTTTGGGCTTCTGACTGCCCGTAACGACAACCAAAGATCTACGACTGGGAAGTACGGAGCGGTCTCGATAATTATGTATTGGAAGGTCACCCATCCACGAACCGACCGCGGCAAGCGTAGCTTAACCTTGGCTCGACACGTGCTGCTGTTATTATTTCGCCACGAACCCCTTCATATACAAGGTGGGGTAAAAGTAATGTCATAATGTGAATGTACAATATTTTTCGCAAATGGCGTCAAATGTCATTGTGCTTTGATATTAAAATAATAGACAGATGAAAAATTTGTTCACAATGCAATAGACATACACACAGCTCTGGGACTTCAAGCAATGACAGAGATTTTGAAACACCAATTGCTGGGCCGTACAATCTCTCGTTTTGGCGATTTGATCTGGCCAGATCGCCAGTTCTGACGGTACCAGACTTCTTTCTTTAGGGCTTTTTGAAATCTCGCGCTTACCAACATAAAACGCAACCTTGCAAGTCTTGAAAACAACATTGAACAAGAAATCACCACAACGGAGCCAGATTAATTCAAAATGCCGTAAAACGAGCGGAAATGTGCATCAACTCAAAAGGTGGTAATTTGAACGATATCATAGTTTTACTTAAATTCATCAATTTTACACCTTTAAATAATCTTTCCGTGGAAA
Organism: Agrochola macilenta; assembly: GCA_916701695.1. Taxonomy (NCBI): domain Eukaryota; kingdom Metazoa; phylum Arthropoda; class Insecta; order Lepidoptera; family Noctuidae; genus Agrochola; species Agrochola macilenta. The sequence continues at coordinate 21,691,713 of OU753563.1, read as the reverse complement.
CAGGACTCAATTTTTTTTAAATTTTCAACAAATGACAGCCAATTCATATTATGACATTACTTTTGCCCCATCCTGTATAATATGTAGGTTCTTACCAAATAGGTACCGAGCACGAGAATTCATTCATCCGAACTGCTTCTGAGCCTTTCTTATGACAAAAACCAAAAACAAACCCGAGCCAAGATCGAACCTACAACAACGCGATCAGTGGTCGCACTTGCAACAACTTTACCAACGAGGCAGTCTAAGAACAATAGATACAAATATGAATTTTAAAATTAATATAAGAATATTAAATGGAGCCATGGAGCACCGCCACTGGAGCAATCGACCTATCAAATAAAAAAAGAAACAGACTTCCAAAAAAAACATTACAAAGTGAAAATAGTATATTAAGCAATTAGTGAATAAAGGAGGGATTTAAAGCGAGGAACATAGATGAATCCTGAGCGACGCGAGTGATTCATGGCCCTCGATATAAATCCGTTTTATTCAAGAGTTGCATACTATACTTTATACCATGACTACGAGAAAAATAAAGATTTAAGCGAAAATATACATTTAATGAAGAAAAAAGGAAGGTCAAATTAATTAAAATGCACATTAAAATTAGAACAATTACTAAAATGAAGAGTAATTTTCTGATGGTCAACTTGTGAAGCGATATTCATGTACTGTGTATCGTGTATTGCAAGCAGGTTGTATAGCATTGAGATCGAGGTCCAATATATTGGTGTGTTCTAAATTCAAACACCAAAACAGTGATTAAAAGACCTAAACTGACGTCATGGTACGAATTAGAAGAACAGTTCAGGTTTAGGTCTGTTTAGGTCCTAAAATGGATCGCGCTAAGAGCTCGTGGTAGGAATCCTGGACTTGTAGTTAATATGATAAGTCTGAACTCACCAACCCGTCTTGAGCAAGCGTGGTGATCAATGCTCGTGCCTTCTATGTTTGAGAAGAGGCCTTTGCCCTGCAGTGGGACAGTAACAGGCTGGTATTATACAAAGCAGAGTAAAAACCAGTGCTTGCTAGTAAACAACAAAGTAACAATAAGTGTTACTAATTATTTAAACTATTAACTTAAGACTAATTGTGATACTGATGAACAAGACGACGACTTTACTGATAAACATGTTTTGTTTTTTACTTTGTTTATTTTTCAAGCATAAAAGATGCATGTTTGCATTTGTATCTTTGTTGTTGCAATTAGGTATTACCGTGAAATAAAACTAAACAGGTGGAAGAGAACATGGTTACGGACATAGTCGCTAAGAGGTCGCGAGTACATACGAAGACCTCTTTAAAGGAACACGAGTGGAATGATGGAGAGAAACTTGTGATGGTATGGAAGCACATTTTGTTACTGGATTCACTTCACTAGCACAATGTGAGTAGATCTAATTTCTCAATTTTCACAAATACGTCATCGACTTATTTTCTAGAACTGAAGATCATTTGGAAAATAACGGACCTAAAACTCACAGCTGCAGGTTAAAAAAAACTATAAGGAATTGCTAAATTGTCTGCACTATTTAGTACCTGCTCGGGTGAAAATAGAGAAAACGAATTTTCCCAGATATGAGACCTACCTAGATCGATTTTTCGCCCCATAAACCCTATATTGTAACTTTCATCGAAATCGTTAGAGCCGTTTTCGAGAACATGATTACAAATATATTTGGTATTTATATTCAAATATTGCTCATTTAATATTATAGGATTATAGATTCCAACCTTGACACAATATGCACGTGGCTTCTATATTTTACATAGTAGGTATTTTTATTTACAAAGTAGCTGAAATAAATATCTTTTTTGTTCAGAAACTAGACAAACGGCTTATTCACAAAAAGTACAAAATACCTATGCGTGTAAAACCGATGAAGTCCTTCAGTTTCACTAAATATGTTGGTATGTACGTCATTGTGGTAGCCTTCATTAAAGCCATTTTAGAACACACGGTTACAATTTTACAAGTTTTGTTTTGTGTTCAGTTTTAACAATTTCTAATCTTCGTTTTTACGATTAGATGTTTTCCCAATTGATGACGACAGCGGTGGGATACAATCACCTCCCAGACTTCTTTTTGGTGTCATTTCAGCCACTTTTTCTTCTAATGGGAATATTCTCATGAATACTGGGGTATGAGGATATATCCCCACATAAATAAAGCCCCTCCTTTCCTTTCTTCCTAGATGGTGACTTAGGTTGGAGTTCAACTAAAAAAATCCCATGGAGTTCTTTCTGCTACAACGTGTCGTAAGTGCACACTCACACATCATTTAACACCCAGGGTAAAAGATTTGGGCGTCGGGAATCGCAGGCCGATTCCCGGCCACCGCAGGCGCGGGCTTGCGGACGGTGAGCAATGGGTAGCTCGCCGTCCGATAAGGACCAGGCCCGGGTCGACGGCGCGTTGTGTCCCACGCGCACCTCAAAGAGATGTCAGCACAACTGACAGGGTCCGCTATGACCGATGCCTGCCGTGGTCGCGGGAATGTCCGAAAGGGATACCGTGGCCCCTGGCAACGTACAGGCAACTGAAGGAACACTAGTGGGTTTTAGTCAGTAAGAATCTGACACGCCCTGGAAGTTAGAAGTTATTTGATAATTTCACACCCAAAAAAATAAAATAAAAAAGGGTAAAAATTTAAGTACTCAGAATATGGTGGTTTTGTCTCCGGTAGAACGTACTAGTAAACAGTCCTAAATGTACACGCCATCTCTGTTTGAGATCTGTTTAGATAAAACTATTCAGTTAAGACCACTCACTAAAAATAAATTGAAAATGTTTAATATTAATGTTCTTAGCAATCTTTCAACAGCTAGTTTTGATTCACAAGACCCCAATATAAACTACAGTACATTATTTTCTACAGTATGCCAAGAATTTAATAAAGCATGTCCTGTAAAAAAAGTAACAATAAATAATAAACCAAAATTTTATGAATGGGCCACGGCAGGCATTAGAATAAGCAGAGATATTTTGTATAATTTATATAACGAAAAATCATTGACTTCTGATGAAGCTGTTCATAATCATGTTAGAAACTATTCTAAGATATTTAAAAGAGTCTGCGTCCAAGCTAAATCTAAATTAATAAGTAACAAAATTAGTATTTCTAACAATAAAATAAAAGCTGTGTGGCAGGTAATTAACAAAGAAACTGGAAACATAAAACAGCGAGATCAGAATGAATTGTCTTTAAAAATAGATAATGAAACCATTTCAGATAGGTTAAATGTTGCTGCGATACTAGAAAATTTCTTTACCAACGTCCCAATAGAGGTTACGAAATCTCTCCCCTCATCATCTAAACTAGCTGAATCTCTTCTAAAAGAAAACTTCAGTAGGGACATTCCAAGTTTTGAATTCATGCCCATTTCTATTGTCGCAATTAAAAAAGCATTCAAAAGTCTTAACATAAAAAACACTGAAGACTTATGGGGGATTTCCGTTAGAGTTCTTGGAGAAATCATTGACACAATTGCCCCTGTCCTAACAGGCATATTTAATCAATGTATAGATAGCGGTACGTTTCCTGATTTAATGAAACATAGTAAAGTAGTACCAATTTTCAAATCAGGTAGTAAGAGTGACCCCACTAATTATAGACCTATATCTGTGCTACCAGCATTGAGTAAAATTTATAAAAAAATCATGCTAGACCAGATGTTGTCACATTTTAATTCTAATAGGATTTTACATAGTCACCAGTTTGGTTTCACGAAAGGTAGGTCGACGACTGACGCAGGAGTAAAACTCATCAATCACATTTTGGAATCCTGGGAGAAGTCCCAGGATGCAATTGGCATTTTCTGTGACCTCTCAAAAGCGTTTGACTGCGTTGACCACAATACACGGATCTGTAAATTACACCACTACGGAATTCGTGGACAAGCTGCTGATCTTGTTCTTTCCTATCTATCAAACAGGCAGCAAAAAGTAAACGTTAATGGGGCGATGTCCTCGGGGTCTCTAGTTAAAATGGGCGTGCCTCAAGGTTCAATTCTTGGCCCTTTCTTATTTCTTGTTTATATAAATGATCTTCCTTATATGATGGCTAACTTATCGGATATAATTCTATTTGCTGACGACACTTCTCTTATTTTTAAAATAGATAGAAAAGATACAGATGTCTTTCATGTCAACGACAGTCTGGCTGTTCTTTCGAAATGGTTCGCAGCTAATAATCTTTTACTTAATGCGAACAAAACTAAATGTATTAGGTTCTCATTACCAAATGTACCTCAAGTAGGTCTAAATCTAAAACTTGATGGCAAAAAACTAGATGCAATAACGGAAACTATATTTTTAGGAATTACTTTAGATTCGAAGTTGCAATGGGGCGCCCACATTAGAACTCTTTCAGGTAGATTAAGCTCAGCTGCATATGCAGTAAGAAAAATAAGGCAGTTGACTGATAGAGCCACAGCTAGGTTAGTATACTTTGCTTATTTCCACAGTATTATGTCTTATGGCGTTCTGCTGTGGGGATCGGCAGCTGACGTAGATTCAATTTTCATTTTACAAACGAGGGCAATCCGCGCTATCTATAAAATGGGTCCTCGTGAGTCCCTTAGAAACAAATTCAAAGAAATTGATATACTGACTCTGCCTTCTCTTTATATCTTAGAAAGTATTATGTATGTCCGCAAAAACTTAGGACTTTTCAAAATAAGAAGCGATTTCCATAATAAAAATACACGTAGTAGACATGAAATTGTGATACCCAAATTTAGATTAACTAAAACAAGCAAGTCATTTCTTATAAACAGTATCCGCTTTTATAACAAGTTGCCAAAGTCGGTTACAGAACTTAGCGATGGGAAGTTCAAAACCCACATCAAACGTGTCCTTATCAAGAAAGCATATTATAAAATTAAAGACTACGTTGAAGACAAGGAAGTTTGGCAATAATTCCTTCTGCACATGTGGCTTCCCTGGTACATCATTAACGGCACATTATGTAAGAACTGCTCCCAAATTACCATCTTTTTTTTTTTTTTTTACATTCTTCCTTGACATAATCATCCTAATATTTGACATTATATACCTACAATTTAATTTCAACACTTTATTAGTAGCTTTTGTGTACATGATAATTATTCAGATTTGTTACAGTTGTAATACCAATCATGTCATTTCGTTTAAAATAGGTTTTTATTTTTATTAATTTATTCATATTTTATATACTTAGATTATTTTTTTCTATTTTGTGAATGTGAGAACACTGTAGGTTTAGTGGACTGTAGATTTATTGACCATCTTCTATCTTGTTAAGTACCTGGTACTTGTTGAAAGACCTACACTGTCCTCCCATACCTACTAATACCTACTGTTATTTAAAAATATTGTAAAAAACAATTATTTTTAAAAGAGTAACCGTGGAGTTTCTTGCCGGCTCTTCTCCATAGGAAACGACCAATTGGAACCGTGCACCTAGCTTCTGACGTTTCATAAGTGCCCATGTAGGTTTATGTGAAATAAAATATTTTGATTTTGATTTTGATCGAAATAAAATAGTCGCTGCAATTCATTTTTTGCAAATCTGAGGCAACGAACACTGCGTTGTAGAAGTTTGACGTACAACGTTTGTTTATTTTTACTGTTTACATTATAAACAGGTTTATTCAGATGATGTTGTTAATCACTGTGCAGGTAGTTTCCCTAATCATATAGGTACAATTCTCCGGATATTATGATGTCAATGTTTACCTTGTCTCGCTTTAAGGCTCCTGACTGACCGAATAAGATATTCTTATGCAGATTTCATGCCAGCATCGTGGTGCTTATCACTACGCTTACCGCTTGAGTGGTTTGTAAGATTTATGGACAAACAGTTCACGTAAAATGGAGGAAAGAGAGGCTTAGCACAAAGGTGCAGAGCCTTCTTTCGACAGTCCTTTGATATCTTATAATATTATAAATGCGAAAGTGAGTTTGTTTTTTACGCTTTCACGCTAAAACGGCTGAACGAATTTGGATAAAATTTGTCACATGGGTAGACCATGACTTGGAAGAGGACACTGGCTTTGCATCCCGGATCGCAGACGTCGCAGAAGTCGCTGGCAACAAATTAGATGCGATTAATGACTTTGTCATATACGTGCGACGTCACTGTGTCATATACGTGGGACGTCACTTTGTCATATACGTGCGACGTCAATTTGTCATATACGTGCGACGTCACTTTGTCATATACGTGCGACGTCACTTTTGTTCAAAGCAGGCTATTTATCTCCCCTACTCTACTTTTCTTTTTCGTGTTTGACTATTGACTAACCTTTTTTTTTTGACCAACCTGGTGTCTGAGATTGTATGCCATCGATGGGCCTCTGACTTGGCTTCACATGCCGTCGAGAAATATCCTACAGGCATGCCGGTTTCCTCACAATTTTTCCTTCACCGTTTTTAAGCAAGTGATAATTATACGAAAAGTCAGAGATGCATGTCTTGGGTTCAAACTCGAGACCTATGACTTGGCAGTCCGACGGTCACACCACTAGGCTATCACTGCTGTGTAGTGAAATAAGTTTTCTGATTTTCCATTTAGAGTTCCATTCAGCTGATTACTGTAACCTTTAAAATGTGATATTGACCTTGTACTATTATCATTATGTTCTAATAATGTAGCAACAACTACCTACAATAGCTGCTCTGCGAAAATAGTATTTTCCGTCACTCCTATTCTGCTCGAGCAAGCGGAAAACTGATCGGAATTTACATCAACGACCTTGAAACTATCATTACCAAATTGCTAATTACATTTTTATGACCTTGTCTAACTTGAAATACATATGAGAAACTTGATGTTTTAACTTGCTCACTTAATTTTTTTTTAAACTCGAGCATTCGGAGGAATGGGTATAGTTTTAATGGGGAAGAAAACTGACAACTTTTACCGAGGGTGTCGCTGGTAACGCTTGGCTGACATTAGCTGTTCAAACTACATACAAAACTTGATTCCAAAAAGTTTGGACGGCATCTGACAAAAAAATGCCGCGCTGTATAGTAATGTTATAATAAATATTATTATCCTCATCTTAGGTACATACTTATTCATTGTAATAAAGATGAATATGTTTCTTTGTTATGGATGGAAGCTTTGTGCTGCTATTTATGTCATGATAATTGTCTGGAGGTAGAAGATCCATCTTGGTATCATCAGTTTCATGCTGCTGAGGTATCCCAAAATTCAAATTTCTATCAAATGATTCGATTCTGTAACCAAATTCAGATTTTAATTTCTAGGTTAAGTTCGTAGCTCATGAAACATCGAATATGTTATAAAACTACTGTGTAAGTACGTAAAAGTTTATAATTACTACGATAATAAATGAACGACATGTTGCTGTATATAACATTGGGTTATTTACTTCTATTATTAACAAAAAAATTGGCTGTAAATACCTGCTGACCAAATCCGCTTTTCGGCCTCTTAGTGAAGCTCCTCGGTTCTTCAGTTCAGCTTTTAATTGAGGTACAGTCCACGTTGAATATATAGTTCGTTAAATTATCAAAAAACACACGGTAGTTCCTGTTATAATTATTTTAAACCCGAAAAACATTGAGAGATCAAAATGACAGTGCGATGTTATGGGCAATGCGTTAGCAGCGCCACCTGTTCATAGCTTTGCGATTTCTTCCCCATTGCGGTACAGACTTCTTCTCTTGTGATAGACCGGGTAAAAAAAACAATTTATTTTATGAAGAGAAGAATGCTTATGCATCGTATCTTTATATGTATATCATTCTTCTGTACATCTGTATGCCACTGAACTCCTCCTAAACGACTGGCCCGATTTTGATGTTTCATTGTGTGTTTGATTGGGTCCCTGGATAGTTTAGATTTACAATTGGACCCGGTAGGTGCGTCTATTGGACCCGGTAGGTGCGTCTATTGGACCCGGTAGGTGCGTCTATTGAACCCGGTAGGTGCGTCTATTGGACCCGGTAGGTGCGTCTATTGGACCCGGTAGGTGCGTCTATTGGACCCGGTAGGTGCGTCTATTGGACCCGGTAGGTGCGTCTATTGAACCCGGTAGGTGCGTCTATTGGACCCGGTAGGTGCGTCTATTGGACCCGGTAGGTGCGTCTATTGGACCCGGTAGGTGCGTCTATTCCCGTTCGTCCCAGTGATTTTGTTAGTGGGACGAACGGGAATAATTTTATTTTATTAGTAATTCCCATTCTTGAGGAGCTCGTGGCTAAGTAACAACAGCCGCACTGGTCGATCCATCAGGTTAAGCTACGCTTGCCGGGGTTAGTCAGTGGATGGGTGACCATCTTTACATACCGAGAATTCTCCGTGCCTCGGAAAGCACGTTAAGCCGTTGGTCCCGGCTGTCATTCGTGGATCTTTGCAGTCGTTACGAGTCGTCAGAAGCCCGAAAGTCTGACACCAGTCTTACCAAGGGGTATCGTATTACCCAGTTACTGGGTTGTGGAGGCCAGATAGGCAGTCGCTCCATGTAAAATACTGGTATTCAGCTGCATCCGGTTAGACTGGAAGCCGACCCCAACATAGTTGGGAAAAGGCTAGGCAGATTGAGTAATTCCCATTCTTCCCATTAAATCATTTGAGTCTGGTTGTTCAATGGTAAAAAACACTTACTTACCCTAACTGCTGTCTTTTCAATCATTGATAATTATATACATACATTCAATATTGTAAATTGTATTGCTTTTATCGTAACCACTATAAGCTACCAGCTATGACTATTAAAGTTTGTTTCTTCATTTATAAATATGTATGTGCAAAATTGCCAAAGTCACCAGCTGCTGTGAATGTTAATAAAAATTATGTAAGTAATTTTAATTGTGTCATTTGTGTTTATTGCGTAACGTGACACTACGGAACGGACGAAAATGACAAAGAATGTAACACTCCTTCTCGGTCACGCGTGGATGAAGAAATCAAGAGTGTACTACTACGATAGTAAATTAGGTTTACTAATGTTTGCCATAATTTAAAATGCAATAATTTTATATACCATACTTGTATTTGCCATAATTTCATTAGAAATAACGCTTCATTGGTCATAATCGATCAAGTTTCATAATAATTTTAATCCATATATTTATTTGCTATATTTTTCATTTTCAATAATTTCGTTTTCCATTACATTAATTCACCATAATATTAATTTACCCATACTAGCACAACAATGCTAATTCAGTTGATTAATATATGATTATACGATACAGATATTTTTATTAACAAGGAAACCTAAAAATAAACCTAATCTACCATGCATGCTTGCTTTGCAAAAGAGGAAATCTAGCACTTTTGTTGGGTTGTTTGGTCACAGTTCTAACCTAACCTAACCTAACCGTTTTGAATTTGACAAACTGTTTATTATCTAAAGATTGTTTGCTGTAATAAGTAATTTGATTACAGACAATAAACGTTTCTAAATTATATTAAATGTTGCTTATGTCAAGTATCAATTATGTAATGTGTTACTTATAGAAAGTAATGATTATAACACATGTTATTATGGAAACTTATTTTATGGCAAATAAAAGTTATGATTAATAAGTTGATATGACAAGCGTTATTAGTATAAATGATAATAGTGCAAGTAAATATTATGAGGGGGGACGATTATGGAAAACAATAATAGTACTTACAAATAATTTTATGGCAAACAAGACAATACCAGTAAATTAGGCAATCATCATTATCACGATCAGCAGCCTAGAGCAGTCCACCGCTGGACATAGGCCTCTCCAATCGCACGCCATTCATCTCTTTGCTTAGCAATTCTCATCCAGCTCCAACCAATATCCCTGCGAAGGTAATAAGGTGGGCTATATTATAAAAAAATATTGGACACGTATTTTTTCTTTTTTCACGTAATAAAAAGATTACGGCAATACATTGAGTTAATATGGCATGACGTCAGTTTCCTGACTCTTTGACTGACTTGGGACGTAGCGAGCCCCCACTCCCCAACTTCAATGCGTTTTATCTAAATCATTTTTAGGGTTCCGTAGCCAAATGGCAAAAAATGGAACCCTTACCCTAGATATATTCTGTGAACCGTATTAAGATTTTCACACAAAAATAGAAAAAAAAAAACAAAAAAAATTGGGGGTTCCCCGAACTTAGAACTGAAACTCAATTTTTTTTTCATTAAACTCTTTTCATTAAACCATCAAACCCAAATATGTGTGGCGTCTTCAAAAATGATATTGAGGTTTCTAATATTTTTTTTTTCTAAACTGAATAGTTTGCGCGAGAGACACTTCCAAAGAAGTAAAATGTGTCCCCCCCCCTGTAACTTCTAAAATAACAGAATGATAAAACTAACAATAATATATGATGTACATTACCATGTAAACTTCCACCGAAAATTAGTTTGAACGAGATCTAGTTAGTAGTTTTTTTTTTAATACGTCATAAATCGTAAACCGCAATTTACACTTGCTGCTACGGAACCCTTCATGGGCGAGTCCGACTCGCACTTGGCCGCTTTTTTATTAATATGATAAAGCAAAAATACGTGTCTAATATTTTTTTATTATGTGACTGACGGACTTAATAGGTAGTTTTTTTTCCCCAGTCAACATCCTTATTAGGCAATAACAATAAATGATGTTAATTTCTTAATCATTAATTTTAATTTCTTAAGCTGAAAATCGGAACTTTTGAAGGTCAAAATCACAAAAACCAGCCCCAAAATGCTCTCGCTAGACCATAATAACACTTATTAATTGTTAATTTAGACCTTGCACTTCTTACTTTTTATCCGTATTACTACTGAGATCCATTTCTTATAGACAAGGTCTATGCACTTAAAGCCTCGTGCAGACTGGCACGACGCCACACCGGTGTTGTTCTACCGTGAAGTTTTCTTAGAAATTGTTTTGCTAGAGTCACGTCGCGCCACCACGAGGCTTAAATCGTCACTATAACCTTCAAAAAGGCCGTGGAAAAGAGTACTGCTTATCCTTATAGTGCAATCAGTCGTACAATTTTCCTTTAGTTCCAATAAGAAGTTGGTATGTACTTATAGAAGACCATTTTATCTTTATATGTTTTAGTATGTTTAACTCCTTTATCTAAGTGTGTAGCCGCCTGACCTCTGCGTATATCTGTCTGTTTGTTATCAATTGAAGTGGATGCTGCTCATCATTTTGATTGAATTCCTTGATCTGGATTTATTGTTATCTAGATTTACTATTGAGAGCAACCTTATCAATGTATATATTTCTAAGGTGCTCGTGTACTACCTGTCTTAAAGAATAGAGAAAGTATCTAGAGTTCTTTCGGACGGTATTCTATGGTAATCGCATCATTCGATAATACGTAGGTACTCTGTGAAGTATGGGCCTAGAAATGAATGGTCAAAGAACAAGCCAATGGCCACTATGGCAGACTTACGAGCTACCCCACCCTCTGTATTAGTTGCCGTTAAGACCGCGATAACGTGAACTGAACTTTTAACCTTTCAAACATGTTATTATGACATACAGGTAAAATATGTTTTATTACGCCGAATCCTTTTTGGAACCAGTTTTGGCATTTTATCTTGTTGTTTCACTTTCCTTATGAAATTCCCTTCTAAAAACGGAATCCCTGCGTCAGTATCTTACAAAAATCAAGAGCTATATTGAACAGAGAGACTCAGAGAGAGACTGGCACAGACTAGGGAAGCATGGCCCGAAAGGGAGGAAGCATATACTCAGCAGTGGGTGGAGCAAGGCTGTCGATGATCCTGATGATGAGATTGAACAGACCTTACTTTTTCAAGTCAGGTTAATCCATGTTGGATCACGTTATTACCTTCCGTTAGATCTTCAGGTACGATCGCGGTTAAGCGAATTACATCCACTAAGTAATTAAATAGAGTGAACATTAATTTGATAAACACTCTTTGATAAGAAACAAAACAATCGGTTAACTGTAACGATTACCCTTTTTCCTCGGTCAAGTATTATGTGATACACAAATGACTTTTAGGTGTATCACCTTCTGTATTGACTTCCGAATCATTATCATCAGTTAATGAAGTTATACTTCATCCTCTTGATAATATTCTTGTAAACAGAGGAAGTTATTAGCCTGTAAGTCCTGCTGTAGGGCAAATCCCTCTTCTTATACCGAGAAGAAAGGAGCATCAAAGTCTATAGTGACTTACAGAAGCCTGCGACCTAATGTTTTAAAAAGAATAGGCTCCGTCTCTTCTCTATCTATATGAGTAGCTGATGTTCAAAATTTTTCAAAATATGTGTGGATGTCATTGAACAGGCTTTGAATATAAATTATACTGTAGGTAATTTACTTTGTTGTCAATGTTGCTATGTATTTACTTACCGGTAATTTCCAGGGCCTCTTCATAACTGTACTGTAATTTACTAGGTTTTGTTGGAGTCATTTCTATATCATCTTTTCTTTTACTTATATTGTAACAATTTTTTGAAGGCGCCATTTTTTTTATTTACAAATATCTTACTTTATGTTTTGATTTATTTATTGTGTTGTCTTTGTAAGTTAGTTTTTATTTAATTTTAGCTGTTTATCATCTTCTGGTTACCATGTTTGTTTAAGTCCGTGGGTTTCAATAATATTTTACAAAACACTTTGAAAACACTACCGTCTTATAACATAGTTTTTTTTTTTAACTCAGTTCATTAGGCACATCTTTAGTTAACTTTTTATCATAATCACTTAACACAATTCTGTGGCGTTTTACGGTTGTAACAATGGGATGTTTAATTGTTCCACAATTTTACATAAATATTCAATACTTTTAAGAAATAAGTGTTTCTGCCACAGCACCGAACGTTCGACTGATCAGAACTAGGTATCGGCTGGAAGGTCAGCTTATCTAAGCGTTACGATACCGAGTTCTTTTTTACAATAATGTTGCAATTTTATTGTATTTGTTTATTTATACAGACTGAGTGTTTATTTAGAGTCATTTATTGTGAAGAACATTCATTATTGACCTAAAATAACTTTTGTCTTAGGTACTTATTTTTTTGTTATACGAGTATTAGACCCGTATTACAGAACTTCACTCAAGACTCAAGCATTACTTAAAACTAGTTTAAACCAATTAGAAGGCTCTAAACGAGTTTTAAGTAATGCTTGAGTTTTGAGTGAGGTTCTGTAATATGGGCCTTAGTTAGATAAAAGTTGATGTAATGATATGTGTAACTGCTAGCACAGCTGCTACTATGTTTACATTCAACCTACAAATATCCTTTATCAGTTTATCCTGGTAAACGCGGACTACACAAGTACGAATATTAGGGCTGTCAATAGTTTCAATCCCTAGCATCATTGAATGACAGCAACATGGGCGCCCGCAGGTTTATTTTCAGCTCCACGGATCTTCAGTTCACTTCGGATATGTTAGGTTATCGTTTGTCTATTCATACAAGGAGTAATAAATAATAATAAAATGTAGGATTCTAGAGCAAGCGAGGCGAGCTCAATATTTTTTGGATCTCACCTCGAATGGGACAGGTTTTTTTATTGTCCATTCATACAGAAAGAGGACTAACTGTGTCGACTTATACAAAGACGTTTAAGAATTAAGATAGAGTAGGATGCAAGAGCGAGCGAAGCAAGCTTGATAATGTTAGCACCCGCCTTGGGCCGACAAGATCATCGGAAATTAGGAGTTCGGTACTTGGTCGATTTATGCACAGAAGCTTTAGAATTGAAAGATAGCAGAATTTTAGGATCTCGCACAGGTTAAGTTCTCTATTAATGTGTTAGGCGTTTTTGAATATTTCTTAAGTTCTTAATATTTTTACACCTAGGTAGGTATATTTTATTTTAAAGCCAGGGAGGTGCAAGTGCACCCTTTTGCACCCCGCTCCCGGTGGCTATGGACAGCTCAGTTCACCTAAGTTTAAACGGTGAGATTTTTACAGAAAGTTCAGCAGCTCTCTAGTTACAATCAAGCTGTGTTAAGACAAAAGAAAGTTGGTGTAGTAAATGTCTACTTATCACCAGATAGCTATCTGGTGATAAGTAGACATAATGGTGTTAGTAGTTCGATCAAGATGAAACGGTCCCATTTCTCATAGGAGGACAAGAATCTAAACCGATTCGTGTCGCGTTAGATAAAATTGTATCGCTCACTGTTTTGATTTGATATGTCATCTGCCTTTGCAGAATCCTAGCACAGTAGGTATACTTACTTACTTTTTCTCTAGAAGTGTCGCGATAGTGCACTACGGGGTTTAAATTAAGTCAGAGCATTACACTTAGACCCCGAACACACGCACCACAACCACACCAAATAGCAGCGACAAAAAGCGGGCAAGCAGTATTTACGTGTTCAGCTTCTTGCAGTTGGGGTTCTAATTACAAAATAATTTCGATGTGATTGCTTTCTCGACAGTACTTGCGATGAGGTTACGTTGTGGATAGTTTTTGCAGACAGATCGACTCCGACTGAGACAGTGTTGTCGCGTCGCCTCGATGTGGTTAATATCACCCCACACGGTTGATTTTGACGGCCAAATGTGGTCCGTATAAATAGACTATTAATTTTCATACAAATTAGCGCCTCCCGTCCACGTGTTGTCGTTGTGGTGTGTTTGTGATACCTGTGTTTGGGCCGTTACGGACATATCAAAAGCGACTCTCTCTTGAAATAACGATTGCAACTTTGAGAAAAATACTATGTTCGTAGCCAAAATCAATTTATATCTGTTGCAGTAAGATGGTTATAGCCGTGATATAGTTATATGAAAGCGGTTCATAACTGTCGGAGTGCCCTAATTTTGTTACTGCGACCAATGGTCACAGTTCTAACCTAACCTAACCTATTTGATTGGAGTGCCCTAATAGTTATATTACTAAATCGTGCTCGTATCATAGTTATATTCCTAGTAAGACAGTTATGAACCGAACCGCTTTCATATAACTATATTACGGTATACAGGTATATCCCCAGGGATAAAACTATATCACGGCTATAACCATGTCACTGCGACATACTCGTATCAATACTTGAGGAGAAAATCACTTTTAAAAAGTGTCAGGTTTTTAAGATCGTGAGTCCAGCCAAATAAAATAAAATCTCTTTTCCTTACGGCCCCAACCAGTTTTTCGTTTTTTTAATACTGTATTTTTAGCCTATGGAGATTAGAATATTTTATTGTTTCAAGGACTTAAACATCCTAACTAAAGTTTATATTCCTAACTAATATTATAAATGCGAAAGCGAGATTGTTTTTTTGTTACGTTTTCACGCTAAAACGGCTGAATGGATTTGGATGAAATTTGGCACATGGGTAGGCCTTGACCTGGAAAAGGACACTACTTTTCATCCTAGATTGCAGACGAAGTCGCTGGCAACAGCTAGTATATCCTACTTTCCTATCCTACTAATATTATATATGTTTGTATTTTTTTGTGTTAGGATGTTTGTTACTCAATCAGGCAAAAACGGCCCGAACGGATTTTGATGAAATTTGGCACACAGATAGTTTTTATGACTATTCGATTAAGACATATTAGTACATTATGATACGAGTGTGTATGTATACACATACACATTGACATTGTTGAAAATTATGTTCAAAATGACACGATTACTTTGTAAAGTATTATATTATTTTAATTATTGTGAATGTGAGGACTATGTGGATATTTTTATTTTCCCTTTTCATTTCTTTGTTTCTTTCTCAGTTTTAATGATGGTCTGGCAGTTTGAGTAGTTGATGCGGCCTACCCAAATATCCTTTCCTTGGTATTGTTCGTCGAGTTGAGCTCCTTAAGTTCTGAGTTGAGCTCCACGATTACTGACAAATGCTTGCACTGACTGGACAGGTCCACTCAAATCTGTGTGGTTCTTTCCTCAAAAGACCATTTCAGACACTAATCTACATGGTCCTCACATGACTTGACCAAGATTATGTCTGGACTTTAAAAGAGACTGTGACCTCTGAGTTTGTTTCGGCCTTTCTTCTCAGAGTAGTCAGATAGGAAACACCGACCTCACCAAGCTTATTTTTAATATTTTTTTATATGACGTGTAAAAGTGATTCCGATATCCTATTTACAGAATAAACAATTTCATTTCATTTCATTTCATTTCATTTCATTTCATTTGTATTGGTCATTACCCAAAAGGCTGCATTGGCGCGCGAGCCATAGGCGAGCGCGATAATTTAGCCGAGTGGGTAATGATCAATGCACACGCGTTTCATACGACGTTTTTCAACAAACTTGCGAGGAAAAAAACAAACTTGATGTAAGAAGTTATGCTGGAATCTGGAATAACGAAACTATAGAGATGATAATTTAGATTTATAAAGTTCAACTGACCTTTGTTGCCAGGTACTGTCAATTGGAGCTTCTTTTAAAAACTGTTGTACGTCGGTTGGTGACAATACTTTAGATTTTCGTATTTTTTATAACAACAAAACAAAAACGATAACAAATATTTACGGAAAATGGCGCGCTGGTTTTTTTTTTCTGCTAGCGATGCGCGCGCATTTGTAAATAAAGGCACAGGCAAAACCGCTGAACAGCCTATATAAAAATATAATAAACACAAAATAATAATTTGAATACGCAAATTAAGATTAATATGTAGTGAAAAATATATAATTTGATGAAATATTATGTAAATAAATAAAATATTGCTAATATTTTTTGCTTTTTTATAAAAGCAAGAAGTACCCACTCACAATGGTCCACCTGAAGGAAAGAACCAAACCCCTTTTTTTTTTTTTTTTTTTTTTGAGTGGGAAAACGTCAATCATCAATCATCAAGCGGACTCCTCCCGCTCTGGGTGGAGCGAGAGGGAGTGTCAGAGTTTTACTGACTAAAACCCACCCGTGTTCCTTCCGTTGCCTATGTGCTGGGGCCGCGATATCCCTTTCAGACAAACCCGCGACCCCAGCAGGCATTGGTCCTTCCGGACCCCGTCAGTTGTTGCTGACATCCCTTTGAGGCGCGTGTGGAACACAACGCGCCGTCGACCCGGGCCTGGTCCTTATCGGACGGCGAGCTGCCCATCTCTCACCGTCCGCAGGCTACCTACGGTGGCCGGAAGTCAGCTTGTGACTCCCGACGCCCGGGGCGTCTCCCGCGGCGACTAGGGGCGCGAGGGCGTGCAGCTTGAATCTCCCTCGCGCGCTCCGCCTCCTCCTTCGCGAGCATAACTGCTTCGCAGAATGAAGTGACGGTCTCCCATGCACTCTCGCTCCTGACCATGGCCTGAATCGTCATGGCCTGGGCCGGACGCGAGAGATCGCCGCCGCCGATCGCGTCCGTGAGGACACGGTGGTGCTCCGCCCAAGCAGGGCAGACCTCCACCGTATGCTCCACCGTGTCCTCCGGGCGATCCACACAATGGTGACACCCGTGCGTTTCCTCCCGCCTGATCCTGAACAGGAACCTCCCGAAACAACCTTGTCCGGTGAGGACCTGCGTCAGGCGGAAGGTGAGGACGCCGTGGCGCCTCTCTAGCCACTCCTCAAAGAGGGGCCTTACCGCCGCAATTGTGGCGTGCCCAGCGCTGGGTTGCGACAATCGCACACTCCATGCCGCCATGAAATCCCGCCGGAGCTCTGTCCGCTGTGCCGCGATTTGTTGCGGCAGCGGAGTTATACCCCGGCGTTTCGCCTCCTCGCGCAACTCCCACATGTGCGCGAAGACCTTCGCCTCCAGATCCCATGGCGGTAGTCCGGCAAGGAGGCTCGCCGCCTCGCGGGAGACCGTGCGGTATCCCCGGACCAACCTAATGGCCATGAAGAACCAAACCCCTTAACATAGAACGTAGAAGGCAAGAAGTCTCTTTGAAGAGATTAAAAAAAGCACTAATCTCTGCTCGGGTTAAAATAGAGAATGCTCATTTAATAGTATAGGATAGTTCATACTAGTTCCATGTATTCAAAGTCAATTTCTTTATACAAATTCTATGCTGCAATGATAGTACTTACTAATTCCATACTGCCATGTCGCGTTTCAAAATTTGTCAAACAACAATGGCCGCTAGAAATTGTCTATGGTTTTAGTGATGTGGTAGTATCTTTTCGTTTTCGTACTTTCGATGATACGGTTTTTTTGTAGGTAGTGTTTCATCAGTATTTTTTATATTGATTAAGTTTCACCTAAAAAACAAATCCATTGAAATATGTTCGAAGTTAAAACCGTGAAAACGAATAAGATAGCACGGGTACTTACGTACGTTTGGTATGTAAAAGATAAATAAATTCAGTGTTAAAGCAGTATAATATTCTAAAACTTGAGGGGTCTCCATAATACATATAGACCTACGACATTATTTAATAAGGAAATAGGATCGCATCTTTAAACGTGGGTTAGCTCCAACAGGATCTTGAAAATCCTAGGCTAAAACACGATTGTTGTCAGTATATTAGTTATAAATACATTAAAATAGTTTTTTTTTTCCATAAAAGAATTAATAAAATACTCCTTGAACAAATAGTCGATATTTATTACGTCAATCACTAACTTTTCAATGACAAGATAAATTTAGACCAGTTAAAAAGGATGTCGGTTGCCTATGGTCGGTTGTTTGACTTTTGTAAAAATTTTAAATGTATTCCAGTTTTCGCTTTTATTGTTAATTAAAATGGTTTAATTAAAAGATAAGAAATACGCATAGGATGTTAAAGTGGGTGTTATAATACGTGTATCCTAATTAGTGCGTATTTAATCAGTGACACGTAGATATCGCGATCAATTCCCAGGCAAGTCCAATGTTATTGTTTTTAGCGACTCGCAACCAAATCCTGATTAGTTATCTGTGGCATTACAGCACTAGTCCGATAATATATTATCATTATTATTTTAACGTTATAACGTTAAAAGCATGCGTTTTTAATACACTGAATTATGACCCTAAAAACGGTTCAATAAGAGCTACTTACGAGCAAGTGTGTTGAAAAATTCTTTTTATCCCGGTAGTACATTCCCGTGAATAATTTCCGACCTCCACGCGGGCGAAGCCGCGGGCGAAATCTTGTAGTATTATTATAAATGCGAAAGTATGTATGTATTCTATATAGGATGTATGTGTATTATAAGTTTATAACCTATTTATGAAGTTTTTTACCTAATTATTTTATTTATAACGCATGACGCGGATCGAGTGAAGCCGCGAGGCTCAGCTAGTAGTTAATATAAGTCTGAAATACTAACCCGTCCAGTGTATAAGAAGAGGCCTTTGCCCTGCAGTGGGATAATAATAAGCTGGTATTATTATTGTTTACACGTCCAAACCTCCATGGCTGCTGTACCAAATAATAATAAGTTCGTAATATCAGAATAACAGCTAATCAAATACATAAGTATAAAGAAATCTCCATGTTTTGTTAAGATGAAAAACTACAGTAGTAATGAATAAAGAAATATTTTGAGAACAAGAAAATCTTCTTAATAGTTACCATGAAATTATGGAAATTTTTGTAGTTAAATATTACATAAAGTTTGGCTCGCTACGCATAATTTGCGTTGTAGTATTCAAAAGGCTGTGACTAATTAATGTAATGTTTTATGTCACAGTTTAGTATTGTTGTAATGACGTCTTTTATAAAGGTGTTGAGACTTGGTATTATTAATTGTTCCCTGGAATATTTACGGCAAAAAAACAATCTGCCTAGCCTTTTCCCAACATGTTGGAGTTTGCTTCCAGTCGAACCGGGTACCAGTATTTTCCTGGAGTGACTGCACAACTTAATTACTGATACCCCTTGGTAAGACTGTTTTCCAGACTTTTAGGCTTCTGACTACCCGTAATAACTGTCAAAAGCTACGAATGACAGCCGGAGGCACGGAGGAGTTTCGCTAAGTAATGGATGGTCTACTGCGCGGCAAGCGTAGCTTAGCATTTGATCGACTTGTTATTATTTAGCCATTACCTGGGCGACCGAGCTCTGCTCTGGTGAAAATAGAGAAGGGTCATTTAAAA
Organism: Agrochola macilenta; assembly: GCA_916701695.1. Taxonomy (NCBI): domain Eukaryota; kingdom Metazoa; phylum Arthropoda; class Insecta; order Lepidoptera; family Noctuidae; genus Agrochola; species Agrochola macilenta. The sequence goes on along the minus strand of OU753563.1, from coordinate 21,671,789 downwards.
GTAAAGGAAAGTTCGTACTAATTCCATGCTACCATGATAGTTTGTACTTACTAATTCCATGCTGCCATGTCATTATTCTAAGGTGTCATTATTCTTGTTCTAAACTTTGGGCGACCGAGCTCTGCTCCGGTGAAAACACGGCGAAAACGATTTTTCCCAGATATGAGACCTAGCTAGATCGATTTTTCGCCCCTGTAAACCCCTATCTTGCAACTTTCATCGACATCGATCACGTCAATCGATCAATATTGCTCGTATAGTATAGGATGAGCTATTTTGTCACGGCTAAAAATATATCTGAATAAACCTACCAGTAGGGTTTGTCCATTCACACCTGCTATTTATTTGAGTAATTGTGAATTTTCTACGCCTTGTATTTGAATATGAATGAAACAGTTGTTTTGGTATTGTGTTTATTTTTAAAAACTTACAAATAACGAAGAACTTATTTCTATACATCCATTTAATTATTTTTTCCGTACGTCTGGCGGTAATAGGAATGAAAAGGCTGCGGCGACTGTAACAAAACATAATATTAATTAAGTAGGTACATACCTTAAACATATGAGAAACTTGTAGCATTTGAAACTACTAGTATTTCTCAAGTTTCAGATTTGTATTGACTAGAATCAATTCTATTTTTTCTAATTTTTTATGTTCAAAACTGCCATAGAAGGGCCTATTTGAAATAAGTGATTTGACTTTGATTTTGACTTTGACTTGTATTTAGCCTTTCGCTGAGGATTGAAGAGGATTCTTTTTGTTTACATCCAAGCAGCAACCTGCCTTTTTAAACTGTATAATACATTATAGCAGCATGTTTTGGTTGCGTTTAGGTATAGTTATAAATTTATATTATATTTTTGCCATAGGGGATCATAGTCTCGTTTGAAGAAAAAACTGGAAGCCAATAAAATGACAAGCACGAAAGTTTAAATTTCATTGCAAATGAAATTGTTGTCAGTATTGGTGTCTTCCACTCCACTTTCATTAATTTTAAATTTAAGGTATTAAAAGCTAGCAAAATTTTGTAATAATAACGTCATACTAACCTAGCATCAGCCCCCCGCACACGTAGAACATGGAGATACAGTGTGTCATGATGAAGGCTCCAAGGACGTTGACCCCGCCCAGAGCGCTGAGCCGGGCTACCATCACGCCTATACATGCTGCCATACCCCTGGACAAGGAATACAGTCATAAGTAAAGCTGTGGTGCTTGAAAATTTACAGTAGAGCAGTGGTGTGTGTATATTCAAATATAGACGAAAAAGGAAGGTAAGACGGACCCTGCAGGTACGAAGATTCACCTTAATCATTTTGAAAGGAATCACGCCATCCGTGAATAAGTTGAATCATGTGTGCTTTTCATGGATCTCTTGGTGAGCGAACTCAACGCCGCAGTCCACTCTAGTACTGTTTTAACAAGGAAAGTTTGTTTTTCTAGTTCTGATGCATAATTGTGGATTTTTAACTGACCTACAGTTTGATTTGGCTTAAGATAATTATATTCTGGCAAAGTGACTTCGTAAAATCACACCTTGTTTCCCCGAAGCAACCCTTCGGCAAAGGTGTTCGTACCAGTACACCCACATACACCAGTTGTGTTTAAGTCCCATGTAATAGGGGGCGAGCCTATTGTTATCACAAATCCAGACTCCGAGCTGCTATTGCATGATATATAGCATAACCAGTCTATAATGTTCACACGTTGCTGTTGTTGCTGGGACACCGGCCTCCTCTCTTCGAGAGGGAGTGGGCTGTAATCTACCACGCGGGCCCAGTGCGGGTTGGTAGATGTCACGTGACATGTCTTCAAATCTTTGGTTCTAGAACATGCCGGATTCCTCATTCCTTCACCGTTTTAAGCAGCGGTGATGAAATTATTTAGTAAAGCGCCTGCCAGGGTTCAAACCTACGACCTAAAACTCGTAAGTCAGGGCTGTTACCAATGGGGCAACATGCTTGATGCTTTTACGTTATATAATAATATTGTTAATTAGAAAATTAAGAAGGAATGACTATCACTCACCGATAAGAAGTCGGATACATGTCAACGAAGTACGTATAAATGATTCCTATACACAGCTCATTGGTCAGGAGCCCAAAGAACATGATGAAACTGGTCAGATTATCCTTGATGAGGACAGCACTAATAGCGGAGAGGGCAGAGAAGGTCATGATTATGATCATCAGAGCCTTCTTCCTGTGCGCCAGCTTAGTGATGACCAGCATGACGATCACGAAAGAGACACCTTGGGCTAAGCTGGCCCAGACTAGACTGATCTCCATTGTGGATTTGCATTCGAACTGGAAATAAAATAAGATAATTAGTTTTGAAATTACCATGATTTAGACAGCTTTGTTGGCGATTATATATTGTTCGTTTGTTTTTTTTTTCTACAATTATGTTCGATTTATCTATACGCTGATATGAATTGTAAAAAAAGAAACACCAGCTCCGTTAGTGGATATTACTATATTACTTTTTATTTGTGCATGTAGTTGCTAATGTAAACATATGCACTTCTAATGCATATATTTACATTAGGAAGAACACAGCAAAACTGATATTTTTAGACATTAGATATTTAGAGAGAGAGAGCTAGATATTTGATAGAACCAATGTCAAATTGCCGAAATAGAAGACTTTGCTTTCACATTGCATTGTTATTCAGTTTATCATATAGCAAACAAAAGACATTTTTCTTGCAGTTGTTTTTATTATTGGAAGAATTGTAATAAGTAGGACATCAGCTTGATTTCGCTTAGCTCCTATCGATCACTTAGCTAAGCGCGTCGCAGTCCACTGTTGAACATGCTTCTGTCGTAAATATTGATTGCGTAACGAAACCAAGGTTAGTCAAAATCCATTTGGTGTTAAGACTTGCTTGCACCAAAAATAAGTCAATAAATTACATTTAACGCTAAACGAATTTAAAACATATGTAGTTCTATTTTTGTAAATCGTTTGAAGATGAAAAAGACAGACGTAAACGTTTTAATACGTTCAGTACTAAATATATTTAGTAATTTGTGGTGAAAGCCCTTAGAGTTGAAAAATACCAAGAGGACCAGAAACCCTTACGTCTTCTGCAGTGACATTAGTGTTGCCGACGATCATTTTGCAGAGCCCCGTCTCATCATCAGCTTCCATCGCGTTGAGGCCGGCAGAGAATTTCTCAGCCAGGTAGGGGAACCAGATGAAAAAGCTGTTGTTTCTACAATAAAATTGGGAGAATAATAAACTACACTATGTCTTATTCCTTTTTTCTCAGATATTTTGTAAGTGGTTGTAAAATGAGACCAATTGAACTCGTTGTTCCAAAACAAATCTCTTTTTTCTAGAAGAGCGGACTGATATACGAAGAGTGCCAGTGCTTTCGCTCCAAGAACGCTACTGTATGTGGAAATGAAATGAAATTGTTTATTCCATAAATAGGATATCCGAACCACTTTTACACATATTAAAAAATCTGAAAAGAAAAGCTGACACAAACTCAGAGGTCACAGTCTTTTTTAAAGTCCAGACATAATCTTGGTCAGGAAAGGGTTGGAGGGCCAGCAGTAAGTATTATTGGTAGTTATGTGACTGCTCAGATTACTTAAAGGTGTATTCAAATTTAGTTACTCATGGAGAATCTTTTAATACATTGATTGCCCTTACACTATTATATCTGCAGAAGGTGGCTTAGGCAAAACTTAATAATCAGGTACTCACGTGCTAAAAATAACAGCAGTAAAGAAGTACAGCATGATACTCTTCCAGAGCAGAGGAGGCTTGAACAGAGGCACGATCTGCTCCCACAGAGACTGCACCAGGGACGCATCCTTGCGGCGCTCGTTACCTTCCTCGTTGAGGATTACCTTCTTGACCTGAATAACAAAGAAAGGATGTCTATAAACAAAACTAACCGCTTACTTCATTATTTATACAAAAGTCTGTAAGATTTAAAAAAATAATTTATATAAAAGAATAAATTAAAAAATTTAAATCGGAATCTTAATAAATTATAACTCACGAACTATCAGACCATTTCTATTTTCGTTCATTTTTTATTTATTGGGTGCAAGGAATGTGAAGCCATTCAAAATTATTAACCGGGCTATTTAGGGTCTATTCATTTCTATAATAGTCTCATCTATCGAGGCACTTGAGAACAATACATCTAAGAACGTTAAGAACATTATACTTACAGGATATTTCTCCCCCATCCCATTATTTCGTTGCCAAATCTTCCTCAGGTTGTCCACAGCCTCGTCATCCCGTTGGACATTGACGAGAAACTTGGGGCTCTCGTAGAAGAATTGCGTACCGAAAGCTCCGAAGCCCAGGGGAAGAGCCAGGGCGAGGGCCAGGAGACGCCAGGGGGTGAACGTGATCATACCCAGGTCGTAGGAGAAGTCCAGGTTCAGGATAAAGTAGGCTACGACTGTACGATTACATACATAACGATTAAAACTTACGATTCGAACGATATATATTTATATATTATAATAATCATACGGAAAATATAAAGCACAAATATACGTGTCGACTTGTGAACCTCCTCGGTCCTTGCTCCTTGTTCTTGTCTGTTAAAAATAGATTATTATTTTTATGAAATAGACTTATTTTTGGCTTAAAACTGTTAGGAACTCGTTTTTTTTCTATGGCGTCTAAAGTATTCGTATTTTAATGGATGGCCTAGAGGAATGAATGTCAGGCCAGTTCAGAATCTCAGGAGTACTCGTCTCACAAGGCGAGCAACGGATAAGTAAACTTTTTTAAACAATTGGACCTGCATGGTTAACTCCATCAGCTTGATATTGCTTGTAGGAGAGCCTCATATCCAGTAGTAAAAATAGTGAGATGAAGGCAATAGAGCTACATGGAACAAATTAATTGGTATCAAGATATCTTACCAACATAAGCCGCTAAGCTGAAGTCCAACACGCTGGTCATGATCAACATGTACGAGTCTCTCACGCTCTCTGCGCACGATTCTCCCAGGAGTGTGTACGAAGCTGACTGGGCACAGCTGCAACTGTGAACACACATTTTTTATTATTAGATGAGAATAATGATCTACCTTTTCATTTTTTTTTTTTTTTTTTTGTAATTTACTATGTGTACATAAATAATAAAATAAATAAATAAAAGTGTTTAGTTCTTTAGTCTTAATCGATCGATAAAATAAAAGAATAGTCTTCCTCAGTTATTTTCTGCACCCTAATTGCGTAACACACGATCAATCACAATCTGAATTATTTTGAAGGATATTACTAATCCAATGCTTCATATGTTCGAATAATTTGTTTTACAACGTTAATATTGTAATAAATGTTGTTGAACTGTCAATATGAAACAGATTGTGATTGATCGTGTGTTTCGCAATTATGGTGCAGGAATTACTCTTCTTGTTATTTATCTTCATCTTCATCATCAGTAACGGCAATGTAAAGATTTTAGCAGTCGGTATCAGCACGCGTATTATGATTACTACTAAGTCTACTGTTTCTTTCTGTTTGTGCGATGTTCATGCTACTCGTGCAGAGCTCTTTGTAAACACTACAACCATACTGATTTCTTTCGAAAAGTACATTTGCTATATTTTGATTTGAATGGAATGTTTTGATGGACATGCTCCTACAGGTGCCCCTGATACTTAACGTAGCGTAACATCATACTTACAAACTAGTACTAATAAACTTGAGGACTGCCATCACCACCCAGTTGGGGCTGAAGGCGCCGATGGTGGCCACCACAAAGCTGACCCACATAGCGATGAGCAGGCTCCGCCGCCGACCCTGGGTGTCCGAGATGTAACCCCACGGGTATGCCATCACTATTGGACCTGGAATTGTGGGAAGAGTGTAGAGTGAGTATTTTTATCAACAGTTCTTTAAGTGTTATTTAGTTTAGTTTTGTATAAATAAAAATAGAAGTGTTTGTAGTTTAGACAGTGACATCAACCAACCCGAACTGGGCCCGCGTGGTGGATGATTACGGCCCCCTCCCTCTAACAAAGAGGAGGCCGGTGTCTCAGCAGTGAGAACGTTATACATACGTTGATTATGCTATGCTTATATAGTAAGTAGTATAGTTTGCTATAGTTTAGAAGGTTATTGGGAAATATTGCTCTGAAATGCCATGCAAGCATTTTTTTAGGGTTCCGTACCTCAAAAGGAAAAAACGGAACCCTTATAGTATAACTCGTGTGTCTGTCTGTCTGTCCGTCTGTCATATATGCCATTATTATATACTATTTGCTCTATTTGCTCCGAATCTAATGGACCGATTAAGTTGATATTTGGTACACATATAAATTTCTGTGACCCAAACATGGACGAGTAACGAAAAAAAATTAATTTTAAATATAGGGGTCACTTTTCGAGGGAAAATTGATAAATAATTTTAAAAAGTTTTGCAATGTGACATATCAAATGAGAGGACTTGTTGTGAGGATCTCAATATTTGTTAATGGTAAATTTTCATCTATTTCTTAAATATCTTTTTAGAAAATAGATGAAGATTCCCTCCCCCCCCATCTCATCTATACTTATACATTACAGGAAAACCTATAAGAAGTCTATGGTCTTAAAATAACATGGTAAATCTCACAATATTATGCGTACAAACTTACATTGGCGGTTGGAATGTATGGGAGAACATGTTTTTCACCTACAATTAATTTATCTCAAGGCCAAACTTACTCCTTGGGATAAATTCATCCCAATTACGGAACCCTTGATTGTGCGTGATCCGACGCGCACTTGGCCAGAGTTTTCCTACCTCGCATTGACAGCAAAACCATAATATTCTACAGGTACTCATGTCACGTTAAAAATAATTTTATATTGTGACGTAGAGTTATAGAGTCCGATGAAAATGCAGAGTGAATAACATCCATTGTGTGATTATTTCTTTTCAATAAATTTTCAATAATTTCATTTCAATTTAACATGCATGTGTCGGAATATGTGGCATTATATTAAATTAATCTTCGATTTAAATCTTATTCTAAACTGTCGCACTACTTCTAGATGAACAATCAATTCTGAACGAAACCTGTGATCTGTGAATCGGTATAAATAATTACAAAAACTTATTTAACAAATTTTTGGTAAAAGTACCTAAAATTTGATGATGTCAGAATTATAAATTGTACTTAAAATATGCTATTTCGATGTATAAGTTTTTCTATATCAATGGTTTGTATTGTGAGTTGTCTTTTAGACAACTATCACGAACTAGACGAAAAGAAGGTCATCAAACATAAGTTACGATTTGTTATTTTTGAATAACCAAAACAAATGTAATATGATACTTATAATGTTTATTACTATTTTATATTGTACGAGTATTTTTCAAGTAACAAGTAGTTTCAAACAATTTTCAGAACTTTAAGTTGATGTTAATAACTTATCCTATTTATGCATTTCAATTACAAATAAATACATACTAAATTGCTAAATAATCTTATTCAGTTTTAAAATGGTTCCACTACTTAAGATTTGTTTATTATTATATAAATTAGGAATTATTCAACAATAATGTATATATATTACAATATATATTATAAATTACATTTGTATATATATAACAATAATGTATATGTATATATATTAATAATAATGTATGACCATCTGCGATTGGTCTAAAATGGCGGCAATGTTAGATGTACTTGAGTAATATTGGGAGACTATAAAAATACGTTTACCCGCCAATTCATGGACGTTTTTATACAACTGTGGTGAAAGATGGAGTACCTATAAGGTTCACGTACGTTAATTGATCATATCTCTTGATTATTGCTGATAGCTATGTTTTTCTGTATGTGTTATAATATTTCATAAGTGTTAAATAGTATTAAGGAATATTCATGTTCAGTTTCTTTCCGTTGATAAGTTGCTATAACTTTTGAGAGAACATTTCTCAAATGTCCAATATATTAATGTGATAGCAATGATTTATGCTAATGTAAAAAATGTGTTGATATAATACTTTTAAAAAAGCTGCCATGGAGTTTCTTGTCCTTTTCGACGACAAGTGTTCTGATCAACGTTCTTAACCGACAAGCCTAATTGAAATAAACGCCTAGTCTTGTTTAGTTTTTCTGTGCTTTTCTTCATAAAATCCTTTACCTACACACCACCTTCATACACAGTACACAACTAGTAACCATTCTGACACTTTAAAATTACTAAGAAAGAAAATATCATTACTTACAATGCCCCTTTCTGACACATGCATGTTTTCTTTTAACAGCTGCTTTTGCTGTGCCTCAGTAATAGATTTGCAGAAATAATAGATTGTTACTCAAGTATGACGAATGAAAATTGTTACAATAAGTGCGAACGAATACTGGTTTTCAGCCTTTTGTACAACTACTTAAATAAAATCAGTTTATGAAAACATGTTGTTCAGAGGTTGAAATACTTACGATTATATAGTTTAAAATAATGCACCCAGTAAAATAAAAATAAAACATACATTAAAATTTTTTTTTTTTTTTCTTTATTTAGGCAACCAACAGCGATACATAGATATAGTATGTTACAGAATATGTGTGTTACTGTATTGTATGGCTAATAATAAGTTCCCCTGTATAACTACAAACATGCGAACGAACTACTTAGAAATATATAAATTCTAAAAGTGCAATTTTAGGTATATTACTTATAGTTAATTTTAAAGAAAAACAAAAAAAGGTAGACGATTAAAAAAAAAAGTTTGTATATTAAGAGATACCTAATAGTTTATCATTTGCCTTCGTTTATGGTTTTAATTATTTGATTTTTGAATGTAGGTTTATTACGGTTACATACATCGACCTGAGAGAAATCTGTTATAAATTAGAGCAATACGGGTCAATACACAATATTTGGCGTAATTAGTCGAGTGCGTTGGCACGTGTAGCATGTGTAGTATTGTAGTGTGACGAGTGCGCCTTAGGGGAGTGTTAAAAGTTACCTGTGTGACCAGCTCCGGGCAATCGAGGCATCCATTAAGTATGTTTTAAGCAAAGTCATATCCATAACCTTACGCGTTTCATCGAGTGTTAGCAGACCATGTGTTCGACAACTATTTTCATAAGCCATCGAAGGTTTACGGAGGTGATAGTTAAGATGGTTTGAACCCGTTCTAATTGGTTCTTATAAATAATGTTAAGAGGGGACCAGATTGGGCACGCATATTCTAAGACGCTGAATACACGGATTTAAGAGCCTCGATGTTTTAAATACCTTACATGACCTAATAACAAAGCCTAAGTTCTTATAAGCTTTTACACACACACTTACAAAGTCTATGTGATCTGAGAATGTTAATTTATTGTCAAACATAACTAACATAATCCCGAACTATCTTGACTTTATCAATGAGAATTCCATTAATGTTATATGAATAAGCAATAGGGTTTTTTTTACGTGTATAACTAATACATTGACATTTTGTGACGTTTACTGTGATCTTGTTTTTTATGTAATACATATTTAAGTTATTCAGGTCCTCTTGAAGCGCACTACAGGCATCGAGTGATCTTATTTTATAAAATATTTTTTTGTCGTCAGCGTACATTAAGTGTTCAGAGTGTTTAAAAGAGTCAGTGATATCGTACGTGTACGTGTCGTATAGTGTAATATGCGTTGCAAAAGAGGTCCCAAATGGGAACCCTGCGGAACACCGCTAAGGATTTCAATAAAATTAGAACGGTATCCTCCTATTACTTCAGCTTGGGATCTCCCAAGCTGAAGTAATAGGAGGATATCGTTCTAATTTTATTTAAATAAATGTGATTGGACATCGTAAAAGATCGCCGCGTGCAGTTGTTGAGCAGGATGACATAATCCACGCAGTCAAAGCTTTTTCGAAATCCGTGTAGATCACGTCCACCTGCCCACTTCTATCTGTATTCTCAACGACAAAATTTTAAAAGCTAGCTAAATTCGATATCGTTTAACGTTGAGCGTTTTTTTCAAGAAACCGTGCTGTTTGTAAGGAATGACTCTGAAGATGTCTGGATAGATAGCATTGTCAACTAGCTTTTCAAATAGTTGGCCTATTGTATTCAGTATTGAAATGCCCCTGTAATTTCCTATTTGTTCGCGAACCCTTTTTATGTATTGGAACAATAAATGCTTACTTTCATTAATTTGGGAAAGTGCGTTCCATTAAACATAATATATTAAAAATAAAACTAATTGGGAAAAAATAAGAGGCATTCCGTCACAACCAGAACTCTTATCGACGCATAAAGCATTCAATGACTTCTCCACGGTTAACGGAGTAAATTAGATAAAATGTCAGAACAATTATCTTTTTCGTCGTCGTTCAATGAACTAACAAGGTCACAGTCAGAAGGTTCACCAAAAACGTCGTGGAAAAAGTCATTAAAAACCTCACAAATTTCCTGTCCTTCCGAATATTTAACGTTGTTGTAAGACAACATTTTTGGGTAATTCGAACCTCTACGCATAGTCTGTCTTTATATAGGTCCAATTTTTTTTGGATCTTGTGTCAGAATGCGTTCCGTCTCCTGCAAGTGTTTATTGTAACAAGTTTCCTGGACATGTCGCTGTCTGTCCCGTTACAGTGCGAATTCGTCGTAATCGAGCAAGTTTCCAAAACGCTTCCAACGCGAGTGTGCCTTACTTTTTTCTTAAATTAGTTTAATTAGCGAACTACTTACTATATTAAACAGGATATTTACGTGCGCCTGACCTTTGGTTAAACGGCACATACTTATCAATCCCTATTTGAATCGTATCATAAAAGCCGTAGACGGCATAATTCGTTCAAGTGATAAAACTGAGTGCCAGTCAATTTTAGCAAAGTAATTATTTAACATACTGAAATCGGTCTAGGCACAGACAATTCACGAAGCGGGGAAACTGCAAGGTCAGATATTTCGATAGTTAACACTGGATGAGGTAGGTCAGTCTTCGTAAGGAGTGATAGACACTCGTTAGTTTTTAATGGCAAGTTGAAGAAAGTCAAATCAAGAGTATGCCCTTTATGGTCAGGCAGTAAATTATATTGTGTAACTTCTAAAAAGGACAAATCATTTACAAAGTACGCGGCCGCGTTCTGTACTTCGACAGCACTATTTCAAAAAAGTTGGGCTACTTGAATTCCATTTTATACAAGGAAGATTGAAGTCGCCCCCAAGTACGTAATTACACGTTTTTGTGCTGTGAGTAAGTATATTAGAGACACTTTGCAAAACGTAGTCGACTTCTGAGGGTATCCGATGAGCGTCTAGCGGTACGTAGACAACACTTACGTAAAGATCTGCTGTTGCCGACAGCGCACGAGCCGGTATTAATTCCGTAGCGATTGTATTTTGCTTATGCTCGACGCACCACGCACCCACTTCGTGTCGCGAGAGTATCATCACACCGCCACCTGAGGATTTGCCAGTCGCAGCCAGATCGCGGTCTTTACGGAAGACGTCATACTATTTCTTTCTTTCTTCTTCTTTCTTCTTTCCTCTTTCTTCTTTCTTCTTCTTTCTTCTTTCTTCTTTCCTCTTTTTTCTTTCCTCTTTCGTTCTTTCTTTCTATCGTCACACAATTCCCTATCAAAAATCTTATGTAACCAGGTTTCAGTAATACCAATTAATCATAACAATTACCTAAGATGTTTTATTGGAATTGTGTGGTTTTAGTCCTTAGACCACGGAAATTGTGGTGGTATATGTTTAATTTATGGGGCTGCATTGCAACAAATTTATTTTCTAAAAGTATATCCCGAAACGCTCAAATAAAACGTATAATGAGACATGAAGTTCATTAATACCAGTAACTTGCGGGAAAGTGGATGATAAATTATAATTGTTTGCACCGGCCGCGACATGACTATCGGCGAGGGGTTGTATGCACGACAATATAGAAAAGAAATAATAAGCATAATTTGAATATGATTATTATATTGATTCAATGCGTGTAAGTGATTCATAAGCAGACATTCTCAGCTGTTACGCCAATTCAGCAGTTAGTGGCAATTGATTCGTGGATTGCAAAAGTGTTTGTGTTGTTATTGATTCGTCTTTATCAATAGCTATACACCAATACATTCACGACTAGATCACTTGCTGGACTGTCCGAAGTGCTCCTCACACCTGCATTTTAGAGGACATAACAAACCTTGCTCAAACCGATGGATGGACTGAAAGATGATATGGTTAGAAAGGGGGTGACTGCCGAGATGACAATTAATAAAGAATTATGGAAGAAAAATAAATATTGCGCGACCCCAAATGCAAATTCTGGTCAGTGGGTCGTCTTTTACAAATTGGCAACGTCGCAAATAGCTGTCAAATATTTTTATTAATTTGATATTGGAAAATATCCACCAACCCGCACTGGGCCCCCGTGGATTACGACCCACTCCTCTCACAGAGAGGAGGCCGTTGTCCCAGCAGTATAGGCTGATTTGGCAACTGTATAGAAATATGTAATATCGCTCCATTGTGCACTAAAATATTGACAAATTAATCAAACCAGTTAAATATTTGACAGCTATTGGCAAAATTGCCAACTTTCAGCGTGCACCGCCTTAATCATTCATCATTCTTCTTATTTTATCTTCATACTCACCAACAAAGGGCATAGACAGTAGTATACTGGTCTGACTGATGTCCAGACCGAAGTCACAGGTACATCCACTAACGATCACTGAGAACCCGAACATATCCACCCCCATCGCGAGGGTACAGACACTCAGGGTCATCAGGAGACCTATACTGTAGCTGCCATTACCTAAAACAGAATCGGGGAAAACCGTTAGAAACTAATATCACGCCGAGTGTAGGAAGCCTCCCAGATAAAATTCTAATTTACCACCAGTTCTCCACTTATTATCAGGTGAAATAGTAGTGAAACACGACCCCAATAATAATTAAATAAATACGGATCCCTAAAAATGAACCGATGGCATTAAAAATGTGGTTGAAATTACTGAATCAATCAATCTGCCTAGCCTTTTCCCTTTTACATGGAGTGACTGCCTATCTGACCTCCACAACCCGGTAACTGGGTAATACAATATCCCTTGGTAAGACTGGTTATCAGAGTTTCGGAATTCTGACGACCCGTAACGACAGTCAAAGATTCATGAATGACAGCCGGGACCAACGGCTTAACGAGCTTTACGAAGCACGGAAGAGTCTCAGCACGTAAAGATGTCCACCCATCCGCAGACCAACCACGGCAAGCGTAGCTTAACCTGATAGATCGACGCATGCGGCTGTTATGGTGTGGTTGAAATGACTGAATGCGGGAAAAAAAACATTTTGTAGCGCCACTAAGGAGAGGCCTATGTCCATTTTCCAGCACTGCTATCTAACTGCGTAACTCATTTTCGTAAATTATTAAGACTAATCTGTTTCATTTTGACAATTCAACAACATTCATTGTGTTATTTATGTTGTAGAGCAGTACTTTTTTTCGGACTTATGAAGCAATGGATTAGCAATCTGTTTCAAAATGATTCAGATTGTGATTGATCGTGTGTTACGCAATTAGGGTGCAGAAGATAACTGAGGAAGACTATTCTTTTATTTTATCAATCGATTAAGACTAAAGATCTTCATCTTCTAATAATATAAAAAGTGTGTTCTAAGTTAGGGTGTTTGATTGCGATACGTTGATTGATTTGATTTATTGATCGAGTCCAAAGTCAAACTCCACTCGTTGCAATTAAAAATAAACCCATCCATAGCTGTAGAAGGAATTGACAAAATACCCTTCCTTCTAATCCCTTTTGTGGCACCTACAAATGTCGTCTGAGCTTAGCCACGCTACCTATCTTGCTGTTTGGCAAATCTTTTTATCACGCCATTGAGCTCACGTGTAGCTTTTCTGACACGAGACCACTGAACCAAACAGGTTCTTCTGATTGATATCCTACTGAATAATTAATTAAGAAGACTTACCAGCTAAGTTGATGGCTTCAGCATAAGTGTAAATTCTGTCTTCATGGCTACTATTGGTGATATTTAAAACGCTGTTATTTATCTTATTAATACTATCTCCTTGGCCATTCTGCTTGATACCCGTTTTCGTCGTCATTTTTTCTCTAATACCCTGAAACAATGAACATGTTAATATAAAACAAGTAGCTTATAAGTAAGTAGTTTCTTTAGAGTGTAGTTTAAACTTGTAGGTAATTAATTTATTTAAAAAAAGGAAAACAACATGCCTACTAATTGATATATTATTATCAAGTTTATTTTTTTTCTGGTTCGATTCAGTGTTATTGAGTTTTGCTATTAGGAATAGCCCAGTAGCAGCCCGGAGTCTGGATTTGTGCCCGGTTAAGGATAATAGGCTCGTCCCTTACATGGGACTTAAACTGGCGAAATGTGGGTGTACTATACGTAGGTACACCTGATTAACCCTTTGGAGATAACATGCGTGATGTTATTTGAAATTTTGTTATTTTAATATTTTTTTGATAGAGGAAATTTATAAACGAAGGTTGATGACATTTAATTTAAATATAACATCCTATCCTATACTATCAAACGGGCAATATTCGTATAATATATATATATTTGTAATCACGTTCTCGAAAACGGCTGTAACGATGTCAATGAAAGTTGTGGGTTTACGGGGGCGAAAAATCGATCTATCTAGGTCTCATATCTGGAAAAATTAGTTTTCTCCGTATTCTCTTTTCACGCCATAAGTAACTCTACCTTAGCATGAGCATACTTCAACCGCTTCACCGCCGTCTCAGACCCAGAGGTCCTAGGTTCGACTCCCAGTGGGGGCAAAATTTTCAGCAAACCTTGGTTGGTGATAGGGCTTGTTCTAAGTCCGCCGGACTAGCTACCAACATCTTATCTAAGTCCATCGTCACAACAAAAATGTTAACATCATTGTTGTGTTTAAGATAGCCAGTTCCTCTGTGGTTCAGGATTCCAAGTGAAGCTCGCTTCCACCTTCGGCCTGATCATCACTTACCATCAGGTGAGAAGCAGGCCAAGAGACGGCGCTGGTGTTGGTATTTCAATGATTAATAGATCTCGAATTTGTTGAATATTTTGAACACAACGTTTAGCTAACGGTATTATTGTCCCGTTTGTTTAAAAACATGGTTCAACTGATGTGGATTTGTTATTATATTCATGTAGTATTATGCTGATCACCTGCTGTTGACGTGTCTACTATTAACTAATCTTTTCCCATTTTTCTTTTACTCTGGACGCTTTTAACATGGACATCGACGCGAACTGTAATCATGAATTCAGCACTTGATTCTAGACCCCCGAGCATAGAAATACATCGTCGGCTTATCAAAAAAAAACCGACCAAGAATGTGACGGACCACGCACAATGAAGGGTTCCGTAGTTCGGATGAATTCATCTCAAGGACAAACTTAACATTGTAGTTGAAAAACATGTTCCCCTTACATTTCTACTGCAAATGTTACTTTGTAAGCACAATATTGGGAGATTTACCATGTTATTTTAAGACCACAGACTTCTTATAGGTTTTCCTGTAATGTATAAGTATGGACCTATTATCTGTATTTTTTTCAAAATTTTAGGCTAAGTAGTTTTGGAGATAAATGGTAAATTTCGTCTATTTTCTTAAATATCTTTAAAAGTATTTATTTTAAAATTGTAAAACAAAAATATTTGAGATCCTCAAAACAACTTTAATTTGATATGTCACACGGTACACTTAGCAAAATTTTACCCTGAAAAGTGTTTTTTTTTTTTTGCAGCCTTCTATAATAATTACATGTTAATAAAGTAAACATATAAGACATACATTTTTACTAAGGCGTCAAAGTCGAGAACAATTTGAGTTCGGAGTTACAGTTTGGAGTTTTGAGATGGGGCAGTAAGGGCAGGTCCCTTAACCTTTGTTGCTACAAGCGAATAGTCTTAAGAGATTGTCCTTAACTTTTTTAGTTATTTTGATCCGCATTCACAGATTTTGAATAAATCGTACAGTCAGCAAGAAAATGGGCAGTTTTTGCAAAAACTTTTGTATGAGTATTTCCAATTCTGTCTTAAAAGCATCAAAAAAATCTATCGGACCTACTGAGGTTTGAGTACTCGAAAAGACAGAAATCGGATAAATCTTTTTCTAGGAAATGAGACTCCGACCTACTTTTTTACGATGGATGGACTGGCTGAAAATATTATATTGTATTTATGAAGTAGTGCATACGGGATGTTACATGAAATAGCGGGAGGGAGGACATTATTTATGTAATTTAAAGATCATTGTATATCTTTGTTCGCAAATAAATTACAGCGTTGTCGCCATAAAAAGAAATGTTTCTACTACTGCCACCATTCAAATAAAATGTAATTCATTCCTGCCGCCGCTGACTTTTGGTTTTTTATCCCAAATCGCCGAACAAAATCTCCAATCAATTTAATAGGTCCATTAGATTCAGAGAAAATTGGCTGTGCCAGACCGACAAACAGACACGAGTGATCCTTAAGGGTTCCGTTTTTTCCTTTTGAGCTACGGAACCCTAAAAATCTGCTGTTTCATAGAAAATTGCAACTCCTACGCGATCAAAATGTATCGAACAACAAATTTTTATTTTTATATTCGGCGAAAAAATTCAACGCAGGGGTACAAAATCATGTACTGAATTCATAGTAACACGATGTGCGTCTATTCCCCTGCCACCCTGTATAGTCTGTAAATTAAAACGTTTCAGATGGCTCTATACTTAAACTTGCTCTACTGGCTTGAATTGCGAAGAAAGTTTGAAATTTAGTTTGGGTGATTTATTATCCCAGACAGAATAAACGATCATTATTTTAGAGGAAAAAAACATGATTAACCTGTATAAATATTTTTACACAAGTTAATCATGTTTTTATTGCTGCCGATTAAGAGAATTAAATATTCTTGTTTTCTATAAATAAAATAGAATGTTTTTATTCCCAATAAATATCCATTCTAGAGAACTTTAATAATAATTTATTTAATTACTGATTCATGCTGATTTTAAACAAGAATATGAAATAAGTGATATTTAAATACACGTTGACGTTCGAAAAGTACTGATTCTCAGCCTAGTTTGAACAAATGACTTTTGAATTGAATTTTATTTATTTATTCCGTGTCGTCAACGAATGGTAGGTACAAAACTGATTCTAAACAAGCAATCCATAAGAACGAATATAAAATAACACGCACATTAAATTAATTCGAGTGAAATCAATTGGAAAATTATATTTGCAGAAACAAAATCAAATATGTATCTTAAATAAAATTTAAAAAATGCATTCAATCCGGACTTAATTCCTTAGGCATGAATTAAGTCCGCTTCTGTACATTTGTGTGCTTGAAGTATTAAATAAATAAATAATAAAAGTCAAATAAGTTAATTAATTTAAATTGTAATATCACAATCAAGTAGGAAATTCAATACACAAAGAAATCTAGAAGTCTTTAACCCAACACTTACCTATCTGTCAGTAATTGTATATTATGTAGAGCAGAATTAATAATTAATTAAATATATTTTAAAATCATCATCAATTAAAAACAGATTAACTTATAGCGCTACATACTTTTATTCTCAACAATGTTATATCAAGATCCATTAATTACGAAATCTATTTAGCCATTTGTAATACATAGATTATTATATAACGAGACATTTTTTTTTTAAATATTCCTTCCCCCCTCTTATACTTTCTTGAAAGCTGTCTATGTAAACGGTGTATATTATGAACATTTTAATATTTTTTCAGCATTGTTGAGTAATTATTTTAATTAAGTAACACTAAATTTTATCAGCCAAGCAAAGCTATGCAGCCATACGATACATATGCTATGCTATGTTGGGGTCGGCTTCCACTCCAACCGGATGCAGTTAGATCAGTATTTTACATGGAGTGATTGATAACATAAAAATACTTTTTTTTTATATAATTAAAAAAGATGCATTTATTTTACGTAGTAACTAGAAGGTATCTAAATAAGTATAATATAAGAAATGGTTACCTGTATATCGTTGTCCTAATATAAATCACAAAGCATTTTCTAAAAAATATAACTAGATAGGTACTTCACTGACGAAACGTAAATCACAGATCCAAATTATGAAATTCTAATTATAATCACAAATAATTAACTAGAACCTAGTTTAAGTACAAAATAATTATTTAGAACTCAAAAATAATTATTCACGCATTTTTTATTTGAAAAAGTCAGCACATTTTGGGAAACGACTCGCACGCACTGTGTTGTAAGATCGACTGCGGTTATAAGAGAAAATTATTATTTATTTAGTTTTGTTCTCTGCAACTGTTTAACTATACTGCCAGGTATTTATTATTTATCCTAGGTTTTATATTATTGTAGGCATATTGTTCTCAGTTTTGAAATAACTCGGGTTTCTAGATGGATGACCTTTTTCCCTCTGAAAGCACATTGACACGTTGAGAATCGTTTCGAGTAGTCTCCAACCTAATCATTATAGGGTTTACTTATAAACGTTGCTTAAAGTTAAGTAATAATAGTTGTAAGTGATTATATAAATAAATAAATAAAAAAATGTACCATATTTTATGCAAAATAAAGAAAATTCAATTAAATAAAGTAATGATTAGCGACTGTATAACCATTAATTTTTGACGTTTATAAACAAACCCCTAGACAATAGTGTTCTAACTAGGTGGAGACAGTTATACGTCATCTATTTTTACCTGAATTTACTTTCGATCAGCACCTGCTTTCTTCTTTGATAGATAACTTGTATGTGTGGTGCAGACTGTTAGTATATGTTGGTTTTTTTTTAATAAATGAAGGGTGGGCGTTTTGGGGGACTGTCTTATGTAATTTTGACGTTCGAAAAGTTCTGATTCTCAACCTAGTTTGAATAAATTACTTGAATTTGAATTTGAAAAAAGAAAAAAAAAAAGATAGTTGCATCACTACCAGCCGCCATCTCGTAATTCAGTTTGCTTGTTTATTTACTTTTTGGTTCACCAACAATTGTTCACACTGGTTTTATGTCCATCCATCGGTAGCCATCCACGTTCATACGAGTACTACAAGGTACTAGGTACCCAGTACCAGAGTGATTAGACGATCGTTGGGTAAAGTAAGACACAATACTACTTATGTTAATTATTGTAATATTTATTTACATTTTCCGTATAATACATAATCAGCATATAATGTTCGTAATCCACCACGCGGACCCAGTGCGGGTTGGTTAGGTTAGAACTGTGACCAACCGCGCGCGAGACGAGCGGGCGAAGCGAGCGGTGTCGTGGCAGCGGCGGGCGAGGGCTACTTCCAAGTTGCTCGCAGCTAGGGAGGCTTAGCGCAAGGTGCGTTACGTCGCAAGCAAGTTTGATACCACAATTCAGAATTTGTCGCTTTCCCATGGATAGATTATAAACTATCGACAAATAATGAGCTAAATTGTAAATGGTTTGTTGCACTTCACAATTTTTGTACAGTTTATAATCTAAAGGAAATAATACCGATTGATTATAAACTAACGAAGTTCGTAACTGGTGACATTATATTCGAAAGAAAATTTGATAATTTTTTTACTGGACTTCTGCTTCTCAGTCATAGTTGAAGAAAGGCAACTGCTGATGATATACAATGCCGCCCATGAGCATTTGCCCGCCCGTATTTTTCTGAATAATTATGAAAAGTTATCGAAAATCACAAGCGGGTCAATCTTTTTTTATTTTATTTTTTTATCTTTTTTCAATATTTATGGACATACACTTATTTAAAAAAAAAATACAGTTTTTTTTTTAGTCTGTTCTTTTTTTCATAGTCGACAAATTTTATGTAAAAAAATTAGTTAATCCGATAAAATAACTCATAAGCTTTTAGAAATAATAAACAGAATCAAAATCGAGCTAATAACACCATACTATCTCTCTCCTCATATTATAAACGCGAAAATTTGTGAGTATGGATGGATGTATGGATGTTTGTTACTCTTTCACGCAAAAACTACTAAACGGATTTCGATGAAATTTGGCAAACAGATAGTTTATAGCCTGGATTTAACACAGGCTACTTTTTATCCCGATATTCCCACGGGATCGAGAGTAATGCGGGTGAAACCGGGGCGCTGCTAGTAGGAGATATGGCAAACGATACTCAAAAAATAAAAATGATTAACATGGAAAATATTAAATATACACCTTTTAAAGTAAATTTTCGAGAATTTTTCATGAATATTCAGAAAAATACGGGCGGTCACATGCCCAAGGACGACATTGTATAGTTTGTATACCTTTTATTCATTATGGTTTTAAGATATAAGTAAAATTATACAATTACAGCGAGTATTGTTTGTGTATAATCTTATCGGTCGCTGATGACGAAAAGATATAGTTTTACGAGTATATCGTAGGTCATGAGCGAATGACCGCGCCAAAATTCATGATTCACCTATATGAACTTGAAAATGTAGATAGCAAGTAGGTATTCTTTAATACCTACTATCTGCTCTATTTATTTATAGTCTGTTTTGACCAACTGCTTCTATTTTTATTTAAGAGCTTTTATCCTAAAAGTTGGCAACGTCGCAAATAGCTGTCAAAAATTTACCTGTTTTGATTAATTTGCCAATATTACTGTATGGAAATAAGAACCGTGGCTAACTAGCAAACTAGAATATTAATAATGAATTGCAATTATAACATTGAATTTGATGTTGTACCCGTTTTAGGTGAAAAAAAAGGCATTTAGAAAGTTTCCAAATACCTTTTTTACATCTAAAACTAAATATTCGGTGTTACGATATTAATTATTGCATTTCATTATTAATATTCCAGTTCGCTAGTTAGCCACATTTTTTTTATTTTCACGCAGTAATATTGCCAAATTAATCAAAACAGCGAAATATTTGACATATATTTGCGACGTTGCCCACTTTCAGAATAAACGCTCTTAATGAATGTCATAAAGCCATGCGGCATGAGAGTCTTGCCCGTTCTTCTCCATAGGAACCTACTACGTTTTGGAATGGCAGCTAACGCCATCTATCTGACTGACACGTGCCTGTATAAATGCTTTAAGTTTGAGTGTGTATAGTATAATGATGGCAAAATCAAGGATTTTTAAAGATACGTAGTATAACATCACGCCTCGATTGCCCAAAGGGTTTGGCAGAGCTGTACATAGTTTCCAGTACGTGTGGTTTTCTTCTAACCTTAATACTAGGTAAACCTAATAATAGGTACGAGTATCATATGTATTATATTAAGACGCAGATATATGCCAGTGACCTTGAGTGGTAAGCTTGCGTGTTCTATACTAAGCTCACGCAACGCGTCGTACGTCCAGCCAGTAATAGGACTCGCCCATCAAGGAGCGCTGTCCGAAATTAAGCCCATGATTAATTTATTATACATAAAAAAATAATTAAATTATCTTTAAAATGGTGAAAGTTTCAGAGAAATACGCTTAGTAGACTTTGCGTGATTCTCAGGATTTTATCAGCGTTACACATAACTTTACAAATTAATTTCACTATGTAATATATAAACGTCATCTAAAATATTCCTATATTAAGTTATTAGGAAAATGCTCTAATTTAACACATATCTTTTCCAAATCATTAACACTACTCGTTTAGACGTGATCTTCAGTATTAAATCATTAAAAGTCGGTTATTGTCGCCTTAAGTTTGTGTGAGTGGGATTTTCAAAGATACGTAATATAATATCACACCTCGTTTGCCCGATGGGTTGGGCAGAGGTGTACATAGTTTCCAGTACGTGTGGTTTTCTCCTAACCTTAACCTAATAATAGGTATCATACGTATAATATCAATTAGTCAAAAGTAATTTATTTCACAACAAATTATTTAAACATATTGTAAGGCGCTGTTAGCTGTCAAAAATAGTTTTTTTACTAGCTAAGCTAAACTTAAATAACTGAAGAGATAAACGTGAACAGCCAGGTAAAAAAAAACGTCACTGGTGGAGGCACTTTAAAACATCATCTATGTTGAGGTCGGCTTCCAGACTAACCAAATGTACCTGATTAGTATTTTACATGGAGCGACTGCCTATCTGACCTTCTCAACCCAATTACTGGGTAGCACAACACCCTGGCTGTCATATTTTCGGGCTTCTGACTACCTACCGCCCAATCCTACCTACGATCCGTTAGGGTATTGTTAAGTATCGTCCTGAGATTATATTTATGTGGTAAGTTTCAGGAAAAAAGAAAAAAAATACCCCATTTTTTTTTCAAAGGGGGATTTTACTTTTTTATTTTCAATAATAATAAGATTTTTTATAACATTTTGGTAATGTTATTGCAGTCTATGTGCCCTTTTCGGATCGGACAGGGTTTTTGTAACACATTGTATATTTCATTCGTGATGTACTTATGCCACAATGAACCTCCACACCAAACACAAAAGTAACTGTACAAAACACAATGCTTGTTATTAGATTGATACTTAAACAGGCGACGTTGTGCTCAAGGGAAGCAGTGGCTTTCTGTACAAATATTTCTTACTAACCTACAATATGTTAGTTTATAACAAGAAGCATAGGTAGCACCCTATAATTCTTCCACTGCTGGGAAACAGGCCTCCTCTGAGTGAGAGGGAGCGAGCTGGAGACCACCACGCGGGCCCAATGCGGGTTGGTAGATATCAAATGCCTTCGAAAGTATGGTTTTAGGACATGCTGTTTGTTGCTGTTTCCTTGCGATCGAATCCGCACCTTAACAGCTTGTATCTCGGCGCCCGCCGCCGCGTCGTAACATAACCTACTTACCTTCTTTCCACATTGTCTTTAATAAGCGTCCCTTTATCTACATTTCAGAACAATTTATTTGTTTCAAAGTACCTAGATAATTAATGTTTAAAAGTCGGTAGGAAAAGAAAAGTAGGTCTATTTTATTGTCCTATGTCCTTGCCTTCCTTTGTGCTAATGTGTCTATTAGATACATTTATATTTTATTGTAATTAATGCCTATATAAAATAGTGACCTTTTCTCACTCTAAAAGTAGTCACGTCTTAATTATTAAACCGTTCAGAATCCTCAAATATAAATGACAATGTGAAGGGCGAGATAACTGCGCTCAAAGTTACGCCGCAGTTATGAAAAATATGTGATTATGTAACTATTTTTAACAGACTTCCAAAAAGGAGGTAGTTCTCTGCTGGTAGCGTAAGTATTTTTTATATGTATGTCTGTCGATTTCTCCGTCAATTGTGCACCGATTTTGAAAATACTTTTTTTGTTTCAAAGGGTTAATATTCTCTCAAGGTGGTCCCTTTTAAATTGTATTAACTTTGCTTGGATATTTTTTGAGTTAGCTTCGTTATCCGTATTTTTTTCAGTGAGTCTATGTAGATGATAAGTTCCTGTCACTGTTATTTATATAGCAGGTAGTGAGTGGTATTCGAATTTGTGTGGGGTAGGTACCACAGCTAATAAGTGAATAACACAAACTTTTCACAAAAAAAAAAACGATACAAAGTGATAAATAACTTTAATTTCGGAAGTCGGTGGCAAAAAACGAAAATTCAAAACCAAGACACCGACTTCCGAAAATAAAGTGTTACACTTTGCAGTGTTTTTTTTTGGAAATCGGTTGTTTTTTTTGGTTGTACGTTCTTCTCAATAGGAATCTACTGCGCTTTGGAATGAGCTTCATCTTTCTGACTGACCGACTCCTTGACAGTTCAAAATGGTTTAATTTGAATAAATGCTTTGAGTTTGCCACGGCATTGCTGTTTCTTCTTTCATTATTGGTATGCCACTGTTCAAATTTCATAGTTATTCACACAGACATAAAAAAATCGGCCAAATGCGAGTCAGACTCACACACGAAGGGTTCCGTACCATATCAAGCAAAACAACGCCGAAAAAAACACGTGTCTTGTATGGGGACCCCCTTTAATTATTAACTTTATTTGTTGTTATAGTGGTAATAGAAATACACTATTTGTGAAAATATCAACTATCTACCTATTACGGTTCATGAGATACAGCCCGCTGACAGATAGACGGCCGAATGAACAGCGGAGGTTTAATAATAAAGCAAAAAAATGTCATACATAATTATGTAAATGTAGCGCGGGACCAAATGAGGAACTAACGCCGACATCTTGTTTTTTGAATACCAAAATTTTGCATAGATATGCCTAATAAGTCTCGCCAGTCTATATCTTTTAAATTATCACGCTATTTGCTACGGGGGATGAGCAATATGTCTATATGTTCGTATTCTTCTAAAGTTTACCGCAAATTGTAAAAAGACGAGTCAAAAGGTTAGAATATTGCAGATAGTTACAGATTTAACCTTTGAAATGACATCATTCCCTTTAAGGAGCTAAACAGTCAATGATGAAATATATAAGAAGGGCTATTTCAGTTTAGCGGTTCGGTGACTGCTTTGCAAACCTAAGTTTTTGTGCTTCTTTTTTGTTTTAACTTTGTAATGGTATTAAGTGATAGTCCGTAGAACGTACCCAGAAAAACATTCAGTTATCGTTCTTCTGTCATCTATGTTTATAATAAAAATGAATAAATCTATTGTTAGGCTACTGCAATTTTAATTTTATTGCATTTTTTATTTTTATTGTACCAGAATAGAATTAACAATGGATCGAATCATCATTATTTGTATTTATAGGACACCTAATAGTAATCCAAAAGTTTTTTTGAAAATTTGGAAAAATGATTAATTAGAGTCACAAATAAATCGAAGAAGGTAATTATTTGTGGTGATTGGAATTTAAATACAATAAAACCAATTAAAAGTTGCCAAGAACTCTTAGGGCTGTTGAAAATTTTCAATATTGAATTGCTATTATATGCAATTCAATATTGAAATTTTAACACTAACACGAAAACAGTCGTGTTTAGATTTATTTGCAAGCAATATCAAACAAGCTAAAGGTGAAGTACACCTGTATGTGTACATTATAGATTGCAATAAAGTTAAATTGAAATTGAAAATTGAAATTGAAAATTGAAATTGAAAATTGAAATTGAAAATTGAAATTGAAAATTGAAATTGAAAATTGAAATTGAAAATTGAAATTGAAAATTGAAATTGAAAATTGAAATTGAAAATTGAAATTGAAAATTGAAAATTGAAATTGAAAATTGAAATTGAATATTGAAATTGAAACTAGAAATTGAAAATTGAAAATTGAAATTAAAAATTGAAATTGAAGTTCATCACCGGGCTCTATCTGATCATGAGACAGGCCAGACCCTGACAGTGACGACTAATAAACCTAAATCTATGCTAATTTGGTTTGAATACAAAAGCTGATCATGAAGAAAACATACTCGTACAACAGTTTTGTAACTGTATTTCTACGCTTTTATTCTCTGACACTACGCTCCGACTTATGGATAATTTGGAAAATGTGTTTCAGGTATTTCATGGGACATTACAACTGTTTTATAAACTATGTTTTCCCATACAAAAGATAAAAAAGTGGAACGCAAAAAATAATACTCGATGGTTGACGAAAGGTTTCAAAAAGTAATGTATACGGATACGTTATTTACATTTGTAAAGAAAACGTATTTCTAATGTAGTTATTATTCATACTTTTTGAATAGCAATACTAAAGAGTTGTTTTAAGACAGTGACAGTTAGCACGGATGTCACTTAAAAAAACTACGAAACTACGAGTATATTTGTTATTCATGAAAAGGCGAAATGTGGTTGTACTATAGCTTCACCTCTGTATAGCCCCTCGGGGATAACAGGCGTGATATTATGTTATTGTAGCGGCATCTACATCGCTACATGCGAACTACGCATCAAAGACCTGACGTCACACAACATCCTGACGTCACAAAATCCTGCATCGCGCAATTAGAGTTTACCGCGCGATAAACATATATAGAATCTCCCAACTTCAAACCTCTGGGCAGTTGCCCGCCAGACATGACACCCGTCTGGTTGGAGGATCCTCCCTTTTCTATGGGGGATGAGTGAACTTTACACCCTGTTCCTCATACCCCTAAATTGGTGACCTCGAGCATGAACGTCAACGCAGCCTTCGTGCAGATACTTCAGCGTGACGTCATCATCATCATCACTCCCGCAAGCTTTCGTGAGGCGAGTCACACAACCAGTCAGCACCAACGGCTTCAACGGGTATCCTGACCACCAGCATGCAGCGAACGCGCATTACTGGTCATCACCCTCAGCCACAACCCATCGCTGTACCACATCCGACCCACTGGATCACAACACAGCGCCACCCCGACTCACTGGGGAATCACCGCAGACAGTTTCGACTCACCGCGAACTATGCGGCACCCGGTTTCGACTCACTGGAACCACAGCTGGCACTGTGAAGCATCGCAAGTTGCAAGACTCAGCGCACTATCGACCTCCGGTCTCAAAAGGGGAGTGATGTAGCAGCATCTACATCGCAACATGCGAACTACGCATCAAAGACCTGACGTCACACAACATCCTGACGTCACACAAATCCTGCATCGCGCAATTAGAGTTTACCGCGCGATAAACATATATAGAAACCTCAAACCTCTGGGCAGTTGCCCGCCAGACACGACACCAGTCTGGTTGGAGGATCCTCCCTTTTCTATGGGGGATGAGTGAACTTTACACCCTGTTCCTTATACCCCTAAATTATGAATGAAAAGGTTTTACGTATCACGGCACGGTTGTTAGGATTTATGTGGAAATCGCGCAATAGGTACGTAGGTATCTATTGCGCAATTTGCACATAAATCCAATCTTATCTTGTAAATAATCTTTGCAGTCATAAAAAGTACTAAGCTGCCCCCCAGCTTTGTTTGCATCTACCCAACCTATCTACATACCTACCTACCCTATCTAACTACCCTTTTTTATTTTTTGTTCCGATGTGGAAGATCCTCATGGATGTCGCCCTGAGGCAGGTGAAGGGGTCTGTCAGACTCCTACTGACTTAAAACCACCCCGATGTTTCCTTCCGACACTTGGGCCGGGGATCATGCATGATATCTTGTGCGCCTTCCATGATCCCCAACTGGCCTGCTTTTGCGGGCAGGTCATGCCCGCGAGGGGAGTGAGGTGCGAGACTCCCCCCGAGATTTCAAATAGGGTTGCGCGTGGAACACTACGCGCCGCTACCTCGGGTCCTGCTGAATGGGGGGACGGCGGACGTCCACGAGGCCGCCGTTCCTCCGGACATTACGAGGGGTGGAAGAGGGCGTTGTCCGCCCTCCGCCGACGCCCGGTCCGCCTGATACGAATCAGGAGAGTGCACTTCCTTTTTCCCAGCCTCCTTCTGCAAAATCACGGTTTCGCAGAAGGAGATCACCGAATTCCACGATTCGGTGCTCCCGACCATTGAACGAGCGACGGCCGGCAGCGACAGGAAGCTGCCATGCCCCGAGAGTACTTGCGACGCCCGAAACGACAAGTAGCCGTGCCTCCTCCTGAGCCATTCGTTGAGCACTGCTCTGTTCGTGTCGACGGTAGCGAGGCCGGCGGAAGGGCGCAGAAGCCGTCTCGCTATTCCGTCACCAGGACCTCGCGGAGCTGTGACCGACGAACCTCGATATCTCGCTGCATCGGTCCACCACTCCGCGTTTACGCCTCCTTGCGCCACCAGTACAGTGAAGCGAGGGCTCACACCTCTAGGTTTCAGGGCGTTCCCCGACATTTCGATTGGATAAGTATGATATTCAATTGCCAAATTTAAAATCCTCTGCCGTCCCATCCGCCAGTATGCGTAGGCCATTAACTCGCCTCGTACGAAAATTATATCTTATGAGAGAGACGGGGACAGATGTTATCCTATCTATTCTTGAACGTTGTGTCAGTAAATATCAATATTAGTATTATATTAGCAAACTTTATCTTCAGTAGCAGTTGAGCAAATAGTTGTGATAATTGATACAAATATTGTTTCTGGTAAATGCAACAAATACAACAAAGTATTTATTAATAGGGAAACTGGTGATACTTATAACAAAACATCACGCCTGTAATTCCCGAAGGGTAATAGACAGAGGTGTACCTATAGTACACCCACATTTCGCCAGTCATGTTTAAGTCCCATGACATAAGTGGCGAGCCTATTTGATAGTTACAGAACCAAAGGAGTGTGGGCAAAGTACACCCAGCCCCGCCACATTTAAAACCACTCTAGTATTGAAGACATTACTTCTCCATTTACTCAGGCCAAGGCGAGCTCCCCCGAGCAGTGACCAGCGTGACGTTCGCGTAACACTTCAGATTCATCCCCGGCTGGAGCTCAATACCCAGTCATACCCGATGTCCCGCAGGAGTGATCTCCTGCGGGACATCGGGTATGACTGGGTATTCATTAGATGTCGTATGGTGTTCCACAGGGTTCAACCCTGTGGAACACCATACGACATCTCGCGCCGGCCTCAGCCGTCACGTCCCCTGTAGGTGACACACCTTTCTGTCAAATAGGCTCCGACCATACCTAACATAACCTAACATTGTCGGAACTGAATAACCCTGGGACAGATTTTGATGCGCCTTGGCCTGAGTAAAGGGAGAAGTAATGTCTTCAAAACTACAGTGGTTTTACCTGTGGCGGACGTGGGTGTGCCGCCCATAAATTTTTGCCCACTATATCCTTTGTCAATTTCTGCCGCCAAGTCTTGCTGTGTCGGTACGGTTTAAAGATCGGTGTATAGGCACATAAGATATTTCTGCTTTGTCTCTGAGTTGGTTACGCATCTGCTATGCTTCAAGCTGATTAACGTTTCTATTCAAATTCATTTACATCACAAGGTCATCCAAATAATTGTTTTTATTATTCACAACAATAGGAATTGTAATAAAGTATAACAGCAATAATAGTATTTATTATTTACTAGCTGACAGAGGTTGTCCTGTCCAAACAATAATTCATACAAAATTCCCATTAAAAATGTACTTACAGTTTCCCCGAATTTTCCCATTTTCTCGGCAACATTTCAACGTTTCTGTGTGTCTGTATGTCCGTCCGCGGTTTAGCTCTGAGACTTTTAGTAGTACTAGAAACCTGTAATTTTAGAACTAAAATAATAAAAAAATTACAGGTATCACCGAAACTCTCTGAAAATGTTGAAAGCTCAAAGTAATATGCCTTAGTTATTACTCTGAGCTTCGATCAATAATGCACTCTGAGGTTGAAAGCAACGTGAAGGGCGCGTCAATGTCAAACCGCGCGGCTGGAGCGTTAAAACGTCAATTTTTTTAAGGCGGCATCAAGCGGGTACTTATTTATTTATTTACTAATTTATTTATTTACTAATTTATTTATTTACTTATTTATTTATTTACTTATCCTCCCACTGGAACGCCCTATAGCAATTACAGCAACGGAGCAAAAAATTACTTCATGTGCTGCTCTCTATACATCCTGTGCGGTGGACATCGAACTTCTCCATAGTTCAATAACTCCATCAATATTGCGCACTTCGCAATTCTTTGCAATTTTTATGAGACTCAATATATGTTTTTAAAATAAATACCTACATTAAAAAAAACGGAAAATTTTGATGTAACCTTGCCTGACAGATGACAGAAAATGGTACATGAATGGAAAATGCTACTGAGAAAATCCAGATGGAAAAACCCAATAACACTTTGCCCGATCCGGGAATCGAACCAAGGACCACATGCACAGCAGTAGCGTCTGCGACCCCTAAACCAACGAGGCAGTCAAAAATAAATTAGACAAACATAAATTAAGTGAAAACTATACAATAGTACTTATGTGTTTCATGGCTATTGTGAGTGTTCTAGGTTTCACACTATGTGCACTGGATTGGAGGGCAAACTCAAACTCAAACTCAAAGCATTTATTTCAAATAAACCAATTACAGGCACTTTTGAATTGTCAAGGGGTCCGTCAGTCAGAAAGATGAAGCTAGATGCCCATTCCAAAGCGTAGTAGGTACCTATGGAGAAGAACGGGCAAGAAACTCCACGGACACTCTCTTAAATCATAATAATTATGGTTACAAAAAATTGGTTACATCATTCATGTTGAAGTTATACATGTGAGAACGATGCAAAACGTTAAAAGCGTCCGTAGCAAAAATAAAAATTCAAAAATTAAATTAAATTAAAATAAGCCGTGGTAGCTAAGAGATGACCAGTCCCTACTGACGGCGCCCGTTCACGAACATGACGCATGGATTAGCACCATTCAGCTCAACCATTTTGAAGGGAGCTAAATGATCCAACACACGCGCCACCGTCAGCGAGAAATTAGAGTGAGCATGACATACTCTCAGCCGCCAAGGCACATTCAAGTCAATGAAAGACATATCCAGTACCTAAATGGTAGCTTTATAGTCGGTACATAGTACTCAACATGTGCTATGCAATTATACAATGTTATGAGATTGAATTTATACAATGCAAAGATAGTTTTTTACATCTTCAGCAGCTCCAACAGTATTTTAAAATGCTAATCTATTCGTTTATGCGCCCTTGTGGAGCAAGACCAGTGTTGAGCCAAGCATTTTTATCAGCGATATAATCTCCCAACTTATAATATGCTTGGCTGCATAGTGTGCGTTTAATATAAGATTTAAATTTCGTTTCATTTAGTTGAAGTATGTTGGGAGGTATTTTATTGTAACATTTTAAACAGTACCCCATGAAAGATGAGTCCACTTTAGCCAGCCTGAAACCCGGTTGAACTAATTGGTCCCTATTCCTAGTGATGTAATTGTGTCTTGCACCTCTTTTACTAAAAAGATGCAGATTTTTCCTTACGTACATAATGTTTTCATAGATATATTGACAAGGTACCGTCATGATGTTAATATCTTTAAACAGTTCCCTTAGAGAGTCGCGCCTGCGGAGGCCATATATAGCTCTGATGGCTCTTTTCTGCAGAATAAAAATAGACTCGATGTCTGCAGCCCGTCCCCATAGTAGAATACCGTACGACATAATACTATGAAAGTAACTAAAATAGACTAGCCTCGCGGTACCCACGTCAGTAAATTGACGGATTTTTCTCACAGGATATGCTGCTGAACTTAACCGTCCTGAAAGAGATGTTAAATGAGGACCCCATTGAAGCCTTGAGTCGAGCGTGATCCCTAGGAAAACTGTTTTATCGACGAATTCTAGTTTCTCTTGATTCAATACTATCTCACAACTACTACTTTTTACAT
Source organism: Agrochola macilenta (assembly GCA_916701695.1). Classification (NCBI taxonomy): domain Eukaryota; kingdom Metazoa; phylum Arthropoda; class Insecta; order Lepidoptera; family Noctuidae; genus Agrochola; species Agrochola macilenta. The sequence continues at coordinate 21,640,676 of OU753563.1, read as the reverse complement.
TTGGTAAAGAAAATCGTATGCACTTCGTTTTTTTCCCATTTAATACTAAATTATTAGCAGTGAACCAATTTTGGACCTGCTGTAGGGCGTTATTTACGTCGTCAAGATTTGATGCACGTCTATTAATTTTAAAAATTAAGGAAGTATCGTCAGCAAATAACACCATTTGTGGTTGAGTTTTTAACAAATGGGGTAGATCATTAATATAAACTAAAAAGAGGAAAGGACCCAATATTGATCCTTGTGGTACACCCATTTTTACTTTTAAACCGATTGAATTGACACCATTTATTTGAACTTGCTGTTGTCTATCATTTAAATAAGATTTTACTAAACTGAGCGCAAGTTTTCCAAGTCCGTAATGCTCAAGTTTCAAGATTAAGGTTTCGTGGTGACTTGACGAATATCGTTTACTGTTCAATATAAGATCTGGATACAAACTGAATTTATGACTGAATATTATTGAGGTATATTGAGTCGCGCACTAAAAAACTAGGGTTTTACTTCTTTTCTTTTTTTTTTTGGGCGTTTCGTAGCTGACCACTGAGGTCATGACTACTTAACCGGTCAATCCTGTGGCTGCATTAAGCTTCTACACTTGAGGCCTCCAGCCAGGGAGAAAAACTATGCTAATTAAAACTAGGCGAACGCTCGCTAAGGGCACCCCCTGTGGGGTACGAACCTCGGCTTAGGGCGTTCGCTGGGGGGAGGACAGCAAGAGGGACAGGCTGGATAGAAAGTATATCATTATTATTAATCGGGGAATTTAAAGCTACAGGCTCAGCATTGACGCGGGCTGGCGCATCGTCGAGCAAGGGTCGGGGGGGAGTATCATTTACTCGGGAGGGTCGCGATCGCGGACCTCTGCGGCGAGGTCGGAAAGTGTGTCGGTGTGTGTGTTTTCAGTGAGAAAACACACACACCGACACACTGTACTGGTTTCCCTATTGCTCTCCTGGAGGAGGGTTATGGGGTCGTCTGGGTCGGAAAGGATTTGCCTCGGGCGGCGGACTGTACTGATTTGACTCGGGACATAACTGGCGGCCTCGACAACCAGAGGGTTGCGATGGGTGGCGGCGGAATCAAAGAAACGCTTGGAGTTGCGTTTGAGAAACTGTTGGATTGTGGGGAGTCTAAAGTCGAGGTGGAGGGTCTCGTTCCTACAGAACCAAGGGGCTCCCATGGCCCTACGAAGGAATCTGTTCTGTATCACCTGTAATCTATGGATTTGTCGGGGCTTGGCTTGGGCGAAGACGGCGCCCGCATAGGTCAGGATGGGGCGAATGCACGTTGTGTAGATTCGCAATTTGCACCTAAGTGACATTTTGCTACGTGCTAGGGTTTTACTTTTTTTTTTATATATAGGGCGTCTCGCAGTTAACCTCTGAGGAAGTCGTAGCTGCTTAACCGAACTTTCCTGTGGCTGCCTTAAGCTTCTACACTTAAAGCCTACAGCCAGGGGAATGCTAGGGTTTTACATTTTGGTTTGAGCTTAAGTAGTATTCTACTATGGTACAAGTAGCGGGTGGTTCTTGTATTAAAAATAAATGATTTACAATTCTTAACCAATGATAGGTAGGTGAGGCCTGGATATTTTAGTCAAGCATGAACTTTATTCTCGACAAGTTGTAACCTGCTCCCTGAATGATACCTTTTTACGTAGTTTATGTTCGACAACTTGCAACTTGTGCTTGGGCGATGCCATCTGGCTAGTTTCTCGTAAACAAGTTGCGACTTGTTCGTGAGTGATGCTAATATTCTGTTTATGTGTGTTTAGGTGACTGTTAGTGATTTACCTGTGTGTTCTTGTTAAGTTAGGACCTGCTTGGTGGGCAGTACTATTATCGCTTATGTTTATGCATGTGATTTGCAATCAGTTTACCTGCCTTACCCTACCTTCAGTATGTGTTAGGGTGCTAACTACTAATTCAACCAGAGGCATAGGTATCAATCAAGCTTATAAGTATGGGAGATCAAAACTATCCCTATGCTCATTACAATGCAACATATAACTATGGGAACAAACTTATATGTGAATATTATTATTTACAACATTGATCTATGTGATTTACGTTACATAATCAAACCTACTATTGTTTGAGTGGGCGTCCTGCACAGCTATACTACTGCTGATGGGTGGTGGTTTCCATTAGGGATTTCTCAGTAACAGCCCGGAGTTTGGAAGTTGGCGGTATGATACACCCGTGACTCGGAAAGCACGTCAAGCCGTTGGTCCTGCGCCAATCTCTCTCCGGTCGTGTCGGATTGCCGTCCCATCGGACTGTGAGAGTGAAGGAAGAGAAAGTGCACCTGTGTCTGCGCACACACTTGTGCACTATAATATCTCCCGCGCCGAGGGCTAGTCTCCGTTGAGACTGGTCGCCATGGCCGAAATACGGTCTGGAGGACTACATACTGCTGGTGCATCACATATCGAAAAATTATTAATGAGAACTTCGACCTACGACGAATGTACATATTCACTTCTAATACCTACGCGTACTTCGCATCGTCTTTGTCTGTCGCGATAACACACAGCGCCAGAAAACAAAATAGTTTAGCAGGAATACTCTGTTGTAATGTTCAACCAATAAGTATGGTCAAGCGCACATTATAGCTGCAACAGGCGGCTTATTGGTTCATTTGCATGAATTTAATTGACCGAAAAGGGTGAAACGACAGTTCTAAATATTTTTATTTTTTTCTTTGGGCGATTCGCACGAGGATAATTTTTTTGTGGGCCAATCGACAATTCCAGAAAAACTTATTAGGCAATTGGCACATTTTGCATCTTATGTAAAGAAAAAAGTGCACTAGTGCACAGAAGGCCGCAGCGCATCAAGAATGAGAATTTATTTAAATACAAAGAGGTGCGGTGTGGCCCGCCTGTGTGAGCGTTGGTTCGTAGAAAATGTACGAAAGCGATGAAGATGTGGATTGAGTGGAGGATTTTGCATTTGCAATGAGCTGCTTTATCCTTTACAGGTCATCTACATGTTACAAAAACGATAGAACACTGTGTCAAGACTCATTTATTTTATTACTTATCAAGCTATCTTAAACGTATGACTACATCAAATACTAATTAACCAGATCATTGGTTGTTTACGAAGCTCACTCTTTTTCCAGAATCAGAAAATGTTTTCGTTTAAGAAGTTCACAGTTGCCGACCAGAGTTTCGTAAAACATAAAGGGCCCGTTCACACATACCACGACCACACTACATCGCAGCGGCAAAATGTGGGCAAGCTGTGGTTATGTGTGAATAGTATCGCTGCTACATCTTGCAGTTGCGTTGTGGTTGCGTTGTCGCTAGTACAAGTGTTTGCAGACAGACAGATCGTTTTGTTTGTGATGTGGCGGGCCGCTAGTGCGCAGTCTCGCCGCTGCGCTGGTGGTTGCGTTGCGTCTGCGAAATGGCCATAATGTGGTCGGTATTTCCCACATGGTTGATTTTTTACGGTCAAATGTGATCCGTTTGAATAAATTGTTCATTTTCATAGAAATTAGCTTCCGTCCACGTGTTGTCGTTGTGGTGTGGTTGTAATGAGCTTGTGGTAAGTGTGGTGTGATCGGGCCCTAATCATCCACTTAGCAATGACCATTGCTTCTTCTTATTCGGGTCGTTGGCTATATAAATATTGCCAGCCCTAAACTTAGTTACGACTATTTTTTCAACAGCATCTACGAATTCCGTGCACTTGTCGACTACTACTGAAAATCCTAAGTAATATTGCCAATAGCTTTGTTCAACATTTGAGCATTACATTAACTTAACTAAATGTGTTATAGAGATCTTAAACTTCTTTGGCTTTTATATCTGGAGGTAAGAACATCGCCACTCCTACTCCACCTGTTAACAAAAGATGGTATTATAATAAATCAATAGTTTAAGTATAGCTGCTGCAGCTTCAAGCTTAAAAGTATAAAGCTGCAACAGGAAACTCATATTCTTACTAAAAGTGAGGATTAGATAGCATTACATAGTAGTCTACTGTTGATTATTAGCCTATGAAGAAGCACGTGTTTTAATGGTACCAGCCTTCCAGCGAAAAACGTCGTTCCGCCAACCCTGAGGCTTTTACAGTTCAAATCTAGAATCTTAATCTGGCAGCAAATGTCTTCTTACTTTCTTTATTCTGGAATCAACGATGATCGCATCACTTATCCCAATTACGTACTGCAAGTGGAGTTTGCAGTACAATCCCTAGTTAAAGCCAAGTATATAATCACTTGTATATACTCACTCATCAGATATGCGGTAAAGACGTAGAAGGTCGCAGTGCAGTGCGTCATTACGAAGCTGCCCAGCAAGTTGACGCCAGCTAGGCCGCCGATCCGGGCCACCATCACGCCAAGACATGCTGCCATAACACTGGAAAGAGCAGTACTATATTAGCATGATCATGTTGATGAATTGGGTCTATTAATATAATTATTATTGCAATGAGGGTAAGTATGTTGCAGTTTTCAGCAGCTGTTATGTGGTAAATAATAAATCTATTTATAAATAAAAATGTATCGCTAAATGTGTTGCTAAGCGCAAAACTCGAGAACGGCTGGATCAAGGTGTGATGTTCGAGTAAAATTCTTAAGAAGACTTTTGGAAAATATGTCCGGAAAAACGTAAAAACCCCATTTATCTTTTTCCATACAAACTGTTCCTTCCTGTCATGCCTTGTTACCATAAATTCTAACAAAAAGTACCAGGCTTTCATGAATTCACGTTATTATTTAGGTAGGTATACCTAAATAATAACGTAAATTCATGAAAGCCGGTTAGGTAGGTATGTAGATAGGTAGGTAGGTAAGTACGTTGGTAGGTAGGTAGGTAAGTAGGTAGGTAGGGTAGGTAGGGTAAGTAGGTAGGCACTTAGTAGGTACTACCCGTGCGAAGCCGGGGCGGGCAGCTAGTATATAAATAATCATTGTACTTGTACAATGACGCTGTAATGTAAATGAAATAGAGTTAAACGTGAATCAGCTGTTAACTATTATTTTATTTATGAGAAACATCACAGGTGCGTTCTCAAGATTAGCAACTCATTATGTCAACATAATAATATATCATCAGCCTGTGTTTGTCTCTCTCTCCTGCAGTAAAACGAGGAAAAAAATCAATTGTCGATATTTAGCCCTCCCTTCTCAAACGAAGACGTCGTTTGAGAAGGGAGGGCTAAATATCGACAATTGATTTTTTTAAACGTGATGAAAATTTTAAACCAATCAATCCAAGTTTACTCTCAATTCCTTCGACGTTAAACAGTGTTGCCAAAGTAACAAACTTATTGCAATATGGCAGGTTTAACACAGAACAGCTACAAAATGGATTTAAAATAATATATTAAGCCCTTGGCCACCATGACTTTCGGACAAAAAACATTCAAGGAAACTGTGTTTTTTTACCTGTAAGACGTAGGATACAACTCCACATAATAAGAGAACAGCACTCCCATACATAGATTCGTCATCGTCATCCCCACAAACAGGATCAAGCTTGCCAGGTTATTCTGGTTGAAGATCGCCCCAAAGCTGGACAAGGCCGGTATTAGGAGGAACATTAGCATCAGGAGTTTCTTCCTGGAAGCTAGCTTTGATACCACCAGGGTGATGCCAGCGAAGACCAGACCATGGGTGATGCCTGATAGCAGGGTGTGGGACTGGATTGATGATGAGCAGGTTGCCTGCAAGGAAGAAATCCTCATCAATTGTTAAAGGAATCTAAATATATCAGAAACAAAAAGATTTATTTGGGATACGCATACGCACACGGGAGGACATTGTCCATACCTAATAACACTGTTATTTGAAAATATTCTAAAAGCCAATAATTTTTTAAAGAGTAACCGTGGAGTTTCTTGCCGGCTCTTCTCCATAGAAAACGACCAATTGGAAACGTGCACCTAGCTTCTGACGTTTCATAAGTTACATGGGCACTTATGAAATAGGTTTATGTGAAATAAAATATAATGATTTCATTTTGATTGAGTTCTTTATGAATATCTTATTTATGGGGTCGTGGGTGGTAAATAAGTATGCTAGGATCATCTTAACATGGCATATGGAGTTGTATAGTTTACCTGGGTTTATGACAAAAACTTTTATTAGTGAAAATTAACAAACAATATTACAATAATAATAAACTTACAGTATCATTAGACTGAAAAGCATTCACAGTGGACTTGAGGATGCTGCACAAACCCCTGGACCCGTCGCCAGTATGTGAGTTGCTTCCAGCTGTGAACGCTTCTATGATGTAGGGCATCCACATCACTAGGCTGTTGTTACTGAGGAAAACAAAGAACTTTAGTGAATGAATGGAATAATTGAGAAACAGGGTAAAAACTATGAGGAAAATGGAAAACTCATTTTATAGTGTTCTCCGATTTGCCAATTTTTCTCTATAACCTGAATGCCAATAATCTTTAAGATGTTAAAAACATTAAAGTTACTCATTTCAAATGTGTGTGTAATACTTACTATCTCTCATCAAAATATTTTATGTTGTGGACTTGCGGTTTTTGGGAAAAACGTTCAAGTTTGACAGTAGGCAATATGGCATGTTCCATTGAACTGCTAATATTGTCAAGTTACTCAGCAACAGAGAGCCTTTTTTTTTTTTGAGGGTGGGAAATCATCAAATGACTTCTCTAGATGGTTTCTGCAGGAACGCAGGCATTCACAAAAAACTATAAACTTCGCAAGCAATGGGAAATAGCTACTGTAGGCTGCGTGTGTCGATCTGAAGACAAGCTGCTTCTTATACGGACAACTGTATGTCTCTTGCTCCCGCGTTACCAGTCTTGACTCTCTTTATATTTTGGCTGCTGAGACCAAAACAACAGACGTAGTTTATAGGGAAGTTTTATAAAAATGTGGCTGTTATTTTAGTATATTGTGGTGTCTTTTTTTTTAGGCTCCGCCTCCTCCTTTGCAAGCATTACTGCTTCGCAGAATGAAGTGACGGCCTCCCATGCACTCTCGCTCCGGACCATGGCCTGAACCAGGGCCGGACGCGAGAGATTGCCGCCGCCGATCGCATCCGTGAGGACACGGCGGTGCTCCGCCCAAGCAGGGCAGACCTCCACCGTATGCTCCACCGTGTCCTCCGGGCGATCCACACAGTGGTGACACCCGGGTGTTTCCTCCCGCCTTATACGGAACAGGAACCTCCCGAGACAGCCGTGTCCGGTGAGGACCAGCGTCAGGCGGAAGGTGAGGACGCCGTGGCGCCTTTCTAGCCACTCCTCAAAGAGGGGACTTATCGCCACAATTGTGGCGTGCCCAAACAACAGAGAGCCACCTTTTTTAACAGTATTATTTTCATCTTAATTCTGTGTGGGAAAGAGATGGAGCTATACTATACCTGTATAGCTCCATCTCTTAAGATTATCAATCAACTTACATAGAATAAATGACGGTGGTCAGGTAGAACAGCTGCAAGGTTCTCCAGATAAGTGGTGGTTTGAACAGTGGAACAGTCTGCAGCCACAGAGACTTCAATAAGTGGTGGTCTTGCTTTTTAGAACTTTTGTCTTCATTTAATACTACTTTACGTACCTGGAAATTAAAAGTAGAAAGTTTTTGTGAGTTAACAGTGACTGTCGAGTTAAGCAAAACATTGATAATTATCTGTCAGAATTTAATCACCATCGAAGAGCTCGTGGCTAAGTAATAACTGCCGCACGGGTCGATCTATCAGGTTAAGCTACGCTTGCCGGGGTTGGTCTGTGGATGGGTGACCATCTTTACATACCGCGACTCCTCCGTGCCTCGGAAAGCACTAACGTGCTTAAGCCGTTGATCCCGGTTGTCATTCGTGGATTTTTGATAGTCGTTACGGGTCGTCAGAAGCCCGAAAGTCTGACAACCAGTCTTACCAAGGGGTACCATATTACCCAGTTACTACGGGTTGTCGAGGTCAGATAGGCAGTCGCTCCATGTAAAATACCTACTGGTATTCAGCTGCATCCGGTTAGACTGGAAGCTGACCCCAATATAGTTGGGAAAAGGCTAGGCAGTAGAATTTAACCACCATCGTTCATTTAATAAACCCATCAGATATCCATCATCTAGAATACATACCGGATACTCATTCTTCCTTCCATTCCTTGTCCAGATCTTGGCAAGATACTCCAAGGCTAGCTTCTCACGACCAACATTCACCAGGAACTTGGGGCTCTCATAGTAGAAGTGCAGCAGGAAAGCGCTGATGCCCAGAGGGGCAGCCATTAGTATGGTTAGCAGTCTCCAAGGTGTGAAGACGAGGAGACCAAGGTTATAAGCGAAGTTTAGCTGAAGTATGAAGTAGGCTGGCACTATGGAAATAAAAACGACAATCAAGGCCTCAAAGTTTCGTTGATATAGTTTATGAGAACAACTAGCAGAAAGTTATTGATTGACTCATCTTTGACAGAAAAATTTGGTAAGTATATGAAAAAGCAAGCAAGTCCAAATAACTTCCACATGTTTCAACATTTTATAAACAAATTTTTGCTGGTAATAGCTAAAATACTTTAACTAGTGACCTGAAAATATGAATAGCTCACCAACATACGATAAAACGAAGAGCATCAAAGCGCTAGTCATGATCAACATGTAGGCGCCCCTCACAGCGCTCGCGCATGACTCATTGAGAAGAGCGTATGCACCTGATTGGACCGCGCTGCACCTGTTCGCAGAAACAATAAAATTGTTATTGCTAATACTGAAGAGTACCTATATATCTAATGCTTCCATGTTTTCAAATAAATATTTTAGTAACATCTGCCAATCTCAACATGTTCTTCTTTCCTGCATTCTGGTTTTCTAAAGTACGATCAGCACGATTTTATTTTACAATTTAGTTTTGATAAAACGACAGTTCAAAATTAAAGCTCCCATTTCAATCTTTAAGTTTTTCATTTCATCACAAGACCATAGGCTATGGACTACACAGTGTATTGAAAGTAAAACATTAAAGTAACAAATATACGAAATTATACATGGACAAAATAATATACCTAAGCAAAGGATTTTCTGTTATTGCAAATAAATGAGACAATGTTAAAGTATACTTACAAGCTTGAACTGAAAACTTTGAGGACCGCCAGCATGATCCAGTTGGCAGAGAAGGCGCTGATGCAGGAGGATAGGAAGCTTCCCCATAATGCTATGAGCATGACCTTCCGCCTGCCTTGCGTGTCTGATATGTAGCCCCATGCCATTGACATTAGGATTGGTCCTGGAAACATTTTATCAACAATCAATTATGCTGCCAAATCTGCCAAATGCATTTTTGCCAAATATTGGCAACGTTGTTTTATTACGGATGCTTTTAACGAGTACGTCTTTCTACATTGTTCTCACATGTATAATTTCAACATGAATTATGTAACCAATATTTTGATTTAAAAGACTATCCGTGGAGTTTCTTGCCCGTTCGTCTCCATAGAAACCTACTACGCTTTGAAATGGGTAACTAGCTTCATCTTCTTGACTGACCGTCCCCTTGACAATTCAAAAGTACTTCTTTTGAATTGTCAAGGGGACGTGTAATTGGTTTATATAAAATAAATGCTTTGAGTTTGAGTTTGGATTTATTGACCGAAATAACAATAGCCCAAACAAAACACTCTTGAAATTAGATTTTTAACCAATTCAATAAAAAGGTGTCTGGAAACCTCAAGTCCCATTCGTCAGACTTATGAAACTTACTTCATAGTTTTAATCGCGATCATTAAGTTTCTTAACAGTCAAAAAACTAAATGATCGTGAATAAAATTGGCTTACACTCAGTAAACGATAGGATTAGAAAAAAAATAGCTTAATTTAGCTTTTAATATTCAGTCTACGGATTATGTAAGTTCTTAGAACCCCTACCAATAAAAGGCATGGACAACATAACACTCCTCTGCCAGTGCTCCAACTGGAAGTCGCAGGCGCTGCCGGTGACGATGATGGAGAAGCCGAAGATGTCGATGCCCATCCCCAGCAAGCCAAGACTGAGAACAGCGAGGAGACCGCAGTTGTAGCAGCCATTACCTGGCAAGGACAAAGTTACTAAACTTTAGTTGCGTATTCGGAAGTGAAGGTGGCCGACAATTTTAGTAATCGTTTCTAAGTTTAGCATAATTTGTGTGATTACTTGTTAATGATCGCGTTTCGTCACCGCCTTTACATCAGCTTATAAACATTCACGGCTATGGGCATACACACAAAACATTACGCCTGTTTTCCCGAATAGTTAAGAAGAGATGCACTATTTAGTACATCTACATTTGGCCAGTTATGTTTAAGTCTCATAATAGAAGGGGCATTGGCTTCAACCGGGCACAAATTCAGACAGAAAAAACCCAATAACACTTTGCCTGACCCGGGAACCGAACCCAAGACCTCTCACTCAGGAGTCTTGTGTATGCGATTACTAGAGCATCGAGACAGTCAAGTCAGTTATGGGCCTATTTGATGCCTGGGTATACCCAATAACAGTTACTAAAAAGGCCGACGGTTAACCACGACTTATTATTTTACTTCACATGGCAGACTATTTATTTATTTATTATTGAGGAGCTCGTGGCTAAGTAATAACAGCCGCACGGGTTGATCCATCCGGTTTAGCAACGCTTACCGGGGTTGGTCTGTGGATGGGTGAACATCTTTACATACCGAGACTCCGCAGTGCCTCGGAAAGCATGTTAAGCCGTTGGTCCCGGCTGTCATTCATGGATCTTTGACAGTCGTTACGGGTCGTCAGAAGCCCGACAACAACCAGTCTTACCAAGGGGTAACGTATTACCCAGTTACTGGGTTGTAGAGGTCAGATAGGCAGTCGCTCCATGTAAAATACTGGTATTCAGCTGCATTCGATTAGACTGGAAGCCAACCCCAATATAGTTGGGGAAAGGCTAGGTAGGCAGCTTGGATTGATGGCAGACTATTATTTATTTTAATAGTATATAATATATAACTTATCATAACATCACGCTTGTATTCCCCGAAGGGTACGGCAGAGGTGTCCCTATAGTACACCCACATTTCGCTAGTTATGTTTAATCTCATTTAATGCCACACATTATATCTTTGAGACAGAAAATTGCGACTGTCCTGTAATACAAAAGAAAATATTATGGATCTCTTATACTCTATCTAATAGCGTTTTTTCTGAAAGTGGGCAACGTCGCAAATAGATGTCAAATATTTCGCGGTTTTGATTAATTTGGCAATATTACTGAATGTAAACTAACGAACTACGATACGAACGGCTAACTAGCGAACGTTAGTAATATTTAGTTTTAGATGTAAAAAAGTATTTGGAAACTTTCCAAATGCCTTTTTTACACCTAAAACGGGGGTACAACTTCAAATTCAATGTTATAATTGCAATTCATTATTAATATTCTAGTTCGCTAGTTAGCCACATATTTTATTTCCATAAAGTAATATTGCCAAATGAATCAAAACAGTTCATTTTTGACAGCTATATGTGACGTTGCCAACTTTTAGAATAAACGCTCTTAAGTTGTCAGCTTCTAGAACACTGTGTGTTACCTTCGCTTCACTACTTTAAAGACTTTAAATAATCAAGTAGTTATTCTTATTACCTGTTAAGTTAATAGCTTCTTCGAAATCATAAGTTCTGTCTTCAGTAGCACCAGCACAACAAGAAGGATCCTTCACATCAGTAGCACCATTGTATGATTGTTTCTCACTTTTTGCACCGTCTCCTGCGACATCTACAATGTATGTGCCACTGTGAACCATCGTGTGACCGTCACTATCTACAATTGGTTTCTGTAAAAGATTGATCAGTTCTAGACTTCAGGATTCAAAAATTTCAAATGTAGTAATTCTGAATTTAAAAAAGCCACTTCATTATTTCTTAACTACAGCGAAACTTGAAGGTAATGTGATTGACATTTGAAAATACGTAAATATATAACTGATTATATAAACATAAACAACAACTACTTGGAGTTACTTTATCACTGGAATGCGTTAGTGAACAGACAGCGACTGCGTAGAGTAAGCTTAAAAAAATATAATTGGATTGAAAGCCAGTGGAATTATGCAGCAAAGGTTCCGTTTCATGAATTAATGATTCGTGTTTACTATTTCAGTTTTGAGTAAACTAACTTACTGAATTGGTAACTATAAATGTAACAAAAAAATAGAGTCTACAACTCTACATGATGTCTTGAAAACCATAAAAAAAAAAAAAAACTTAAATTCGATTCTATGTTAATATTACAAAAAAAACATTTCACATTGTTTATTCATCCAAAAACTTTGGAAATTTTAACTTTGAGTCCGGAAAAATTCAAAGACATTGTCGTTTTTTAAACGGAACCCCACAAACTCAATTATCTTTTAATACCTACTGTGGAAACCAATTTAATGCATAGTAATTAAAGTATTTAAGAGTGATTAAGTTAAGTTAATCTAAATCTTAAAATAACTGTGATAAGTAACTATGTAGGTAATCATTTGGTACTTTTTTTTTGGCATATAAAAAAATAATCATAATTAATGACATCATCCGTCGGGCTCTTGTCACCGCCGGGGTGCCAGCTGTTTTAGAACCCAATGGCTTGGCACGCGACGATGGGAAGAGGCCAGATGGAATGACCATTATGCCTTGGAAGTTGGGTAGGCCTTTGGTGTGGGATGCAACCTGTGTCGACACCCTTGCGCCATCCCATCTTCCTAGCACGGCGGGCTGTGCCGGGGCGGCTGCTGCAGGTGCAGAAAACCTCAAACGGCGCAAATATAACAACCTTATTGGTAGCTATATTTTTGAGCCGTTTGGGGTTGAAACACTAGGGCCGTGGGGTCCGAGTGCTCAACGAATATTTCGGGACATCGCTAAGCGGTTGGTCGACTCTTCACGTGACCAGAGGGCTGGCCAATTCTTAGGCCAAAGAATCAGCATTGCCATCCAACGTGGCAATGCTGCCAGCCTTTTGGGCACTTTTCCCGCTGACAGCGATGCGGACGAATTTTTTGATGCCCAATGAGCTCTTCCCTTTATTTTATTTAATTTTTTTCTTTACATTCTTGTACATAATATATATAATAGTTAGTTGTAAAATAAATTGTATACAGTCACGATCCAAAATAAATAATAAAAAATAATCATGATTTCCGGATAAAACAGATGATTTCCTAATCTTGATCCTAATTGTATTTTTAACAAAAGTGAAATTTTTGTGTCGCTAAAATGAGAATAAGGATGTTCATTGATTACCATCGTTACAGAACCAAAATATGTGAAAGAGAAAAAAGAGACTTATCTATTTTCTATTACCTCATCATCAGTCTCCTGCCCTTATCTCAATTTATTTGATGTCGACACAACATGTTTTTTTCTTCCACACTTCTCTGTTAGTCCCCATCTCGGTAGTCCACCGCTTTCTAGTCATATCACCTTTCACACAGTCCATCCATCGTTTCTTTGGTCTTTCCCTACTATAACCATCTATAAAATTTCATTTCTATTCGGTACCAACTAAAGAAAAGTAATAAAAAGGAAATTAAAAAAAAAAATATACCTCATTCCAAGAAAGAAAGAAAGAAAGAAAGAAAAAATATATTTGCTGATAATGTAAATATTTAAGTTGGAATATTTATTAAGTGTCCCGATACATTTTACCTTACGGCATGCAAAATATTAGGTTTGAATTAAATAGTAATATAAAAAAAACCCACAACAACTGATTTGACATTCGATACGTTTAACAATTAAAATATTTTATTTCACATAAACCTAGATGGGCACTTATGAAACATCAGAATAATACCAATAATATCATTGGCGTACCTAGGGGGGGAGGGGGGGAGGGCATCTGAAAGGGATATCGTGGCCCCGGCACACAGGCAACGGAAGGAACAGGGGTGGGTTTAGTCAGTAAAAGTCTGACACTCTCACTCTCGCTCCGCCCAGAGCGGAAGGAGTCATTTGATGATTTCCCACCCAAAAAAAAGTGGTGGAGGGCAGCTGGCCCCCCTGGAATTTGTATGCCTAAGCACCTACTGTTGTCGATAAAAGTTATGTTAGGGTCACATGAAGACTTACTTTCCAATAATAATATATTATGAATATTTTTTTCGAAAAAACCGCGCTGCGCCTTTGTAAATTTTATTAGCAATGCCTTATTCTATGGCTACAATTGAATGGTCATTCTAAACACTCAGACGCGTAAATACATGGCTGAGATCAATAATGGTCAAAGACAGGTTTCTCACACCTTTGACAGGTCTTTGGTCAGTGTTATGTTGTATCTTGATCGAAATATGATTCTCGATCATAACAACTATGAATTTACAGAATTGTAATCATAAGTCAAATACATCTCTCTAAGTTAGATTTGTTCCATTCTATGAATTTTGCAAATAGCTAAAAACGTAAGAAAATTTGAATTTCGCGGGTTGCCTTTGCGGATCCACCTTATGAAATTTCAGATTTGCCTCAAGGGGCCAACGGCTGGGTACGCCCATGAATAATATTAACATTGTAAGTAATAACATTATTATTTATTGAAACCACAACAAGTCGTCTACATTGTCTCACCAGCGCGGCAGCGGTTATTTGATTGTACTCGATCAATTGAATGGCAATGTTTTGAGATACTTGTTATAATAAGTCATAATAATTTATCTACACTAATATTTTAAAGAAAAGATTAGTATTTTTGTTTGTAATAAATAAACTCAAAAACAACTGGACCGATTTAAAAAATTCTTTCAATTATCACTGAGTAACATAGGCTATAATTTATAAAGATATCAAACTCAAAGCGTTTATTCCAAATAAATCAATTACAGGCACTTTTGAATTGTCAAGAACCCGGTCAGTCAGAAAGATTAAGCTAGATCTGAATACCGGGTACGAAATTACGGAATACTTATTATATTTTTTTAATTTTAAGGGCTCTTTATCATCTCATGGAATGCTACTACTAAGCCTTCGTTAGTCGTTGTCGTACGTTGCCTAGTTTGATATGGTTTGTCATGAAACCTTATTGCGTAAACTTGAGCAATATGGTATAAGAGGCGTTGCGTTATAGTTGGTTCCAAAGCTACTTAAGAGGCCGACAACAATGCACGGAGATTTAAAAATGTGGTCCGAAAATAACACCCAGAAGACCACAAGGTCACCGTACTTAGCCAACTACTGTGGTGTACCACAGGGAAGTGTCCTTGACCCCTTATTGTTTATAATATATATAAACGAACTGCCCAACTCCACGAACCAATATACTATATTGTTTGCAGATGATACTACCGTGTTGACAAAAGAGAAAACTCAAGATAAAAAAACTACCACCAACTAACTAACTACCTACTACTAACTACTCAGTAAACTAGTTACGAATAAAGCATTGACAGATTTAATCAATTGGCTAGATAGGAATAACTTAAAAATAAATACAAATAAAACTAAGTTTATAAAAATTTTGCCATATAATAACCACAAAAAATTTGGAATTGAAACGAAATTAAGTTTAAAATACAATAATAATGACATAGAAGAAGTTAATAATATACAATTTTTAGGAGTAGTTATGGACAGACATTGCAATTGGAAAGCTCAAGTAGATAGTTTATGTAAGAAAATAAACAAATTCGTATTTGCACAAAAATTTAACAGACATTAGAACAGTCTTATTGGTATACCACAGCCATGTCTGTTCTACTTTAAGGTATGGAATAATTGTATGGGGGAATTCATCAGATGCCCAGAGGGCATTCATAGCCCAAAAAAAGTGTGTACGGTAAATTTTCAGTCTTAAGTGGACAGACTCTTGTAAACCTGTATTTATTAAGCAAAAGCTGCTTACCTTCCCGTCTTTATATGTATTTGAAACCTGCAAATTTGTGAGAAATAATTACTCACTTTTGAAAAGGATGAAAAGGCTATGTTAAAGAGGAAAATAGTACAAAAGCCACTAGTCGTGCCGCGTAATAGACTAAAAATATGCAATAAAAATTGTTATACTATGGCGGTGAAAATATATAACCAGTTAGCCGAAGAATTTAGAAGTGCTACAGATTTGGAATTTAATAGAAAGCTATGTAACTGATTGTGTGAGAGATGTTTTTATTCCATCAATGAATATTTTGAGTGTAAAATGTAAAACTTATTTATTATAATTATTATGACATATTGACACTACTTAAATAATATCGAAACATTTTCATTATTCTTGCTATTTTTTTATTGCCATGACACCATTATTATTGATCGCTATTTTAATATAAATTATTGTTTTAAATGAATAGTATTGTATGTATTTAATTTTAATTTTATTAATTGCATTGTAATGTAAATTTAAATTATGGAATTATTAATAGTATTATTTTTTATGTTATTACTAATGACTAAATGTGTACCTACTGCATGCTATAACCAAGATGTAAAATCTGAATATTTGCACGGCTGAAATGCCGAATATAGTGAAACCCATAGATCTTAAGAATTTATGTTAGCTACCTATATTCTTGCAAATAAATATCGTCATCCTGTATTTAATTTGTCTTTTTATTAAAGAAACAGTTAAAATGCATTTCCCTGCTCTCTTTTAAGGTATACGAGTAAGTATGGCACCTGTAGGTCTGTTCGACTCGTACTTGGCCGGTTTTTATTTCTCATTTTATTTAACTAGGTAAACAAGAGATACGTGAACTAGATATTAAACCAATACATACCATGAAAATAATTTTCCTTTACTCCTGTTTCTTGACTTAAAAATACATTTTTAGATCCCCTAAAAAATTATATCTTTACAGGTTGATCTACGAGTACCTGCCTAAAATACGTTAGTCACACTGTAATTTAAATTAATATTATTAAAAAATATTTTGATTTTCAATATACAATCACAATAGGTATAACTTTAACTAACAGTCAAATACCACTATGTAATCGATAAATTATTATGTTTAAAAATTAATTCAAATTTAAAAAACACAAACTACGGGTCTGTTGCCTTCTTATCAATATTGATTATGAATGAAACTGTCTACGTCTGCCGTCCCAGTATTTATATATCGGATGATATAATTTATACAAGTTTATTATTTAAGGATGAGTTTTCACGCTAAACATACATTTTTCTCTGATTATTTTCTGTTTTTTTCAGAGATTCAACACAGGACTTTCATGATCAGTACGCGGAGAATTTCTAGTTAGAAAGGTTTTACTACCATACATACTTTCTTTCATAATCCGGACGATCTAGAGGAAATTCCTAATCCATTGATTCATATGTTTGAAAAATTCGTCAGCTCGACAACCTGAATAACGCAATGAATTTCGTTAAATTGTCAAAAGGTGTGTGTTACGCAATTACCTCTGATTGGCGAAATGGGATGCAACACTTGTGGACCATACAAATGAACAACATCTATGACTATGACGTAGTCGGGCTCTTCGCACTACAATACATGTGGTAATTCTATGAAAATTCCTCCTACCTCAAAAGAAAGTCATCTTCAGTAGAAGAGAAAAAATAACAAAAAAAAAAAAATACTTGAGCCATTTGACCCAATGTCCATTGGTTCAATGTCAAAATAATGCTAATGATTTGCGTTAGATTAATATTTTAATTTCTTATACTAAAGTTGATTGAAAATAAACCAGGGTATATTAAGACCGTGTAGGAGATGGCGGGACGAGCTGGATAGGTTCCGTCAAAACTGGAAGGAGGACGCGTGGGCTCGCGAACGATGGAAGGAATGGAGAGAGGCCTTTGCCCAGGAGTGGGACAGAGTAAAAAAATATGTATATTAAGATATAATGTGACATCATTTAAGCTAGTGTATACTAGCCTTACCACCTACTAGGCAACAAAAACTAAGGAAAACCATAGACCTATTTTTGGAAAGAACAGAAAATAAAATAGTTAATATATATACTGGTAATCGTAAGGAAAATAGTTGATATTATTGAACTCGAGACGGGAAATAAGGTAAATCTTTAAAATATTACACTGACTTATTTACTGAATAATAAGATGTAATTTAATTTTGGCATACCTAATTACGACATTGTTTCGATTTATTTAATTTTATTCCCTATTGTAGATATTTAAATTAATGTTTTATTATATGAATGAACCATTCCGACTATTGTTCAATTTTACAATAATGCTGCATGCCAAATTGACAGATTGTACAAGAATCACCCATATTTTAACTGTCACATCTTATTTACTGTACCTGCAATTGATGCAAATAAATGTTTAGGTACTTTACTATAATTATATTTATAAAAAAAAAAATTGATAATGACCTTTTAATTTACTCACGTTTTTTTTTGTAATTGCATTTTTTTGTTTTGTTTCAATGTTTGCATGCCTAATTTAAGGTAGATTGCACAGGCAATCTGGCAATCATTAACAGGGATCTAATAGTTTTGTAAACACCTTTATTTTATATATTTACTTTCTAAGCAAATAAATTATTTATATAAATGTATAATTATTTATTAAGTTATTTTGATAAGAGCATCAATTTTACAGTGATGAATTTAAAAACAATATTATTCACATTAGATCTCAATCAAAGGCACAATAATATGAGAAGATAGGAGCTACGTCTGCCAACAAACTGCTTTGCAGTTTGGCAGAGTAAGGTAATATGTATTGAAAAATTATTATGTCTGTGAATAAACACATTTTCCTTTTCAT
Source organism: Agrochola macilenta (assembly GCA_916701695.1). Taxonomy (NCBI): domain Eukaryota; kingdom Metazoa; phylum Arthropoda; class Insecta; order Lepidoptera; family Noctuidae; genus Agrochola; species Agrochola macilenta. The sequence goes on along the minus strand of OU753563.1, from coordinate 21,622,008 downwards.
TCATTCTTTTTTATATTTAACGAATGCTTCATTATCGTCGTCATCACAATTTCAGCCGAAAGACGTCCACTGCTACACATTGTCCTCCCCCAAGCACCGCCACTTCAACCGGTTCTGTGCTTCTAACATCCAGCGAATTCCTGCGGCCTTCACCAGTCATCGGTCCACCTTGTGGGAGGCCTTCCAACAAAATGACGGTTACTCTTAATAATTACGTGTAGATAAATGTGAAAGCTCATTCACTGTCAGTTTTATTTATTTATGTATTTATATTTATATATACTTGCATATTACTTTACTTTACTTTACTTTACTTGTATATTTATATATATTTACTTGTTTTGTGCATTTTCAAGGCCACATTAATTGTGATCTTCTTCTTTCGGGGGTTAAGTAACTAAATTGGTGTCAGAGTCGCCGCGAGAGGCGCGGCTTTAAGACTCTGACACCAGCCCATGGGCCTCTGACTTGGCTTCACACGCCGTCAAGAAAAAAATCGCGTCTTCGTCGTCGTCGAGAATTATGATGATTTTTGGAGAAGAAAATAAGAATAATAAATAAGCTGGCACTCGAGATAATGTATGACAAAATATTTTTTTTTTGGAAAGTTTGAGTAAGTTATCTTTTGCAATTATTTTGATGTAATTTGAATTTTATTGTAATTTGATAGAAAATAATTGAATTTAAGTTAATAATAATCAAAACTTAACTTACATCTACGAGTAAAGGTTATTGGCCTTGACCTTTCCATTTCTAGAAAACCTGTTTATAATAAATTGAAGAGTTCAAAACTACTTTTTTTTTTCTTTTTTTTTTTTTTTATATAGGGCATCTCGCAGTTAACCTCTGAGGAGGTCGTAGCTGCTTAACCGGACTTTCCTGTGGCTGCCTTAAGCTTCTACACTTAAAGCCTCCAGCCAGGGGCATAAACTATTCTAATTAAAACTAGGCGAACGCTCGCTAAGGGCACCCCCTGTGGGGTACGGACCTCGGCTTAGGGCGTCGCTGGGGGGAGGACAGCAAGATGGGACAGGCTGGATCAAACATAGATTATTATTATTCGGGGAATTTAAGACTACGGGCTCAGCTTCGACGCGGGCTGGCGCATCGTCGAGCAAGGGTCGGGGGGGAGTATCATTTACTCGGGAGGGACGCGGTCGTGGACCTCTGCGGCGAGGTCGGAACGTGTGTCGGTGTGTGTGTTTCTTTACTGTACTGGTGGCCCTATTGCTCTCCTGGAGGAGGGTTATGGGGTCATCTGGGTCGTTGAGAACATGCCTTGGACGGCGGATTTTACTTATTCCAGAGGGAATATAACTGGCGGCCTTCACAACCAGAGGGTTGCGATGTATTGCGGCTTTATCAAAATAACGCGTTGCATTGCGTTTTAGAAATTGGGCTATTGTGGGGATTTTAAGGTCGAGATGGAGGATCTCGTTCCTAACATACCAGGGGGAAGCCGTCGCCATTCGAAGGAAACGGTTTTGGAGGGTCTGCATCTTATGGAGATGGTAGGGTTTGGCTTGTACCCAGGCGGCGCACGCATAGGTCATAATGGGTCTAATGCACGCCGTGTAGGTACGCAATTTGCACCTGAGTGACAATTTGCTTCGTGCATTGAGAACGGAGTGGAGCCTACCGAGAGCGAAAGCGGCTCGCGAGCGTGCCTGCTTTATGTGCTCGGAAAATGTGAGTTTAAAATCGAGGACCACACCTAGATATTTGGCTCGCTTCTTCCAGGGGATCGGCTTGTCAAACATGGTGATTGGTCGGGGGAGCGTGTTATTAAGTTTTTTGAGTCTCGGTTTCTTGAAGAGAACCGCTTGACTCTTATCGGGATTGACCTCGATTCTCCACTTTCTGAACCACGTGCCGAGCTTGTCGACTGCGGTTTTGAGAGTGAGAGCTATCGCGTCGGGGCTTCTGCCTGAATAGTAAATGGCCGTGTCGTCTGCGAACAGAGCCAACTGCGCCTTGTTACTTTTAGGGATATCGCTGGTGAACAGCGTGAAAATGAGAGGAGATAGCACGGAGCCCTGAGGGACTCCCGCGCGTAAGGGTCGGGGGGAGGAGAGCGCTCCTTCGATGCGATAGCGGAAGGTGCGATTCGACAAAAAGTCTCGTAAGATGAGCACGAGACGATCCGGCACACCGAGTTTTAGAGCTTATATAATAAGCCGTTGTGCCAGACTTTGTCAAAAGCTTTCGCTATGTCGAAAAAGATAGCACCCGTCATCAAGCCGCGCTGGTAACCAGCGCTTATGTCCTCGATGATGCGGTGGACCTGATGCACGCTAGAGTGCCGAGTTCGAAAGCCGAACTGTTCGTTGGGAATGAGGCCCTTGGTCTCGGCGTATTCTCTGAGACGCTTATAAATAAGCCTCTCATAGATTTTGCCGAGAACCTTGAGCAGACTAATGGGACGGTAACTAGAAGGCTCAGACTTGGGTTTGCCTGGCTTCGGGATGCCGATGACGTTGGCTTCTTTCCACGTTTGTGGGAAGATATTGTTGCTTAGGGCACCATTGAAGATGGTGGCCAATAACATTATCAAGTGGGCAGGGAAAAGTTGGACCACTCTGTTGGTGAGTCCATCTGAACCGGGGGCTTTACGAGCTTTAAGACCCTTGATGATATCGTGCACTTCGTCTGGAGTGACGGGAGGCAGAGGATTCTCAGGGTCTTCTACGGGAGGGAGAGAGGCTCTACGTTCGACTTCCGCGTCTACCTCTGCGAGGTGAGCTTGGTCTACTGGTAGGGAACTGGGTGAGCACTGAGCTTCTAGACTGTCGGCTAGGCACTCGGCCTTGTCGACGTCGTCGAATGCAATGGTCTTATCGGGGCGTACTAATGGGGGCATGGAAGTGACTTGCGGGGACTTGAGTTTCCTCTGAAGTTCCCAGAAGGCTAGGTGGGTAGGCTCTAACTCGCTTAGCATCTTATCCCAGCCCGCGTTACGCAGCTCCGCTACGCGTTTCCTTACAGTTCTCTGTAAGTAGCGCATATGGGCTTTCTTCGCGTCGCAGGGAAAGCTACTGTACGCACGGATAGACGCGTTCTTCTCAGTCAACAGATTACGTACATCGTCAGGTAGCTTCCAGCGACGGTCATCCGTCACTGTGACTTCCCTTGAACATTCGTTCACGACAGATTGTATGTGATCCGTGAATGAGTCGATCGCGGCCATCGTGTCCGAGATAGAGTCAAACTGATCGGGGATGTTATCTAATTGGGGGGACGTGTTGGATTTCAGCTGGGTGCTTACTTTCTTCCAGTCCGTTACCTTTTTAGTGACGGGAGGTTGATTGGGGTCGGAGAGACCTATGCGCGGGGCCAGTCTTATGACTATGGGACGGTGATCAGAGTTAAGCTCGTGTACCGTCTCTATTGAGTCTAATCGTAGATTGACGTTCTTAAGGAGCGCCAAGTCTAGGACATCGGGTGTATGGTTAGGGTTATGAGGGTAGTGGGTTGGGGTCATCGGAGCGATGACATCAAAGAGCATAGAGGCAGAGAGGTCAAACAGGTGTTGTCCTCTGGTGGAGGTTCTGGTACTATTCCAGGAGGGATGCTTGGCGTTGAGATCGCCCGCCATGATAACAGAGTCACTCAGGCCAAATAAGATAGAGAGATCGTTTGCAAAGAGTCGGGGGTCCTCTGAAGTGGGTTGGGGAGGAAGGTAGACCGATATAAGGGTGATCGGCTGATGGCCTGACATGCCTAGGTGGCAGATGGAGACTTCTAATACTGAGAGCGGGGGAGGATCCATGGGAATGCAATAGAGGTCTTTTTTATAATAGATAAGGGTGCCGCCCTTGTGACAACGAGTCCTATCGTTGCGAACTACACGATAGTTAGCGATTGACGGATCTCGTTTATTAGGTTTAAGGAAGGATTCCTGTAAGAGGAAGACGTCTATGTGGTGATCGCGGAGGAATTTCGCGATCTCGTCGCGTTGGCCATTAATGCCGTTTGCATTGAAGATGCCTAACATGAGGGATCGGGGTTTGAACCTAGCTAAGATGGTGTTAGACATTGTGGGTTCTATGGGAGGCGCGGGATGTCAGAGCACGCGTAATGTCTGGATACGCGTTGTAAATAGCTTGGATCTTTATGAGATCACAGGCGTCTTGGGCGGCCTCGAGTTGACTGGCCATTTGGAAAGCGCGAGGAGAGAGGAATGTCATCGCGGAGGAAAGGACATTTTGAGGCATGCTAGAAGAGGCTACGGGAGTGTTCGCGGGTTGCGGACTCGGTGCTATAGGAGCAGGTGCGGGCTTATTAAGGGGCGCGGGGGGGTGATAACGGGGGCCCATAAGGGGGGGGGTGGTGGGGGGTGGGGGTTGGAAGGTAGCCTTGGCTGGAAAGGCCTGCTGGTGGTGAAGGTCATTCCACGGAGTGGGCCTTTGAGGGCTTAATCTCTCAGGAAGTTGAGAGGATGGAATTCTATAATTTGAGGGAGTTTCCCTCTGTAGATGGGCGCCTGCGCGCTTGGTCAGTTTAGGGGATGACGACTTGGGAGCTTTGGGACAGCCACGGTAGTTGGCAGGGTGGCCCTCTTGCCCGCATAGCACGCAGCTAGGTGGCGTGAGGCATTGGGAACGGTCTTTTGGTCGGGAGCACTCAGAAGTGACATGCGCGCCCAGGCACTTTACGCACCTGGGAGTCGCGTGGCAAAACTTTTGAGAGTGACCATGAATGGCATAGTAGGGCAATGTCACAATTGCCAACTCTACGTTGGCAATTGTGACATTGCCCTACTATGCCATTTTTCCTGGGTTTCTCGATCTCGAGACCCGTGAGGTGGCAGATAGATTTTACTTTAAATATAGGGTGATAACCCTGTACTGGGGGACAGATAACTAGTACCATGTCGTATTGCTCTCAGCCTCTAGCGCGGTGCATACGATGGACTTCATCGACTTGGATATTTTGCGACTGAAGGTCGGCTAAAATATCTGCGGCTAATATTTCGCGTGGCATCCTTTTGATGACAACGCGGGTCTGTTTTTCCTCTGGGAGAGAGAAAGTGTGGAATGCTACCTTTCTCTGTCTCAGAAGACTAGTGAGGTCCCTATAATCGCGGGACGTAGGGACATTTACTTTAATACCCTGTTGGGTGTTCCTAGCGTTGGTGTATGCAATTTTTTGGTCGCAACACCATTTAGAGACGTCCGTCCACTTGCCCTTGTCCTGTATGAACACGGGTGGTGGCGGAGGGACCTTCTTAGGGCCAGAATTAGGTGGGATGGGAGTATCCTGCGAAGAGGATGACGCGATCGGGCGGGGGTCGGGGGAGGGGGTATCCTGCCAAGAGGATGACGCGGTCGGGCGGGGGGCGGGGGAGGGGGAAGCTACGGTAGTGCAAGTAGCGGGTGGGGCTGGGGATAGCGGGGAAAGTGAGAATGAGTCACGATCCTCAAACGCTACTACTTTGCTGGCCTGGGTGGAAGATTGTTTCTTATTCTTCCGCTTTTTCCCTTTTCCGTTGACTGGGGTGAACCCACCGTCATCAGAGTGGGATGAAGCGGAGGAAGAAGAAAATCTAGCCTCAGGTTCCGAGCTGTACGGGTAAGGGGTCGTGACGCGTTTCGTTGAAACTACTGGTTCGTCTGTGTCCATAGACATCAGCGGGCTAAGAGGGCTATCTAGCTGGGGAGAGCATGGGCTGTCAATGCTGCTTTCAGCGATGATAGGATCGGAGGGAATTTTCTGAGTAGGCCGTCGTAGTGCAATGATTTCCGGGCCAAACTCATCTTTCAGGGAGGGCGAGACGGTAATTATCCTTTTAAGGATGCTAGTGAGGGCTGCATTGTCGCTTTTAAGCGACTTAATGTCGTCTTGAAGAGACTTCAATAATGCCTCCATTATAATGGCTTTAATTAATTTAATTAATAAGAGGAATGGTTCCTATTTCTCCTAACAATTTCTAACACTAACTCCCCGGGCGGATTGGCCGGGGATGTGTAAACCCTCCCTGTCGGGTATAGACAGGGAGGTTGTGTACTTAATGGTGAGCCCTAAGCTTGCTTTTGCCCGTTGCCTATCTTATTGTGCAACGGGGTCCTAACCAGTCTAGTGTGCCGGGTGTAGACACACCCGATCGACACTAGGTGAGTCGCTGTGAAGGGAAAACTGTCACCAATGTCGACTAGGAGATCCCCCAAGGCCGAACACTGGGACCCGTCCAACTGATTGCCTAGCCCTGAAGGGGTTCGGCGGGTGTAATTGGGGCAACACTCTCTCGGTTTCGTTGGCACCGTATAGGTTTCCACCGAGAACCACGAAACTGTGGATTTAACCCAGAAGGGGCCAAAAACGCGACGATTACGTTTTGAAACAACTCTGATTTAGAAATATTTATTAATTGTGTCTTGAAAAAGACAAACAATTAGTAGGTCGATGATAGTCCACAGACTATAGAAGAACTCGTCGCAGGGCGCGACGATAGACGGCTCGGGAACCACTGCAGGAACCACTGAGCCGGAAACAGGAATCTCGTACACACTGCGCAGCACGTCCGTCCGCGAGCGGTGTCGAGCGTAGAATGTTCAAAACTACGCGGAAAAATTATATTATGTAAATATTATCTTAAAAAATATTATCAAAAAAATTACCTGCTTTTATTGGGTCCCAATTCCAGTCATTGATCAATAATAATAAATGTTGTAAGATTGTTTGTTCGTCTCTTCTTCGCTTGATCTTCAGAACTATTGATGCGATTCCGGAAACTTTTTCACTAATGGTAAGCTACAGTGTTGCCGAGTGTCATAGTATATATTTTATGTTAAACAAAAAAAATCACGCGCACGAAGTCGCGGGCACAACCTAGTTATTAATACTTCTATATAATCTTAATCTTCGTTGCTGCACCATTTTAACTTTGAACTTACACTTGAACTTCAACATTAGAACCAAGTTATACACCATCTACAAAAATTGGTCAACACTAAAAAAAAAAAAAACTTTAAAATTAAATAAGTAGGTACCTAACACACTAGAATCTAGTGTACATGCACTGAATGGTTTGTTTGTAAATGAAGGGATTGCCTGTCGGATCTTTACGACACGTTATCAGCACTGGTTAGTAAAACTGTCGATACATTTTTAGTGTTGTGAATGATAAAAAAAACATCGATAGCGATAAAATGTACATAATATATTTTTCAAATCTGTTGATTACATATAAAAATAAATTATTGGGGTATCGAAACTTTGGTAAGCTGTTTGAATAATTTTGTGTTCCAATTTTTGTATTCGTTCACTAAGAGTTGTACTGGTTGATGGTGTGATTTAATCTGGTGGAGGGGATTGATGGCTGCAATTTGTAGGACTTTTAATATGTGACCAGTTGACGGGCTAGTATATACATTATCAGATATATTCCGCTTACCCAATATTATTTGTCTTGGAGAACATTCGTTTACTTTATTTTTCGCTAGCTTTTCACTCTCACATGACTTAAACAACATTTTCCTTGATCGCTTCATGTTCCATTCACTTTCATTCTCATATGCATTAAAACTAATCTAAACACACGAACGTCACTAGGTCAACTAGCATTTAATCGGGCCATCGGGCATCGGGTCGTTTAGAACAGATAAACGCACTAGACGTACGTCTTGACATGGGTTTGATTTCCTCGATTATTTATGAAATAATATGTGACGAAAAAAATATTTTTTTAATAATTTTATTTCAATTATTAAACTATATAATAACTAAAACTTATTTGAAAGAGCAGTCCATCGATTTATAAATTTTAATATTCGATTAATCGTTCAGTCGAAGTAGCGTCTGGCGATAAAAGGTTGTTTCGCAATAAATTCCATTCGAACAATCGTTCAGTCGACTTTCCATTAATCGAACATATGACTCTTGAAGTAAAGTTACGGACCCTCATTAGAAACCCTCATCCGTGAAGTTTCTCCAGCTAATTTTATTTGACCTTGTATATTCGTCTCTATCTGTTTTCTTTTGACATAATAATGATGATGGAATAAGGTATCATTATTTTAAGTCTTTATTACCTCAAATTGCTTAGCAATATCCTCCGTTATATCGAAAATTCATTTTGAAATAAATGTACGTTCAAATTGAGGATTAATGTATGTATGAGAAAAACACGATTCCATAAAATTTACTCGATAGAAAAAATTCCAAAGTTACCTCCAAACCGAACAACCGCAGGTATTCAGAAAATACTTCAAATTAGATCATGAAACTTTGCAACTATGTTTTTTTATTTTTTTATTACTATTATTTTCGCCGCAAAAAGCAATTACCTAAACTATAGGCGCCTTGGAGCCGCCAGCACAACATTCCGTCTTGCTCTCACTCAGTCCGCGAGCAGGTTGGTGCGAGCGAGGTAAGAAGTGAATTTGAGCTGAAGTAGTATGGGCTCTTAAATAGTAGGTAGGTAGGTAGGTAAGCTGCGTCTTGATTTTTTCCTATACCATTTTGCACTAGAGTTTTTTAAATGATTCAATCAACCATATTTATAATTAAAATACATACATAACATCACACCAGTAATCCCCGAAGGGTTAGGCAGGGGTGTACCCTATCGTACCTTCCCTCACATTTCGCCAGTTATGTTTAAGTCCCATGTAAGCATGCGAGCCTATTGCCACCAACCGGGCACAAATCCAGACTGACAGAAAAATCCAATGACACTTTGCCCGAACCGGGAATCGAACCCAAGATCGCATGCTGTAGCGCTTGTGATCACTAGGCCAACGAGGCACTGTCAGTCAGTATTCAAATACATTTTTACTAATTGTTAGTTCAGTTTAAGATGAAAGCGTCAGGATAGCCCGCGTTGGTACGGAGCGAGAGGGCGTGGGAAGCCGTCACCTCCTTCAGCAGGCCGATGCCCGGCCACCGTAGGAGCGGGCTTGCGGACGGTGAGCAATGGGTAGCTCGCCGTCCGGTAAGACCAGGCCCGGGTCGATGGCACGTTGTGTTATACGCGCGCCTCAAAGAGATGTCAGCACCAACTGACGGGGTCCGTTAGGGCCAATGCCTGCCAGGATTGTGAGTTTGTCCGAAAGGGATATCGCGGCCCCGGCACACAGGCAACGGAAGGAATACGGGTGGGTTTTAATATGTCAAAGGTTGACAAAAACAAAAAAAAAAGGGTAGCCTGCGAAATAAGATTTTTTAATACGTTTTTTACAATTTGTAGGTCAGTATCAGATTGTATGTTGATCTAAATTTATGATTCGCGAACGTAACAAATATTTATTTATAGAATTATAATCATTCAAATCATCAATACAACTCTCTAAGTTCATATTATCCTATTGAATGACTATTTCATGAAATCATGACATTTTTGGATTATTCTAACATAAGGAGTTGTATTGCTGATTTTAATTATTATAATTTTGTAAATATTTGTTACGGTCGCGAATCATTTTTTTAATCAAAATACAACTTGACACTGATACATATTGCAAAAAACGTAAACCTTATAGAAGTTTACTTACTCCCATTACCTAACCCTTTTTTGCCTCGGAACCGTCACTTTAAGCCGTTGGTCCCGGCCTTTATTTGTAGATCTTTGACAATTGTTACGTTTAGACAGAAGCCCAAAAAAGTCTGAACGAGTCGTACCAAGAGGTATCGTGATACCCAGTATCTGGGTTGTGAAATACCGGTATTCAGCTGCATCCGTTTAGACTGGAAGCTGACCCCAACATAGGTGGTAAAAAGGTTAGGCAGATTTTTATAAGGAAATCCTATAGTACTAAAGGAGCAATTTTTTTTTTTTTTTTTTTAATCACTTTGTCGAAAACTGCTCTAACGATTTCGATGAAAGTTGCAATATAGGGGTTTACGGGGGCGAAAAATCGATCTACCTAGGTTTCATATCTGGGAAAAATTAGTTTTCTCCGTACTTTCACTCGAGCGGTGCTCGGTCGCCTAAGTTTAGAACAAGATGAATTACCTTAGAATAATGACATAGCAGCATGGAATTAGTAAGTACCTACAATCATGGCAGTATGGAATTAGTATGAACTTTCCTATACTATTAAATGAGCATTCTCTATTTTCACCAGAGCAGAGCTCGGTCGCCCAGGTACTTATATAATAATTGATAACAGAAAATAAGTCGAAAGTAATGGTTGATTTTCTGACCGGTGAGGGAGTTTAAAATCAAAATCCAGAGGTTTGTTGTGGATATAATTATTTAATTGATATAAAAATGTAACAGTATGACTACGGCGCCTCACGTCGTCGGCCGCTCGGGGCGTGTGCTCTTCGGCAATATTATACAAAGCAACCCGCTCGCTGGAACAGACAGATATACAGTTAGAAAATAGCCAATAAAAATTAAAGGAAGAGAGAAACTTAATTCTCTCAATCAAGTTAAAGCGCGTCAAAGGCCAGCGATGCACTATGATTAAAAAAATATACAGAAAAGGAAAGATCTAAACGTCTTCCTCACTTTACTTAAAAGACGTGTACTGCTGGATAAAGGCTGGGAGGAGAGCGTTATAATTAAAGATAAAAAAGAAGAAGAAGATACAGTAGAATGTTGTATTCATAGAATGGGAGATACACTTTCCGTGTAAGGTTTATCTTCCGACCCAAGTTTAAACCATAGATCCATTTTTTGGGGTTTCGTAGTAAACAAGGAACCCTTATAGTTTCGCCATGTCTGTCTGTCTGTCTATCTGCGGCTTAGCTCAGAGACTAGAACTAGAAAGCTGTAATTTGGCATAGGTATACTTATTAATCACAAAGTTGTAACATAAAATCAAGAAAAAATATATTTTTGGGTAACACGTAAAGTGGGGATGTTTTTCTCGTCTATCCCATATGGTGTGGGTTGTCGTTTAAAAATATTGTGGGTATGTGAAAACGCTAACTAGCTCTTTGGTTTATACCATGTAAAAAAAACATGTTTTAAGACCGGTTTAACGAGAAATACAAGTGATGCAATTTTTTTTAAATCGGTGATCCAAAAAAACTAAAACTTAAGCACTTACTTATTAGCAACGTTCCGAACATGTAGATAGGCACCACGCAGTACTCGTCCACCAGGGCGCCAAATATCACGTTGCCCACGATGGCACCTATCCTGCCACACATTACTGTCACCGCCATAGCCGTAGCGCTGGAAAAATAAATCATTATGATTATAAATTCTATAGAAGATTAAATTTTTCTTAAATTTTTTTAAGATTTAGAAAGGAGATTGACCAATCTACGTTTCGCCAACGACATTGTCCTCTTTTCATCTTCAGCAGCTGACCTAGGCCAAATGCTCGAACAACTGAGCCACGCCAGTCTTCAGGTCGGACTTAAGATGAACATGTCGAAAACAAAGCTGATGACGAACAGCACCGAACGCAACGTAGAAATTGGGGGTGTGGGGGTCGAGTATGTCCATGAGTACATTTACCTCGGCCAAATAGTATCTTTCCAGGCGAGACAGGACAAAGAAGTCGCTCGACGCACAGACCATGCCTGGAAGAACTATTAGTCGATGAAACATCTCATGAAAGGACCACTCCCGCTTTCACTAAAACGAAAGCTCATGGACATGTGCATTCTTCCCACCCTCACCTACGGAGCGCAAGCATGGTCTCTTACAAAGCGTCAAAAGTCCGCACTTGGGGTCTGCCAACGGGCTATGGAGCGAAGCATACTAGGTGTCAAACTCACAGACCGCATTAGGAACTCTATACTTCGTTCCAAAACACAAATAGCAGATGCTGGCCGCACAGTTGCTGGACTAAAATGGAACTGGGCTGGCCACATCTGTCGCATTTCGGACCAGCAATATGCAAAAATCACCACTCAGTGGATCCCAAATAACAGGAAACGACTACGCGGCAGGCCCAGAACGAGATGGCGGGATGAGCTGGACTCCTTCTCAAAGGATTGGCCCGCAATCGCAGTAGACCGGGAAAAGTGGAAAGAGGGAAGGGAGGCCTTTGCCCTGCAGTGGGACAACACAGGCTTATAATATAATATAGAAGATACAGACGCATCTAATAAAAACAACTTATTATATTATTCACTGCTATGATATGGAAGATTTTTTAAATTGGCTGGCTTTAAGACTGGTTTTTTGTTTTTGTTTTAGCAGACATGATTCTATTAATTACAAAAACTTTTTTAACAAGACCAAAACGGAGTAAGTTTGGCCTTAATAATAAGAAACTTTTCAAAATACGATGTAAATTATGGCGATATATTAAATATGGCGGGGCAACATCATACTTTATAGAGGCCATCGACACCAATTTGTCAAGTCAGAAGTTTATATGTACCTACATAGAAGCATGAGGGTGAGAGTGTAAAGTTCCTCATCCTCCACAATAAGGGTAGGATCCTCCGACCAGATGGGTGTGTCTGGTGGGACCCGCGATTGATGTCGGGAAGAACATTGCTTCGTTTTGCGTGACGTCAGTGTGATGCGTAGTTCGCATGTGGCGTTGTAGATGCCGCCACAAGTTCAAAGTCCAAAAGAATACACACCCACCAGACAAAAAATAAACACACTACTAAAAAATCTGGCATTGCATGTCATTACTATGATGTACAGTTCTATAATTGATTCGATTTTTACGTCAATTTTTATTAGCAACCATTAATCAAATAATGGGAACACCTGATGGATTCCTAGCACTCCATAAATTGCTGTCGTTCATATCTATTTATATACAATTAAATGACGATGTTACACAAATAATGAAGACTTCTAAACAACCCGTGACGTCAGTCACGTAGTTCAGTGAGTGCATGGGGGCTGGGTTTGGCCGTCACTCTGATATCAGTCTTGTCGGCTGACTAAACTCTCACCACCACGTGAGATATAAGTATAAAAATATCTCTTTCCGAGTGACTCCCAGAAAAGAATATGTCACACCCCTTTAAGCAAGCGATGTAGAAGGTAAACAAAGGGTTATATCAAACCAAATTACAGTGCAAAGCGTGGTAATTATGGAAATATCTCTTTTGACTACTTAAGTAGTGAAAATATAAGTTACAATCGATCAAGCTATTTAGTATACAGGCTGAAATATTAATCTTTCCATTACATTGCCAATATTACGTTTTATTGTGTGCGTTATAACTTTTTAAGCAGGCATACTTAAAAATGTGATGTTCAAGAACTGATTAGTCATCACAGACCTAATAAAGTATAAAAGTAGTTGCAAGTTAACTGCCTGTAGACTAAGTATCTTGTTGTTATACTTGTCTGTCAGACCACAAGTTTGACTAGTTTTTCATTTTCAACATCGGCATCAGCGTTTAGCATACGCCAATTGATAGCCAAGTGTAAGATTTTCAAATCATCAAACCATACAATCTAAAATAGTAGGTATTACAGTCTGTTTCGACATTATCTAACCATTTTAAAATCTCCGTACAAAGACTTATTTATTTATTGGATCTCCAACAGAGGCTACATAATTTTATACAAGTTTACAAGACCAAGGACAAACACAAGTGTGATGATAATAAATAAATACTTACGCGACTTTAGTAGGAAAGATCTCGCAGATGACACAGAACAGCACCGCTTCCGTACAGCTGACGATCGCTTCAAACACACACGACAGGATGAGGTTCTCCAGTGAGGAGCGCACCAGGTTCAGACCCAGGGCAGCCAGGCCAGAGCTGATCAACATCATTACTGGAAGGAAGAGAGATTTTATCTGGTTATTTCCGGTAATCTTTGGGTCAACTACTCGAAAATGTCGCTGGATGTTCTACGCGTCCAATATAGGAAAGTTTTTAGGATGCTTTTGCGACTGCCTCGTTATTGCAGTGCTTGGTACGCAAAATACGCGCTTAGTCGTGGAGTTGCGGATACCAGCCCGTATTACCTACCTATTGCAGTGCTTCAGAAATGTTCAGGGTAAACCATACCGATGGATTTCATAGGTAAATAGACCTATGATCTCCGGCAAGTAAGCTTTCATCTGTTACGAAGATACGGAGGCAAAGCGCCTAGAAAATTACTCGACTAGCCAGGAAAGTTTTGTAGATGTATATAAAAAGTTTCTATACCGTTAATTAGCTTTACGTCAAAACGATCTAAAAGTGGCATATCCTTGAATACCAAGAAATCGAGAAGAAAAACCATTGAGATAATTTTTGCGACAAGATTTTTTTTTTCTTGGTCTTTTATTACACTGTGGAATGACTATTATCATTCCACAGCGTTAAATATTTAGGTAATTTATGAAACGTCATCAAAAGAACCAAGGCTGCCATCTCCACCACATCACTATCAATAGACACTTACCTAACATGAGCTTCTTGCCCACAATGTTGATGGTGAGTCCCACCCACAGCGCCGTGGGGACACAACTTAAAGCTACCACCAGCGTGTGGATGTACACTCTGTCATCCAAGGTCTGCAACTTGCCCTGAGGAAAGAAGGCAGAAGTCAAAAAAAAAAAAAAAAATATATTTCACTTAAACCTACATGGGCACTTATAAAACGTCAGAAGCTAGATGCATGGTTCCATTGGTCGTTTCTTATGGAGAAGAACCGGCAAGAAACTCCACGGTTACTCTATTAAAAATAATTGGCTTTTACAATATTTTTAATAGGTTTGGGAGGACAGTTTAACAAAAATGTTTTGGAGACTGCATGTATCTATTCTATTGGCCCTTTGCCAGAGGTTTTGAGATCAGTTTTGAGATCATCGGTTCAAGCATTAAGTTCAGTTTGCACATGCAAAAGCCAAAGAAGTCTCAACATTAAACGTTACATAATGGCCTAGATGAGATTGTGTATGTTTGCCTAAAAGAATCTAAATACAGTTACGACCGACAATACCTATAAAAATGCCACAAATTGTGAAACTTTGACCGCAAAGACCAAACAATGCTCTGTTAACATGATTATATCTATTGTAATGGACTCTGCATTGCAACATAGTGATGATATTATGTCTTTCATATTGTAAGATTAGCCACCCGCCCTTACTTCGCACTGCTTTTAAGACCCGACAAAATATTTATATTTCTTATTATTTTTTAATAAACCTACTAATAATAAAGCTGAAGAGTTTATTTGTTTTTAACGCGCAAATTTCTGAAAACCATGAAAATTATTTGTTAAGGTTATTTCAGGCTCTTTGACATGACGCTACGAACCCTAGGAACCGAGCAAAACGAAAAAAGTCTGAAAGAACGCTAAGCGAAAACGAAGTTATAGCGCTATTACTTCGTTCGGGCGGGCGATGCGATGCGACGCGATAGGTCGGGGGGGCGAAATTTCTCGCGTACGAAGTCAAGTAGAAGCTAGTGTTTTATACACTTATACCTTCTGGAATAAATTCTCGAAATTATGGTGAAAATCTGTTGCGTAGTTAAGAGCGTTTATTCTGAAAGTGATTCGCCAATAGATGTCAAATATTTCGCTGTTCTGATTAATTTGATAATATTACTGTATGGAAATAAGAAATGTGGCTAACTAGCAAACTGGAATGTTAATAATGAATTGCAATTATAACATTGAATTTGATGTTGTAACCGTTTTAGGTGTAAAAAAAGGCATTTGGAAAGTTTCCAAATACTTTTTTTTACATTTAAAACTAAATATTCGGTTAAAACGAAATGTTAAGATATTAATTATTGCAATTCATTATTAATATTCCAGTTGGCTAGTTAGCCACATTTCATATTTCTATACAGTATTATTGCCAAATTAATAAAAACAGGTAAATATTTGACAGCTATTTGCGACGTTTCCAACTTTTAGGATATGCCCTCTTAAGACGAACAACGCAGGCAGACACGCAAAGCGACTTTAATTTATAAATATGAACCTATATCACGCTTGTATTTTCCCGAAGTGTTAAGCAGAGACCCGCCTATAGTAGGTACACCCATATTTCGCCAGTTACATTTAAGTCCCATGTAACAGGGGGCGAGCCTATTGCCGCCAACCAGACACAAATCCTGACTCCGGACTGCTACTAACTGAGAAATTCCAGATGGAAAACCCAATAACACTTTGCCCGACCCGGGAATCGAACCCGGGACCTCATGCTCAGTGGTAGCACTAAACCAACGAGGCAGAAATTTATAAATATATATAGAAGACAGAACAATCTCGTTTTTCTTTCTAATTAGGACAGGATAGTTTGATGATTATCAAGACACACTCACAGTCAACTCGGCAGTATCGTTGGCGAGTGCCAGCGAGACCTCACACACGCCGGCAGACACATCGGGATACAGCGACGAGAACTGACTGAACCTCTCGAACAGGTCCGGGAACCACATCATCAGTGTGTAGTAGCTGGAAAAAGAGGCAGATTTAATTAAGATACCAATTAATAAACTGGATATACATTTATTTATTTATTAACTCATCATCACTATCATTACAGGGATTTCCTAATTCAATAGTATGGCCATAACTACAATTTTATTATTTACTATAACATATTATATACATTGTGGTTTTTGTGAACTCACTCAGAGAACAAGTAAAAATATCTATGATGAAAATATAAAAAAAAAAAAAAAAAAAAAAAACGTCATTAAGCACACGCAAGGTACGCGTAATAGGGGCTTTACTCAGTAGATTGATCCTACTACTGGGCACCGCCAATAGACGTGGCCGTCGCCTTCGCAATACATAATTGTCGGGTTTATTTCTTTCAATATACCTGAGTTTGAAGTCTTGCCACATACACTATAACCAGTAAGTTACTTCTACAGAAAAAATATTAACAAGAGATGTGAAATTAATAGGCTATCTTTGAGGAGGCAAAACTACTCATAAATGAACACTCTGGGAACAACCTGACTAAAAAACAGCGTCACTACCACAGCATCGGGTGCGCAAGAATTATTCTACATAAATAACGGTTTAGGTACAAACATCACATTATGGAGTCGGTTTTTTTCCGTTCAATAGGTCAGATTATTCAGATCGTCGATTTTTTAAGGTCGTCTCAAGCTACAGTTGCCGATGCACTTTACATAATAGTTCAAAAAATAGTAGTAGTTTAAAAAATAGAGTTACCTGAACATAAGTCCAAAATCGACAAAACAACAGAGCACCAACAACCCGATGTAAGGCGGCATAACCAGCATCTTCTTCCTGACCCAGAAGGCGTCCCATCTTTGTGCCCAGGTCAAAGGTGTCTTGGTCTCGTTACCATTGTTGTCTGCTGACACCACCTCCTCTTCCTCGCCTTCATAGGCACTCATCATTGACTCCACCTAGAAATACAGAGTTTAGTTTTACAAAAATTCAATGCAATTCAAAGGATTATTATGTTCTGCGTTTTGTATTATTATGTTCTGTTTTATTTTAAACTTTCAAATTTCAAGCCTATCAATGGTATTGAACATTCCTTTGCATTTACGTTGAAATTGGTAACACTCTTTTTACTCTTTTGTCTTGTCAAGGTTAACCTTGGCATTAATGCACATTTTAGAAAATGCTAAGCTAAAAACACTTTGAATATCAAACTCGGTAGGTAAGTGAACTGTTTCGGTCAAGAATAAAGCTAAGCGTATGCTGAGACGCAGATGACGCAACACAGCACTGTATAGATTTTAATTTGTAAAAACAAGTGACGACCTGCACGCGTCGCGCAGAAATCTGTGCCGGCTCTACAACGCAGAGTAGAACAGACACATGTCTGCGTAGTACGTGCCTACGCCGCAGCGTACGCAGCTGTTAGTACGTTCATGCATTACAAACTCTGCTCTGCCCTACGCTTAGCCTAATCCCTTAAACCAAACAATAGGACAAGCGCCATCGTTAAAAAACACTCGGTTTGAACTTTAGACCGCGATTCATCATCATCATCATCATTTCAACCGAACGACGTTTACTGCTTGACAATGGCCTCCCCCAGAAGTCACCGCATAACACCGCGATTAGCCTTGAACAAAAAAATAAATAAAGTTGAACTCACCGGAAAATCCTTCTCACTAAGTTTAGTATTAACAACAAATATCCTCTGCAGGACCTGCAGCGCCTGCTCAGCCCTGTTCGCATACAGCAGGTATCTGGGACTCTCGGGGAATGGGATGAGAAGCAGCACCACCAGCAGACTGGGGATCCCACAAGCTGCCACGAACACACGCCAGGAAGTGTACTGGAAGTCGGCGTCCACAGCGGTCAGGTTGAACCGGGAGTCTGGGATGATGAGGAATGCGATACCTAGGAAATAACGGAGGTTACTAAAGAGTTTATTTAAAAAGCAGATTGATTTAAGAAATTCATCAGTGTGCAGTAAAGATTACGACCTTAATTTACCGATTATAATTATAGCTGTTTTTTTTTATTATTTTATTATTATTCTTTATTTATTCATTTATTTATTATTGAATACTTCAAGCATACAAATGTACATAGGCGAACTTAATGCCATAAGCATTTTCTACCAGTCAACCTTTGGGTGATGCAGAGACAAAGTGGTAGGTGCTATTGCACCTACCACTGTTTGTCTCTGCATATTTCCTAAAACAGTTTATATTGATGCACTCGCATCCACAAACAATGCTCTGGTATATAATCAGTCGCCATCACAATTGGCAGCCGATGGAATCACTCCCGTGCCAGAGCCAATATCATTCCGGTTGACCTTAGCCGCAGCGCTGACATTCAAATTCTTGCTCGTACGATATGCGCGATCATCAATTTTGGCTATATTGGTTCGTTACTAAAGAGTGTTGTATGTTGTTTCCCTTTTGGTATCATTAATATTTTTAAATAGTGTTAGTCTTGACCCAAAGCTTCTATTAATTATAAATGTTGAATAAGAGTAAAATAAGATTCTGGCTTTGTCTTATCACAAAATAGAAATGTTGACTGGCTAGGTAAGGCAAGTTAATGTTCTTGCCACTCAAAAGGAAGCACTGATGTATTGTAAAACCCGGTCCGGCTTCCCATGGGTAGCATCTACGGCGTACCTACCTACCTACCCTACTTACCCTACCCCACCTACGTACATACCCTACCTACCTACATACCTACCTACCTACCTACCTACATACCTAACTACCTATTGAAATAGGTACTATCGTGAATTAGGATTAGTTAGGATTTATGGCAGCGACACCTAGGAACAGTTTGTATGAGAAATTTTTGGTTTTTACTATTTTCCTCCCAATATTATCATGTTTTCTCACCATTTAAACTTACCCTGGACTTCCACAAATATTTAAAAACCAAAATTAGTCAAATAGGTCCAGCCGTTCTCGAGTTTTAGCAAGACTAACGAACAGTAATTTATTTATATACCTATATAAATTTTATCATATTTTCTCACCATTTAAACTTACCCTGGACTTCCACAAATATTTCAAAACCAAAATTAGTCAAATAGGTCCAGCCGTTCTCGAGTTTTAACGAGACTAACGAACAGTAATTTATTTATATAAACGGGGTGTCAGGGACATCGACGCGATGCCGGTTACCATGGATTCAGTAAATTTTTCGTCGGTTATTAAAAAAAAAAACAGCTGCTCCATACATTTTGACCGCGTAGGTATTGCACTTTTCTATGAAACAGCAGTTTTGTTTTTTTAATAACCGACGAAAAATTTCAACGCAGTGGGGTTCAGAATCATGTACTGAATCCATGGTAGCCGGCTTCGCGTCGATGTCCCTGCCACCCTATATAGATAGATTCATCTGGACCTCGTCGACATGAAATTGAAAACCATTCTTCAAGACTCTCCCAAGAATTATTTAAAAAATAATCTGAGTGAACAAAACTAATTTAAGATAAAACAATGTCTAGAGACCTAAATGAAAAAGCTTTCTTACCTGGCAGCAGAATGGTGCCAAATGTCCAGAACACCTCAAGCCGGCACAGCATGACATCCCGGTGCCTCAGAGACAGGAAGTCTCCGAAGTAAGGGAAGATGAGCCCCGTGGCCCCGATGATGCCGAACCCAGAGAAGAACCTGCAAGAGGCACAAGTCTACAACGAATAGTTACGCCAAGATCGGTACAAATAAGATATAAAGTGATTTGCAAAACTGGTGTTTTCCAGTTTTCTTGGCGCTTCTTCTTCTTCCTATCTCTGGAAAAGCTGGTCAGCGGTATATGGTTCAATGGCTCAAATAGATTGATGGTTTTGCAGTAACATTTTATAGAGAACAAAACATCATAGCTGTACTGCAAGACCGGTTGTTTCCCAAGTATTAAGTGATACTTCACTTACTCAAATCTGTATAATACTTTCCTCAAAAGACCATTCGAGACACAAATCTACATGGTCCTTCAATGATCTGACCAAAACTATTTCTGGGTTTTATATACACATTGACATTAATGAATTTTATATATACAATGACATGAATATTTACTTTTTAAAGTATTATATTGTTTTAATAATTGTGAATGTGAAGACTATGTGGGTCATTCCTTTTATTTTATTATTTAGTTTTTATCACGGTCTGGCAGCTTGAGTAATTTATGCGGCCTACCCAAACGTCCTTTCTTTGGTATTGTTCGTCGAATCGTTGAGCTCCTTAAACCCTGAGTTGAGCTGCACGGTCACTGACAAATGCGTGCACTGACTGGACAGGTCCTCTCAATCTGTGTGGTTCTTTCCTCAAAAGACCATCTCAGACACCAATCTACATGATCTTCACATGATCTGACCAAGATTATGTCTGGACTTTAAAAGAGACTGTGACCTCTGAGTTTGTTTCGGCCTTTCTTCTCGGAGTAGTCAGATAGGAAACGCCGACCTCATCTAGTTTAAAAAATATGATTGACGTGTAAAAGTGTTTTGTCCAAACCCACTTACAGAAATAAAATCATTTATCATTTACTTCCAGTCGCATGTTTTTATAAATGTACTGAACAATTTCATACTTCCTCCAAAAGCATCTATCGTCATAAAAGTAACGTAAGACATAATAAATACACCTAAACAAACAGATTTGTTATAGATACCTGCAGGCTAAGAACGCTGGGAATGACTGCACAACACTGGACAGGAAGGCTGCTAGCGCGTCCAGAAGTAAGGCACCGATGATGGCTTTCTTGCGTCCTCTCGCATCTGCCAGGTTGCCCCAGAAGTAGGAGCCTACGCACATACCTGAAAAAAAGTATTTAGAATATCAGATAAAAATCTTTGGGAAATCCTAACTAGGTACAACAATAGTTGGGTCACTTTGTCGTAAGATTTTACTCTTACTGACTAACCGCAGATATTACAAGAATGTTAAAAATCTTTAGGCTATCACTAATAGGATTTTAAATACCGATGAAACGTACACTTCTCATAATGGATAGCCCGACCGTTTTCTGGAGAGCCATCAAAGACCTGTGTAGAAGAGTGTCATAGACGCATCATAGTATAAAAGGAATCCACAAACTATTTTACTCTTTATCAGGGTTAATGCATACAGTGTGTAAAGCTACTGTATCATCACTAAAACAAACAAAAAATTTTGACTGCACTTTTTCGCCCACTCAATAAGAACACTTCTCAAAACTATGTATGTATAGGTACAACACTTACCAATAAGCGGCGTAGCAGTGAGCCTGCCCTTATCACTGGAGGACAAGTGGAAGTCGTACTCGGCAGCCGGCAGCACGAAGCTAAGGGTGGTGGTGCTGAGCGCACACACTGCGTAGATCGCGCCACAGGACATGAGCAGCAGCCATTGGAAACAGCCGTAACCTGTAATGAAAAACAATGGGTGTTGTTAGAGATGGTGAAAGAAAAGACTAAGAAGAAATTGGAAGTGATATTAATTGAATATTGAAATAATGAAAATTAAGAAGATGGCGGAATGAGCTTGACAACTACAGACAGGATTGGTTTACACTTGGGCAAAATCGAGAGGAATAGAAAGGAGGAAACAGGCCTTTGTCCATAAAATAATCTAGAAAAAAAGCAGCATATAAGAGAACTGACAAGATATGACGACTACGTGCTATGGACGCAAGATGATCCCACTGAAACTAATATGCCTAGAATAGTAATACAATCGTGAAATGGCCTTTAATTACATCAGTTCAGGAAACGAGGTCACAATTTCAATTAAATTAATAAAAACTAATTTAGAAAACCGTTTCTCAAAGGACAAAAACAACGTGGAAAACGCAGTTATCTACTAGCCATATTTTCAGTCTCATTTTAACTCAATCACAGTTGCAGCAGTCAATTTATTTATCGCATCTACATAAAAAGCCACAAATCAAGGTTTGTCCTTGATTTGTGGCAGCCATACATATCTGTCACCGTCTTTTTTAAAATCGATTCTAGACATTAGCTGTGAATTGAATCGGTATTGAGATCACTTGAACTAATGAGTTTCAATAGACACGGATGCATTACATTTACATACTGATGTATATTATCGATCGATATATTTATATGTACGAGTATGTGTTATAGCAGCGTTGTTGGTAAAGGGAAGATCATGGAGTGACTGTGAAAGAGATAGTCACCAATCCATGGATAAACCTCGGCAAGCGTAGCTTAATATGATCGATTGAACCGTGCGGCTGTGAACATTTTTTTTTAGGGCCGCAAAAATACTGTCCCCCCCTATTTCAGAAGTTTGCATAGAGACTAATCGGAAATTATTCTATGTGATGATTAAAATGATGTCTCTAAATAGCACAGTTTTTCAGAAGCCATCATCACAATTACATTAGTTCCACTATCGGTCAAGAGATGGCGCTGACCTAAAACTTCAATATTCAACACCGCAGTGTTAAAATTCTCTGACGAGTATAGGCCTCGCCGATGAAAATTTAAAAATATTTCACGGTTCACAACCAAAATGTCCTCCTTCCTAGCAACTCGCAGGTCACTTTGTAGTTTTTTCTGGGCACAGTTTTTTTTTTTGGGGTAAATTCATCCCAACTACGGAACCCTTCAGTGTGCGTGGTCCGACACGCACTTAGCCGGTTTTT
Organism: Agrochola macilenta; assembly: GCA_916701695.1. Taxonomy (NCBI): domain Eukaryota; kingdom Metazoa; phylum Arthropoda; class Insecta; order Lepidoptera; family Noctuidae; genus Agrochola; species Agrochola macilenta. The sequence continues at coordinate 21,599,114 of OU753563.1, read as the reverse complement.
TTCTGTGTCTCGAAGGACCCTCAATGTTGTATATTTTAACAATCATCAAATACTGGATGATGATGTCACTATTGATTACGGACCACCCCCGTCTAATGATGTACTATAAAGTCCAGATATGAATAACAACGTTATTATCAACTAATTCACTAACGACGAAAATCTCTTACATAAACAGTTAGTTCGCTAAGCCGGTAAGTACGCTAGCTAAGCACGGTCACAAATTAGATTTGTGTCCGACGAAACCGAATCCAATTAATCGGGCAGGCGACGAGAGGGCGGAACGTTACCGCTGAGCTATGAGTACAGGACCTACGCATTATATTGATATACACAGAAATTCAAAAGACGCCTAGTTTACTTGTACTGAGTTCACGAGGCACTGAGCTCGAATTTTCTTTACGTTCGAAAATCAAGACGAGGAAGTTCGAAAGAAAGAGAAAGAAGAACGAAGAGCACATAAGTCACAGTCTAGGTATGAGCAGGTGAAACCGACCATGGCCAGTCGTCATAGCTCCGAGAAATGGCAACCATTGGCGATGGAAGGTTATCAAATGGTGACAGTGAACTTGAGGGCTTGAAAGAGCACCTTCGCTGAATGTTTGTCAGAAGTTTGGGAACCTTCTTCGTTTTGCTACATGATAATCAGTCAGAGCAGTGATAGCCTAGTGGTGTGACCGTTGGACTGCCAAGTTATAGGTCTCGAGTTCGAACCTAAGGCACGCACCTCTGATTTTTCGGATTCATGTACGTATTGTTTAATTATCACTTGCTTCAAAAATGGTGAAGGAAAACATCGTGAGGAAACCGGCATGCGTGAGAGATATTTCTCGACGGCATGTGAAGCCAAGTCAGAGGCCCATGGGTGGCTTTAAAACTCTGACACCAGGTTAGTCACCAACCACACGAAAAGAAGAAGAAGAGCATAATGATAACCATGAAATCCAATCTGCCTAGCCTTTTCCCAACTTTATTGGGGTCGGTTCCAGTCTAACCGGATTCAGCTGAATACCAGTATTTTACATGGAGCGACTGCCTATCTGACCTCTACAACCCAGTAAATGGGTAATACGATACCTCTTGGTAAGACTGGTTATCAGACTTGCGGGCTTCTGACGACCCGTAACGACTGTCAAAGATGCATGAATGACAGCCGGGACCAACGGCTTAACGAGCTTTCCGAGGCACGTAGTGAGTCTCGATATGTAAAGATGGTCACCCATCCACAGACCAACCCCGGCAAGCGTAGCTTATCCTGACGGATTGACCCGTGCAACAGTTATTACTTAGCCAGATTTTCAGCATTTTCAAGGCAGATGTGAGTGGAAATGCCCTAGAAATACATTATAGTGACCTTATTCTTCAGAAAGGTCAGGTGTGGTAGTACTCGGAACCAGCGTGCGTGTATGACCAGATGTATGGACGTAAACGAGGCGAAAGGAGTATGTCAGGATCGTAGTAGGTGACGTTCTGTAGTGACTGCCTACCTCCGTGCGAAGATGGCGTGAGTTTTAGGTATGTTTATAGGTGTATCTTTAATGAAAAGAAAGCTGTAACACGAGCTGGAAAATGTTACCTTGCAACACGTTATCACTGAAAACAACTTTAGCCTTGAACACTCCATACAATTTTGGTACATATGTAACATATAGTTACACTTTCACTTTCAAGTATGAACAAAATACCTATCAAAATACAGCCGTACGTAACCTATACGCACACTGCCAAGGTCATAGAGTAAAAAAAATCCCTCAATGACAGTTGACTCACTCGAAAAACTGTTACAATAATATACTGTGTTTTTTTTAATACTGTGGATAAAAATAGAAGCGTCAAGTTTGCGGTTAAGCTTGAAGTATCTATTTGTAAATTAAATTGCTAATAGCCATGTAAATGCGTAGTTATCTATGCAAATAGGTATTCTGACTGAAGTAAGGTTTTATTAGTATAGAGTAACTATGGGCCTATCAATGGTTGGGATCAGGGAAAAGTAATTTGCAGTTAAAAGGAAAAACGCGTAAATACTTGAGTATGGATAAAACGTTAAAGATGAGATTAGAAAATTTTTGCTCTATCTAACGTTTATTGTGGTCTCCATCTAAAACTTTAAGGATACGGTGAATGGCGAGACTTTTGCCTATCGTCTGTAATGAAGGAGCATTTTTTTTTATCTATCAACTCAGCCTCCACAGCTGGACATAGGCCTCACACCAGTTGCAGGTCAACAGCCGATCCTCCGCCTTCTGCATCCAGTTAGGCGCAGGCACCATTTTAACATCGTCGGTCCGCCTAGTTACTTATTGGTTTATACTGTTACATTAATAGCTTCTTTCAAAAAACTCAAAATAGTTTTCGTAACGACCCCAAAGGGTAGGTACGTTTTGAATGTTACCGATATTTCGGGAATCTCCGGGGTTATAACCGCTGAATTGTCATTGGACCGTAGAATGAGAGTAAATAAATAGTTGTGTCTACGTCAGAGTTCTATTAATGTCATCTCGATGTCACAAGGGACTGTGCACTTTGGACATCGCCCTTCTCTACTATTTTGAAGCGTAAACATCACCTCTATAAATAATTTTCATAGATGATTTTTTGTTTTATCATGTTGTTAAGAAGATAAGTCAATAATCTGGATGTATGTTACCAGGTTCTTAGTCCTGACTGATACACTCGCCGGTTCTTGGTTAAATCACTTCCTTTTTCTGAACTAAAGGTATGTCGGACTTCTAGTTCTACCGATGCAAATCAATCTGTGACCCCGTTCTCAGTTATCAGGAGAAGAGCTGCAATTCCCCTAGAAAACACTTGCTAACCACCTACTCATCCAGTTCCGGGATTTCTTAAGTTTCTTACATATTGTAATATAATGATCACTCCGAAGATGGATGCTACTGCCAATCGATCTGATTAAGTGGTTTTGCCGGTTACAGCAAATCCCTCATCTTGACCGGAACGACTAACACGTCCAATTATTAATTGCCACCTTCTAAAGTAAATTCTTGGCACAAGTTTCCGTAGCTACTGATCACTCACTCCTAATACCAGTTCTCCGATGCGGAAAACACTTGTTACCATCCTGGACATCCTGTACCTCCCTTACCTAACTTTCTTACAGGTTGTGTGCAGAATTTAAGAGATTAATTATCACTATAAAGATGAACCTCGAATCGATGTGATAAAGTCTCCGTTTGCCAGTTACAGGAAATCTTTCATATTAGCCAAGGACTAGTTGAATGTCAGCTTTTAAAGTTAATTCTTGCCACAGGTTTTCATACTGATAACTATACCTAGTTCCTAGGTCAGATTGCCTCTCACCTTTCTTCTAGTTATATCACGAGTTCGCTGGCACTGTTCAATGCCAAGTGCTGATGAGTGTGAAGCTGATGGATGAACTCATTATTATTTACATCGTAATAGAGAAGTATGACATGCTTGACATGACTAAAGAGTTACTAGTGATGGTCACATAATTTCCATTGATGAATAATCATGTGTGTTGAATATGGTACATACTTTTTTGTCTACGTCTTGTCGGTACTGACAATTTGCTTTATAATGCTTTATTAGTAGATACATTAGATACATATATATATATATACAGATATTGAAATCGCACTTGGATCTTAAGTAACCTATGAGTAAGATTAATTTTCTTATGGGAATCATGCCGACGAAGCCTCAATTGGGTGAACTGAAATCCTTTTAAAACAACGGCTTAAAAATACCGCTCAAAACTAGGAAACCTACCAGTCTATTTTTAGGAAACCTTGACAGTTCTTAAAAATCGAATTGTATTTAACTATATGTAGTATATTGCAGTTATGACAAAGTTTAAGCACAGCATGCATAATCTCTAGGATATGGTTCAAACAATGCTACTTTACGAGTAAAACAAAAGCCGTATCGACGCGGTCACGTATCTTGGTAGTTACGACGATTGTAAACTAAACTTGATTCTTTACAAATACTTTGTTAAGACACTACTGATTCTATACGATTACAAAAGGAACCTACTATTAAGTAATTCGTTCCCATGTAAAAAGGAAATTATAGATCTCCTTTGTTGGTCCAATATAAACTTAAAGATAGTCTTTGAAATAAAATAAAAAATTAAGCTTCAATAAAAACAAAAGAAGATAATATAATGCATAATGTAGTAACGCTTTATTTCTCCCCATACAGACACAAGGAACATTGTGACTATCTCTAATAATAAACAATGTATTTTCGGCTACATCGACGGAACGGCAGCAGGGTGTGGGATGTGTAGCTGCGGCGTTAACTGTGTTCCACGAGGGATGATTGATGAAATTTCGAATGTAGATACGGATATAGAAATAATATTATACCGGTTCCGGATACAGTTACGGTTAAGAACTTATTTCGCATTATCCGCTAGTTTCGGATAGTTTCGGTTACGAATATTAGATTTTTAAGAAATTGTAAAAGTCATACAAATAATAAATAAAAAAGACATGCAAATGACGCGCGCACATGTCTCATTTAGACCCCGCCCCGAAAGTATCCGAAACTTTTATATCGGATTCGGTTACGGATAGATTTTTATTCCGGATATTCGAAAGTTTCAATTATAGTTACGGAGCTCCTTAACATCCCTGTGTTTCATCTCCTATATTGCCCTCTGTGACGCAAAACATGCTGTCAAATTGACCTTTGCGGTGCCACCGAGGATACCGTGGAGATGGTGAAGCTATGGGCCAACAAAATTTGAGTAATTGTCATACCAGTGAAGAAAACGAAGAAGAATATTGCATTATCAACGAGATACGATACGAACGAGAGAGTGGCGTACCATTTTCCACCAGGACGCGTAGCATGACTATACTAACATGTCTATTCTTCTGTCGACAAAACCCGTTTCTGTAGGATTTGTCCTTTGTAGGATTGGTTAGTTTACTAAAAAAAATAGCGAGGGTTGACCTACAAAAGACGTCATAACTAGCCATAAATATTAACCAAAAAAAACTTGACACCCCACATAACAACATTTGTCTAGACTTTAAAAAATAATCTCCAAGAGACATTTATAAACACTGAAAAATTTAATTTATTCGCTCATCCTCAATATTTCGTGAATCCCGACGATGTACGGAAATAGCCGACCGCGTTAAAATGCCCAAGACTAGGTCGTACCTGATAAATACGGGGGTTTGGCACACTGTCAACTGTTTTGATGGAGAATGAAACTAAAACGATCAATAATGAAGATCATTACTAGATTGTTGTTATTTTTATTCGCAAGAGAAATGTGTTGTGTCTGGATTTTTGGCGTAGGAGTTTTTATTGATGCATAAACAATAATATACTATTTTGCCAGTGCATATTGGTGCGCCCCGCGGTTTCACCCGCATAAGTCTCAATTCCGTGGGAATATCGGGATAAAAAGTATGTCCTAACCTACCTAATGGTCTACCCATGTGCCAAATTACATCCAAATCCGTTCAGCTGTTTTAATGTGAAAGCGTAACAAACAAATAAACAAACAAGCTCACTTTCGTATTTAGGATTATTTAGTACATTGAAGTGCAGAATATACCTATTCTCAAATACAAAATTGCTCCCATATTAAAAGCTGTTTGTAATAATTGCTTTCACCCCTTAACTTTTTTTCACAGTTGGGTTCACCCTCAAGTTAAACAAATATTCATCACCTGGAAACCGACTACACGACCCTGAAACACACGCTTTACCACTGCACCGAAGGGTAAACCTAACCTAGAAATTCTATTTACAGACTTCCTTCCTTGAATCTTGATCTGGAAACATTTCAGATTCCGTCAGCAAATATCGATACATTTATAAATTAAAGTCATTTTCGTGTCTGTCCGTGTGACCGCATTGTTTTTCTAAACTACGCAACGGATTTTGATGTGGGTTTCACCGTCATTTAGAGAATTTATTTCGGAAGATTTATGTTTATAATACATTATTATTGAAGTTAAGTAGAATAAAGAAATCTCGATGTTTTGTCAAGTCGCACAAACCGAAACAGGGGCGGGTCGGTAGTGAAGATATATATACAATAAAGTAAAGTCCATTAATTCGCGAAGTAAATAGAGCTCTCCATAGGACAGTTAACGGAGTCGTTAAAATCAACAAAGTCATAAAGTGAGTTTATGCCAACGTGCGCCGTTTACAATTGACAACGTGCGCCATCTGGACGTATCTGCTTGTTTGTGTTAGCTGTTTTAATTGGGTAAGTAGAGATATTTGAGATATTCAGACACTTTTTCAGTTTCCAAGATCCTGTTCCAAGAGACTGTTCATTGCATAGTTGGCAGACATGATTTATTTAGGTAGCAGCCCACTTGCATGTCACGACAATGCATTGGGATCATTATCAATATCAGACAGCTTAATCAAAATAATACGTTCTCTAATTCCGCAGACAGATTTCGATTTATTTTTTAAGGTTTTATGTTTCAAAGGAAGGTATACCCAGCTCCAAAACAATATTGTAGACTATAGAGGTAATGTTTTCATGTAGGATTAACGATTGAACCCACAATCTGTTGCGTAGAAAGGTCTTGAGTCAAAACAGAGCCGAGCTGCAGTCATCAACTTAAAGGAGCAGACATAAGATATAAGCGAATATAAACTGCGTAGTAGGGTGTTGATAGATCTCAAACTCATCTTCTATCGCTGGTACAACAACCTTTTACCCAATTCAACGTTTTATTTACCCAAATTGATGGCAACTGAAACATTTCAGCGTTTCAGATTGTCCATTACTCGTACATTCTATTATTTATTTATCCGATTCCGTTTGATTTGCGGACGCACGTATAAATTCTTTGCGAACAAAATAAATGTTCTATTACTCGTGAAGTTTCGTACGTTTAATTCGCGTAAATCTAAAGTAATAAAAAGAAAATATGTCAAAACTTTTATTTTAACGAATTTGGCAGCGAATTTCATTGTTTTTCGTCAACTTTTTTGAGTAGGTCAGGGAAAGTGAACATTTTTGCTCTCATGTGCATAGAGAAGGCTGTACCCACACAGCACAGAAGCACGTAAAGCCGTTGGTCCCGGCTGCCATTTGTAGATCTTTGACAGTTGTTACGGGTCGTCAGAAGCCCGAAAAGTCTGACAACCAGTTTTACCAAGGCGTATCGTGTTACCTAGTAACTGGGTTGTGGAGGTCAGATAGGCAGTCGCTCCATGTAAAATACTGGTCTGCAGCTGCATCTGGTTAGACTGGTAGCTGACCCCCACATAGTTGGGAAAAGGCTTGGCAGATGATTATGATGATGTGCATAGAGAAGAATGATAATTTATAATAAGGATACCGAATGAGGCCAAATGTGCATTTTATTTTTCCTTACTTTTGAAAGGTTTAGTGGAGCTATCACAAAAGTAATTTTAGTTTACCTATAGTTTTAATTACAGTTTGTTGTGATGGCCCATTGGTTAAGGCCTCACCTCTCATGAACGAATTTGTGGGTTCAAATGTGGGCAAGTACAAATGTGACTTTTTCAATTCATATGTACTTTCTGAGTTTATCTTGGACATTACTGACATCGGTGAAGGAAAACATTGTGAGGAAACCTGGACTTATAGTTAATATAAGTCTGAAATCGCCAACCCGACTTAAGCAAGCGTGGTGATCAATGCTCGTGCCTTCTCTGTATGAGAAGAGCCTTTGTCCTGCAGTGGGATAGTAACAGGCTGGTATTATTATTTATAGTTTTAGGCTAGATAATAGATTTCTATAATATCTGAAAGATTCCTCAAAGCCAGGCCAAAATTGTTTAAGTTTTTCCACATATTCTACAAGGATGATAAGCTTGATAGTGACTGTTATGTAGCTATAATCCATGCACTAATTATCTTGACCTTCATTGAATCCCGGGCCAATAATCCCTAACGTCCAAATGTTTGCTACTCCTGACTTCTGTTTACAAACACTAACTAGTACGTAAATTCGCGAAAAACAGATTTGCTTTATTTTTAGAATAATTCAGGTCGAGCCGAGACGAACGGATGCAATTAAATTTTAAAATGTAGTAATTTTTTATCGCTGAGTTATGCGATACACATTAACACTGCTGAGAGATACATTTAAGGTTATTTAATTGAGGTGATAATAAGTACATACATATTGGTATTTTTCAAACATCAATCCTATTATTTTTAACACTTGATTCGAATACGTAGTTCAGACAGAAAGACGTAACGTTTTACACATAGAGTACTTTTTATATATAGGTATTTTACACTACATAATTATCTTTAAGTAACCTTGTGTTTTCTTTTCTTCAATTTTACCCAATTCTTCTTAAAATCATACAAAACTAACGGAAGTCATTATTATTAAAACACTGTTAACACTCTCGGCAAAGTGTCTAAAAATATTATAATTCTCAATTAACATATCTATGTCTGTTCCAATTAGTAAACGCCACTTTAAGGAAACATTAAGAAAAATGGCTTGAGGAAATAATTCAAAGAGTTTATTTTTCTTTTTCCATAGAATATTAGCAACGAGGGAACTTTAAAGAATTTTCGGAGCTATATTTCTGTTAACAATCGCTTCCAACATGTTATTCTTTTGTCTGCTAAATAATACTAATGTGTGAGGTAATTTTGGACTATAATAGTTTATGAAACTTACAGTTTTGTGACTCAAACTTCAGTCTATTCTTGTCGTCAACTTTGAATGCGGCTATCAACGTCTGTCACTTCACTCACAGCATCAATACACCTACGTACAGTTGCCTACCTATTAATATATGCTCAACTATTCCTACTTTGGTTTAACAATCATGAATCATCGTATTTACTTCAAAAACTTACCAGGTATTTGTTCTCCTACTTCAAAATATAAAAATAAACAAATCATTCCACAAACGTTGGCTATTTCCTCTGCAGCCTACGCCCCTGTGCCCGGGCACTAATGACAGATGTAGCACATTGAACCAAAATATTTACAAAATGAAACAAGGCTGATTGATTCTTTAAAATATTGTTGTTTTTAATGTTCAAAATTCACTACAAATGCATTCTTGAAAGAATGAGTCTACGTTTGATATATCCATTTATTTGAGTAAAGAAAGGTGAAATCTTGTAGAGGTAATTGACCCCAGCTCTACCGATCTAGTGGAGATTTCGTTATAGACGAGCTATTGCCCGCGAGGAAAAGCATCGTGAGGAAACCTGGATTTATTCATATAAGTTTTAAATCGCCAACCAGTCTTGAGCAAGCGTGGTGATCAATGCTCATGCCTTCTCTGTATGAGAAGAGAGATATTCAGAATGAAAAGTTGCGTATGTCTTTCTTCAGGTCCTATACTCCGTATCTGTCAAATTTTATAACGATCGACTCAATGTTTTTTTTTGGCGTGAAAGGTTTAAGGCGGATCCCCAGTGGTCGCCCGCGAAATTAGAATTTTTCCATAAAAGATTTGTTCTTATGGAACAAATGTAACTCAGAGAGATGTAAGTATGTATGTTTTAGTCGCGAATCATATTGTGATCAACAACCTGACACTGACCTATTAATTGCAAAAAACGTAAGAGAATTTGAATTGCACGGGCTATCACTGCGGCCACATATAAGAGACAGACAGACAAGTTGCTATCACATTTATAATACCTAGTAGTATGGATTAGAATGGAAGTATGGATGTCTAAACATGCACTAAATACAACTAGTAAACTACTGGGACAGTTACATTTATAGCTATAGCTACAGCCCCGTATGACTACATACGTCGTAAACGGAGCCATCTAACGTAAATGAAATGGTCGACACTCTAGGAATTTTCCGTATGGAGGAAAACGTTTCAGTCTTCAGTTTGTCCTTACTCTCTAATTGTTCTGTCTTCGTATTACCATTCTTATGGTGTAGCATGATCGTAGTAAAGTTTGTTTAAAAACAGCAGCTACCTATTATGATCTTCCTAACTATGTTAATCGACAACAACGCTCAAAAAATATTAAGGACTACGAGTGTGATATTGAAGCTTTTGACAACCTGTAAAGACTGTCAGAGATAAGTTTTGGTATAGGTAAGTAATGAGCGGGCCAAACATGACACCTCAGAGATAACGTTAAACCATTAATCTAAGTATAATAATAGTCTAGTAATGACTTGATCGCCTCGATCATATCGGGTAACTTAGAAAAAAATCGAGAATGTATAGAGTAACATCCAACTAAACCAGTTCCTAGCGGGTAGAACCTGAATGAGACTGGCACAGGATCGGAGGAGGAATTGAGACAAGAAAATACAGGCCTATGAGCAGTGGGTGAAGTCGGGTTGATGATGAATCGAGCTCCATACTTCAACCGAGCTCTACCGTGGACCTTCCAAATCATAATTTAAAATTATTTCATAGCAATTATGATTCATTAATTTTATGACCTTGTTCTGTCATGCCTATGTACTAAATATGTATCGTATTAGATTTTTTAATGAAGTAGTTAATACTTTTTCTCGTGTTTTCAAATCAAGCCGCCAAACACGACAGTTTGTGTCAGGGGGTATCCTATGGAAACTTACTACTTACTACGTCTAAACTTACTACGTTTGTTTGGTATATTGGCGTGTGCTAGCTAACATATGGCTTATAATTTGAATTATGTTTTGTGTTGCGTAATGTAAATTATTTTGAATACTATTATATAGAATCTTTTTTTTTTGTTCTTCTAACTGAACAGACAGCTGTGCTGCTGGGGAGTTTGTTGCGCCACTTCTTCTTCCCAGCTAATGCACTAGGAAGTGGTGAAGGGTGGGCGTTTTGGGGGACTGTCTTATGTAATTTTGACGTTCGAAAAGTGCTGATTCTCAGCCTAGTTTGAATAAATGACTTTTGAATTTTGAATTTTACTGAATGGAATGGTGGTCAGTAGAGGAAATTCATGTTTATTTGTTCAGGTGTTGGACAACGATTGCAAAATAGATTATGAAAGCGTTGTCTGCCAATTAAAAATCAGGCTATTTTGGTACTTACACCGTTGGCAAACTAATCTTGATCGCTGCTCTTGGTAACTAGTAAGTTACATTTTAATGTTTTGACTTTAAAAAAACCGTGACCTTTTTTTAGTTTGTTTCTGCATTTCTTCTCAGGGATCCGTCAGCTCGGAGTCAGAAATGACGGACTATCTCAGTTTAGAAATATTGACATGTATAAGTGTTTTAAAGGATCTATTAACAGAAATAAAATAAAAATAAATAAATATCATATCGACATTTCATTTCTTCATTTTATTTTATTTCATTAGAGTCTGTGAAATTAATTGTTTGTCAAATTGACACACTACGACAATTTGCCGTGTTATAGCCATTTTATACAACTGTCAGAGAATGACAGTTGTGATTTAAATATACGGACAATTTGACTTCCCTGTCTTTACATCATATCTACTTATTAAACTCATTATTATTAAAAAAAAACCCGTTAGTTAAGATATCACTCAATAAACCACGGCTACGACGATAGAACGCTTGATGTTTACTATAATAACATTGACGAAAATAAAAATCCAGCCCAAAATATCCAGGAAGCTACTTTCATACGTAAGCACTAAAGCTCTGGCTATCGTACGCCTGTTTATCATCAACTGTATTGTCGATACTACAAATTATCTGATATCGGTCAGACAGTAAAGCTATCGATACATACTTAGGTAGTGTAATCTATTTTTATGTAGACAAACTGTTGTCATGATGTCATAAATTGTGAATTAGGTAATATGGATGTTTGAAAGGCTGGTCATTATAGTTGTTGAGGAAATGTTTATTTTTAAGTTCATTATAATTGTTGGTTTTAACATTTTTAATGTTGTATAGAATGTTGAACTGTCTATTGAGTCGTTAATTTAGATTCCTCTTCAGCTATGGTTAAGGTAGCAACTGCAGTTAGATCAGTACTTAATTATCTCCAAATATTGACCTAAACGAAAATGTTAAAACATTTGCAATGTCAACAATAAACACTACAATTATTGTTAACATAAGCAATTATTTACCACGACCAGCAGTGGGTTTTGGTAACATTGTGTCTTAGGAAACAGATAACCCTTACTTGGTGATGGGATGAGCTTAAAGCCTACAGACAGGATCGGTCCACAGTAGTTCAAGCCAGAGAGGTGTGGAAAGGAGAAAGGGAAGCTTTTGTTCTACATGGGCTAAAAATAAAAATAAATAATAACCCTTACACTGTTTGTCCACCGCACTACGTCAACGGGACGTCAACGAGAATCGAGATTATTCGAACCGAAGTTGACGTCCCGGTGGTGGACCCGCGGCCATAATTAATTGAAAAGAAAGAAAATACATTTATTTTGCACACAAAAAAAGCACACAACACAACATAATTTTAACACAAGTAAAAAGAAGAAATAAAAAAGGAAACAAATAATAATTTAACAGGAAAGTGTGCCTCGCGGCTGCGCCAAATAGGCCCAGTTCAGCGAAAATGCCAGACAACTATGACGCTGGTTTTAATGTATGTATGTGTGACGAGAGAATAGATATTAATGTATGTATCGCTAATTCGGCACCGTCATCTCGTTCTCGTTGACGACCCGTAACGTGGCGGTGGACAAACGGCCTTACTCTGTTATGCATTTAGCAAAAAAAAAGGAAGAAGTTGATGATATTGATTGATAGACTAGTGATTCTATTCATCAAGTTCTATGATACTTGCGATTTATCAATCGTTACACCTCATCGACGATTTAGGGACCGAATGGCCTTTACACCCGAATTATTATTTAGAATGTACTATCACGCGATACTCAATCTTTATAGGAAAGGTACCTATAAACTGTAGTATGGGTGCGTCTAATTGCCCTTATACATTAACGTTAGATGTATTGCTACATCCTGTATCCATCACTTTATGGGCCTCAAGAGTTCACAGGTGGCTGTTCTGTGCACTAGAAGGGACATTATTGCGTTTGGTGTATCATAAGATATAAAGCAATTTAAAAAAACTTATGGTTGTATACCCAGATTGTAAGGTTTTAATAGAAATAAGCTTGATCTATTCTTGATATTTATAATTATTTAGTAGTAGATCTAATTAATGAAAATTCATTGATTTAAAAGAGTGTCCGTGGCCGTTCTTCTCCATAGGAACCTACTACGCTTTGGAATGGGCAACTAGCTTCATCTTTCTGACTGACCGACAAACCGACCGAAATATAAAAAAGATAAAAGATTTGTATGTTTGTTTGTAATGAATAAACTCAAAAACTATTGGTCCTATTAAAAAAAAAACCCAGTAGAATGCTATATTATCACTGAGTAACATCCTAACTAATATTATTAATGCGAAAGTGAGTTTGTTACACTTTCACGCTAAAACGGCTGAACGGATTTGTATGAAATTTGGCACATGGGTAGATCATGACCTGGGTTAGAACATATGATACTTTTTATTCCGATATTCCTACGAGATCGAGACTTATGCTGGTGAAACCGCGGGGCGGGGGGCTAGTAGGCTATTAATTTATAAATATATCACGTGGGCGAAGCCGCTTGCGGAAGCTAGTTTTAAATAAATGCTTTGAGTTTGAGTTGAGTTTGACATTATTTCTTATATATATTCTCGATTATATTTCTGCCACCAGGTGTTCTCAATAAGGTTGCAAGATTCAGTGTCATTTCAAGCGCATTTGTAATTTTACCCCTGTCTTGTCAACAATGAGGGTCTACCCAAATAAACCAAATGAGGACAACTTTCACGTAAGTAGCTAGGCAGTAAAAATTAGGGTAACACGTATGACGTGTGTTGATAACACACGTCATACGTGTTACCCTAATTTTTGACACTATTTTATTGCCTAAAGGTTTTCAGTGTTCATTCATGTTTTATTTACATGAAATTAGATCAAGTAAAGCATAGCTTCGTAGCCATCTTTTATTATTTGAGGATAGAGAGGCCATAGTAACACGTCATTTGTCTGCCTTTTCCCAACTACGTTGGAGTCATCAATATTTTACATGGAGCGACTGCCTATCTCACCACCACAACCCAGTTACTGGGTATCACGATACCTTGGCAAGACTGGTTGCAGACTTTCGGGCTTCTGACTACCCGAAACGACTGTCAAACATCTACAAATGACAGCCGGAACCAACGGTTTAACATGCTTTCCGAGGCACGGGTAAGGGATGGTCACGCATCCACGGACTGAACTCGCCAAGCGTTGCTTAACCTCCGAGATCACACCCTAAGACTGTTATTACTTAGCTACGAGCCATGGTAAAGCGTATTCTGTAAAATTGTTTAATAGCTACCTATCACGGATATAGAGACTAAACCCTGTGACAGACAGACAGACGGCGTAGGCTAAGTAATAAGGTCGTGTTGGCAACTTTAGGTATACAGAACCCTAAAGCGACTATAAATTGAACTATAACCCTTACTCCAAATGTTACGTATTAAAAACCTAACTACCAACAAAAACCTAATTACCTACGTCATAGTAATAAATTCTTAAAACATGAGAATTTCCAAAAGATTCTTCAAAAGAAACAATTAAATAAAAGTTCCACTTTGATCGCCATGACAGCGTTTGTTTTGGCGGCAAAACTTATTTTCGGTGATGCTTTACGGCCATTGTCGATTGCGTACATTCAGACTTACTACCAAAGACTATGTACATAGAGCCTTGGGATTTGCGCATTTATGTGAGACACGCTGTTTTAGATTTCAGGCATTTTACAATTTCAGAGGGTCGCACTTTTCAGTTCAATTTCTAGACGCAGTAAAAAAACTCAGATTTAAAAAAAAAAAAAAAAAAAAATATTCTAATAAAAACAACAAGTAAAATACGCGCAACAGGCTTTAAAAGCTTTAATTACCTTTAATACATGAAATTCGATTTGCAAGTAAAGTCATGGCATTTTATAAAAATCTTTCTAAAATAGACTGCATACAGTACGACACAACTTAGATGTAACATCGAAAAAATTCGTAAAACCAATCACATCCGAACTGAGTGCGCCTTCAAAATCACCAATCTTTATTACTACTTTAAGCGAAAATGATCTTTACGCAAAGGCAATAACTTGTAAAGTCATTTAACCAAATACATTCATAATAGTGATGCGTAGATTTTGTCGATGCTACATCTAAGTTGTGGCATACTCTACCTACATGTTTTTTTCATTCTATCGATTTAAAAGTTGAGCGGAGAAGCTACGAAAAGCTCCTGAGAACAACTTAATCGATCCATTAGAGTCGGAACTAATTGGCTGTGACAGACGAACAGACAGACAGACACACGAGTGATCCTATAAGGGTTCCGGTTTTTCATTCGGACGTACGGAATCCTAAAAAGAGGTATATATATGCTACTCTTTCTTATCCTGGCGGTCTTACCTATGCTTACTAAGAACCAGTACATACATATATTATAATTAAGTACCTATCTGAGCGACCGAGCTCTGCTCGGGTGAAAATAGTGAAAACAAAATTTTCCCAGATATGAGACCTAGCTAGATTGATTTTTCGCCCCCGTAAACCCCTATATTGCAACTTTCATCGAAAACGTTAGAGCCGTTTTCGAGAACGTGATTACAAAATAAATATATGTATAGAAATATTGCTCATTTAGTAGCAGTACCTGGGTGATCGAGCTCTGCTCTGGTCAAAATAAAGAATGCTCATTTAATAGTATAGGAAAGTTCATACCAATTCCATGCTGCCATGATAGTAGGTACTTATTAATTCCATGCCGCCATGTCATTATTCTTGTTCCTAACTTTGGGCGACCGAGCTCTGCTCGGATGAAAATACGAAGAAAACGATTATTCCGTGATATGGGACCTAGCTAGATCGATTTTTCAACCCCTTAAACCCTCATATTGCAACTTTCATCGAAATCGTTAGAGCCGTTTTCGTGAACGTGGTGATATATATATGTTTGTAATCAAACATATATATACAAATATTGCTCGTATAATATTTTGGATATCACCATATCACCCATTTTGACAGTCTACTTTCTATCTTTTTGTCACTATGTGGCATCACCACACTTTCAGCCTCCAATCTGACCTTATAAACCACCCCACAAAAAGACACCCACCATCTATATTTATCAACTCGGCTCCATTAATAGCCCCGGCCTTGCCCCATAACCTTGATGACGTCACCGTGTCCCACCCCTAGTTAACTAAAAGCTTACGGCTAATGTAATGACGCTTGTTATGACCACCTCTAGCTAATGATGGTAGATGATTGAAGGTTGGGACCTTGAGGAGAAGGTTCTACCTGACATCTGATGCGAGGTTGTTGTGAGACACTTGAGTTTGATGAAGTATCTAGGTAGTTATCAATTTAATTTGTTACAGAGTTAATAATATCACAAGCCTTGTGCTATTTAAACCCCTTTGGGGAAACATTTTCAAAAAAAAAATCCTAGTGCTCACCTTTTATAGATGTTTAATGAACTCTTGTGCAAAATGTTAATCATGCTTCTTGAACCAGTGTGGGTTGTCTATCATTGAGTGAATTAATGAATTCAACATTTTTATTAACCGACTTCCGAAAAGGAGGAGGTTATATGTTCGACGCGTATGGATGTTTTTTTTTTTGGGTATGAAATGAAAGGGCTTGCCGAGAATAATTAGAAATAACTAAAAAGTTAAAATAAATTAAAAGCATTATTATACAATTTATATGATCATAAAAGCTTGTCGCGAGGTTTGCAAAAAACAAGCGCGCGACAAGCTTTTAAGATCATATAAATTATGTATACGTAATGAGGATATAAGTTGATAGTTAAAATTTTAAAAGAAAATTTTATTTTCTTCTTTTTAGAGCATTTAAATAAAAGCTTTTTTTTTTTAAAGGTTTTTAGTTCTAGGACATGCCGGTTTCCTCACGACGTTTTCCTTCACCTTTTTGAGAGCAGTGGTGGGCCACCACATTCTCTCACATTGTCATATTCTTCGTGAAATGGTAAAGGTATTACGAGAGGAGTTGATTAGATATTGGTCCCACCTGCTAGAGGTGTTAAATTTTTCTAAGAGGTATCTTTTTTAAATTAATAAAGTTAATAATCAACATTTCTTTGGTTGTTTACTTTTCAACAAATACAGACATACATAATATTTCAGCATTTCAAATTATAAGGTAGATTGTAGAGATACTTTTTTAATGTTGACCAACTTTATTTGTTTACCACCTGCACTAACAATAAACAATATTCTATTTTATAAGTTAGCGCCATCGCCAGTCTCTAATCAAACCGATCTGATATAAAATACCTAGCAACAGCCCTTAAATTATTTCTATAGATTCCCCATAGCAGCGAGCTGTCGCGCACGGGATTCCCAACCACCACACTACCATGGGTGGAAAATCCCATCGCCATCGATTGCGGTAATCATTACTTATGGTACGCTGGCGCCCCCTTCTGGATCGACCCGTTGGTGAGAGTGTTTAATGTATTTGAATATACCGTAAAGGAACATTGCCAAATTGCTATTTTAATAGTTCTACGTCTGTAGGTGCTTTTGCTTTTCATTTACACTATAAGTATAATGTCTTATATACAGGGTGGCTGGGACATCGACGCGAAAACTTTTACCATGGATTCAGTACATGTATAATAATCTAAACTAATATTTGATTTGTGTATGTTTGTTTGTAAGGAATAAACTCAAAAACGACTGGACCGATTTTTATCTAAAGTAATATTATAAAGAAAATAGATTTGATTTTTTGCATGTATGTTTCTTTGCGATGAACAAACTCAAAAACTACTGGACCGGTTTAAAAAAATCTTTCACCAGTAGTATGCTATATTATCAGTTTATCACTGAGTAACATAGGCTATAATTTATAAAGATGTCTCAGAAGCCGCTGCCGGAAGCTAGTAATGTTATGAAGCCGTATTTGTAAGTTAGGATGTAGGAGGTAATCTCCGAAACTTCTCATCCGATTTCAAAAATTCTCTCACTGATAGTAAGCTACACTATTGACTATTGACGAGTGTCATATTTATGGTATGATGGGCTTCCATGCGGACGAGATCGCGGTCTGAACGTAGCCTAGTGTATAGGTAAGGTTGAATTATAAAATAATCAGACTTTTAAAGGGCACCATTTTCCTTATCCATGTCATCACATATTGTAATAGTTAGTAACATCTAAACAATTACGCCACAGATCCATTCTCAGTTTAACTCCGGACAATATGGCGGCCACAACAGAATGGTTAAAAAGATTTACAATGAGAATAACAAAGAAATATAAACAGTTGCTGAATGATTGACAGTAGCGGTTGTAGGCTGCGTAGTATCAACGTTTATAACTTACATTTATGTACTTTTAAATGCGGATAACTGGGTAATTTTGTTTGTTGATGTTTGAAACGAAACTCACGAAATCAGAACCTTTGCGGCATAGTTGCTGGCAGCGGATTAGGAAAAACGCGTAGCTAACGATCCTCTATAAAAGATAAGGGTTAAAAAAAATAAAAAATATCATAAGCAGTTGTGAATTAAATTAGGACTTTACTTTTACAAGTATCCGTGTAGGTACACCTGAACATTACTAACTGATCGACTATTTGACAATTCAAAAGTGCCTCTAAATGGTTTAATTGAAATAAATGCTTTGAGTTTGTGTTTGCACAGGGTACTGCAGGTTTTCTTGTAGTCAATTAATTTAGGTGCCATTTAAATAATATAAAACTATACAATGAACTGAAATGGAATTTCATTTTTCAAAACTATTACAAGCGCCCTCTTTTTCGAGGGCTTAAAAAGGTAGTCGACATTTCTAATGTTAATAGAATTTTTCAATTACACAAACTCGCAGTAGCAGTATGAGAGGGAAATCGAGAATCCTGAAACCCTATCTATTACTAGAACCCAGGTACTAAAGATTACAAAACTAACGATCTCATTACGCACGGTTCGGTCTTGACCGAATTCTATATATAGCGCACGTAACAATCGCACGCACATAAAACGCGCAAAACGTATGTTTATATATGGGGCGCTTTGTTGAAAACACAAGTCTAATGTAATTATAAAATTAAACGGTTTGTTGATTCCTAATTTATAATACAGCTTGTTTTTATCACACACATTTTAATTACGTGTAACTCCAGCCAGCATATAAGATGAATAGCTTTGTCACAATCTGGCTTAAGTTTTTGATTATCTGACACTGATTTTACATACTTAAAATTGATTGATGTAAAATCGGCAACTTTGATCGTAGTTTCTAATAAATCATTTTCATGAAAATAAACTCGAATGAAGAATGAAAACACAGATTTTCGTCAGTTGCGATAATTGGTGGACATCGCATCTTATTGACACATTCATAAATGTACGGTCAGGGAAATTAATTATTTATCAAATTAACCACTGTCAATTTCCCGTGTTATAAACATTTCGTGCTACTGTCAAAAAATTACTGACAGTTGTGATTTGAATCGAACAATTTAACTTAGTAATCAATTTGATGAATTTGATAAAGTGGAAAAGGCTGGAGGAGGCCTTCATCCTCACATAAGGGGTTCTTGCATGCCTGTATGATAAATTATTTGAACCATTTTAGATTCCATTTTAGATATTTACAATGTAATATCAATTTAAATAATTTAAGCAGTATTTAATATTAAGTTCATTTACTACATTATTATGATATTTGTTTTTAAAAGTTCGTAATCAAATAAATAACAGTTAGTAAAACTTAAATGTAATTTGAAAATATATTAATACTTATATTTTATTTTTATAAATATTGAAATCTATAAAGCTTTGTAAATTAACTTTCTAAAATAAAGCATAAAATAATATACGAAATAAAGGGCTTTTTTATTTTATTTATTTATTTTCATCAATTTGATAAACTGCGCCACTGCTTCTTATTCAGAGAAGAAACAATCGTTGATCACTACACTTAATACTCAATATCTTTATTGCTTTACCATAATGTGTCGGTACTTAGGTGGTAAATATACAATTTAGATCATTATGGACCCTTTAGGGCACAGAAAAATGGTAGGAGAGAGGAAGCCATGTTTTAGGAGATCATTAAGTTGTCATTGTGGGAGCAAGTTTTAACTTACATTTATTCAAGTCATAAAAAAATAGAATACTAACATTTCGCTTATCAATTATTTATGTATTATTTTATCAGTAAAAATATACTTAAATATTTTAGATGATTTGTGACTCGCTCAGTGCTTGCGATTTCAAACTCATACAATGTAAGTTTATATTTCCGCACGATGTTTTTCTTAAACCGCAAAGTATTTACATGCGTCACCTACCCTCAAAATACACCTCTGTTTACCTGTAAGTCTGCTCACCCAGAAACCGTGACACTGCCGGTACAATCGAAACAAGGTTAATTACGGAGGCGAGCGACCAAATTAGACACAGACAGACAAACAGAACGCCTGGCGAAATGCACTGGAGCTTGTGGAAACGGTTTTCTAGATTGATAAAATTCATATATTATGAACTAGCTTTTGCCAGCGACTTCGCCTCCGTGAATGTTGCAAATTATCCCACAGGGACGGGAGAAAAAGTATCATGTCATGGTCTACACATGTACAAAATTTCATCCGAATCAGTTTTAGCGTGAAACAAACTGACTTTCGCATTATTAGAACAGTTATGATTAGGATTCAACACATTCTACTGGTCTGATTGCCTATGAGCTTTGAAAAGTTTCAGAATGCAACTGTCTTACGGCCAATATTTTTTTGCAGGTTGAATGACCTCTTCTCGTAGAGAAAAGGAAAAAGCTTTCTTACAGCAACCTGGTGATTGCGGAATATTTAGTACATGTTTCTTAACGATGGTTTTCTTTACATCAAGTTATGATTGAAAGATGCGAGTCTGTAACTTTTCTTTTTTTCACAAATACTAAACAATCTGCCTAGCCTTTTCCCAATTATTTTGGGGTCGGCTTCTATTCGACCCGGATACCAGTGAATATCAGTGTTTTACATGGAGCGACTGCCTATCTGACCTTCACACCCACACACCCAGTTACTGGGTAATACGATATCCCTTGTTAAGACTGGTTGTCAGACTCTCGGGCTTCTGACGACCCGTAACGACTGTCAAAGATTCACGAATGACAGCCGGGACCAACGGCTTAACGTGCTTTCTGAGGCACGGAGGAGTTTCGGGATGTAAAGATGGTCACCCATCCACGGACCAACCCTGGCAAGCGTAGCTTAACCGGATGGATTTGAAAGGTGCGGCTGTTATTACTAAGCCACGAGCTCCTCTCAACTATACTAAACAAGGCATAAAAATGCGGTCTTAAAGAAACCGAAAACAATACAGAAATAAAGCCTAAATAAAAATATTTTTCTCATTAAGGTGAAAATGAAAAATCATTTCTTCCAAGGTTGCCTTTGTATACGCAGGAGTCCCGCGCAATAATGTCGCGTGCGTAGGCGCAGGTTAACGAACCCGATCAGCTCCCGATATAAAGCGAAACTCGAAATGCGCTGAAAGTGTTATTGTGAACTGAAAATAACATATATTTCAGTAAAAAAATTAAGTTTTTAATTTATAAGATTAGTCGTTGAAGTTTTTATTTAGTGGAAACCGTTTGACCTATTATTTTTCCATTATTTTCATTCCAACTTATGAGGAAGCCGTGAAACTAGTTTTTACGTCATATAGTATTTCATTTTATAAAACTCACTTCTAAATCCAAAGTTGTGGCTATTTTTGATGTCTTAGCTTATGGCAATGCTGCATAAAGACATATTGTTACCTTGTGAGTGTTCGTTTTTGTCTGTGCTTGTTATCCTGCCTGTATCCTTTTATGTATCTATTTTATGAGTTTAGTTACTTGAAAAAAACTTTTTTTTTATGGTAATGCACCTCAACGACTTACTCGCTAAACATACACATACAAAAATCACATACAGTTTTAGGTATTGTGAATTCATCACTTACAGAAGTGCACACACAGCACTTAGGACGATTTAGTTATCGTTAGTTGATTTAGTTACAAAATAAAAAGAAACAACACATATGTTCACAAATACGATGGAAAGTACAGAAATATTTAATTAAATAACAAAAAAGACTTAAAAAGAAGGAAATGAAAGTGTATACAATTTTATTAATGGGCGGCTTGTGTCGCACAGAGGTCTTGAGACTCCGAGCTGGTTAAAAGTCTCGTACGGAATTGACGAAAAGGGTTAGAGAATATGTCGATACTATTGGTTCGAGTAGCGATTTTATTATAATTTCCCATCACACTGTTCATGAGTGCGGTACTGCCAAGGTAAGTACGACTTGCAGTTGTGGCAAAGATAATGGTCTCGCGACCAGATCGAATAGTTTTCTGTCCAGGATTTAGAGTTCGTTGAGCGAGATAAAAAGTAGTCCTCACACACCATTATATGCCAAAAAATTAAAATATGCAAATTGACAGACATTTGTGAATAAGACGCAAACTATATGTAGGTATTTGTATTTTTTAGAATCGTGCCAGTAAACAAATAAAAGAAAACCATCATTTAGAAGAATTCAAGAATATCAGCTGTCTATATACCGAGAGACAACGAAACAGTAACAGGACCAAATTATATACCTTAAACAAATGTAACAATTTGTAGCATCATATCCGTAAACACGTCCACTAAATCAGTTTCATTGCAAAACAGAAAATCTTTTCATCAATAAAACATCAAACAAATCGAATAGTAACTAATGCACAGCCAGACTGGTCAACCTCAAAAGCCGAAGATATCGCAGACATAAACAAAAGACGAATTTGTGAGACGGGTTTTATTAGACATTGTTTATCAATATGACGATAGTCTCGCGTCTGCCCCGCCTTGATGGACTTCTTATGTGTATTGGTATTTGGCAGGAATTATTGGAAAATCAGTTAGGTTGATTGCAAATTTACTGAAATCCATGCTGTGTACCTATTTGATGATATTTATTTATTTATTAAAACTTTATGCACAAGTAAAAATAAAATACCGTACAAAGGCGGACTTAATGCCTGAGGCATTTTCTACCTTAGGGTGGTGCAGAGACAAAACATAACAGGTGCAACAAAAGGGATTGGCAACACGAAATTAACTATAAAATACAAGAATAAATACATACATATATACATACATATACATAGTATAAACAGAAAAACTTTGTCAGGAGAAATAACGATCGGTAGAGGAGAAACAACGATCAGTAGAGGAGAAAACGAAATATGATAATGATATGCGTTCCTATAAATGTCTGCTATGCCCAGTGCTACTAATGTAACGAACTTTCTTGGGAAAATATCACCACTCGTAACAAATTAGCACATAGTAATGTCAGAAATGACTCTGTTCCCCATCCTGTAGATAACACCATTTATCCTTTCATCATTACTTCACAGCCGGACTTCATCTACTGACAGCTACTGCTGGAAATAGGCCAGACTTTGCATTCTTCTTCTTCTACTCTGGTGGTGGTCCTTCTACTAACCTGGTGTCAGAGTTTTAAAGCCGCCCATGGGCTTCGCTTCACATGCCGTCGAGAAATATCGCTCAGGCATGCCGGTTTCCTCACGATGTTTTCCTTCCCCGTTTTTGAAGCAAATGATAATTATACAATAGGCACATGAATCCGAAAAGTCAGAGGTGCGTGCCTTGAGTTCGAACTCGAGACCTATGACTTGGCAGTCCGACGGTCACACCACTAGGGTATCACTTCTATAGAATTTGCATTTATCTCTGAAAATATAAAATACAATAGACGACGTATATTTAGTAACTTAATCCGATTAACTGTTCTTAAAGAGTTAAGAACAGAAGAGAGTTGGAAAGTTGTCGGGCGAAGTGGCTCACACTGTTCTCGACGCTTGACGTGGCAACACGTCATGTCCGAGTTAGCAACAAGTCTATCGTCATCCTGAGGATGCCTCGTTGAGAGGTGAAACACGTGTCGATTTCTTACAGGGTTCTTTATGACTCTTTATGAACAGTTAAGCGGATTAGGATACTAAATATACGTCGTCTTTTGTATTTTATAATGGATTTCCGCAAATTTACGCCTGAGTCAATTAACTATGTATATCTGATTATGTTTTATTAATTTATTTATTAATTCCGGACAACAATATGGTCCAATTTGTAAGTAAAATACCTTATCAATAGTGTTAAATTACATAAAACAAGAATAACAACTATAATATACTATAAGACTAACAACGGTGACTGCGGCAGGATGTGCAGAGAACGATAAAGCAAGGAATATGCTACCTGACCATTCTCCGCACATAGTGCCTCAGTAAAGGGGAGGCTCTCCACCACTGTTTTCAGGATGCTATTGTCACTGACCCGCATTCTACGCATCAGTGATGCGACTTTTTGCGGATCGGTATCATATATACCCATTCAATGGATTTTAACCTGCCATAACCTTTTGTTTTGGCTTTGTCGTAGTCGGGTAATTTTTTTTTTTTTATGTGTCACCAAGCTCACTACATTACATCATCATCATCTCTATGCCCTGGTCCCATGTTACTTGTGGTCGCCGGAACACGGTTTCTTCTTCCACTCTCCCCCGTCAACCGCCACGCTATCATTCACTCCCTTCTCTTTCATATCATTCCTCACAAAATACATCCATCATTTCTTTGAACTTCCACTCCCTCTCTATCTATCAACACATATATACTCATTACTACTACTATTACTTTTACTTTTTATTGTATTTCACACTCCAATTTGTTTATTTTTTATTTTATTTATAATTCTGTATCTATCTTTCCGTGACATCACTGCGGGCCCTATCAGAATACCAGCGCTGCGACATTTAAAAAATAAATGTCGCAGCGCTGGTATTCTGATAGGGCCCGCAGTGATGTCTGCATTATGCTGAGATAGGAGCGTTTTGGCCTCGTACAGGACTGCATTCGTTTTTAATTTTACTTTGTTTTTTTAAAGTTTTTTCTTTTTTATTTATGCTTAGTGTGTTTTTAGTTTAATTTGTGATTTCCTGTGCGAGTCTCAATAAATACTTGTTCTTTCTTTCTTTCTTTCATTAGACACGTTTTCAGTGTTTTATCTCTCTTTTCAATTTTACAAAATTTTACTTCTATATTACTTTTAAAAATAGTTATGGCTTATAACACTTCATAGCCAGGTCCCCTGCTGCGTAGGTATAGAAAACCCGACGCTAATGGGTTCAATCGATGCCTCGTCTAGCCAACGACGTAGTGCGTCTGGACCGGGAAACTAATATCCGAGCCATTTCATTTTCCCCTCATCGCATAGTTTTTTCATAACAACTGTTCCAGATTATGCAAACAGATGTATGATAGGAAATGGAATGCAAAAGCCCATGGTGACAAAGGTGCGGCTAGAAGTTAGACGCAGGCGGTAAACGAATTTATAGGAATGTCGAATGACCAAACACGCAGATATTCTTTTTTGCGTGGTTAGTGACTAACATGGTGCCAGAGTTTTAAAGCCGCCCATGGGCCTCTGACTTGGCTTCACATGCGGTCGAGAAATATCTCTCAGGCATGTCGGTTTCCTCACGATGTTTTCCTTCATCGTTTTTGAAGCAAGTGATACATATATAATACGCACATGAATCCCAAAAAGACAGAGGTGCGTGCCTTAGGTTCGAACTCGAGACCTATGACTTGGCAGTCCACTAGGCTAACACGCAGATAAAAGATATTGATGTTCAAACTAACGAAACGGTATAATTAGTAATCTATTTACATATAAAAATAATTTCGTTCCTTATTAGCCATTTCATCATGACCCTGCCATTATTCCATTTAATATGCGGTCTGCGCAGCATTGTCCTCTTCAACAACTTCTCATTAAGTCGACATATCAGTATTCTCCCCTTTTCCAAGGCGTATGCCATACTGCCCCCATGCTTAGCAACATCAGCGATGAAGTAACTCCAGTCAAAATTATTTTTCACATATATTTTGAAAGAAAACTTCATGAACCTTGAAAGTACATAATATTCCTCCGCATTTTTAGCAAAACTAGTAAGACATAAAACTAATACTATAGTGATTGTTTTGGTCACTCACCGGCATAATGCAGAGCCGTCTCGAAGGGCGCCCTCTGCACTCGCTCCTTGCTCTCTGCCAACAAAGTATAAATACATGAGACTGTGTGCCAACAGCTGATCGTCAACACAACGCACCGATACTAGCGTGAGGTGAGCTACGGATAAGGAAAATTGTAGTTTTCATTTGGAAATATTATTCAATACGCTCAGAATCTAAGGCTCGCTTGACTTGTATGACAAATAACTACGTTAACAAGAAGACTGAAAGAAGTCATGCAAAGTACTAATATTATGTTTTCTTCATCGTCATGCAAGCAGCCCTAAATCTTTATGATGATTGTAATGGTTATGGGAAATAAGAAAAGTGGGTTGATAAATTTCGATGTAGACAACTAATTTCATTTAAGACGCAGATATATGCCTGTGACCTTAAGCTTGCGTGTTCTGTACTGAGCTCACGCAAGTTCAGCCAGTAATAGAACTCGCCCATCAAGGAGCGCTGTCCCAAGTTAGACGCATTATTAATTTATTATACATAAAACAAAGGTATTTTAATAAAACACGTATACTAAAATATTAATAATTAAATTTTCTTTAAAATAGTTAAGGTTTCAGAAAAATCTGCTTGATAAATTTTGCGAGATTCTTAGTTTTTTATTCGCGTTAGACATAACTTTACAAATTAATTTCATTATTTAATATAAACATAATCTAAAAATTCATAATTATTAAGTTATTAAGAAAATGCTCTCATTTAACATTACTCGTTTAGACGTGATCTTCAGAAAAGTCGGTTATCTTCGCCTTAACTACAAACGATTTTCCGCTCACAGTATATCTGTAAAACAGTTATGAAGTTATGTTCAACATTGAGTGCTGTCTTATTTTAAAGAGTTAGCTCATCAGCTTCTCTCCCAAAATGGGTTGTAAGAGTCCATGAATGGTCTTCAACAATTCACAAACGTAGCGAAACGCATTTATACCAAAACAAAGTCGTAGGTAAACAAAATAAAATATTATCACAGCGTTATCGGCTAGAACAGTAAATAAAACACGGCATAAACATATTTTTTCTTTCTAAAATGAAATATATAAACAAAACAGTACGTAAGTAGACGAAGAGTTATTTGTATATTTTACATAACATAAAATCATGCCTGAATCTACAAAGAGTTAGTCAGAGGTGTACGAGTATAGTGCACCCACATTTCGCCAGTTATGTTAAACTCCCATGTACTAGGGGCCGAGCCTATTGCCATCAACCAGGCACAAATCGAAACTACAGGCTGCTACTGAAAAATTTCCAGATGAAAAAACCCAAGACACTTTGCCCGACCTGGGAATCGAACCCAGGATCTCATGCTCAGCAGTAGCGCTAGCGACCACTTGAGCAACGAGGCAGTCTTTTTAATGTTTGTTAATTTTCAACAAAATAATTCACCAAGGGGTGATAGATTTCTAGCCAATCCTAACTATATCCTACTAATCCTACTAATATTATAAATGTGAAAGTTTGTATGTTTGGATGTTTGTAACGCTTTCACCCTAAAAGTGCTGAACGGATTTGGATGAAATTTGGCACATGAGTATGAAATTTGGCACATGAGTAGACCATGACCTGGAAATGGACATCAAAAATTTTTTATTCCGATATTCCCACGGGATCGAGACTTATGCGGGTAAAACCACGGGGTGCAGCTAGCCGCCTATACCTAAATCTAAATAAAATAGCCCACTACTTTCCAGTTAACTGTACGATTTTGTTCAATTCGTGAGAGTTCAAGAAACTCTCAAAAGTATATTTATAAATCGTGGCTTTTTCTCGACGGTAGAGAATTTCTTTTAAAAGTGCATAAATTATTTTCATGTAGAACTGGGAGAACTCTCCCAGTTCTTAGGGGATGGTCAGAAATGTTGTTAAATTGAACACTCTTTGTTTAGTTAAACAAAGAGTGTTCAATTTAACTAATTATTGAAAGATACCAAGCTGTTGCCGTTCACCACTGACCTTGATAATCATCTTTACCTTATTTTAATCAACCAACATATCTGACCATCCCCTAAGAACTGATACCTACCCGTCATCTGCATTCAATAAATTTTAATAATACCAGCCCATAAGGCGGACTGTCCGCTGGAACGGAGAGGAGAGCGGAGCGAACCTGTGCCAATATTAACAGACGGAATTGCATAAAATCTCCGCTCTGCTCCAGTGTACTTTGCAAACTAGTTTAAAAATTCCTACAAAGCCGGGAAGCGGACCGCGGATAATACTCGTCGCGTGAACACAGCCTAGCTCCGCACAGTCCGCAACTCCGCTCCGCACTACTTGGCTCCGCATCAATGAACAGACACAGTCCGCAACTCCGCTCCGCATTATTCCTTCGCTCCGCTCCGCTGCCTCGCTCCGCGACAATGGACAGGCAGCCCTGTCCCACTGCAGGGCAAAGGCCTCTTCTCATACAGAGAAGGCATCAAGGCATGAGCATTGATCACCACGCTTGCTCATTGGTTGGCGATTTCAGATTTATTTTAACAGTCCAGGTTTCCTCACATTTTTTTCCTTCACCGATATCAGTAATGTCCAAGATAAACTCAGAAAGTACATATGAATAGAAAATGTCACATTGGTACTTGAACCCACAACCTCGTGAATGGGAGGCGAGACCTTAATAACGCCTTCACGACAAAAAAAAATCTAACAATTCCCACAACATGAAATGGTGTTATTTTCGAAATCGGCGTCCCACATTGAACACATAGACGTAGGGACATTAAATTTAAAACGTATAAATAAAAAAATAGGTGCTTGACATAATTATGTATTGGCGATCGCAGCGATTGTTTTAGAGTAATTAAGCACTTTTCCTGGATGGATGTGGATGTGACGCAAATTTTCCCGCAAATTGTTCTTTTCGTGTATTTGTTCTTTCTTTGCGTCATGTTTGCCGCAAATAAACGCTCTGTTATATTAATTTATATCTATTAATTTCTGCCAGGCAGAATAAGACGTCGTCGCTTATTAATTAGAAATATTGGAAGAACTTTAGAAGCCACTCAAGTCACAAATTCTTAGGTAGGTATTAAATTGCTTAATATTGTGAAACAATAGTAACATGCTGTTAATTAGTAACATGTTTACATATTATTTCCAATATAAGTCTCGGTTAAAAGTCAATAGCAATCTATTTGCGTATCCTTTTTCCAACTATGTTGGGGTCGGCTTCCAGTTTAGCTGGATGCAGGTGAATAACAGTATTTTACATGGAGCGACTGCCTATCTGACATCCACAACCCAGTTACTGGGTAACAAGATACACCTTGGCAAGACTGATTGTCAGACATTCGGGGTTTTCACTACACGTAACGACTGTCAAAGATCCACGAATGACAGCTGGGACCAACCGCTTAACGTGCTTACCAAGGCACAGAGGGGTCAGGGTATGGTCACCCATCCACGGACCGGCCGCAGCCAACGTAGCTTAACTTAATCAAACGACCCGTGCGGCTATTATTATTTATTTATATACTATATATATATACTTATATATTATATATATATATACTTTATTGTACACCAGAAAATACATAGTTAATCATAAATTTAACACTACAAAACATACAATGGGCGGCCTTATCGCTTTCTGCGATCTCTTCCAGGCAACCTTGGAATGGACAGTGATTGCGTGGACATAAAAATGGGGTAGACATTGGTGCAAAATAATAATTATATAGATACAATATATTATAATAGATACATAGATAGATATATACAATATATGCCATATAATAGATACATAAAAAAATATGAGAATATTTTTAAAAGCAACGAAAATAAATGACGACTACAGATTATTACAGCTACAAGAACAAGATCAGAACAACAAGTAATGTTCCTTCACGAGTCTCTTAAATACTGGTAACGATTGCGCGCATTTTATTTGAACTGGCAATGCATTCCACAAACGAGCAGCCTGGACAGAAAAGGATTTGTCGAAGAAAGTTGTAGTATACATTGGCATTTTAAGCTTCAGGTTATTTGATGACCTCAAACATTTCGAATGGGAGTCGCAAAGATACTGGAAACGTTTCTTAAGATAGAGAGGAGCGGAAGGGGAGAATAGCTCGTTATACAAGAGGGAAAGAATATGAGCATTCCGGCGAAGGCGAATTGGTAACCACTTGAGCTTCACACGAAATTCGGAAACATGGTCATATTTACGTAAACCAAATATAAACCGTATACAAAACATTTTGAAGCCGCTCAAGTTTATCGAGTTGGTCTTGAGTAAGGTCAAGATAGCTGGCATCAGCATAATCAAGGATGGGTAGAAGAAGTGATTGTGCAAGCGCAATCTTGGTGGCAGTCGGTAGAAAATTACGCAGTCTCTTCAAAGATGCAGCGGATGCAAATAGCTTGCGGCTAACTTCCTGTAGCTGGGCAGTCCAAGAGAAGGTCTTGTCAATAAATATCCCCAAGTTTTTAACTTGTTGGCTGAAGGGAATAACAGAGTTGTGTAGTTGTGGGAAGAGTCGTCCAGTCAATCCTTGAGACCGTCCTAGAACTGCCAACCACAACAACCTGCGTCTTTATGGGATTGATCATAAGCCCATACCTCTTGCTCCAGTCGCATATACGAGCCAGATCGCGATTAATCACCAAGATAGCCTCGGACAGATTTCCAAGTGGAGCTCGTGAGTAAATTTGTAAATCATCTGCATAAAGATGGTAGGAAGAAATTAGAATTGGAAGAAATTATTATTATTACTTAGCCACGAGTCTCTCGGTTAAAAGTCAATAACCTTGCAATGAAAGTAGATACCTACCTACTTATTTAATGATATTATGTCACAGATAAATAAGTATTATTAAATCAGCTATTTGATAGTCAGTTTCCAGTTACTCAGATATGTTTGAAAATATGCGGTATATTTTAGTATTTAATAAGAAAACTCCCATCGATCCTGAGTTCCAGACAATCACGGATACTAATATCATTGCCGGACCAAAATCAAAATTCAAATGTCATTTATTTAAATTAGTCTGAAATTCACACTTTTCGAACTTCAAAATTACATTAGACAGTCCCCCAAAACGCCCGCAATGTTAAAGAGTAAAAATTAACCCAGTATTGAGCCTTGAGATACACCTAACTGAACTGTTAGCCCGGAAGATTGCACACCATTAACATCTACACATTGGAACCTATTATGTAAATAGGAATGTATTACTTTGAGAGCTTCGTTTTGCATACCATAATGACGTAGTTTATGCAAAAGTGTGTCATGGTGCACGCCATCAAAGGCTTTAGGAGAGATCACAGAAAACTCCAATAGCATTTTGCGAGCTCTTCCATGCGTTAAATATGTGTTTTAGCAGAGCAACACCCGCAAATTCTAGAACCTGTAACCTTTTTTAGCCTATAATTAGGTTGTTTGTCACCGACTCATCGTAACCCGCAGTCACTGACGTCAAGCGGTAGGTACTATCTTGAAAAGCGGTCTTTATCAATGACAATCAGCCTAGGTTGAGGGATGCGTCACTGAGACACATCCCTCAACCTAGGCTGATTTTCATTGATAAAGACTGCGTTCAATGAACTTTTTACAGTTTTTTTTTCTGTATTCTGGGGTAGATAACTCCAAGCTTTTAGTTAAAGTAATGATTATCTAATCATTTACAATACACAAACACTTTAATCATACATGATACATATATGGATATATCATTTTTTTTTTTTTTGAAAATTATCTTTAATTTTCGAATTCGGTGGCAAAAAACGAAAATTCTAAACCAATGACACCGACTTCCGATGTTTTTATTTTTCACTTTTTAGTTGTGGTACCTAGCCCACTCAAATTCGAATACCACTACCCTATGTAAATAACAGTGACAATAAGTTATTATAACATCATCCACATAGACTAAGTGCGAAAAATACGTATTGTTGAACTCAAAAACTACCCAAGCAAAGTTAATAAAATTCATATGGAACCACTGCGTAAGCCTCCTTCCTGTACCAAAATAAAAAGAGTTTTCAAAATTGGTCTACAATTATTGACAAAATACATTTAAAAAATATACAGACGAACATAGAAACTGGAAGTCAGTTAAAATAGAGTCGAACGCACAATGGTGGCAACACTATGCCCTTGAGCTGGCCTAACATGGCCTAAAATGACGCCCAGCTTATACTGGCTTAGTTACCACTGACGTACGGCCTACTACTGTACCTTCTTAATAAACTCATTATTAAACTTATATTGTTACGTAAGATCACGGTCGCTGCTAAGAAAAAAAAAGATAAGAACACAATAAAACTCAAGCAAGGAAATACTTAATTAGAAAACTATATTTTACGACTATTTGCAATTTTATAGTTACACAATAGGTTGTAGTTACTTGTGTTATAAAATAAACTGAAACCTTCACCGATGAAATAATGCTCTTAGAGAAATCTAGCTATAGATAGTGTTTTAAGGATATAAAATAAATTACCAAAATTATATAGGGAACTGCCAATCAACCCTTTTAAAACAATATTATTCGAATGGCTTATAGAAAAATAATTCTATTCTGTGAATGAGTACCTAAACTTTATGGACTCACACTGACATTTTACTATTAAAATTTGACAAATTATTGACATTCACATTGACATAATATAATAGCTTTAATGCTCAGCTTTAATGTATGTTCCAATTTTATTAACATAATTTCATTTATTTAATTCATGTAATTTTGCATGCTAGTTTTAGCGAATTGTTTTAGAAACTGTTAAATAACCCCACCAACTGTAATGTACCAATTCTTGCAAAAATAAATTTAATTTCATTTCGTCCACGAAGACGCGCCCCACTCTGCTCCGCTCCGTACTAAAGTACAGCATCATCATCATCATCATTTCAGCCGAAAGACGTCCACTGCTGGACATAGGCCTCCCCCAAATGGGGGGGTTTGCCATAATCGCCACCCTTGGCAGGCGGGTTGGCGATCGCAGTATGGTGTTAAAATGTATAGAGAACGCTGCTGCCCATTCTCTAGTAAGCTTACAGTACAGTAATCGCGGAGTGGGGCGTGTCTTCGTGGATGGCACTATATATAAATGAAAAAAAAATGTTTATTCTGTAAATAGGATATCGGAATCACTTTTACACGACATATAAAAAATATTAAAATATAAGCTAGGTGAGGTCGGTATACCTAAGTACCTACCTATACTATTTGTACAACTTATCTAAACAAATGATAGAACGATTTGTTCTTGGTACAAATCACGCGTTTGATTCCAACAGCCATGGGATAATCTAAAAATCTTAGATTCATTAATTTACTGTCAGACACCGAACAACCTAGCCGAGGAGCTCGTGGCTAAGTTACAACAGCCGCACTGGTCGATCCATCAGGTTAAGCTACGCTTGCCGGGGTTGGACAGTGGATGGGTGACCATCTTTACATACCGAGAATCCTCCGTGCCTCGGAGAGCACGTTAAGCCGTTGGTCCCGGCTGTCATTCATGAATCTTTGACAGTCGTTACGAGTCGTCAGAAGCCCGAAAGTCTGACACCAGTTTTACCAAGGGGTATCGTATTACCCAGTTACTGGGTTGTGGAGGTCAGATAGGCAGTCGCTCCATGTAAAATACTGGTATTCAGCTGCTTCCGGTTAGACTGAAAGCCGACCCCAACGTAGTTGGGAAAAGGCTAGGCAGATTGATTGACACCGAACAACCTAAACCGCTGGGTCTACAAGTACTGTATGACATTTTACACAAGAGTTCCTCTTCAAGCGAAATTGAGCACTAAGGAAGGATTTTAGAAAATTCATCCTCAGAACGAGTTAAATATCGGAGAAAAGTTTTTTTGGAAGTTTCATTCTTGAAGAAAGTTGGTACTTAGATTTCTATTTATAACTAGGTTAAGTTTATAGATGTACGAGGAACAGGGTGTAAAGTTCACTCATCCTTCATAGAAAAAGGAGGATCTTCCGACCAGATGGGTGTTGTATCTGGTGGGCAACTGCACGACGATTTCTGTCGCGACGTTGTATACGGATAGATGCCGCTCCAAGTTATTTGTTTCATCATTTTTTGAAAACTCGTCCCCAAAGGCACTTGAGAAGTTGCCGCCATTTTGAATCGGGCTCACGGCTTGTGTACTATAATACTCTTTATGCACTGCTATCACACCCTTTTTAAATAACGAACGTTTCAGACCACAGCATAAATACAATGGATTGCATATAGCAGAAATGTGTTGGCGGCCGGCAAAACCACTAACTCGCAATAAAAATAATAAAATTATCTTTGTTAGGTCAGAGTACCTAAAACAATGTATAATTCGCGGAAAGTTCATTTGTATTCTGTCTGAAATAGGTCCTGCAGACCTTATGTTATACCGAAAATCATAATTTACAAATCGCAGACAAAGACACAAGTACAACTACTACAAGTACAAGCCATACTTTTGTTTCATTCAGCATGGTTCATTGCTCACTACTACTGGCTAATGAAACAATGCCTTTCTTAACGCACATCTTATCAGTGCGCCAGTAATCGATGCTGTGAGTGTACGACGTACGTACTATAATAATGGCGGTGTTTCGTCTGAGACTACTCGTTGTATGTCATGTTTTATCTGGGGTGTTGCTAACCTGACTGGGTCATTATCAGAGAGGTGGCTTCCGTTATCAAATTCTGGGATGTTTGAGACACATTACCTTATCTACAGTCATTTTTAGGGTTCCGTACCTCAAAAGGAAAAACGGTTCCCTTATAGGATCACTCGTGTGTCTGTCTGTCGGTCTGGCTGGTTGGCTGTCCGTCTGTCACAGCCAATTTGTTAAGAATCTACTGAACCAATTTAGTTGAAATACGGTACATATTTTTTTTTTTCCCAGGTGACCCAAACACGGACGTATAAATTTTAAGATAAATACTTTTAAAGATACTTATTTAAGAAAATAAATGAAAATTTACCAACCCCTCCCCCCTCCTTATCTCTGAAACTACTAAGCCAACATTTTTGAAAAATATACAGACAATGGTTCTTTACTCACAGATTACAGGAAAACCTATAAGAAGTCTATGGTCCTAAAATAACATGGTAAATCTCTCAATATTGTGTGTACAAACTTACATTTGCAGTTAGAATGTATAAGAGAACTTGTTTTTCAACGACAATGTTAAGTTTGTTCTTGGGATATATTCATCCCAACTACGGAACCCTTTATTGTGCGTGGTCCAACACGCACTTGGGCGATTTTTTATTTAGACTGATTGTGTTTGATTTACAGACTGCAAGATTAACCTAGGTAAACAACTACTTACTGAAAAAATCAGAAAACTTTCCATATCCAAAATAAGGTAAAATATTGATTACCTACCAATATTACCATTCTGTCGTATTCATTGCAACTAATATATGAACCAATTCCTAAACCTTCAAGGATTACAAACGTGACGCAAAACATCGTTATCAATTTTATCATTAATCCCGACTTCACTAACAAGGCGCAGGTTCAAGTACCAAATCATCCCGCGCCATAAAGCTCTCATGAAACAAAACATAAATTAAAAACAAACCCGTTAATTAAAAAATGTTTGCACCCCAAAGTCAAATGTTTGTCCTGAGCGGCATCCGTTTAATCTTAAATTAATCCTGTGACAAACATATCAACACCAATCAACTTTAATTGTAATCTATCTACACTGCACTACTTGCACCACCAAGGAACAAAAAAAAACCAGCCTGAACCGGTCAAATCCAGATTTGGCCGGTTCAAAGTGGTTCCAACAAGATTGTGTGTGCGCGAATTGCTTTTATGTTTGATTGATTTATAAACAGATGATGATTGGTGATATCTGTTAATGATTAAATGTTGTCAGAATGAATTGGTATTTTCTGCCTGTTATGGGAAGTGATAATATTGCTGATAGGTCAATTAACAGACGGGAAAAAGTGCAATGTTGTTGAAGAGTTGCGTAAGACATACGATACAAATAAAACATTTTATAAAAAGTAATTTAAAAAATATACATATATCTGTAACAGAGTTTATTTAAGAGTAAATCTGGACATTCAGTCAATCAATAGCAACCCAGTACCCAACCCACCTCAGTACTGCACCAATTAATAATAATAATATAATATAATATAATATAATAAAAACGTTTATTCTCTCCACCACATAATGAACACTCAGTCAATCTGCCTAGCCTTTTCCCAACTATGTTGGGATCGGCTTCCAGTCTAACCGGATGCAGCTGTATACCAGTATTTTACATGGAGCGACTGCCTATCTGACCTCCACAACCCAGTAACTGGGTAATACGATACCCCTTGGTAAGACTGGTGTCAGACTTTCGGGCTTCTGACGACTCGTAACGACTGTCAAAGATCCACGAATGACAGCCGGGACCAACGGCTTAACGTGCTTTCCGAGGCACGGAGGACTCTCGGTATGTAAAGATGGTCACCCATCCACTGACCAACCCCGGCAAGCGTAGCTTAACCTGATGGATCGACCAATGCGGCTGTTGTTACTTAGCCACGAGCTCCTCCACGACATAATGAACACTCAGTACAGTACATAAAATGTGTATACAAAAATACATTGATGTTATGGAGACTGGAGCCTGTACTAGGAATACCTGTGTTACAGGTCTCCAGGCCTCCAAACTACCCGGACATGTCACAGTATACAAACATAATAACAGACGTTAATGTTGGGAAGAAAGATAAAAACAAATTTAAAACTAACAAGTGAGGTTAAATAAAAGCTTTAAATAAAACAATTAATTAATTAGATTAGACAGCAAAGTAGGGTGTGTGGGTGTGG
The DNA here is from genome assembly GCA_916701695.1 of Agrochola macilenta. Classification (NCBI taxonomy): domain Eukaryota; kingdom Metazoa; phylum Arthropoda; class Insecta; order Lepidoptera; family Noctuidae; genus Agrochola; species Agrochola macilenta. The sequence continues at coordinate 21,562,251 of OU753563.1, read as the reverse complement.
GTGTGTAGTGATTGTGACACTCCAAACTGGTCTCATCTAATGTCGTGTAGGAAGAACATGTCTAGCTGCTTTTTATGACATGACTTGTAAGAGTCTCTCGGTGGCTTCATAATCGTGACATTGAAGCCAATTTTTTACTTTATTTTTGCAGTTCAATTTGGATAGGGAGTAAATAGAAATTTCTTTATTAACTTTGTTGTAAAGGTAGTCTAGTCTCCTAGGAAGCAAAAGAATCTAAGGCTAAAACTGGTTTTGAAGGACCTTGATTTACAGACTGTGTGTTTGCGCCTCCTGTTAAGGATTTCGAAAGGATTGTATAGAAGTTGAGTGTGCCTTTGAATGATAGTACTTAAGATAAATAATTGGCGAACTGTTAGTACTTGCACTGCTAGTAAAGTTCTTTCGTTGGGAAAAGAAAGGGAAGGTTACGACTAACTTTAAGGACAGCTCTCTGTGCCCTCTCCAACTTAAGCAAAGATGTCTTTGGGGCTCCGCCCCATGCTGTTATGCAATATGATAGAATTGACTGAACTAGTGCGTAATATACGGTGTCAATAGTCTTAGTTTCCGCCACATGACGTACATTTTTGAAAACAAATATAAATTTTCGCGTTCTCGCTGTAAGTGCGTCTATGTGCGGTTGAAAACTAAGACCACTGTCAATCTGGATACCCAAATATTTGATAACATTCGTCTTTTTAAGAGCCGGACATGAGCAAGAATTGTTTTGCAGGAAGGAGCATGTGTGTGATGTTAATGAAAGATTTGAAGAAGAAGTGGCCGCAAAAAAACGTCCTTTATCTAAATGAACCATGTCCTACGACAATATCGTACTTATAGCATTAGCATAATCAACCTACGACGTTCCCACTGCTGGGACCTCCTCTCTGTGTAAGGGACTCATACACATAACACAATAGTTAGGTACATAAGTATAAAAAATAGTAAAATTAATTGCAATGCAGAAAACAAAGAAACAATTAATAAATCTTTCCACTTTGTCTAGCCAGAAACCGTAGCAAAAATGTATGATGCAGTAGGTTATGTTGCGTAATAACCTGCACAGTTCCGTGAAAAAAATATTGACAAGCAATGCACGAGCACTGATATACAAACATAAATGTAATATTATGATTTAGAAGAAGAATTTTGTGAAAATATACATATAAGTTAGTAAGTATTTGTATATTTTACGGGAAAATGGTTTTCAATAAGGCAGTTTTTAAAACTATTCTACTTATTGACTGTCTCGTTGATCTAGTCGCAAGCGCAACTGAAGACTGAGGTCTTGGGTTCAATCCCCTCGTTCGGGCAGTGTTCATGGGCTTTTCGATTATACAGTTCTCAGTTTCAGTCCTGAATCTGGTGAGTAGGACGCCTCCGAGAAAGCAGGTGCAGTGTATATGTCCTAACATAGGCTGATATGGTGATAAAAAATTCAAGCCCAGTTCTGTCTGCATAATACCAGTATTTAGAAAGATATCAGCTCGTATCGTGAGGCGGTCGAGTGGCCGCGTTATTAACTGATAAGTATGGGTCTACATACAGTGGCAATCACCTTGATACTGCCATCATTAACGCACTATTATGGTGTTACTTCCTTTTATACCAAAATCAAGGGTTTTCAATTAACCTAGGGGGATAAGCTGAACTACATAAATAATATTAATACCGGCCTTTCATTGTTTCACTGCAGGGCAAAGACTTCTGCGACAGAGAAGGCATGAGCATTGCTCACCACGCACGCCAAGTCAGAAGCCCATGACCGGCTTTTAAACTTTGATACCTCGGGGCCTACTCCCTAAGCGAAATCCGTAGTTTCGGTTTAGTCACTAACCAAACGAAAAGGAGAAAAGTACATACTTTTTGGATATTTATTTACCCCTGTGATTGAAAGACTAATTAATGGCAACTGATAGGCTGATTGTTGTTGGCAGTTGGTGGATGTCACATGTCTTCGATTTTTTTTGGTTCTAGGACATGACGGTTTCTTCACGATGTTTTCCTTCGCTGTTTGAAGAGCAGTGGTGATGAAATTGAATACCACCACAGTCAGCACCACAGCCTAAAGAAACCTCTTACAAATATCTAGGTGATTGCCATCGCATTGGTGATCCAAGCAACAAAGTTATGGACATTTATGTCTCTGTAAAATCTTTAGATTCTGAAATAATTTAAAGTGGCAGAAAATGGTTAAAAGAACTTTCTCAGATGAAATGTCATCAAAAGGAGCTTAACTAATGCGAAGCCATTTTGCTTACCTATCATAATATACTAAAAATCTATCTCCATTTACCGCCCGACCTTTCCATTATGTCAACCGGTGATTCAACTTTTTGTTTATAACATTTGGCGAGGGGTTACATCAACATTACCTATTTGTGTATTTGTTCGGTGTCGACGTTCGGGGCACTTTCAGATAGGCAGACGGTTAACGACACGGTTATTGATAGGTATTATGTTATAATTGAGTTATGAGGTCAGTAGACATCTGTGTTTTGGTTTCGTTTTAATCTGCAGTTTTGGGAATTCATATTTATCACGTGCAAGCTCATATTTTTTATTCATTATTGTCGGCACAATTACTACACTCGTGAGTGACATCTGTGTGAGATCTGTGTTTTATACCAAAAAACCATTTCAAACACTTCTCTACATAGTCCTCACCTCACATGATGTGACCAAGATTATGTCTGGACTTTCAAAGAGACTATGACCTCTGAGTTTGTTCCGGTATTTCTTGTTAGATTAGTCGTATAGGAAATACCGAACTCATCTAGTTTTCTTTTAATATTATTAAAATCCAAAAGTGTTTGTATAAACCTACTTACACAAAAAAAATATTCATAATTTACTACAAAAATTTTAAGACACACAATTTTACTATGGTCATCACACTTAGCAGATGAATTTGTGACCATACCTAAATGGGATTATCGATATACCTACCAAAGTATATTCTAGTATCACAAGTCATTGAACCAGCCCGTTGACGTCACTACATTATTCCCTTCATCACATTATCTACCTTTATAACTTCCTAGAATAAAAGCGATAATATATAATCAGTACATATTATAAAACAAAGTCCCGACGCATGTGTCTGTCTGAACGTGATAAACTCAAAAACTACGAGACGGATTTTCATACGGTTTTCACCAATGGACAGAGTGATTAATGAGGAATGTTTCGGTGTATAATTCATTAAAGTTTTGTGTACATTGGCTGTAATATGTCGATGATTGTTGAAGATGTCGGTAGTGCCCATGTTTCCGTGAGATAATTTCCGAACACCACACATGCGAAGCCGCGGGCAAAAGCTAGTTGGTAAAAGACTTAATAGATAAAATTCTATTAATTGCATAAAATAGTGCATTCTCACAAATTACTTGCAGTAGTCGGATAGGTGCGTAAATAACGAATAGAAACTTAATTGTTTAATTAAAAAGTTAACTTTAGATTAGTGTTTAATTAAATAGATAATACGTAGATATAAAATCAGAAGCGGGATACGTCTCTCGTTTCCCCACTTAACTAAAAAAAAAACTTACAGTAGGGCATCGAAGTGGCGATCAGTTTGGATGCCTACCACTGCATGAGATAATGAAACTTTGTGATACGAGTATTATTTACTGGCTTTCGCCCGCGTGGTGGTCATCTAAATTACCACAAATTTGGCGAATTTTAAACACTATTAATTCTATAACGATCGAAAAACTGACACCAGTAAATCAAGATGTCTACCGTCATTCTTAAAGACAACAACTCCTAGATCTAAAGGTCGGGTTCAAAGAACATCACCGTTCCAATCCATCAACAAATGAATCGCTAACAGAATGCTAAAGAAACTGTGCCGTCTGTTGGCACCTTTACTAGACGATAGCCGGCTGATACAGTCTATTTTTATACCCATTTCCGTAACAGCATGAAAACAATCAATTATAAGCTCCTAGCTCTCTACTCATCCTTTAATTTAATAATATTTTATACATTTAATTGTGATTTAATCAATATCAAAAATTCCTTTAAATTTTGTTTTCTTTATTGAAAAAGAAATATTAAATCATTAAAAATAATTATATCTGAATTTATTGAAAGATTTGTTCAAGATATATTAATAAAAAATATATATTAAACAATATATATAAAAAAATTGTTATTAAAGTTCGTTTTTTTTATTTATTATTACAATAAAAAAGGTTTTTAGTTCAATAGGCTGAGAAGGGATGTTAAAGATTCATGTGACTCTACTAGAGCGCTGAAATGACGTTATAATAATAATAATAATATCAGCCTGTTACTGTCCCACTGCAGGGCAAAGGCCTCTTCTCATACAGAGAAGGCACGAGCATTGATCACCACGCTTGCTCAAGACGGGTTGGTGATTTCAGACTTATATTAACTATATATCCAGGTTTCCTCACGGTGTTTTCCTTCACCGATGTCAGTAATGTCCAAGATAAACTCAGAAAGTACATATGAATTGAAAAAGTCACATTGGTACTTGCCCGGATTTGAACCCACAACCTCGTGCATGAGAGGCGAGGCCTATGAAATGACGTTAGCTCAAATAAAAAAAATCTATGGCAATATGCTGGTTCTGTTATTACCTAAGTAACTTATGTTTTTCTGTTTGTAATATTGCATAATGTAGCTATTTTAAGGACATATAAAAAAAAACCCAAAGCTAATGAGACAAAATGCAAAAATTTTGAAAATTTGTCAAATACACAGTCATTTGTAAACTGTTCTATAGTGTTACTGATTAAAGACTTTGTTAGGGTATTATAATATCATGTAGATTTGTAACGTAAGCGTCCGTAGAGAACAGCTTCGTACGGTATTTTACCAGGATAAGTTTTTTTTTTTTTGCTTAAAGGGGAAGCTCTTAGCCTTCATCTAACCTGATGGTACGTGATGATCAGGCCGAAGGTGAACCACAGAGGAACTAGCTATATTACCTCTAACTGACGAAAAACAGTATTGCTGTTAACATTGAGACAGGTGATCTAAACACTAGATCACAGAGGCGGTTGTTTTTAATCGTAGAACGATATCCCCAGAACATCTTTTTCGCAAGAAGCCTTTCTACCATTACACTTACGAGATATTAATTAGTCGCCACAGCTTTTAAAACTAATATCCGAACCCGATACATTTTAAACACAATTTAATATTTTCCGCTTGCTCGAGCCAACATTTCTTATAGCATGACCAACCTGTTGATATAATCACGTTATATTTTTACCCCAATCCCCAGAACAGCGTGAAAACAATCAATTAACAGGACGGTTCAATAAAGAAAGCGCTGCGGCGGCCATGACAGTGTCCTATCTATTTATAACTAACGACTAACAAGGAGGGTTCACACATGTTTATTTACTTGGATGATACTATGCTTTTGTACCCGTTGTTGGAAAATATAGGAATGTGTGTTTAGCTAAATTTGCGGAAAGTAGCCATTGTGGATGATTTGGTTATGGCTTGGGAATCGTGATTGAAAAAGATCCTGCGAGATCTCGAGGCTTTTTCCCATTTTCAATCTCATTGAAAGACAATCGCGTTCTTGAAATCCCGAAAAAAAGAGATCTTGCTTGATTGCCGGGCGAGATCTAAAATGGCCAATCTCGACACCAGACTTAGCACACGAGATCTCGAGTTGCCAATCTCGACTCAGGATTGCATTCCTTAGTTATGGCTCTGCTGTGGGATTACCTCTTGAATAAAGACTCCGTTTCAGTTCTTAATAAGTCAGGTGAGACAAGCAAGTAATGCTTGCTTGTCTCACCCGTAAGCAATTTAAAATTTAATTTAATTACTGAAAGTTCTTTTTGGAGATAACACATATAAACTAAGAAATAAAGAACAGGAGGATAGGAAAAGGCTTGTCTCTGCAACCTAGAATAATCTCCAAACTAAAGGCAAAGGGAGTCAAAAGATTACCCTAACAGTAGAAAACTAATTATATGTGTACAAAGCGTGGTAATTTAAGCATTTTCGCTAACAAACATTTACACTGCGATAAGTAAAATACCTTCTCATTTTATTATGTGATACTTAGTTTTCTAAAAATAAAAATTATTTATAAATTAAAATGTTAAAAAGGCTTTTTTAATTTTTATTTATAAAGATTTTTTATTTTATTTTTAAAGATATACTTTTAAGTAATGGTAGATCCATTAGTAAAAAGTACATCTTTTCTACTAAAAAAATATAATAAAAACACCTTAAAACCTTTCTTCAATTACACAATTAATTAATATAGAAGTACCAACTAACATGCATTTTACCTCCACGGCTCGGCACGGAGGGGCTAAATAATAACAGCCACACGAGTCGACCGAAGGTTAAGCTACGCTTGCCCCGGTTGGTTCCAGGATGGGTGACCAATTACATAACGAGACCATTCCGTGCCTCGGAAAGAACGTTGGTCCCGGCCGTCATTCATAGATCTTTGAGAGTCGTTACGGGTAGTCAGAAGCCCAAAAGTCTGTCAATCAGTCTTATACCAAGGGGTATCGTGTTACCCAGTAACTGGCTTGTGGAGGTCAGATACGTAGTCGGGTGCTGCATCGGGTTACGACTGAAAGCCGACGCTAACATAGTTGGTAAAAGGCTAGGCAGATTGATTGATTATAATGCATTCTTATAACTCATAAATACAATTGTTTACAAAATAAATTAAATACTTAAATTACTGCTAGGTTACGTCTATCAATTCATTGTTCAAAAATCAGAACCACAAAAGGCACATTCCCACGTAGGCAGGATGATTTCCTGTTTCAGTATAAATATTTGTATGATCTACTAATATGTATTTCCGATTCAAAATTTGTTTGTGTATGTTGGCACTGGATACAGGTAACCCTTTCTACGAAGCGTTTATTTAGAGTATCAATCTATCTTAAAGTGACGTCACTAAGAAACTATAAAGACTCAGGTGTGTGCTGGTTTGCGTCGATTGTTGTAGTAACTGATTGATTTGTGAGTATTTTATTGTTTTCATAAAAATTTTGTTCGAAGGGATCCCTTCGAACAAAATTTTTAATTTAATTTATTTTTTTGACCACAAATAATATATATTTACCATATGGACATTGTAAAAAACCACAGTATTTAATAAGGTATTAGAGGGGCAATTAAGTCCACATTGTGTACATTACTTGTTGCACAAAATTTTAAAAATAAATTCCCTTGTTTTAATAACGTTCACATCCTAATCTCTAAAACCTCTAAACCTACATTTTTAACACGTATTTAACATTGACTATCGCTATGATGAGACTGTGACTTGAATTGTAACGTTTTTATGTACAAGAATCGGCCTTTAGATACTGTGGTTGCGCGAATAGGCGATCGTCGCGTTCATATTGTGTCACTTTTTGTTCAGTGAACCTGAACGCGTGTTCGCGCCGCCAGAGGGCACTGTGGCGTCACGTATTGTGCATTCGTGAACGCACATTAGGCGTCTCCTGTATTAGTTTAGGTAAGTATTTATAAGTTAGTAAGGAACGCACCCCTGTTAAGTGGCAACACGAAACCACGATCCGGGGCGTTACCCATAGCAGAGCGTCCCTTGGTAGTAGCGTCGCTAACTTGCTTACCAAGCGTCCTAGCAGGACACAGATTTTAGATCATTGGTTTATTTTGTCCCTACTAGATTAATCAGTTACATGTGTACTAGTGTGCCTAGCTTTAAACTATGATAAGTGCGTGATAAATATACATATATATATTAAGTACAAGTTGGAGTTTCACGTGCGCTCACAATTTCAACTTCACCTCCAATACGTATAAAAGGAGACAGGTGGAATACCCTTCACCTACGTCCCCAAAGCACTTTCCGATTTTCCGAAAAAAAAGAGACATATGAGTTATGACCGAGACGATCGCGTATTCGCGAGACTGTCGCTTTTAAATAGTACGTGGCCTTACAGGCTGAACAAATTGTTCTATGTCATAATGAAATTTTTTGCATACAAATACAACATGCTTTTACCGAATGTTTGCAGACAAAAGGGATCGATGACTGAACTGTCGACTGCAAACGGATATAATGTTCAATGCAGTGACGAAAGTCTGGTGTCAAAGTGATAAGCTGTTTTCGAGCCAAGAAGTAGAAGGCAAACAAAATTTATTTTTATTTTCTTACAACATATTATAAATAATTGTTACATGTTTACCTAATTCAATCATGTGATTCATAGCAATCATAGTGCATAACAATTTTTTTTTCTTGTTGCTTTAGGCAATTTACTTGTTTATGTTTCCATGAATTTACATAGAGTTTAGAACCTTTTATAGAGGATTCATAACACACAACACAACAAAACTTTATCTCCACCCCGATAAAGTTTTGTATGCAACTGTACATAATTGGGTATTAAAACACTCATGTGATACTATTAACAAACCCACGTTAAACCCACGTTCGTGTTTTAACACCCCATAATATACAACAGTTGTATTTTGCTTAATTTCATTCTCGTTTTACTGCTTTCTTGTGAAACATACACATGTTAAAAAAAAAATGTTGTCTGTAAAATCGGCTTACGGACGATAGTTTAACGTGACAACGTCATAACAAAACATTCCCTTCCCTCGCTCCGATCGTTACAATGAGCGTAACGGGACAATAAGCGTAACGGGACACTTCTTCGTGCGTGCAGCCGGCGTTCATCGATTTATTAGACGTTGTCACGCCAAAAATACTTATATCTGCTAAACAAAATCCGAAAGTTTTCTCTCTGTATATCGCAATCTTAAAATTTCAATGTCATCCATGATTTCCAATGTCAATGTCAAGTTTGATGTATCTGTACCTTACCTTTTTTTTTATGTCGGTCAATTCTGTAAAAATGTCACCGTGGAAACTGAGTGAGCTGTCATTGATGCTAGGGATTGACAGATGTCTCGCTGATGGTGGCGCGTGTGTTGGATCATTTAGCTCCTTTCAAAATGGTTGAGCTGAATTGTGCTGATCCATGAGTCAGGTTCGTGAACGAGCGCCGTCAGTTGGAACTGATCATCTCTTAGCTGCCATGGCTTACTTAAATTTTTCTTTAATAAATTTTTTTTAATTTTTAATGGTTGCTTTAACTACATTGTTCTCACATGTATAATTTCAACATGAGTGATATAATGTAACCAATTTAAAAAAAAAAAAAATTGTTTTCTTGGAGTTTCTTGCCCGTTCTTCTCCATAGGAACCTACTACGCTTTGGAATGGGCAACTAGCTTCATATTTCTGACTGACCGACTCCTTGACAATTCAAAAGTGCCTGTAAATGGTTTAATTGAAATAAATTCTTTGATCTTTGAGTTTTTTTTTTTTAGTTTTACATATCAGTTCACTTCGAATAAGTTTTTGTGGTGAGGTGTTTTCAGAATTGATAGTTTGTTTTAACACACTCACTTCATATGATTTTACAACAATGTGAAAATTTTATTTACATTAAAACCTATCCCACTCATCCCATACGAAATGTAAGAGAAAAGATTTTTGCGATTTCTGACTTTTCTAGTAGTCAAACCTAAGTTGCTTTTATAGAGTATTTTGATCCTTATAAGAAACAGAATATACGGGGTGTCCGGGACATCGACGCGAAGCCGGTTACCATGGATTCAGTACATGTTTCTAAACCCCCCCCCCCGCGTTGTAATTTTTCGCCTTTTATTTAAAAAAGAAACAGCTGCTCCATACATTTTGACCGCGTAGGTATTGCACTTTTCTATGAAACAGCAGATTTTTTTTTTTAATAACCGACGAAAATTTCAACGCAGGGGGTTTCAGAATCATGTACTGAATCCATGGTAGCCGGCTTCGCGTCGATGTCCCTGCGACCCTGTATTTTAATTTAGTGAAAACTGCCCATTTTCTTGCCGTCTGTACATTTTTTTCAAAACTCTGAATGCAGATCAAAATGTCTCAATAAGTTAAATATAGTCTCCTGAGACCGTTTTCCAATACCTACAACGGTTCAGGTAGTTGACCTTACTGCCCCATCCCAAAAATCCAACCGTAAACCTCTGCTTAACCCTTGGGGATTAACTGGCGTAATGTTATGTTTAAATGTTTATAGAAAACAAAACACAGGGGTAACAATTTTACCATAGGAACATAAATCATAGTATACTTATACCTCATGGCCTTCAAGAAATACCATAACTGATCGTCACGCCATAAATTTTAATTTTCCCGTAACAAATCAATTCTAGAACATTAATTTATAACAGGGAAATAAAGTTAGGAAATAAGTTTTCCATCTTTAATAGGCATGCTTTATTTTATTAATAAGCTAGTTACGGGAAAGATTCATAGAATTAACTATTAACTTCTTGGAAGAATTGTAGCAAAGCATTTATTTCAATTAAACCATTTACAGGCACTTTTTAATTGTAAATTCTCGTAACCAGCGTGTGCGCAACTACGATCGAACAAGCTATTTGGTATACAGGCAGCTTACTTGTAACTACTTTTAAACAATGTTGTGAGGCGTCAATTCTTTTAGATGATAAGTAGGTAGATAGCTCCTTTGCAAAGACATAAACAGAGTCATAAAAAAAAAAAAAAGTAGATTTTTAGTAGTTAGTACGGAACTACGAGTACCCTACTAAAGATTTTGTTGGTCCATTTGATTTTAAAACGTCTTAGACTTGAGACAATTTTATAAAAATCTACTAGATTCACATAAGCATAAGCTGACCTCGCATTGTACGGAAATCCTAAACAATGCGAGATCAGCATAGACTGGAAATGTATAGCTTGATGTGTAGCCGTGTGTACCTTCTTAGTTGTTTTTTTACCAACTCTAAACTTTACTCTGTGTCTTTATATTTTCATACAGTAATATTGCCAAATTAATCAAAACGTATATATTTGACAGCAATTTTCGACGTTGCCAACTTTCAGAATAAACGCTGTTAATGTAATTAATAATTATTGTATTTAATAATATGCGTCCTTTTGTTTTTAATGTATAATTAATTTAATGACGTCTTATCTCTAGCTTTCATTAAAGGTTTCAACATACTGCAGAGCCGCTTTCTTGCTATCACAAAAGCACGTGCTTTTTAGCACAAAAGAGTTTGAGAGAGTGGTTAGTATCTTTTTATTCGTTCGAATGTACGTCAAATAAACTTTTACCAATTAACTAATCCGCCGTTAGACGTTCATATGCTTCAAAATATCACTTCAATCATTATTCAGAGGTGCAACTTTCATAATCACCACACTGGACAAATTGGTTGGTGATTGCAGTATTTTCTTCATAGTACACACGGCGACTCATCAAGCTATACATTTCCAGTTTATGATGATCTCGCATTGTATAGGATTTCCGTACAATGCGAGGTCAGCTTATACTGGAAAATTATAGCTTGATGTGTAGCCGTGCGTATCTAATCCATACCAACAAATATTATAAATACGAAAGTTATTCTGTCTGTTACCGTCTCGACTTAACGGCAGAACAGATTCCAATTAAATTCGCCACACAGGAAGACCAAGGACTAGGCTAGGACCTAGGATGCTTTTTTATCCTGGTAGTAGGTACGTCCTCGTCAGATAATTTCCGACCTCCACGCGAATGAAGCCGCGGGCAAAAGCTAGTATTCTATATCTATCTCAAACTCAAACTCAAAGCATTTATTTCAATTAAACCATTTACAGGCACTTTTGAATTGTCAAATAGTCGCGTCAGTTAGTCAGAAAGTTGAAGCTAGTTGCCCATTCCAAAACGTAGATCTTTATGGAGAAGAACGGGCAACAAACTCCAAGGACACTCTTTTAAAATGTAGAAAATTACAAAATCCTGGGTACATTATTCTTGTTCTTCTTCTATATGTGAGAACAATGCACAAAAAATAATCAAAACAATTCAAAATATAAGATTAAAAATAAGCCATGGCAGATAAGATATCCAGATATCCACCTCATACCTAACCCTATATAGACACTTGAGTAGGTTTCACTATACCCACGGATAGAGTTGGGGTGGTTTCTCTGCCTGGGTTACACCATGGGCCAAAAATACATATTTAATCAGCCATAATTATTATCAATTATCATCCATCAGAAACGAATAACATTTCTATTACGAATGTTCATAGTCTCCTAATGCTAACGTGCCAAAGGTTAATATTACTTGGATGTCTGCCCACCCTACCAGGAAAAAAACAGCCCTCGCGATACATAAACAACAAACAATGAGAGAATAAAATAATGAAGAAATTTAAAAATAATACATCGAATTGATGATAACGTTACGATAATTATAAATGTATCTTGTTTTTATTTTATTATTGTGTTAATTAAGACTTGAGGTAAACTTAACAATACAACTGCATCTTTAGAACATTTTGCAAGTATAGAAATAACTCTATTATGAAAATATCCAAAACTAGACACTATAATATTAGCTCGCCAGCGTCTTCGAGAACAAAACAAAATACCCTAGAACATTCTATACCTAACATAACTTATATTTTTAAATGAGTAAAAGATATATTATTTTGCAGTAATTCCGGAGGTTAAGCTCCACAAAATCACAACCAGTAGTAATTTTAATAACTGTACTTCGATAATTAATTTGTTTAAAAAAACTGGTAAGCAATCCATAGACGTAATATACGTATATATTGACATTTATAACTATTAAAACAAAAGACTATTACACTAAAAGATTGTTAAGGGAGTGTCCCTTAGACTCCATCAATTTACAAATCTATGACGTCAGACTTCTGCAGCCATTTTCAAGACATTTTGCCTGATCAATCTGATACTTAAGAAAAAAACAAAAGAACACCAAGTGTGCAATAAACATCAGAGGATGATGATATAAATATTTTCTTGTAAAAAAACACTGAACGGAAAATTTATATGAGGAAAATTACGCATCGTATTCGGAAAAAAATCGTAAAGCTAACGTACTACTTTGCTTTGCTCTTGAATTGATATAAATACCATAGTTAAGGCTTTAAATAATTATGACAAAAAAAAGTACTAAAAACCAAAACTCACCTCCGTGCTCCTCCATAATTAAAACTATCCACTAACACTAAGAAAAAGTTCCTAAAACTAATATCACACGAAACAAAAATCGTTTATCGACAAAATCACCGACTCCACCACTTATTGTTTGTATTGATCACCACTCTTGACAATTATCACCAGTTTTTGAATTTATCCCATTTGTTTGCGGGATATTTTAGTTTTTAGTACTGGATTTTTAATTTGACTCGCGTGCGGTAGTTCGGCGGCATTTGTTTGCGTGCGACTGTACTCTTCTGCGTTCAGGGCGGTACTGTGCACTGAACATTTGAACAAACTGTTCAGTGCTGAACGTGTTGAGAGACAGCGCAATCGAGTCAAGTTCAGAGTCGACTCCAAACTCCTGAAATTGATGCGCTTTTGTCGCAGTTTTTGAAGTTTTAAATTTATGTGTTGATTTTAAGTAGGGACCTACATATTTTATGTTTGTTATTCCAATTTTAATAATTGAATAATAAATGAGTTTACATGGGTCAAAGTCTGAATCAAGATTCTGGAACAAAAAAGAGCGAGGTTCAGATGCATAAGATCCATTATACTTGATTTTCTTCGAGGTCATACAGGGTGGACGCGAAGCCGGTGTTTTTTTTTTTAAATAACCAACGAAAAATTTATTCGCAGGGGTATTCTGAATCAAGTACTGAATCCATGGTAACCGGCTTCGCGTCGATGTCCCGGACACCCCGTATTTTTAATTGAATAACTTCTCAAAAATCTGCCTAGCCTTTTTTGGGATCGGCTTCTAGTCTTATTGGATGTAACTGAGTACCGGTACTTCACACGGAGCGGCTGCCTATCTTACCTCCACAACCCAGATACTGGCTAACACGATACCCTGTAGCTTGACACGTTATCAGACTTTTGGGCTTCTGACTACCCGTAACGACTGAATTGAATAACTGTTACTGTTACTGAAAATTCATAGGTAACCTGTTCCTAAAAGCCCAATCAAGCTTCAAAAACTTGGGGTAGGTGAGTCTTTCTTGGCAGTAAATCTACTGTTGTCCAAAATAACACAGTCAAACTTTAAACCAATTGAAATTGAATCTTGCTGTCTTTCAGAATTTTCCGCAGATTATGATGTCATTACTATGGAAACGATTTTGCTTAATTTCCATACTTTCTCTAGACGTTACACGTATCGCATAAACAAGACGACCTCAGCTCCTAATTATTATGCGACCTTCACCTACTTAGCAATCAGCTGATAATAAATACCTGCACTAATTTTCAGTACTGTCTGTTATGAGAAAATGGAAATGAAGCAGTTTTGTGACTTACTAAATAATTGACTGACGGCAGTGACATAGCACACTTTATATCTCTACAAAATCACAAACATATTTTATTTTATTTTTTTATAATAATATATGCACGTGTTACCATGGCGCTATAGAGAGAGGCAGAATTGTCGACATCGGCACTAATTGCCATCAAGAAAATCAGAAATAGCCATCAAGTAGTCTACGTCACAGAAATATTAATACTGTATAATTTCCATAAAGAGTATAGGAAGTGTTCTGTACGTGTACAGTATACATTAAGGTCGTATTTCATGTATCTTGACCCCTGAACATGTCAAAAAGAGCGTTGAAGTTTGTATGCAGAAAACGCTAGTAATAAAATAAACACTTTTACTATACTCGGCCTTCATAGCTTTTTCTAGACAACAAAACGTATGCAACATGACAACATCGAATGGAAAAGAAGAAGCTTTTTCACACATGAATACTTCTTTTATTCATTTTCACCTGTTGCAACCACAACATCCACTGAAAACAGAGCTTTGAACTCTTTGAAATGCTGGCAACTTGCCAAGCCATAACGTGGTAAGTAAATACTTAACCTTATCCTTAGTTGACCTTCTCAACTTGTTGCTTTAAGTATACCTAGTTATTTACCTATCAGCCTGTAAACTTTCACTGCTGAAAAGGGGTCTCTCATTAACTGCTACAATAAAAGTGTCAATACAAAATTTTTCCTACTTTTCCACATAATATAACATCACACTTGTAGTCCACAAAAGGATAGGCAGGGTAGAAGTATATAACTGGCAAATTTCACCAGTTGTGTCCCTAAAGTGTCATGTAGCGAACCTTTTTTCATCAACTGTGTCAAAGTCAAATCATTTATTTCAAATAGGCCTTTGTAAGGCACTTTTGAACTTCAAAATTTACAAAAAATTTAATTGATACTAGTCGCCCCTTCCAAAATGTACTAATCAAACTAGCAAACCTTGCTATAGTTTTCGTAAGGAGAAGAATGGGCAAGAAACTCCACCGATACTCTTTTAAAATGTTTTACAATATTTTGTATAGGTACATTAGTTATATAATTATATGTGAAGACGATTCGCCTAGGAAAAATTACTATACCACAATAGGTAAAAAGAATTAAAAATGAAGCAACGACAGATAAATTGTGCGCAAATTCAGACCCCAGGCTACTACTGAGAAATTGCTGGCGCATCCAGACTCCTCCATTCAGGCTAGAAACTCCTTACTGATCGATAACTTCACTACAGCTATCAGACGGATCGGTGATTAGATCATTTACAAAATGTAATTATTTCAGCAAATAGAGGGAGTCAGCTGCCCTACCCATAGTGAGTTAACGAAAAGCAATCTAATCTTATTAATTTCCCCTAACTACCAAACCATGATAACTATAACCGCTATCTTCCATCCCATAAACCTTGCTATAGGTTTCTATATCGGTGAACCACGTCCAAAGCGAAGGTCACACGACTGGTGCCTGGCGATGGCGGAGCGAGGGGGGGAGGGGAGACTAGAGTCAACAGTCACAGCTATGTCATCTGACCT
The DNA here is from genome assembly GCA_916701695.1 of Agrochola macilenta. Taxonomy (NCBI): domain Eukaryota; kingdom Metazoa; phylum Arthropoda; class Insecta; order Lepidoptera; family Noctuidae; genus Agrochola; species Agrochola macilenta. The sequence continues at coordinate 21,546,378 of OU753563.1, read as the reverse complement.
TACCACCCCCTGGGGTTGCTACATGAAGCATTTACCCTTCAAATGTGGGTTAAATAAATATGGAGAAAGAGTTGATAAACAAAATAAGTCCAGAAGTTTTAATTGCAACTGCAACGTTCTCATAGTTATTTTTTCAGGGGTGTCTAAATATTCCCCGTAGAGATGATATACATGAGAAGAGACCTAACATCATACTCGTAGTTTGCTTAGATTTCACACAAAATACATAACATGGGCTCTGAACAGACTCTAGCACCTATTAAAAGACAAGTTCCTTGTAAGAACTATATTGGATTCAAAAGAGGCTTTCAGCATCTTTGGCCTAGTTCCAACTTTTAAGGTGACGATAACCAATTTTTAATGATTTTATACCTACTGAAGATCACGTCAAAACAAGTAGTGTTAATGATTTGGAAAATACGTGTTAAATTAGAGCATTTTCTTAATAATAACTTATTATATGAATATTTTAGATTATATTGTAAAGTTATGTCTAACGCGGTAAAAAAATTGAGATTCACGCAAAATCTATCAAGTGTATTTTTCTTAAATCTTCACCATTTTAAAGAATATTTAATTATTGATCTTTTAGTATACGTGTTTTATTCAAATACTTTTTGTTTTATGTATAATAAAATAATGCGTCTAATTAGGGACAGCGCTCCTTGATGGGCGAGTCCTATTACTGGCTGGACGTACGACGCGTTGCGTGAGCTAAGTACAGAACACGCAAGCTTACCACTCAAGGTCACTGGCATATATCGAAGATGATACGATTTAATTTAAAATTAGTTGATGGGTAGCAAATGAATCTCAAATTCACCAATGGATGATGACCGATTGACGATGTTGGAGATGTTACATTGAAGCAATGTGGACAAACGTTAAAAAATAGCGGTTTATTTATTTTTGAACATATTTAAATTTATGTTCAACCTACATATTATGTAAACAAACTCACCGTGAAAAACAGGCTAAAAATGGATGCCTGTGAATGCTTTATTACCATTTGACCATTAATAAAAAAATTAAAAAAAACCACCGAATTCTACCAAGTCAGAGGTTATTTTGTACCACTCTTGGTCACCCCACCCCCCTGACATCCAACGTACATCCAAGTAGCAGCAACACGGGTCGATCCATCAGGTTAAGCTACGCTTGCCAGAATGGGTGACCATCTTTACATACGGAGACTCCTCCGTACCTCGGAAAGCACATTAAGCCGTTGATCCCGGCTGTCATTCGTGGATCTTTGACAGTCGTTACGGGTCGTCAGAAACCCGAAAGTCTGACAACCAGTCTTACCAAGGGGTATCATATTACCTAATTACTGGGTTGTGGAGGTCAGATAGGCAGATGCTCTATTTAATATGATATTATCTATCCCGATCCTAGGTTGGTCAGATCCAGCTTTTAATAGTTTGTCCTTTTCGATTGATTGATATTACATTAGATCACAAACTGGCGTATTTAAGTTTAGACACAGCTTAAGGGTGTAACATACACACAATTATAACCATTCTGAGAGTGGGCAACGTCGTAAATAGATGTCAAATATTTCGCGGTTTTGATTAATTTGGTAATACATATTACTGTATGGAAATATGAAATGTGGCTAATGAACTAAAATATTGATTACTATGTAAGTTCTAGATCAAAAAATAAAAATTTATGCGTGGTCATACATAAAAAAAAGATTAGGCGTCGACTTGAAAACCTCTTCCTTTTTTTTCCCCGGTAAAAAAAACCAAGAAATCTGTAAAACAACGCTATGTTAGCCTCAAAAACTGAAAAATTAGAACATTTAGTAGGTATTTATTACTTACTACTTTACTTACAATACAGGTGTTTATTACTTTATAATGATGTTCTTGGAAATTGGGAATGTATCGGGAAGACCTTTTACCAGCAGTGGGACAAGATAGGTTTATAAAATAAAAACAGTTGTTCTTGGAGATCAGATACATAGCTGGTCAAACATGAGCATAATCAGCCTACTACGAGTATAATGTGGCCACTGCTCGGACCCAGGCCTCCTCTCTGTGAGAGGGAGTGGGCTGTAATCTACCACGCGGACCCAGTGCGGGTTGGTAGATGTCCCATATATTTTTGGTTCCAGGACATACCGGTTTCCTCACTATGTTTTCCGAACGTTTCTTTTGAGAGCTATGAAGGCTGGCCAAAGATAAACAAAATTATTTACCTAATTGCTTACTTTTACTAATTGTCATCTTGAAGCTTATGACACTGCACATTCAGTGAAATTAAGTACACCATATGGATGACAAATAGGTAAATTTAAATTCAGTCAGTAATTCTTCCGCTCTAAATATAGTATCGGTTTGTTTGTTGACCATTTACAAAAACATGAAGACGGATGAACACACTTACTGTGTTTACTCATCTACTTTACACAATACTTACTGGTTATAGTTTTTTTACAATCACGATTTCTGATTTACGATACATTAAACAGTAACTCCTACTTATGTTACAAAATGTAAATATCACTACTTTGAAAAATGCTATCTACTTAAATAAAAATATTAAGTTAAGTAATCTTCTTCTTTTCGTGTGGTTAGTGACTTACCTGGTCTCAGAGTTTTAAAGCCGCCCATATGGGCCTCTGACTTGGCTTCACATGCCGTCGAAAAATATCTCTCAGACATGCCGGTTTCCTCACGATGTTTTCCTTCACCGTTTTTAAAGCAAGTGATAATTATACAATACGCACATGAATCCGAAAAGTCAGAGGTGCGTTCAAACTCGAGACCAATGACTTGGCAGTCCGACGGTCACACCACTAGGCTATCACTGCTGTATATAATAAAAATCTTAAATTCACTAACTATGAGACAGTCATAGTGTGATTGTTACTGAATACATAAATTGAATTGATCGCACAGCCTAAACCATGGGTCTAAAATCTCTCACGTGCTCACCTTAGTTATAAAAGGAACTCTTAAGCAAAAATTCTAATCTAAGGAAGGATTTATTTATGAAAATTCATCCCCTACGCATGTTCGTAATTTTTGCCGATGAATGACATCCGGTACACGGCTTGTCTAAAATAATTGTTCTCCAGTCGAATAGTAAGTTCGTAACTCACAATTCGAGATTTTGTCGCTTCAGCCAGTAAAAAAATGGTCGCCATAAGGTAAGGTTTTGAGCTAAGTACCTACTATAATAATATTTCCAAAATATACATACACTAACTGAGTTGTGTCACATAATTTTCCGAAATGAAAATTACCCTAACCCTATATAGGATGGCAGGGACATCGACGCGAAGTCTGACCATGGATTCAGTACATTATTCTGCACGTCCTTGCGTTGAAAATTTTCGTAGGTCATAAAAAAAAAATCTGCTGTTTCATAGAAAAGTGCAATACCTACGCGGTCAAAACGTATGGAACAGCAGTTTTTTTTTTTTAATAACCGACGAATATTTTTTTTTTCGTGTCGATGTCCCTGACACCCTGTTATACTTTCTAAAGGAAACTGGTCAGGGTCCTAGTTTAGACGTGAAATAGTCAAACTGTGATAAACAGACAGACTGATTCACTTTCAGATTTATAGGATAATGTATTGTCGATCAGTTGATCAAAGGGTCATAAAGTACTAACAAATAACAACCCATTGTTTCGACATAGCCATATCACCATGGCGTTATTAGTAAATGTCTTTAGCACTTTAGCATGCAGACGTCACTTCCAAAGGTATAAATAAATACTTATGAATTGCTGTGAGTACTCCGGTGTAATAAATTGATTATACAAGAATCGAACGTTTTAGGTAGGCCCTTCTGATACCTAATAAGATTTTCCTTGAATTTGTATATTTTTATATATGTATTGTATAATGTAGGTATATATTATTTTATATATAGTATTTACCTATTTTATTTATAATTCAATATGTTATCTTTTTAATATTATTTATGTATAAATTTTTATTATTATTATCTCCTCTCAATCCGAGCACCTGCCATCTTATCTCTTCACCACCCTTGGTTGACTGGTAGAGAATGGCTAAGGCATTAAGTCCCCGTTAGTACCTTATTGTGTGCGAGAAGTTTATTTTATCTTTTATCCGTTCCATAAATAATAAATCTGTTTTTAGCGGATTATAAGTCTTGTTACTGGTTGTTACAAGCAGACTATTAACAAGACTTATGTCCCACTAAAAACAGTTTTTATATAATTGATAACAGTTTAAGGCGCCTACTCACATTTTCTTAGCAACTTGTTTCGTACGATCTTACAGCCTTACATATTAGAATGTCTGAATCAAATGTGTGAGCAAATCCTACCTTACCGGATAAAGGGACCAACCCCCATTAATAAGCAGTATTTTGGGCTCAATGACCCTGACATTTCCCTTTTCTTGGAAAAAACCCATCGGGCAGAAAATAAAATATGTTTATTGTCACCATAACAAAAATACATAAAAAGTAGGCAACGATATCAAATCCGCTCCGATCCGCAAATCACATGCAAGTTTAAAGGAACAACATGCAGGAATGAAGCAGGAATGTATTGCAAGTAGGTATAATATGATTGTTCAAACATGTGTGGTGGTAGCGTCAGCAAAGTCAGCATGTGCGCGTCGCGTGGAACTAACAATCAACTTTGTTCGGCTTCTCTGTCACAAATGTCTATAGTGATTTGTTGTATGGTCAGCAGATTCAACATCAAGTAAAATTATTTAATTTATATTAACTCTGATTTTGAAGGTTCTTGTCTCATACAGAGCATGGACATTTTGTTTGCTTTTGCTGTGGGTGGGACAGTAATAGGCTGGTTTTATTTAATCATTGTTATATGATTAATGTAATGTCAAACAAACAAATGACTCAGAGGCAGGCGTTTTATTAATTACTTTAATTTTATTTATATTATTTAATTAATTAATTATTTTATATATCTTTATAGTGATTGGAAATTTGTACAACATAATAATATGATCTTAAATGGGTTGAAATAAATGATTTTTGAATTTGAATTTGGTTTTGTATCGTTTCTAAAGCCTTTCAGGTTTTGAGTCGACTTATAAAAAACATGCTAGTCTAGTATTTTCCTGGTTCTAACTAATCACATCAATAATACTAATCAATCATCAGTTACAGTTTCCATCTTCATATCCAAATCATTCACAGTTCATTTTGGGGCTCTCTAAAAACATATTCCTACACATTGGACTTGATTAAATATCTAAAGCCAATGGTTATAGTCACAATAACCATTGATAACTATTTTTTATTTTAGCTACCTACATTACTGATTTACCCAATGAGGTCAAAGAAGCTCCTGAGGTCTTATTTGTGACCAATAAAATAATTGGCGTTAATAAACTGTTTACTATAAAACTTATTTGCTATCCATACCATTGGACTTTACCCGCGAGTCCTAAGGTTGTCACTGCGATGTGTTTATTGAAGGGCGAAGTCCAAGGAGACCTCAACCCCTATCATTATGGTTTCACTATTTGATGGTAGTTCCATTCAATATCGTTTGCATTCGACTCTAAATATAGATTACTTGGGAACGTCGGCTTTTCATTTAGCTTACTAAAAGGTTTGCATTAAAATAATGATAATATTATGAACTGTGTGTCTCCATATTGCAACGACCACCACGCTAGTTTTAATTTAGTTGATTGCTGATCTCCAGCATCTAACCCGTCCTTGTTACCGCAGAGAAAAACACTCCTTTAGTAAGTTTGAGTAATTTAACCATCCGTATCGGAATCGATATCGCCGACACCTACGTGTTCATAAATATTGATAACGTATATATATCGTATGGGCCAAGATGCGTATCGATGCATCCCTACAATATAGTACCAAAAAATGTCTGACACAACGTCAGTCCTACATGTGTGATACATTAGACACGACATGTTTTTAACAAGTCTTTTAGATGATTTGTTGAAAAAAGTTTATGGGTATTAACGCGGGCTCACCCATTATCTTTAGACTCGGAAAGAGATGGGATAGACGATACAGACCAACGTTTTTACAGAAGCAAAGGACATTACAGCTGAAAATTAAGGGATGATGATATGGATGATATTCCAAATGAACTTTTCTTAATAGCACTAATGTACAGTACTCTTCCTGATATACTTAACTCCGTGCAATGTTATACGTTGACATTGTAGTGTATTAAAATAGGCGGTCATTGTCCGTTATCTGTAAGTAACGTAACTGTTGTTTGTTTGGTGCATTTGAGCAGCACGTGGCACAGAGTAAAGAAAACGTGGTTAAGTGTGTAGTAATGTACTTATCTGTATGATGTATGAAAGGCGATGATCGCCCGTTTTGGATAATAAGTCCTTAAGTTTTTTTTGGGCTTACAATGGCTTTATACATCCATCTATTTCTGTGGATATCACGGGAGGAGATGATGAAAGGGTAAGTTAAGTTATTATTCCGAGTATGCTGCCCCTGAAATTAAATTGTTTACAGTCACAAATCACCGAGAAACATCCAGACTTGATACAAATATCTGTATCTGAAGGTACATGCCTCACATATTTTTGTCGTGACGCGGGGATCGAGTCCACGACCCTGACTACAAAGTCAGTTCTGCAAAGATAAATGATGAAATTTTCATGTTCCTATGGCAAGATATTTTCGTGTTAAAATACTCAAATAATGAACAAATATTTTTAGACGGTCCCGTGGCATATTTTTGCCTAAGTTATTTACTTTCATCCCATTGATAATATTGTAACAACTTCATCCATAATGCCATACTGTAAAGTTACTTTCAGAAATAAAATATTTTGACATATTTGCTCCATAAAATTTTCATTTATAGTTTTACTCACGTAGGTAATATTTTTTCTGCGACCTTGGCAACTGTTCCTTTGTTATTAAGGTGGGTATGTAAAAAAATAATTACTAGACATTTTAGAGATGGGCACGGAACCCTCTCCACGTAAATTTATTTCATTACGGTTATTTACGTTTCATCACTTTGACACGATATTTAAATAATGCAAATGATTATTCCCATCAGACAGCAATATTTGCTCTTCACAAGATGTCAAGAATTAGCAGAGTCAATGTACCTAAGGCTTCTGCCATTTTGTAGTTAAATAGGTACACCAAATAGAATAAAAGAGTTCTAGATTATTTTAACCAATAAGGGTTGCTTCACACTTGTTCGGGTTGGCTCGAGTCGGCACAGCCAAAATCGAAAGTAATATGTTTTGCCGTCCGGCTGTACGGCAACCGTGCCGACCCTAACAAATGGGTAGCACGCCTAACAATGGGACGGTACTTATGTAAGGCTCACTAATTAAAGTATTTTTATCCATTGAGTTCAGTAACCTACTCCAGACATTTCAGCGAATGACTTCCAAAAATAGCATAATTGACGTCTACCAAACTTCCTTTTAAGATCTAAAAGGAAATAGCCATAAGAAATATATATTCGTTGTTGCTGTTATTATTTTCTCCTGTTAATGGCTGACTATTAATAAATTCATCCGACATTAATGAATACTTAAGTAACTGTACAAGCAAGATATGTATATTCGTGATGTTCAAACTTGAAGCAAACAGCGTGATAAGAAACATAGCGAGGTAAAACGTCTTCTAAGGAAACAATACAGGTGTTGGGCTATTAAGACTGCAGAGGAGTCAAGACTTTAACGAAAATGTTATAATCCTGTAGATATTTAAGGATACCTTGTAAATAGTTGACCTGGGTTAAGAGGCAGGCTAACCTGAACCAGAAATGAGGAGATTTACAGGAGAAACCAGGTAACTGTCATAGACTGAAGGATTGCCAATAAGTGGCACATTGCTAACAGAATGGTCTGGGCCAAGAGTCCTCAACTGGTTGTACCGAAGGTGCAGCGGCCGTCCCCACTAGGCGAACTGATGACCCTATGTAATATAACTGCAAATGCGACATATACGAGGGCTACACTGAAAGTTTTTAGAACGGGCCAGTTGTAAACGATATAATAAAAAAATCAGTTGAAATTTTGAAAATGGAACTTTTTGCCAATATTATTGTGTATGTATTTTATTCATTTGTCATTTGTTTACGATTTGGAGGCAAATTAAAAATTGTTTGTGTCACGTCAGCATGTATTTAACGCAATAAAAATTTCGTACAATGATTATTTATGACTTTCGATGTCATTTAAGTCAACAAGAAAGTTATGATAGACTTTGATTGGCCTTTCACGATGAAGCCCCATCTTGTGCCACTGTTTACAACTGGTTTAATGAGTTTCAACGTAGTCGCACTAATCTCACCGATGATCTGCGTGAGGGACGGCCTTCTACCCTTCTACGGCGACGACTGAAGATAACATCAGTGTTGTGCGGCGTATGATAGAGACTGACAAAAGAGTGACTTATCAGCATATTTGGACAAGCTTTAGGCATCGGTATGAGTCAAGTGCACAAAATCTTCCATGAACATTTAGCGGTCAGGAAGTTTTGTGCCCGGTGGATACCTCATAATTTGACAGAGGCCCAAAAACTCCGTCGTGTTGATTGGTGTCGTGAAATAGTTCAAAGATTTAACGGAGGTGACTCAAATGCTGTGTTCAACATACTTACGGGTGACGAAAGCTGGATTTATTGTTATGATCCTGAAACTCAAAGACGAGAGAGCCTGCTGTCTGGGTGTTTCCTTCCGAGGAGTTGCCAACTAAAGTGAAGAGAGGTCGAAGCGTGGGAAAAAAGATGGTGGCCTCGTTCTTCGGAAGGACAGGTCATTGCGCCACAATTGTTTTAGAGAATCGAAAAATTGTTACTGCAGAGTGGTACACTAACAATTGTTTGCCACTTGCCTTGGAAAAAGTTCGGGAGAAACGACCTCGCAGTAGGATCCTCCTTCACCACGATAACGCCTCGTAGCACACCGCCAAGCAAACAATCGACTACTTGGCGACGTCAGACGTCGAATTACTGGGACACCCGCCCTATGGCCAACCTCGCACCTTGCGATTTTTATTTATTTCCTAAAAATAAAAGAAAAACTTCGAGGAAAACGTTTTATGGACGCCGAGGAAGTAGTGGCTGCGTTTCAAAATGCCGTCGAAGAGACCCCTAAGGACGAGTGGGCAAAGTGCTTTTCTCAGTGGTTCCATCCGATGCAGCGATGTATTGATGTAAATGGACACTATTTTGAAAAGATATAAGAAAACTAACAACTTGCTAGTTTGTTCAATTTTGATTTTCTAAGTGTCGCCCTCGTATGTCAAAAAATTACAAAGTAGTCACATTTTCTCGACAGGTGCTGTTGAATAAAAGAAACTTGTAAGTAAAATTGTCGAATTGAAATAGGCCTTTGACGAAAGGCCGTCTTTCGGCTGAGATGTTAATGGTTTCCATCATTAACATCTCAGCCGAAAGACGGCCTTTCGTTTTTTGTTTGTGTGTTTTCGACGGTCTTTCCCTGACATACTAAACTTGAATTTCCCCAACGATCTGTTTCTGTCTGTTATATCTAGGTACTGTTGTTTGCTTACGATAAGTCAGACTCGTGTAGTGGCTGCTTCCACTTTCATTTTGTTTACATATTCCGACACTGTGACGTCATTAACGTGTCGTATTTTGCTCAGCATCACAGTTTTGAGCATTGGACTTACTTCACGTTCAGCATATAGGATGGAAACCATATCCTGGGGGGTAATTTCGTAATACTCATAAAATAGCAATTGATCGCAATGGGTTTGTTTTGACAGTTTAAGCCACAATCCTTGCGTTATTTACGTTGTAGAGCAGTCAAATTCAAACTGAAGCAATGGCTTTCAAAATTAAAGGCATAGCGATATTTTATTTCTCTCTATTTAAGAACCATGGTTAATCAGTACAGGGTCCTAAATCTTAGGCCAGTAGTATTTCAAAAAGGATTGCTAGCAAAGTTCGTTGCTTGACTCACAGCTCGCCAGATTTAACTGTTGAGCTCTTGTGGTATTGGCACCAATAATATCCCATTAAATCCGCCAACGAAAATGGCAATAATTCCTTCACAATTCAAGGGCTACCAAACTACAATCTATAAACCAATTATAAACATTCGAAGATAAAATCTAGTTTTATCGCCAAACATACATATTAACTAAGAAACTGTTAGCTTTACGAGATATACACTGCCACTATATTTGTAAAACACAAGGCACAAATCCTTTGCAAACTCTCGGAAACATAATATATAACACTATCATTTTAATATTACCTCATTCCTCCAAGAATGGTCTTTTGGAACAGTCATAATTTTAATATCTACCGACAATTGGACATACGGTATATTAAGATAGTCATTATTTAAAATAATCAATAAAAAACCAAAATGGTGACGGCGAAGAGTGAAGCGGAGGTGACGAGGGCAGCTGAAGAGATTCCTCATGATCATCTGTTCAAGGTGACAGGATTATCTTCCACGAATTTGGAGAAGTTGGCTCAAGGTATGTCTTGTTTATTTTGGGACTGGTGACGTCATCCAAATAATTCTGTGTTTTTGATGATAGTAGTAAATATGCGGTTAATTTTATTGGATTAGTACAAAATTAGTGCAGCAGTGTTTTGATTGCACAATTAATGCAATTAATAATGTTAGATGATCATTGACCCCTTTTTTTTTTTTTTTTTTTTCGGGGTGGAAAATCCTCATGGATGTCCTCCGCCCTGGGGCGGGCGGAGGGGTCTGTCAGACTCTTACTGACTAAAAACCACCCCGGTGTTCCAACTCACACCTACGCCGGGGGTCGCGGGAACTTGAAATCTTCCGCAACCCCCGGCTGGTGCCGGCCCGCCACTGCGGGCCTCCTCGCGGGTCAGGGGGGGGAGTGAGGTGTTTGACTCCCCCCGCGACGTCTCAGAGGGGCGCGCGTGGAACACTACGCGCCGCCACCTCGGGTCCTGATGTGTGGGGGGCGACGGACGTCCCCGAGTCCGTCACCCCTGGACCCATTTAGGGGGGCTGGAAGAGGGCGTTATCCGCCCTCCGCCGACGCCCGGTGCGCCTGCTGCGGGCCGGGTGAGTGGACGAGATCTCCCTCTCCCTTTCCGCAGCCTCCTTCTGCGAGACGACTGTCTCACAGTAGGAAACCACCGCGTCCCAGGACTCGCCGCCGCCGACCATCGCATTCACTACGGCCGGCAGCGACAAGTCACTGCCTACTTCTGAGATGAGGGCACGGCGCGGCTCCTCCCAAGCGGCACACTCTGCCAGCGTATGCCGCGCCGTGTCCTCCCGGCAGTCGACGCAGTGGTGACACCGGGCGTCCGGCTCCCTGTTTATGCGACACAGGTACTTCCCGAAGCAACCATGCCCCGAGAGCACCTGCGTCACCCGAAACGACAGGGAGCCGTGCCTCCTCCCGAGCCAGCGGTCGAGCACCGGCCGGACCGCCTCGACGATGTCGAAGCCGGCGGTAGGGCGTGAAAGCCTGTCCCGCCATTCCGCCACCAGGACCTCGCGAAGCTGAGACCGATGCAGCTCCATTTGTCGCTGCATCGGTCGCTCGCCCCGCGCCCTCGCTTCCTCGCGCCACCGATACGATGACGCGAGTACTTTCGCCTCTAGGTCCCAGGGCGGGGTCTAGGTCCCAGGGCGGGGATCATTGACCCCTACATTAACTTAAGGAAAAAGCTAATTAAGAGACATAATTAAAGCAAGAAAAGTTAGCTTTAGTGAGTGCTTCGTTGCTAAACGTATTTTGTGCTAGATTCCTGGGTCAAGCTAAGTGTTATTGGGTTTTTCCATCAGGAATTTCTTGGTAGTAAGCTGGAGTCAGGATATGTGCCCGTTTGATGCCTATATAGACTCTCCCTCTATTACATCATTATAACTTCCTAGCTTTTAGAGCAGAAGTGGTGATTTTAAATTATCCCACGAGACCGTTCTACTGGGATAAAAAGTATCCCAGATACTTAAGTCTACATATGTGCCCATCGAAATCTGTTTAGCCGTTATAGCATGAAAAATTTAATTACATTTAATGATGTATTTTCTCACCACAATATCCTTACAAAATAATAATAAAAAAGATTCCATTACATAGATTGATACAGATCAAGCTAATAAAAGTGTATTGAAAACAATATTGTCCACGTATGGGCTTAAAAAAATATATTGTGGGAGACTGGTGCCTAAGCTAAGCCGAGGTCTGTATTTCAGGCCACCAGATCTCCCCCAAATAAATACATAATTATGGTTGCCGAAAACTAAAACTAGACAATAATTTCCATTCTGCTTGTAGGAGGGAGTGTTCGTGTGGAGTGTTTAGGTGTGTAAGTATGTGGGTGCGTGAGTGTGTAGGTGTGTGACTGTGTGGCTCTGTGAGTGTGAGTGATGAAGAAGTTGGTGCATGTTAAACTGTTTGCTTAAAGACGGAATGCGTTGACTATTTTGGAATAGATAACAGACAGACAGACAAACCGACAAACACATACAGAGTTACTTTCGCAATTATAATTTTAGTATGGATAAGACATTAGCATTCCTGAAATAGAATCTGCAGTCGATTCAGAACAAATCTTTTTCAGGACTTTATTCTGTTACGCGCTGCATATCCTTCATCAATTGGAAACTCATTTGCAAAGACCTTCAGTGCCTCAAACTGCCACATAAATAGTGTCATAATATATTAAAACTAGCCAGCGGTAATAAACCTGAAGTGAGTGACATTTATTAGTTAAAGACGAAGAGACCAGGGGTACTGGCAGAGTTCCAAGCATTCGGGTTATAACCAGACCAGTTCGAGACGATTTTGTTTTGATCTTCACGTATATTTGGCTTAATTAAGCGCGAGATATTTTGTTTTTGTCTTGCAATAGTACTGAATTTTGCAGATGGGTTTTTCTATTGTTTGGCAAACAAAAGCAACCCAATGAAAAACTCATAGTTGGTGTCGTAAAAAGGTGAAAGAAATTTTGACTAGGGGAAATTTTCTTTATCCTAATTAATATAAATATTTTTTTTAAATCAATAATTAGAAAAAATATATATATTAATTATAAATGCGAAAGTGAGTTTGTTTATTTGTTTGTTTCGCTTTCACGCTAAAACAGCTGAACGGATTTGGACAAAATTTGTCACATGGGTAGACCATGAGCTGGGTTAAGACAAAAGATACTTTTTATCCCGATAGTACGTTCCCGTGGGATAATTTCCGACCTCCACGCGGGCGAAGCCGCGGGCAAAATCCTAACTAATATTATAAATGCGAAATTTTGTTTGTTACGCTTTCACGCTAAAACGGCTGAACGGATTTGGATGAAATTTGTCACATGGGTAGACCATGACCTTTTATAGGACATACGATACTATTTATACCGATATTCCTACGGGATCGAGACTTATACGGATGAAACCGCAGGGCTCAGCTTGTTGTCTATATAAAGTCTGCCAAGCATGGGAATGGGCTCAGGAGCTTCCTCTGCTTATAGCAGTATATTTTGTTGGAAGACCCTATGTATATCTGCCAAAAACATAATTGGGGGTAAAATAGCCTCCACGCATGTCGATGTCTTAAATGTAGGTATGTCCGGCGCTCCTTGGGCGACCAGCTCCATTACCTTGCATTTTTAACCAGGACGTATACTATTCTATACTTGAGCTTCTTGCTCAGTTTTATTTGGCACAAGGTAGTGGCTGGCGTAGGTAGGTACTCTACTGTACCAAAACATGACCGTAGAAATATCCTGCCTGTCAAAATCCTAATTTGAACTTTACAGTACTTGTTTGACTAAAAACGACTTCAACATTCTTCCAGAACCTGAACCTTCAGACTTTGAGGAGGCAATAGCTGCGACAGGCTACGGAAGGTTCAACATAGCCCTGATGCTGTGCACCATCCCAGCCTTCTGGAGCGCTGTCTCCGTTACCAGCTCCATCAGCTATATCTTCACGAGGGCCCAGTGTGATATGGGACTGAGTTTGTTGGACATGGGGACTATCACGGCCATGACTTATGGAGGTAAGTTCACCGATATAACTGACTCCACCAATCGCTTTGCGGAAATGTCAATAAGACTCATAGTAGTGTCTCCTACACCAAGATCTCAGCGAGATAGGGAGATATCATAGATTCTACTACCTGTAGAATCTATGATATCTCTCTATCTCGCTGAGATCACCAAGCCTTTGTCTAGGCATGGTGTTTTTAATAGGATAAACAGGTCACTAACCACTTTATGGAAACATGGTTACCGCCACAGACACCTACAACTCCAAAAGCTTCGTGACAAAATTGCCGAGTCTTTTAAATTGGGCGCACAAATACTCTTCTTAGTGGCAGCAATAGGTAGGGGTTGAAGTCTTCGACCCAAATGCGGCTATAGCCGGCTATAGCCGGCTTTAATACTGTTCAACATTTGGGTCATAACACTTCCGGAGGTGTGTCAGCGATGTGTCACTACGTTGAACAATTGTAATCACGACACACCTTCGTTACGAGTCGTAATAAATCTAATCTTAGTATTACAGTAATTACATTTAAATACACAAGAGGCTTTCACGTGATTTCTACAATAAAATGCGAAGTAGTGGCAGTAGAGAGAAAATATGCATGGATTTATTAAATAAGTATTATATGTCATTGAAGTAAGTGGTCACTAAAATGTCGCCTGTTGGTCATGTATGAAAGGTTGTCTGTAAAATATCGCTTTTAGCGATAAGACCGCCCATTGTGTCACCCTATGTAAAATGACTACATTTTTATCTGTATTTTTTATGGTGTACATAATAAAGAATATTCTATTCAATTCTATTCTATGAAAGATAGCGGATACTTCGCTGACTCTAAATAAATTGGAATCCAAATGTCCTGGGTATTAAATCCAAACATTTACATTTAAATATATCCCAAAAACTGCCTTATTAGGTATGTGTCTTTAAAAACACCTATCATGACCTATCACAATGATAAGCAGTCACTAACTGAATAGACAACACATCACCTTTTTTGTATATTTGTCGAATTTAAACAAATACCGTGAAATCGCTCGGCAAATATTTTGTTTTTACTAAAACAAAGAAATGTAACCAATAACATATTCCCATAAATCTTTCGTACACAAGATGGTGTGATTTGAAAGAAATAAATATGTGCAGTAAGATCATTCTTGTCAATCTTTGATAGCAACTAACATATACGTGTAGGCACCACGATTCCAAAATAAACCATAATAACATTATGCAAATAAAAAATTTAGAAATATTTTCTTATACAAGCCTCTTCTTTTATATCATTTTTATTTATTTATTTTCCTTCTTCCTCACACATTCTTTGCACATATAAAACACTTTAAAGAAAAACTTAAATAGAGATCTTCTCTCGATATGGCACAAAATAAATAATTCATGCAAACTTGTAGTTTTTTCCAGCGTACCTTCTGCACATCATTTTTCGTTCGGCTTGATAAACATCGTCTATGTTTATAGTTTTTTAAACAAACGCCGTGTGATGTGGCTATGTGCCGTGCATGGCTAATGTCATAACATACTTGCTTTTGGACAGATTTTGGTTGCGCGGGCGCACGAGAAAAACAGTTTATAATTATAACTTCCCAGACGTACTTCAGTTTTTCATTTCCGAACGAAATGAAAGGTTTTTTTTTATATTTCACCAGTTCTCTTGTTGAATTCCGTGTGATTATAAAAGAAAAGTATTCTCGTAGTCCATTAATTATATAATGAATCATTTTAATTGCCGAAAATTTATGACTTTCAACGACCTTCGCATACCAAATTCTCAAATAAATAAAGTATTTACTCGTATAGCAGCATAAGAGAGAGTGAAGAGCTATGACTGCATCATCTGCCTGGTCTTTTTCCAAATTTATTGGGGTCAGTTTTCAGTGTGGAAGCTACCAGTATGGTTTAAAGGCCAATTCGTGAAAACCTTTATTATTATAATTTCACGTCATCGTCAGTATTCGTCAGGTGACCTACTCTACCCAGTTAATTGAGACAACAACTCACAACAAACAAACATATCATCAACATTTCAATTCCTAGACATTATGTTCTGATAATAAATGTGTACCGACGTCACCTGTTCAGATTCCTATCATAGAGTTACACAAACAATGTGAAACTGTGCAGTTTCCACTTAAATATTTAGTTAATGACGACAGCCGTTATGTAAAATTACTTTGTGATTAATTCTTGTTTGTATTGCTAATTTGATACAATTTTCGTGATACGATTGTGGGCACAGTGTGCACAGTGTGGAATTGTAGGTATTATTTTTTGGTTTAATAATGTTAAGCATAAAATGGGTCTAACGGGTCCCTTAATAGCAGAACTTTTTGTCATAATATTATTTTTGCATAACAGCGTTTAGCATAAACTTCATTTCGCAGAAAATCGTTTGGCACACACTCGTACATTCAAAACTCATAATTTTGTAAGTCAGAATCATCTTTAGGCATACATTTTATATCCATATCGCAGAAAGTTCACACAAATATGCAAACAAGCACACCTTGCATGCAAGCAAGCAAGCATGCAGCATGCAAGCGAGCATGCAACATGCACCAGGCATGGTTTCTGTCACGGCCCCGGCGCTGCGCGGCTCCGGCGTTCCCACGCGAGCTTATCGTCGCAGATAAATATAACTCTCACACCCGCATCTATGGCTTGCTGGCCTGCTAAGCCGACCAGCCTCAGCGGCGGCAGCAAGCTTTAAAACCACCTGCTCCTCAGCTCGCGGGCCGCCTCGCCCCTCCGCGCCTACATGGGTTAAATTACACTCGTCGGTAGGGCAGACAAGTCTACGTGGAATCGGTTTTGCAGCGATTTGTTTCTGTCAATTACTCTTGTAGCAAAACATAATATTGACTTTTTAAGACAATACTTTAATTTTAATTTAAGGTTAAAAATGCTATTTTATAGAAATAGCAATATGCCTAATAAAATTATTCCAAATACAATTCTGCCATCTTAAAAGTATGCCATTGTAAATTCGGACGTATAAACATTCAGCCAAACAGTAATTATACTAAATAATGTTTATGCCTTTAAAATATTCGTTTAAAGAAGATTATGCCAAGTGTGTTATGCCAAATAAATTACGGAGCATCAAGATTATGCCATAGAGATGGGAACCCTCGTAAGAGGTGCTATTCTGTAGTTTCTTCATTCCCCATGGGAAAATTGGGTGAGTTTATGTACCTATGTATGTATTTTAGACTGATTGTCATTGTGAAATTGGAAAACCTTAAAGTTCGATTTCTGGCCGAACTTGGAGGATTTCTTAGTGAATAATTACTCTTTTCCGAAAGAAAACCAGTTCATAGATCATACCAAGTTTCTATATCCATCAGTAAGTCTGTTAATGACTTACTTAAAACAATATTACTTATTAAAACAAACTATAGAACTCAAAAGTCAATCATTTTGTGTGGCTTCACTTGATCGCAATTCCTAAAATTATCGGCAAGAGGAAACTTGATACTTAGCACCAAAAATATAATTTTATCAAAAACAAATTACTCTCTTGTTTACCAATTATACCTAGCCTGTTTTTCTATGACTCATAAATTCTTGCACAATGATATCCAAAAGATACACAGAATTGCTCTCAAAAACAAAGCTGAAGTAAATAACATGTTTTGTTAGCATGTATTACGCACTTTCCTCTACAATGGCAGAGAGCCAGTAGATGTTAATTTTGTTGTCAATCCAAGAGAAATGGGGCATATAAATCGGGTCATACTTGTATGCATTCCTTGAAATAAATGTACCTACTGAATAACATGGCGTAGCGGTGACGTAGCTGCTACGTCATGGGTCGTGTTGCTACGACGTAGCACGTCGTAGCTCGTAGCTTCCTTGTAGCAGTTGTGAAGCTGGTTTATTAAATATCACCTGGATAACATCGGATTAACACTGGATTCGTTATTTTTGGTATTTTTCCCAGTTTAGTTGTCGATGAACTTACAGACACGAGATGAGACTTGAACTTCAGTTAGTGCAATGGTCAATAACTATTTGCCGCCATATGGTACTTCAACCAAGGGATACACATGAAAACCTTCAGAAACCCATAATTAAAACTTTTCCTCAATTAAATCTCCATGAATCTAAAAAAGTTTACAATCGCGTATACAAATATTTACGAAATAAGTCAAGAATGAATGCTAGTGTTTCTGATCAGCAAGACGTTTACATATAACATAAGTAGCATAATCATTCTCCTGCCATTATCTCAATTTTTTTGTAGTCGGTGCACCAGGTTTTTTTCATCCACACTTCTCTATTACTCGTCATGTCGGCAGTCACCCCCTTTCTATCCACATCATCTTCCACACAGTCCATCCATCGTTTCTTTGGTCTTCCCCTACTCTTATAGCCATCCACATTCACCCTCAAAACTTTCTTCACGACATTTTCATCATTCCTCAGCATCACATGTTCATACCATGACAACCGATTTCCACACAACTTTTCGGTCACTGGTGCCGCTTTCAGACTTCCTCTTATATGTAAGCGGGCACGCCCTTTATGCCTGGAGGCTTTTATTTAGATATTAAGTTCTGTTTACATTTTGTTTTTATTTCTGCCTGAGTATATAGTTCTGGATGATTTTGTTTGGTATATTGGCGTGTGCTAGCTTATCTAAGGCTTATAATTTAAATTATGTTTTGTGTTGCGTAATGTAAATTATTTTGAATACTATTATATAGAATCTTTTTTTTTTCTTCTAACTAAACAGACAGCTGTGCTGCTGGGGAGTTTGTTGCGCCACTTCTTCTTCCCAGCTAACGCACTAGCGAGTGGTGAAGGGTGGGCGTTTTGGGGAACTGTCTTATATAATTTTGACGTTCGAAAAGTGCTGATTCTCAGCCTAGTTTGAATAAATGACTTTTGAATATTGATTTCTGATTCTATCCATTCGCGCAACACCACACATCCCTCTTAGCATTCTCATCTCAGCTGCATGCAATTGCCTTTCATTCATCCCTTTTGTGGCCCAACATTCTGATCCATACAAGACAGCAGGTCTAACCATTGTTTTATATATCTTCCCCTTATGTTTAAGGGGAATGCCGGAGTAGAAGATTATATCCGCGACCGGCTGCCATTTCATCCATCCAGTGTTAATTCTGTGCTTAACCACCCGATTTACTTCGAAGTAGCATATTCGAGTTTATCTTGGACATTACTGACATCGGTGAAAGGAAAACATCGTGAGGAAATCTGTACCCTGGTTGCGTAACATACGCCCAATCGGAATCTGAATCGTTTTGAAACAAATTGCTAATCCATTGCTTCATAAGTTCGAAAGAAGATTTTTCTTTCGAACTTATGAAGCAATGGATTAGCAATTTGTGCTCAGCAACGTAAAGGACGCAATGAATGTTGTTGAACTGTCAAAATGAAACAGATAAACCTGTGAACAAAGGGAATATTATTAATTCGCTCATTTGTGGGCCCATTGTTAGATGATAGTTTGCATAAGTTTATTTACCTATATTTACGAGTATTTATTGAAACCACTTTTTAATCCAGGCAAATCGATCATTTTATTCATACGGCACTATATATATTTTTTTAAATATATTATACATTTATCTATGTAAATAATCAAGTACCTATCCAATACACAATCACCATTGAACAAGAATGTTTCCAAATGCTAAACTTTCCTGTTATCATTCAAAAAGTAGGAATGTCATTATTTAAATTGCGGGTATACTTACGTAACTTCATTCTGCACTTTTCACAACACCAATAATTCGCATATTTATTATTTCATCTACTCGACGTCCGTATGTCACTGCAGGGATCCAGCAGAATATCAGCGTCAGGTATATTTGCCTGACACATGCTGAGTTGGACTCCCATTTGGTGCAACCTTGAGACACGCACCGCACTTTGTATGTTTCACTATTTTAAAGTGTCATCACAATGTCTTTATTTTCTTTTATATTTTATTTTTTGTATATTGGCACCTTATATTCTATATTCATGTATTTAGTTATTATTTAAACGTGTTTTTGTATTTTGTGCTGTCTTTTGTGTGCATCAAATAAATGATTTATCTATCTATCTATATATTTGTCGTAATCGTTTACGAAAATGTGTTGCGTAATTAGATAGCTGGACTTATAGTTAACTAGCGACTAAATACACATAAACCTTCCGGAATAAGTTTTCTAAACGATGGTATAACCTCATCAGAATCTGTTGTGTGGTCGAGAAGACCAAGGCGGACATGGAGACAAACGTGAAAACCGACTTTGTTTTATAATAATGTATGTATAGATAAAACGTCTGAAATCGCCAAATGTTCTTGAGCAAGCGTGGTGATCAATGCTCATGTCTTCTCATTATGAGAACACGCCTTTGCCCTGCAGTGACACGGTAATTGACTGGTATTATCATTTTACATATGGCAGGGACATGATTCTGGACCTCACTGCGTTAAAACTATTCGCTGATTAAAAAAATAATGCTGTTCCATACATTTTGGCCGCGTATGTACATATTGCACTTTTGTAGGAAACAGCAGTTTTGTTTTTAATAAACAATGGATAATTTCAACACAATGCGGTCCAGAATCATGTACTGAATCTATGGTAACAGACGATGCCACCCTGTATTATACTACAAAATACTTCCAGATGACGTCACGTGTTGCCCGTGACGTCATTGTCCCAGTACGCTAAAAAAATGTAACATTACATTCTATCCTGTTTCAGGCATGATCTCCTCAGCAATGCTGTGGGGTTTCCTGTCCGACACCCTAGGCCGGAGACAGATCATGGTATGGGGGTTCTTCTGCTCTGGTCTGGTGGAGATGTCGGCTGCCATGAGCCAGAACTTCGCCATGCTGCTGGTCATGAGGTTCGCCAGTGGATTCCTGTAAGTATAAATTTATTGAAAGAATGATAATTTAATTGTATAGCGGATAAATTCAAGGACTCTTGTGCAGTTTGCGTAGGTTTCACAGACCGCTTTTAATGAAATGAGACACCAACCGAAGATTATTCCTGTATGCACTATTAAATATTATTAGGTTATTCTATTATAAACTATGGCTTGTAATTTGTTGTGAATATAATTTTGCTTATTGTTGCCCGGAGAAAGATATATGACCACATAAATCGATTTTCTACCTATGATGACGTCAATTGGTAGTGCTTAAAATGATGGCACACACTTTTATGAGAGTACTAACTAATAAATCTATATTAGAAACAGCTTTTAGTGTTCCTATTGTGCCAAGTACCTATATGCCTGAATCCAGACGTTTGTGCCCGGTTGATGGCAATAGGCTCGTACATGGGACTTAAACAAAACTGGTGAAATGTGGGTGTACTCTAGGTACACCTCTGCCTAGCCCTACGTCAGTCGTCTACGTCACGATTACAGGTGTCATGTTGTGTTATGGTATGTATACGGTAGTGACAAAAAGTACTTTGTCCTGTGTGACGTCGGTTACATGTCATCAAGTAATTCCCTTGCTTTTGTAGACATCCATCCATGTATTGTCCGTACATATCGTCAGCTTAAGTGGAGAACTAAATAACTGCGATTTTGGTTAAATTGACTTTTCACCATTTTCGTAACACCCAAATCATGCCGCATATAAATCGCAATTTTCTCCAAACCAGTTTTTTTTTGTTATTTAGTTCCCCACCTACGCCGACGATATTAACAACCGTGTTGATCTTCTAAACGAAGCAACGGATTTTGATGCGATTTTCAACATCATTCAGAGAGTTTATTCCAGAAAGATTATAAGTACATGTGTTGGATAATACATTAATATTAAACTTACAAATCTCACTTTTTTACGTAAAAACCGTGTGAAGAAAGATCGTTAAGATAGCTTTTAGCGATAAGACCGCCCATTGCATCACCCTGTGTAAAATTTATAAATGTATGTTATTTTTTTTATGGTGTACATAATATAGAGTATTCTGCCTATTCTATCTATTCCACCCATACCTCTGCAAAGAAGAAGAGAGAACAAATGATACGGGCATAGAAATATACGAGTGACTTTTTGACGGTCAATCTATAATGTCGATAACGGAAGCAACCTGTTAAACTCAGACCTCAGCTCTGTAAAGAATAATAGAGAACAAATGATACGAGTGACTTTTTGACTTTCAATCTATGATGAAAAATTATTATAAAACCTGACGTTGAACTTACGAGTTGTAATCAAAAAGATAATCAAGATAGTTTGAATAATGAATTATACATTAAACTCGACCAGTAAAGTCAATTATACATTTCTGAAAAGAACTTTAATTATAATTGCGTAGGCTATTCTTTATATGGCTTCACACTTGTTAGGAGTCGGCATTCATCGACACAGACAAGACCCGAACAAGTTTGTAGCATGCGTTACCATAAGGATTGTCATTTTATACTTCTGTCTATCGTCAAAATTCTCTTCTCACCTTTCAAAAACCCTGGTGTTTAGATAAAAATGTCCTCAGACCCGTTTCCATGCCCACATCACAAGGTCACTCGATCAATAAGTATTGTTGACTCTTTGATTACCGTACAAGTGTTTAGCATGTGCACTTGTTTGATTAATAGTACACATAATTACTAATCACTGTCGACTAATCAGCCTGTAAACAACCTTATCTGTTTATGGGTTTCTGATTATCGTTCGCGGAAGTGAAGCCTGCGTTTATAGGGACGCCTACGTCTTTGGAGCCGCAGCCGAATTGATTGATGTGTATCATCATTCCTCTTGCTTCCCTGCAATCTGTGGGACTGATTTCGTGAAAAGGAACGGAAGTATGTAACAGAAAGCCGGGGGAAGCGTGCGCTTTTTGATTTGGCCGCGCGCAATGAGTGCAATGAGTGCGCGTGGTGCTAGAGTTGGCCGTGACGAGGCCCCACCTCTTTTCGAATTCTCGCTCGTTTTACTATGAACCCCATCAAAACTGATAACTGTAACTGTTTCGTAATCTGTATAATATTTCCTACTGGTTATTTTTGAGACTTATAAGAATTTGGTTTACAATAAAACGTGCATGTTTACACTAATAACAAGTATTGCTACCTACTTTGAAATCGCAAGAATATGTCTCATATTTTAGTTATATTCTATTGGCTCCGCTGTCCCCCAAATTGAACAAAAATAATTGTCTTCAATAAAAAATTGCATTACTCCTAGTGTTAATTAAATAAAATACAATTTTGATTCAGAAGAATTATTTTTCGTTACGAAAAACCATTTCAAATAGAACTGAATCATTTTTTTCAAGATATAATGTTAATGTTGCTTATTACCGAGGTGATATGTTAGATGTTACACATCTTATGCGACTTCTGTAAGGCTAGCTCGCTAGCTTTTATTTATTGATATCGCACTTCAAGGACCTCTTCTTCTTCTTTTCATGTGGTTAGTAACTAACCTGGTGTCAGAGTTTTGAAACCGCCCATGGGCCTCTGACTTGGCTTCACATGCCGTCGAGAAATATCTCAAAGGCATGCCGGTTTCCTCACGATGTTTTCCTTCACCTTCAAAGACTTACCCACTAAAACATACACAAACAAAAATCACATGTCGTTTTAGGTATTGTGAATTCGACACTTAGGTACAGAAGTGCACAGCACTAGCAGAGAACTTAATGATATAAGGACGTGTAAGATACCTTTACTTGAATTAGTTACAAGTTACAAAATAAAGCGGAAAAGAGGCTTTTTTCAACAAATACGATTGGAAGTACAGAAATATAATTAACAAATTAACAACATTTTATAATTAGAAGCTTGTTTTCTTTCTTACGAATATAGCTAAATCCAACACTTGTGCTATAGACAAATCACACCTAGGTTTTACTGTAATAAAGGATCAACAGAAATTTTGAAACTCGCTACTATTTTTTACATTCACAACTAGACGACATATATTTAGTAACCCACTGCACTGCACTGCTTGTTAACTGCGTTCGGCGCTTGACGTGGCAACCCATCGTGTCCGGGTTCGCAACAAGTCAATCGTCATCCTGAGGATTCCTCGTTGAGAGGTGAAACCCGTGTCGATTTCTTATAGGGTTCTTTATGACTCTTCAAGAACAGTTAAGCGGAATAGGTTACTAAACATACGTCTTCTATTGTATTTTATAATGGATTTCCGCAAATCTACGCCTGAGTCAATTTACAACTGTATTTCACTAAGAATTGGCAGAACTTTATGATACTCCCCCATTTCACTAGTTTATCTATAGTCTATAAGTGTTAAGTAGTAGGGGGAAACCTTTTATGAATTCATCTTTATCATTAAATCGCAAAATGTCTAAAGCTGGACCTTCCCCGATTGACATTATTCGAAAACAAATCCAGATAGCAGCTGCTCTTGAAAGAATATCAATATATTATATTTGAAAGAAGTTTATTTCAAACAATCTATTTCTTAGGTCAAGTCTCTCTTACTACAGGGATGCTAATCCAATAACTTCTTCTCCTCTTCTTCCAGCTTCAACGGTCCCTTCGCGGTACTGATCTCATACATAGCCGAACTGCACAGGACCGAGCTTAGGGCGCGCGTGATACTCTTGACGAGCCTCTTCTATACGTTTGCTAACACCACCCTGCCGCTGCTGGCCTGGGCTATCCTGACCAAAGACTGGGAGTTTCATATATTTGGAGATAATATTGGTGAGATGTCTAAGTACGTTCAGCGCATCCAGAGCAGTTAGGTTATGCCATAAGAAACAAAAAGATTTACAATGGATACCTCCATGTTAGATCGCATGTTATGTTGCTACGGACATGTAGACAGAGTTGCCTGTTCTTCAGTGGAAAGTGTAGAATCTATACCAATGTTATAAAAAGAGAGACAACATTTTGTAAGTTTATGTATATATGAGGAGGGTAATCTCCGGAACCACAGGTCCTATTTGTAAAATTATTTAACCTGTTGAAAGGTATAGACCAGTAGGTCGCAAAAAATTGCACTGCACTGATTTTTTGGGATGTTTAATAGGATATACCAGTAGTGTAAAACCAAGTTTGCACCTTCGAAAAACCTGTGCTAACTGTTTGGTGCTTGAAAAACGTCGAAATGTTCGGACTTCTTTTAATTTTTTACTTATAACTTCTAAAAAGTGCATTCTATGTATAGGAAAGGTAACGTTTGTGGTTCTCGTTTTAGTAATCCACTCCTGGAACCTATTCCTCTTCGCCACGGCTCTCATGCCGCTCTTGACCGGAGTATCATTCCTCTGCCTGCCGGAGAGCCCCAAGTTCCTCATGTCGAGGGGAAGGAACGAGGAAGCTATGGCCGTCTTCAGGATTATTTACAAACTAAATACTGGGAAACCAGCTGAGGATTTTCCGGTAAATGAATAAAAAAGTTATATTTTTCTTCTCACTGTGGTCTTAGTTTGTGATGCTTGATGTTGCTAATCTATTGTGACAACTAGTAGGCATTGAGTACACTAACGTAAAATCCTTTTAATATAATTGCAAGAGGTTGGTAACCTATAAGTTGGTGTCCGATATATTTTCAAGAACAATACATAAAACGATATCATCGAGAACAAAATAATGAGTTCTAGTACTTGAAAGAACTTAAAAGTTTTGTTATCATGAATTTCAGGTAAAAGTCCTAGTAGAAGAAAGACAGGAGCAGCAAGGCAAAGGCGTCGCAGCACTGAGGGGGGGCTTCGCACAGCTGTCACCACTGTTCAGGCCTCCATATGCCAAGTGGCTGTTCCTTATGTGTACCATCCACATGGGCTGCATGTTCGGGTAAGTTTCCGTTTATACACAAAAGAAAATGGAGGCGATTTCCTCATTTTTATTCTAGATGTTATCACGTCCTCGATTCACCACATTACAATTATGATCTGACAGAGTCAAACGAATGTCAAATAATGTCACTTCGATTCAGTAATTGCTGATACTGTCATTCAAAATTCGATCCCAGTCATTGCAAGCAGTTATTAGCCTGAACATCTGACAGATGGTCTAACTTTAGTATATCGGTAACTTTTAATTAGCTCACTTGTTTAACATCGCGCCAGCCAAACAAAAACAAGTGTCCGACATTCCACATTATCAGGTTACTAGTTCGTCGATAGTTTTGAGCAGTTATCGGCAGAATATCCTGCTTAACCATATTTTCGTCGTTATTATTACGTATGTGGGTCAATGTTCTTGCCTTTATGTTTTCGCGTAGTTTCAAGCGGTTTGGACGTAGACTAGCTGAGAATAGTTGAAGTATTATCCAGCTCTTAATTTTTATCATCAGCTAATTAATGAAGCGACTGTTCTAGACTAACTGTTGCATCATTCAATTAATTTTGTATTATTTTTTTGGCGGTGTTGAATAATTTTAGCAAGTGACAAATCCAAGGAACCACATTTCATGAATAAAATTTGGGTTGATAATGTATATTCAATGACAGCTGCTATTTCTATACATGTCTCTTTATGGCCCAGCTTACCGTCATAATCAGCGAACATTAGATACTTGTCGAACAGCTAAGTTTAGTTCATTTTTCATTCGAATTTCGGATATTGCGAAACTTCTGCATTCATTCTTTCTTTTCACCTAAGAGTTGCATTGACATTATCTTCAAGCTCATACTTGACTTAACAAAGAACAAGTAATAAATCAAATTCATCTTAACTTCCAGTTCCAACACCATCCGTCTCTGGTACCCCCAACTAGCTGCCATGATCAGCAATGACGCCAAGGGTCTCTGCTCCGCCATCGCTCCCCCCACCACACCTGTAGCTGTGGATGAACTCTGTGTGCCAATTGTGGCTGATATGCTGACCTATCTACAGAGTGCATTCGTTGGAGCAGGGTCGGTGCTGACATATGGGATTGGAGGAGCGCTGGTTAATAAGTAAGTTGTTACTTACATTAAAATTTGCTCAAGGGTTAATGATTGTTTTTTTTTTTTTGGGGTTGGGAAATTATTTCCGTTTTATTCTTCCAGGTGTGGCAAACGTCTAGTATCAGGGTTTTGCGGCGTGACCAGTGCGTTTCTGATTGTGCTGCTTCCATTCCTGGGCACCAGCGCGGTTGCCGTCGTTGCCATGGTCACCACCGCACTTGCCTTCACCTCGCTCTGCGGTGCTTCCCTGTCTAGCATCACTGTTGACTTATTTCCTACTTCGCTCAGGTGAGAGTTATTTCATGTTTTTTTTAATGTTGGTTTCTGTTTAATCAGATTTTTTGTGTGACTTCTAGCAGTGTATACTAGATCTAAATTCTAATTAGTCTGGAAAAAGTTGCTAATTGGGCGCAGGTTATTTCTATTCAATAAGTCTGTTGACAGTAGTTTTGGGTTAGTAGTTGGTAGTAAGTGGGCTCTTCCTTTTAGACCCATAACTGCTGATACCTCGAGCACAAGAGTATATTTCAACTTGTTTGCTTGCATACTTTCTTACATTTCCCTATCTCAATATTCCTTTCAGAGTGATGGCGATGGCTACTTTCCTCATGAGCGGTCGTTTGGGAACCATCACGGGTACCGTTATCTTCCCCGCACTCATAAACTACGGATGCCTACCGCCTTTTATTACTATAGGATCCGTTTTAGCAGGTAATTATAAAAAAATATTATTTTCCTCTATTTACAATGAAATGGACAGTCGGTAACAGAAATAAGTCAGTCAAATGCGTGTTTATGTCTTTCAATGGTGAAAAAAAAAACATCACCTAACGCCCTCTGCCTGGATTTAGTCGTATCAGCAAGTTTAAATTTAACCGACCAATAGGAATGCTTGTTCAGCTAGCTGGACATAGCAGTACACGTTGCTTTTACTAGATGGCGCTGTTTTCCATTTGATAAACCTTCTTATTTTGTTTCAGTGTGCGGAATTGCGTGTTTCCTCTTACCAAATACTACTCTCAAGAAATTAGAGTAATTCTTAGTTTTTAGAAAACGTAGAATGATTGTAAATATTTTATTTTATTCTTGTACCTATTTGTGTTTATTGTTCGTTATGACTTTTGTGTTTTTTTATTTGTAGTTCCTCAAATAATAGATCTTTTCCCTAAATAACTTCATCTATCATCTTTTAACGAAGCAGAATTTGTATCATTATTTTCGTATTGTCCTATTTTATGTACTTAACATATAAGTCTTGCGTTAAAATTGTCATTGTGTAAATAAATTGATGTAACTCAAGGACCAAATGAAACGGCGAAGGTTTTAAAAATATTTCTCTTTTATTTATAATTTATCATAACCTAATCTCATCCATCTTTTCAGTCAAACTCACAACAATTTACCAGCGAATCAGGGAGAACAATTACTATCTACATTATTAAATTTTATATTATTTTAGCTTTTGACATATTTTTAATTATTTACTGAAGTAGGTAGGTACAGTATAAATAATTTGAAAACTCAGTTACAAAAAAAACAAGTTATACACAATTAAATGAAAAAATATACAACAGTAAAAAAATAAAGTATTACAACGTATTTTTCATTATAATTGAAATACGAAACCACAAAATTGATCCCAATATTGATTAGAGCCGAAATAATAAAAAATATGTCAAAATATATTTTGTTTAAGGCGCTACATCAGTCTAATGCAATGACTAAACAGCTTTTACCCAAAACATTAATAAATTAACTCATAATTATGCTTTTGTGACTGCATAAAATACATTTTACTGTGAACAAGCTGCCATTCGCATTATGTACATGAATTTTCGAAATTTTCTACAGACTTTTGAGCATAAAGTGGCTTTTTTCACTGTGAATGCACCTACATCTCCGATGGTAGCAAAATATGTCCTGATTTAAAAAAGGCAAATTTTATTAAGTACATTTTCAAAGCTGGACTTTCATTTACAACCGTGAAATAAATTAAAATCTGATTAAATAAATATTACTTGCAAGCCACATTGTACTCAAAAATCGAATAGACAAAACATTTTAACGTCCGACATCGTCCGAACTGGCCCGACTCACGGCGACAACTCAACGACAAAGCACAGTTGCTACGTAGACTAGATTTTACTTCTTATTGTCCAATCACTTTGTCTAAGCGATTATACACTTAAATTCGAGGATTTTTGCTTGCTGGCCACTAGAGCGTAACATAGGGCTATTTTAACCATCTGAAATATGACGATGACCCAGATTCCACTATTTTTCTTAATTTAAAATTGTATAAAGGACACAATTATGAAACGTGTCATTCTTTTCTGAGAACCCTACGTTACGCTATAGAAGGCAGCAAGCTTCACAATAAAAATCATATATGTATATAAATGTATAGAATTCTTATAGGCCAGTGAAATTGACTGTTACTTACACACGACTCAGGATAACCCCATTAATTATATTATTATTTCATTATAACGCAAGGCACATTTTATCTGTTATTAAAACTATTTATTTCAATAAGATTGCACTTTTACAAAAGTATTATATCGGCAGATCTTTTTTTAAACTTAAAATTGTTTAAAACTCTAAGCGATTCCATGTTGCTCCCATAACTCACAAAAACTGAGATAAATTAGAATCGTTTTTAAGAGAATTTTAATAGTCTCTGTTCTGTATTTAACTATTTTATTAGTTCTTTGACTATCTTGAAAGGTATATTGAGTGAGTTTTTCAACCCTTATTATTAATCGTTATAAGAATCAAAAGGAAGATTATATTCAAATTCCCTTAAAATGGTCCTTTGTTTTTTATTCCATTTGAAGTCAATAAAAATGCTTTTCACACAGCCTTCTTCACTTTTAAACGAATTCTCCAATACAAAATATTGTGTCAAATTATATTTCAATAATGTATATTTTTTTGTAAAAAAATTGTTGAAATTATACACTAACTCTTAAATAATTTACTTGCTAAGGTAAGGCATATTTCATAATTATAAATAATTAATTACAAATATTTATAGTACATATATGTAACATTATATATACAGTCTCGCATGTCTTAAAGCCGAGTTTATACAATATGTACAATTTTAGAAAACTTGTATAGTTGACTATACCACATTTTAAGGCCTCAAAACCAGTAATTATACAATTGAAAAATCTAGGGGTAAGTAGAAGTAGGTACTCCACAACTAAATTGGTTAGCTCCAATCTAAGAGAGTAGCTAAAATGGCACTTTGATAAAGGAGTAATGACTTTAATGACGTTAATGAGTATAATGATCCAATGAATGGAGATAAAGAATGATAAAACGAAAGTTTAATGGAATTATATCTTACGATTTCTCGAGATTTTTCAATTGTTACAAAAATGTTGAATCAACGAATCAACCAACAAACACCGGTCAGTCCACGAAAAAAGGCCCCTTTAATTATAACGCACATTAACCATCAGCATATTATTTACATTATTATGGTAATTGTCAAAAATGACTGTTTAAAAAAGTACGCATTTTGCCGTGTGATACTTTTATACTCAATATGGTGTAAAAGTATCAAGCCAAGTATCAAATAGACTAGTCTTTAAAAGTCTCTAAGAAGTTAATAACGGCATAATGGGTAATAATTTAAGTAACAAATCCATAATGAAAACAAATAATTAATGTACCATTATTAATAATTAATGTACCATTATTAATAATTAATGTACCATTATTCCCAACAAGATGTGAAAAAACACCCAGTTTTGGGTTCTAAAGTGCAAAGCATCCACTGCATCTGCATCCACTCAAGGCCCTGAAAAACTGGTCAGCTAGAAAAAAACTATTATTTATTCTATGTGTTAGCTACTTCATAAGTATGTATATTTATGCTCTACTTTTTAAAGGGAATGAGCAGATCCCCTATTGCTTTTGTTAATTATATTTCTAGACGAACACTTTTCCATGGCAATGAGTGTAAAACATAATATTATTGTAATAATGTCCAATAAACAAAACTTCACTGAGTTCATACGAAAATGTTCACTTCACTTTATGGTCCGTTTTCCACTGTTTTTAGTTCAAAATATGTTTGTGTGACTATTTGTCTTGAGAGAGACGGAAAAAAATATTGTATAATATTGGTTCTTTTTATAAAGCTGGTAATATAAAATCAGTTTGAATATAACAAAAATGGCCATCATCCACATCCTTCATTTAAGTACTGTCAACATTTTACAATTAATTGTACAATCCTGACAATACACGGCCAACTATACACCAAAAAAATCTCCAAATCATCCCAAAATCAAATAGCCACACAAAATCCACATCACTCTATTTGCGTCAGCTTGGGGGGGCCAGTAGGACCTCCAGCCAACAGGGGCACGCCGTCACATCCCGCCTCGAGTACTTAGGACCCCAACCCTTTGCGAATGAGATCCTCACCGACCTGGGATCTACAGGCCCGATGTGGGGCAGTGAGACTGCAGGAGGGGGGCAAGAGGGGTCAAAGATGCAGAGGCAGTGGCCTGGAGCCACCCTCCAAACAAGGAGGGCCTTGGCAGCCGCAGCGTCCAAAGCAGGGGAGCTGACAAAGACAGGCTCCTGGCTCCGGTTGTAAAGCCACACCCCATCCGATTCTAGGGATAGGGTGACGCCTAGGCCGATCTTTGCTCTTGTTTTTCGCACCTGGAATGAAAGAAAAGGAACATTATTAATTGCTTGTGTTAAAAATATGATGAGTGTTTGTTATTGCACGGAAGTGTACTGTTACCAACTTTCTACTTATGACCAAAATACCGTTGTTTTATTTTTCTTAATCTAATCTTATAGATTAAATGTCAAAAGAAAGGTGACTAATGTTTGCTAATCATATGAGAAGGTGACATCCATGTTACTATAGTAATTATCATCTTCGTGTGCATAATTTAATATCTTTTATCAGGCCGCGACTATTTTCACGACCTGAAAGATAAAATTGGACTTGTCATCTACCTATTACTAATAATTCTCGACTTCAGAAGAAATATATAGTTTTCAATCGTGTTTTGTTGATTATTGTACTTTAAACTTCATTTGCTAAAATCGTTGAAAATCACTTATAATATCGCGTTAAGTCTAACAAAGATTCAGTGTTCGCGTACGGAGGTTATCGCAGGTTATCGCGTCGCCTTCCTACTCTCAATCAATGTAGCTATCTACTGCCATTGTAATCGCCAAGACTTTCGAGCTTTTGGTTTTAATTACTAATTATAATCTGAATTATAAAGATTCACTTGTAAAGTAATTAAAAACCGCGCCTTTACGAACTCTTGTTGAAGAAAAAAGAGTCATATCGTCTAATTGATTCTCTAATCTCGTATCAATGTAGTTTGATAAAATTCGCAAACTATCGAATGAATTTACCAAACAAGCATCCTTAGTTACGTCAAATCTGTTAGAGTCATTCAACATGTCTTACTTTTAGGAAATTACTTGTCTTTTATTGTTCACTAACGTTTCAATAATTAACATAATATTTTGTTTAACTTTTGTGTGTGAGTTAGTAACCTTGTTGTGAGTAACACAACAAGGCTAATTCAAAGTTCTGAAACCAACCTGTTCAACCTGCGGTGCATCCCCTCTCTGGTCCAAGGCATCTAGGCACAGGCCATGTCTCCCTGAGCCACATGCCCCTCCGCCCCCTCCGAACACGTCCACTGCCCTCACACGGACACCGAACTGACGACCCACACGCTGGGTCAGCTCCCAATACGCGAGCCGACACCACTCTGACTCCCAGCTCTGGCGTTCTGGAAGGAAGAGAAGATGAAGTTTAATAGGAGACAATTATACATACTAGATTTAATTTTAGAAGTAATTTGTGTATCTATACCTGGAACTATTTCAGACAAATGTTTATCGTCATTGCGCAGCAGCAAACAACAAAAATACATTAAATTAATTGCAAGTAATTTTAGAAGAACAATTATAAAAGTCAAAAGCAAGCTCAAAAGACGAGACATCAAATATATTTCAACCTAGGGGTCCTGATAAAAATAAAATCAATTATTATTCAAACATACATAAATGATGATCCTTTATTACACCTAAAATTATAATCCTAAAAGGACCATCAATCTATCTATCAACTCTTTTAATCCCAGCCAACGACGCTGTAATTGATGAAACGATCCAGATAGTTCTATCCATTTCAAATCCCTGACATCACATTTCCAAATCTTGGCTCCTTGTAACCGTTCGATGCCAGATGACGACCACCGATATATCCGGACAGTTCAGTTAAACTAGAAACATGACGCCAGTGCTGATAGAAACCTATTGTTTTAAAACTATAGACGAATGCCAAAAGTTGACGAAATAACTGTGAAACTGGAAGTGTTGATTTTTGCATCCGATTCTATGAAGTCATTGTTGTTTTTGAAGTAGATGGTGCTGTAATGTTATTTTCAAAGACGATGATTTCTATTCGATCGAAGAAATGTTGAGAGTAAGCGAATTAGGAAAGATAAAGGCAGATTTTTTTGTGAAAATCCCGAAATAAACCCAAGAAGATACTAACGCTTTCAATGTTAGTTTGAGAGTGGAAGAAGTTCTGGATAGCAAAATTTCACAAATTCAACGCCTGGACAAAAATTTAAAACAGTCTACTGATACATGGAAATCGATGAGTCTGCTCGCATTGCCCTTGATAATAACTCAATAATATATTTATTGTAACGAATCGATATTTTTATTCATGGATACATTGTTGACGACACATCCCTGTCTGTCAACAGACTACTGTCTGTAGACAGCTATGTCCATAGCTGTGAGGCATGCATATTGCAATTCAGTTCATATGATTACGATTTTTCTTAAATTCATCCACTTATCTAGGCAGTCATGAATCGTAAATAAATTCTTCAAAAATCCATTCCTACAAGGATAATAGAATCCCACATTGTTATAGAATCGCAAAAGAATCACAAAATCCTTCATAGGTAATAGACGCTAACAATAACTGCAATACTATCCAAACCGACCCATAAAGCAAGTCCAAATTCCTTTCCAATATTGCAAAAACTTCCATTACGAAAGCCATCGAAATCCCATCATATATCCAAGACAATACCATCACGGTTCGATCCCACGGCGAGTGTAGTGGCGCCGTGGTATGGGGTGGCGCCGTCGTGGCGCGCGCAATCGATCGTCAAGGTTACCGCCATCAGACATGAGTTTGGGACACCACTTAGCTAACTGGTGGTGTTTGCGTGGTGGGTGGATGCACATGGACATACACGAGAACGTGGGATTTTGTTTTGTCCTTTGTTTGGTAAATGGGTTTTGGGGAACTACCGTTTATACCACCACAGTATGTAGTGTCATAGTTAATGAAGAGTGCTAGAACTTTCGCTTTACGTTTTCACCCTATTTCCCAAGTATTACAATCCTACAATATTTTAAAAAATACTGGTAGGCATCTCTAATTCTTCAGGAATATATGTGATAGATTTAGTTTGTATATGTATATGTCTCCAACTACAGTTGTGAACAAACAAGACGTGTAAATGTTGTCTGTGGGTGGCATTCATAATGCAATGATACGCATGGCACACGGCACACCCTCGGTGAAGATACCCAAG
This sequence comes from Agrochola macilenta, assembly GCA_916701695.1. Classification (NCBI taxonomy): domain Eukaryota; kingdom Metazoa; phylum Arthropoda; class Insecta; order Lepidoptera; family Noctuidae; genus Agrochola; species Agrochola macilenta. The sequence continues at coordinate 21,511,944 of OU753563.1, read as the reverse complement.
GTTTTGCAGTTTTAATAGACTGCGTCTACCACTTAACCCCACGTGGAACATCTGCCAGTTTTATCACGCTCCTGTTTTTCGCCGGCCTCGTCCAGGTTTTACCCGTTATCACTACTACCAGTAGAAAACCAAGAGATTTACCTTCACCGTCAGTAGCCAGGGAGCCGGAGACAAGCCGCTCGTGATCCGTCCTCCTGGCATCCTCTGTACTCTCGCCATGCTCTGGGGACAAGAGAAACGATGATATCACTAAGATGCTACGCATTCTGGGTAAGCTTTCAAGCCACCCTCCCACCTCTCCTTTCCCTTCAGGGAAGGTAGTAGAAGATTAAGGTTAAAGAGTGGAAAAACTAGGATGATTTGGTGTTATTTTGATTATAGGAAAAGCATCTCAGTCTCATTTGGCAGAAACAATTGCAAACCTTAAGTTTTTGACACTGCCAGGAACTCTAAATATGTACTTTGGTCTGAACACGGATATCGGTTGGATTCCAGTGTTGATTTTATGTAAAGTGCTATAAGAATGCAAATGGGTGCATTAGCTATCAGTTTCTTGTTAGAATTGGCTTTTATTCAGGCATCATTATTATCCTTGGGACAAACGCTTAATAACCGTCAACTTTTCATAATCAAGGAAAATAGATCGAAAGATAATTACAAACTTATTTCCCACAAGAGAACATGTTTGGACAAGCTTCTAAACTATTAAAAAAATAATGGCGATCTTTCTGACAGGTTTTGGAGTGACATCACAGATTGCACTAACACATAGACAGACACACCTATGTATCGTAATTTATTACATACATGGAGATATCGTGTTTTAAGTGTGAGTGACAATTCAATTTGGTTTTTGGGGTCCTTGGAAGGATAGCGAAATCTGTTGCAATAGTTTTAACAAGCTTTTTATTAAGTTTCTTCGTTTGTATGTTTCCGGTCACTCTGATTGTTTTCTTAGTGACTTTTCACCTTTAGCTTTTACAAGTTTTTACTTAGTTTGGTTATTGATCTATTTGAATTAACTAATATTACCATGTCAATGGCTTCGCTGGGTACCCTTCCTAAGGCCTGCCTTAAAAGGGGGCCCTGGATAACTCAGTTGGTGGGTAATTAAGCCCTCTAAGACAAGTTAGTGCTTAATAGTTAGCAGTAGTTAGTTAGTGGTTACTGCAGATCCAGTCACAACATTATTAATTAATCAAATATTCACCACATTATACCCTACACTTATAATAAGGCGCGCCATAAATTATTGTGCATACATTTATATTTACAAAGCGGCACTTATTTAAATTTTAATAGTCCGCTATAGAGTGGGCTATGGCGCCTACTGCTTATCTCATGTCTCGTACAGAATTATAAATAGTTATTACAATTATACATTTTATTTAAGTCTGTACCGTCACGCTAGTTGTCGGGAGGTGAGCAGGTCTCAAGGGTAGATATTGGCGCCATCGTGTAATATGCGGAAACAACGTAAATGGTTTGAAATGGTGATAATATTTGCTTCCGACAGGCGTAAAGGGCGATTCTCTTGGCAGGTTTGGTGTTAGGAAGGTTAATTTAGTTGTTCTGCTATAACCAGCCATTTGGAATGCCGAAGACATATCTCTGAACAAAACATTTAGCTATACGCTAAAAGGGACGTTATTGGAAACATATTTTCTTGTCAAGGTACAAAGCTAGGCCATGAGAAAACATGTCGTTTAAAAACTATTTTTTTACTAAATGACAGATACTTGATGTGCCGTTTTTTATTCATATTACTCGCAGGCAATCCCTAGGTAGCAACGAGCGTTCACAAGTTCAAACCATGAAACATTATCTTCAATTTGGTCAAGTATATAAAGGTATATGTAAATAAAGCTATGTATGTAGCGTGGCCGTAGTGCGTAAGATAGCATACATTAGCATATTGCCGATCAAATCAAGGTCGTATACCAGCCATGTATAATTATACATATTTATGTTCTAACTCACTAAAGAATATAGTGTAGAAGGTACATTTAACGTACAAGATATCTTGCCAGTTAAAACATCGCTAGAAGAATGTACGTAATCTTAATACGTCATTTTTCGGGTGATCTAGTTTTCTTGAGATATTAGCAGTAGTATAAAGAGTCTAGAGCTTGTCAATAGGCTCTTCTTGAAAGCCTTTTACTCAACTTTATTCTTACAAACAACAGACTGATGCAAAGCCATATTAGACTTCTTACCTTAATTAGTAGTCGGGTAGTCTGAGGCTACTTGCGTTTAAACTAAATTCAATGACCTCAGTGTATTTTTCTTGGTTGTGAGTCTACTGGTCATCTTTATTCTGTGGTCGGGCCACACTCGTCGAGAAAGATATCCTATTAAATGAAATTTAATACTTTGCTGTGTTTCTAAAGAGATGAATGTTACTGTTTGTCTGTCTGTAAGTTAGCCTTGTATCTACTGAGTATAAAAATGGATTCTTTGATCTCCGAAGAGTTAGAGGTTTTACTGTTTAACTAACAGTTTGCCTTTGAGGCAACTGATCACCTGAATGGCAGTTTTTATAATACTCTTTGTACAATCTGAGTTGAACTACAATCCCGAGATTTTTGTTATTATTGAGGCAATATTGGGCCCAGTATACTGCCTTTAGGCAAAGATGAACTTAAACTTGTTTCCTTCCTGTGCTTTCGGATAAAAAAATCTACGTTTATAAAAACTTTTAATCAACTGCCCTAGCTAAACCAAAAACAAGACGGAGAATTTAAAATAGACGGTGGAATTGAAAGAAACACCTGTGTTAAAGGCTGAAAACATGAAGCCAGTTGAAACTAGACAAAGGTTTAGTATGGAAAAGTGTTTTCAATATGTTACTAATGTCTCATAATTATTATAATATTCTCGCTTAGCAACTATACCATAGATATTTAGTATAATAGACGCGTCCGCGGCACTATGTTTGTCTATATAGACCCGCGCCACGTGTAAAGGAAGTTTACAACAAATCGCGCGTTCCTTAACTACAATATTTAATATTAGTACTTATTGTGTTAGGTCCTCGTGTGAGTCGGTGTTGCTATGTGGTGTGGAATGAGCAGAGTTATTTGAATTGAAAAGATTAATGTAACATGCTTTTCTAAGTAGTATAGATTTGTTTTAGCATTGAAAATGCTTTTTCGATCGCTTCAGTAGTGTACCCGTTTTCAATAAAAGTGCGATCGGGGCTATCGTCCTCAATTATTAAGATAGAGAAATGAAAATGATATCAAAAGATGTGTTACAAAACTGCAAGCATTTTTTGAAAAAGTGTTTATTTTTAATAAAAAAAACAACAATTTCTGACCGTTTCTTTTGGGACTATTTTCAAAGAATCTTAAACTTCTCAAAAACGAAAAGAGATAACGAAATCCTGGCGAATTTAAAGGGCCTCAAAATGATACCATTCTGGTTTCGATTTTCAATGCGCGCCGGAAGGTGAGTTCCATGAGTTCTGTGAATTTTTTGTGGTGTTAAACTTGTAGTAGTCATACTTTTGGTCTGTAAACATCCACTGTTGAAAATAAGTCTTCCATTGAGTATAGGGCAAAGCTCTTCATCTTTACTTATTGATATAAAGTACTCATCGAAAATGTATTGTATAGAACCTTTTTTATGAGTCTTTTCAGGTAGCTTTTAAGCAAAATGTAGTTCCTACAAATAAAATTAAGAATTTTCAAGACTTTTGTACGATCGAAAGACTATGCAGCAGTGATCTAATTCCTATACTGAACCCATGTCCAATGGTGAATTTGAATAATAAAGATATCTTAAATCTTCATAAAACTTAAACTTTCATTTTACTCGTAATAATTATCACACCACAATAAAATTCCTCTCACATATTCTTCATAAACGCTAACTACCCTGCTAAACAGTAGAAATACCTTCTAAACATTGTAAGTAATCTGTTCTTAAGAAAAAGACGAAGGAATTCGTCAAGTATGCGGCTTGATAGGCAAGCTTCCCGCCGAATAGTTGAAAGCTCAATGACACCGCTTTGAGCTGTTTTAGTGCTAACGACATGGTTACTACTTAGTTTGATGATATTATAGGAAATATAAAAGTTCTTGGGATGTTTTGGAGGTTTACCTTTTAGTATTCAATAAGAAATTTGAAGTAAGTAGAGTTCGGAAGATGCTGGGTAAAGCGAAGCTTTTTTACTTTCTGAGAGTTCAAGCGCTTAGTGCTAGCGCTGTGCATAGATCCTAATTATGGTAGAATCTTGTAAATACAGAAAATTGCTTGGAAATTAATGCAGCTACATCCAAGTTCTTCTAGCGATCATGCCTTCGTCATTTAAGCTTTGGCCTTAACACATTTTGTTTTAGAACTGGTAAAGTAAACATAAATACCAATGACGAGTCCTTTTACTCTTTACTCCATTCTTATCTCTCTATATTTTTAAGTCGATCCCGTCTCGTTCCCGTATCGTTAGGTCTAAGATGGCCATGCGCATGACACAGAAACGCGAGCGTTTTATACGGCTTGTTTACAAGCCGACGCGCGTTGCACGGTTCCCGAGCTCGGTTCAGATGATACAAACATAAAAGTACCTATGTGAGATGGTGCAGTGATGCTGCACAGTATCTCTGCACTTTGTACCTAGATTTGCTTGTGAAAATATTATTAAATTGGGATCGAATTATGAGAACGTTAGTTCAATTTGTTGGAAATTCGAGCATTATTTTGAAAGGTTGTCAAAATAATGCTCGAATTTCCAACAAATTGAGATAAATCGAAAATGCTGTACTGGTCGAATACATGACATACGAGCGCCCGGTCGGCAATGTTTGTATGAAAGCTCATATAGAATCTGTCAGGTTATTTAAAAATGGACGAACGTTTTACTTCAACACATGGCAACCAAGGAGGTAACTGGGCAAAGATTTTATTTAAATTTTGATTTGGCTTGCAAATATACTATACATACATACATATAATATATGGTATTACATATTGGCGCTTGAAAAATTATCGTTGTTCGTTTTTGATTCCGGAATTTAAAATTTATTTACTTAATTTGAATTTCCGCGCATTATTTGAGAGAAGTACAATAATACAAGCCTTGGCCGTAACCAGGCATCGACGGACTCACGTGTGCGATAGTCCATCAAAGCCCCTGTTACAAGCCGTATTTAAGTGTATTATCTATGTTGCAGGCCGCGACAGTAATGGATTTGGGTGAAACAATTGAAAGTCGTTTTTTTTTGGGAAAGAAATACTAAATCTATTGGGAATAATTGAAACCCATTGATATCATTAACTCTACAATCAATAAAGAGTATTTTTAAACACTTATCTACCAGATTATGAGCACACCATACTCTCTGACGATACCCTTATGGTACAACCGTAAAAAAACTCAAAAACACTTAAAAATACCACTCTCTGGAAGATAACATTGAACATTGATAGAGCTTCGTATCAACGTAGAATGGGTCTTGTTTGATGGGACAAAGGTTAAAAGTTGTGTGAAGAGAAGTCGATCGTAGGTGGAAGAAATACGATCCCTTAAATCAGCCATCAATTTACAACCAGCTCTTTCACGTGGTTCTGTTTGGTTCCATGTTTATTTTTTATTCGTTTTATTGTCCGACACCGACAATGAAATTATGATGATGACTATACCTCATACCATTGAAAAGGTCCCAGTAAATGACGTCTCTATTTCTGTCCGGAATCAGCTGATCATCGAAGATAATCATAGTGAAGGGGGTGTTAATGATAAGCACTTGCGTCTATTACCAGCTGATTGTCATTATCACACTATTTTTGTGAACAATAACGTAACAGACGCACTTAACATTAAAGTACATATCACACATTGTCATGCTGTCAGCCTATCGGGCTATTAATGTCCATTGGGGAAAAGGCTCTTAAGTTCTGAAGAATGATTCACCTTAGTGGAAAGGTAATCTATGTTCTGTTTCAGGCGATTTAACCACCTGACATGCGGTGGAAAAATAACTCTACGATAGGATAGACCAGAATGAAAAAGTTGATAAAAATGCTGGTTCTATTCCAGCTGATGTAATAAAGACTAGAGATGGTGATTTGTATTCCTAGCCAAAGCTAATTACAAAGAATCACATGAATACTCAATTAGTTACAAAGAGTATTTATTTTCAAACAAGTAAATTATATAATATATAAGCTAACAGTCATGAATAAAACAATAATGAAATTAAATTAATATAATCACAGTCAGAAATTAAACGGTATTCTCATACAACCGAACACTAAAATCGCAAATGTTTATGCAACGAATATTTAAAGATATGACAAATTATATACATAACACGATAAGATCTGGTCGATATTAAATTCAAAACAATTCAGAATCAGAGGTTATAGGTTAATGTGATTTTCCATACAGAAAAAAATACCTAATCGAAATTAATGTGTTTAATTACTTGAACTTTTGCTTTCCTCAGAACGGCAAGAACTTAAAGGCACACACACAAACTAACTGCATACATACTCGTATATGTATAAGAAAAAGACAAATACTAGCAGCATATTTGTGTCACCCAAGCGGCGCCGGCGCCTCGATAAACGCAACGATACCGCCACGATAACGTTAATGGACACACTCTTTATCACTGCACGCACACAACGACAAAATAACCATTAAACCTACCGAAAATAACTTCTTCGCAAACCAAGAACGCACTTCAAAATCCAAATACAAAGTCGAAAATTGAGGACCCAAATTTTTGGGCACGTTATATTTTCGGAACCACTCAAAATGTTACTTAAAATACAAGAAGCAAGGTTCAAAATCAAGTGGAGTGAAGCCAGATGATTTTAAGGTATGAATGGATTCGGGGAAGTGCGGTAATGGGTTCGACCGGAATGTCAATGTCAGTCCTATCTGGAAAAAGGATGGGTAGAGGTCCCATTCAAAAACAGGATATCAAGGTCCAAACCGTAAGTGGTCTGATATAGCTAATGTATGCCAGAGTTGTTGTCATTGTCATTTGTCTTAAAATGTAGTGTGATGGGGATTCCGCTACTCGACCAACATCCTACCTTTCTTGACAAAATATTTGAGTCACCAAACGCGTGGGAAACCTGAATTTAAACAAAGCAACTACCGCTTGATCTCTCTACAATGCATTTAGTAGAAATGCTCGGATTCTAAGATCGGTCTATCTGCATCTCCCTTAGACTAAAATAAGCTTCTAGCTTTAATAAAATGACAAATCTCTAAGTACTCATAATTTTGAGCCATTTGCGTCTCCATAATAAAAGTCCATTTCTCCGTTGCATTGTGTTCCCAAGCCATCGCTCTCTAGTGTAGATAACCAACGTAAATTAGTAAGATTTTCGTAGGTGAACCAACTCAGTAGTTTGGCTTTCCATCAATGGATTAAGTACAGCAGCCACGGTACATGCAACAAGATAAGGTCAAAGAGCACACTGTGTAGGTAGCAACAGGTCGCATACATGACACATCGACCCTAACCAACAAAAACTTTGGAAAATCCCGTAAAATTCGCTCCCCAAATATAAATCATATTCCCGGGCATGCCACTATTAGCAAAACGAATCTTAACCCTAAAAACGCAAACAAACACAACACAAGGGATTATGGCGCGACAGGCGCCGAAAGCAATGAAAAACGAGGGTTAAGCCGGGAATCATGGGAAATCCTATGATGAACGTTCTGAGGGAATCCCGGCGATAAAGAGTGAATTTCGCACCCCTATGCTTGCATGCGTTGATTGTGCAGGGATTTCCGGGATGACAGTGTTTAAAGGGTTACGCCTACAATTAACGTCATGGAAAATGTGGCACGGAAAGTTGGGGATTGTAATTTATGTAGATTTCAATTTTCTCTACTGGATACGCCAAAGTCATATAAAAAAGCGTGTTTTTGCGAAGTTTCAGACTTAAATGCTTCTTACTCTGAACTCTTTATATACAAGACAAAGCTTTTGGTACCGATAAAAAGTTAGTAATGGCTATGATTACAAAATTACTGCATAGAATGTTCCTTCCACGTAAAGACAATGTACTCCATGGAAACTGCTCAGAAAATTGACCCAAAATTCTTGCTTGCTTAAGCTGGAGAGCAAACATAACAGTAAAGTGGCCTCGTGTAAAATCAAACCAAAAACGAACATCTCGTCATCATAACCCAAAAAAACTTCTAATCCTTTCTAATCATAATTCAATGACCAATCGAAGTTCTAAAGCACGTGCTTCCCTCATTATTCAAACCCAAATCCCTATTACCAAAAATAATGCGGTAACATCATCGCTGGGGTCTTTATTATAAACAAATACCCGAGCACCGCGTGGTGCCTTCAAAGGGACGTGAAAAAAACTCCAAAGTCCGTTTGTTGAGCGGCGCAAGCATTAATAATGTAGTTTAAAGATGGCGCTGGAATGCGCGCAGGCTGAGACGGTGGGGATGCGCGGGAGTCGATAGTGATGTGCACTTTGGAATTATGTTGAGATATTTTTTAAGGAAAAGGCATATTGTGGATTAATTTCAATTAAGGATTTGTGTCTCTTAGCATAATATTGTGGAATGTTTATGATAAAATTGGATTTCCAGCAAAAATGGTTCAACAAAACAATCATCATAACGAGGAAAGTGATTACGTCAGTACACAATAATTAATAACAAGCAATTAACATACTCGTACAGTTCGTACACTAGTTAAAAACAATCACCGAAATCATAGAACATTATCTTAGAAGCGCAGGCGCACGACCGCTGCAGACCCCGTGCCTATTAATTATAGTATTTAATTAGAGGCGATAAGTGTGTTTGCGAACTTCGTGGTTATCGCTTCCATTATCTGTTTGTATGACAGAAATTACGTAAACATGTGATTTTTAGTAACAAAGATACAGTTAATTGGCTACAGTGAATGAATCGGTGATTTTTTTTCTCTGATATTCGGGTTTGAATGAAGTTTTGCCGAAATATTATCTGGTGCCTGATAAGGCTCTCAATATTATAATATTCATTGGAGTTTTTGAGGTTTTTCTGGTTGTTTGACTTAAATAAAAACTGAATGTATGTACTGAATAACAATAATTTTAAGATGGTTATTTAATATTTTGTTTGAGAGCATATTTTTTGTTCTTTTAAAGATATTTTTACTTATAAATATGTAAACTACTTCCTCGAGCACCTTATGAATTAAACGTGAGCTTAGGTATAAGATTTATTCTCATAATAAATAGGCTCTAAACTCAAAAGAATATCGATAAAGTAAAAAATGCAGAGCAGGTACAGCACTATGCATCCCTAATTTCCAGGAAGCTGCGCGGGCGCCGATGCGGTCGGATTCCACGATCTACCGACTTTTGTCAGTGACCATCTATGATCTATGATTTTATAATGCCCCCACTGTATTTTTATTAAGAAACTGGATTAAAATATTGGCGTAATAAAATATAATAGAAATTAATATATCATCGATGTAAACTTGGTCAGAAAAAAATGATAAAGCGGCGAAACAAATACCTATGAATACTTCACCGTAATTTGGTTTAATAATTAAATTAAAAGTACATATTTTACGACACACCTAATCAGATTTTCTTTAACAGAATGAATAAGATTTCAAATTATCATCAATCGTCAATATCAAACTTTATTTGATTGTATCCGAAATTGGAATCCACATAAAGATAAATTTTTCATTCAATGTTGAGACATGAGAAATCAGTCACTTGTAAATCTGTACATATTGTGGCAATCAAACGAAGGGTTTTGATTGCCTTGGGAACAAATATTGATGGCCTTATTTTTGCACTAATAGAATTTATAATAATATGAGAAAGAACAGATTGAAAATGTCTATCATAAAGCTAAGAGGCCGAAACTGCCCTGGGGAACTCCTAACGAAATTGAATTTGAAATCTACTTTATTTCTATTTAATAGAAAAATATGCAGTCGAATGAATAGAACACTAGTAGAGAATTTGAATTCATAAAAAAAAGTAAAATTCTTACCTTTAGGTTTGAGGTCTTCCATTGCGTAACGACTGTAAGGTGGAGGAGGGGTTTCTGTAAAGAAAGAGAAAATACCTTTAATAATCACATTCCGTCAATATAATAACTAAGTATAAGGTCGAGATTAATTTGAATTTAAACAAAAATCAGTCATTAATTAAGGCTCTAGATTCTCCATCAAATTGTCGTTTCTAAAAGATTATGTTAAACAGTTAATAAACATAATTTGCAACGTAATTGTAAGAAGTCTTATGTGAATTCTTCTATTTCTTAAACGTCAATAAAAACAGACACGAATCACCATTAAAGTTACATATCAGGTTCCTAAGTTGATTCAAAGGAAAAATTAAAAGAGGAATGCAAAAAATCGCTCAAAACATTTTTTCAATCCCACTTATCACCGGCGTTACCCGTCTCGACCAAAAATAAAAGAAATCCAACTTAAAACAAACAACACGTAACCGGATCAGGTAAAAACGATCCCAGACCGCCCGCAATTATGTCCAACGGTGGAATCGAACCTTGATCACCAACTAAATAATGACTAACCTATATTATGACCTCATAACGACAGTTTTATGCTCCCTTTAGTATCAAACACCGCTGTCATTTGTGACGAATATGTAATTTTCTACAATCAAAATAGTTTTCGACTTAAAATTACGATGCCGCAGCAAAATTTTGTGAGGGATCATAACGACTGAATTCACCAATTTCAATAAGTAGGCTTCGAGAAACAACCAGGAATAGAATACAAACACCAAAGTAACGTTAAATAATGTCGTTTGAATCCGGTGCGCGATCTATTCCATTTACGAGCAAACAGGCACGCGCTATTGGTCATTTAGAATTTCGAACGCCATTAGTATTTTCGAATTCCGAATGTGAATTGTGCAATGGTCATTTGCAATTCGGCGCCAGGCGGCGGTGAACGTGTCAACATTGTTTTTCAACTGAATCGATGCCGCTGGACATTTTGAATACAAATTATACGACCTTTATCATCACTGAATTCAATATGATTTTATGATGTATATGTGCACCGTTCCCAGAAGTGTTTAATCGCGTTTGCACAAGAAATTTCAAAACAATCGTCAGTGCATGCACCTGCATATCGAATGGATGATAAAACTTGGAATTTTGGAAGATGCCACATAAATCATGTGAGAATTTTATTAGCTTTTTATTACGTAGTACAATCGTTAAGTGCGCTTAAATTCATTTTATTATATCAAAACGGTACGATTTTGTTGACAGCTACATAGATTCTAAATATTTGCCGACAGCATCTCTTAAAAGATAAAAAAAATTAAAAAAAATATAATTCATTTATTTCAGGTATATAACCCATAGTAGAAAGAGAGCCAGAGTCTTTCAGTGTTATGAATATGATAGTGTGAGTCACATGTTTTCGTCGCACTCCCGACACATTGCAGCTGAAAAAAAAAGAGTAAGCGATGCAAGAGTAAATGACCCTAAACGCCTAGCGTAGCATCTAGCAGATATAAATAATATCGTTGTTGAACTTTATGTCCATACGAGTGCGCGCGCGAACAACCTTGCCTCCGACGAACAGCCAAAACAAACTCTAATCTGTCGCGATAAAACTGATATTTAAATCACCGACGCCAGCGATATCTCACCTTTTTGCAACAACAAACTATCACATATAAATATATAGAGAGTGGCGTGACTGAAATTACTTTTACAACTGTTACGTCATAAACACCATACATTAGTAATGGAAAAAAGACTTTGTCGTGACCGATATAGAGTACAGTTTCCTAACAGCTTTAATTAGAAATCATTAGTTCATTTTGCTTCGAAGCTTAAACTTGCAGTGAGTGCAAATTGATTTGTATCGAATGTCGAGGGGCGAGGGTTTAGATTTCAGTGTGACGAAGTGGTATATCGTGTTTCAATTATTGAAGGGATCCGTCAATGAAGAATGGATCCTGTACGAATTTAGATAGAGTTTAATTTTGATGTGCACATGATGGAATGCCGTCTGATGAGGTAGATAAGTATTACGGTAGGCGCGTATGGAGGCCGGCGTGTGTAATTAATCTAAACATTCAATCTATAGCAATAAATACCGTAGGTTGTCAGTTTGTCCTTCGATTACTATGTAACTGGCGAACCGGTCAGCCAGGCCGGCTCCCTCAGCGTATTGCTCTATTCATAGTATATTCTGCAACCAGTATGGCGGCGATAATAAATATCAAAAAATGTATTCAATTGCTTTGATCAGTGCAGGACAGTTAGCCTATTACATAGTACAGTTATTGATAAGCCTGTTTTCTTGGTTTACTGCAATGGCTTACAACTTTATGTTGGTTGGACAGCAATGTGAAGTGATGTTTATTCCTACACTTTGTCTAGTCATAAAATCGATCTAGGTAATCTAAAATTGCCGCAACAGTATTTGGCCCTATAACTCTAAGGAAATTACCTTTAGCTAAAATTGTAAGTGAAGTAATCGAGAATAGATTAGACAATGTTGTAGATACAATTTCAATGCACAAACATTTCATATTAATCAAAGCTTCCATAAAAGCAAAAACTGTGCAACCAAATAAATCAGAAACGGGTATAGAAATAGAGTGGAACGATTTATAAGTGTTGTACAATCGAGTAGCGTAGATGGCCTGCCAACGCGGCGCCAGCGCACCGCTCCACCAAATTGTAAATATGCACTGATTCATAGTTATGTTTAGAAAATTATTGACTTGGTTATATTGTGGAATTCAAGATATGTCTACATTTGTTTTAGGAGAATGATTTCTGGTATTGTGACTTTGTTAACATTAGAAAAGGTATATTGTATTTATCTTCCAGTGAAAAGATCACTTGATTATAAGGAAGGTCCCTTTCCTATTTTAACTAACGAAACCAATTCAATTATAAATCTTTCACCAATCCTAAATTAATAATTTCCATTGTTTTCATGTCTAATATTCTTCTTCAGATCGAATAGGTCAGTTATATGTTGTCAATCTATCATTTGATCCTTCTTCTAAACCAAATCTTTTAAATAAGTAACTTTGTAAGTAGTTCTGCATTTATCTTCTCTAATCTTCACACCATCACACAAATTCATATTGCTAATTCTATTAGCCAATGTCATACAGTCACTTGCATGGCCTAAATATTGAAGCTAACAGTTATACCATCACACATTTATATGCTAAATTAATATTTCCTGCATTTAACACATCTTGTAATAGTTATTTCAATCGTGAGAAGCATCGATGAAGTTCCTCGTAATAACTTATATCTTTATAAAGAAAATAGTTGCTGTTGGGACATTGTGCTGATTGCAAATTCACAGAAAATTATGTTGATAAGAACAGGAAAATTAAAGTGCAAGATATTTCTTATTGCAGTGCAGTGATCATTTGAAGATTCCCAAACCAGAAAAAGATTCATTTGAAAGAATAGATTTTGAAATGACCAGCATTATCCGGAAATTGTCTATATTTCTGTAGCCAAATCAAAATTCAGTATTCTTGGTGGTAATAATTATGTGAAGTAGGAAGCATGTACTCCACTATTTAAAATCTGAGCTGTAGTTTTAAACGAATAAAAAGCAGGACACTTTGCCAACATGCGAACGGTAGAAAGGTGTGTGACAATGTCCCCTGAGCAGAGAGTACGCCCATATTGTTGACTGAATATTTTCTACATCACATTGCGTATCAAATGACGTCGGTCGTCGTACCACTGACGTGTCTTTTGGCTCACCACCGCATGTCATTGCTAAAATAATTACATCTATTTGTTTTTCTCTTTCAAACTTTTAAATTCTGTTTTAAACTTCAAACGTACCATCACACTTGTTTTGTTTTCAGCTCTACAACGTCACTGCCCGAATTCTGTCAGCGATAAGTGCCTATCGCATTGAGATGCAATACGCATTCAGTACCGCCTCGATTTTTATCTATCCTTCATAAATATTTTCATGTAAGTCTATCATAGAAAAATAAACATTGTTTACATTGATAAACGGACTGAACTACAAATCTCAGTCTATTACTTGAGAAATCTAAATCGAAAACAATAAACAATCAATAAATCCACTTTAATACACCATAAATCTGCCAGAAAACTGTGGAAACGCGTCACGGCGCACCATCACGTAGCCGTCTCAAGGACGAAGCCACGCGCGTGAACATTCTCGGGACACATCATTGTAAACTCTACTAAGATTTTTCATAACCCTACCCTAGATTTAGATAAGTAATTCGCAAAAAATATCAACGAGGAACTTACAGGTATTTTCGGAACAAACGATGATCACCAGGACGGAAATCATTGCCAAATGGGACAAGCTAACAACAACAAAAATTGTCAAAGACGTAGTAAACCAATTAGAGAATGAACATCAAATTTTTCGACAGGAAGAATGATGATTAGCAACATGCTAAAAATAAAACAGGAGTTTTTTAATGAACAAAGGACTAACTGCGATTAATTTTGCGAAGACAGTGCAAAAGAATTTAGGGTCCTAACCTAGCAACAAAAGTCTAAAATTCAAAAAAAAAGTCGGTTATACGCACGGAACGTGGCGCGCGCGCGTGTGAATCGACGAAAATAGCCCGCCCGAATTATAACAAGTCGGATGGCGCCTCCGACGGCGCCCGGCGGCCGCACGTCGGCTGCTCCCACGCGGACGCTAGGATAAACCCTAGATACCATTGCTTATTCACCAAGGTTTTTCTGGTTATCTCAATCTATGCTTATAGGACCTTGGATGAAAACTTTTAGATCTAAGACGTTAAGATTAGGAGAGCTTTGTGATCCAAGATCTTACATCGAGTAACCTTGTTCAATTGTATTGTTTGTCTGATAATTATAATAATGTTTTGGATATAATTTGATGTAGTCCTTGAAAGTAACTAATTTATTTTGAGTAAAACATTCACATTTGACTAATAACCAAAGACAGTGATTTCGAAATTTAAATTCTCTACCTAATTGAAAAACAATGGTCCTTATCATACATTGTTAAATAAGATTTTGGTAAAAAGCTTTAACTAATAACTAGTTAAGAAAATTAAAACTAGATGGCGTTGTAGTCGATTGACGTAAGATGTCATCGTGGACCTTGCTTGTCGGCGCTAGGCAGGACCGGAAGGCAATGACGTACAAACAATACGAGGTGAATTTATATGATGCAAATAGTCGGGCGTTGATTGATCGATAAAATTAAATGCAGGTACAGCCAATTGTAGAATGCGCACGTGCAAAGCTTAATAATTAAGGTACCAAGACAGAATAAAGAAAACTACAATAACTTTAAACTGTAAAGTAAAAACTGTAAAGTTTAAGAAACGAAACATTAGATTCTAATGGTGAAACTAGAATTAGACAAGTTGGGAATTGACCCCAATTAAGATTGGATTTGAATTTTGAACGAAGAAAATGCTAAAATTAATAATGACGATGATTAAAAATCGATACCACTTGTCAAACAAAACAAACATAATAAACATGACACTTAAAACAGTATAAAATTTTGAAATGAAACTTAGAAATTCAAAGGGCTCTGATTGGTCCAAAATCAAATTATTTCTAATTATAGGGAACGAAGCTATAGCCATCATCTCAGGTAGTTTACATATTAAAGCACCGGCACTTCTGATGATATAATTAACGCTCATTAGTGAAACATAAAACGTAAAGTTAAGCATTCATTGAAATGGTAACGTGAGAGAACTTCCAAGGTTCATGCTGTTTCATAATCGTCATGTTCATGGGATGCTCATGTTTCTTCAAATACTTCAGCTACACTTTGTTTGCCTTTGTTAACTAAAAGTAACTGATGATCACAATAGAAAACCTAAACATACCTACATTGATGATATGATTCCAAATTCCAAATCACAATTAAAGCGGAATCGGAAGATCAAACAGGTGTTTGGACAAAAAATATGGACACTTAATAAGCATTATTTAAGAATAATTTGATTTCAATAATATATTATACTCAATTGGTAACGGTTCATTTAATCCCCGAAAAGGCCTCACCTAAGCGATAACCTGCCGTGCCGACGAAATACTTGTAACATTACGAAAAAATTTATTAGTGTGACTCAAGTGGCTATCACCAACTGTTTTAAAATTATAGTCTAGATAGGTATCTAGTCTTCGCCCGCCTAGGAACTTATTCATAGATCAAATAGTCTTTGAAGGACCGATTAATTTTCAAGTAACGGTGCATTGAAAGTAACGTGACTGCGACGTCCAAACGGCATTTCTTCCTAAATTGCGCTTGCAAGCTTATAATTTATTCAGAATATCAATTTTCCAAAATAATTGTGACATGTGTCTTCAAAGCATTCAATTAATTATGTGAGACATTAAACATTATTACTAAAGAATGTGAAACATTAAGTAGCCGAAGAGTTAATAAAGAATCAGCACTGAAACATGAGAATTGGTCAAAAGATCTCCTAACAAGAAGTGTAATGAGCGATCGGCCACACGTCGCTCGCTCTGGTACGGTAATAAAAGACGACAATTTTTCCAGTTTCGCAAGAGCCGCCGCCGGGAAGCGACCGGTTCTGTCACAGGTGCCGCCAGTCAATGGGCTATTTTGTGACACAGTCTGCAACCACGTTCTTAACTCGATAATATCAAATCTGAAAGTAAACTCGCCTGAGATTAATTGTTTGTCGATCGATAATCTGAAAAATGTTAAACGTGGACGCCACTCACTTCTCTACTAAAAGCTTCATTGTATTATTGTACTACCGAATAAACAAGCATCGAGGAGCAGCCACAAAAACGTTAGCTGTAAACGACTTATTTTAATGCAAGCCTATTCTCGGGCGGGCATAATAAGAGAACCATTCACAAATTCAACAAAGCAACCCAAAAACATGACCAGACTACAATAAAACGAGAAAAAAACCGATCACGAAAATCGAGTTGAGCTTAAGCAGTGCGGCGGGCGTACCTGCGCCGGCGCAGGCGCGCCCCGCCCCTCCTCCCCCCACCCCCTGCCTGCCCCCGCCTGCGCGGCGCGACACGGCGCCGGCGCCAGTCAGCCGACAAGCAATTATGGCTAAATAAATATCGGCCATGCCGCCGCCTCCGACGCGTAGCTAACATCAACAGATGGATTCTCATACTGCTATCTAGACGACATCATTAAATTTTGGACCCCACTTGTGCCCGGTGAAATGGCGTGTGGGCACCAAATTACTTGTAAATGGTAGTTAGAATTCTTCGTTAATGTTTGTCCGTCGTGGATGTGGGTTTAATTGCCGGATGTGGGTGACTGATTTCCGTAATGGGTATGAGATGACAGACCGGTGGATAGTCACGGCGAACGTGCCGAAGCGGTCGCGAGTTCGTGGCAATCTTTGATCCTGTGAGTCGGCGGCGTCGCGTCGACGCCTGCGCTCGATAAGATAAGAGCCCCTCTCCTCCCACCAGCAGGCGTTCGAAAAGTACCGGCTCGCGTAAAAACATTCACAAATAGAGGCCCGCGCGTCTTGATTGCCGGTGATTGGCGACCACGCGCCCGAAACTCACTATACGATTGATCTGCGTGAATAAATTGGATGCTTGCAATCTAGACTGGACAAGGATTTCCTGTTCATCTTGTTCGACCAAAAAAACACGTCTCGACGGACAAAACAAAAAAGTGATGAATCAAACTGAGCAGGTGTACGACAATAAACATATCGATGATTAAATTTACGATGAGCCGTATTACGACCCGCGAGATCGTAAAATTGAAATCATTACCCGTATTACTGTAGTTTATAAAAGAGGTTCAGTGCAAAATTGCGTAGAGAAATGTTAATCATTCAAAATGCGAGCGTGGACCAAAAAGTGTTAATTAGCAGTAGAATCAAATTAGAAGCAGACCAAATCACATGCGGGAACTGTTGATTGTTGCGCCGGTTAGTAATGTGCACGCAAATCAAATGTGTGAAGAATAATGGCGACTATATCTAATAAGCGCGGTGTGGGAACATGACGGGAAAGTTGACAAAAACAGTGGCGGGCGGCGAGAACTCGGCGCGACAGAAGACGGAAAAAAGTTCACCTGCATTCGAGCCGTCTACGGGAACGACCTAATGGAGCCAGGTGGCGTTACGAACTTACTTATGATTATCTCTTCATTAGTTCAAACAAACGAAGCCGAAATGAGGAATGCAACCGAAAAATGTTCAAACAAATACAATTTCGCGGATGTTAGTGAAATAGGAAACAATAGCAATAACATTGTTTTTGTTAACGATCCAAATTATATCGTTAACTTTCCAAGATTTTGGATCAACTTGGCAACAAAGCACAAATACTCCTTGTTTTGGTTTATGATAAGCTGTTCTTGTATTGAATAAACGTATATATACTTTTGGATATATAAGTGGTCTAGAAATCATGGATAAGCCATGGTGCGATGGCAGTTAATTGCACAAGGCAATGGAATAATTTTGTAAATTACGCAAGCTGTAATGCCTGTCGAAACTGATTTGACCAATTTGATGTCCATTTAAGGCGATTCCGTGGCGAAAGTGAACGGCAAAAGGACTAGACGCTCTCATATCGCGTTAGTCATGTTTTTGATGTAGCTTCAATCAAGTACATTTCTTAGTCTCACTTAAGGTTTTGTTGATAGTAAATGATTTTCAAGAAAAATATAAATGTAAAACTATTTTTAAAGAAAATTGGATATATACTTACACAAGTTTTCAAAGTAAATTAAATAGTCCAGAGCTTTTGAGACTTGCAACAAGAGAAAAGGAGAGTGTAAAGGCTACAAACACACATCCGAGCAGCAGAAGTCCAGACTAAGAACCTAATAAAGGATCAATGAATAATTTTCGAATTACAGGACATCCAACACTATTATAGACCCGATGTCTTTACCAATAGGGTCATACAAGCTACCAGCCACTAGCCAGTCCTTTCCTCATAAGGAAACATAAATATTCATATTTTTACTTGGCTTTCTTCTCAATTAATATGCTAACAGGCATTGTCAGCACACCCACGACTAGTGAGAAGTATGAAGTGGGCGTCGATCTTAAGTAGGCGACGCGACTTGCGCGTGAGTAGATGTCATGGTCACTCATTAGTTTGGAAACATGAGTGAATCTCTGTTACTTCACTTGCCTGTTATGGTGTATTTTTATTTGGAAATTTTTGGGAAAATTGGTGGTTGGGTATGGAATATGGAAATAATATGAGTATTTTTTATGTTCTGGGATTTGGTGATGTAATTAATGTGATGAAAGTATTGTGTTGTATAATTATAGCTGTTTTGAAGACAATTGATTTTGGTTTGTTTGCCAATTTCAGTCACTTTTTGAAAGAGTGACAAACAGATAGCAAGTGCAGATGGTAAAGAACCTTTAGCTAATCTATCCTTGTATATTGTGAATCAAATTGGATATAGGTACCTATAGCAATTTAAAAACTAGCAAGTAATTCTTTGATGAATTCTGAAGAGAACAAGACAAATTGAGACCAAATTAATCTTAACCAAAAGGAAGAAAAATCACAAATAATTATAAAAGATAAGAGAAGTGCCAGAAACAAGTTTTGGTCACATCTAAATTAAGACGCGATTAGGTAAAAGAAAATTTACATAAATTATAACTAAGTGACATCACAGAAGTGATTGTCAGTCTCGGTGTAGAAACGAGCTGAAAACATGATCACGCCCAAGTATCTGCGATGATATCATGTAAGGGTCATTTGCACGACCTCAGGAAGCGCCGGGCGGCAGAATGTAGCTATTTACCTAACAAAGGCTGACTGACGGCGGCGGTAGCGCCATTGCCTGACGAATTAAAAAGTTAACGGGCTGCGCGCGCCGAGCGTCGCGGCATGCCGGCGCCGGCGACTCGACCTTGTCTAGTTATCGCGAACGGGTGACCCTCGCCACGGCAGATTAGGCGAGCCGCTTTTTACACACCCTGAGTACGCAACTGACGCCGGAGGGAATCTTAATCATTGATGAATATAATTTTTAGAGCACTTTTACTTTTCGACTCAATTCGTAAAAAGGATACCCCTTTGGACAATCAATCAAAAATACCAATCAAATTAGTGTCATTAATAATTACTGTAACAGAAGACGTCTGCTAAATGCTTTAAAGTCGAAGGAAAGTGTTGACCTTTGAAATTTCATACAACAAATCCAAGAAACTACTGCTGATGTCATAGCTATAAATAGATCGCCGAAGTCTAATGTTTACACTAACAATCTAATGTAGGGATGGTGTTATATATCGCACTTGTGTCAAATGCCGGTGGAGTATGTGACCGAAGCTGCCTGACGTCACTGGCAACGTAACTATAGATACAGAAACAAACAGTAGCGATAATACAGTGATAACGAATCGCACTGATAAATAGGTGCAACCCGCGTGAACAAATCTACGTAAGTATGTAGCACATGAATAATAAGAAAACTACAAGCTCCAGGAACCTGGATTCACATCCATGAATGTTGTAACATCTTCCAAAACACTTGAGGAATAAGTAAAGGCACTTCAATGAGAATTAATGCAAGACTATCTAGGTTATGTTAGGTTAGATAAGGTTAGGTCGAATTAGAAAAGTTTCGATGGCCAAAAACATCCAACAAATTCGGCCCCAGCGACGTTCTTGATTCAAATCACCATTCAGCGGCGACCATTCATTCGTTTGATCATCCATTCACACAAATTGTACAAGCGAACACGTCCAAACACGGCATAGGAACACTAAGATTGAGATTCGTACGACATCGATGTTTACTTGATGCACTTGTTGCGCGGGTCAACGTCCTGATCACGTCACACATACCGGGCTTGCAGAGGCGACTCCAGTGATACGGGTTGCAGCACTGCTGGTCAGCGCAGAGGGGCAGGCGGCGGAGTTCGCTGGAGTCTCTTAGGTCTGGGAACCTGAAGGAGCGGGTGACAGCGAGCCGGAGTTGTGAAGCGGCGTGACCGGCCGGCACGCACTCCGCGCCGGCGGCGCCCGCGTCCAACGCCCTCGCGAGCCGCCGCAGCTGGTCGTCGGGCAAGGAAGGCGCGCCGGCCGCCACCAGCCGCCGCCGCAGCGCGCGTCTCCGGAACATCACATGCCGACGACGGGGTCACAAGTCGCGCGGCCGTTCGCGCCACGCGACACACTCACGCAGGCGGCACGACATCGCTCGCCGCGTGCGGGCACTCGACTGACGGACACAACGTTCCGCCGGCTAGTGCAGTGACGCGGCCTGGTGTGCAACACCTGAATACAATTTACCCTGAATCTAATACCCCGTTTATTTATTTTGACAAAAAATATTCGTTTTCAGCTTCGGATTTGGCTTCCTCAATATTAACCAACTCGAATCTATAACGTTTCACAGGTTCCACTGCTGGACATACGTTCCTTCCAAGTTGTGTCATAATACTTCTTCACTTTCCGCATTCTGACTTCGACTCTACCTTTAAGTCTCACTCTACCTTTAACTATACTTTTTATTTAATTTATAAACTCTACCTTTAACTATACTTTTTATTTAATTTATAAACTCTACCTTTAAATCTACCATTGATGAATTCTAATGTGCTACTGTGTAATATAATGCACTACCAAGTAGGATGTCTAATTATCCTCGTTTCATATCTTATCGCCGCCGCCGCGCGCCGCCGCCCCGCGCCGTATTCACACGCAGTGAAATAATAATAGAAAAAATATCAAAATCCATAAACATTCAGAAATAATTAAATTAGATACAGACACAAACGAAAAGATAAGCTAAGAGTATTAACATATGGAAAAATATATCTGGAAGGAAATAACGTTCTAACATCCACCCATATAAGACCTACAGTAATCAAGTCTAAAACAACGAAAAATCCATTAAAAAATCTCCCAGTTTCCTCTCCTCCAACTTGAATCTCCCACAAACTGAGCAGTCGGTTGCCAACGTCTATCAGGCACGGGTGTGCGAGGCGCGGGGGCGGGGGCGCGCGGCTGGCGCCACCGGCGGCGTCAGGTGCGCGCGCTTGTGTGCGTGCGGCGCCACCGAACACAGACGAGCGCCTAGCCGACCGTATAGATGCGACGCGGAGTGTAAAGTTTATAAAATGGGATTGACCATCTGTGAGGCTGGGTAATAGGACATGCAAACGGAATTGGATATAATTCAAGAAAGCTAATCGAATCACAATGAACGGGAATGTTGTTTAGACCATTAATTTGAAAACCATCCAATTTTGCCCTTTGACTTTTGACAAGCGTTTGATAGGGTCAACCTCTACTTAAATACTCCATCATATACTATTTATCAGTGCTTAGTCTCCAATGGTCTCCTAGCATCAATTTTGAGCTAGAAAAAGAAATTCAACAAGAAACTCCCAAAGAATTACTGCCACTTTTCGTATATTTTAAGTGAGGGATGCCACAGGGCTCTCACTTGGGACCTCTGATTAAAGTTCTACACATACAATCAGCTTGAAAACTATTATAAAACTCTGTCAATTTTTTTTTTAATATATAAAGCTGATGGTTTCAATAAACACTATTTTTTAATGATCAGGTTTAGGGAGGATCTCTCGTCAATTTCGTTCTATTCAAAAATTCTGAAAATTGATAAGAATTTTAACTTTCAGTGAAGAAACGGCACCATCTACTACATTAACCTAATCTATGACCGCTCATGGTTTGGAATGCGCAGAGCTAAAAGACACATCAACAAAATAAACGTACAAGATAACTAGCAGCGTGCCGCGGCGCCGCTCACCTTCACGCTGGGGCAACTGCAAGATAGGCAGAGACAGATCTAAAGTGTATGGCGCCTAACATTTAACTACCTAGAATGTCAACCTCACCTGCAGGCGGTGAACTCGGCCAATGATCGACACATGTATGTAAATGAGGAGCGTATACTTTGTTCCGTCTTCTACACGTCAATTTCACCTGCTTGTGGCTGACGAGACTAGGCTAACAGATGGATTTAACTCAGATAAATGGGCAGCTGTGTGACTGAGAAACTTTGCGATCAGCTTGCTTGCTCAAATGTAGAGATTACAGACATTAATACTTATTTTAGGGAATTTAGGAAATGAGAAACATAACTTTTTAGGAAAGCCCTAAAAGAAAATATCTATTAGGCTCTTAAAAACTTCATCAGGCTTATGATATTAAAGGGTAAGTAAATAGAACACTCATATTTTGTCAAATTAACTTATATGATTGTACCATTCTGTTTACAATTTTGGCATGGTGGTCTCAACAACGGACTCCTTATTAATCAAAAGTGATAGAGCATCTTTGTAACTAGCAGACCACAACCTACAAAAGCGTAAAAAAAAATAAAAAAATACAGACTACACGGGATAGGACATCAACTACTGCCTATCGCAGCTGATGCTGAAAGCATAACTCTCATGACATAAGGCATTGACTAACACCGATTAAGGTATCTGAAATATTTCAGTTAATTTGGAAGAAGCAATGAAAATTGCAAGGTTTTCAATCATTTTGTGGGTTTTGATATCTGTACTATTGGCTATTATGTGTATCTACTTTCCTTACAAAGGTACAAAGGTGATATTACATGCATTCATTAATGCTTTAATGTGTTCAAGAGTGTTTAAGAAAACATTACGAAGTGAAGGCTTCGAAAGTTGGAACTATATCTTTGCGAAGTTATGTCTACAGTTTCTGGTAGATGGCGTTATCAGTATGTAGCCGACCGGGACAGAAAAATAAATCCTAGCGGCAGGACGGTAGTTGTAAGTTTGATGACTAATCTGTAAGTCCTAGTAAAACATTATACAATAGTCCACGCTTAAGCTTTTTCAAAGTAAACCTATCCAGGACGGGGAAGATTAGGTGAAATTTCAAAAAGATTTCGACACTCTTCTTTAGTTCCAAAAAATTACGATCATTAGCTAGTTAAAGTTACTTTAGGGCGCACAATACGAGTATCCATCTTCCTAAACGATCCTCTATCGAGTTCTTAGAACCTGACAGTTCAATTTCCATTGAGTTTCTTATCTTTATTCCTTCAGTCATTGATCGACTGCATCATTGCTAAAAAATGAACCGTCATGTGTGCTCCTACTATCTCCTTTACATCGCTTTCACGGTATTTAAGCATCATCCCCTATTTTAATAAGAGTGAATGGAGCAATTTTAATAGCATCTAAACTAACAATAATAATTATAATAAGTGAAAAGTTTTGTGTTTGTTATTTTCGAAAACTATCTTTATGATGGCAATGACACTTACCTTCATAATCATACCTCTTTGTTAATATTGTGATGATCGCATCATACACAAAAACGTTGTCATGTTTTTTTTTATGAGCAAACATGCTTGAATGGAGTTTCTATCTGTTTGTTTTTTTAAACAAAATTCTTTGTAATCTTGTCGGTTTCTTTCTTTTGTTTTACTTTGATAAGAGTTAGTTATGTATCTATACTTAATTGGTTATGCAATGAAACTATGTTAAAAATGTGCAATATTTTAGCAGCAATTGTTTAGCTATAACTTTTGTCCTGCATCGATTCAGGACTGAGTCTTCATATTCTTTTCATGACTATTATTAGTTAATATTTAGTCATGAAAAGAGCTATTCAATGAAATTATGTCTGGTCGGTATTGGACGGTAAGGACATCTTGTGCTACACTCCTTTACTCTATAAGATTGTTACCAAATCAAACAGTTTATGACCAGAAAGGTGCACGTATCTACACATCTGCCTTTTCCACAAACTAGATCCGTGACTGCCTTAATCTTTGTTAGTAGACCTCATAAACTCGAACATAGAGATGTTTTTAAAAACACCCAATAATATACTCGTATTAAGTTAAATGTCAACGTGTTATTGCGTATCAGTACTAACACGGAACTGGTAACTGGCACTTATGATGTTCTGGTTCTGACCAGGGGATCTGACGTCAGAGCTCAGACAGCCGGTTACGGATGACGAAATGTCGTAAGAGACGAGAGATAATTGCGATTTGAAGGGGTAAATATTGAGCTTGATGTTTGATTAATGTAAAAACATGTTTGTCTAATAGAAAATGGTTGAATTTTAAGTCGGAAAGGAGAAACCCGTAATCCTGGAGCCTTTTATGACATCACATATTTATTTATTTATTCAAATTCTGAATTGAGACCCTATTTATCAGTTTTTGGAATAGTGCTCAATAAATGAAAATTAAGAAATTGAAGAAGCCCATGTCCAGCAGGAGAGTGCTCAATGCTAGGTGAAGATGAGTGACTTTTTAGACGAAAAGACTGCCTCCGGTAGATTGCAAATGCACTAGTTGTCAAATAGGATTCATGTTTGTATGAATAGAATGTACTCCTAGCTAAATAATCGACATTTTCTAAACGCATAGAAATTATTGTCTTTCTAAACATGCAGAAACTATTAAATAAATTACTTTTAACTATTTTCTTGGCAATAACTTTTAACTATTTTACTGGCGCCACCAGTTTAATAAAATAAACATCTTTACTTCTAAGCATTACATTGAAATAAACTTGTTTACATCTATTACTGAAAACAAGATATTCAAATATTACGCCTGAGAATATTTTAATTTGCCAATGGGAAGGCGCCAAAACTAACATAAAGGAAATATTTGCATAAGCTAAGAGATTTATATCAACATTGCATTTTAAATAGTGGCCGGCGCCATCTTTTATTATACAAGCTGTAATAAAACTAATATCAACGTCCGACAAGGCTAAGCAGCAGATCAAAATAAATAAAAGCACACATAGACACACATATTTTGCTATATTGTTCATCATTTTGTTTTTCTAATTTACTCAGTAGTTTTTGAGTAGGTATGTAAATGTTTAATAAAAAATATAAAGTTATTGTAAAAGCATAAAAATAAGACACTAAGCAGAACTCAGGAATAAAAAAACGAAGAAATGATTTCAGTAAGTTTTTTTTATTTACTTCGCAATTTTTTTATCAGGAAAGTTTTCTAAAGGACACAGTAAAATAAATGGAGGCATAAAATAATTATTTACTTACCTTTTTTAGTATAATAAATAAAACTTAATTTATATCATTACGTAAAGCCAACTTAAAAAATATTTAAAAACAATTTTGTTTACGATAATTTTCAATAAAACTCACCTCATAAAATCTCATATATCCTTAAAATCATCCTTATCGTACACATAAAATTTCCACTAATCCAAATATAACAATTATTGTAACATTAAAAATATATTAATTACATAAAACTTCTAGGTATTGTCGTGAACAAATTCGTCTGGTTTCCAACATGGCTACGCGTGTCATGGCTGCCGATCGGCGCGGGAATGGCGCGAAAACTCGGAAAATCGCGCTATTTATGCATCCACGATCGGGACTAGTGAATGAAACTGAATGGGATTGTATACCCCGCGATTTGAGTGAGTAAGCACGTAGGCAACGACGGGTACTAGGGGAATGTCTTGTAAGTGTCAATTTCCCGTACCTGGTAAAGAAGAAAAACTTTATAGTGAACCTTATTTTTTTTCAGGTTTGGGTTCACGCTTTTCATGATTATGAGGTGGAACAGTGAACCGCCGTATTGCAAGTTCGTCTTCAATACTTCAATTCTAAATGCTATAAAGTTAATTGGGGTACTTGGAAAATATGTGTATCAAAGTAACCACTTTGAGACACATATCTTCCAAGTACCTACTTCACAAAACCTCATTGTATAAATGGATAAAAAAATAAATGATAAAAATATCATTGCACTTCCAGTGTCTTAGAAATTGACTCCCTTATCAATCAAGGTGGAGTAAAATATGTTTAACTTACATCTCGAATATAATAGGTAATAGATCTATAACTCGAATGATGTATGGTAAATCTGAAGTTTATTCTGGTTGCAACTTCACCCCGCGTTTATAAATAAGGGGTTTACTAAATCCTTCTCTACTTCATATATAATAGCCTTACAGCCATAATAGCCTATTATAGATTTTGACCCTCAATGTTCATCGTTGCACTAGAAGCACACTGACTTGAACGTTTACTCTGACAATCAAAGCAAAACAGTCCTATTTTCATATCACCCCAAAGGTTACAAAGGGGAGGTTCACTGTTGAACTAGTAAATAGTGATAGGCTGGCTTATTGCCAATATAGTACGTCCTTAGGAACTTTTAACTCCCGTTCCGTTTTGATATCACTCCAATAATACTACCAAAATAACAGCATCGTCATCTCCTGCCCAAATACCATTTATTTGGGGTCTCTACCTACTGCATGTCTTTTTATTCCTTACTTCTCTAATGGTCATCTCGGTAATCACCAACTTCCTACCCATAAATCATCTTCCACGCAGTCCATCCATCGTTTATTTGGTCTTCCCCTACTTTTATAGCCATTGACATCGACATCTTCCTCAATAACATCAAAACAACATGAACACATAATATTAAATTTTCATGAAGTGCATTTCGCCAATTCAAACGACTTCATCAAAGTATAAAAACATGAACTAAAACATTACTATGTATAAGTAGAATTTTACGCCGTAATAACGTTTTCTTAGCACCAAGAGACGACTGATATTAATATAAAAAGCCAACAACAGACTAATTTGTCAGTTTCACGGTCGAATGCGTCCTGTAGCAAGAGCATCATCTTGGATAACGAATAATAAAGTAACGAACTGTAGATTGGCAGCCATCTTAGTGTTGCTAGCTCTATTGTGGAATTCGTATTTAGTTTTTCGTACAAAGGTACACAATATTTCGTCATGGCAAAAGTCCATTGATAATAAAAAAAAAAATTACGGATCTATAGGATCTATGTATATACTTTATGACAGCCAGCAGTCTGCCTGGCAGTATTTCAAAGCAAGGTGATTAAAATGATCCTGTCCTATCATCAGTCCAATCTGACATCAACTTTTAGACTCTAGGGACAGAAATCTGCGTAGACTCTATCATATCATATCATATTAATTTATAAATGACTAGTTGCGCCCCGCGGTTTCACCTGCATAAGTCTCGATCCTGTGGGAATATCGGTATAAAAAGTATCCATTGTCCTAACTCACGTTATGGTCTACCCATGTGCCAAATGTCATCCAAATCAGTATAGCCGTTTTAGCGTGAAAGCGTAACAAACAAACTCACTTTCGCATTTATAATATTATATAAATATTTATTTAGGATAATGGATATATGTTTTATAGATGATATGGATAGAAAGGGAGAGCAACTGAGATGGCGACTAATAGAGAAGTGTGGAAGAACAAAACATGTTGCACCGACATTAAATAAATTGGCATTGGCAATAAGGGCAGGATGATAACGACAAGTCTTGGGATGCTAAGATATGTAGACGCTAATACAATTTTCAATCTGCAAAGTTGTAAAACGAAATTGAGGTCTTTGAAAGAAAACGTTTATTTGGACACAGTTCGTGAAACACAAAATACAAAGTAAAATTGATAGTAATCTTTTGACAATAAGTGTGCCTCACGGCTGCGCCAAAAAGGTCTTTGCATTGTGGTAATGTGCGGCAGAACAATCTTCTTTATAAATCTTCATCGCAGTTCCATTATGAAAAAAGTCAATTTGTTGGCCTATCTAAAACCATATTTCTCTAACTTATCTCTAAAAACTGACTTCCAAAATCCCCGAAATCGAAGCTCCTCAAGCTAATGACGATGTTTATTTTTAATTAAACACAAGTACCTCCCGCGAACTCAGTAGGTGGCTCGTGATGTTGTCTGGCAACCCTCGGCATAGGTGACCGGCGCGGCGGCGGCACACAGTCGGCACCGCGCGCCATGCCGACGCGCCGCCGCGCCGCCACACGCGGCCCATCCTGCCATCCATGGGGGATGCGTAAGCTTTTGGAGTAAGCAGGGATGTAGGTGGTGGTGAATTTGGGAGAGACCTATCGATCTACTGCTATAATAATCGTACCGTGAAAACTTAGGTAAAGTGATATTATTGTCATGTAAAAAAAAAATGCAGAATTTGCACCCGCATGCAATAATATGCGAATGCAGAAGATGCACTTCTTATGGTGCAACATGCAACCCAGTCCTAAGGTTAGGTTTAGGATGCGGTACTGCATACTGCACCCAAGCCTGGTTATTTTGGATTTAAACCAAATATTTTTACATACGAGTAACATTATACTGTCATGGATTTTGGCAAAGCAACGATAACTTATCTTAGATGAAGTGAATTTGCAAGTGAGCTGGCAATCCACAGCATCGGGTGGAATCACAGGGTGGCTGGAGTGCCAGCTCACTTTAAGCTCACTACACCTACACCTACATATGGTGAGATTTTTACAGATTTGTACGGCTGGTTCTAAACAGACAGGTGGGATTGTGTTGGAGATTCGAGTTGTAAACATAGCTAGAACTGTGCAGGTATTGGCCTCTATGGGTTTTGACAATGGTGGTAAGTTACCTAGGGATTTCAAGGAGCTCAGAATCATGGAATTATTATCTTTGCTGCTATCAACATAGTTGCATAAAAATTGGCTGAAAAGGCCACCTCAACTCCGCCATTGTAGAGTCGTTAAATATTTTAATATCAGGAAATGGTAAATAGCAAATTCAAGTTAGTATGTCAAGTCAACTACAAGTTGACTTTGATACATTTTAATGTTCTACTAAGTAGGTATCGCAGTAAGCAAATCTCTACAATTTGACTTCGACAACTACTTTTACAAAGTTCGCTACAAAAGGTAGTTTTACTTTATAAAATAAAAAAATTGTAGTAGGTATTTAATAATTTAAGAAAAATAAAAATAAAAATTGGATATATAAATAGTCAGTACCAGTGCAAATCATCTGCCGGTAGCACTCCAACAAATCTATGTTCATCCAAAAAGATTTTCTAGACCTGGTAGAGAGCTTACCCATGTTTCTCATTATCGTTCCTAATTAACCTAGGTATACCCATCAATTTCATAACCCATTTTAGATATGCCATAATACTCCACAATAATTTATAATCACGACATCTCAGTGCACTTTGCCCACGAATTCTTATCTCGTGCTGCCCCATAGGTCATCCCATCGGTCGGGCGACGTCGGGTCGACGTCGGAGTGTCGCGCCGCGCCGACGCGTCTCGTCGCCGCCTCGCCGCCGCGCGGGACCGGGCTGTTTATCTTCACGCTTTATGTCTTGAGGGGACGGCAGCATTAGTTGGTAATTATATGCATGAGGGCTCTTGGGGGTTAGTATAGGAAGTTGGTTGGAACTCTGAGTTCATTTTGGCATTTCTTCTGAGGGATCAGTCAGCCAGGAAAAGCAGCCACCATCTACTTTAAAAAAAACATCCAAAGATAAGGTACGTATTGTCTCTACTTACAGAAATAAACATTTCATCTAAGATCAACTTCAGAAAATATTTTTAGATTACTAAGTCGTGTTGGATGTATTAATTCCAATGTAATTGATGAGAAGATAGTCTCCACAGATGGGGGTTCATGGACGGCTCAGATCTCAAGTGTGTATGCGGCATCTCCTCTCAAACAATGGCCCATACCATACCATCCTGTGCCACATTCCCTGTCACCTGTGATCTTGAGGATCTTACGACTACATCAGTGAGTGGAGTTCGCGTAGCTGAATTTTGGACCAAACATGTTTAAACTTTATGCCATCGATAGCTTAGAAGAAGAATGTGTCGATTCAATTTCCTGAAACTGGTAGTATTAAACACCTTCTGAAATCAATGCCCTGACATAATACACAACAGACAGTGAGCAACCTTGATCAATGCAGGTTCCTTCTCCGCATCTACAAGAAGAGCAGGTAAAATTCAAAAAGTTAATGATATCCACTATGGTTAGTATACTTAGTAAGATCTAAATTATTCTTATAACATCGAAGACAGCAACAAAGACGTATAGTTTAAAAACTATTATAGAAAAAGAATCTAGATAAAGCAGTTCCGCTTAAAGGGTGAGCGTTGTTGACCACTTCGCTCCGATGACCTACTACCACTTGCCTTGTTGCCGCTCGTTCGCTCCGCTCCGCTCCTGTAGTTTGTTTTGAAACTGTACCGCTACAACCTGACAGATTATAAAAATGAGAATTTAATACTAGTAAGCGTGTTACAGCTTGGTGTCCCACCACTTAAGAGCTTAAAGCGAGTGATTTTGATCGAACAGCATTTTGTACTAAGCGGGTTAAATCTATATGATCGACCTAGTTCAGCTGAAAATGTCTTTTGGCGATCGCGTTTGTGAAGTGAAGCATTCGTTTGTGAAGTGAAGCATTAGTTTGTGAAGTGAAGCATTAGTTTGTGAAGTGAAGCATTAGTTTTGCAAACAATTTACAGATTTTACAGTGTCATTGACAGAACAATAATTGTTTAAGTAATAAGCAGTCGCCGATACCATCTGGTTGAAGACAATGTGTACCGCTAAGACCAACTGATTTTACAGGCTAAAGACACCATTCACCATTTTAAAGATAATTTAACTTTTTTTTTGTATTCGTGTTTTATTAAAATACTTACCTTTTGTTTTATCAATAATAAATTAATATAGCGTCTAATTTGGGACAGCGCTTCTTGATGGGCGAGTCCTATTACTGGCTGGACATACGACGCGTTACGTGAGCTTAGTACAGAACACGCAAGCTAACCACTCAAGGTCTAAAGAAAAACAGTCAGGCTACCTCTTGGTGCCTCCAAGACAGTCGTCAGGCGACACACAGTCGCATGTCCCGGTGTCGCTGAGTCGCGGCGCAGCGTCGCGTCCCCTCGCCGCCACATTACGCAGATGTAGCACGTGGTGCGGTGTAAACATCATGGTGTTTACATCAAAGGAATACCGTGGAAGATGGGGTAGAGATAAGGAGGTTTTAAAGATTTTGGATAATAAAACTGTTGTGTAGTTACACGTCTTGGTAGACTGGTAGTCGATTACTGGATACCCTGTAAAAGGTCAGGTGAGGGGGAAAGGAGGAGGAGGAATAGTTATCTTATGATCGGCCCTTCAAATATCCAATGCTAATTATGAGCCTTCCAATGAAATGCTCAAACGAAAATTACTGCTGCAAAATACCTACCTATTTTTATTTAGGTAAGTACATAATTATACTTGTAATAAGTTCTTCATTTTCATGGGTGTTTACACCCAACAAATTGATACACCCCATAGATTCGCATAAAGGACAGAACTTTCATAAAGTTCCCTGGAGCCCTGCCCACCGCCGTTGGAAGCAGCGTGAGGGAAAAAGATCACAAACAGCGACCGGTCACCTTTGGCTAGTAGCCGCGACGTTCCGACGCCTCGTTATATTGATGCAGTTCCATCCATTGTTATAATAGATGTAATTGGGAAAAACAATATGAATTTGGTGCGTAGATATTTGTTATGACCGATTTCTTTAATCTACCGAGCGTTAAATTGTTAGTTTAATTAACCAACAGCAAGTAAAGCTTACACTCATATTCTTATTCAAAGGTTACAGCTATGTACAAGTTATGGACCCTCTTAGGACATAGCAACAGGCTAAAATGTAGCAATAAACTCCCCATAAATTCATTGTCAACAAACGCACTGGGCGTTTGATGGAGTGTCAAAAATCAATCTGCTTAGCCTTTTCCCAGCTATGTTAGGGTCGGCTTCCAGCCTAACCAGATGCAGCTGAATACCAGTATTTTACATGGAGCGACTGCCTATCAAACCTCCATAACCCAGTAACTGAGTAATACGATAGGTACCCCTTGGCTTACCAAGGGGTATCGTATTACTCAGTTACCGGGTCGTCAGAAGCCCCAAAGTCTGACCACCAGTCTTAACTGGTTGTCAGACTTTCGGGCTTCTGACGACCCGTAACGACTGTCAAAGATTCACGAATGACAGCCGGGACTAACGGCTTAACGTGTTTGTCGAGGGACGGAAGAGTCTCGGTATGTAAAGATGTGGTCACTCATCCACGGACCAACCCCGGCTAGCATAGCTTAACCTGATGGATCGACCCATGCGGCTGTTATATCTCGAGATAGCCACGAGCTCCTCGAGTTCGATGCAGCGTAACAGTACGAAAAAGTTAACTTAAATTCGACAGCATCCATCAAAGAACCACAAGCCTCAAAAATGATAATCCTACAATTGAGTTTCATTTATTTTATAGCATTAAGGATGCGAGCATACATAACACAAATGTCACACGCATAATCACCACACCACACAATCTGCTGGCCATCCAAATAACTCCCAACCCGAGAATCGAACCTGCATCCCACCTCCGCACTAAGTGTCCTTCGAGTCGTAAGATCTATGGTCAGTCACAGAATTTACGATCCAAAATGACAAGGAAAGAACTAACAAATATGCAGTATTTGTTATTCTTTTATTTCCTGATTAGCATCGGCGACTGGATGTCGCTACTGATGGCTAGAAAAGTGCTTATTATGGTAAGTAGGAGCTAATTATATATACATATTTTGTTAGGATTGTAGGAAAGAAGGTTGTTCATACTCGTTGTTTTACAATCGTGTTTGGTTATGTAGTAGAGTGAGAATTAAAAAAAATGAAGGAAGTGCAGTTGAAAGGAAAATCTATACTATAATATACTATACATACAGGGTGGCAGGGACATCGACGCGAAAACTGATACCATGGATTCAGTACATGATTCTGAACCCTCCCACCCCTATGTTGAAATTTTTCGTAAGATAAAAAAAAACATGTGTGCAATTCACACGTGGAAGAAGTGAAACCTTCAAAAATGTTGGCTTCAAGATAATGAGACGAATGTAAAATTTCGGGAAGAGGATAATTGTAGGTTTTAGTAATGACCATAGTGATACAAAGTTTGATCATTATTTTACATTTTATTCGTATATATTACATAGATTTACGTACAACGCTGAGGCCCAAGCAAACTCCCACTATGCCTTGGTAAACATGTGTGGAGGGGTACGAAGCAGAGCACAAAGAGAACCACGAATATAAGAAACACTGTTTATTGCTTCCTATCTCATTTACTCCCACGTTAAATCTTATGAATTTATGTGTCTGTCTCTTTTTACTGTAGCTTTTTCGTTTCATCGACTCTCAAATCACAACGATGCTAAAGAAGTTTTCACTTCAAAAAATCTGCTGCTTCATAGAAAACTATAACGGTCAAAATGTATGGAACAGCAGATTTTTTTTTTATAACCGACGAATTTTTTTAACTAGGTTCAGAATCATGTACTGAATCCATGGTAACAGTTTTCGCGTCGATGTCCCTGCCGCCCTGTATATTAATATTATAAAGAGGTAAAATTTGTTTGTTTGTAAGTTTGTATGTAGGTGGTAATCTCCGGAACTACCAGTCGGATTAGAAAAAAATATTTTTGCTCTGTATAGCCAAATTTTTGAGGAAGGTTGCGGACTAAGTCGAGGGCAGAAGCTATTTCATTATAATTATGTTTGATTAAATATAAACTTGTTTTCACTTTATTTTTTAGCTCAATATGTATTTGCTTATCGCAAAGTTAAAAATACCTACTACTAATCTTGAAATTTTTGGAAAAGTTCCCACCTGTACAGCTGTTATAGCTTATTTAGCAGTTAAACTCAAACTCAAACTCAAACTCAAAGCATTTATTTCAAATAAACCAATTACAGGCACTTTTGAATTGTCAAGGGGTCGGTCAGTCAGAAAGATGAAGCTAGATGCCCATTCCAAAGCGTAGTAGGTACCTATGGAGAAGAACGGGCAAGAAACTCCACGGACACTCTTTTAAATCATAATTATGGTTACAAAATATTGGTTACATCATTCATGTTGAAGTTACACATGTGAGAACGATGCAAAACGTTAAAAGCGTCCGTAATAAAAATAAAAATTCAAAAATTAAATTAAATTAAAATAAGCCGTGGTAGCTAAGAGATGACCAGTCCCTACTGACGGCGCCCGTACACGAACATGACGCATGGATTAACACCATTCAGCTCAACCATTTTGAAGGGAGCTAAATGATCCAACACACGCGCCACCGTCAGCGAGACATTAGAGTGAGCATGACATACTCTCAGCCGCCAAGGCACATTCAAGTCAATGAAAGACATACCCAGTACCTAAATGGTAGCTTTATAGTCGGTACATAGTACTCAACATGTGCTATGCAATTATATAATGTTAAGAGATTGAATTTATACAATGCAAAGATAATTTTTAAAATCTTCAGCTGCTCCAACAGTATTTTCAAATGCTAATTAATTACTTTAAGCGCCCTTGTGGAGCAAGACCAGTGTTGAGCCAAGCATTTTTATCAGCGATATAATCTCCCAACTTATAATATGCTTGGCTGCATAGTGTGCGTTTAATATAAGATTTAAATTTCGTTTCATTCAGTTGAAGTATGTTGGGAGGTATTTTATTGTAGCATTTTAAGCAGTACCCCATGAAAGACGAGTCCACTTTAGCCAGCCTGAAACCCGGTTGCACTAATTGGTCCCTATTCCTAGTGATGTAATTGTGTTTTGCACCTCTTTTACTAAAAAGATGTAGATTTTTCCTTACGTACATAATGTTTTCATAGATATATTGACAAGGTACCGTCATGATGTTAATATCTTTAAACAGTTCCCTTAGAGAGTCGCGCCTGCGGAGGCCATATATTGTTATACTTAGCTATCCACAATAATACAATTTTCTTATTGATTTTTGTAAAACAACACTATGCAACTCCTATCTAGACGACAGAATGTATGATGTCAAAATCCACCATTCCAACGATAAAATCCTGTAACCTCTAGTCTTAATTAAAATCGTATGATGGAAACCATCCATATCTCATTTCTTTAAATCCAAGAAACGATCCCGAAGTCCTACGTTCAACTATCAACAGAAGCCTTTAAAACTGGGTCATTTACGATCCGCGATCAATGTGTCGAAGTAAGTATCTAAAAAACTACGAAACTTCTTACTCTACCTAACCGTTCAAGAATTTGAGGGGCAATTCCCGTATTTCAGTGAACGTTTGCATTCTAAGCTCAGTATCAATCTGTCAAAAATACCTCTAATTACCATTGATTGTCGGTGAGGTTACATTGAGACTAGATTTTGAACATTTTTAATTACGGGAATTGGGTTTCCGATATGACGGTTGGTAATTCATATCCATAATTACATATGACTTTAAAAAGTCCTCTGAAAAGGAAGTATGAATGATTCACCGAAGGAGCTGGCGACTCCGGTCCGATGGCGGGCGCCGGGCGTCTAACTGTCGCGAACGACGGCCAAACTACACCGTTTTTATGATACAAACTATTTTGTATGTGTCTGTTGTACTTGTAGCTTTGTTGTCGGACAGGTAACTAGAAATGAAACAAATGAATTGAGTTATTATGGAGTTGTATAATGTTTTGACAAGAAATTATGGAGCTATTTGATTGGATGGACTTCCAAGAGTTTATTCTGAGCATTATAGAAATATATGACGACATCCATAATACAAAATGTGAGGGAGTAAAAAATTGCTGCTTTAGGCAACTTTTAATTTCGTTGAGGGCGGAGCCGCTTACAATTGACCATAGTAGTCAAGAACTTCTTGTGAGGATTTCTAAATACCATACGTTTTAACATACGGTTAACATTATTGCAATGGGCTTATGTTTCCTTTAAAATAATAATAATAATAGCTAAAAAAATTTACTTCAAAGGAGGTAGTTAGATACTTACTTTAAATTATGCTAGAATATAAATTCTTGAACAAATGAAAATAACTTTCAAAAACATTTACAAGTATGTTTACAACCTAAGCTAGACAAATGTTTGAATGCATCCAAGGTACCTCTAAATCATAAACAACGTAGAGAAAAGTAATAAAACTCTATGGACAACTTTAATGAAAACCTTGCTTAATTACTCATACTCATATCGTAAGAGTATTGTCAACCACTCTTGTTTACCCGACTGCGTTAAAACAAAGGCGATGTTATGTTTTATTATACTTTTCCAAACTTCACTCTCCAAATATACTTACTATAGGTACTTAAGTATAATATCGATGGCAAATTTATAAGATTGGACTAAATAATTACTTGAGAATTATTTGACAGCAAATTTAAAGATAGTCTTTGTGTGCATTTGGAATCCATCATGTAGATACTCAGGGATCTAGAATATTTTTATGCATTTTTTTGTAAGAAAGTACAGTTAGAACAGAGATAAACTAGAGTGCATTAAATGAAATAAGTAACAAAGAAAATATAGGTACACATTTTCCTTCACCCGCGATCCTCCAAAAAATATATTCACACATTAATTAAACATGTTTTTTATGGTAAACGGTGGCGCTGTATGATTTATTCAAAACATTTCATCGATATTCAGTTAGTTTGATTTACGACACGGTTTGAAACAGTCACGGTTTGAGAATCAATCGGCTGAAACTCCACCTATGTAACTGAACACGTTTCAGGAGATTTCAAACCTGCCTGAATATCGTTTAAAGTTAGGTATGTTACTATTCAAACTCAAACCATTTATTTCAATTGAGCCAATTACAGGCACTTTTGAATTGCCAAGGAATCGTTCAGTCAGAAATATGAAGCTAGTTGCCCATTCCAAAGCGGGGTTAGGTTCCTATGGAGAAGAACGTGCAAGAAACTCCATGGACACTTTTTAAAACAAAATATTGTTACAAATTATGTGACTATTGGCACCTATGTACAGATTGGGACACTTTTCTGTATATTAACCTGTCGGCGGTAGACTATAAAACTCTCAATGATGAGGCATCAATGATGATCTTTAATCATATCAATCTTTCAATAGACGATATAAAGTCCAACAATAGCTCAGATCATAGAGGGCTTACTAAATCAAAAGAATCATTGCTGAAACAGCTAATAAATAGATCACTACAATGTAGAACGTAGAATTATTGTGTTGCAAGAAGTCTTAACAGAAACATTGATAGTTTTGCAATCGATGAAGATTGTATTAGCATTCAATTTCAAGCAAAGAAAACACTAAAGGTACAATTCCGTAGCCGACCGCAGGCAGCAACTGCAGGCGACGTGTCGCTGCGACAATTATGTATTCTTATTTCTATGAAGGCGACGCGCGACGTGTCGCTAGCTACGGAAAATATTTCATAGAAATTCATAGAAACCAGTCGTGTCGCGGCGACACGTCGTCTACAGTTGCCGCCTGCAGTCGGCTACAAGATAGGGAATATGATTATTATCTATCTTAGGCTAGCCTCAAGAGATGGAGCAATGGCAGGAGTCAGCGCTAGGCCATAACTATAGATGTTTCTCTTCAACCCTCGTGTACTGAATCCATCATTAATTGGAAAACAGAGAAAACTCAAATAAAAGATATCCTATCAAAAGTAAACTAATCCTTTGTAATACTGAAACGTGTAAGTTACAGTATTACCGCTCTGTCCTGAATTCGGCTCGCGATCCGACTTGCTAATGAGAACGCTGTAACGCCTAGCTGCGATGCGATGCCATCTATCATACGTAGTCCGATATATCTGCTGGTAAGCGGTTAATAGGTGTGTGAAATGTTTTCAGATGGAGAAAATCGAGTTGATACGGTGGAAACTTTTCATTAAATTCTTACTTATAAAAGTTTTATTAATTACAAAAATGTGATTTTAATAGTACCTACACACTATACATCA
Organism: Agrochola macilenta; assembly: GCA_916701695.1. Taxonomy (NCBI): domain Eukaryota; kingdom Metazoa; phylum Arthropoda; class Insecta; order Lepidoptera; family Noctuidae; genus Agrochola; species Agrochola macilenta. Next base: position 21,473,343 of record OU753563.1, on the reverse strand, counting down.
TCAATTATACTGAACTCCATTGCTGAACAAAACATAATTATAATAATAAAAAAAAAACACATTTCTTTGCACTAAATGTCACAGGCCTCATCTCACAAGTTTTAGGTAAGTTTCAGCCTAGTTATCGACCCAATTTTCATAATTTATGGCTTCAGAACGACTTTATTTATCCAATAGTACTTGCCAGCATTACATCCAAATAATTAATCAATAGTAAAACATAACAGAATTATTAGCAGTGGCTGAATTGTTTACGTCTTGTGCCCGCGACGACGCGCCGAACCGACGCTACTTTTTGGCGCCAAATTCAGGCGCCATCTTGACACATTCATATGATTCTTGACAATAAAAATAATTTGGATCGGTAATGTGCTGCCATTGATATCTAATAAGTAGGTAGGTTGATGATATTTGATCTAAATAAAGTATGTATTTAGAATCGTTTTTGGTACCAGGCAAAAGCCATGGGATATTGGGGCCAGGTAAAAGTCAATGTTCTTTGCACATTTAAGTAACTTATTTTCGCGGTTATTTTCCAGGACAGAGTCGGTAAAAATATCAAATAGGTAGTAAGTTGAATTAGCATGGATTTCTATTGACTTCTAATGTTAGAAATTGACATAATATTAAGACCACCAGTGAAAAAAATACACACATAACATAACATCACACCTATAATCCCCCGAGGGTTAGGTAGAGGTGTTTCTTAGTACACCCACATTTCGCCAGTTGTGTTTAAGTCCCATGTAATAGGGGGCGAGCCTATTGCCATCAACCGGGCACAAATCCAAACTCCGAGCTGCTACTGAGAAATTCCTGTTGGAAAAAGTCCAATGATATTTTGCCCGACCTGGGAATCGAACCCAGGACCTCATGCTCAGCAGTAGCGCTTGCGACCACTAGACCAACGAGACAGTGAAAAAGTTATGGTGGTGAAAGACAGATTGCAAGTAGGTATAGGGTTATTTCACATCACTAGTTACAATAACTGGCTACGGGCATGTAGGCTAATAGCTAGTCAAACTGTAAACACGTTATTTTATAAGTAGTTCCAATTTCGATACTGCATCGAAAATGTAACTACTTACAAAATAACCGTCCTAAGCCTGAATAAAGTATGAAGGAAAGTTTATTTGTGTTAGCATTACGTTAATAATGTAACTGCATAATGTAGCTACAAAAACTTATTCGTTCCAAAAACTTAAAGCTAGTGATATGTAACGTATTACGTAAGTAATCATCTACATTTTCGTTTCGCAGATAACTGTAACACTTCGATAGAATCACCATGGTGAATCACCGAATAGAATTTGTAAAAAAAACTAGTTACTAATGTCACTAGTTTTCAAAACAGGTGACGTCTTCGAAATCACTAGTTACGTTACGTTTGGCGAAAATCACGTAACGACCCACCCCTAATTGCAAGCAGCCTCATGGACTTTACAGGGATGTTATTAGAGTCGTAGAATGACTTATAAAGTTAGTAGAAGAACGACGGCAACGCATCAGTAGTTCTGTCTGAGTGGCGCAACCGACTGAACGGAAAGCTATTTATTTACTTCCTTTTTGGACATTGTGGACAACATATGTGAATAATGTGTATACATAATGACTAAAACATGGCCCGTTTCCAACGTTTCTCTTTTAATTTAGTGTGAGATAAATTAAGTACCTAACTTAAATAGAGAACTAATTCTTTCGTCCAGGTAATAACACTACCACCAGATCCCTGTGACTGCCGAGTCTTGGAAAGCTGTAAAAACTGTGCCGTAGGCATTTTTCTTGGTTTGAAGTAGAAAAGGGTGTCCGTAAAATTTACCGGCACAGCATGAGAAATCTCCTTCGTCAGAAACGCATTTTCCTCTGGATGTCAGGTACATGTTTTCTTATATGATATAGCAAAATTACTGTAACATGAGCATTTTAATGAATACCACATTCATTAAAATGCTCATGTTACAGCAGCTTTTTGCTTAAAAACTCAATAAAACCTAAAAGTTGCCGCAGATTTCTAGACAGGTTATCATTTAGTTCCCATTTATCTAAGCTTTTACATATTATTCACTAAAATGACTAAACTAAGAATTGCATCATTATTGGCAGGAGACAGAAGGCACTTCAATAAAAAGATAAATGTCGTCGGCAGGTCATAAATAAAAGAAAATCTATCTGACTCAACGAACAATGCGGAAACGGGTTAAAACTAAATTCTCAGTCAATGAGTTAAAACTTGTCTGACACTACTTATAGCCCTACAGTCATTTAGAATTCAAGATTTTTCAATAGAATAGTAAAACATTATGCAATGAAGTTATTATAGCTAATACACACTATGCCCCCGGGCAAGCCGCGGCGCGCCCGGCCCCGCCGCATAAAGCCGCACAAAGGATCGCAAAGAAAAATTAAGGTGCAAAATCCGGGGGTACGTGCCGCGCGCCAAGCGTCCGGCCCTGGTCCAGACCATGGTACGGAGCGAGAGGGCGTGGGAAACCGTCACCTCCTTCTGCGAAGCAGTAATGCTCGCGAAGGACTCCTTCTTCCTTGGGAGGCAAAATTGTCGCCCTCACGCCCCTAGCCGCCGCAGGAGACGCCCTGGGCGTCGGGAATCGCAGGCCGATTCCCGGCCACCGTATGCGCGAGCTTGCGGATGGTGAGCAATGGGTAGCTCACCGTCCGATAAGGACCAGGCCCGGATCGACGGCGCGTTGTGTTCCACGCGCGCCTCAAAGAGATGTCAGCATAGCTGACGGGGTCCGCTAGGACCGATGCCTGCCGGGGTCGCGGGAAAGTCCGAAAGGGATACCGTGTCCCCTGGCAACGTACAGGCAACTGAAGGAACACGGGTGGGTTTTAGTCAGTAAGAGTCTGACACGCCCTCCCGCTCCGCCCAGAGCTCCCGGAGAAGTTATTTGATAATTTCCCAAACAAAAAAAAAACCCGGAGTAGCGAGGAGCGAGTAGGAGGTGTAAATACATAGGTGGATGCAACACAACCATCCATAGTCTGTGCTGCATTATCTTGCGAATGGCTTAAAGCTGTAATAGTCCGCCCGAACCCAGCTGCAACACAGCGCTTTGCAGTGCAGACGCTTTTTTTGTATAAGGCAATGAAAAGGCAGATTCAACGCAGACACCCGTAGTATTATTTTCGTGATTATAAAGAGTCGAAAAAATTTGAACTGAGAAAAATGAGTTAAGTTAGGTTAGAACCTGACCTGTGACCTACCGCTACTTCCAAGTTGCTCGCAGCTCACAAAAAGCTAGGGACCATAAAAAAAAAGTGCAGGCTATTTAGTATTATCACAAGCTGTGTTACGTCGCAATCAAGTTTGATACCTGCAGTGTAGACTGAGCAAGTACTTATAAACTGTATTGCAGTCGTTTCTGTTAAAACAATGTCTTTCGGAGCCGATCACATTGCAGACAGTTTTAAAACGTCTGTGGTTCGCAAAAAGTCAATCGTCATCCTGAGGATGCCTCGTTGAGAGGTGAAACACGTGTCGATTTCTTACAGGGTTCTTTATGACTCTTTAAGAACAGTTATCGGATTAGGATACTAAATATACGTCGTCTATTGTACTTTGTAATGGATTTCCGCAAAGTCACGACTGAGTCAATTAACTATCTACTTATATTAAATACTTGATAGTTCATACGTTCGAATTTTTTGGAAATAACGCAATGAATGTTGTTGAACTGCCAAAATGAAAGGCATTGCTACCGTGAGTTACGCAATGACCCCTCTGGGTTTGATTCCTTTGATAAATAGGTTACTGACTTGCGTTTTCCAGTGAAAAGATCCACTTTCTGTCAAAGTCAAAGTTAAACAATTTATTTCAATTAGGCTCATATAAGGCACTTTTGAACGTCAAAATTTACAAAAAATAGAATTGATTCAAGTCGCCCTTTCCAAAAGGTAGTTTTCGTATGGAGAAGAATGGGCAAGAAACTCCACCGTTACTCTTTTAAAATGTTTTCACAATATTTTATATAATTATATGTGAAGACGATGCACCTAGAATAAGATTACTATACCACGATAGGTAAAAAGAACGAAAAATTAAGCAATGACAGATACATTTATATAATTATGTGATAGATACTTGGTGCTCACGTATTTAGTTCATGGTGCTCACTGTTTTAGGTAACAGCGATAGGTGTTGGTACGACCTAATTAAGCAAATATTGCCAAAAGTGCAACTTTACTATACCTAAGTTTTACGGGCATATGGCACCTTTGTTTGATAAGGTACCTAGCTTTTTTCTTTCTTCAAGATAGTTTAACCTAGTTTTCAATATGCTTCGGCCTAAGTTCAAAGTACTTAATCAGACAGTAACTTTACTAAGTTATTACACAATTCCAATACGCTTAGTTCAAAGTTCCTTGATGACTGTTAAACAATAACTTAACTGTCTAATTATACAATTAAACTGATATCACAGAATACATTACATCTATCATACATTATGATCGGCTAGATCAAAAAGATATCGCCGATCGAACAATAAGCAAATCAAGTCATCTCTATTTTTAGCGATGACATTAGTTCTAGTCGAGTGTGCTCAACGGATGTCCTTAGGGGATGACTTCCATCCCCCTGGCGGCACGTCAAAGGATCAATAAATCCCCCCTCCTAATTTATATAATAGTGTCACAATGCAATGCAAACATTCAAAAACTGTTGGACAGCGAAGCGGAGGCCATGACATCAGCGGGTTGGTGAAATGTTGTGTAATGTTTTGTAGACGCACTTTGATATGTTTTCTTTACTTCCATTTATTTTCCCCCTTTTAGCTCAAGCATTGCCGTAGCAAAAAGTTTTATAGGTTCCATGCTACCGTCAGGACTTCGCGAAAACCAAACCATTACTAGTTAATAGCATTGAATCAGTGGTACAACCGGTAGAGCTTTTCAGTTTTATACCGAAAAGGCAGCAAATATTAAATGTGTCACACCTCCAGGAACAAAGAAAATAAGCATTTCTGTAAGTTACCATCATTTAACTAACCCACCGATCGTTACCACACACGAACCCCTTAATTGCATTCCCCGAAGCAGTTACTTCATGATTTGTACCCAGAAATCGGTCTACATCCGGTAGTTCAGTCATCAGTGCATTACCGCACGTCAGCAGTAGGAAAAACACCCTTGCTCCTAAGTATATAAAGACGATGTTGGTGTCAAATTGATACTATGGACGTGTAACGTGGTTGGCTTTACTTCCCGCCGGTTTCCTGGCCACACCACAAAGCGCCGCCGCGCTACAACGCAGCCGGCGCCGGCGGCGGCGCCATCGCGACGCTGCGATCGCTCGCCGTTTATTATAAACAACTACACTCACCTAATATTGATTATTTTGGTACATTAGCCATCGAGAACATGTGTGACAGAAGATGAGAGGGCAGGGCGAAAAAGTTTGGAGGAAGTTATGGTGACGGCGGCGGTGGGTTCAAAAGAATTTCAGGAGAGTTAGGTTTTAAAATTAGGTATTTATTTTAGTACAGAAGATATTTTAAAATCTATAATAATTATCCTGGACTGAGCAGGACATGTCTGCCACATGCCGGACCAACTGTGGGCCCACATAGCACAGACCTGGTGCCCTGAGACAATGAGGCGGGGTCGCGGCAGACCACGTAGGAGATGGCGGGACGAACTGGATTGGTTCTGTCAAAACTGGAAGGAGGACGAGCGGGCTCGCGGAAGATGGGATGGAAGGAGTGGAGGGCTTTGCCCAGGAGTGGCAGTGTAGGCTAGAAAAAAAATATATATATCTTGGTATTTTAGCACCTGTATCCTATATTAACTGATTTACAATTTTCACTCGAGGAGTCGTAGGTGGATCAAACACTCTTGACATGTCCAAAAATAAGGAACCTAAGTGAAACACTATATAGTTTACCAAATTCCAAGTAGGTACCAACATAAGAAAATTGTTACTATTAGGAAAATAATATTAGACAATTCCCACTTCCATCTGCATAGATACTTCGTAAATTACTTTATATTACCAAAGATTCTCATGTAATTAAACAAACGCTAAAATAAAACATATACCTACAAAAGAAAGACCATATAACTAACACCCAGAAGTGGAGTATCACCATTTAGTCGCAACAGAACGTTTGGCACGGCACCACGTCCGCATTCCACCCAGCAGTGTTACACCCCGGACAGACGGGTCATTTGCATGTGTTCCTTCCTTAGACATGTTTATTAAGACTGCCTGCGTATATGCAAACACTGATAATGAAATAATGTCGATAGTTAGCCTTACTTCAACGTGCTTTGGTGTAGTTTATTATAGGATGGATAGCGCAGATACAGAACTAGATCGTTTACCCAAATGAATCCAATTATATCCAGCAGAGCATGGTCCTCCTCTCACTTTCTGCTCATGGTCCATGGTCCAAGTTGCTTAAGGGACTTAGATAGAAGGCTAGGTAGGATCATCACTGTACATATGTAGGTAAACCAATTTTTGCGAGCACTAGGCACAAATTCACTTGTTGGTCCTAGTCATTACGACAATGCCCCTTTGCCCGCTCCGGCCAACTGGTATAAAAAAGAACCAGCCATGTCTATACTCCCCAGAAGAATCTAGCAGTTCATAAGTTTATCAAACAACCCTGTTCTTTACATTCTTTCAAAACACCATCATTATACAATGCCGCCCATGGGCATGTGACCGTATTTTTCTGAATATTCTTTAAAAATTATCAAAAATTTACTTTAAAGGGGACTCCTCTTAAAACATAATTTTCGATAATTTTTCTATCTTTTATATTTTTCATGTTAACAATTTAAATTTTTTGAGTAGCGTTTGTGACCTTGCTTTACATTTTTTGCAATATCTTATCTCCGATTTTATTGGCTCGATTTGGATTATGTTTATTGTTTCAATAAACAGAATCCAATAACATGAATTTTTTTAAAGATAGTCCCCCCTTTTAAAGTTAATATTCGATATTTTTTCTAAAAGGTTAACTCATAAGCTTTTAGAAATAATAAACAGAATCCAAATCTGAGTTATGGCAACAATATGTAAAGTAAGGCCCTGGAAGTATGGATCAAATCAAAAAGGGGCGTGGGCAAGGTCATTTCCAAACTTTTTAAACCTGAGAATGTCGGTGCAATTTTTTACGGTTCAAAAGTTATGACCAATTTTGGTTTTTTGTTGCAAGCACTTCGCATAGTGCTCAAAGAAAAAAAACATTAAAAAATAAGATCAGGGCTATGAATATATTTTTTATAAGTTATACTTTTACGCAGCTAGAAAACATGTGTCTAATAAGAAAAAAACATTCACTGCAAATGCTTCGGTCTGGCAAAAATTTTACTTAATTTTCGAGCAATTTTCATGGGATAAAGTTACACTAGCGAAAGTTGACCACGCGTAGTATTATATTATCTGTGACCAAGTCATAGAGACTCTTTGGAACTATGAATCACTGGGATATTCTTTTTAGTTTAAATGTCAGAGAATTTTATTATCAAGGAGGTCGTATTTTAACAATTTTCTAAGTCTCAAATTTTTTTAATATCAGCTCAACCAGGGACACCCTGTAGGTATATCCTTTATTCCCAACCCCTTTTTTATTAGATGCAAAATTCGCTCGACTCACAGAAATCCCCCGAATACAAATAAATCACACAATCGATCATCTAATACCGTACAAAGAATCCCTCTCAAACCGTCTGCCCACGTGGGTGCATCCTGGCATGCCGTCGCCGCCGCGCCGCGCCCCCGTGCCGCCGCCGGGCCAAGGTCACTGTCCCATCAGTCATCACTTAACCCTACCATAAAACTGTAAGTAGTCTTAATTAAATATGGGTGGATATATGGACAATTAGGGAAAAAATCGGAATTGTATTCAATTTTGATGTCAACAATGTTTTTCGATGTTTTTGGAATAAGCTAATCGAAATAATTTTGGTTTTTTACAGCAAGAATAAGATCACATAAACTTACGCCATTTCCTCATTTGGGTAGACACAAATTACAGAACGCTACTCTACTTGTTATAACCCTTACCTACATAGTCCTTGTGCTTCGTAAGTATAAGAATTAAACTACAATATAGTTCAAATGCCACATAATAAGATGAGGGGTAACCCCTCCACCAGGCTCCATCATGCTTTGCTTTGCGCGTTTCTATCCCACTCGGATTCCACAAAAAAATTTGAGGTTTTGCTTGACCACGTCCATTCATCCTCCTAGTGTTAGGTAGGTGGGTAGATAACTAATTTAGCTGTACCGCTAAAGTTTTTTACACCCTTTATAACAAGTTTTATAGCCTAACTTTACAACGAATGCATTCACTAAAACAGAGAGAATCGCAGCCACGCGTGCCAAATCTAATTATTTTAAAGTAAAACAGAATAGAAAACGCTTTGGACATCGGAGTTATGTTTGTGAGTCACAAATTATTTTTATGAGGTTCTATCTCGATCTGCAAATCTTTCAGAGACAAATAATAAGACTTTAGTTAATTAATATTGGTAAGGGCTGCAATTTATAACAATCATAATTTAATTGACGTAATTTTATCCTCATTATAATTGCCACTTTTCAATTTCTCTTTTGTCTCATCAGAAAACAATTCAAACTCAGGTTTTTACCATTTCTTTACAGTACCACCCGTAACCTAATTCCGGAACACACTTTCTATCACAAACCGATGGTTTAGAAGGAAATTCCTAATCCAATGCTTCATAGGTTTGAAAAAATCGTCTGCTCAACAACGTAACTAACGCAATAAACGTGGCTGTAATGTCAAAATAAAAGCGATTGCGCTGTTACGCAATTACCTCGCCGGACTTTTTGATCGGTGCCTGCACCGACCCCTGGGTTGACCCCTGGGTCAAACTCGCAACAAGCGTAGAAGTTAGTCGCACAACCACTGCGCCATGACACGTTGGCATAGTTGTTTCAATTTGCTTTGCAGATTTAATTCTGCTTTCTTGTTCAATTATGATTTTTAACCAAGCCCTTTAATATTTCTCTCCTTTCTAATATTTTTCTGGCTCATTGGACTAGTGGTTGCAAGCGCTACTGCTGAGCATGAGACCCTGGGTTCGATTCCCGGGTTGAACAAAGTATTATTAGGTTTATCCATCTGGAATTTCTCACTAGCAGCCTGGATTCGGAGTCTGGATTTGTGCTCGGTTGATGGCAATAGGCTCGGTCCATAGTATATGGGACTTAAGACATAACTGGCGAAATGTGGGTGTACTAATAGAGACACCACTGCCCACCCTCAAGGTATTACCGGCGTGATGTTATGATCCCTGTAATATTGCTATAGATCTTTGATAAAGGTCGCTGTTGAGCAGTGGACATCTATTAGGCAATAGATAGTACCATGTATATGTAAATTATATCAGCTGCTTAAGAGCTGGAGGGGCTTGTGGCTAAGTAATGAAGTAAACAGCTGCACGGGTCGATCGATCAGGTAAGGCTACGTTTGCCGCGGTTGGTCCTTGGATGGGTGACCATATTTACATACCGAGACTCCGCCGTGCCTCGGAAAGCACGTTAAGCCGTTGGTCCCGACTGTCATTCGTGGATCTTTGACAGTCGTTACGGGTCGTCAGAAGCCCGAAAGTCTGACAACCAGTCTTACCAAGGGGTATCGTATTACCAAGTAACCGGGTTGTGCAGGTCAGATAGTTAGTCGCGGCATGTAAAATACTGGTATTCCACTGCATCCAGTTAGACTAGAAGCCGACCCCAACATAGTTGGGAAAAGTCTAGGTAGATGATGACATCAGCTGCTTACGATTCTGCTCGAGTTTGGCTCGTAAAAGGAGGGTAGTGACTGGGTGCCGCCGATGGCTGTAGCGATCTATCGCGGCTATGTTATCTTTAAACTCAATAGCTTATGGCTGGACGTGGAAAAAGTACTAAGTATAGATACCTACCATAGTCTAATACAACCTTTCTGTGACTTATAAAGTTATATTATAGTTTGGGACCCGCTGTTAAATCTGTCAAAAGTCTTCGTTAGTTACTATTTTATTTTGTTACTTGTTTGGTTAAGAACTGCGTGTAAGTTAAATATAATAAATAAATAAATAAAAAAAAATATCCTTCAGATTGTGATTAAAAGTGTGTGACGCAATTAGGGGGCTGGTTCTTCGTTTCAGAAAGTAATAAAAATGCACATTTCATTTTTCATTGATTATGCAAAAATTAGTAGGTAAAGTTAACAGTTTCATGCTGTCGGTGTTCCTAGGGTCTTCCATGGGTCCTTATTTTTATGATAATTGGTGGTACAGTCAGCATCAAAAGTTGATGACCACATTTAGATTTTCAAAATCGCTGTACACCGTACCTACAGCGTCAGTACACCCAAGAAAGTGCACAAAAGCGTTGGCTTGCTTAGTTCATGGCAGCGAGTGTCTTCTTCAATGAATGAGATGCATGAGAAGGGTATTTGGGGTGGCCGCGAACCACCGACAATAAGGAACAAGCTGATAACTACGTAAGTATTATAAGCTACAGGTAAGTAATAAAAGTTTACAATAATATGCCTAAGAACCAACTCAGAAAAAGTCAAAACCAATCATGCGGTTGGTAGCTATTTGCTCTAACTATAACTTGTGTTTTTGTTATAAATAATCCCATCCTAATAAACTTATTATTCTTCATAATCAGAGTCATTCATGCGGTATTTAAATGATGCATTTCTGAGAACAAGGCAGCAGGTTGGGTTCGGTTGTAATTATCTTCTTTATTTGTTTTGTTTTGAACGGCGCGGTCGCTTAGGGTCAATCAAATCTTTATTGCAATTTGTATTTTTATTTTGAAAAAATATATTATTATTAAGATAATTCGCTAATTAGTACTTAATCTGTTTTATAGTGCCTACATTCTGCTAAAAAGGTGATGGTGACTGACCTGTGGTAGGTATATCTTCCACTCACTGCTTGATTTGAGAAATGACTCCTTAGAGAGCCTCATGCTTGCTTTCCTTGAAAAATTAAAAGGTTGGTAGTCATCACATCACCATATCATTTCAACCAAAAAACGTCCTCTGCGGCTGTCTTCCAAAGAATCGCCGAATAAACCTACATACTTTTGTCATCATTCATCCCAGGACTCGAACCCGCAACTGGATGTTTAGCAAAACAGTTTACACGATTTTTTTGCCACCAGATAGCTACGTGCTACGTGCTTTGCTACGTGTAACAAAATGTCTCTAAGAATACTCAATATAGGGATAGATAGTAGAGATTTTTGGGGTAATTTTAATGCTAAGATAAGACCGGATTAAATTCCCGGCTATTTTGACAATATTTTTAATGCTATCATTGTCAAACATTGTGTTACAGAATTTGATTTGCAACGGTCTTATCCCAGAGCCGGAATTACTCCAACATACCTTAGTGAGTCTAGTGAGTGACTCTGCGCTTTTACCAAAGCAGATTACCCAACATTTAGCTACAAATTCATGTAACAATACTCAACAGAAAGGTAACAAGTAGCGAGATGCCCTGTCCGACCTGCAGGAACAACACTAGCAACTAACAACAGTGCGTGGCGCCTACTTATTTGTGCGCGCCGGTGCCGCCATGCCGCGCCGGGCCGCCGCCGCCGCCGCCGGCGCCCCGCGGTCCACGCGAATGTTGGGATGTTGTGAAGGAGATGAGAGGTAGCGGGATTTCGGGGACATGTTTACATCTTTATTTAAGGTTGGGTTATTTTGTGGTTGTATATGGTTGAGTTTTTGATGACTAGGGGGACGACAGATCCAAACGCAGTAGCGAGATTTAGGATTGGATGTCCAGTGTAGTGCAGCGAACAGTGATGATCTGAACAGACAGATAGAGAGCCTGTTGACTTTAGCTTTAGCATCTTTACCTAGCTACCACCTTTTTAGAGCACTTCTTCTGAACGACACTGTACCAGTCAAACAAAATAATCCACGTTCGTTTAAGTATGTAGTCGGACCTACAGGATGATTCTTTACCTATTTTTAGTACTTAGGTTTTTAATACACAAAAAAACCAGGATCACACCATTGAAAACTGGTAGGTAGGTAGGATGTTCATGTTCACTTTTTGTTGCTCTATCGCTTTGCATTGCTGCTCTCCAACTCGCTACCTCTCCCGCGCCCGCTCCGCCCGTGCCCCAGTCGCGGTCTCCCAAGAGCCCCACTAATGATTGCTCATGATTTATTTGCCCAGCTTATTTTTATAGTCGCCTGATTCCACACGATGATGGAAAGGTGAACGTCTCCATTCTTTTTTACTTGTCTTCAAACAGTTTGTGGTAGCGTTTTGTTGGACCACATAATATTTTGTAAGAATTTACCTAAGTAAGAAGTTAGTAGTTCTTGTTATGTAATTTAGGACGAATCAGGAATGTGTTTTTAAGTTTGGGCCCCCCCATGGTGTTTGTAAACTTTTTGGCTTTTTAATCATTTTTAATGCAACTTGGCTACAAAGTTGGTTGGTAGGTAGGTTCGGTAGGGTTAGGTTTACCCACTTTATACTTGTAATTATTTTGATAAAATACCTAGGTACCTATAGGTAGGTATGTAGGTACTTCGTCCGACTTCTCCGACTTCGACAGATTCACGTAGGAGGCATATTTTACAGTCAAAAACAAAAGTTAAATATCTAGTTAATTGACTCAAGCGTGATTTTGCGGAAATCCATTATCGCGCTGATAACGATCCTAGCCGAAGTGGACCGACCCGTTATCCTATATAAGTTGGGTTGTCGGGCGGTGTGGCTAAAATGCCCTGGCCTTAATTTATTGAGGCACCCACAGGAATGTCCGGATCAGCAGCCGACAACCTCCTAGGTTAACCTGAGAGATGCCATTCCCAACAAAAAAAAACCGGTGTGGGTCACACTGCGTTCGGTGCTTAACGTGGCAACACGTCGTATCCGGGTTCGCAACAAGTCAATCGTCATTCTGAGGATGCCTCATTGAGAGGTAAAACACGTCTCGATTTCTTAAAGGGTTCTTTAAGAACAGTTAAGCGGTCTATTGTATTTTTGTTAAATATATTTTAATTGAAATAGGAACAAAAGTAAACAGGATAATTAACTCTTAGTTATTGTATCATGAACGCTAAAAAAACAAATTAATTTTGTATCAATTTAAGTACCTACCTAGATGATGGGTAATAAAAGTAGTAGTGTTAATCGACGTATGTTCCTGACCGTACCTAAACTAATTAGGTACCTACTATAAACTTATGTACCTATTTGTAGTTTGTAGCTTTACCACAATGTCTTGAAAAAATATAAGACATTCAACAAAACAAGATTGGTAATGAAGCTCCCAGGGTGCGTCAAAAGTACGTTACTCGTCGAGACTCGTCGTCGGCGTCTGGCAGTCGCAAGTTCGATTCTGGCCATCATCTCTAGTTTGGGCAGATTATACAAGGCAAACCAGTCGAATCTTAGGGATATTGGGTTGAGGAAGCTAGATTTAGCAGCTCTTTGTACTGCTAGTAAACCATGGATATAAAGATAGGCCATCGTATGAACGACAGGAACTAACGTTCATCCGTTACTTTTTTAACAGACTCCATAAAAAGACGAGGTTATATGATGTATTTTTTTAAATGTATGTTCTTCTATTCCCGATATATTCGTCGTTTTCATTTGGAAGAGGAAGTTTGCGCGGTTGTCCCATATAATTTATTGGAAGTCGGTTGTTTTTTTTTTTGTATATAAGTTTTTATTTTACGTTATTCAAAATGCTGAGACTCAACAACAGCCAATAGTTTCTTGCGAATTGTGATATCGTAGACCGAGATTACATAAAGGAAGTCATTGAAACAGATTGTATAGAGCTCTGTAACTATGCAGTTTTTTACGATATATTGAGCGACATTAATAATTATGGAAACGAAATCATAAAAATAAAAATGTCGATTTACCTGACAGATTTCAATTTTGAGTAGCGAGCTGTTAACTTTTTATGTTTATACTATACAGGATGGCAGGGACATCGACGTGAAGCCGGGTACCATGGATTCAGTACATGATTTGAACCCCCCAGCGTTGAAATTTTTCGTCGGTTTTTTAAATAAAAATCTGCTGTTTCATAGAAAACTGCAATACCTACTCGGTCAAAATGTATTCAGAATCATGTACTGAATCCATGGTAACCGGATTCGCGTCGATGTCCCTGACACCCTGTATGTTTTTATAGAGGGTCACTTAAATTAGTAGGTAATGAAAACACCAAAATACATCTGTTTAATTTATTAAAAGTAAAAATTACTTATCTAGTATACTAAACAAATTCATTCTCCTTTACTTTCTGTTCCATAAAAATAAAACAAATTCCTTTCGGTATGCAGACACTGCGACGGATGAGTTTGATTCACACTTGCATTCATCAGGATTGCCTACGAAGGCAACATCAATATACAGTATGTTAACTAACGAAGGGCGCTCCCGTTAACCAGCGCCTATACATGCAAAAAAAATATAACAAGTTTTTTTTAATGTAAAAAAAGAACACTGTACAACACGCTCTTGTCTTTCCACGTTGAAAGACAAGTGCACATGTACAGAGTTTATTTACGCATCAATTTAATATTTTTTGTGAATTTAAATTAAATTTTACAACAAAAAAATTTTTTTTTTTTCGATGCCTGGAAGGTATAATATCGCGGGATAACAGGAACGCCTTTTGTTAGTTGACATACTGATTATTATTAAATTGCCATGAAAATTAAGTCTCGTTTGTTGCTGTCTGCGCAAAGGCAATACAATTTCACACAAGTGCCAGACCACCACCAGACTTTACTTAAAACATTGCACTTCCTTTAGAATATTCAGATCTCTGTAATAATCACGAAGCAAATATTACTTCGTGGGAATAATAAATACATATTTCAATAAACTATGTATTGCTTTGACACGTTTAATATAGAATGCTATAAACAACCACTTTTATTTTAGATAACGTTTAATAAAATTGTCGTGTGACAGATAACGTACTTGACGACTTTTTTAACGTCTCAATTGCAAGCAATATCCTTAAAAAATTACGTCAACGCTAATTTAGAGAATCGGCCGAATACGTTATCTACCAGAAATTATGTACTTTCATTTAAAAAATTATTGCCGCAGTGCCAATAATGGTCTATTAAAATTTGTGCGGGAATATAATACACAGCATTTTCGTAAAGGTAAGATTTACAGACAAACTAAAACATTTGAATGGTACAAAAATAACTTTGGACCCAATTCGCTCCAACGCACATTTATATAAAGGTTTTATAGTTAACTAGTTATAATTTAATTATTATGTAGGTACAACATCTATGTACTAGGCATTTACTAAATTCTAATTAAAAATGTTTTCTTGCATTGTTTTCTATATTGCAGTTTCCTGCTGGTTTATTACGTACTCAGTACATAGATGTTGTTTTAAGGCTACAAAGCATAGACGATAATTCGGTATACATTTTAAAAGTATGAGCATTTGCTCACCGCTTTCATCTGATCTCACTCGTAGAGTATATTCTTGTCCGACTGATCGTCCATCTATACTCAGCCTTAATTTTAAGTCTTCTGTGAGTTTCTCCAAATTATTTATTTCGTTGTAGATGCTATTTAATGTAAGAAAATATATTTAAATTAAGTACAAAATAATACGTTGGTTTATTGCAATGCGAGTCAGTCGGTATGAGGTCGTCCATTAATCAGGTGATCTTTTTAGCAACTATTTAACCCCCCTCCCTCTGGTGATACGTGGTGAGGTTTTTGGACTAACCCAAAGTCACGTGTAATTTTTTGGTTCAAAGTATCTTAAAAAATTATTACAGAATATTTTATAATTAAATAGAAAGAAAAAAATAAAATATTTTATTTGAGGGGCTGCTTTTCGGTTTAGAAATGCGCGTTAAACGAAAAAATAAATACACGTGTCACTACCCCTCCCCCTGATATTTCGTGATTTTTTCCGAACCCCTCCCCCCTTTCGAGCCTCACGTGATTTATGGACGACCCCTATTTAGCAAGACAAGATATACTCCTGTTATTTGGCAGGGGTCGTTTTTGACTGTTGATTTGTGTATGGTAAAAAAAAACTTATGTAGGAAAACCTCACAAAAGAAATATATCCGTACTAACATTACTATATAATATCCCTTCTGAAAAAAAGCGACATTTATTCAATTGTCTTTCGTAGTAATCGTCACCAATATGGCGTAAAGTATTTTTGTCGAAAAATGAAGTAATATATCTCGAACATGGTAATGTAATAAAATTGTGACGAGCGTAATATATGAAATGAGTAATTTACGCAAATATACATGAATAGTCGAACTTCGATGTTATCAACAGAACCCTAGTAATATTGAAAAATAATAGGTGATATTGAAAAGTGCGTAATATTAACGAGATTTTATATAAATGGGGGCAGTTTTATCAATATGACAGTTATAAAGATAATTTATTGACGAGGATGATGATGATTGTCAGTCAGTGATGTTTGTTCTCTTTTTACCCGACTGCGCGACAGCTAAGACATGGTTATGTTTTCTAGAACCGCGACAGAAAAGACAGGGTTGTTTCCTAGCGCTAAATGCCAAAAAAATATTTCTAGATGCCGTATGAAGCTAAGCGCACAATACTGCCGCATCGGGCCGCAAAGCATCGCTTTTAAATACGAAAACAAATGGGAGGTTTCATACAAAATGTATGAAAATGATGTAGGAGGATTTCATCAATGCGGCGCGGCCCGCCCAATCGTGCGTTGGCCTTGGGGGTGATAAACGTGCGAACAAGTACGCGGTTTTTAAGTTCGCGAACTTACTCGGCTCGCCGCCGGTGACACACGAGAAGCTCACACTGTATTGCGATATTGTCGAATTTTCTGAACCAAATTTAAGTACACACGTACTTGCTCGCACGTCTAACACCCCTTTTAGTAATACAATTTATTAGTGTTTTTGACATTTGTACTCAATATAAACATTGAAATATGACTCGAAAATTGCATTTATAAGCTTCTTAAGTTCTTAATGTTAAAACGGCAATATACAGGTGTTTGTGTACAATAGTAGTTTTTATTCTAACGATAAATGTACTTGCGAAATGACATTCAAGATATAATCAAAAATCAAAGCCATGCGATAGGAGAGTAACTGGCAAAATGCGGATACAGAGAGGGGTTCCTTTTAACATTCCGGCCGAATAGCCTGTGTATAATAAACTGTAAAGTTGATATTCATACTATCATACTAGGAACTTAACAGTAAGTAAATAATTATGTAGTGACACAGAATAGGTACAGAAGGCGCACTCCGCATTTCAGGTATGAAGCACGCGGCGGGCCCGCCACCAGCGGGCCAATTCACTCAGCGTAACGTAGTTAGAAGATATGAGTTACGCAATAGAAAGAGAGGCAATTTCTAGTTGAATATAACTGTAATTAGCGCTGTGGAACCTAAATTGCACTTTATTGTGCAAGTCGCTTTTTAATTAATTGATTTTACGGAGTGAACCATATGTACTAATCAGTGGTAGTGGCCCATAAATGGTATTTAAAATATACATAGAACGAAAAGGCCGGGTCCTATTTAAAAGCGATCGTCGCGAATTCGCGATCAATCGCGTGCATGTCACTTTTTGACGACGCGTTCAGGTTCATCGAACAAAAAGCTTGGTTTTTGACTAGGCTCTCTAACTATTAAAACAAGTTATCGACCTAAGCGATATTTTAATGATAAAAGCCAATTTTTGCTATAGACTTTAAAAAAAGGTTATGTATTCGACGCGTATTGCGAGTATTTCTGTCAATTTACATAGGTATTTCTTTTTTTCTTTCATGAGTGACTCACTATTCTACTGTAGCATTGATCAGCACTTCGCCAGCTTCCGTCCTATCGCATTAACAATCAGTTCAGTAATTATTCCTGAAGCTCCTGTTAGGTTTGAACCCGCCTCCACCGCCGCCGCCGCCACCTCCGGGCGACGAGTTGAGGAACAGCTCGATGTAACGATGGTCCATATTGTTCTTGTCGCGTCTCATTGCCTGGGGAGTGAAGAGCAATATAATGAATGAATTTAAAACATTGAGATGACCCCGAGGTTTTTGGGTTCAAAAGCTATTAAAAGAAACTCAGGCCTAACTTAACACGTAGTTTGGCTAAACGTCATTCCTGTCAATGTTACACAACTGTCAAACGACAAGTGCAAGATTGCGACGGGAAGTCCTGTCTAAGTCAAAGCGCGTGCAAAGTAATGTTATAGACCCCGATCTCTGCTTGGATGCCACAGCAATATACTAAGCAATGAACGATTTGCGCGAATATGGCACTTGTTTCCCTGATTTTGTGCGACACTTCTACGTAAATTTTTTTTTTTCGTCTAGGTAACTTATATGTATTTGTAAGCTCACCCTCATTGCGTCTTCATGGCATTCGAACTCTACGTCAGCTTCGCCAGACGGCCTGCCGCTGTTGTCGTACAAGATGTTGATGTTCATGGGACGGATCGGCTTGAAGAACTGCAATGTAACAAACGAATTATAACAGCTATAAAATTAACTAAACTGCGTTAGCGGTCTAGTTTCCAAACATGTAAACAAATATTTGCTTTTGGAAAAAACTTTAAAGTCCTACACATAAAATTCAGTTTGCGCTAAAACTTAAATCTTCTTGATGACTTTTTCATTTATACTGTTACTCAGAAATGAACAGAATTTATACTGGCATAAAGTTGATACTCATATTAGTGAAAATATAACAAGGTTTCGAATAGATTTTAGGTATTTGATTCAGGGACGAACTTGACTCCTACCGAAAGGACTGGTCCATGGCAGTGGCTGTCCACTGCCATGGACCAGTCCTTTCGGTAGGTAGGTTTCCCTTTTCACATCTGTATGTGAAAAGGGAAAGGGAGCTTCGTCCAGCCGTGATACATTACGGGCTGAATAGATAAGATAAGTAGGTATATCAATTAAAACAGAATTACTATGTTTGTGAGTTCAAATACTTTGCTTCTTTTCTAAAATAACAACTGAAGGATTTTATCGAGGAATGGATGGTCCTCTTGATCAAACATTTCTGTCTGCAATCACAGTTTTTATTTACAAAAAAATTATTTGAGCACTGATAACCCAAGGCACACACCTTCGACTTTTCGGATTCATGCGCGTATCACTTGCTTCAAAAACGGTAAAGGAAAACATCGTGAGGAAACCGGCATGCTTGAGAGATAGTTCTCGACGGCATGTGAAGCTATGTCAGAGACCCATGGGAGGCTTTAAAATTCTGACACCAGGTTAGTCACTAACCACACAAAATTAATGATGAATTTCCAAAAATTATGGCAGTCTTTTTCCAAAATTCTCCCAAAATAAAGTTTTATTTTACCTCATTAACCTACCCTTACCTCCTCTTTTGCCTATGATTAGTGGACATGTTTGCGGTAATACGGGCTGGTGTCTGCAACTCCACGTCAATGCGCATATTTTTCGTGCAGAAAAGGACATGTGTTATAAGATACTCACGTATGCTATATCTTGCGGGGAGGCTTTGAAGGGCAGCCCGCGCATGTGCACGCAGTGCAGCCCGCCGCCGCGACGGAACCCGCCGCGACCGCCGCCGCCGTACCCTCCGCCTACACAAATTCAATGATTTATAATACGTTCAGAAGTCCCGTCTACTTTAATATCGTTGAAAAATATACACGATTGGATAGCAATACTCGAACACAGATAATAGAAGCTTGATCTCATGCAATTTTTGGGTGCACAATTAATATTCATGCACGGATATTAATTTGGATGCACAATTTGTTAATTTTGATGAAACATGCAACCAGGTAGGTCGAGTTAAGTTTACCCTTTAGCAGTACCATGTCAAAAGCAGCAGTAAGCTTATTCAGGCGAAAGCGTCAGGATAGCTGCGAAATACTACTCTCTAAGTTCAAATAACCCTATTGAATAACCATTTCATGAAATCATAACATTTGACGCCAATTCTATCTAAAAGAGTTGGTTTTTGGAACTACACATTTTTTACGGTTGCAAATCATATCTTGATCAACATACAACCTGATAATAATCTGTAAATTGCAAAAAAACGTAAGAAAATCAGAATTTCCGCGGGCTATCTTAACGCTTCCCCTTTCAACCCTCCATTTTTCCCATTTCCAGCAATATAAAGCAACCCACCACCAGCAAACTCACCCCTACCAAATGAACCCCGACCTCGTCCGCCGAATCTGCCGGAGAAGCGATCGTTCCTGTCATAGGGGGTCGGTCTGTACCCCCGCGAGGATCGGAACCCGCTCTCGATGCGAGCGGAGTATGCTCGTACCTCGTCAGCTGAACTCAGGAACACTTCTATGTACCTGTGGGGGAGAAAAAGGGTTATAAAGGGGGTCAAAAAGGGTCGTGGTCGGAGCACTGCTGTGTTCAGTATGCGGCCCTTAATAAGGCATAGAGTTAGGTACATCCAACCAGACAGCGGTTGATCTGAGACGACGTTCGACGTTGATCGACAGAGGTCCGGTTGCACTCTTTTAGAAAAAGTTTAGATTGATAACGCGGCGTTGCGTCTTTCTAAAACTGAATGTGCCATATTAAAGACTGGGTAATGTATGCTATGTTGGTCAGTTAGGGGTTTCGGAGTTAGGAACCTATGTAGCAAAAGATATTAATATTTTTTTAGCTATGTCGCCTTTTTGCACTGTACGGTCTGTATCTTTTGTTAGGTACATATACAGACTCAAAAGAGAAAGGCCAAGTGCGTGTCGGACCACGCACAATGAAGGGTTCCGTAGTAGGTATGAATTTATCCCAAGAACAAACTTAACTTATTAGTTGAGAAACATGTTCTCCCATACATCGATACACGTCACTTTGTAATCGCAAAACAATATTTTTTTATATGACAAAACTACAAATTATAAATTTTCGGACCTTTTCCTTTACTTGCGCTTCCTGCCAAATTTCATGATTGTAGGTTATGGAAGTATACTGTAGGTTTTCATTTATTTGCGAGTATCAAAATGTCACGTAAATGGCCGTATTTTTTTTATTGCGTTGACTAATTGCTTGATTTTTTTTTAGTGTCCCAAGGGAACATAGATCTACGTATTTGATAATAATTTCAAGTTGATACCTCCACGCGTTCTTGAGAAAATGGGTCTTACCAGACTGACGGACGGAGTGATCCTTTAAGGGTTCCGTTTTTTACTTTTGAAGTACGGAACCCTAAAAAGGAGAGAATGATACTAATTTTATTGTTATTTATTTATCTTCTCTTTCATACGCATTTCTTGATTGCGAAAAATATCGTCTTTTTCTTCAACTTGATCACGAACAAATACATTTTATTATTTAGTCAGTGTGGATTTATTTTATATTTAGAGGAATCTAAATGTAAAGTAGGAAAAGCCGTTTTGGGTACTATATTAGCGAAAACCAATCTTATCAAAGTTGGACGGACAAATTGCGAATGTATTATTTTCATAAAAGCTGTCGATAGAATATTTGCTAATGGACTAGTTGTTTCGCTTTGTTACATTGCATTACTTGCAATACAAAGGAGGACTTATATCTATTGGGATGTTTTGGAAAATACATCATTATTTAACAATCAAATTATGAAAGAAAAAGAAACTACGAAAAAAAACATCTGAATTGTAGATTTGTACCTGGGCAAGGCCTCTCCTTCAAGATTTTTATCATTTATTGCCTTCATTTTATTCCGCTTTTTAACATTACTTACACGTATAAGAAAAGGTTTTCATAATATTGTAATAATCTACTATTTCTAAAAATACTACCATTACCATTTTTCACCTACATATTAACACCTTTCTTGAAGATTTTGGAGAGCTGAAAATGCTAAAATAATAACACATAATAGGCATAGGTATTATTCAAGCTATTTTCATATAACCTGAAAACCCTTATACTAACAAATACCACGTTTTTAAGTAAGATTATTATAATGTCGATCCCGCAGTCCATCTTGCCCGCTTCGTCTCTTCTCCCCGCGCCCCGCTTCCCGCCCCGCGCTCTCCCAACCTTTGACAACTCAACAACCAATCACTAGTATCACTTCTGAATGCCACCTTTTGAGGATTAGTCGTGAAGATACGGAATCATATTCAATGCCGTATCTAACGTCAAACTAATCCGGTAAAACACTTTTATGTTTAAGCCATTGCGTTAGAAATTAAATAAAATAAAATAAAAAAACTGCTTGTACCCATTAAACAGCAGTTACTCGTCATTTTTTTTATGACGTTCACTGCTTGTATGTAACTTAAACAGAAAAGTGCGACACAAAGGTAGCATTAAGAAAGTGTGAAAATTGAAAATCTTTGTTTATTTTTGTACATTTTCTTCAGTATACAAATAATCCCATAAATTCAACTATTACACCCACCATTCTGTTACTGGCCATTATGATTTTTAACATTCTCATATTCCATTAAAATGTCACCAAATTATGTTTTTATTTTATTCACCATAAATAAAAATAAAACCATAGAAATAGACCAATAACATAGGAGGTCCCAAACTTAACCCACTACACCAAATATAATATTGCCATCATGGTTTGTTTTGCTGTGGTGGGCAAATAGGGCTCTGACTGTAATTACCCTACTATCAATTTTTACCCTAGAGTTTACCCATTCCTCATACATAGTAAAAATTGGAACTATATTTTTTTAAATATAATAACTATAGTGTGAAACAAATAATACATATCATATTGAATAACACCAAAGGTTTTTCCACCAAAGAAATCTCAGTAACTACATAAATAAATGTAAGTAGTATACCTGTACCAGGTACTTATACAATCCCACCAGAGCAAAATTTTTGAATACTCAAAAAATATCAAAGACACGAAACCATGCGTAACTGACAATGCAGTATTCACACAACACCTTATTATAACCCTAGATTACCACCACAGCACAATCTCAAACCGCGGGCACATTGTAAATAACTTTGCCCCCCACCTGTGTCCTATTTTCTCCCTGTCCCTGTTGAGAGCCTCTTGTGCACTCTCCTTGTCTACGAAGTGTACGAACGCCTCGCCCGAGGCCCGCCCCGTGACGTCGGAGAGCAAGTGGACCCCATCCGTGGCGACCGTCAGCCCTGCCCCACCCGACGTGCAAATAAAGATCAGGTTATATGCCTTGGGGTAATGGTAGCCAGCTGGGGGTAATTGCTGACATGAAGGGTAAAAATGGTCAGATAGTGTGTAACTTATTGAGGTTGCATATTGGTTTTTTGTTTTGGATTTTTTGTATTTATCAACTTTTCCTGCATGCCTATTTGCTTGAGTATGTTATTGTTGCATCAATTCAATTTAACAAATAAAGAAAAATTCAAAGCATTCCTTCAGGTATCTAGAAATTTTATTTGTAAAATACTGATTTTACCCACAGCACAGCTACCAAAAATGCCTAAAAACCCCATTATGAGTACTTCTTATAGATATAACTTATTTCCATTATTCTTACCGTCAAAGAACTGGACGACTTCTTCCTTGTTGCAGCCGAATGGAAGGCCACGTAGCTTGACAATACCCATGTCATCAGATACATTGGGTATTGGGCCATCAAAACCACCACCATTGTCAGATTGACGCATTGCACTCATGGCCCATTCCATATCCGTGCGGTCAGTGGAGAAGACTGTAACAAAGAAGGTACATATATATTGGTTTGAATGGGCTCATATTGAATCTTTTAAACTCCTACGCAATGCCGCCCATGGACATGTGACTGCCCGTATTTTTCGGAAAAGTTTATCTTTAATATTTTTGAGTTGCGTTTGTGACCTTGCTTTACATTTTTAGCCATATCTCCAATGTTATGAGTTTAGACTTTTCTATTGAGGCCTTAAAAATAATCAAGTTGTTCAATCCAATCTGCCTAGCCTTATCCCAACTATATTGGGGTCAGCTTCCAGTCTAACCAGATACAGCTGGATACCAGTATTTTACATGGAGCGGTAATACAATTCCCCTTGGTAAGACTGATTGTCAGACTTTCGGGCTTCTGACGAACCGTAACGACTGAAAATAATCAAGTTGTATTAAAAAAAAAAAAATACATACTTTCAATGTACCTCTTCCCCATGTTGTCTTTGTCTTTCTTGAGAGCTTCCTCCACATCCTGCTGACTTTCCACTTCCACAAAACATTCACCTGATGGTCGGCCTGGTCGTACTTCAGTCAAGTGCACTCCTGAAACCAGAGTATTTTATTGGAGCTTTAATTTATTTATTTTTAACTAAATTCTGCAAGCGATTTCGCCCGTGGGATATTTTTTTAAATTATTGCCTTTATTAGTCAGTGATTATACTGGAGAAAGATTTTTTAAATGGGTCAGTTGTTTTTGAGTAGTTTCTTTATAATAATTATTAGTGTAGATTTAGGATCCAACAAAAGCTCCAATACCAGGTATTAAGTAGGTTGATACACTACTTGTTTTGCTAAATTAAGTTTAGAGGATTAAAATATTACGCACAGTGGAGAAACTGCATTCTCCAGTGTGTCAAAGATGCGATAGATTATTTATTATAAACAGAACATAACATATAATCACGCCTGTAATCCCCAAGGGTTAGGCAGCGCAGAAACCCACATTTCGCCAGTTATGTTTAAGTCCCATGTAATAGAGGTGAGCCTATTGCCATCAACTGGGCACAAATCCAGACTCCGGGTTACTAGTGAGGAATTCCTGATGGAAAAACCCAATAACACTTTGCCCGACCTGGGAATCGAACCCAGGACTTCATGCTCAGCAGTAGAATTATCACTGTTAACAAGATTTCACTTTTCGTTTGTACAGTTTGATTAGTGGTACAGATCAGTAACAAAAAAAAATAAAAAATCAATGTCTTGTGAAATAAATAAATAAAATGTTATTATGTTATTTTTTTTTAGAAAGTATACTCATGTTTGATAATATTATTAGTTAACTTTAAGTACCTAAAGTGCAGGGTAATAGCATGATTAATTATTCTATTGGTTAGACAGTTTTAAATGCATCAACAACATCATCACTTAAGCAACTACAATGAGCCAATATGAGAGGATAATAATTTTAGACATGTAGTACATTGCATAAATAGGCGTGGGTCGAAATGACCGCGCGCGCGACCCGCCCGGCATTCAATATAAATATGGAACGGGCAATTTTATAAACGGCACGTTTCGCATGCCTGACTACGCGAAACCGGCTGGAATACTTTCAAAATAACAGTCATACATTCTTTAATAGGTATCAGTGAATTTATTACTTTCCTAATCCAGTTTCGCATGGTACATTTTAATTAACCGGAACTCAGGGCGACAGTAGAACTGTCTTGATAAAGAATTGTATTCAGTATCCGGTATTCAGATAACCGGCTTAATTTGGCAAAGGTCACAAACGCGAGGGACCATTAAGTTCAGAACAAAACAAAGCTGCCATCTTGAGATGACATGCCATAGAAATGCCCAAATTAATTTATTCCAACATTAATCCATAGCTTTGCTTACCTTCTTTGCCGTTACACACGTTGACGCCCCTGAGAAAATCGAGGACGTCGTCCACGGTGGTGGTGAAAGGCAAGCCGCGCAACTTTATGATATAGCTACTATCCCCAGAACCCAACATTATTGCGATTAAACACAACCACCGCACAAAGTAATCCTAATCCTTATTAAACCTTGACTTACTATAAAGTATCAAATAGAAAATTACGATACTTCTTAAAATCGAAAATTGAAATTTTTGTGACAAGCGTCGATCACCCGCTTCGGTAGTCGGCCATTAATATTTTTTTTTTATATCGTAGGGTTGCCAGTAGTAAAGCTGGGAACAAATTATCGGACGCGTCCGTAAGCCGCGGCTGAGAGTCGCGGCTTATTTGTATCTGGATAGTCTAGTACATTTAGCACCACACTGCAAACTATCGGTCGTAAGTCGCGGACATGCCCTTGAGCGTTCGGACGTCTGTTGGTCGCGACTGTCAGTCACGGCTTACGAACCATTGATTACCTCTAACGACCAGTGATTAGATCGTCTCTGATTCCGGGTGAAACTCGCTTCCACCTTCAGCCTGATCATCACTTACCATCAGGTGAGATGCAGGCCAAGAGCTTCCCCAGAGAGGTTAAAAAAAAAAAGTTATTGCGTTTCTGTGAGGTTTCTGTTTCGTTTTGACACCTCTGACGCACAATGACGCAGTAAGTACACTTGATTGTCATGGAAACGCTATATATTAAGCTCACTCTTATCATTCTTAGAGAATATAACACTGGAGAAGCCTTACGAACACTTCCCCTCTGTAAAAGTACAAGAACAAATGTTCTAGTACGTTCACAAAAACTACTTTCAAATCGATTCTAACGCACTTCGTAAATCGTTTTAAAGGCGCGCGGAGCTCCGTGAAAATGCCTATTTGTGCTGTTAAATGGTGTAAAAAGCGTTCAAATATTTCAAATTTACATAAAGAACTGAATAACTTTCCATAAGCAATTTTTTTTTTCTAAGAAGTAGTCATGTTTTTATTGAAATTTAATCATCATAATACAATTAGATTTTTCATTCGATTCAACCATGATTCAATATAAAACGTAGCATGAATCGAGTATTTTACTCACGTTGCTTCCATGGCGTCACCGAGTCTCGCTACATCTCGTTTTTATGTTCGTAAAGATCAAAATACTTTTCTTTTGCATTACGAAAATATACGTCAAATCAGCAAAACTTACACGCACTTGACATGCGATTATGTCCTCTAGTAAAAATGTTAACGAGACTACCGTAGTGTTGAGGTCATGTTTGAAACCAAAATTGACATGTCGATAATTTCCTAGTAAAAATTACTTAGGTAGTAATTATTTTTGTATTTTTTTTTTTTAAACAATGTTTTATAATTTGTTTATGTCCATTGAAGTGGTGGTCCATTGAAGATGTATATATAAAAAAAAATTGAACTTGAACTCATTTTTTATTGAGATTTTACTTATTAAAAATTTAGTTACTTTTATTTAATAAACTGTGCCTTTGCACCACAGACTAGTTAGCTTGCTTTGCACGTAGAGTATTTATCTCTGTGGTCTAGCGAAACAAACTTTCACAACAAAACATGTTGAAATCTCTATTTTCTGTCAATGTTTCATAAAAAAAAAAAAACATGACATTGGCTAATGCACAAACCGTGCGAAGCCAAAACAAAAAAAAAAAAAAAAAAATGTTTCATAAAAGTTACTCTTGTAGCTGCGACAAGCGAATACTCGACTCGACTTTTTTTTATCTCTTTTTCTTTCACGGAACCTACAATCTTTGTATGTACGTTTCTTGAGCGAGAATCTAGCTAGCTGCTCTAGCTAGTCGTTTCCTCGTCGGCGATGGGACAGGTGGGCTAAAAAACTATGAAAGTCACTTCGAGGATCTTATTTTTTTGATAATCTTAATAGTATTGATCCTGGGGACGCTGCTTTAGAACTCGTACTCGTAGAGATAAAAATACACTTAGGGCAGCAAGTGGCAACACCATTCCCCATTTGTTGAGTTTGACAGAAACTTTTTTCTGTTCCGTCTGTCGCCGATCGTCGATGATTGTTTCGTTCGGGAAAATAACGAAATTGCCAGCATTAACGTTTGTGTTTTAGCGTGTGCTCTTTTCAGGAATCAACGTTTAATTAAATCTTGTGATTTTAACTTCGTGTGTGAATAAATATAAGTGTTAAAATGACGGTGGACGGTGACGAGAAAGCGGTTCGGTCTCGCGTGTTCATGGACATCTCGATAGGAGGCTTGCCTTCTGGCCGATTGGTCTTTGAGCTGTTCAATGATGTCGCGCCGAAGACTGCGGAGAATTTCCGAGCATTATGTGCCGGAGACATGGGCATCGGGAAAATTACGGAGAAACCGTTGACGTATAAGGTTAGACGAAGAAGGATTGCTCTCTAGGGCTTCGTAGAGGCTTCATTTCTTAGCTTTCCAATAGCGTTACCATTAACCTTGTTGATTTGATACCACCACACTAACGTACACTGTTGTTATCAGGCTAATGGGGGCAAGTATTGAGATGATAAGAATTTGACCACTGTTACTATGTTCCATTTAAACTACATTGAATGTTAACATAGAAAAAATTGCCTTAGTAGGGCTTAGCACAGGCAGTGCCTAAAAATAAGTATGAAACAGAACAAAACATCCTTCTTAGTGTACATACGCACTTGGCACAGGTGGATTCAAATAAACCGGTGTTATGTGTTTTGCAAGCAATTCATATTCAGACCAATAAAGCCATAAAACCATAGATTAATATTTTAAAGTGGAAGTGAGTTTGTTTATTTATATATTTGTTATGCTTTCACCCAAAAATGGCTGAACGTATTGTTAAAACATTTGGCACATAGGTAGCCTGGGATTTGGAGAAGAACATAGGCTGTTTTTCATCCTAGATTGCAGATAAAATTGCGGGCTAGTAGAACCATAGATTATCAAAGGTCTATCATTCAAGTTTTCAAATCTACTATCAATCATTTCATTAATCTTTTCTATCTATATAAATGGCATGCAAGTGCCTTATGCTAATACAGCCAAATACCTTGGCATAACTCTTGACGCCAAACTGCGTTGGAAATCTCACGTCAAAAAGAAAAAACAGGAACTCAACATACGTTATAATAGTATGTATTGGTTACTCGGAAGGAAATCCTGCCTATCAATACATAATAAAATTATAATATACAAGCATATTCTTATGCCAATTTGGACGTATGGCATCCAACTTTGGGGCTGTACACAAAGCAACGTCAAAATAATTCAACAATTCCAAAACAAAGTACTCAGGGGCGCTGTAAATGCGCCATGGTACATTAGAAATGACGACCTCCACCGTGACGTTAAAATAGAATTCGTCACCACCATCATTCAAAAATTTGCTGAAGCCCACAACGCAGACTCCACCGGCATGTGAATATCGAGGCAATTCAGCTGCTAGACAACACAGACATAGTGCGTAGGCTAAAGAGAACTAAACCATTTGAGTTAGTGTAGTGTGTAAATAGTGAATTAATAATAAATAGTAACAATGCTGTGCTATACATGTGACACATGAACAAAGTGTTTTATCAATTATCAGACCCTAAGAAAGTGCAATGAAATTGACCTTGTGTAAAAGTGCAAATTGACATTATTCTTAGTTATAATATAATCTATCTCGTAAAATATTCAGTTAGAATCAAATTACTTATTAGTCTATTAGGCTAGATTGTAATCAATTACTAAGAACGTCAGTTCTAATTAATATCGAAAAAAAAAAAAAATATCTTTTCTAAGATTATTATTTATAATATTATATTTATTATTTTCTTTGGCAGGGTATGGTTTTCCACCGAGTAGTAAAAGACTTCATGATCCAAGGAGGGGACTTCACTAATGCTAACGGGACTGGCGGCGAGTCTATCTACGGTGGCACCTTTGAAGGTAATTGGTTCATATCCTCAGTTGCTTGCTAATTTTCATAATTAATGGCTTATTTTCCCTATACAGAGTAAGACTAATAAACATTAAATGTATAAAAAAAAAAAGTTATTATTTTCTTTTTTCTATTATTTTCAGATGAGATCTTTGAGTTGAAACATGACCGGCCTTATTTGTTGTCTATGGCAAACAGGGGCAAAGACACAAATGGTTCACAGTTCTTTATGTAAGTTATTGAGGACATGGGTAAGAGGGTAATATACTATCAGGGTCATATTTTATGAGACAAATCATCTTTGCACTTTAGAAATATCTTTGAGAATAAAAGTAATGTCATCAAAATTATCCCTTCACACTAAATTAATACTTTGCCTATTCATAGGTGGATATACAAAAATATGTTGCCCTGTTTTTCTCATTTAATGTTATTCAAATTACTGACCTTCATAGTTAATAAATAATGATATAATGAAACAAAATACTTATTTACACAAGCAAATTGATGTAAAATTGCTCAACCATAACAATTGTTACATACATAAAAATGCTCAATTACACACGTCATGGTGAGTTTGTCATGAATTGAAAATAATAATATGAAAAACATTGACTTGTATTGAGTTATTTTAAACATATAACACAACAAAAGACAAATAAGAATGAATATAGCTTCTTTTAACTAAACTGAATGGACATACAGTATTTGGTATCCATATCCTGAGATGTGCATGATACAGTTTATTTTGTAATATGATTGACCATCATTGTGGCAACTTAAAGTATGGATCTTTTGGATAGAATATTGTATTAGAGGCCTTGTTACAGTCATCAATTATTAACTTGAGACCTGCAGTAATATCTTACATTGGACCCA
Organism: Agrochola macilenta; assembly: GCA_916701695.1. Classification (NCBI taxonomy): domain Eukaryota; kingdom Metazoa; phylum Arthropoda; class Insecta; order Lepidoptera; family Noctuidae; genus Agrochola; species Agrochola macilenta. Next base: position 21,443,018 of record OU753563.1, on the reverse strand, counting down.
CAAACAAAATACTAATGCATTGTTAAAAATCTTTAAACAGCAGATTATTTAGAAGATATTAGAAGTTATGCACACCTCATGCATAATTGGTCTGCTGGTCAATCAGTTCCAGTGAAGATAACAGCTGGCTAACACATCCGATGGTGACAATAAAGCCAGTCCTCTTATGCCAGCTACGTGATCGCTGCATCACCATCTAGATTTCACATGAAGAAGTTGTTATCATGTAGCCTCACATGAAAAGCCAAACTTATGTGCCCCTTTATTATGTTCCTGAGTGCCTCTTTGGTCTAGTATTTCTGGGTTCGATCCCCAGGTCTCAGTAACAGTCCGCAGTCTGATTTGTTAATTTATCAAACTAACCAAAGTCGACAAGCAACTAATACACAATGTTTTTCTCCCAAAGGAACACCTATGTTACCGTGTGGCCATATTGTTATGAAATGTGTTGTGTATGCGTTGTGTAGAGGTCGCTGTCGGCGGCCGGCGCGCGCGCAGCTCGCCCGCTATCATTGTTGTTGTGTTCTGTGTGTTGTAGAACCACACAGCCGGCGCCGCATCTCGACAAGTGAGTATTGATTCATTTTAATTTATAGTGCCTATAATGTATGTATAGATTAATTCTAGGTTAACTTGTTGTCCTTGCTTTGTCCTCTTAAAAGTTTCTCAAGACTCGTCCACACTAACGATGCTAAACACTTATTCATGTCGGCACGATTCGACACTGCCGAACGCATCTAAACATGATAAAACAAAAAACAGATTTTCAGAACTCATACTTCAAGTAACATCACTACAAGCGGGCTTACCCCCAAAAAAAAATCATCAAATCTTTTTATTTTATCGTGTTTAAAGTCAAAGTCAAATCATTTATTTCAAATAGGCCCTTGCAAGGCACTTTTGAACGTCAAAAATTACAAAAAAATTGAATTGATTCTAGTCGCCCCTTCCAAAAGGTAGTTTTCGTATGGAGAAGAATGGGCAAGAAACTCCACCGTTACTCTTTTAAAATATTTTACAATATTTTGTATATATGTAGGTACATTAGTTATATAATTATATGTGAAGACGATGCATCTAAAAAAAAAAAAAAAAACAATAGGTAAAAAGAAATTTAAAAAGATAGCAACAACAGATAAACTAATTACCTATGTGATAGATACATGGTTCTCACAAACATATTTACAAACATTGTAAAAGTAGACGATTTTCCAAAAAAAATAAAGTTACAATAAGTCTGTGTGTGAGGAAGTAATCACAGAATGTAAAATTAATGTCATATAATGAAATATAATAATTTATACAACTTAAATTAGCAACCAGTTTGATTTTGTCTAGATTCTAGATTATCCTATGGAGCTGGACCAGCATGTTTCCAAGCATTCTTATCTTGGATATAATCCTCTAATTTGTAATATGCTTGTTTACAAAGTGTACTTTTAATATGAGTTTTAAATTTTCTTTCATTCAATTGTAAAATATCACAAGGTATTTTGTTGTAATATTTAGATATCGATATCCATCACGTCTGCGGAGTTTCGCTAGCAAATTTAATTGGACCTTGTATATTTTGCCGCCCGGCAGTGCCGAATCATGTCGAACCAGTCGAATCAAGACCTAAGTCGCTATGATATGTATTGGGCACATGTAGGTATCTGAAACTGTTTTACATACAGTTTCAAAATAAATAATTCTGCAATACATTATAGTTGTGTAGCCACAAAAATATTAGACAAGTCCTAATAATGGATACGACTTGCACCTGGAGCTGGAATACCCAAACTCCTATAGTTAGGCCGTTATGAACTGCGTTGGGCCCTAACTCTTTTTTGTCTATCTGTCTCGCTCGCACTCGTTAGGCTTACGGAACGAGCCAGAGATATGGGCAAGGTAATAGTAGCTATTGTTTTGTTACTGACGTTTAGGATTCGACAACTCAGATCAAAACGGCCCAACTATAGCTCTGGTATAGTTCTTGGTAGTTGTGCCTTATGTTTCTACATCAGTCTTTTCTTTGTCCCTCAGTGTGCACGTAGTGTTCGGCCACGTAATCGGCGGTGCGACGTTGGTGCGGCAGCTGGAGGCTCTCCCCGTGGACCGCAACGCGCGCCCCCTGCAGGACGTGAGCGTCACCAACTGCGGACAGCTGGTGCGACTCAACGGTGAGTACGAGTAGTGGTGTGACCTTGAAAGCACATGCCATAAACTATGAAAGCATTAACATCAATACATATAAAATACAATAGACGACGTATATTTAGTAACCTAATCCGCTTAACCGTTCTTAAGGAGTTACAAAGAACCCTGTAAGAAATAGACGTCGTTATACGTCGTCTATTATATTTTACAATGGACTAGCTTTTGCCCGCGGCTTCGCCCGCGTGGATGTCGGAAAATATCCCACGGGTACGTACTACCGGGATTAGTTAGATCATACATATCCGAGGACAAGTCATTGATTCCTACCGCTGCGCCTGCGTTGTCGGCAACCATAATTATTTTATCACGCGTAATTTTGAATCTGTGATATCTTTTAAAGTATTCATTTTAATGATATTATGTCAAGGCATATTTTAATCTAAATTAAATGTCTAATTTAAATAACATATTTTACTGGATAAGGATAAATAAAATACCGGTCAAAATAGCTTCGGAAATAACAAATTCTGAAAGATAAAAATGGTTACTGTAGGTCATCCTTAGAAGATCGACATATGCTATCGCGGACTTTATTTTTGAACTTTTTAAGATATACAATTCTGTAAAACATAAAATTGATGTATCTCTTACGGCTTACGCGGCGCACGCCAGTAAAGCTCCCAGTCCGCATGATTTTTTCTGACATATTCGACAATAATCATCATAATTCAGCCAATTTACACAAAACCTTAATGTATTATACACAAAAACCTTCCTCTTGAATCACTCTATCTATATTAAAAAAAACCTCATCAAAATCCGTTGCGTAGTTTTAAAGATCTGAGCATACATAGGGACAGACAGCGCGAAGCGACTTTGTTTTATACTATGTAAAGATTTCCGCAAAGTCACGCCTGAATCAATTAACTATCAATACATATATAATTATTGTAATGCATCTCTCGTAGGTTATTGCTACTGCGTAAGTAATTCTGTCTGTTTGTTTGTAGCCGTGTCACGCCTTAACGGCTGAACGGATTTGGATGAAATTTGGCACACAGATCGATCAAGACCTGGGTTAGGGCATAGGAAGAGCTAAACTTCCTCATAAACATAACATCAGCAAATAGCCCGTCTTACTGCCCTTAAACTCCGCCAAAAGACAGGATGAGGCCAAGTCGGGTCAGGATTCTTTCGACCTCTGATGTTCTTGAAGCTTGGTTCATGTAGCCGTGACAGAGAACCACTTCTAACTTTGATAAAAGTAATAGCGATCATATGTGTGTAATTTTGTTTTTAGTTTATAAAAGACAATAATATAAAACCCAAGAAAAGTATTAAAAGTTAAATTTAACTACTGCTTCTACTATTTATAATTTAACTACTGCTACTATCGCGGCCAAGTCCACGCGTACATATATATTTATGACCACGCATAATTTTACACAGTGTTTCGATTATGACGATATTTTTTTTAATTGGTCAGTTAGTCGCATAAAAAAAAATACCACTGGGGTATTTTTATTTCGCTTTTCAGTTGTGTTGAAAAGTGTTTTTTTAGCTGCAAATCATATAATAAATTAAATTTATTTTTGTGCTTTCTTCTTACCTTAGTGAGTAATCAAGCAGTTTCTTAACAATATATGTTTATTTACATGGCTTTTTACGTCGCCGCCTCACCGGCAGTGTCGAAAACGACGCGTTTCGAGTTTACGTTCCAAAAAAACGCAACATAACATATTGTAAAATAAAAAAGCGCAAAAAAAGAGAAAAAGAATAACATTGGTTTCTTGACTCCTTTACAATGTTTACGAAATTACTTGCGTATGTATTCAGTGTGTTCGCCGAATTTGAAGATATTATAGTCTTTGTCTTATTCTTCAACAGCAAAGAAACGTAAGCAAGAGAAGGAAGAGAAAGAAGCGAGCGATGCGGAGTCTGACCATTCTGAGAAGAAAGATAAGAAGAAGAAGAAAGACAAGAAGGAGAAGAAGAAGAAGAGGTATGCTTAAAGACGATTTTTTTTATCAATCAATCTACCTAGCCTTTTACCAACTTTATTGGGGTCGGCTTCCAGTCTAACCGGATTCAGCTGAATACCAGTATTTTACATGGAGCGACTGCCTTTCTGACCTCCACAACCCAGTAACTGGATAATACGATACCCCTTGGTTGGTACTCGTTGTCAGACTTTCGGGCTTCTGACGACCCGTAATGAATGACAGCCGGGACCAACGGCTTAACGTGCTTTCCGAGGCACGGAGGAATCTCGGTATGTAAAGATGGTCACCCATCCACAGACTAACCTGTGCAGCAGTTATTACTTAGCCACAAGCTCCTCGAGACGATTTTTTTTAAATCAATCTTTATTTTTATTTGATTTGACAAATTAATTTTTATTTGATTTGACAATGGTCATGTAGTTCCAAACCATCCCCTTTTCCAATGCAGGTAGAAGAGTTGTGACTAGGGGAATGTTTGGAAGGATCGATAACAATCTTACCTTAAGAGGGCGCCCAACGGTACAATAGCGCCACTCCTTTAAAAAAATACTATCTCGTGACTGATAGGGAATTATGAATAACGGCTAGTATATGAAATTTTATAAAAGGTATTAGAAAATTCTAGACACACTTACCAAGGGTCCCTCCCTTGGTAAGTGTGTCTAGAATTTTCTAATACCTTTTATAAAATTTCATATTGAGACACGAAGCAACAAAATCCGATCTAAAAAAAAACGGCCACATTCCTCTAGATCGTATTTTGTTGCTTCGTAACTTTATATAAGGTATTAGAAAGGTCCTTACTAGTCGTTATTCATAATTCCTTCTCAGTCATGAGATATTTTTTTTTTAAGGAGTGGTGCTAGTGGATTGTTGGGTGCCCTCTTAAAATGCTATAATTAACAAGCTTGTCACGAATCGTGGTCTCCGAAGATCACATATCTACAAGTTTGTATGATAAAAGACGACTTTTTTCTGACGGCTAGTAAAAGGACGGACCCTGTCACCGTTTTCTTTTTTCTGACATCTTGTAAAAAGCAGGCCTGCCCGTTGTGGAGGACACTTGATTTTCCTCTACCAGTGTTAATCCATCTTGCCAACCTTCCTAAAATAAACTGATTTCAAGACCTCAGGCACCCCAATTAGATTTCCCATCCTCAAAAAAAATTATAAAAAAAATAGGCACCCCAATTAGAATATTAAATTATAAGACTAAAATAACATCTGTAACTTAATTTAGCTAAACCAAAACATGTAATTTTTTATAAAATAGTTTTCCTGACTAAATGTTAAATGGTAAAACAAACGTAAATTCGTTCGTGCATTTAAGTAGGCTTTATTGCTGTGAGATAAGGGTTAAATTTCCTTAAATGGAAGATTATAGTAACTTCTTATGACGCATGGGTTCAAATTTAAGTAATGTATAAAATATTTTTTCTAGAAAAAATTACATAATATAAATAATGACGGAAGTCGATTCAGAAGCCGTTTCTGAACAAACTATTTTCAGGTCTTGAGTTTTTCTGTTACACCTTCTATATCTACCGTGAACCATTCTTTCACAGGCACCACTCCGGTCCATCAGGTGATGAGGAAGAGGCGCCCGAGGCACCTTCTCATCCCCTCGTGTCTACCTCCAAGATAGACCCTCGGGAGATACCCGATGTGCCCACGAATAGGTTCCTAATGAGGGGCGGGAGGGACCAGGACGAAAGGGGCGAACCTAGGAGGGATCGGGAGAGGTAATTAATTGAAGAGGGTTGAGGGTTTGTTTTAGGAGAGAAGATATTCGGCTCAAAGTGCGTCAACACCTTCAAAATAAATTAGCGTAACTTTACAGACCACGGACTTTTTTATTACGGACGCTTTTAACGTGCACGTCTTTGTTCTCACATGTATAATTTCAACATGAATGATGTAACCAATATTTTGATTTAAAAGAGTGTCCGTGGAGTTTCTTGCCCGTTCTTCTCCATAGGAACCTACTACGCTTTGGAATGGGCATCTAGCTTCATCTTTCTGACTGACCGACCCCTTGACAATTCAAAAGTGCCTGTAATTGGTTTATTTGAAATAAATGCTTTGAGTTTGAGTTTAAAATACAAATAAATTAGATAGACAGCCGACTTTGACGGCTTTATCACCGTAAACACAAATTTTAAATTAATTAGCGATAATTCACTGAAGTTATGAGTAATCAGCATCGTTTTTTTTTTTATCCTTTTCATGTATGGTTTGAGTTAGAGAAGCTATTTAAAATGAACATCAGTAACATTGATGTAAAGGAATTAAAATGAAATGTTTAATTTTATTCACAGTTTCTGTAATTTTTTGATGTAAGTTGCCCAATTTTGTTTTATATTTTTAAGCGTAATTCACAAATACTTAATCATAAACGTGCTCGCTATAAATTCTGGGTTTATATACATTTGAAAGAATTAATCCTTCCGCATAATAATGTTTTTTTACTTCTATTCAACGTCTCCCTTTTGGTATCTCATAACCAGGGTTGATATGATTTAAATCACTTGATTTAAATCAGTGATTTAAATCGCGATTAAAATCAAGTGATTTTTTTATAAAAATCAATGATTTAAATCAATATTTTTTTACTTCCACCAAATCAGCCAAAATGTGTCAAGGGACTTCCCCCGACATAAACTACGGCGCGCACACACGTGTCCAATGCTGTTTAAAGGCTTGTGCAGACCAGCGCGACTTGTCGCGCGACGCGATACCGGTTATTGTTATACTGTGAAGTTTTCTTAGAAATTGTATTGTTCGTGTCGCGTCGCGCGACATGTCGCGCTGGTCTGCACAAACCTTAACTACAGCGTTCGGAGGTTCTCCGAAATTTAAACTCGTGAAATCGTTCGATTAGTCTTTGGCGCGGTCATTCGTGATTGATTAATGAAAGTGAATACAACAAGATGTCTGGAAGGAAAAAAAGATGGTGAATGGGTTTATTTCGATGAAAAAAATTCCACTTGCGGCAAGTTTAACAAAGCGGTGTGTGAACGTTGTAAGAAGGAATTAATGGGCGTAGTAGCGAGAATGAAAAAACATTTAGAGACATGTGTGACAGAAATAATCAAAAAAATCCGATTTAAATCAAATTAATCCGATTTAAATCAAATAAATCCGATTATTTTGATTTTTTTATAAAAATCATGATTTTTATCAACCCTGCTCATAACTCTAGGGATGAGACCATGTCAAAAAATCAACTGGCATATGAACTATTCCCAAAAAAAAAAAACACTTTTCTTTCAGAGTAATTGAATAAAGTCACGATTATTCTGATTAATTATGACCATAAAAAACAATAGTATATTATGCAATTAGTGAATAAAGGACGGATTTAAAGCGAGGGCCATAGATGAATCACGAGCCAGTGAAGGATTCTGAGAGTGATTCATGATGATTAGAATCCTGAGCGACGCAAGTGATTCATGGCCCTCGATATAAATCCGTTTTATTGAAGAGTTGCATATTATACTTTATACCATGACTACGAGAAAAAGAAAGATTTAAGCGAAAATATACATTTAATGAAGAAAAAAGGAAGGTCAAATTAATTAAAATGCACATTAAAATTAGAACAATTACTAAAATTAAGAGTAATTTTTTTATTATTATTATTCGGATGGTCAACTTGTGAAGCGATATTCATGTCCTGTGTATCGTGTATTTTCACCAGGAGGTTGTATAGCATTGAGATGGAGGTCCAATATATTGGTGTGTTCTAAATTCAAACACCAAAATAGTGATTAAAACACCTTTTTATTCACTGTTTTCAGTATTAAGCATTTTAGGGGAATGGTATAATAGTAGATTATACAACAAGTGAAAAAAAGTGAATTTAATTCGAGGGACTAAGTTGGATCCCGAGAGCAGCGAAGGATTCAAGAGTAGAATCCCGAGCGTAGCGAGGGGTTGTAGATTTGAATCCTGAGCGGAGCGAGGGATACAAGGACCGAGATAAATTATTTTTTCACGAGTTGTGTACTCTACTTTTTACCATTGACTGCGAGAAAATAAATAGTAGTATAGTATTTATATTTATCCGTCGTAGTTGTAGTATTTATATGACTGCCTCGTTGGTCTAGTGGTCGCAAGCGCTACTGCTGAGCATGAGGTCCTGGGTTCGATTCCCAGGTCGGGCAAAGTATTATTGGGTTTTTCCATCAGAAATGTCTCAATAGCATCCCGGATTCTGGAATTGTGCCCGGTTGATGGCAATAGGCTCACCCCCTATTACATGGGACTTAAAAACACTGGCGAAATGTGGGTGCACTAAAGGTACGCCTCTGCCCTACCCTTCGGGGAAACAAGGCGTGATGTTATGTTATTTATATGTATCACATTTTTGGCGGTATCAAATTTTCTACCATAATTGCTGCTTTAGAACGAAATGATTTCGAAGTCAGTGATATTCAGTGTCTCATTTTCGAATGACATTAAATAATAAATAAATAAAAATCTTTACTGCAGCCCACACAATCCATAAAAAACACGATTTTTTTATATAAATTAAAATTAAACATTAATACAACCACGATAACAGATTGAAAAGAACCTAACTAAATTTGGCGGGATATTTTTTATTTTATTTTGTTGTAAAACTTCTAGGAAGGAATAGCTCCATCTATCCACCCAATAGGTACTTTCAGTACGGTTCATTTATTTTTGTACATAGTTTTTATAGTTCGTGCTTGTTCCAAATTCAAAATGTTTTTATTCTCTTGTGAGTAAAAGACAGTTTTATTCACTGTTATCGATGAATAAAATGCCCTTTTACGAGTGACAATGGTAATAGTCGTTTTAGTAGTTGCAAGCGCTACTGCTGAGCATGAGGTCCTGGGTTCGATTCCCAGGTCGGGCAAAGTATTATTGGGTTATTCCAACAGAAATTTCTCAACAGCAGCCCGGAGTCTGGAATTGTGCCCGGTTCATGGCAATAGGCTCACGCTCACCCCCTATTATATGGGACTTATAAACATAACTGGCGAAATGTGGTCTCTGCCCAACCCTTCGGGATAACAAGGCGTGATGTAAAATATAATAATAATAATAATAAAAAAGAATTTATTGCATAAAACAAAATCACATTGCACTGCTTATATTGAGTTGACGCTATTCAATACAACTTTAGCGTAGGAGTACAGTAAATTTCAACTCTATCCCTTAAAGTAGGTCAGGCCTGTATCTGAAGAGATAGGGTTCAGCCATTATGTGGACTTAGTTATTATATTTATTAAAGGACAACAACAAGTTAAACCAGTGACGATGTGGTACCTAAAAACGTGCATCAATGAAAAGAATAAAAATAAAAAACATATTATTTATATGTACAATCACATTTTTGGCGGTAACAAATTTTCTACCATAATTGCTGCTTCAGAACGAAATGATTTCGAAGTCAGTGGTATTCAGTTTCATTTTAAAATTAAAATCAAAATTAATACAACCACGATAACAGATTGAAAAGAACCTAACTAAAGTTGGCGGGATATTTAAAAAAATAATTGTGTAGCTTCTAAGGAATAGCTCCATCTAGCCAGCCAGTAAGTACTTTCAGTACGTTTCATTTATTTTTTGTACATAGTTTGTACAGTTCGTGCTTGTTCCAAATTCAAAATGTTTTTATTCTCTTGTGAGTAAAAGAGAGTTTTATTCACTGTTATCGATGAATAAAATGCCCTTTTTCGAGTGACAATGGTAAAAAAAATATTTATGACAACGGCACATTTCTTAGCTTTGAATATGAATGATTGGTTTGAATGAAAATTATTTACTTGTACTTATCAATGAAACTTAGAGAAGTACGCACATCGACAGTCTAGTGTTATGTTATCTTCGAAACTATGTATTTTTGGAACACGTGTTCTAGGACTTTTTGTATTATTTTACTTATATTATAACTTTAAGAGATAAGGGACATCAAAATGAACACGTTGTATACTTACCTGTTCTTTCGGTAATCTGTTCTATTTTCTATCGTATTTTTTTTTTTGTTTTCCTCTGTAATAATGTTAATAAAATTATCTTGTGTATAATGTTTGTATCCCGTAGGATGAGATATCGTGAGAGGGGGGAACATCGTTCGTATACTCGAAGTGGAAGGGTTATAAAAGGCAGAGGCGTATTCGTAAGTAATTTTATTATTCTAATATAATTTTATCAGCAAAATGAATTATGTTTACCCCGAAAAAAAAAAAAACTCGTCGTTCGAATAGGGATGATGACAAAAAAAAATAGTTGTAAAAATACGGATTTAGCTAGGTAGGCATTTAATATTGATTGTTTACAGCGTTACCGCACGCCATCTCGCTCGCGCTCTCGTTCCCGCTCAGTGACGCCGCCTCACTGGCGACAAGCGCAGAGGCGTATCATCAAACTATCTGAATTTGAGGTGAGATGTACCCTAAATGGCATTACTTTCCGTAATATGATGACTTTATGACGTTAATTACGACCTCGTAATTGCTTTACCACCCTGATGTTGAATGTTACTTTCTTGTTCTACCCGACTTCGCGACATCAAAAGCAGAGTTATGTTTTTGTCTATACAGATATTTTCAAGTGAAGTTTCAATTTACTGGGAATTCTTGTCAAATGTGGTAAAACAATAACGAGATCGACTATACTTATCTTAAGGAACAAAGGAGGCTATGGTGTCTCTGGTCGTCTGATTCTGTTCATGCGTGTTGACGTTTGTGTCCATCCTTTTATTGCGTTTTAATTCAGAAATTGATATACTCCTTATGAATGTGCTTTTAAACACAAAGTTTACAAGAATATACTTAACAGCGCGCTGAACAAGAGAGATCTGACAAGGAACACCTTGAGTCTACTAAGAAGAAAGCAGAAATAGAACGACAGCAGAGCCGTGAGTTACTGATACTGAAATATTTATTCCTTTTCATTGCAGTCTGGCAAACGAAAATAGACACTCGAATTATTTGCATTTTTTATAAGGCTATGCTATACTAAAGTCAATCTCAATTTGCCAAAACAAGATGGAGTGTTGTTGGTGATTTGTTGTGATCTTGATACAGCATTTACTAACTCAAAGATGACAAAACAGTAACTAATGAATCTTTTCACATAGAAGTTTTAGATTCAGATTTTGATTATGGTAGTGAATATTAACCAAAATTTTTCGAGAATATTGTTGTTTTTTTATTCGAATTGCTGCATAATACCTAAAGACGTACTTTTATTCAGACGAAGTTAACTGAATTTTCGAAATGTAGTAGTGTAAGAATCGTCTCTTTGATTTGGATCATAGTAGGTAGCATGATTTTAAACAAATAATTCTAAAGTATCAAATTAGTTTATATCAGGTATGTCATACTAATTTTGAGGTTGCTATGCTGATATATTTTTTAATTTGCCGAGCTTTACAGTCTCTACTTTCGTTTGCCAAAGTCTACTCAAAAATATTAATCATTTAATAACGCAACTAGACAGAAACATGAACCCATCGTAATGGCATGGTCAATTAATTAAACTTGAATTCAGAATCTTTGATAATTTACCTTCACTACCATTTACTCAATTATCAACTTTAGCGTTATAATAATAATCTAATTAAATTCAGTTAGGATCCACTTTGTTAGTAAAAACTTATAAACTATGTAGTTATGGAGTTTAAGTTTATTTATGAGTGACCATTGGTATTTAAAAGGTCCTAAAAATTATTCGTTGTAATTGAATTTGAATTTTGTCATGTAAGACATTCACACAAATTTAGAATCTCACATTTTTGGAATAGTAAACTCACTATTCCAAAAATGTGAGATACTCAAATGTGTGGTTCAAATAAAATTGTTATTATAATATATGGATTAACGCCGCTTTTTCTAGGTGATGGCGAAGGCAACACTCCTGTTGATCCACCAGAAGAGAAAGAGGAAGGCGAATGTGACTCTACTCTGGGTTAGTATAGGGAGAGAATAATCTGCGACACTCTTGATAACCAAAAGACCAATTCCCGTAATTCAAAACGTTCAAAAACTAGTCACAATCTCATCTCAGCGGCGATCAATGTTCAGAACTTACTACTTACACAAAAAAAAATGGAAAAAAATTGACGTTTTTTGACAGATTGAGGCTGAGATTATAATACGAACGTTCTTAATTATATGGGAATTGCCCCGCAGCCTTTTGACAAATAGTCTCAGAAAAGTGTAATATGATTTAGATGTTGCTTAGTAATAAAAGTTTTAGGACCATTTGCACCAAAAAGCACTAAATACGTTCAACGCTAAACATACCATCTTGGTACATCTTGGTTGGTGCAAGAGGCACCAGAAATCACTCAATACATTTAACTTTAAACATATTTGAAATACACTCTGGCTCTGTCATCTTCAAACGATTAACAGAAACAGAACGATGTTTTATATTCGTTTAGCCGTTTAACGTTTTAAGTAATTTGTGATGCAAGCGGGCTACTCTCTCTGTTAGCTTCAAACGGTAGCACAAATGAATACAGATTGTTCACTCCGCAAAATCATTTAAATAAAAATCGACTCTTGCCACTACACAATAAAGTGCAATTCAGATCGCACAGCGTTAATTGCCTACAGTTATTTTCTTTATATCGCGTAACTCTTATAATCTTCTGTCTACGTTACACTCACTGAATTGGCCCGACAAGACGGGCCCGCTGCGTACTTGTAGCTTCATACCTGAAATGCGGAGTGCGCCTTCTATACTATTCTGTGCTATAGGCCTAGAATAAAAAAGTAGGTTTTATAGAAACATTGAAACGCAATTTTTTATGTTATTGCACTCAAGTAGACGGCCCAGCTAACGGTAAGTAATCACCGATGCTTATGAACAACTGCAATACGTGGCATCCCTGATGTGCTTGATTTTACACCTATTTTGGATGTATTGAATATTTAATGTCCTCTTAATTGCTTAACTACTTTTGACAACAACTACTAGAAAATTTTAATTCCAATAATGTTCAAACTATCTAAAACAAACTATCTACAAGGATCTTTTAGAGTTCCTATGATGTCGACAGGATGGCGCTGTTGGTAATCATTTGTGGGAATGTTTGAAGAAATGTATTCTGATTTAGGCTACGAGCCAACAGATCCTTGAACAGTTTTAACAGAAAAATAGGCCTTGTCATTTATGACGAGCAAGCGACGTTGAACGTTAGGGTGATAAAGGAATTACCAAGTCGACTATACCAAACTCATTAAAGTATTCAATATTAGCTTCTGCCCGCGACTTCGTCTACACCTGCCTCAAGAATTAGGTTATCCAATGCATAAATAAACAAACAAATTTTACCTCTTTATAATATTAGTATTAGTATATATAATATACCCACTAATGTTTGCGATTGTTGCAATTCATATCTAAATAGTATAAAACATAATAACTACAATTTCAGACCGTTCTCGCCACGAGAAGATTGATTACAACGCGTTGGACTTCGAAGAAGACATTGAACATGACGGTAAAATTTAATATTTTACCGAAATATGCTTGATATATGCTTGCTTTATGGTTGATATGGTTGCCAAAAAAAGTGGTAGGTAGAGTGGTGGTTGATAAAATGACCCGTCCTCAACCCCTCTTTACTTTGCTTTATGGAGGAAGCTTTTTGAAGTTTATCATGAAACTATTTAAATGATATGTATAAAATATCCATTTCAAGTTTATCAATACTCGTTTTACAGCCAGTTGCAGAAACGAACTTTGCAGAAAGCATTATTAGACTCGATATTAATGGTTCTTTGATGAAATTAATAAAATCATTAGCGGTAATTAATCCATTACGTAATGGGGCATTAATGTTTGTCTTTGTGCAACTGGTTGTTAGCCCTTAACTAGAACTATTATGTGGAGAGGGCCCATGTTACAAAAATAGTTACTGACGTTAGTCAGAATACCGCTAAGCCTGGTGTGATTTGCATATTAGTCCGACATAATTTTAGACTTAAGCATAATCACCCTACAACGTTCCCACTTGGACAAAGGCCTTCTCTCTGTGAGACGGAGTGGTCCATAATACACGACGCGGGCCCAGTGTGAATTGGTGGATGTAACATGTCTTCGAATTTTGTTTGATGTTTTCCTTCACCGTCTTGAGACAATTTTAGACTTATGTTTTATTTTATACTGATTCTTTTTCAATCAAAGTATTAATACTTATTAGTATATTTTATTAATCTATTTTTTGTTTGTTATTATTTATACTTATTATATTATCGGGTGTTGGTTTATATGAAAAAAATTAAGTTTGTTTCTTATACATTTCTTTTTCAGAGCAGACCTATTAAAATATTGAGTTTTTGTTATCAGTTTTTTATTTATCATTTAACGAAATGCATGTTATTATTACAATAAATTAACACCGTTAAAGCACCTTATCCGTCGTCTCATAAAATAAAAAAGTCATGATATTTTTATGTAGATGAGGCGTCCCACAAACGCAAGCCGGCAGAGAAGCCCGACAGACGTCGTGACATCCGCAGGGCTACTCCTGAGAACAGAGCTGACATGTTGGCGCTAGCCTTAGGGGTCAATCCCAAGCATGATCAGCAAAGGTTGGTAGTTTGGCAGACTTTCATTACATTGCAGCTAGGAGGTTTTACGAAAGTAACTTTTTATTTTATGGTAGCTTATTTATTTTATGGTAAATCATTTATTTTATGGTAGCTTATTTATTTTATGGTAGCTTATTTATTTTATGGTAACTTATTTATTTTATGGTAGCTTATTTATTTTATAACACGACAAAAATTGTAATTGTAACGCATACAAAATTAATTAAAACAAAATACAAATACCATCTCATTATTTTCAGGAGTGTGTAGAATTTTATTTATATACTTGCATTTTTTCGGGGTTCTTTCTTGGGTAGTTACGGGCTCACCAGGAGCCAAAAGACATGACCTGGGGGCATACCAGCACGTCTTATATCAGTACTACTTTAATCTTATTTCAGTGTTTGGAAAGAGGTTGTGGTAGGCCCCCTGGTGATCACTTACCTCACTTCGCCGGAACCCTAGCTAAAATTAAATCCTCACTTTCATTCAAAACAGTGTTCTTTATACTTCAAACCGACTTAGACAAATTTTCAAAACCGTAATTATTATTATCTTCCCCCAACAGAGATGCAGCACCTTTTGGCCGCGACCGTGAGGCCCGTGATGGCCGCGGTGGCCGAGAGAACCGCGAAGCTCGCGACCCCCGTGACAACAGAGGCCGCCGCGATGGCCTCTCTTCAACAGTGGGATATGCACAGCCAAAGCTATCCTCCGCCATAACCAATATGTCTGAAGGTCTGGCTAAAGGGCAGCACGAGGAGAAGTCTAAAGATGATTATGATCCGTTTAGTCTGTTGAGGAGTACGTTTAAGAAGGATCCGCAAAGGTACGTTTTACGTTTAACATTAAACCGTTGTATTAGTGGTTTTGGCAGAAAAGCGAAAAAAAAACATGGGTACATATTTTTTTTGTTTCTTTGCTCCTCAATATTTGCCGCAAGTCACATGTATAAAAAAAATCGGTGTAAAAAATAAAAAAACGTTTATATCTTCAGAAAAGACGCAGATACTCGTCCAGTAGATCGTCGCGAAGCGATTAAAGCTCGCTTAGGTGAAAAAGAGAAGGTCAAAGAAAAAGATGACAGACGTGACCGTTTTAGAAACGAAAAAGAAGACAGCGGTCGCAAACAATCAGAGCAGAGGAATGATAAGGAAGACAGAGGCCGTAGACCCTTGGAAGTAAGGAATGAAAAGGATGACAGGACTCGAAAACTATCGGAAAACAGGAATGATAAACAAGAAAGAATTCGTAAACTATCCGAAGTCTCAGACCACAGAAATGATAAAGAAGACAGAGTACGTAAGTATTCTGATCAGAGGAATGACAGAGAAGACCGAGAACGGAAAGTATCCGAGCACAGGAATGATAAAGACGACAGAGACCGCAAACAATCTGACCAGAGGAATGAGAAAGATGACAGGGTTCGAAAACACTCTGAACATAGGAATGAACGGGACGACCGAGATCGTAGACATTCTGAACAGAGGCATGATCGGGAGGACAGAGATCGCAAACCTTTGGATCAGAGGAATGATAGAGATGACAGAGATCGTAAATATTCGGATTATAGAAGGAATGATCGGAGGCGGGAGAGATCTGAACGTCGGGACAAGAGTAAAGATCGCAGTAGGAGTGATAAGAGTCGAGATAATGATAGGAGTAAGGCTAGGGACGATGATAGGGATAAGAAGCGGAGGCGGTCGCGTACGCCATCACCGGCTAAGGAGAGGTAAGATTATATTTAGTTTTAGAAACTAAACAGGAAATAAATTCAGTACCAAATGGTTTTAGCTGATAATAATAATATATGCATTTTTAAATAAGCAAAAATTTTAAATTGACTTAAATTAACTTTCTGCCTAGCCAATACTCAATATAGGTTAGGCTAGGTTTAGGTTTCATAATTTTTCTCCCTTCTGGCAAAAATAGAACATCGAATATTTTATTTTATATCAGGTTTTTATTTGTGTAACATCTTTCATGTCGCTTTCCTGCAATCAAAATCTGAAAAATCTAAATTATGAAATCTGTGGGTGTGATTTCGTGAAAAGAGACAGAGGTGTGTCACAGGAAGCCGGGGAAGTGCGCGCTATTTGATTTGACCAATGAGCGCGCGCGGTGCTAGATTTGGCCGTCAGAAACCACCTTGACGAGGCTCCGCCCCTTTAATGTTCCTTATACCACGGTGAGATGAAGCTGTAAGGCTGGATCGTTTTTTTTAGGGATTTAGGGTGGTAAAGCTACATTTGGTTTGACACCAGTTTGACACCAGTTTGACACCAGTTTGTCTGATGATACCTGAAAAAGTTCTCCTTATAAAATTTTGTATTGAATTTCTTATAGATCAAAGTCTCGTGACCGCAAGCCTTCTGCGACCGAGACCAGAGAGAAGAGTGGCGAGCGAACCCCCCAGGAAGATGACAAGAAGAAGGATGGTGTAAGTATTTATGCAATTATCTGTGTATTTTCATTATTTCACGTCTTAACCTGTTTAACTATTAACTATACTTATTTATGCAAAGCATGGAACTCGTGGCTAAATAATAACACCCGCATGGGTCGATCCATCAGGTTAAGCTACGCTTGCCGGGGTAGGTCCGTGGATGGGTGACCATCTTTACAAGCCGAGACTCCTCCGTGCCTCGGAAAGCACGTTAAGCCGTTGGTCTCGGCTGTCATTCGTTTATCTTTGACAGTCGTTACGGGTCGTCAGAAGCCCGAAAGTGTGACAACCAGTCTTACCAAGGGGTATCGTATTACACAGTTACTGGGTTGTGGAGGTCAGACAGGCAGTCGCTCCATGTATAATATTGGTATTCAGCTGCATCCGGTTAGACTGGAAGCCGACCCTAACATAGTTGGGAAAAGGCTAGGCAGCTTGATTGATTGATTTATGCAAACATACCAACCTACATTTACACAATGATTCAGTTAATTTATTACGTCAAACTAATCCAACATTCCAAATGTGAAAATGTGGCAGGTAACTTGTAAGCAAAGACTGTGCAATATACATGCAAATATGCTTAGAACCGATTTAAAATTATTCGGCTTCTATCTGACTTCGATAAATGGGAAGAAAGTTATGTGGTATCTCTTCCTCCGGGTATCCCTTTGCGGAATAGAGGTGTAAAAAAAACCTGCCTAGCTTTTTTACAAATATTGTTGGGATCGGCTTCCTTTCTAAGTGGATGCAGCTGAATACCAGTATTTTACATGGAACGACTACCTATCTGACCTCCACAACCCACTATACCCTTGGTAAGACTGGTTGTCAGACTTTCGGACTTGTGACGACCCGTAACGACTGTCAAAGATCCAAGAATGACATCCGAGACCAACAGCTTAACGTGCATTTCGAAGCACGGTGGGGTATGTTAAGATGGTCTCTCATCCACGGACTGCCCGCGGCAAGCGTAGCTTAACCTGAGCTATCGACTCGTGCGGTTGTTATTACTTAGCCACGAGCCCCTAAAGAGAGGAGTTATGTTATTATTATGTCTTATTTTATGTTACTTTAGACGGAAGAGGAGAGGAACGAGGCACGCAAAGAGTTGATGGAGATAGTTCGTCTTATCAAATCTAGACAACGGGACAGGGAAAATAAAGCTGGTGAGTGAAACATCATCTATTTAGTTGAATCCAATTATTGTATTATTAAAATAATGTCAAAATCTGTGGCTGTTTCTTCGGGTTCTGGCAAAATAAATAGTACACTAATATTTTAAAGAGAAAACCTTGTATTTTTTTGTGTAAATGATGAATAAACTCAAAAACTACTCGACCGATTTAAAAAAAATCTTTTACTAAGGCTATAATTAATAGGCTATAATTTATAAAGCAATCACGCGAGCGAAGCAGCTGGCGGAAGATAGTAAATAAAATTATGAAAATAGCCATTCCCTTGCTTCTACTTTTCTTTGTAGTTAATCTTCGTAGTATTTGATTCTTATAAGTAACACAATCACTCAGTACATCACAATATGTTAATTTAAAAAAAAACGGGTTTATTTCCTGGATAAACTATGAACCTTAAAAATGCATTATTAATTTCCCCCTAAATGGAGTTCCTGTTTCCTTTTACCACTTAGCTCTATTATCGATATTTAACTTCACCCTGAAGTATCTCTTAAACCTAGTGAATTAACTATATTACAATGAACTATTGAACAAATTAACTGTCTGACAAAGACAACGTATGTTCGCCAGTTCAAGCGAAAAAGAAGCGAGATTCGTCCGCCTCGGACAGTTCCGGCTCTGAGCACGGCAAGAGACGTCGCCGGTCTTCTGACAGAGATCGTAGGAGGCGGAGTAGCTCCAGGTTAGTAATTTATACCAATATTGTTCCACCTGCTATGATATTTACGTACTCCTACCGGTTGGTTTCTGCCTTCCTCCACGGGGAGGTGTGAGTTTATTTAAGGTACATTCCGTACCCGACCGCAGGCAGCAACTGCACGCGACGTGTCGCGGCGTCATGTCGCTGCAGTCATGATTCCGAACCCGACCGCAGGCGGCAGCAGCCCGTATTCCAGTCGGTAGATAGAAAAACGTGTTATCGCTCGAGCGTTGGCGGCCCGACCGCAGACCAGTTACTGGTCTGCGGTCGGGCCTGTACGTACGGATGTACGTGTCGCCTGTCACTCGCCCGTAGCTGCCAACGACGTGTCGCTAGCTACGGAAGGTATATCATAGAAATTCATAGAAACCATTCGTGTCGCGGCGACACGTCGCCTGCAGTTGCCTCCATCGGTCGGGTACGGAATGGTACCTTTATTGTTCATTCGTCCAAATTCTGAACCGATTGGGCGTCAAGTTGGTGACAATATGAATAGTTTCAATCTGCAGATGCGTTCTATGTTTTTTGTTAAGATTGTGTGACATCTGGCATTTCAAGAATATACAGCCAAATTCTCTTTTAGAAGATTACAAAATTCTTCATGTAGTCCGTCTCACTATACACTCTTGTAGCAGTTCAATATTAGACGAAAACACAAATTGGAGTGACAAACGATTTTGAACCATATGCGGTGGGTGCAACTGTTAAGTGCCATTTGTCCTGCACATTAACTACCCTACCTATATTACAATATGATGATGATAAGACCTAGGGTTAAAGATTTGCCTAATACACAATTTTCTTCCAGAGCGCGCCACTCGAGCTCGGAGCGGCGCACGCGCCGGCGTCGCACGCGCAGCCCGCGCCGCGAGCGCCGCGGCGATCGCAGACGTTCCTCATCCTCCCGTTAATGTGTCTTACTAAAAGATTATAATAGGTTCTATTATGAAAATTATTATGCATTAATTTAGTCATTAAATGTTTTTGGAGAAACATTATTTGTTAAATCAAGTGCTTCTTCAATAAATGTCCTGATTTTAGCAGACAAGCGGCCGTATTATGAAGACTTAATGCCAATATGATTCCGTCGCGAAAACGGGATGGTGCTATAGGTCTTGTATAGCTCCTTCTCTCTCTTGCACTGTAAAAATGATGGCATTAATACTTCAGGGCACGCCTCCAAAGTCTTCAATATGTTATGTTTAAGTTTTCAGAAACGCTTTTCCGAACTTGTGGTTATGACTTGCACAAGTTAACATGCAAAAAGAAAGAATTCTGCTAGTTTTAAGTTGCTCTCTTCTTGTGTTATTGTCAAAACTTATAGTAGATACCTATACTTAAAGTTTCGGAAGAGTTTTCGAAAAGAAAGAAATGCTGCATTATAGGTCAAGTCTAAAACGACGGTAGGGTAACAACACCAGTTTAAATAGAGCAAGGTTCACAGATCGCATTTTAATTTTACTTTGATAAGTTAGTATTTCATACGAATATTAACCTACCTTATTATGATGGGCATAATGTCCATATTCGTATAAGCGAATGTCAGCAAGCGTTTTATATTAATATTGTTTGAGAATACGGTTTATATTCGTATGAAACGCTAAAAGTACAGTCAAATTCCGGTCTGTGAATTTTAAACTTAGTGTGATTGTATTCTACGTAAAACTACGTGTCTTATAATACTTATGACTTCAAAATAATAGTATCATCTTGTATGAAATGGAAACTTGAACATAATTTTATTGTTTTATTAGTATGTTTTTTTTAACAACTTGTACTGTACGCGGCCCTTAAGAAGGCAGAAAGAGTTTTGGACAGAAACTGTCAACATATAAGAGTGACAGAGACAACGATATACAAATCAGAAGGTTCTCTAAAATGTCATTTATTTTCATAACGGCTGCAAACCTTAAAGCACAGGCCACATTGGGAACGTAGCCAGGTTCGTTTAGCATCGCTCATGTAGCTACCGCGTGTTTGCATACTTCGGTTCACACCGCGATAATCAAGTCAGACGCATTTATTTTGACGATGTAATAATATAATACAATATTTCCCATTATATTGGTGACTTGCACAAGTTTACTTGCGTTTTCCTTTGCCACAAATACCCTTGCGTATCAGACTTGTTAATAAGCCCTCGTACCCGCGAGCGACTTTTAATGCGGCGATTTTTTTTTATCGCGCCCTGGATTTTCAACGCTCTGCTTAGCGCCGAGAGTTGACCCCGGTACCGGTAACTGGCTCGGGTCATGTTCGACTCGAAATTCGAGTAGCGGGACATGATGCGAGCTAGTTGAATTGAACTACTGCGGTTTCGCTGCTACGATTTCGCGGCGGAAGTGTGCTACTAGTGTCAAAATCCACCAGTGTATTTTTTTGACGCGCTGGGATGCTCTCTGTTGGATTCTCAATACCGAGAGTTGATAATCCAGTGCGCGATAAAAAATCGTCACGTTCAAAAATCGCTCGTGCTTACCTGGCCTAATATTGTGCTTTCGAGTTTCAAAAAATACGTGTGCAAACTTGCAAAAGTATTACTTGCATTATATTTATCATACTTGCAAAAATTATTATAAAGTTTTGTGTAAAATAAGTAATTGGCGTGTATAAAAGTTTTTTCTTTTCCCTTAACCAATTAATTAGGTACTTATTGACACCAATTCAGTAAGAATTGTTTCAAATTATTTTGTATGACATAAGCGTGTGCTATTATCAAATTATATGTAATTTTCAAGTTAAAACTTTTATTATTGACAAAAAAAATGTTTTTCTTATTTGTTCAGATCTTTTTTATTTAAAGATATTCTTCCCGATATTTTTAACGCTGACTGTACCACATGATATATTATCTACAATATTTATTCGACATCATTTTGTAAGGTTTATAACTTGTACTGTTTCGGTACTGTAAACTTCCGTAGAGCTTCTAATCATACCAGACTGTCATGAGAGTGGACATAGGCCGTTTTATCCTAAAATATCATAATACTAAAAATTACCCCTCAGGCTTAAAAGGACTTGCTGTGTTTCCACAGTTTATTCCTTCAAAATTTGCAGTGTCAATAAAGTCGATTTTAGGTTTCATTTGATAATAATTATCATAAAAATAGTCTCTAATATAGGAACTATTGTGTTTAAGGAATGTTAATAATAGTCTGAAGAATTGCCCTGTACCTTTATGTCATAGTGATAACTGAGTTTATGTCAATAAAATTGTATTTCTCCAGTTTTGTGTGTTTTCTGAACCCAAGTACTCTTGTATAATAGCATCGAAGTGTTGCGTATACAATGCCGCCCATGGCCATGTGACCACCCGTATTTTCCTGAATATTCATGAAAAATTCTCGAAAATTATCTTGAAAAGACTACATCATTTTTTTATTTTTTTGTTTTTGTATATTTTTTGTTTTTCTATATATATTTTTTTTTTTGGTCGAAATCCTTGTTTTTATGGACTTGCACGTTGTGTTTTTTAAATAAATACTGATTTGTTTTATAATATAATGTCTTCGCCTCCGTTTATATTTGCCATGTTCGACAAATTTTAATATTTTTTTTTTAATACGATAAAATAACTCACAAGTTTATAGAAATATAATAACCAGAATCCAAATCGAATCAATAACATCGGAAATATGGCAAACGCTACTCAACAAATAAAAAAATTGAATAAAATGACGAATATTTAAGATAGTTTTAAAGTTAATTTTAGATAATTATTCATGAATATTCAGAAAAATACGGGTGGTCACATGCCCATGGGCGGCATTGTTTTTATAGAAGTCAGCAACTTTCTTTGACGAGAACCTGATTCATTGATGCACCAGCAATGGGCCTCTTCTCACACAGAGAAAAAGTTCAAAAGTTCCGAACAAATAGTGACATAATATGCACGCGACCGATCGCGTAGTCGCGCGGCAATCGCTTCGCGGCCTTATGCATGTTTTCTCAAGGTGGATTGGCGATTTATAACTCCTGTTTTCCTTACCTTGTGTCCAAGACTTAGAGTATATAACACTGGAGAAGTCTTACGAACACTTCCCCTCTGTAAAAGTACAAGAACAAATGTTCTAGTACGTTCATAAAAACTACTTTCAAATCGATTCTAACGCACTTCGTAAATCGTTTTAAAGGCGCGCGGAGCTCCGTGAAAATGCCTATTTGTGCTGTTAAATGGAGTAGAAAGCGTTCGAATACGTCAAATTTACATAAAGAACTGAATAACTTTCCAAATGCAATTTTTCTATCTAAGATTTAGTCATGTTTTTATTGAAATTTAAAATCCTAACCTCATAATACCTACAATTCGATTTTTCATTCGATTCAACCATGATTCAATATAAAACGTAGCATGAATCGAGTATATTACTCACGTTGCTTCTGTGACGTCACCGAGTCTCGCTACATCTCGTTTTTATGTTCGTAAAGATCAAAATACTTTTCTTTTGCATTACGAAAATATACGTCAAATCAGCAAAACTTTCACGCACTTGACATGCGATTATGTCCTCTAGTAAAAATGTTAACGAGACTACCGTAGTGTTGAGGTCATGTTTGAAACCAAAATTGACATGTCGATAATTTCCTAGTAAAAATTTCTTAGTAATTTTTTTTTTTAATGTTCAATGTTTTATAATTTGTTTAGGTCCATTGAAGTGGTGGTCCAGTGAAGTTGTATATATAAAAAAAAAATTGACCTTGACCTAATTTTTTAATTAGATTTTACTTATTACAAATTTAGGTACTTTTATTTAACTGAAGTTATTTTATCTTCTTAATAAAATGTAACTATTTTGTGCAACAGCTGTTTTATTTCATGGATTCAAGCAAAATTCCGAATAAATATCGATATCGATAAAATAAAAATTAATGATACGGACTTCTCTTTCCGCTACCGCGTCCCCCGCAAAAAGTGACAGACTGTTTTGTTCGGAATATTGTGCTTATGGCTTCTCCAGTGATTTATACTCTAAGGTCCAAGATAAACTAAGAAAGTGAGTTTTTTTTTACGGTGTGAAATTATCAAATAACTTCTCTGACTGTGTTAGACTCTTACTGACTAAATCCCACCCATGTTCCTTCAGTGTTACCTGTACGTTGCCACGGGCCACGGTATCCCTTTCGGACTTTCCCGCGACCCCGGCAGGCATCGGTCCTAGCAGACCCCTTCTGTTGTGCTGACATCTCCTTGAGGCGCGTGTGGAACACAACGCGCCGTCGACTCGGGCCTGGGGGCCTACTCCCTAAGCGTAATCCGTAGTTTCGGCCGTCGTTACGGGCTCTTCGTTCTCCGTCTCACTGACAAACTTACCGTAAGCGAGAAGGAGAGCGAAGCGGCCGAAACTACGGATTTCGATTGGGGAGTAGGCCCCTTGATCCTTATCGGACGGCAAGCTACCCATTGCTCACCGTCCTCAAACCCGCGCCTACGTTGGTCGGGAATCGGACTGCGATTCCGACTTTGGCTTTACGGCTTCCCACTCCCTCTCGCTCCTTACCATGGCCTGGACCAGGGCCGGACGATCACTAACGCCGATCGCCTCCACAAGGACACGGCGGTGCCCCGCCCAAGCCGGGCAGACCTCTACCGTATGCTCCACAGTGTAAAGTGAGTAGGAACAATTTTTTTTTTTTTTTTGAGGTTGGGAAATCATCAAATTACTTCTCCCGCTCTGGGCAGAGCGAGAGGGCGTGTCAGACTTTTACTGACTAAAACCCACCCGTGTTTCTTCCGTTGCCTGTGTGCCGGGGCCGCGATATCCCTTTCGGACAAACCCGCAACCCCAGCAGGCATTGGTCCTTACGGACCCCGTCAGTTGGTGCTGAGATCTCTTTGAGGCGCGCGTGGAACACAACGCGCCGTCGACCCGGGCCTGGTCCTTATCGGACGGCGAGCTGCCCATTGCTCACCGTCCGCAAGCCCGCGCCTACGGTGGCCGGAAGTCAGCTCGTGACTCCCGACGCCCGGAGCGTCTCTTGCGGCGACTAGGGGCGCGAGGGCGTGCAGCTTGCCTCTCCCTCGCGCGCTTCGCCTCCTCCTTCGCGAGCATAACTGCTTCGCAGAAGGAGGTGACGGCCTCCCATGAACTCTCGCTCCGGACCATGGCCTGCACCAGAGACGGACGTGAGAGATCGCCGCCGCCGATCGCCTCCGTGAGGACACGGCGGTGCCCCGCCCAAGCGGGGCAGACCTCCACCGTATGCTCCACCGTGTCCTCCGGGCGATCCACACAATGGTGACACCCGGGCGTTTCCTCCCGCTTTATCCTGAACAGGAACCTCCAGAAACAACCGTGTCCGGTGAGGACCTGCGTCAGGCGGAAGGTGAAGACGCCGTGACGCCTCTCTATCTTATCGCCGCAATTGTGGCGTGCCCAGCGCTGGGTTGCGACAATCGCACACTCTATGCCGCAATGAGATCCCGCCGGAGCTCTGTCCGCTGTGCCGTGATTTCTCGCGGCAGCGGAGTTACACCCCGGCGTTTAGCCTCCTCGCGCAACTCCCACATGTGCGCGAGGACCTTCGCCTCCAGATCCCCCAGGTTTCGCACCCACAATCGTGCTCGAGAGGCAGGTGCTGAGTCACCACGACAATAATAAAGCTAGTTTGCAGCTTTAGAAATTTATTACTTAGAACAAATAAAAATTTATGGGTAATAAGAAATATACGAGAGCTGATGCCAGGGCCAGATTGACCAACCAAGGAAGGTGCCCTTAAAAGTTCTTATTAACTTATAAAAAAGTTATAACTGTCGATGGATACCTATTTGTTAGTACCGGATTGAACCGCAGGCTACTTCATCCTGAATAATACTTATAACGACTAGAAGATGACAGCACCAACATAACAGGAAGTTAGGTAGGTACCTACTCGTTTTAAGGTAATAAATACCGCATACCAACGGAAACAACAAACAGTGACTAAAGTCCCGGATAAATAATATAAAATGAATAAATAACAATGGGTTAGCTTATCTTCGAGTTGTTATTTTACACCAAGTAAGTAAGTACCTAAAGACATAACTTATGGATTAAGGTAGGTCAGTACCTGTTCTGAGCCGAAATATTTCAAAATCATAGGTACCGTGTACTTTCATTGTCTTGTTAGACGTAAGCCGTTTCCTGCGCGTGTTTTTTCGAAACATTACTATTTTCCGAGCTGCATGGAAAACATTCCCCGCGCCGGTGAAGACAGGAAGGGTTTGTTTCATTTTCAACTGCCGCGCGCACTGCGCACATCTGTCACAAAGGAGTACAACTGGGATATTACCATGGGCAGCCGACCCCTCCGGGTGCCACTTTTACTTTACGTGATCGCAGAACAGATGGCCGATGGGGCCGAAGTTAAAAGGCGTCCCTCAAGGTGAGCCGATGACCTGGTGAAGGCAGCAGGAATCCGCTGGATGCGAGAAACACAGAACCGGTTGAAGTGACGATCCTTGGGGGAGGCCTATGTGTAGCAGTGGACGTCTTTCGGCTGAAATGATGATGATGACATCTCCAGCTTCCCATTACTTATGCTATTCAGGGACGCAGCTTTAACATGGAGTGGAGGGGTGCTTTGATGATGCGCGCAAATTGGTCCTAGCACTTGAATAAATAGTAGGTATTAGACCAGTACATGTAGGGTGAGAAGAGGAGCTCGTGGCTAAGTAATAACAGCGGCACGGCTCGATCCATCAGGTTAAGCTACGCTTGCCGCGGTTGGTCCGAGGATGGGTGAGCATCTTTACATACCGTGACTCCTCCGTGCCTCGGAAAGCACGTTAAGCCGTTGGTCCCGGCTGTCATTCGTGGATCTTTGACAGTCGTTACGGGTCGTCAGAAGCCCGAAAGTCTGACAACCAGTCTTACTATGGGGTATTGTGTTGCCCAGTTACTGGGTTGTGGAGGTCAGACAGGCAGTCACTCAATGTAAAATACTGGTATTCAGCTGCATCCGGTTAGACTGGAAGCCGACCCCAACATAGTTGGGAAAAATACTCCCAAACCTATCAAGTCGAAAATGAAGCGGCCAATCCTTTAAAAAAATGTTATTTCATGACTGAGAAGGAATTATGAATAACGGCTATGGCGCTAGTGTACCGTTAGGTGCCCTCTACAAAAAATATACAAATTATATGTTTAAATGTAATTTGGAATGAGAAATGATAAAAAACAAAATATCTGAAAATAAAAAAAGTAGAGAACTGAAAAACACGATTGTAAAAACACATAACTGAATAAAAAGAAAAACAAGCATTATAATCTATAGAATTTTGGTATTGCAGGCGAGGGCAAACCAATAACCTGTAATATGTGTAAGTACTTAACTTTTATTTGTCCCCCGCCTGCGATACCAACATTCTATAGATTACCAGCTGTTGCCCGCGACTTCGTCTGCGAACCAGGATGAAAAGTAGCCTAAGTACTTTTCCGGGTCATGGTCTACCCATGTGCCAAATTTCAGCCAAATCTGTTCAGCCGTTTTAGCGTGAAAGCGTAACAAACAAACAAACTCACTTTCACATTTATACTCGTAATATTAGTTAGGATATAGATAATGCTTGTTTTTCTCTTTTCAGTTAAGTGTTTTCGCAGTCGGGTTTTTTGTTTTTTTATATTTTTTTTATAACAGGCTTTTTGAAGTGAAAACTTCTTTAGGCGCGTTGAGCGATTTTTGTTAGGAGAGAATCTTATGGGTTCGCGTCACCGACATGCTAATAATGTTATCAGTACATCTTAGCTGGAGGCAAATATTACCTCTAACACCTAAATGATTTACCTACTCTGCAGAAAATTCTCAATTTATTGGAGTATTTGATAATATCATTTTAATCACAAACTCAAAACAATTTCAGTCACATCAATCTACATGGGCACTTATGCCACGTCAGAAGCTAGATGCACGGTTCCAATTGGTCGTTTCCTATGGAGGAGAGCCTTCAAGAAACTCCACGGTTACTCTTTTCAAAATAATTGGCTTTTACTATATTTTCAAATGTTAGTGTTAATAGGTATGGAGACAGTTACTTATGCCTTTCAACAAATACCAGCACCTTAATTGCATTTATTACACGATCAATCACAATCTGAATCATTTTGAAAGAGATTTCTGAATCATTGCTTTATAAGTTCGAAAAAGAATCTACTCAACAACGTAAATAACGCAATGAATGTTGAACTGACAAAATACATATTTGTCTTAATCGTTTACGAAAATGTACTAGAACTAAATAGAAAATGGTAAAATCTACAGTTTACTAGGCCTACGACGTTCTCACATTCATAAAATAGAAAAGAATCTATTTAAAAGATAAATAAAATGATAAAAATAAAAACCCATATAAACTAAATGAGATAATTGCCATTACAACTGTAACAAATCGGAATAATTATCATGTCCACAAACAAAGAGTTGCAATTAAATTGTAGGTATATAATGTTAATTATTAAGATGATTATGTCAAGGAAGAATGTAAAAAATAAACATCGTAATTTGGGAGCAGTTAATAGACCCTTACATAATCATACCGTTAATGAGGTACCAGGGAAGCCACATGAGCAGAAGGAATAATTACCAAATTACCTTGTCTTCAACGTAGTCTTTAATTTTATATTATACTTTTTTGATAACGACACGTTTGATGTGGGTTTTGAAGTTTCCATCGCTAAGTTCTATAACCGACTTTCGCCACTTAATGTTATAAAAGCGGATAGTTTATAAGAAATGACTTGATTGTTTTGGTTAATCTAAAGGGCAACAAGTTCATGTCGACAAGTGTATTTATAATTATAATTATTATGGAAATCACTTTTTATTTTGAAAAGTCCTAAGTTTTTGCGAACTTCAAAATACTTTCTAAGATATAAAGTGAAGGCAAAGTCAGTATATACTTTTCTTTGAATTTGTTTCTAAGGGACTCGCGAGGACCCATTTTATAGATCGCGCAGACAGCCCCCTTTTGTAAAAATTAAAATTGAATCTACGTCAGCTGCCGATCGCCACAGCAGAACACCACACAACATAATACTTTGGAAACAAGCAAAGTATACTAACCTAACTGCATTATTTTTAAATAACTGCGGGAAGCCAAAAAAGGAGGGTTATGTGTTTGACCTGCATGTACGTATGTGTGTGTGTATGTCCGTCTCTATGTTCCCTCGTAAGAACTAAACGGCTGAACCGATTTTAATGAATAATATATATATATATATATATATATATATTGTCGTTAGATTCGTGTTAAGGCTACACCGGTAATTGTGCTACCGTGAAGCTTTCTTAGAAATAGTTTTATTTGAGTCGCATCGCACCTGGAAGCGCCTTTAATTGCAAGTGAATAAAAAAAAAATGGCGTATTTTCTGCACCAAAACGTATGTTTTAAAAAAAATCTTCCAACCCTATCAAGTGGGGTATCAAAATGAAAGGTTTTAAAAGTAATTACAAAAATATATACAAATTAGGTACTTACATGTTTAATGTAATTTGCAATGAGAAATGATAAAAAACTAAAAACTTGAAAATAAAAAAAGTTATTAATCTCCAACTCATTTATTTCAATTAAACCATTAAAACAACTATAAACCCGAGCGCAGAAACACATAACTGAAAAGAGAAAGACGAGCAATGAAATCAGTAGAATTTTGATATCGCAGGCGGGACAAACAAAAGTTACACCTTAATAATAATATATTTTATTTATTCAGACAACCAATGATCCATTACATAATTACATTTATATTGTTAGTATGAACTTAAAAACTATGCAACTATGCTATTAATGCAGTCGGTTTTTTTCGTTTTTTAAATTCTTACTGCATATGCAGCTGCACTTTATCTAACTGAAAGAGTTCTAATGTGCCCCGTCCCATTCTAATTTTGAATCTAAAGTAATTCCTAAAAATACAGTTTCCGTAATTGCATCTAGTTTCTTGACATGAAGTTTTAGATTTAGAAACACTTACATTACATTTGGTGATGAGAACCTAATACATTTAGTTTTGTTCGCATTAACTTAATGATTATTAGCTGCCAACCATTTTGAAAGAACAGCCAGACTATCTTTGATATGAAAGACATCCGTATCTTTCCTAGTTATTAAAAAAATAAGAGAAGTTTCGTCAGCGAATAAAATTATATCCTATAAGTTAACCATTATGTAAGAATATTTTTTTCATTTAATTGTGGAAGATCATTAATAAAAACTAGAAATAATAATAATAATAATAACCCCACCGTCGTATCTCTACGTTGACGTCGTGGTGGGGCTTGCGCGCTCCAAATTTTGGGTCTGTGCCGGTAGAGTTTACTTTGCCGGAACAGGTCTAGGATGAGGGGCCAGACCAAGAGAGATACAGAAACCCGCAGGGCAGCATGTGGCGAGCTGTTGGGCAGTAGCGACCCCACGGACCCTATCTCCCGGGAGAAATCTTGTTCCTCATCTCTGGCTTGCCTTTATTGGCCGGCTGGAGTGAACACTGACGAGGAACAGAGCTCCCACCTCATTCTTGCCTTAATTGGCCGGCTTGAGTGGAGATTCGCAAGAGCAAACGTGCTCGGAGGAAGGAAGTATTCCAGTAAGTGCTCATAGTGATCTTGACCATCTTCCGGGCTCTGGGATTGTTCTGAAAGCCGTGGAATACCTCTCCACTCCTCAAGCACCTCAGGACATGTTGCTCCCTTGTCGCTACGTCACTATGTGCTAGCGACAGTTTTCGGGGGCCCATTATTGAGTGTGCAAGTCACCCCCTGCCATTTTTCTGTGTACATATAAAACATAGATCAGGCAGGGGCCATAGTCTTTCCATAGTTCCAGGTCACCAGTCAACTTTAGCCACCCAAACCCATAGCCCAATTTATTTTGTTTCCATGTTCTGCAATAGTTCTGCACCAACCGGAGGTTGTCCTTGGGTGCACTTGCGTAGTGCATACAGGGATAACCGTCGGTTGGTGCCTCAATACATAAAAATGTCTAAGGGGCCTCTGCGAATTGGCTTCGGCCCCTCGTACGCCTTCCAAAGGTCCGGGACCCTAGGGTCCCGAGATATGTCAAAGACATTTAAAATAATAATAATAATAATATTTTATTTCGGACCCATAACTAGTCCATTTGGTTAGTATACACTCGACTTAAAAACTAGTGTTAGTACTTACATCTACCAGAAAAACAACACAAACTATTAATTAATACGCTACAGTGGCATGTAGGCGTATCCAATGTCCCAGTATGGGGCTGTCATACCTATCAGATATAGTTTTCAGGATGCTGTTGGGGCTGGCGCATACCCTACGCATAATGGAAGCGCAACGCTTGCGCATGATGGCGTGAAAGCCATCAATTCTCGCCTCTGCAAACATGCCGGAAGCACTGCAGTAGCGCGGCAACCCCATCAACACCCTGAACGCATTATTGTATTGAACGCGCAGGGCGCTGTATGCCCTCTGCGTGTAGTTGACCTACAGATTGCATGTATAGAACGACTGACAGTACGCTGTAAATAGTGTAGCCTTTACTTCAGTCGTGC
The DNA here is from genome assembly GCA_916701695.1 of Agrochola macilenta. Taxonomy (NCBI): domain Eukaryota; kingdom Metazoa; phylum Arthropoda; class Insecta; order Lepidoptera; family Noctuidae; genus Agrochola; species Agrochola macilenta. The sequence goes on along the minus strand of OU753563.1, from coordinate 21,411,444 downwards.
AATTCGCAAATCTGCGTGCCAACATATTGCAGCGGACAGCCAACGCCCTGCGCTCACGCTCAATATCCAGACTGTCTTTTAGGTCTTCGGAAACCCAGTGGCCCAGATACTTGAAAGAAGTGACTTGCTTTAAGGAACTTCCGCAAAGTTTCAAGTGAGGTTCAAAAGGGTAAGTTTTAGTGTCCGCCTTGAAAACTAGTACCTCACTCTTCTTAACATTGTATCTGAGCCCATGAGTCTCCGCGTACCTCTCACATATTGTAAGCAGGCTCATCATTGCATTAATCGAAGGGCTCAGCAACACCATATCATCAGCATAACTAATGTTGTTGACGCATACTCCGTCTACATAACAACCCTGATAGGTGTTGCTGAGCTCGACGATCAACCGGTTTATGTACAGATTGAAGAGGCGAGGGGAGGTCAGTCCGCCCTGTCTCACCCTGCATTCCAGCCTATACACATCCGATAATGAGCCCGCCCACCTTACACAATTAGTCTGATTGTTATACCAAAACCGTAGAATTGACATAACTTCTCTATCCACTGAAGTATCAGTAGTCGAAATAAGAAAGGGCTGAGAATTGAACCTTGAGGCACGCCCATTTTAACTAGTGACCCCGAGGACGTCGCCCCGTTAACGTTTACTTTTTGCTGCCTGTTTGATAGATAAGAAAGTACAAGATCAGTAGCTTTTCCACGAATTCCGTAGTGGTGTAATTTACAGATCAGTGTATTGCGTTCGACGCAGTCAAACTCTTTTAAGACGTCACATAAGATCCCAATTACGTCCTTGGACTTATCCCACCGAGGATTCCAAAATGCGACTGATGAGTTTTACTCCCGCGTCAGTAGTCGACCTACCTTTCGTGAAATCAAACTGGCGACTGTGTAAAATCCCATTTGAGTAAAAATGTGACAACATCTGGTCTAGTATGATTTTTTTCATAGATTTTGCTCAATGCTCGTAGTCTATAATTAGAGGGATGACTTTTACTACCTGATTTGGAAATTGTATATACATATGAATACTATGTTTCATTCATTCAGGAAACGTACCGCTGTCCATACATTGATTAAATAGGCATGTTAGGACAGGGGCAATTGTGTCAATGATATCTACCAGAACCTTAACGGAGATGCGTGCTTGTTTTTAAGGGATAAGCAGATTTAGACGCGGTAATTTGTTTCCTGTATCGGCCCTCTCCAGTTAGTTAGCGTTAACCTCCTAATTATAATCAGTTGGGGGTGATAGCTAACTAGTGCAAAGGGGTAGCCAACCCTCCTGTTAAAGGGGTACTCCCGGAATTAGGCTCCCCCTCCCTCATTCGATAATTACGTGACCTTCGGTTTTTCCATATCGGGTTGCATTTCCAAATTCAAGGACGGTCAAGTATTTTTTGGTTGGACTCCAACCTTTTTTGGTGGTTGAAGTCCAAGTCCAAGTTTATCTACTGAATGTTAGGTACGTTACAAAACTTACAAAGAATTATCGAGTGCAAAAGCATAAATTCATGAAAGACTTAATGTTGATTTTTTAACAATTCAAAGTATTTTTAACCGACTTCCAAAAAGTAGGAGGTTATATGCTCGACGCGTATGTAATTTTTTTTTTTTATGTATGTCCGCCGATTTCTCCGTCAATTGTGGACCGATTTTGAAAATTATTTTTTTGTTTGAAAGGGTATGCTCCCGGAGTTGTCCCGGAGGGTTTTTGAGTAAGCTTAAATAATACATATTTTTCCCACTTAGTATATGTGGATGATATGATGATAACTTCCTGTGACTGTTATTTACTTAGCAGGTACTGGTATTTGAATTTGTGTGGGGTAAGTACCACAACTAAAAAGTGAAAAATAAAAACTTAAAAAAAAAAAAAAAACAACCGTCTTCCGAAAAAAACACTACAAACTGACAACTACCTATAATTTCGGAAGTCGGTGGCAACAAACGAAAATTCAAAACCAAAGACACCGACTTCCGAAATTATACGTAGTTATTTGTCAGTTTGGAGTGTTTTTTTTTTCGGAAGTCGGTTGCGTTTTTTTGTAGAAACTGTTGAAGCGAGCGCTGTATATAATTTATTTATTTAAAATAATTAAGTATGATTGCCTGCACACATAATGAACCAGAAGTATAAACATATCGAAGTATTTACCTTAACTGTTATCCTCTTCAAAGTTGTATCATAATGACCTCGAGTCTCCTTACCTAAGTACTATTAAAATGTTTCAGTACATGATATTCTAATTTTAAAGTATTTATTTTCAATGACGCAACGTAAACCCAGCGTGCACTGATGGCATTGATCCGAAGATGATGTCATCATAATGCACAAACTGTAACTAACCTAACCTAACTTATAATGTTGACGACGCAATTCTTGCCTTCGTCCTCGGCCGCATCGCTTACATTACAATGCACATAAAACTACTCGTCGTGACCCTGTTACATATTAAAATAACGACTAAACCTAGCATTAATAAAAATAGTTTTAATATAAGGCGTGTAAGGGCCAAAGTTACAAATTTATCTCCCAAAACAACATTTTAAACTTCGAAAACTTTACAACGACGCTTTCAGAGACCACTGACGTTAACTGCGCATCCAACGCGCGTCGGGTAGGCGTGCAGTACTCCGTGCCGCGCGCACGCCCGCCGGTGTACCTCGTGACATAGTTTAGATGCAGCGCGCGTGCTTCAAAGCGGAAGTATAATGCCATTATCGATTTGCTTATGACAGAAAATGCGTTGAATGGACAAGGCTCTGGCGGGGGTGCGCGGGGCGGGGCGCGGTGCCGCGGGCTTGAGCGGAGCGTCAGTGCGCCGGAGGCAGCGGGCTGCGCCGTACGTGTCCACGCAGCCCGCTAATCGAAAAATTCCGAGTGTTGTGCAAATGCTTGTGTTTTTATGGCGGTCACATTACTACGAGTGTTGGTGCTGGGTGTGATCGCGGCGGCCGCCGACGGTTTGTTATTTATCTGTGTCGATTGTGATGGTTGTTGTAGCGTCCACGTGTTTTCGGCCGGGAGCGAGCCGCTGTTTACGGTGCGGTTGGCGCATGCGCTCGGCTTGTTTGCGTCGCCTACGGCGGGTCAAACACCGGCCTAACTTACAGCCTACTCGTACCTACATGTTTTTGGTCCGTCAAGTAAGTCTAGATATAGATCTCGAGATGTGGCCACCGATAAACAGGCAAGCCAAGGTAATCGATACAACTTGTTTTCTCAGGATATCATACTTGTTTTAGCGAATAACGCCCGAGTTTACTGTTACTCGAATGTGTTTGGTTTAGGCATCCTTTATTTCTTTACAACCTCTCAGAGCAATGTCTTACTTTAGAATCCCATTCACTTTTATTAGTCTTGAGTTTCTAAGAAGTTTGGTGTTATGTTTACTAAGAACAATAGCAAATAGTAACTTAATACTTATTGCTGCGTGGCCTACTTATTGGAATTCGCGTAGGAATCACGTTGCTTTCCAATTTTCTCACTTCGAACTCAAGGACAGTTCTATTGGTGTCCGTTTCTCAGTCACTGGGTCAGCAACACACAGACATGAATAAGTTATGTACCTACACCTTGATAATTCCGTCCTTTTGTTTTAATCTAAGTTTTTGTTGTTTTTGTCTCTTTTCTTCCTACTCCCTTAACATAATCTGCATCTTATTCTTTATTTATTACACCTCTCTAGCCATTTTCTTAACAATTATAAACATTCTTGTAGCTTATCACGATGTCCAAACGTACTATTTCCTGTTGGGAGGTTGACGTCAATGCCCTTAATAAAATACATTATTTTCGTAACCGTCCTGCCGGGAATACATGCAAATTAATTATAATTAAAAACTACAGTATTGTCCATATTGTTAGACACAGCTGTTATTCAAATTATTACGGTACTGTTAATTTACCAACTGCATCTTTCTCATTTGCTGGATCTTATGCAGGTTTCCGAAAGCATCTTTCGTAAAACATTACTCTACCATATCTACAACAATTGGGATAGCGACATCGGAAATGAAGCAAGTTTAATAAATGAGGTATAATAACAGTTTATTCGGACTACTGTATATTTCCAAAGTACCCTATAAGAGTTTCTTAATTATCTTATCATTCCAACCAACTCCCTGGTTTAATCACTTAGTTGTTCTTATGACTCCCATGGGGAGGTATAAAGCAGTCGTAACTTTAACTAGAACCAACATGCCTCGGGTAACATAGACCGTATAGAACATGCAAGCCTTCTATTAAAACCTAACTTGGAAAGTTGGAATTCTTTTATCTTTCCTTCATCTTTTTTGATGTCATCAAATTCATTTACGATTAAATTTGTTTTATATTCCAAGTCTCCAAATTCAAGGCTCCTCAATATCTTTTCTCACGTTCTAAGCCTTCATTTAATTAGATCTTGCCCTTTGGACAATGTCAAAGGACAATTCATTGACCCTATGGTCAATCCACTTGGTCTTAACTGCTGTAAAGTCAATTTGTAGCCGAAGCTATGGAGATAATTACAGATAGTTAGAAGATAAAGTTTTAGAACTCCATCTGGATTTCCAACAGCCTCGCCTTCCGGCACAAGTTTGTTTAGAACTAAATTAAGAGCTTAGTGAGATATTTCGTTAAAAACTTGGCAAGAAATTTACAGCGATTTGTTTTTCGAAACATTATTAAGTTAATAACGTCTTTAAAACTGAAATAATTTTTGTTAAAAGCGACTTCAAAGCTGGCTAACGAAATTATGGATAAAATAAGGCGCGCTAATTATGTCGGAGGATAATTTGACGACTAATTATTAGATCGGAAATTACTAATTTAGAAGAAAATGAAGTTACAAAAAATATCTCATCACCGTCAACGGAAGTTAAAAATATATGTTCGCTCTTTGACTGCTAAAGCTAATTAATATTTACACTGTATAACTACCCACGTTTCTGTTACGTTAATACCACAAGCTTCCTTTGAGTTCAAAGCGTAGACTTCAATTTAATTATCAAGAGAAAACAGAAACAGACTAATCCAATGAACTAATCTTTTAACTTCTTTAATGGCGTCAAACTAAGAGTCTCGAAGAAGATCGAGGAAACAATTCTAATAGTCGTTATTTAGTACTGAAAAGGGTTTAACAACTTATATTTAACTTAACCCCTTTTATTATTACAATACGCTATAACAAGTAGTTCAATTAAATATTTGGTTCTTAAGTAACTATCCGGGAGTAGGTTCGGGAGACTTAATAATTTTCGTTTGAAACATTCGTGTAAGTATCTTATAAGTGAGAATTAAGTTGTTAACTAGATAACCTATTTTTAGCTATCTTGTACTCGTACACCTTTGTATGAGTAATTGTTTTGTATCACACACTTTTGGAATTCGTGCCTCTAATACATTTCTTTATTTGTTGGTATTGGGCAGATAACACACGCGGGACTTTTCGATGGATATCCGGACTCTAATTAATGCCAAGTTCAAATTACAATACCTTCATCAACAAACTAACAATGTGAAGACCATCCGCCCTATAAGCATAAAACCCATATCACAGGTTATTGAAATAGCAAAGAAAGTATCAGATAGCAATTAGGAACCGACATTGAAAGTACTGAAACCAACAATGCCTGACATTTCCAATACCGTTATCTCCAATAACGTTGTCTAAAGATATCCTACAGATCACTATTGTGTGATAAGTATTATCTTTCCGTCTATCAATAAGTCTAGTCTGACAAAGCTTCACTTGTTGTTGACAATAGAACACTGTGGGTCGTATTAGACTATCAATGGCTTCTGATAGTGTGGTCTATTGACTGGGTGTCAAGATGACAATATTGAACTAGATATTGCAGTTGATAAAGAGAATATAGATTATGAAGGAATACAAGAGAACTGTGTTATTAAACTAGGAAGACATTCTTTAGATAAGACGTTTATGAATGGAGTGATACTAGAAACAAAGCCTACCTCGATGATGTTTTAGTGTTATGTTTTGATATTAACTAGGTACCAATACCAACCGAGAAATATGAGGTTAATTAATAGCCTCCTACGTTTCAAGAGAAACGTCTAATTTTAGCTCAGGACCATAATTATTTCGGCAGTAGTTTTACTTCATGCTCCAACTCTTAGTATTAGGGGTTAATATTAAAGTGTAATACATAAAACATTTTTTTTAAATCATCTATCAACTACTCAGTCTTCAGATTCAAGTTGTTTACAGGCTCTTCCAAGTTTTACCAGAACCTTGCAACATCTGCTTCTGCACCTTCCGCATCCAGTCTACCCTAGCTGCTTTCATCCATCATGCCGTGCCGCTTTGCTTCTTTTACTGCTTACAACTATTTATACCTCAAAAAAAACTCCTTGAATATGTTTAACATCAACATATATTATAAGATGCAATACATAGCGACCTTTAACCAAACATTCTCATTTATCTTAAATGCCAATAAATATGGATGAACAAGCAATAACGTGTGTGGTATCATTGTTTTCTCTCCAGCATTGATTCCCATTAATATTTATTGAATATTATGTCAAATAACATCTTAAGTGGTCACCTCTGCGACATTGTGATTGGTCGCTACTTAAACTGTTATTACGAGTAGGTAATCCATTTAGCATTTAATGGGCTTGTTACAAAGAAATTGGATGTTTCAATGTTTTTATTTAATTCATGAATGGATTTATAAGTATCCATTAAAATAATAGTTTGAATGAGTCATTTGGTACTAACTTCAGTGTGGCTTTTGGAGATTTACGCTCTAGACAATGACTATGCAAAAGAATTTACTCACTCCTAACTTTTGGAGAATTCATGTTTTAGCAACTTTTACTACGTTAATACTCACTTATGAAAGTTAACGCGACTGAAAAGTGTAAAGGAAGAATTTCAATCCTTAAATAAATGTTGTTTTAAGAAGTGGTGAAAATCTGCTGCAGGTAGACCATCCTTCTTTACCCCAGCTTTGGAGGCATAGTATTAAAGATTGGTTAGCTAAACTGACTCACAGATGATTGCGTGCTTTTAAAGACTTGACAAAGACCACATTGAAAAAGATGAATCGTAGAGTACCTAAACCCAATAGAGACGGCACAAATCACTGCAAATTGTTTTGTACTGACTCAGCTGTTCAGACAACAACACTGAACCGGGTTAGGCACAAGGTCAGGATAATTGGGTAAATATCTGTTTATTATGTGATATACCAATTTGTGTCTAGTCGCTTGACTAGGTATTAGGATCTGTGTATATTTGTACGAAGATAATCGGACGGATTCATCCGATATATACTGGGATTATCTAGTTGCGGTGTGTAGGTGAGGTCTATATTTAGCAAAGGCTCGTAACTGTGTGACTATCTGTTTATTTGTGGGGGACATGATTAAAATTACTTAAATCGCTTACAACTCTACTGTTTGAATAAAATTTTCATCCTTGATGATATCCTGTATAGTCCTGTTTTCCGATCAGCAGGAATATTTAAAACTACTGGAAGAATACACGTTGAATGAAAGCTCTACTTAAAAATTATTTGTTTAAATAGCACATCATATTTTATAAAACCATTAAAAGTGATATATTAAAGATACAACAATAAACTAGCAAATATTTCGTCGTCCAATGGACTGGTGACTCATAAAGTCTCACAGCGAGCAACTGAATACAGTCCTTAATAAGAAAATGACAAACCATTAAGTAAATAGCCTTTTTCTACGAACAATTTTGTATTGAGCTGATTTCATATCGATTTGACCTACAGAGGGGGCTAATAATAGCAGCCTTGATGTTTTCAGCTGGTGAAATGGTTCGTCAGGTCTCTGTATTACAGCTGATATTTTTAAAACTTAATACGTAAGTGTACTCAATTGTTCCTTTTGACTCGGAATTATGTTTTTTTTCTATTGGAGAAAGGATAAGCAAGAACCAAGAGGCAACTAAGCTTTTAAGCTTAAAGTAAGGGAAATAATTGCATTAATTGCATTACCAATCGTTTTAAATTAATAATACTACAAACAAAAATACCAAACAAGTGAGATTATCTTTTTGATATCTAAAGATTCTACAGTACCACAAACAGTTCTTGTATAGAAGAACCTGCAAATTCAGTAGTAGCTTTATATCCAAAGGCTCAAGGACAAGGGGCGATGATTATAATAACATAACAATCGCAAACACAAGCATGCCGAAACAATAACAAAACCACTTAACAGTTACACAAAAACTGAACGGCCTATTTGCTAAAACACAGAAAATCAACGCATGGCAAGTATTAAACGTGAACAATTATAAAGCGATTAATCTTTTATGTTGTAAGTTGAATCGCAACCAGAGGCCTCGCACCGTTTTTACAATAGCAAAAAATTGTGAACCAAGGTTGTGAGCATCGAACGGGGCTTTAGAGAAAATGTTGGGCTGCCCAGATGTTTCACCGCTGGAGCTCGAAGCTCTAGCAGAGATAACTGCTAAGTTTAGCAGGTTTGATAAAGTAGATATTGATCCGGAATCTATCGCTGCTAACTTTGATATAACATTTGTAATGAAGATTTTCGTAGTATAAATTATCATCTGTAATAGGTACCAAGGTTTGCAACAGGTAAGCTTCGAATATGTTTTAACAAGGACTCTTGGGGTTGTCTTGAGAAACATGACGCACTATTTGGTGACTAACACACCATTGCTACTGCTTGGGCAATATTACTCTGCTTTTCATCAGACCATAAATACCTACCGCATCTTTTCTGCACATGATATTTTTCAGTTAGTCTATATCCTCTATCGAAAGGCCATATATATCTATATATTATAGCTTTACTTAATCGCCTCTCACGCAGGTTTCGGACGTTATTATGGCAATCTGTTAACTTTTGTCTTTACCATCCTTAATTTAAGGCTGCAAAGAATTCCTAAGTAATGTCTTATTTGATCTTATGCACCAAATCATAGGTAATGATTTTAATTTATCGTTTGACTTACTGGATCTCTTTGATCTACCAGTCCACTCTAGACTACTGTTTGCCTTAAGTTTAAACAAAACAACTCCGAACCCAAAAATATGTCTCGCCGAGAGAAATATTTTACCATAAAGGAATATTATTAGAACAGCTGAACAAACAAGGTTTAGAGCTAAAAATACGTATCAGTTGTTTCCTAAGAATACTAATACGTATATGCTAAATTCATGATTTTTGGAAAAATAAAAATACCTACCAAAAACAGGTTATAATTTATATAAGAGTCTGGAATTGGAAAATGAGAGTCATAGAGTCATACGTTTACACCAATTTCGAGATGTAATTTTATATTTAATGAATAAACTACGATACTATGAGAACCATGAGCTATCATTTTTAAAGTTATTGCTAAATAAATAATAAGACAAGTACTGTACTACTTACAAGTGCCGCAAAGCCAAATAAAAAAAAAAAAAAACTCCAAGTTTCAATAAAAAAGCACATAACAAGCACATTTTAGCACTATTTCCTCCAAAACTTATGTTGTAAACGTGCCGATTTGAATAAGATGGGCACCGTGCCAACTTCCCGCCATCAAGATAAGTAGCAACTTGGATTACATCGTAAATACGTCAGAAAATATTGAATGGTCAGACTTTGGGCCAATAATTGAAGAAACATAAATCAATCTATCCAATCCAATCAACCATGGTGTTTGTAGAGTATGAATATAGGCCAAAGGCCTCTTCTAAATTACGTCATTACACGTGTCCTGTTTGATGAACCTAGACTACCTCAGTCACGTTGTTTAGGTGTGCATCCCACGCTGCGTTAGCTGGTTCGGGGTCTCCTCTCTTCGAGTCAAGAAGTCGTCTCCTTCAATGGTCATCGGTCCTTCGACATATTTGTGTTCTGTCCGTCCATTGCCAACGACTACTTCCTGCTCTGAGAAATGTTATCTACCTATTCTATAAATCAATTTGGCAAACATATTATTCTCGCAAAACTTGACATAACAAAAAATCCTTAGGAATGTGCGTATGTGAAAGTGTAAGTTGAACGCAGTGGGTGTGAGAAAACAAATTGATGCCATACCTGGTTATACCTGTTACCTGTTGTCAACATTGTTCAAGATGAATGAAATTGCTAAATAAAAAATGGTAGAATACGTTGGTTTTGAAGTTTTTAAATTATAACTGTACTTAACAAATAAATACTTTGACTAAAGGCAAAATCGCAGAAAACTGTCCTTTAGCAAATTAGAAAGTCATCGAGATAAGCAAAGCGTGTGAAAACCATGGACTATAATTTAAGTTTTGAGCTAAAACTAGGATTATAAGTTAAACACAGGTTGTATTAGCTGTCGATCAGCCTACCTAACTCTTAAAAGATAAAGATAGAAAGGTAACTGCTGTATAAAGGCGATAGCATGGTTACGCACTAATTCACAAACTACGCAGTTTAATTTGGCAACTTTTGAACAGAAAGCCTTAGTCAATTTCAAGATAGAATTCCTTACAGGTACACAATTAGAAAACTAGCTATAGAATCCTTGCAAGTATGATGATTAAATGCCTCTTTAGATTTTTGGGTACTTTGAATAAATATCTACAAAAGAAAACATGTCCAACTCAAAAAATAAAGAAGCTGCTTAGCATGACAAATGACAATACTTCTACTACAGATTACAATAATTTTTCTAACATTACTACGTTGATTACATAAAGTTTGTGGAAATCAAAGTGGCGTGTAGCGAGGGGCGCGGCGGCCGTGCGGGGTAGAGGGGGCACCGCGTGCGCTGAGCAAGGTCAGGGGCCCCGACGCGGGCGCATACTACCACGATCCTTCATACACACCGCCTGTCCACGCGTCTGTTTTGACCAAATGTGATTCTGCCGACCCTTGCTGGAGAATAGCGTGATGCATGTGGGCTGTGGAGTTAGGCTATGTTTTGGTTCGTCCTTTTAGATTATGCGCACTTAGTATCTTATTTACAGCCTTTTCTAACGGATTCTTGAATTTGGATCCTTGATCTAAAACGGAAACTATTAAAGTGAATTTTAATCATCTTAATCCAGTTTATGGTTTTATCGTTACCGAGCCCATAGTTGTTAAATAAATATTTGTTTATTTAAGGTAAATAAACTCTCCAAAACGGAAGTGAAATCTCTTTGGGGAAAAACTTGAAATATAATTAATTAGAATTCGATTGAAAAACTGCGCAGTACACCAATTGGCAGGATCTGCTAAATAGTTTGCTAAAATAATACGTTAAAACGCAAATAAATGCGTCATAACATGATTAGCTAGTATCCTTGGAATAGCGAGACGGAACCTAATGTTAGATGATACCTTTTTCATAGACAAAGGAAGTCTGAGAACAAAACCCAAGTTTTCTAAAGACCCTGTATTTAATATAAGCCTTAAATTTTCAACTAAAGGGCATTTAGGACTTAAAAAGCTTCTGGAGACTTATGGGATTCAAACAAACGCAGATCTTCGAGCTAAGGAAATAAATGTCTTAGATCTTGCTTACTTGTCTTGAGCTTTTTTGATGAAATGCTACAAGAAAACGTATTGCATTGGAGATCTTGAAATGTAGTCTCCCATACTTGGACACTCTACAAAAATTTACATTAGCGCTAATCCTTTTGATCAATTCCAAGTAAAAATAGAATCGTTACGTCCATTTAGAAACAAGCTGCCAACAAACACTGGTTCCACAGCGTCTCGGCAGTTGCTAAAAAAAATGACGAAAAAACACATCGTATGATGAAGCCAAAACGTTGAAGTCTAATTAATATTTGCAAACAAGTCGAGGAGATGTGTTTTTTCCGAGTGTCAGAATTCGGAAGTTTGCAGTTGGTCCAGTTTATCTTGAGATGCGGGGAGATACGGAAATAGTTTAAAAAGATGAGATATTATGTTGATGGTCGCCTTTGGAACCAATGACTCTATGAGGGATCTAGGTACAGTGGATGTGTATTACGTTTGTGGAAGATGTAATTAGGAATTGACAGTGGTTTTTTGTATTCTTTCCTTTCATGTGAGATATACTCGTATGATATAGAAGGAAAATTTTCTTCTAGCTATGCAAAATTACATTGTGTTACAATTGCGTTGTTTCTCATGTTTCAAATTTTGTGCGGTCATCATCAGGATTATTGTAGGAAACGTCATTCCAGACATCTTCAGTTTTGCTTGGATTTGAATTGCCAGAATACCTACCTACCTTACCTTACCTTACCTACGAGTATTTTCTCTTGTCAAGGACTCATGCCTCGTCTATACCTCCTTTAATATTTAGAAAATATTTGAACAACGACATTTTACCAACTGCCTAAATAATGGATCGAAGCTAAAGTTAGTAAGTAGCATTTAGTTTTTCATAGTTTTATCCATAATCAAATATTTTTAGCCCGGTTCGATCCCACAATTGCCTATAGCCATTACTCTGATCATAGCCTGTTTGTGGAGTCTATGACGCGTGACGCTAGCTCAATGGGCGTATCGTCCACAATTATGACGTCACACAGAGCTATTTATATCTACATATTAAATTATGTGTAGGTACATCGGTATAGTCTTTTTTGTTTACACATATGTAAATTCATTACTGTCGTGTGCATTTTATTTTTGTTTATGTATATATTGCTTTTACTTCTCTCTGTTTTGCGGTCGGTGCTTCATGTTTTTTTCTCCCATACTTCTCTATCAGTCGTCATCCCTTTCTAGCCATATCATCTTTCAACCAGTCCATCCATCGTTTCTTTGGTTTTTGTATTTTTTTTATAATATGGCATTCAATAAAGCACATCTAAAATCGACTTTGGAATATTTTCCAATATAAAAAATCGCACACAAAAAGCCCAATAAACTGAGAAATATTGAAAACATTTCGCTTGTGCGAATTTCATTTAAAGAGGAAATGAATGCAATTGAAGCGGACTGGAGTCCGTCAGTGGGTCACTTGTACGTCGATAACAATGTCATAGCATATAAATATAACTACCTACAACATGACATAATACAAATAAACTTTCATAAGTGACATCAATGTTGTATGTGCTCACGCTTTTTTTCGAGCGCCTTTTTCAAGTTTGCCCAGACCTTTTTGCTACACGATAACATAACTGGGCATTTTTTAAATGTAGGTAAAGATAGAAATTTTAGCGTAATTTTAAACGTTGTTACAATAATACCATTACAAAATTCCAAGGAAACGCTATTTAAATAATGCACTAACAAAATTCCTTTGCTCCTAGGCGAAGGATCAATCTGCCAAAATGTCTTCAATTATCTTTCAAAGCACGTACTGCTTCCGGATATCTTTTTGACCCAAAACCCTTAACGGAGGCTCTTTAATAATAACTGTGGTAGGTATTTGCTTAAACCGTCCCTTTGGGGGTAGACCCTACTCTCTAACTTGTTAATATTTACGTACAAGACATTTTCTTGGACAATTTTTACTCTCCAATTTTGTTAATGGAAAAATAAGTAGATATGTTTTTTGTTATGTTTTTACGGCTGAACTTATGAACAGATTTTGCTGAAATTTGACAGAGTGGTAGCTACACCTATTGTGCCGATCTATTCTGTAAAAATCTCATCGTGAAAAGTGTTTTGATGTGAGCTGTCAATAGTGTCTATCCTATCCTAGCATCTGCAGGTGTAGCATGAGAACCATAGAAACGGGTTTTCTAGGGGATTTGTCGACGGAAGAATAGACAAAATGACAGATTGTGATTGTTTATCTGTCATTTTGTCTATTCTTCCGTCGACAAATCCCCTAGAAAACCCGCTAAGCGTACTGGTGAAATGATAGTTCACTTCAAGCTCTCTTCACTTATGTTTTTACTGAATATACCGGTTTCTTCTTTTTGTGTGGTTAGTCACTAACCTGGTGTCAGAGGTTTAAAGCCGACCATGGGCTCTGACTTGGCTTCACATGCCGTCGAGAAATATCTCTCAGGCATGCCGGTTTCCTCACGATGTTTTCCTTCGCCGTTTTTGAAGCAAGAGATAATTATACAATGCGCACATGAATCCGAAAAGTCAGAGGTGCGTGCCTTGGGTTCGAACTCGAGACCTATGACTTGGCAGTCCGACGGTCTCACCACAAGGCTATCACTGCGTGTGTAATATACCGGCTGTGATATTATAGAAATAATAAACTTTTTACGAGAACGATAGAGACAAAGATAGTTATAATGTTATGGTAATGTAACAGCATACGTCGCGTCGGTGCTTTATTAAGTATAAAGTAACAATTACGTGATAAAAATACATAATTGCAGGAATTTACTACATAAATAAAGTCATGTGAAATAAACCACTTAAACTAAGTAAGTACCTACGATAAGATAAAATTTGAGATGTGATGATCTCTGCCATCATGATTAAATTAAATGAGCATTTAATTAAAGAACTGAGTGATGTTTTTGCAATCAAGAGTTTGAATTTTGCATGGTACTAGTTTTTTTCTTTACCCCATAATGACTAAAGTGGGGGTATTTTGACTCCAGTTTTCTTGAAGAGTAAAACGACTAGGAAATTGCAAACAACCTTTAACTTGAATGTAGATTTGGTGTTTTCAGTCAACAGAAGACGAGCACGATATAAAATAAATGTGGCTCGTGATAATTCCGACTGGCAATACCGTCAGGGCCAACATTTATTATTTATAATACAAATTACTACACTTGAAGTGAAATGAATAAAAGCAAAATATAAGTAAATACAAGCAAAACGGTGACATCCAAATATTGTGGCCTTCACAAAGGAAAGGAAACCGTATTTTAGCTAGAAATAACATTTGTACAAATACAGGCAGAGAGGACATAAAACTAATTAAAATAGCAATACATATTCTATGTACGAAATAATGGTACAACCTTTTTTGAGGTTATTTTTACTTTTTTATGCCTTTCGCAGGAAAAGTTAATACTTTTTATTTTCGACGAATGATCTGTTTTTTTTCATATGAAATAAGGAAGCCGTGTATTTTTTTGTGTTCGTTTTTATAATAATGTTATTTCATCCGGGAGATATAAGAATATTACTTTAGCTGTACCTAATGTAAAAACATGTTGTAGTGGTGTCATTGAACACTGGTATAAAATGATCCTATTTTGGAATAATTCAACTGCAATAGACGAAGCAGAAGGAGTATGTAAGACCGTGTCAGGTGACGTTCTGTCGTTTCTGCCTACCCCCATGGGAAGATGGCGTGTTATGTATGTAGTCAAGCAGTCATCTACTCAGGTTTTATTGACAGAAAACAGGAATAAGGCTGCCTGTCCGCTGGAGCGGAGAGGAGAGGAGCGGAGTAGCGGTGTGCCAATATTAACCAATGGAATTGCATAAAACCTCCGCTCCGCTTCAGTGGACAGGGATTTGCGAACTAGTTTAAAAATTCATACAAAACCGGAAAGCGGAGTGGGGAAACGGAGCGGAGAAGCAGAGAGGGGAAGCGAAGCGGGGAAATGGAGCGGAGAAGTGGAGCGGGGAACCGGAGCGGGGAAGCGGAGAGTCGATGCGGAAAAATACGTGAACTCGGTCTAGCTCCGCACAGTCCGCAACACCGGTCCACTACCTCGCTCCGCACAGTCCGTAACTCCGCTCCGCATCAATGGACAGACACTGTCCGCAACTCCACTCCACTCCGCTGCCATTCTCCTCTCCTCTGCCTCGCTCCGCTTCAATGGACAGGCAGCCTAACAAGTGCGTGTCGGACTTCGCAGAATGAAGGGTTCCTTGGGATAAATTTATCGCAATCTGAACAAACCTAACTTTGTAGTTGAAAAACATGTTCTATACGGAATGTATGGCAGAACATGCAACCGCAACTGTAAGTTGGTCGATTATTACTTGTTAACTTGTAAAGCCTACTTAGCTGTGATAGTTGTCCTTTGCGTTTCTTTATATACATATATACTACTGCCGTGATTTTTTTCACATACTCGTATCCAAAACCAATAATTTAGCTGGCAGGGGGCAGGGGGACGACGACTTAATTCTAACAAAAAATCGCAAACGGATCCCTGAATCCAAAAATGGTTTCTACAAACTCCCAATATTTTTGAACGACCTTTCCAACTACACCCCACACCATGGGATAGATGAGAAAAAAAAACATCCACACTTTAAGTGTACCCTAAGGTACTCTAAATGTTTTATTTTTTTTACCACTTGTCAGCGTGATTAATATGTATACCCCTGCCAAATTAGAGCTTTCTAGTACAAAGAGTCTCCGAGCTGAGCCGCGGACAGACAGACAGACGGACATGGCGAAACTATGAGGGTTCCTTGTTTAAGGCTTGTGCAGACCAGCGCGACTTGTCGCGCGACGCGACACGAACAATACAATTTCTAAAAAAACTTCACAGTATAACAATGACCGGTGTCGCGTCTACACTAAAAAGGCAGTAAGCCGGTCAAAGAGACTAAAAGTAGGTACTTAGATTTTGTCTCCCTAAACTATTTTATACCACATAAAGTGCCTAAGGATGGCTTATGTAAAACAGGTCCCAAGCCCGAAGGCTAACGGCCTACATGACCTAAACGCAAGTTTTATAATGCCTAAAAGTATATGATCCACTGCAGCAAACAAAATCAATCTGCCTAGCCTTTTCCCAACTATGTGTTGGGGTCGGCTTCCAGTCTAACCGGATGCAGCTGAATACCAGTATTTTACATGGAGCGACTGCCTATCTGACCTCCACAACCCAGTAACTGGGTAATACGATACCCCTTGGTAAGACTGGTGTCAGACTTTCGGGCTTCTGACGACTCGTAACGACTGTCAAAGATCCACGAATGACAGCCGGGTCCAACGGCTTAACGTGCTTTCCGAGGCACGGAGGATTCTCGGTATGTAAAGATGGTCACCCATCCACTGACCAACCCCGGCAAGCGTAGCTTAACCTGATGGATCGACGAGTGCGGCTGTTGTTACTTAGCCACGAGCTCCTCATCCACTGCACTCCACTGCAGCAAACAAAATCAGAAAAATATAAGTATGATATTCTTCAGGATATATGCTAGTTAGATAGTGTGTTGAAAACATAATACAAATAATTAGATACGATCGAAAAAAATCACGAAGATACGTCTAAAAATTTCTTTTAACGATTAAGAACCATATACCTACATGGCAATCATTCTGATTTTTGCCAGATAATTCTACAAGCAACATATTAACGTTACAGTGTTTTAATTTTTTTGTACAATCAATAGATTTAAATAATAATAAAAAATAAAAAAAACGAGTATTATTGATCGTTGCGGCTTGTGGGTCGTGTCAATCAATGACTTCGAGATTATTGGTAAGTTATACAGTATCAGGAATTCATTGGTAGCATTTGTTTATTTATTTACTAGCGAGTAGCGACCCGCGCCTGTTTCGCACGGGTTTTACGACTTGACAAAACATAAAGATTTTTTTATTATAAGTAAGTTTATTTAATATTCATATAAGTATTGCGGATAAACATTCCGGAATAAAGTCTCTAAATGATAGTGAAAACCGCATCGAAATCCGTTGTTGAGGTCGAACACACAGACAGACATGTACTTAAAGCGACTTTAATTTAAAATATGTATGTATAGATCAAACTCTTTATTGTACACAACCACCCTTTCACAGGGCATTATCATTCAAACTCAAACTCAAAAAATCTCTCATGGATTTCTTTAACCCTTGATGGGTGACGTAACTCCACTTGATGGGCGAATTCGTGGTCGCAGTATTATGCTTTCATAACAAGAGAATTTTGAGTATTAACCCAGTTGACCTTCTCTTTTTTCTATTATCAACTAGACGTGGGTCTTTCTATAGTACGGAAGCAGGTGATTATATTTACCTTCCATATCTCCATACTAACGACATGTCACAGATACCAACCCTCTATTTATAGTGAAAGTACTGACCTTACCTTACGTTCATTGTGGCTTTCGAGGGGTCAGCTTTTACATTATTATTTGCAAGGGTTTTGGAGTATTTATATTTAGATGGCCTATACCGTGAGATGATTTTTGGGGTAGGTATATTTTTAGACCGTAGGTAGGGTTAATCTGGATAAGATTTTATAAAAAACAAAATTGTGGAAGTATGAGTGGCGCACTATCATCATCATTTAAGCCGAAAGACGTCCACTGCTGGACCACTGCCGCTTCGACCGGCGCTGTGCTTCTCGCATCGAGCGGATTCCTGCGGCCTTCTCGTCTTCACCAGGTTTTCGGTACACCTTGTGGGGGGGCCTTCCAACGCTACGTATTCTGGTACGCGGTCGCCACTCCAGAACCTTTCGGCCCAATTGGCCATCTGTTCTGCGAGCAATGAGCTCTGCCCACTGCCGCTTAAGTTGGGAAATTCTTCGGACCATGTTGGTTAACTTGGTTCTCCTGCGGATCTCTTCATTTCTGATTTGATCACGTAGGGAAACTCCAAGCATAACCAGAGATGAGCGGCGTTTAGAAAGAAGTAATTAGAAAGATGGAGTTTCTTTGCCCCTAAATAATAATATCATCATGTTTTGAATTTAAAAGACGTAGAACCTGCCAGTAGCCGTTTCACCCTGCAAGAAATCTTTGAACAATACTCTTTTATTCAGAGTCACATAAAAATAAATATTTCCCATTTTTCTTTTAACCAGGAACGTTTTCTTTTACCAAGAACTGTAACAGAAAAAATAAACATAATGGCAACCCGATTATTGTCATGAACTTCTTACGAAAGAAATAAAGTTATTCACAAGGTACACTTTTATTATGAACACTTCCATTATTAAAGGCCTGTTTTACGGCTCTTTAAAAGCAATATTCATGAGGGGAATGATGACCATATAAAAACTTCATCATTTTAATTTAACACATACAAAAAGCAAATATATTTTTGTGCTAGGCTATACTGCTTTATGGTGAAAAACATCGTCTCCGGCACACTTCCATTCAACACAGCTTTGAGAACCTAGAAAGGGCTAGCCTTAGGGATGGTCTTAACGATTTTGAAAATATATCGATACTTGCTAGGATAGACGCAGTAAAAAAATCTGAATGAAAATCTGTGAAAATAAATAAACTACGCTGCCAGCCATGGGTTACTTTGTATTATAAATAAGTCGCAACTCATGAGAAAAACTTATAAATTTTCGGACTCTTTCATTAAATTGTGCTGTGTGACCTTGCTTTTTGCCAAATTTCATGATTCTAGGTCAACGGGAAGTACCCTGTAGGTTTTGATTTATTTGCGAGTGTCAAAATATGTCACATAAATGGTCGTATTTTTTTATTGTGTACCATATTATTAATTTCAACTTGATACCTCCACGCGTTTCTGAGAAAATGGGTCTTGACAGACTGACGGACGGACAACGAAGTCATACTATAACGGTTCCGTTTTTTCCTTTTGAGGTACCGAGCCCTAAAAATGGTAGAAATTATTATTGACTATTTAGGAAAATTGTTTATCTTAATTAATTAATTAATTAATAAATGAAATATTTCTTGTCGTTAAAAATTATTCGTTTTACATAAAAAAGCTTTTCTAAGTTATTATAGGTACTCATTATGCAGACAACCAGTGTCAATTAATATTCCACCAAAAAGGCCTACAGCCGGTCGGAAATATCTTTTTTTACACGCGTATGTACGTATATCGTAAAAGCCAAGGAACTCATTAAATCGTAAATTTTAGGCATCTTTTTCTCGGTCGTATACTTACATATGAACACTTTACATAATTCACATCATTCATGAGATGTTTTCGAATGATACCAACGCTTCACGATAGCATATTTCGAGCGTCGTTTTTGCGTTTTAATTCATAATTCGGAATAGGTATGTGTAATAAAAATGTATTTGGAGTAATTGAGTTTCCGGTTCGTAGTTTTGAATGAGTTATCAAACTCGTGTATGTTTGGCTTCATGTTTCCTTGTGTCGGCGATGATTTAATGAAATGTCATGTTATTGTGGAAAACATGGAAATAGGTACGACGCCACGCCGCCGGTTGTTGATGCCCAATGACAGGTGCCTGTTGTCGTGACGACTCCTCTATTATCATTTTCGTTACGAAAATTGCAAGATTTTCTTTCTACTTGGACTTGGTTTATTAAATGGCGCAGGTACTTTTGATTGGTATTTGTTTTTGTCTCCTTGAGCTGGGTCTACTGTCTTTATCTTTGATATCTAGTTATTTAGTCATAGCTTATTATAAACAGTAATAATTATGATAGGTCTCCAGGGTTGCCAATCATACTGTTAAAAACAGTATTGAGTACAGTATACTCACTCTAAAATACTGTTTACTGTTCAACAAAAATAAAGTATTTATGTATAAACTGTTTTCACTGATATCTAAAGCTAGCTAGCTAGCTGAGCTCTAAAGTCGGTGGCAAAAAACGAAAATACAAAACCAAAGACACAGACTTCCGAAATTAAAGTTACCTAGTTTTCATTCGAGTCGGTTTTTTTTTCCGAAATACTGTTTATTTTCCCACTTTGACCATAAATACTTTATTTCTTGTACAAAAAGTTGGCCAACCATAGGTCTTTCTCTTCTGACAATCCATAATTAGAGAGTAGGTGGGTAATAGGTACATAGTATGCTACGTATATAGGTATATGCCTAACATATGCCAATTAAAAATATCAGTCCTGTTAACCTTGAACATTAAGTACCTACTTTACTTACTGTTTTGAATTACTCAAATGTTTTTGATTAAATTACGCATGTGTTAAATATGCTTAATTTAATCAAAAACATTTGAGTCTTGATTGAATAAAACAGCTCGGTTCTCATTTCCTGTCATTAAGTTTAAAAGCTTAAGAATGGAAAAATGTAAACATTAATTGTTTTTTTTTAATACTTTTTGTAGACAGGTGTTTAATTGTTGTTACGGTTTATGAATGAAACGTTTGTAGAGAATGTTCCCATGCTCATTCAGAAACGAAGTAACTATGATTTGATTACAAAGAACAATTAAATGGTAGATAAAATAAAAGTTGGAAACTGTGGTGGTGGTGGTGGGTTCGTTCCAGAAGGCCCCGATCCTGCAGGTACACGTCCCGTAGGGCCACGATTTCTAATTATCTCGATAAAGACGATTAAAATTCAATCTTGCTTAAAAGTGCCATCAGCAGGAAAAGTCATAAACCAATTTTTTAAAATATTTATTGTTATACTTGACTTAACATTAAGGATCAGGATAAGAGGAAGACAAGAGTTCTAGACCATGGTTAAAATAATCGGGTATGGTGTAAAATGTGGTATATGACTCACCTGAATATTTACAATGACACTTTCAGTATCTAATTTCACTGCACCACCACAATTTATAGATTTTTTTACTACAAGACCAAACACTCGAATTTTTATCTACTCTTTCCCGGCTGTGCTTTAGTTTTTCCTGGATTTGAAATAATTGTTATTCTCTTAAATAATACAAAAATCGTTTTTTTTTTTATATTGTTAAATTTAATTTTACAGCTACATACTACATTTTGTTTAAATTATATTTATTGAAATTATAATTCTATATTTCACATTTTTTTTTTAATATTGTGGCTTATTACGAAGCACTTTATAATTTTGCCGTTGCGGAGGTACTAGGATTTCCTCGACGATAAATTATTATCATTGTTCTTGTAAGTCCCGAGCGTTTACGAGCTTCAAATCAAAACGCAACCAATAAAACTTTATAGTAAAAAATTAAATCACGATCATAACAATGGATTGATTGACGGCTATATGGGCAGGCACTCCCTTATTACTTTATAGCACTAAACACTATTGTTTCATTTTAGAAAAGACTATGTTATATGTTTTGGCCATTGACAGACGATATACTGGTAGTATTTTAGGTTACCTACGACGAGGTCATTTGTCATTCTAGATACCGAATTTGTGATATCGAAAGAGACGATGATCGATTTACCTGAAATTAAAAAGCTAACAGCGTCATATCAAATATTTGTCATTCAATGTTACTCGTACCATAACAATTTATAAAATAATTATATTAATAATTATTTATTATTAAAATTTATAACATACTTGAATACAATTTTTGATATTTATAAAAACAACTCAAGTTTCATTCTACCATCCAGAAAATTTTGAATTCAAGCAATAATCATCAATTTGCCAAGAGCTATCGCATTCTAAATTCTAACATAACCTATTACATCCGATTGCAATAAATCGTGATTAATAAATGAGCTTGTGTTATGTTATGTTCTGTTATGTTCCAATGATATAAATAAACGAATAAAAGGCTTATAAATCCTATTACCTTATATAATCCCTTATTGCCTTCCCTAACACCTACGCAAAGACTGGATTCTATTGTTCCCTACAACAGGCGAAAATTATTGTTATTAAAACAAACAAAAAAACATAATAATATGAGTATGATGCTTGTTTTCCTTCAGATTCCTTGAAGGTGTGGGCAGACTTGAAGGTGCCTTTCACCTGGAACTATATCCTAATGTGCTGAGGACGGTTACCACGTAATTTAAGTCGGTAGACCGGTACATACACCGCAGTTTTCCTGCAAACCGATTTTGTCAAAATCTAATATTGCTCTATAGTGCACTAAAATAATGTAAAATTTATGGATGGAGAGGGAGAGGAAGGCCAGAGAAAAGATGGATGAATTGTGTGAGGAATGATAAAAATTCAAAAGTCATTTATTTAAACTAGGCTGAGAATCAGCACTTTTCGATCGACAAAATTACATAAGACATTCCCCCTAAAACGCCCGCCCTTTCCCACTTCCTACTGCTTTAGCTGGGAAGAAGAAGTGGCGCAACAAACTCCCTACCAGAAGATTTGTGAAAGAGAAGGGACTGAATGACAGCGTGACGGTTGACAGGCGAGAGTGGAGAGAGAAAACGTGTTGCGCTGACCACAAGTAACATGGGAACAGGGCAGGAAGATGATGAGTGCACTAGCATATTATATGATAGAATA
Source organism: Agrochola macilenta (assembly GCA_916701695.1). NCBI lineage: Eukaryota > Metazoa > Arthropoda > Insecta > Lepidoptera > Noctuidae > Agrochola > Agrochola macilenta. The sequence continues at coordinate 21,388,517 of OU753563.1, read as the reverse complement.
TTAATAAATTAATCAAAACATTTTCATACAGTTGTATTAATAAATTAATAGAGCCTAGTGGTATGACCGCGGACTGCTAAGTCATAGGTCTCGAGTTCGAACCCAAAGCACGTACCTCTGACTTTTCGGATTCATGTGCGTATTGTATAATTATCACTTGCTTCAAAAACGGTGAAGGAAAACATCGTGAGGAAACCGGCATGCCTGTGAGATATTTCTCGACGGCATGTGAAGCCATGTCAGAGGCCAATGGGCGGCTTTAAAACTCTGACACCAGGTTAGTCACTAACCACACGAAATAAAGAATAAATTAATCAAAACAGGTATTTGCTGGACAGCTATTTGCGAGGTTGGCAGTTTTAGAATGCAGAAAAAAAAAACAAAACAGCCTTAAATACAATAGCCTATCCTGAGTTGTGGACTCGCGGTTGTATACCTATATCTTGCGTATGATGATACTCAGTCTCACGTAAAAGAGTAAAATCTATTGGCCACTATGGTCCTCGAATTTCACAGGACACTATTTTTCTTAAAAAAAAAATTGATAACCCCAAATTTACAACCAGAATAAGCCCAAAAATAGAACTACACGATTAGATTAATAATTAATGAATACATTTAGACAAGATTTTATAAAGCAATTTTGATTTAAAATCCAAGAGTACCTCATATTATAGCTTGTTTGTGGGTCCTAGAACGAAGCGAGAGTGGGTAGGTCGTAGGTTCAAATACCTTTGAATTGAACTACAGATTATTTTGAACTCATGGGCGTTAGGGCGTTTGTATTGACAACTTAATAAGAAAATGATGGCTTGCTTTAGTTGCTTTCGGAAAACTGTTTTTCGTTCTGAAATGAATCATTTCAAAACCTTTTCTGTTCGAACTCTTATTTCAGTTTGAAAAGAAAAGGGTTTATTTAGAAATATCCAAATCTATTTTATAATTGCGTCTAAGGTGGCAACTGCTGAAAAACACCCACGTAACGGAAGGAAAACCTTCGTCTCATATCAAATTAGAGAAAAGTGCTTTCTTAACTTGTTGTTTTTCACAACAATCCATATATATATTTAGTTTGTCCCTTCGGACCTTTTATGATCTCAAATTCTTTTAGGTCAACTCAGGCTTATTTTCATAATTATCAACTGTCCTCATTTTGCCATAAAATTAAATAGTGCTAAAATCTAGGCTACCTATAAATTAGAAGTTAATTACCATATCACTAGTTCGGCAGGTGGGTTAACCCTAAATTTATAAACCTCATTCGGTAGAGGATAAACCCTCTATCTGCTTTGGAACTTGCGCATTATGTCGGCTTTTAATACTATTTTTTTATGGCAGTTGCTTTATATTACCAGTGAAAGTTATTTGGGACCGATTTGGGAGGGGAAATAATATGTGTTTTGCTGTTTTACCTGTGAAGAAAAGGACATCAAATTCGTGTAAAAGATAGTTTGTTATACAGGGATACTTATTTCAGATGTTGGACATCCTTACAAATCCTTTAAGACACTTTGTTTATAGAAAGGGATACTTATTTCAGATTTTTATCTAAGTACTATAGAAGAACTTCATATCTAAGCAGCTTGAAAACCAAATCCTGTGAACCCGATACCCACATCTGTTGCCGCCTCGGTTGTATGGCGGCCGAGCGCTGCAAGCAGATATAGTCCTTACGGTGTATAGATATGAACTTCTTTGATGGTACATGCAACTAGAAGGACTAAATTCGGTGGCCGGTCGTAGAGTCGTAGTTGGGAGAAGGCTTCATGATGATGCTGTCAGTGATAAAAGTGGTTAAAGTTACGTACAAAGACTATTTGACAAAATCACGATGCTATCACAAATCACAACGTCGCGGAGTCCAATATTTTAGACTAGTGACTACTGCATATTTGATTTTGATTTTGCCACTGACATTGTTATAAAAAAAACTCATTACCTACTATAAAATCCTACTCTATCCTCAACGAAAAGATACACCTAAGAAAGCTCTGTTTATTTGACGTTAACAAAAGCAATAAAAAGTGAAGAGCAAAAGTTTGTGAGCAAAGTCGTTAAGGTGCGATCGCTCAGATAGTCTCTCTGTTATCTCTAGGGAGAGTTAGAGAGTACTAATGTTCTTCTTGTGTTTGTAGAGTTAGGTTGTAGCTCTGATAAAAAGTAACTATGTTAAGAGAAGGAATCTTTTACTACAACTTGTGGAAAAGCCAGGAAGAAAAACAGAATATTTAATGGAATAATAAAAGCTTCCCTAAAGTTTTTGGTTATTCAAAGAAACCCCATAAAAATAATATTGATTTCAGGTCAAAATTTATATATCTGGCAGGAAAATTCGACAATTTAACAATGTTTAATTAGAACAAAAATGCAAAATTAGGATAGATACAGGATAGATTTCTGTTTCTTAATTTTTTTTTAACCACGTGAATAGCACTCTTTGTTATTCTATATCTTCTGTCGTTAATAACTCTCATATAGGCATAAACGGGAATAGTATAGATACGTAACTCGAGCCGTGGTCAAATTATTGGCCTCTCAGCAAGGCGTCAAGAATCAGGTACTATCGAAGAACTTCATAAATCTAAGCAGTTTGAAAAGAAAATCCCGTGAACACGATGACCACATCTGTTACCGCCCCGGTTCTATAGCGGCCCAGCGCTGCAAGCAGAAATATGTCTTACGGTGTACAGATGTGAACTTCTTCCATGGTACGTGTACTCACAACCAGTGTGCGTGTATGACCAGCACGCTTAACATGACCACAATAGAAACGGGTTTTGTCTACGGAAGAATAGACAAAATAACAGATAAACAATCACAATCTGTCAATTTGTCTATTCTTCCGTCGAAAAAAACCGTAGAAAAAAAAATGTTTCTATGGTTATCAAGCTATGCGTGCTGATGTACGTATATGAACGTAAACGAAGCAGAAGCAGTATGTAAGAATCGTAGCAGGTGACGTTACGTAGTTTCTAGGTACCCCTATGAGAAGAAGGTGTGAGTTTATAATAATAACATATTAGACTCTTCAGAAAGCTGCAATCTTGAATACCTGCAGGATTGTCAGAAAAATTCTGCAAAATGACAACGATACATCAATCGTCACCTCACACAAAAGTGCAGCAACCACCGCACAATCACAGTCTCATGTACAGACACGCTCACCATCACAAAATCCGAACACACCATCATCTCATCATAATTTAACCAATTTCCAGGGGTAGCACTTGGCTTCGGCCCGTACTACTAGTACTAGTAGAGTAGAAAAATTAATAATAATAATAATACCATTTATTTCAGGCGACACAGGCCCATAGAAAAATACCTTAACCTAAACATACATATTTTAATATAAGCAAAAGTCTTCTTCCATGACGAGGGGCAGATAACAGTTCGGTACACGCACGACGAACGCCTTGAAGTTGACGTTCCGGTGCGTCTCTAGTATCTGCACCCTCGGCGTGTACCTCGTCTTTTGGCGCACGTACTCTACGATGTTCTCAAGCAAGGCGATCTTCTTAATCTGCTTTTCATGTGGTTAAAGATGAAGAAGAAACAAGGCGGTAGGGAAGCGCGCCACCCCAAAATAGGCCACCTGGAATCTATTATACAGTTGCTCAAGATGTAAGTCATTACTTGTTGTTGTGATCTTGTTCTTGTAGCTGTAATAATCGTCATTGTCGTCATTTATTTTCGTTGCTTATATAAATATTCTTATATATTTATTATGTATCTATTATATAGCATATATTTATGTATATATCTATCTATGTGTCTATTATAATATACTGTATCTGTATAATTATAAATTTTGCACCAATGTCTACCCCATTTCTATGTCCACGCAATCACTGTCCATTCTAAGGTTGCCTGGAAGAGATCGCAGAAAGCGATAAGGCCGCCCATTGTATGTTTTGTAGTGTTAAATTTACTATTTACTATGTATTTTCTGGTGTACAATAAATTATAATATTTATAAGTCAAAGTCTTTCCTGCTATCGAAATTAGCACCTAATTACATACAGAATGTTTGTTTACCACTGCAATTGCGTCAGTCATCGTGAACGTTCTCAAAGTATTCGTTGTGGTAGATCAAGCCCGAACACCTCGCTATCAATTCAGACCGTGTTAGCGTTCTAACTACAACACGTCATGTCTTAATGTTAGTTTTAGATTTAATACTGACCTTGCTTGTATATTTTGTGTTTACCTTATGTTCCCATGGCTGTCTGGGTGTGTATATGTATAAGGTAGTTTTCTTTTGATTATGACTGATATGAAACATCTAAATGCTTACTTCAGTGAGGCATAAAAAAAAAACAAATATTTTTTTACAAGTAGAATTGCAATCATCTTTGAACTAAGTTGAGGAGTTTCTTGCTGTGCATTTCGCATTGCGAGATTATGGGGTTCAAAATCAAAATATTTTATTTCACATAACCTACATGGGCACTTATGAAACGTCAAAAGCTAGGTGGTGCACGGTTCCAAGTGGTAAGTTCTATGGAGAAGAGTCGGCAAGAAACTCCACTGTGGTAGTTCCAGCTGTAGGTATAGTTACTAGTCTGCTGTTACTTACTATTTAGAACAAAATCACCTTTACTTTTTCTAAATAAGGTCTTTATTTAAACTTGGACCCGATATCTACAATATACGATAAGTACAATATAATATAGGCACTCCCCAAACCTACTATTTTTTTTTTTTTTTTACTCAGCCGTCGCGGTCTTCATGTAGTTTCTTGTCCAGGGGCTTTTAGGGGTTTTTAGTGCACTCATACACCAAATCCATCACCCATCACCCAGGTCCAAATTCAGACTCCAGTAACTGATATTATATGCGAAAACTGCCGTACAATCGAACCCAAAAGTTATTTTATAAGGACCACCTGTGATCAGTTTATGCAACATCAATTTATTACTTCCTGGTACTCTAATAATACCACAACATGTGTCCACGAAAAACTATGGAGAATGGCCGTTACATTCAAAGTTCAAATATAGCACGATACAAAAACAAGTATGGCGTCGCGAACTTGTCTAATATCGCGCGAATTCGGAAGTACTGTTATGGTAGAAGTTCGCGTTATATTAAATTACATTACGAGCATATCATGCTATTTCATACATAACCCTCTATGTGTTTGTGAAGTTTCAGATGTAGAATGTTGTTAATTATTGTTATTTTTTATGTTTCGAAAGTTGAGGTGAGCATTTTTTTTACTTTTAAGAATTATGGCGATTCTGGCTTATTAGTTCATTTTATCAGCCAAAATTGGAATACTTACGGCCTTGTCGAATATAATCTGCTTATCCCATTTTAATATCCAGTTTTCTGAAGTTAAGATCTATTAGTTTGTTAATTTAGAAGGTCATTCTATGAAGCTGTGGGTTACAGCTTTTATTCCTACAGTTTTTGTTGTTTGAATTATAAATTCATTTTTTAAGCATGATTGCTTAAACATGTCAGTATTTTTTATCCTAACCTCTACTGTACTTATTTTAGTTCATAGCATCAATATTTACCTATATCCAAAGGCTAACGCTATTAAAAAAATGTTTTCCACGTTGTTACGCATACAAAAACATTCCTAAATATAAGTTTGCACATAATTAGTACTGCAGCAAAAAATCTAACAACATTGAGCTAACTGGGAAGGTTTTCATCCATCCACACTGCTATTCATTACATTGTATAAACTCCGTTCTAGATAAAAATCCAGACTTCAGTTTAGGTTATTTCAGCACTAGGCATTTTTCGCTAAACACTGGATAACTCAGCCATGATCTGAACTGTGTGTATCAACACTTAGCTTTTGAAGAACATAAGGAAACCAGAATGTTTTGCTAAAAGTTTTCAGAAGAGATGCTTAGAGATTATGGGTGTTGATGCAATATTTTCTTTTACTTCATCTTGCTTACGAATTTGGGTGGTAAAGATGGGAATTTGATTGCTTATTGCACTTAGCGTTCTCTCATGTGCTAAGGATAGAAACCTCATGTCTCCTGAAAAAGCTACTTTATCTCTAATTCCTATGTGTCTCTATTCCTGTGTCTTTTGTTATCATCAGGGGACAAACCGACAATTTTACAAGTTTATTTCATACTTTTGTCCCTGTCGTGAAAATGTGTCAATTTTGTAATTTTCTGTCAAGTATTTCGCATTGACAGTTAAATTAAATAGGGTTCTGGCAGTATGAGTGACAAGTGACAGCGTAGGCATCAATATTCCATTAAAGGGTTGAAATATAGTTCGTCATCAATTAACCTTATGTCAATCAAACAATTTTCTCTGTAAATAACAGAATGGATATTCTTATTATCGACGCTTAAATTAAATACGTGTACGTACCTATTCCCTTTGATGTTTTACTTCGACTTCGACAAAAGTATAAACAGGAAACTGACCTACTTTATGTTAAAATGAATGGTTGCAGACTGTCCTCAGGTTTAAAAATAGACTTCAACCGAAGGGTTCGTGTTACAACACAGTTTTATTCAGATTTAATCTCTATGGATTTTATAATGGATTAATAATGAATGAAGGATAATTTTGTTTTTAAATTGGAATGCTACGAGTATTTTATATGCTGTGCTTTTTCTAGATAAGTAGTACGGATGTTTTTGAGTACATACATAACATCACGCCTTTAGTCCCACAAGGGTTAGGTAGAGGTGTACTGATAGTACACCCATATTTCACCAGTTATGTTACGTTAAGTCCCATCTATTAAGGGGCGAGCCACGGAGTATAGAATTTTCTATACTCTGTGGAGCGAGCATATTGCCATCAACCGGGCACAAATCCAGACTCTGGGCTGCTATTGAGAAATTCCAGATGAAAAACCCAGGACCTCATATTCAGCAGCAGCGTTTGCGACTACTAGACCAACGAGGGATAAAACTGCCTTTAAATTGGGAGCTATTTAATATGCTGTGCTATTTCTCGACAAGATGTAAGGATATTTTTGAGTAGCAGTATCAACCATGTTCTCCTGTTAGAAAAAGGTTTTACCAACATGAATTTCGGAAAAACCGTACCTACAGCTACAAGTATTATTTTATTGTGGATGCCTGCCTACACTATTTCTTAAGATATCACAACCAATATAATCGCTTTTTATGAAAGTTATAGTTCCCTAGAAATCCTGTGCGATAGTAACTAACAATCACTATTTAGTAATTTTGGTGTACAATTACAAGTACTTATAATCTGTTTATCTATGTTTTTTTTAAACCAATAAATGAACATAATAATAAAATAAAATAAATAATAATAAATATAATAAATATTTATTCAGTATTAAAATTGGTAAAATATTAATAACGTAAAAGCTTAAAAATAATTTATAAAGGTATTATAATGTTAGATGCCTGTACTAGGATAAACCTGTATCACAGGCGGCATGAGCTCACACTTTATGCTAATTGTAGGACAATATAATTCTTAACAATATTTAACATAACAAGTCTTGAAGTATGACAAAATTGAATTTCCTAATTCATTATTTTATACCTAGTTTACTTAAATACTATTTACCTTAAATATAAAAATAACAAAAAGTCTTAAATACGTAATTTCATAATTAGTTTGCGTAGTATAGTTTTTGCACTTTATAGCCTAGTTAAAACACAAGATATGATTTTGCGTCAGCAAAATTTGAGAGTGGGTTAAAGTCATTGTTGCACAAAATTTAATAACGTTCGAGGCTATGTGTGTATTGGATTTATTGTATATGTGTGTATTTATTGTATTGGACATATTCAGCAATCAAGCGTATTCGTCACCCATTTCGCGCTCAAATATAAATAATCATACCACTATCCATAACAAAAATCTCTAATCGATACCTACTCAATCAGTTTTCATAAATCCGCGTAAATAACGCGATGTTTCCGCGGAGTTGCGCGGGCGCAGGTCGGAGTTTGGGCGCCCGCCACGCGCCCCGACTATTGAACCCGGCCACAGATTAGAATAATATGCAAATGTGAGGCGCCAGTGATAACACAACCGACAGTAATCAACTAATGAATAACTAACGGTTTCTTACTACAATTAAGGTAGATAGGTAATTATCGGTACATACGTCTACCTTCGTTGTCTACAAAATTAATGTATCTAATTTAAGTTTGAGGTAGGTACTAACTTACTAAGTGAGCATGTTAGAAAAAAGTTTTCAACTTACTTCTCTAAAAAAGTTTAGAAAAAATATTATTAGAAAAAAAAAATGCAAAAATATTAGTAAGCATTGAAGTTTTGAGGAAGGAAAATAATAATCCTATTTTTGTAATAATAATACATAAACGAAGACATTTTCAAATGTCTTCGTTTGATGTTTCAGAAACCACACAGATATTTTCGTGTGTTAAGATTTATTTAACAGTTTATTTACCTTGTTCACATAAACAAAAATGGCAGTAGACTAGACAAATTACGTTTTAATTAGCATAAATGGCAATATTTGATGTTGGTATTAAACAAAGTAAAGTATCAAATAGTTCTGTGGCACGAGAGAAGACCTTTTGACTATTAATAACACTTAGGTATTTATTTATGTGATAAAAATAACTGATAATAAAAATAATTTTAATGGCACGTTTTGAATAATTTAGATGAAAAAGGAAAACAACATGGAAATTTAACATTGTTTTATTTAAAAAAGACCTTTTAAGGCGTAGATACTAGATATTAAATTAGTACCTAAAGGTGAGAGGTGAGCATTTTATTTTAAAATAGATATTTCTTATGGAAGTTACGAGTATTTTTTGAAAACGTCTTTATCATTATGCCAGTTCTGCTGCTTTTATGGTCTGTAAAAATAGGCTTTATACAATTTACATAATTATATATTTATTGGCGCCAACGATGCGTCACTATACCTTTATGGCCTCTTTAACAAAAATGGCAAGCAAAAACGCCTAAAACCTTTACCCACACGCAAAAGAAAATAGGTATAAAATTCAATCAACCCCGATCATAATCAAATGTCGCTCCTACATCATAATCTTTGGTCCCAAAACGTCACGCATTTGCTCGTTAATGAAGTACTTAATATTTTTTTCTGCTATTTTACGCACGGGTGTTACACCGATCGGCCTTGTCCAACAACCCGGCAGAATTGAGAAGTGATGTATAAATACTCTATGGTCTTATTATAGGCTGTAATCTTAATTTGTTCGGGTAACGAGGCACTAAAGGGTGTAGGGCAAATTCGCGCCACCACTGGTTTGATAATTGTAATGTTTTCTATTTATATTTTTATAATTGCGTGAGTTCGATTTCGAGGCCGAAGTGGCCTCAACGTGAAAAACTGAACGCTACATTAATTTCTAATGGTTTCTGTAAACAGTACCTATTTGGTAGTTACCTTTCTGAGTTGATTGATAGGTGATGATTGTGGGTACGCTTGCCGCGGTTGGTCCGTGGTTGGGTGACCATCTTTACATACCAAGATCCCTCCGTGCCCAGCACATTAAGCCGTTGGTACCGTCTGTCATTCATGGATCTTTGACAGTCGTTCCGGGTCGTCAGAAGCCTGAAAGTCTTTCCAAGGCGTATTACCCAGTTACTGGGTTGTGGAGGTCAGATAGGCAGTCGCTCCATGCAAAATACTGGTATTGGTATTCAACTGCATCCAGTTAGACTGGAAGCTGACCCAAACATTGGGAAAAGGCTAGGCAGATTATGACGGTTTCTGTAAACAGTAGTTGGTTACTTTTCTAAGTTGATTGATTGGTTATGATTTTGATGGATTGCTCAGTTTTTGGTGCATCGAATCGGGGGTATAAAGACGGCTATGATACACGGAAGCTCTATCTTTTAGATGATAAATCCTCTTAGACAATGTCTTAATCTTCATGAAGTGTTTAATTAATTAAGTCGAATAATTATCTGCCTAATCGAATATCGCATTCTAGTGCCAAGTTTAGTCTCAAGTTCTACAATTAGGTATCTTTTCTTTTAGATTTCTATGACAGTCGATTTTCCGCTTCGGGCAGGATTTAGCATATTTATGCTTCTTTTTTAGCGAATAGTAAATATAGAAATTGTATTTTTTTTTACTGGAATTTGATGTGTAACTGAAGTGTAATATTTACAAGTGGGTCCATAACAACTTATTTGTTATATACTTGGAAGTATCCCTCCTTGTAGTTAGGAGGCGTAGTATAATCAGCCTATAATATTCCCTCAGCTGGGTCATAGCCCTCCTCTCGGTGAGAGGGAGTGGGCTGTATTCCACCACGCGGGTCCAGTGCGGGTTGGTGGTTGTCACATATTATGTCTTTGAATTTTTGGTTCTAGGACATGCCTGTTTCCTCACGATGTTTTCCTTCACCGTTTTGAGAGCAGTGGTGGTGAAATAATTTACACAAAGTAAAGGATTGACCCCACGACACACAACGAATAAATCGCGGCTGTTACCACTGGGCCACCGCTCTCTTCAAACATAGGTAGTTGACATACTAGTGTATTTATTATCCCCTGTGACTACGCTGTAATACAGTCGGGTTATTTATTGTTAAGCAAATTGACATCTTACTTATAGAAGAATGACAGTTGTGTTTTGAATATACAGACTATTTAGTCAATGCTTAAAAAATAATTTCCTTGATATTCATGGGAAATAATAAGAATAAGAATATAATTCTAAGTGTTTTCCCATTCTATTAAGGCAAAGAATCATCGAACTCACAGAAGTTGACAAAAGCTAATGAGCCATTAACTTACTAGTTGGTTAAGTTTACTGGGAGTTTAATTTATTCGTTTTTCAGTAAGTTAAGTTGTAGTTTAAGTATACAAATGACCTAATCATCAAAGTTAAAATTCACTTGAGCACGTCTGTTTTTTACCAATGTTGAAAATTATCATAATTAGGTACAAAAACGAATTATAAACAAAAATATAAGAATAAGCTTTCTTAAAGGCTCTTACAGACAGGCGCGACACGACACCGGTAGAACAATTTTCGTGAAATTTTCATAGAAATTGTTACAAATCAAAATCAAATTATTTTATTTACAGATCATACAATCCCATTTGTTAGTTACATACACATCTTAAACACTAGTGAAGTACATAATAATATTTGGAAAATTTTGGTCATAATTACTAGCAACCACTACCAGAGTCCACCAGTGTCGCGTCTGTCTACGCGAGCCTTAATGAAGCGTGGGCACACACATTTACATTTTTTGTGCGTTACCTACGCAGTATGGCTAGACAAAAATTGTAAATAACAAGATAATTTGTGTTTTTTTTTAAAACAACCTGTCAGACCGATTTCTCCGTCTAGACTGCCTCTTACGTTTCCCTCAACTTCTTGGCGTCAGATCAAAGTCAGTCACTCCAGACGTTACCTATTCCTACTATTTCTTTGACCAGTCGAAACAGAAAATAGAATCTATTTTTTACAGTTGAATCTACTGTCTCATGCCTTTTCCAATAGTTAGGCCCGTTGTCCACGACGCCTACGCTACTCAAACCTGACGTGTTACAAACTCAAATCACCAATGAGTAGCCAGAATGTCACAGCACTAGACACTCTTCCTCCTTCGCTCTTCTTTCTTCTGGTCTTACTTGGTAAGACTAGTTGTTAGACTTTCGGGCTTCTGACGACCCGTAACGACTTTCAAAGATCCAAGAATGACAGCCGGGACAAACGGCTTAACGTGCTCCGAGGCATGCAGAGGTCGGTATGTTAAGATGGTCACCCATTCACGGACAGACCGCGGCAAGCGTAGCCTGACCTGATCGATCAACCCGTGCGGCTGTTATTACTTAGCCACGAGCCTTCCCAAATGCAAGGCTAAAATATCTCATGGGCCTAAAATTTTATCTCCTGCACGCATAGCAGATAGCGGGGTTCCCCAGATGACAAGAAGCATGATTTGTCATTGTTCAGAAATTATGACTGTTCTGCGACAGTCACTTTTTGTTTGACAATATCACCACAATATTATACCTACCTACGTATTGCTAATGAAAGTTTATTGCAGTGGGTCATCAACAGGTCCAGAATGGTTGTCGCGCGGAACTATCGACCCGATTTCGAAAATAATTGGCATATTAAAAACTCCGTATTTTGAGAAAGATGTACATACGTATCTTGGCAAAATATGCAGATAGTAGTTATTGCCATGCAAACTTGTTTTAAGAAAGACTGCGCTAGAAACCCTTAAACATATAGAACTTTCGATAAAACTTAAAACCAGTTAGCAATAGGTAAGTAGGTACACGCTTCGAGTAAATTCCGATCGATAGGAACATTTTATAGCCACAAACGACATCGATACAAATACACAGAGGTATCGTGGAACCTTGACAGAGTTACTATGAAACTCGATCATTTGAATTCGTTAAATTTTGATGTAACCACGTTTTTTGGCCTTTTTGTTTGGCTACATTTTAGCTTTTTGTTTATTTTTTAGGTGTCTGTTACTCGTACGGGGCTGGGTTAATTGAATGAGGTGTACATTATTGTAGCTGATAATAATTATTATGACGGACTGCCTCGTTGGCCTCGTAGTTGCAAGTCCTACAGCTGAGCATGAGAGACCTGGATTCGATTACCCCGTCGGGTAAAGTGTTACTGGGTTTTTCCATCAGGAATGTTCTCAGCCTGCAGTCTCGATTTGATCTCGGTTGGCGGCAATAGGCTACCGTCCTATTACATGGGACTTAAACTAAACATAACTGGCAAAATGTAGGTGTACTATAGGTACAGCTCTGCCTAACCCTACGGAGATTATAGACAAGATGTTATGTAATCTTTATATTAATTATTAAACTGTTTAATCATTACTGGACGTCGCGTAGGTAGTAGTGTTTTGAATACTCTCTCTTTGTACGTTCTTAAATTAACACTATAAATCAATGTTATCTGTATCTTCTATCAATGGAACCTAGGAAAACAAACTGTCCCCAGGACCAGTAACCATGGAAAATACTAAACAATAGATCAAGCACCCTTTTCTCATCAGACTCGGGGGCTCTGACCGCAGCCCTCCTTTAATTGGAGCCCCTCTCCGCACGAGTGGCTATAGAAGACAGCTTTTTGTGCTAGTTTCAACCCTGATCTTCGGAATGTTCAAAGTTTGATGCCTGGAATTTAAGGTTTTAGACTTGGTCTAGGGTTAGGGCTAGATCTAAGTGTTTTTGTGTGAACTTCGCAAATTGAATTGTTAGCTCCTTTTGCGGGTCGATGGTTCGACTAAATGTCGTAAATATTCCATGAATCAGCCTAAAGCATCTATACATATTATAAACTAGCTTTTACCCGAGGCTTCGCCCGCGTGGATGTCGGAAATTATCCCACGGGAACGTACTATCGGGATAAAAATATCCTACGTGTTAAACCAGGTTGTAAACTATCTGTGTGCCAAATTTCATCCAAATCCGATTACAAACAAACTTTCACGTTTATAATATTAGTAGGAACAGTAGAATATATATATATATATAGTAGGATATAGGAGGATATAGTAGGATATAGTAGGATATAGTACGATATTAGAAGGATAGTAGGAAGTAGGATTAAAGTCTGTCTGTGTGACCGCGTTGATCTTCTAAACTACGCAAAGGATTTTGTGTGCAGTTTACACTATCATTTAGAAAATTTCTTCCGGAAGGTTTATGTGTGTTTGCATTTATATTAAACTGAGATATTGTAAAGATATCTCCATGTTTTGTAATATAACATAAAGATTAAAGACAATCAAGGTTTCTCAAGTCCAACAGCCACAGCGTAAAAAATACCGGTATTGCCATCATAATATTAGTCTGCGACCTGTCTAATCTAAACTAATTCACGCCAACGAATACATTAAATAAACGATACAAAAATACATAGAAACGACAACATTTGGCAGTCAATTATCGCGACGTACGTGTCGCCATTTGTACTAAAAAGAAGAGTTCCAGAAGTTCTGCTTGTAGGAAGGCTTGATAGATATATCATGACTTGATAGACCAAACAAAATGCCAATGACCAACGCCCAAATGATGGGGTTTACGGATCATTCATTTTGTCCAGTAGATGAATTTTATGATGACTCATCAATCAGATAATTGTAACGAGAGTGTCTCGTGTCTTTCGATGATTATATGTGAACTTAAAGGTTTTTGTGTAACAGTCGTATTTGTAAGTGAACATCTTTTAAGAGACCATCTATTATAGCAGCCACTTTTAAGTCCCCTAAGTGAAAGCGATGAAATTCTAGGAAACAAAAGTTTTATGCACATCGAAAAAAAAAGTTGGATATACTGTAAGTTTCTTCTCTGTGCCACCTATAAAATGTGCTATTACGATCGTCTACGTCACGTGCGCTTGCGATTGAGGCCGACTATTTAACGTACGATATTTTTTCGCACACAAATATTAGAGTATGCTGGATGTTTTGAGAAATATTGTGTTGTGATTGTGAATGGGAAGGCTGTTTGCTTTGTTTCTTTAAATAGCTTGCGATGAGAGGCGACTTAAGGCAGACGATGAATCGACTGTAATTAAAACTTGATGCAAAACGTGGGTAGGTAGACAGTGTGGGGACAAGGTTTAAGGAAAATATTTCGTACCCTGTATAATTTCACCGCTGCCGTTGTTGATTGGTTGGTGGCATTAGGCCCGCCCCCAATTACATGGGACTTAAGGCGGAATGGTATCGTGGTAGCGTTCCGGGAGCGGCCCAAATAATTGCACTATGTTTACAAATATTGAATTTAAAAACTTTTACTTGTGTTGATATAGAAAAATAAGTCCATAATTCCTTAAAGTATTTAATAGTGAACATGTAGACAATATTTTAATACAATTGCTTTGATAAAAATCGAATGGAATAGGTTTTTCTCTTAGTAGTTGTAACAAAAAAGCAGATTTTAAGGTAAATTTGCCGTTTTTTTCTATCGAGGAAAGTTTTGTCAATCGTGTTTCGGGCCTCATACTTCACTAAGGACACTCTTCAATTTTCGTAATCATAAAAAAAATATGCAAATTCGTTGGTTTTTTAAGAGAAATATTGATTTTGCTTGAAGTCGAAACATCTGCTTTGGAACCCATTTCACCTTAAACGTAACTGGCGAAATGTGGGTGTACTATCTGCACCTCTGCCTAACCCCTCGGGGAACAGAGGCGTGATGATATATGTATGTGTATTATAGATGGATAAGTCTACTTATTATGCACCACTTCCTCATATATCCTGAAAAGATTACACAGGGTCCTTGACTGAAATTTTTTTTCTTAGGAAAACCCTCCGTTTTAAAATAATCTTTTTCCCTAGTTCTATGTTTAGTAGGGGTAAGGTTAGTATTTTTTGTCCAGATAAATACAAAGAGTACGTCGTGAATTCGCGAAGCTAATAAACAACGCTATTACGAAGTTTTACGTCGCGTCGGGCGCGGCGCCCGCGCAGCCGTGAGGCCCACCATCGGACGTAGTGCGTAGTAAAATAATTATGTGTCGAGTAACTCAAGTTTGTTCTAACTTTCTTTAGACTTTAATTCCTAAGTTTATGATAGTTTTTTTAGGTATTTTGCAAGAAATATTGTTTTATGTAATTAACGTTCCTATCAATTTATTTTTATTTCTCACAATTTTTTTTTGCCTAAGTCTATTAGGCAAGACAAAAAAAAAAAAAAAAATTGTTTTAACTTTAACGGTAGTTGTTTAAGATTCTTATGTCACGTAAAAAGTATGCCTAACGAGACTTTAATTTTAACTTGTAAATTTTTCATATGACATAGATTTTTATTTTATTGCACTGAGTTTCCTTGAAAAACCTGATGTTATGAAACGAATCAAGTAAACAGAAAGTAATAGCCAAGGTTTTCAAAGATTCTTTTACATTTACAACAATGTGTGACATCATTGAGGCCCACCGCCATCACTGCGCGGACATGTGAGGCCCCTTATATTGCCCGTTAACCGTATGGTAGATAGTTGCAGAGAATCAACTCGATACAAATGAAATAAACATGCAAATATAATGGGGCTGTTTAGGTCATTTACGAGAATATGTCTATGAAAATTAATAAAGCATTAACTTAAAAGAGAATAAATAGTATGTGAAATGTCTGTATATTCCATTTGAAATAAGATTAGATATTTAACTAAACCTTTTTTTGCAGTCCGTTCAACCGATTTTAACTTCTATTGCGTTGGTGGCATGACAAATGGCACCTGCAGTAACTAGTTGGTATTTTAACCACTTTTTTGCTTTTAATGCGATCCGTATGTATACGGTATAGAAATCAGAATCGGTTGAACAGATTGTAAAAAAGGTAAGCTAAACTAATTTTATTTCAAATGGAGTATATGTAGATTAGTGATGCTGGTTATCAAACTCAATAAATAGAGTCGAAATCTACGAATAATAACAGTAGGCGAAATTCAAACATATGTTTAACAGATTAACAGATAAAATACTTGAATTGGAAGAGATGATCTATCACTTAGCAGCCATTAAAATACAGGTGTCTGTTATAGCGTGTTTAACACAAAAACTTGAACAATTTGTCAGCGGGGTGTCCGGATCCGGACAATTTAGAAGTTATTACCAGACGAGTTCCGTATTACTCAATATTTCTAACTAGCGACCCGTAATTCACACGATTTTACGACTTTAAAAAATATAGAGATTTCTTTATTAGATGTAAATTAAATATTAATGTACTGATGATGAAAACCGTATCAAAATCCGTGGTGTAGTTTAAAATATATAGATTTAGAGGACGCTGAACCTTTTGTAATTTTCTTCTTGTGGTTGGTAAAGAACAACGAACGCACGCACGTTCGTTGTTCTAATTCTTAGTTAATTGCGTTGACACGGTTTCTTTTCTCTTATTTAGAGGTTCACGGTCAATAAACAATGGGGTCAGCTGAACCAGTTCTATCCTGGTTTCAAATAGGGCGCTGGGATGAACAGTAAACAACAACTTTGTTAGGAAATAGAGCAGTTTGTTCTCACGATAATTATAGGCAGCTGAGATTTAGGACGCATTGGACGCAAGGATTGTTGGTAAATGAAAACAAAAACATGTTTTTTTATACTTTTCAAATCTCTGTAGTTCTCCACTGTCCAAAAGAGAAGACAGGAGACTGAGAAGAAAGGACAGATTATGATAAAGGAGACAGAGAAATTATTAATTCTTCATAATTATTGTGAGATAATTTTCCTACTAAGCGTACTGATTTGCGAATCGCCTTTTCTACATATCTGTGTTTCACGATGACCCTGAAACACGCTCCTTTTACGGTAATTCCCATAGACAGACACTCAAACATACCATAGTAGGTATATTTTATTATTTGCCAAATATTTTTTCGCCACAAGGCTACGTCACGAGGTTGTGAGTTGAGCTGCGTCTGCGCATTGAGGCCCACCGAGTACTGTTTCAAGGCCCATTGTTACGCTCCGCAGCGGTTTACTTTTCAATAATATTATGTATAATGATGAATGGCTGTAATGACACTTGTTCAAAACAAACGTGAAATTTTTGTTCTTTATTTTTATGAATTCGTTAATCATTTTTGTGGGTTTATAGAACGTATACTCCATTTGAATCGTAAATAAGCTATTTTTCAATCCTAGCAAGTGCCACGTCATGACTTACGGTAGAGGGGTGCGACCCATTCATTATCACTATAGTTTAGGTGGTGAAGTAATTACTCGTGTCACCAACATAAAGGACTTGGGAGTGACTTTCGATCGCTGTCTTACTTTTAGAGATCACATTTCTACCCTTGCAAAGGATTCTTTCAGGCGCCTGGGTTTTGTTTTGCGAAATGCTCGTGACTTTCACAATCCTAATGTTATTAGGCTATTATACACCACTCTGGTTCGAACCAAACTTGAGTCCAGTGCTTGTGTTTGGCACCCCCATACCGCGACCCAAACACTGATGCTTGAAAAGGTACAGAAAACCTTCTTAAGATGCCTCTTCCAGATGTTATACTATTTCTTTCCCTACATGTACCCTACCAACTTTCTTTTAGGGATGTTGGGCTTTAATTCGTTGGAGGTGAGAAGAGGCCTTGATCAGCTCACGGTAGCCTGTAAAACCTTACGGGGACGTATAGACTGCCCAGACCTCCATGGCCTTTTCTGCCGACTATTTGTGCCCGACAAATACATCGGACACCGTCCCAGCCGCCGCGCCGGCGCAATCTATTTGCGCGACCGTCATCCAAAACTGTTGCCAGAGCTGAATCTCCAGTGTGTCGTACTTTGAAGATGCTCAACGCCCTTCTGACTGCCAACCCTGAATGCGATGTGTTTGCTGATGAATGGAATAAAGTTATGCGTATGTGTCTGATGTTCTGTGAGAGAAAGTATGCAAGGGAGTCAACTGTTCCATGTTAGTTTAATTAAATTATATAAAAAGAATTGTCAATATTAATATTTTTATATTTCTATGTTAATTAATGTAATTGGTGTTGTACCGTTTTAATTAACTATAAATAAATAAATTGAAATAAAATTAGACATTTAACTAAATCTTTTTTACAGCCCGTTCAACCGATTTTGACTTCTATTGCGTTGGTGGCATGACAAATGGCAGCTGCAGTAAAGAGTTGGTATTGTAACCATTTTTTTGCTTTTAATGCCATCCTTATGCCTAATCTTATTTCAAATGGAGTACCTATACTTCATTTGAAATAAGAAGGGTGAAATGAAAGTCTTTTTTTAGGAACAAAATTCACAAGTAAATAATGGACTGCCCAGTTCTTAGTAGAGTACCTAAATGGGCCTAAAATAGCAAAGACTACAGACAAAGGCATTACCATGAAATAATAAGCTTACTTCGAAAGGGCACTAGATTGCCGATTGCAAAATAGGTATTATACCTGGGTAAGAAAAAAAAAACTAATTAGTCCGTCAGTCAGATAATAAAAAAAATATTAAACACGTATTTTTTGCTTTATTATATTAATAAAAAAGTACTTAGATAAAACGCATTTTAAGTTGGGGAGTGGGGGTGGCTACGTCACTAGTATGTGCACTAGTGGCACATTTTACCTCAATGTATCGCCGTTATCTTTAGATTAGGTACGTGAAAAAAGAAAAAATACGTGTCCAATATTTTTTTACAATCTAAAAGACGGACTTAAAATATTTTTTTGTCATCATCCCTATTGTGTTGGATTGAGAAAAATATCTTCCTTCATATTAGGATACGGTAATCCGGCAAGTTACAAATATTACCTTAACTTATCAAGGTATATTTTAAGAAATCCTTTAACCAAAGCAACCATGCAATATTATAAAATGACCGAAAGAAAGCCTATGTAAGATAGGTACTATGTAGATTCCCTTTTCTGCGGACTTCCATGAGAAAAAAATGCTAACAAAACAAAACGCCATCCCAAAAATAGGTCAATACCAAATCACCCTGTTACTCTAGCTTCCCAAGTGCGTAGTACGCCACATGTTGGGTCAACCTGCCCTAGATACATTAGCATATGCCGCGGGTTACCCTGGTAGTCGGGTACTACGGGTAGTTGGGTTATAGCCGTCCCTTCCCGGATTGGCTTCGTAAACCGCTGCGTTGCTGATTTTTAATAGTCTTCTAGGAAGATTGGGGTTTTTAGGTACAGATGGTCGGATATAGGCAGCTTACGTATTTGTGTAGTCAGATAGAGGATAGTATAGTATTAGGCCGCGAGTACTTTGAACACGAATTTCCATCGAACGTAAACATATGATCGTGCGAATTGAGTGCTTATTGTTCTTTCTGACTTTTTTCGTTTTTGCTCGGCTCCTACGAGTTGTAGCGTGATATTAAATAGCATATATCCTTTCTCAGGAATTGGGCCATCAAATGCAAAAATAATTTTTAGTATCTGACCGGCTGTTCCAGAGATTAGCGCGTTCAAACAAACAAACAAAAAACAAAATCTTCGGCTTTATTATTAATATATACTGTAGGATATAGAATTGATATAGATAGATTGATGATATTTCTTCTTTGCGTGTGGTTAGGGACAAACCTTTTAGTTTTAAAGCCGCCCATGGGCCTCTGACTTGGCTTCACATGCCGTCGAGAAATACTAAACATAGATTACAAACCAGGCAAAGTGAAATTGTGATGATAGGAAATTCTTTCTTATCCGTCGTATCGTTTCGTATCTTTCTGTCTTTGCAAAACTCATAATCAGCAGTGGAAGTTCAAGCTGAAATGATGATCATGATAAAAAACATCACACGTTTTAGTAAGCATTAACCGAAGACAGTAAATAATAGAAGAGAAAATCGTCATTAACCTTCGTTCCAATTTTCTTTCACCAAACACGGAAACAACAAGCCTAGTGAATCAATCATACACGAATCAATCGGGGCTACCCTTGAACCCTGTCCTCGGAATTTAAATGCCGCCCCTCGGCGGGTATACACCGGGCATCGATCCGACCGTGATGTGATGGTGACATGCGACAGTGTGACTTAAATAACGTGAAGCCACGTTGTTGATATCTCTTTGTAGTTTGGGGATGTATCTTTGGCATTGTGATTTACGACTTAATTTTCTTGGAGAACGGGAAGTTGAAAATATTATTTAGGTATCGATTCTAACCAGTGATGTGTATCCGTATATATACAGGATATATACAGGATATCCGTATCCGTATCCGCGGATATCCGAAGGAGAAAAAAGATCTGTATCCGTATTCGTTAGTTTTTGGTGGATCTTGAACGGATCTTAATACATTTAATTACGTACTAGTATATGAAATTCGAAAGATAGGTAGCAATCAAATACAAACTTCAACCCAAACTAGTTTTATTTCTTAAAAATCACGTTTATTATAATTAAAGTAGAGTACTAGTAAAGTAAGTTATAAGGTAGTAATTAAAACTATCTTTGTAGTGAGATCAAACCTCTAATATTTGTGCTATGCTAATTGAAATAATTATCAAGGTGTTAACATCAATTAAAACAATGTTATTTTCAAGAACTTAAAAACAGTAACTTGGCAGCTTTGTCTGTTACGATGAGAATCATAAATAATTCCTGCTGAAGCTGAAGAAAGTTGAAATCCGTATCCGTATTCGCGGATATAGACCCTTATGATTCGTATCCGTATTCGCGGATATACACCCTTATGATCCGTATCCGTATCCGCGGATCTCATGTTTTAACAATCCGGCACATCACTGATTTTAACCAATTATTTTTTAAATAGTAGCCGTAGAGTTTCCTGCTGGTTTTCCTCCATAGTAAAGGAGCAATTGTTACCGTGCAGGCGTGCACCTAGCTTCTGACGTTTCATAAGTGCCCATGTGAAATAAAATATTTTGGTTTTTGATTTCTGAAAGTCGTGTGATTTTTTGTCTAAAAACTTGGTATTTGTTACTTTGGTCAATCACAGCAGCTCACTCGAGATATGGCAGTAGATTTACTGATTAGGGAATTAGCAAGGCTTCCAAAAACTGGAAGAAATAGTTTTACCCCGCACTCTGAGACGTCAATAAAAGTTAATGAAACATTAACTCACTCTAACTTAACGCACAGTATAAATTACTAACAGTATTATATTTTCTTAGAAAACGGCCGAAACGACGCGCTCCGAAATCCAAGTGCGCGGAAGGTTTATCCACCGAGCGGCCGTATATAATTACCTATTTCAAAGTCACTGCCGATGCCGAAGTGCTGAAATATAATACTGTTACTATTATACTGTGCTTAACATTAGCCAGTATACCTACACTTCTACACTAATATAATAAAGAGAAAATATTGGTATGTTTGTTTGTAATGAATAAACTGAAAAACTACTGGACCGATTTAAAAAAATATTTCACCAGTAGAATGCTATATTATCAATTTATCACTGAAAAGGCTATAATTTATAAAGATATCTCGCGGGCGAAGCCGGAGGCGGAAGCTATCTCCAACAATGATGTTACAAAATACGAAACAAACCAGAAGCAATACATTTAACATATTAAACTTACCTATAACCCTTCTACATACTACATTAACTCAAAAACCTCACTTCAATGCTTCAAAAGGTGTCGTAGTGATCCAAATACATCGTTTGACACCTCATTAACCCCTAAGGTGTAGTCTTGAAGAGCGGGTATGAATGTTATCCGCCATTCACAATATGAGGGTAGTTCGAAGGAAGCTATCGTGTCTGGTAAAATGACGCGTATTGGTTAATGATCCGGGGTTTTTCTTTTTTTATATTTTTTCGATAGATTTCGTGTAAAAAGGAGGTTGAGTGGATACAGGCTTTGAGATTGTGTTGGTGGATGAACTTAGAGGGATAAAAAGGCTTCTTTTGTGGGCATAAGGTAGAAACGAATAAGTGATTTTTGCAATAAATTATGCTATAGGGCAAAAGCTTGAGTTTTTGGCAAGTACTACAACTCTCTGTCGAGGTCCGAGGTCTGCGTTCCCCGATAGAATATCTATATAAATTTTAATTCAAGCTTATCCCTTATAATATAAATTTATTTAAAAAAAAAAAAAATTAATATAAAATAATTTATTTTCTCCTAGATTGTACGGTAGGTAGATATTATTCTAGTTAATTTCAAAAGTCATTTATTCAAACTAGGTTGAGAATCAGCACTTTTCGAACGACAAAATTACACAAAACAGTCCCACAAAACGCCCGCCCTTCACCATTTCCTAGTGCGTTAGCTGGGAAGAAGTGGCGCAACAAACTCCACAGCGTAGATTCTATTGCCGGGTACGATTGATAAACTACAGGTTTAGATTTAATGTAATTCGGCAATATGCCTAGTTATATTATGCCCTCTGATCGCTGAAAATTCAGGCTTCTAGCTTTATCCACAAACAAGTTAGGGAGGGTCGATAATGTCCTGAATTACTTCGAGAAAAGGATTTATTTATTTATAGTTAATTAAAACGGTACAACACCAATTACATTAATTAACATAGAAATATAAAAATATTAATATTGACAATTCTTTTCATATAATTTAATTAAACTAACATGGAACAGTTGACTCCCTTGCATACTTTCTCTTACAGAACATCAGACATATACGCATAATTTTATTCCATTCATCAGCAAACACATCGCATTCAGGGTTGACAGTCAGAAGGGCGTTGAGCATCTTCAAAGTACGACACACTGGAGATTCAGCTCTGGCAACAGTTTTGGATGACGGTGGCGCAAATAGATTGCGCGGCGGCTGGGACGGTGTCCGATGTATTTGTCGGGCACAAATAGTCGGCAGAAAACGCCATGGAGGTCTGGGCAGTCTATACGTCCCCGTAAGGTTTTAAAGGCTACCGTGAGCTGATCAAGGCCTCTTCTTACCTCCAAAATGGAGAAAATTTTCCTCCAGGATGGTACGGCTGTGCCTTTGTTTGTTTGTTTTCGCTCGACTTGGCGGGGCCACTGCCATGCCCCCAGATAGAAAACCAACACAAAATAATAATTTCTCACACACTTGTCTAGTAATCAACGTTGAATAATTAATTTCAGTAATTACACGTGCTGAAATACTACGCAATAATAACATACATACGTATGACTAAGTACGAGTAGTCAGTACTCAAAGTTACTGTTACACGTGTTTAGTGTAATTCAAGAAAAACTGATTATTTTCATCTTGGAGTCAAAGGCTTTTAAGTCTGAAGAGATTAGGATTATATTTTAGGTAAAGAAATAATATGTAAGGATTTTTTTATGAATATTTTTTTTTATTATTTTGTAGGTACCTAATCTTTTACCACCAATCATATTATTATTAAGGAAAATGTTTTAATAACAATGTTGTGTTACTATTTTTATCAGACAAATATACTTCAAACTAAAAATTTAAAACCGGCCGAAGGGTTCCGTATCGTATCGAGATCGAGCAAAAAACGCCGAAAAAAAACACGTTTCTTGTATGGTTTCATTTACGTTCAATTATTAACTTTATTTCAAATTTTATTATTTGTTGTTATAGCGGCAATCTGTGAATTTTCAACTGTCTACCTGTTACAGTTCATGAGATACAGCCGGACGGACAGCAGAGGCTTAGTAATAGGGTTCCGTGTGGCACCCTTCGGGTACGGAACCCTAAAGACCTATGAGGCATCCTATTTGTAAAATAAAATAAGGGAAGAGAACAAACAAACTTGAAAACATTTTCAATAATTAATTATCAAATACCAGGAACAGAAGATACAAGAACTCAATACCGACACAACTTTCACAGATTTTTCCTGGAAATTCTCAATGAAGACAGCTCTATTGATTTCAGCCAATTTGTCTCTATCAAAGTCGTAAGGATAAGACAATTGTAAAGCTTTCTCACAATGCGATGCCTATTGATACCCAATTGTTATAGCTGACAGCCCTTAGTAACTTTATTAGTACAGAAATATCTCAGAAGGCTCATACAGAAAAGTGACACATAGAAAATAAAAAAATAAATTTTATTTGCTTCTTCAAGTAAAAAAATGGTTTACAATAAAAATAGGCCTTAAGGTAACTGAAATAACTTAATATTTAGTAATTATGAGCACCCGTTGATTATCATTATAGCCGATGAATTATTTCTCGTAGATACATGTTATTGTGCCTAGTTTGTAGAATAATTTAAAACGAAAAAGAAAAATGTAATAATAAGGTATAAACTATTTTAATATATTATTATTATAGGACTAGAAATAGGGACCAATTAATTCAAACGACTTTCAGACTGGCTAAAGTAGACTCATCCTTCATGGGGTACTGTTTGTAATGTTACAATAAAATACCTCCCCACATACTCCAACTGAATGAAACAAAATTTAAATCTTGTATAAAACGCACACTATGCAGCCAAGCATATTATAAGTTGGGGGATTATATCGATGACAAAAATGCTTGGCTCAACGCTGGTCCAGCTCCACAAGGGCGCATAAACTAATTGATTAGCATTAAAAAATATTGTTGGAGCTGCTGAAGATTGTAAAACTATCATTCGATTGTATAAATTCAGTCTTTTAGTATTATATAATTGCATAGCATATGGGTGAACACTATGTACCTACTTTACAGCTACCATTTACTGGGTACGTCTTTGATTGACTTGAATGTGCCCTGGTGGCTGAGAGTATGTCATGCTCACTCAAATGTCTCGCTGGTGAGCATTATCCAACACACACGCCACCACCAGTGAGCAAGATTTTGAAGTTCCCTTCAAAATGGTTGAGCTAAATGGTGCTGATCCAGGCGTCATGTTCGTGAACTGGCGCCGTCAGTGGGGACTGGTCATCTCTTAGCTGCTACGGCTTATTTCAATTTTTGAATTGTTTTTGTTTTTTATTACGGACGCTTTTAATGTGGACGTCTTTCTACATTGTTCTCACATGTATAATTACAACATTTATTTATTTATTTTATTTATTTAACATGCATGATAACATGAATGATGTAACCAATTTTTTGTAAAAATATTCTGATTTAAAAGAGTGTCCGTGGAGTTTCTGGCCCGTTCTTCATCATAGGAACCTACTACGCGTTGGAATGGGCATCTAGCTTCATCTTTCTGACTGACCGACCCCTTGACAATTCAAAAGTACCTGTAATTGGTTTATTTGAAATAAATGCTTTGAGTTTGAGTTTTGAGTTTAATTACAGAAATAATTTTGAAATATCTCGATGAGTTTCGCAGGCGTAGTCGTTGCCCGCCTCACGATCTGTCCATCTAGTTCTGTTACATGACAGTCTGGTGCATTCATTAACAGGGCCTCCAACTTTACTTTTATTTGATTGGTCCACCTGTCGACGGAAGAATAGACAAAATGACAGATTGTGATTGTTGATGCTCAATCGTAAAACTCTTTTCTACGGTGATCATGCTGGGAGCCTCATTTTTTTATGCATTGAACACAGACTTGGCTTACTGTACTTATTTCTTTAAGTATGTTAGTACATAAAGATAGGTAGGGAAGGCTGAATGGACCACTCTTACGTTGCCACTCACGTTTTTATATACCTAGGGTGGGTCTCCTGAAGTTTTTACAGGGATCAGTCCCAGTTGTCAGTGTCGTACTTTCAAATTGATTAATTAGATTTTGGTGGTTAAAGATGTCTTGTGATTAATGATTAAGGATTTTTTTGAACATGATCTTGTTTTTTTTTTGCCACGACGGGTATACTCTTGGGAGCTTGTGGCTAAGTAACAACAGCCGCACTGGTCGATCCATCAGGTTAAGCTACGCTTGCCGGGGTTGGTCAATGGATGGATGACCATCTTTACAAACCTAGAATCCTCCGTGCCTCGGAAAGCACGTTAAGCCGTTGGTCCCGGTTGTCATTCGTGGATCTTTGACAGTCGTTACGAGTCGTCAGAAGCCCGAAAGTCTGACCCCAGTCTTACCAAGGGGTATTGTATTACCCAGTTACTGGGTTGTGGAGGTCAGTTAGGCAGACGCACCATGTAAAATACTGGTATTCAGCTGCATCCGGTTAGACTGGAAGCCAACCCCAACATAGTTGGGAAAAGGCTAGGCAGATTGATTTGACGGGTATACTCTTGGCCTTCATCTCATCTACGTACGTGATGATCAGGCCGAAGGTGGAAGCGAGCTTCACCCGGAATCCTCAACCACAGAGGAACAGTATGAAAATATGTTATGATGACGATTTTGCGTTTTGTAGTCCGGAGCATACTAAATAAAGTAATGCTGGAGACAACTATACGCGTCGAATAAAATTATATCTTACACACTGATGCAGTTTTCCTGTTATTATTTATAGAAATACTCATACATTTTCGTCTTTATTTCCCATCTGTTGTTTTTACGTCATATCATCTTAAAATACTTCAACAATCATATTTTTCCTTCCCCTATCTTCTATTTTGAGCCTAAAGGCTTGTGCAGACCAGCGCGACTTGTCGCGCGACGCGACACCGGTTATTGTTATACTGTGAATTTTTCTTAGAAATTGTATTGTTCGTGTCGCGTCGCGCGACAAGTCGCGCTGGTCTGCACAAGCCTTAATCCGGATTAAAGCGAGTCACGCAGTTTCCCTTAAAGGTAATTCCCCTCAGTAGCAGCCAATTCGCGATAATGTTCCTCCCTCCCCCTTCTCCCCCAAATTATTATGTAATCCACTCGCTTACATCTACCTTTATTGATGAAATAAATCTAATTTGATACGATGCTGATATTTTTTGAGTAACAGATTTTGATCGTATTGTGAGGGATACTTGAGTTAGTAAAAGGACTGTCGCTTAACTATACATATATTGATTGCTTCTTCGTGTAATGGAAAATATAGTCCAGCACGCTTAGCATGACCACAATAGAAACGAGTTTTGTCGACGGAAGAATAGATAAAATGACAGATAAACAATCACAATCTGTCATTTTGTCTATTCTTCCGTCGACTAAACCCATAGAAAACCCGTTTCTATGGTTATCATGCTACGCTTGCAATAATAATAATCGGGAAATTATTACGATCTGCAAATTCTTCGAGTTTTTGTAAGGAAAAGTTTTCAGGAGTTTTATTCATTCAAGTATGAACCAAAATAATTGCCGTTTTCTGTTATGAAATAAGAGCCCCCGGTCATCATTGTGTGGGTATTGTGTTTACAATGTTTTGTCAATCATTCATTGAGTGCTCGATTCCATTGATTTTCTTCCTAGAAGCGTTCCGATCAATTGAGTAGGTAAGCCAATTTCAACGGTAGACAGAAACTCTTGCGCCCAATTCTAGGCTTATCTCTGATTTGCCTAATGACATCCATACCGAAGAATATTCCATCTAGGTACGCTCGAAATGACATCTTTATGCAAAAAAACAGGGTTGATAAAAATCATGACTTTTATAAAAAAATCAAAATAATCGGATTTATTTGATTTAAATCGGATTAATTTGATTTAAATCGGATTTTTTTGATTATTTCTGTCACACATGTCTCTAAATGTTTTTTTCATTCTCGGTACTAAGCCCATTAATTCCTTCTTACAACGTTTACACACCGCTTTGTTAAACTTGCCGCAAGTGGACTTTTTTTCATCAATATAAACCCAAACAGCATCTTTTTTCATTAATCAATCACGAATGACCGCGCCAAAGACTAGACGGACGGATTCAGTCACGAGTTAAAACGGAGAATCTCCGAACGGTGTAGTTAAACAGCATTGGACACGTGTGTGCGCGCCGTAGTTTATGTCGGGGGAAGTCCCTTGACACATTTTGGCTGATTTGGTCGAAGTAAAACAATTTAGATTTAAATCATTGATTTTTATAAAAAAATCACTTGATTTTAATCGCGATTTAAATCACTGATTTTAATCAAGTGATTTAAATCATATCAACCCTGCAAAAAAATCTAAGCGTAATCACATAAAGGATAAGTACATAACAACCTGAACTTCTACCCTAAATGACATCATCAGAGAAGTCTGTTGCAAATAGGTATAATTCTTGGGAAAACACTGGCGCTATTTGGAGCGAGCGTGGGCGGGAGGGGCGCCATTTGCAATCACTAACCTACGACAATTATCTGCGTGTAGACTTGTCTTTATAGTACACTAACGTTTTGATACCTCGTACTGTTGTTTTATCTAAGGTATTTGCACTTTGCGGAAATGTGTTAGGTTAGGTTAGGTTATGTTCTATTCTTAAGACCTTACTGCGCTAGATTGAGGACAAAGAAATACCGGAAATTTGGATTTCTATTATCTTGGTGCTATGGTAGACAGTGAACTAGCACAAAGCCTTCTTTTAAATAAGGTATTAAGATTACGCAATCGTCCTGCGGTGTTCTTCTAAAGGCGGAAAACGTAGGATTGTGGATTGTGTAAAGAAATCTTCACCAACGGAATTTAGGTCATCTGGAAGCGTCAATAAAACATTTTGTATTTACTAGGTAGGTGTATATGTTATCCTTGTTTCAAACTTTCTAAATCAACGTACCATTAAAATGCTTTTCACCATCGGTAATAGGTACCTACCTAACATATTTTAATACGTCTCCCGTTTATTAATTTTACTGCACAACTTGTAACTAATACGTACTTAAACTCATTGATCCACATTACGTCGCAATTAAGCTACAAAATCATTAAAAAACAACTCTCGTAACAAAATTATTAAAACCGCAAGCCACTAAAAAATAGTCAAGAGGCAATTTAAATAAGTGCTCTCGGGTTTCCCGCGTCGGCCATATTGCAGCAAACGTCAAAAGTTCATTCACCCCGTGCGCCAGTGATGCATTTCAAAAATGTATCTTTAAAATCAGCCTGTTACTAATAAAATCTTGGTATTATGCTAATACGGCAGAATGTAGGTAAAATAATGCGTTTTTCTTGAGTTTTTGAGTAGAATTAAGAAATCAATGTAAGATAAATACATAAAATAAATAAATATTTATTCAGTATTTATATTATATTAACATAAAATCTTAGAAATAATTTACAAAGGTTAATGTTAGATCCTGTATCACAGCCATTGCAGGCGGCATGAACTCATATTTTATGGTAATTGTAGGACAATAAAATTCTTAATAATATTTGTATACAAATAATGTCCAAATTTTAAACAAGGTATAAAAAAATAAAATTATAATAACTTTACAGAAAAAATAAAAAACTTATAATTATACGTAATTTTTTATTTAGTTTGCATAAAATAGTTCCTTGCACTTTATAATAACATAAAGTTAAACACATGATAAGACTTTGCGTCCGCAGAATTGGTAAGCGGGTTAAAGTTAATGTTGTTTGCTGCGGGCGACTAATGTGCTTAGATATCAACCAAATCGAGGGTTTTTAGACCAGCGCAGTGTTTTGTTGAGTCAGCAGCAGGCATTAAACATGGAAGTCTGCCCTTGAGTATGACGCTCTAGGCGCCCTCGTAGTCGATAGATTTGATGTACCTTTATTCCACTATTTTCCTAGCAGGGACACTCAGCATCTCCCGTTTTGTGGTTATAAAAGGGTTTTGGGGTTTTTAAAGCGTGAGCACGTTGTACATTTCGGTGTCGGCTTTCATCGCGCAATCTGACATCGAGTGTCCTTCGTCACCGCAATGTCCAAACGTAGTTCTTTTCTTGGATATAATTAGAAAGACCTATAAATCTTAACAATGATGTTCTTTAAAAGGTTAAGGTACCACTCTTGGGTTTCAGAAAAGCTGAAACATTAACTAATCACTTAGCAAAGTAACCGTACTCATTTTATATTTTTGTACCAAAAACACCCATTTTAAATAAATAACGACTAAAAACCGTTGAGCAGAATGTAAACAAACGTGACAGCTATCGATCAAGTAATATTTTCTTCATTATAGAATAAAAAGAAAACTACTTTGTGATTCTTGCGATCAGGCTCGGTTGTTAGTGTTGCCAGCATCGCGGCTCCTCGGGGAAATATCGTGTTTCTATCAGGCGTACTTTCTTACCAATTGACAGGTTTATGGTTTTCTTTTATTTTCACATTATTTTTTGGTGCGATTATTTTATTTTGAA
This sequence comes from Agrochola macilenta, assembly GCA_916701695.1. NCBI lineage: Eukaryota > Metazoa > Arthropoda > Insecta > Lepidoptera > Noctuidae > Agrochola > Agrochola macilenta. The sequence goes on along the minus strand of OU753563.1, from coordinate 21,358,086 downwards.
GAGTTGAAGGCGGTACGTAATTGACTGTTTGTTATTTCTAAGGGAATGTGTGATTGGTAGGCCGAACTTCTGGTTGGGAAATAGGTAAATTATTACTGACAGGCAGCTATGCTGCTGGGAAATTTGTTGCGCCACTTTTTCCCAGCTAAAGCACTAGGAATTGGTGAAGGGTGGGTGTTTTTAGGGGACTGTCGACGTTCGAAAAGTGCTGATACTCAGCCTAGTTTGAATAATGGCTTTTGTTTTTCATTTTGACTATTCGTTTTATCAGAAGGCCAATTCTCATACTTAAAAAAACGTTCGAACGTGAATGTGAAGTCGCAATCTGTCAAAGTTGTCAAAAATGTTGGTAAATTGATTGTATTTTTGACAGATTGCGAATGCGAACGTTCTTAAAAATTACGGGAATTGCCCCTCAGATATTCACTGTTGTAGTGGTTTTCCAAGTGACTAAGACTCAATAGATTTAATGGTTAAAAGTCATGTCCAGGAATAGAAAAAGATTTCAGTTTACTTTCACAATAGAAACGATAGGTAATATTATTTTAAATAATAATAATAACCAGCCTGTTACTGTCCCACTGCAGGGCAAAGGCCTCTTCTCACACAGAGAAGGCACGAGCATTGATCACCACGCTTGCTCAAGACGGGTTGGCGATTTCAGACTTATATTAACTGTAAGTCCAGGTTTCCTCACGATGTTTTCCTTCACCGATGTCAGTAATGTCCAAGACAAACTCAGAAAGTACATATGAATTGAAAAAGTCACATTGGTACTTGTACGGATTTGAACCCCTCTCACGCACGAGGTTGTCCTCGTGCATGAGAGGCGAGGCCTTAACCACTGGGCCATCACGACACTATTATTTTTACAATATTTTTTTGCATTCTAATATTTTAAAAGGCTTTCCCCACAGCCTGTCTCGCAAAATACCGACTAAACTAATTTCATGCCTGTATAAAGGCGGTGATATGGCAACCCCATACAGGCAGAATTAACGTCATTTGATATTCAATTTCATGAGTCACTTTTTCAGTTTCGTACAATTTCCTTATATAGATCCTTTTTACTGAAGTGCTTATTAACACAAGGGTTTATATGGTTCACACAATGCCGTAAAATCTTGATTTTCACGCCTCCAGTTTTAAGTCGAGTAAAGTAGGTATTGTCTTGAGTAGGTACCGGACGAGATAGTAAGGTAAGCACTAAAATGGTGTAAGTTGAAGCTTGTAAACAACCGTTTGGATAAATACTAAAAAAGGTTGTGTAAACACGACAGCAGGGTTCTCTTATTACATACAACCCTTTTGCCTCGACAACGGACAATTTCCGAGATAGGGTAAAAATAAACAGCTAGCTTTCTCTGTTTGGAATTTAGGTTCCGGAAACCCTTTAATATAACAGATTTAAAAAAGAAAAATACAACGAATTAAAGAGCTTTGATATTTCCTTTTTATTTATGTGAACAGAATAAACATGAAAATTAAGTATCAAATTTATGATTATCTAAATTCACGCCGTAGATTTTCTTATGAAATTGATAATATACTGTGTGTTGTAGGTACAAATCAGCGTCAGGTGTTCAACCAAACTAGATTCTAACTTGGTATTGCAATCTGGCATGTAGCTGAGGTTCTTTGGACAAAGTTGGACATATTTAATATTTCCGTAACAAAAATTTGCTGTTCCGTCCATAGTTTAGCCGTGACTATCTTACTCATTTTACTTTACGATTTTATCCGGTTTATCGATAAACGTGTAGTGTGTGTTTGTGTCTGTGTGTGTTATACGTGTAGTGTGTAAGTCTTTATGTCCCAACATTTACATCTGAATGGTATTTCTATATCTGTGTCCGCATCGGATAGATTAATATCGGACGAGAGTAGACAAATACTAGACGGTAAAGGTTGTCATTTCCATAGATACGGTGGTCCGTTATGTTTGCAGGGTTGGCTGGAAAGATAAAAGATAATATTATGTATTTTTTGCGTAACTAGGTTTCAAATAACTTTAAAATATTTTAGGCAACATGAACATCAATTTTAATGTCTATGAAATTTTACACTTCTTTTAACAGTCTCGATATGTTGAGAGCCTAGAGTCTTATTTATAAATTAGAAAACTTAATTTCAGATAAACCTACTATGGAACGTATGAAAGTCCGTGGGACACGTAAGAAATCATTTAAATGATTTGGTGATTTTTTAAGTCACATCCTATGTCCGTCCATCTTGGATGTTTTCTTTGTTTTCATTGAAAATAAATAATATATTTTCGAGTTATCTACTCCTTATGTTGCACCTGCCATGTTTTGTCTCTGCATCACTCTAAAGTTGACGAAAATGCCTTGGGCATAAAGAGCGTTTATTCTGAAAGTGGGCAACGTCGCAAATATATGTCAAATATTTCGCTGTTTTGATTAATTTGGCAATATTACTGCATGGAAATATGAAATGTGGCTAACTAGCGAACTAGAATATTAGTAATGAATTGAAATTATAACACCGAATTTGATGTTGTAACCGTTTTAGGTGTAAAGTTTCCCAATACTTTTTTATATCTAAAACTAATTATTCGGTGTTACGATATTAATTATTGAATTTCAAAATCAATATTTTAGTCTACTAGTTACCCACATTTTATATTTCCATACAGTAATATTGCCAAATTAATCAAAACAGGTAAATATTTGACAGCTATTTGCGACGTTGCCAACTTTTAGGATAAGCTCTCTAAGTCCGCTTTTGCTCAGTATTTTTTACTTGTACATAAAGCTTTAATAAATAAATCAGTTGCTTTGTCTGTCTATCACCCCTAAGTTTTGATGACCACCGCTGCTCAAAGATCGTAAGAAATGTTTTACTGTTTAGTCTAGTATTATGCCCTATATAACAGTTTTATGATTTTTATTATATTACTTCGTCGCAAATAAAATTTATTGTTGCGAGTTGATTCGCTCGAGTTTGTTCACTGTGCTTTTTATAGTGGATATAAATGTTAGTTATAACCTACAATTGTAGTGTAGTGTAATAAATAAGTTTTGTTGAGTATGGTTTCTTTAGTGATAGTTAAAGCAAGAGAAGGGACGATCTAAGCATTTTTTTAGATACGTTATCGAGATTTAATCTTCGCCTATTCGATTTTCTCAAACGCCAAAGCAAAATGATACCTACAGCAATTTTTTACTACCTATGGTAGGGCTAGTTATAGTTACTTTGGGGAGTACAGTGCGCCACTTCTTCCCAGCTAAAGCACTATAGGAAGTGGTGAAGGGCGTTTTGGGGGACTGTCTCATGTATTTTTGACGTTCTAAAAGTGCTGATTCTCAGCTTAATTTGAATAAATGACTTTTGAATTTAAGTGAACTAGTGGTCGCCCAGGGGTTGAAATTCGACCATAATTCATGTAAATTTTAAGTTGTATAGTAGGTACATACTAATTCCATGCCGCCATGTCATGATTCTAAGGTAGCCATCTTGTGTTAAACGCATGGTAGTGTGTGTTATGTTTTTTTTATTAATTTAATTTCGCTTCGCGCTGTCTGTCCCTATGTATGCTTAGATCTTTAAAACTACGCAACGGATTTCAATGCGGTTTTTTTTAAATAGATAGAGTGATTCATGCGGAAGGTTTTTGTGTATAATATATTAAGGTTTTGTGTAAATTGGCTGAAATATGACGATTATTGTCGAAGATGTCGGAAAAAGTCATGCCAACTGGGAGCTTTACTGGCGTGCGCCGCGTAAGCCGTAAGAGATACATCAAATTTATGTATTACAGAATTGTATATCTTATAAAGTTCAAAAATAAAGTCTGCGATAGCATATGTCTATCTTCTAAGGTTGACCTACAGTAACCATTTTTATCTTTCAGAATTTGCTAAAAATTTCTTTGTTATTTCCGACGCTATTTTGACCGGTATTTTATTTATCCTTATCCAATAAAATGTGTTATTTAAATTGGGCATTTAATTTAGATTAAAATATGCCTTGACATCATATCATTAAAATGAATACTTTAAAAGATATCACAGATTCAAAACTACGCGTGACAAAATAATTATGGTTGCCGACCACGCGGGCGCAGCGGTAGGAATCAATAACTTTTCCTCGGATATTAGGTATCTAGCTAATCCCGGTAGTATGTACCCGTGCGATATTTTCCGACATCCACGGGGGCGAAGCCGCGGGCAAAAGCTAGTATTATATAAAAATATAAGCTTTCTGCACTCCTTCTCTATATAAACTTTAACTGTGCCAAATTTCATACTCCTCCGTCCGCGTAATTTTCGTAAAAAGGGGTACAAAGATTTTGCTTTACGTATTAATATAATATAATAATATTAATAGTTGAGATGCTTTCATGGGTAACGAGACAAAAAAAGGATTTCCGAATCCATGGTAGGATAATAACGTAAAAAATGCTTCATTATTTTTCAAGTTATGACGCGTTAATTAATGAGGTGCGCATTCTCATTCAAAACTAGGACCTAGCCTAAAAAAAAAACAATGCAAATCCTAGACATTCTTTTGTCCTCTTTCCTCACACAATCACTGCAGTAATTTTTCATGGCTAAACAAATGACGATGCTAACAGACGAAGTGACCTATTCAGCCATTGTCAGATATATACATAGTGAAAGTGAGGGTCAATGGTCTCTAGTTTTTGGTGATGCACCAGACGGTATTGTGGTGGTGACAGATGGGTATAATGACTGTCTACCACGGTGGTACCATCATGTAGGTCAAGGTGTGATGACCGTATACGTCAGTTTTTTTTTTAAATCGTGTGTATTTTTTTTTCGGGTTGGGTAGTTGTTTTTTTATATTGTAATTTGGGATCGGCATTGATTTCATATAGGACTTTCTACCGTTTTCCTTAGAAACAATAGGTACAAATAAAAATTGCCTAGATTTTATAGAACATTATTTATTTTATTGAACGAGTTTTGTAGTCTTCAAAAGTGCTTCACAACATAATTTTATTGTTATTTGCGATGAAACTTCTTGATGAACTTTCTTGTAGTTTACTACAGAATGGTTTACATTCCTTTATTTAAACTACTGGATACAATCCAATCCCTACTTTTAAATCCAACATAAAACAAAAGATAAACAAAAATAAATTATAACCACAATGATACCGGCATTCCAACTTGGTATAAAGTTAACTGCAGAATTATACGTAGTAAACGGCAGGGCACTGTTAGGGCCCTTGTTCGGTTCCCGGCCCGTTACCTGTGACTGCGAAGGTATTTGTTGGCAATAAACTCGACGCTCGTGACTCCTAGCGCATACCGTGAGGCGGACGTGACTGTTGTCGGCTGTGCGAATTGTTTTTGATAGAGTTTTTTTTACGGTTTTCTGTAGATAAAAGAGGATGTAAGTTATTTCAAATAATTATAATTAACAAGAAAATGTCAGTTTTTTTTTTAATTTTATTGTTCTTTTATAAAGTAATTATTTGAAAAAAAAATAAAAAAATGTTTGCTGATCCCCGTTTACTAACTTATTATTTTTACAAAAGAACGCACATGATAGTCCATTAGCTCTATTTAGACCACCACTCAACTTATTTTTTAAGTCACCGCTTCAGTCTAATTCCTTCAAATGTGAGACCGCTTCTCACGCTCAGAATGATATTTTATTTCATGGTTCTATGCTAATCGCTAGTTAGTTTTCCTGTTAATTTAACGGAGGTTTACTTACGTTTTATATAGTCTATTACACAGTCGATCTAAGTTATCGGGGCTATCGTAGCCGTGGCCAATTCGTCCATTAATGCCGCCATTTTGACGATTGATGCATCAAAGTTTTTTCTCAAGAGGTACTTCCATTTTTGAACACATTTTAGAAATCATAAAGAATGTTTTCTTGTGTGTCATAATGGCATGTTAGAATTGTATTCCTTGCTGCCTGATGCCTGATTATTTTCTATACAGATACGGTTTTTAGATAAACCGTGTAAGACCTTTTTTTAATTATACTGGTATTCGCACGCTTGAAGATGACTGACAATTGTTCGAAGTGTTTTCTCTCTCGTTTTGCATTCCATCACGTTTAGTGACGGCCGTTTTGTTAAAGTCAACAAAAAAAAAACTTCTTATTTGATTAGAATTTGACTTTGGATTTGTATAAGATTTTTGTATTCTTGGTCGTACGTTTTATCTCTAAAATTTGAGATCCGTTTATTGATGTGGAAGATAATACTTGTCTGACTGTTCGATTTGGACGTGCGAATTATGTCAACACAAGTAATGGGCAGTTTGATGTTAAGCTGGAGCTGGCAGCTTGCCAATGCTTGCTTAGTTTGACATTAAGTATTGGTATTAATGACATAAAACATTAACGGCAAATAAAGTTATATTTATTACTAAACATGTTACCTTCCTTTTAGCTTTGCCGTATTGTAGTAAATAACTTAAATCACACATTTAATTACCCAATTACAAGTTGCTTTAATAAATTACCAACAATTTTCCTGAAAAACCTGTTACCATGGCAGCCCCGACCATACCACGTTGTATTTTATGAAATACTATCTATGCATAGCGGCGATGCATAGACAGTATTTCATAACCGGCGCACTCCAGCCTTCAGCTTAGTCATTATTAGTGCATTCACCCCGACACCAGGTGCAAGGGGGACATATAATGTAACGAGTATTTAATACTATGTACACTGTGTATATAGCCGTCGAAAAGGACTTTGTTAAAAGTGTATCTCCGGGTTTAACTGCATATTTGCATAAGCAATGGTATTTTTGCCGTTGTTAAAATATGTGAGGAATGTGGCATTCTCAGGTCTTTTTTTGCTTAATCTATGTTGTTTAGTTATAAGGGTGCATGTATTGCTACGATTTCAGGGTTATCAAGACGTTGATGGAATGTAAACTAGCAGTTTTTTTATTATTAGTTTTCAACTTTTATTTTAATAATATAATTATTTTAATTGTCTTACCAATGAACAATCGACTCTTGTTGACCAATTTTACATTTCCTATAATCTGAAAAAGGAAAAACAATTCACACCTGTGTAAATCGTATGATAATACAATATTATGATTTCATGTACATGGAGACGGAAGGAGAAACTATGAGTATTATAATTATTTTCTTTTATTAATACGTAGAAAATGAATATTGTGCCTTTGTGCTTGCATTGTAGGATTTATTTTTTGTCTCGGATTTTTAAATAAAACAGTCGCCATGAAATTAATACATTAACATAAAAATGTTTAGGCTAATTACATTTATTACTGATTCATAGTTATGTAAATCTCATCTCTTTGTAACTATTCTAATAAGGATTATGAGTAGAATTATTTTTTTACTATATGACTGAACCATGTTATTTTTCTTTTCAACAGCTTAATAGATTCCGGACTCACTCGATCATGTTGCAACAATGACATTCCAACGTTATGTTGAAATAAAACTCGTAGGTCGATAATTGGCGCGTTCACCCTATTAAGTGACAAGGAAAATATTGTAATGAATTCAGAAGTTAACTCCAACAGGAAAGACTTTGCCTCTATTATTTGGCCATTATTATTTAATTTAATTACATAATAGAAATAGGCGAAGTACTTTATCGCACTAATAAATGTAGAACAGGAAATAACAATATTTTACTTGATTTAATTAAATTATTGTTCTGATTTCGACCAATTAACTGCCTTCTATGTAATTAGTGGTAGAGTCAATTAATTATTTTTATTTAATGAAGCTAACCAAATTCTAAGTTAAAAATGTTAGAAAAGAGGTTATTTTGTTCATAAAGCTTTTGTTCTATTCGATAATTTTATTTAAAAATCTCTAGCACTTTGTATAAACTTGACTTGCATTTATATTCAAACTAGCGACACGCCCCTGCTACGCTCGATTTTTACGACTTGACAAAACGTCGAGATTTCTTTATTTATATGTAAGGTTAGTCTATAATGGGCACGCCACAATTGTGGCGATAAGTCCCCTCTTTGAGGAGTGGATAGAGAGGCGTCACGGCGTCCTCACCTTCCGCCTGACGCAGGTCCTCACCGGACACGGTTGTTTCGGGAGGTTCCTGTTCAGGATAAAGCGGGAGGAAACGCCCGGGTGTCACCATTGTGTGGATCGCCCGGAGGACACGGTGGAGCATACGGTGGAGATCTGCCCGGCTTGGGCGGGGCACCGCCGTGTCCTCACGGAGGCGATCGGCGGCGGTGATCTCTCGCGTACGGCCCTGGTTCACGCCATGGTCCGGAGCGAGAGTGCATGGGAGGCCGTCACCTCCTTCTGCGAAGCAGTTATGCTCGCGAAGGAGGAGGTGGAGCGCGCGAGGGAGATGCAAGCTGTACGCCCTCGTCGCCCCCCCTAGCCCCTAGCCCCTAGTCGCCGCAGGAGACGCCCCGGGCGTCGGGAGTCACGAGCCGACTTCCGGCCACCGTAGGCGCGGGCTTGCGGACGGTGAGCAATGGGCAGCTCGCCGTCCGATAAGGATCAGGCCCGGGTCGACGGCGCGCTGTGTCCCACGCGCGCCTCAAAGAGATGTCAGCACCAACTGACGGGGTCCGTAAGGACCAATGCCTGCTGGGGTTGCGGGTTTGTCCGAAAGGGATATCGCGGCCCCGGCACACAGGCAACAGAAGGAACACGGGTGGGTTTTAGTCAGTAAAACTCTGACACGCCCTCTCGCTCTGCTCAGAGCGGGAGGTCATTTGATGATTTCCCACACATCTCCGGAACTACCAGTCGGATTTGAAACATTCTTTTTGCATTGGATAGTCCAATTCTTGAGGAAAGTTATAGGCTTACGGACGAAGTCGCGGACAGAAGCTAGTGCTACTGCTGAGCATGAGGTCCTAGTTTCGATTCTCGGGTCGGGCAAAGTGTTATTGGGTTTTTCTATCTAGAATTTGTCAGTAGTAGCCCGGAGCCCGGTTAATGGCAATAGTCTCACCCCCTATTACATGGAACTTAAACATAACCGGCGTAATGTGGGTGTGCTATAAGTACCTACACCTCTGCCCAGCCCTTCGGGGAACAAGACGTGATGTTATGTTATGTATTAGATATAAAAATCCTCCGGAATAAATAAATAAAATAAACATAAACAACATGGAAAAGCAAACACACACATACACAAGCACACACGCACACGCAGACACACACGCACACACACACACACACAAACGCTCAATCAAAAACACACATACATTTATTTACCTTAAAATTATTTTATTTTTACTTTTAATATCTTTAAACTTTAATATTCTCCATCTCTATACTCCAAAATGTTTGTAACCTTTCCGTCATTATACCTTAGGGACTGCTTCTCCTTAACACAGGTTTTCATAACCTAGCTAGGAGAGCAGTGCTCAGCCACACGTTTGTAGATATAATACTTTTTTTTTTACGTATACTACAGTGCCTTGTTTTTGAGTAAATAATATTATTAAAATCCGTCGCGGAGCTTAGAAGAACAGCGCGGGAACACAGTCAAACACGAAAAGTAAGTTTTTAAATTAAATTTTGTATAGATATACGAGTATATTCTAAAAACACACTTAACACTCATAATCCAGCATTAGCACTTCCTGTGTGGGCTCTGCATGCACAATTTACATGCACAAAAAGCTAGCCTCGGATATTACTAGTAGTACTTATGTAGGCATCGCAAATATGTATTTCCTCTGCCTTCGAGGTAAGTATTAGTCATCCATGAGGTAGAGATTTTTTCTAGTAATAAGCGCAAGACCACCAGGATTTTAGATAAACCAGTAGGAATATTGATGTTTATTTAACACTAGCTTCTGCTTGTGACTTCGTCCCGGAAATTTCTTGTTTTAACATAAAAAAATTCTAAGACACTCGGCAAAATTATAGATTCCTATTGGGACAGAATTTTTGGAATTGGATTAATAGTTTCGAAGATTACCTTCTACATTTGTATGTAGGAGGTAATCTTCGAAACTATTAATCTCACAAATGTTACCTTTTTATAATGTTAATTACTATAGATCACAATAATCAATTATTATTATCAAAATTAATTTCTCTTTTGACGGCGACGTAACAAGTGTTTGACTAATTAGGATATTTTTCTTAGGTCCATAATGTAGGCATTATAACGAGTTAAAATTCCCGTTTATTTTTGTTATAGTAACTAAGTAAGTAATTACAATTACTAGATCAAAAGCTGCGTCTTTCAATTAACTACGAAATTGATTTCAATATTTTCCTTGTTACCTACAGGGTGAACGCTCCAAATATCTACCTGCCAATTTATACAAAAAGCTGGAATGTGTTTGTTGAAGCATGATTGACTGACTCCGGAATTTATTACTGTATTGAATAGAAAAATAGAGTATTACAACCATCCTTTGGTTATAGAATATTTTGACTCGTAATACTTTGTAGAAGAGTGCCAATGCGTTGAAAATTAGTAAATAGATTTCTTAAAATTAACATGCTTAAAAATAACACACGTAGTTTGCACGCTATTGTTAAGTAATTATAAATACCTACGTTATGTAGGTATGTACAAAACAAAATATAAATCAATTACCTATCACAGAAATTGAGACACCACTACAATATTTGCATCAGCCCCTGCTTGGCTCGGATTTTGTGACATGACAAAAAAATCTAAATTTCTTTATTTTATGTAAGTAAATTATACAAAAACCTTCCGGAATAAATTCTCTAAAATATGGTGAAACCCCCATCAAAATCCGTTGCAGAGTTTAGAAGAACAACGCACACACAGACGGACACGAAGAGCGACTTAGGTTTATACTATTTATTTAAAGATAGAATACCTTCATTATTTAGCACTACTCCGCGATACCTTATACCTACAGCAGTCGGTAATAGAAAAACACGATGGACAGTCCGATTGTATCTTGGAATCAGATAATTTCCGGTCATGACTCAATAATGGTTTTAACAGAAAATAAAAAAATGGACGCTAGCCTGAATTGACGATCGTGTAGCCTGCTGAGTGCGTCATCAGTTTGATGCATTTCCTTTCGCTTCAATGAATCATCCTGTGGTTTACAATTTACATTTAAGTCTTTTTACCAGCTTTTTATATCGAAGTTTAACGCTCAATAAAGAGCTGTTTTTACTCCGTTATTACTAGATTAAGCTCTTAATCTCCTTAAAATTTTAATGGTTGGCAATGTTGGAGATTTTCACGAAATCCTAGAGTTTAATTTGTTTTTCTTTGTATTTTGGCTGACGATTTTATAGTTATTATGGAATATCAGATTATCTTTACTTATCTTTTAATATTGTATCGAGGAAAACATTTGTGACGGTACTTCGGAAATACTGATTCGATTCCGAAAATTCTTACACTAATGGGAAGCTACAGTATTGCCGAGTGATATAGGATATAATTTATGTCAAAACAAGAAATTTCACGCGGACAAAGTCACGGGGAGAAGCTAGGAGTGAATAAATAGGTTTAGTTTGGCATTCCAATGTAATATATGGTTTTAGAAGACCACTATTATTCATGTCATAGGTATTTAATCATGTAAAGTTGTAAACCAATTTGTACAGTAAATCATGTTATTAAGTGCCACTTAGCCACATAACAGCGACTTTGTATTAGGTGTACTCGTTTATTGCAGAAGTTATGACAGATTGTTAAGCAAGACCACCTGGGTTTTGGCTTCACACATTTCAGTCATAATTTGTTGAAAACTAGGAACTTTAGAATCTTTGATTCAAAGGTTTAGACAAGTTCCGTAGTTTTCCATCAGTCCTGGTTTTTTTTTTTAATTCTTAGCTCAAACTTAGTTTTGTGTATGATATTAAAACTACAGCTCCATTTGTAATATGATTCAATCAATTTTCACAACCTACGTCATTAAACAGCGAAAAAAAAAACCTTTTTAAAAATCAACCTAGTGAATCCGAGCGCTAACTGCTGTAGTAGATGCGCGCGAACCATAACCGATGTGAATGAACTAATCGAACGATTGAATGAACGTGATGACCGATCGATGAAACAAAGGAATGACGAGGTGTAATTTTGTTATAAAATTTGATTGCCAGGCGTAATAATAATAAGAGATTTGCACGTCTGTGTGTAATTTACCTAATCTATTGTATGGCCGGTTATAATTTGAGATATTTTATGTGAAGAATAAAGAATATCCAGTTGGTGGTGTGGTAGATTCGTTTGGTTAACTGAAAACAAGCTTTTAGCCATTTTTTTCGTGTATAAAATCTGAAATGAATGCACAATAAAATATTAAAATAACGAAAATAAAAAAACATTCTCACCATTTATTATTGTGTAGTTCGGAGCCCGTACCTTGTTAGTAACCATAAGGGAGTTTCCAATACTATATAGCATCAAATAAACTTTCACCACTTAACCCCACTTCGATCTCGAATCACTAATCTTGTAAACCCTTTTCGAGTCATAAAAACCTCCCTTTTCCGTGAAAACGAAGGAATTAGCATCACCACCCATATGTTTGTTTTTATAGTACGACTTATAACCCCATGTGAACTAATGGGGCGTGACACCACGAAGGTGACCTTTTCGTGTGAACTATAAATGATAACGATACTAAAACGATTTTATTGTTTTATTAGGCTTTTTATTAAAAAGGAATATGTAATTTCGATCTCAATGGGTTGTCATAAGTTTTCCAAGTTATTATCTAATTTTATTTAGTGGGAGAACGGAATTTGTATGAGTTTGTAATAAAATAGGGGTTATATTTTTCGCCAGCAAGTGATGGTCCTTTATTAATTCTAGGTTGCGAAAAAATAAACAGAATTTTCAGGAAGATACTCTAGTAGCCTAGACCAAAAGGCTCCACATAGTAAAAAAAATTGCTCATAGACAAATAGCAACCAAAACTTTTCCACTGTGTCTACACCAACGAACCGCAACGTTATCTACACACTACACACATCCTTTAAAACTAAAACTAGAAACCAGTTTCAAATTTAGAAACAAGAACAAAAAAAAACAAAAATACCAGCTTAATAAACATTTTTGAATAATTTGTGATCCCTAAATCGAATGGTCAGCTTTGAGTGCATTCACCCTGCGCTAGGCTTTGCATGCTCCGTGCGCGGGCGCTGGCATTTCCGGAGAGGGGGGCAGGGGCGGGGCGTTGCGGTGCAGGGGGGGTGGTGATCGTGGGAGAGCCTTTGCTTAGGAATGTTGGCACTACCTGCATGGTATGTACTGTAACGGATACAGCGTGTAGTATTTTAGCTTGGTAGAGGGTAGGGATAGAAAGTTGGCTTATCAGTTATCAGTGGGTTGGGTTGGTTAGAGAGTTGTATGCGATTGATTAAAGGTGATTTGTTAATGTCTTTGTTTATTTGTTATTTAAAATAATAGTTGGATGTTTGATTATGGCATGAGATATGTTAGCCTTAGAGCTTTTATAATTAATGAACTTGAGAAATTTAATTTTTTGTATCTTTTTTTTTCTGCAAAGGAAGTACCTAAGTAAGTAAGAGCACTAGAACATCACCTTTTTTGTGGAACAAAATCAAAATCTATATCTGATCTATATATAGGTACTAATACTAATAATAAAACAGAAAAGTTATTTTTTGTTTGTTTGAATGCGCTAATCTCTGGAACTATCAGTCGGATTTGAAAAAATCTTTATGCATTTGATAGCCTAATTCTAGAAGGCTATTTAACATCACGCTAGGACCCTTAGGAGCCGAGCATAAAGAAAAAAGTCAGAAAGAACGCTAACTGAAAGAACGCTAAGCAGAAACGAAGTAATAACGCAGGCAGGCAATGTGATGCGACGGGGGGGGGTCGGGGAAGCAAGAAAATTTACGCGAACGAAATCGCGGGCAGAAGCTGGTATCTTTATAAAACGTCTATGTAAGGTAAATCATCCAAAGTTAAATTCACTTCGGTGCTTTCTTTCTTCGAAAACTCTCTCTTCTCGATATATTTAGGGAGTCGATAGCCCTTTAAATAAACTTAAACTAAGTCCAGACAGGCAGATATTATCGGAAACTTAGCCTTTCCACTTAAAACATAAAGGATTTAAGTTCTAAATTTTTCTGTCCGCCTACCTGACCTCTGTTAAAATAATACTTACTACGTTTTATTTAAGCTATCTCTATCAGCCACTCTTAAAATTCAAACTCGATTCAATTAAATTACCTATTTTATTTCAATTTCATCTTCACTTATGAAACGTCAGAAGTTAAGTGCAAATAGAAATAAGTAAATACATATTATTTATAGCGTTTTAAAATATCAATCTTATGCCTGACCGTACAAATCACCGTAATCTGGAGTGCAATATCTGGTATTAGTATTCAGGTTGAGTTGACTCGGGCCGAGCTGTCACTGACCCGTTTTAACAAACGATAATTTGCAACAAAACCAATTTTATTTTTACTTAACTTTATACAGATGATATTTTAAGTATAAACTATACTTAGTTCAGTTTACATTTTCTGCTAAAACGTCTCAAAATGGCGTCAGCGTAATCCTATTCCTATTATCTATGCCTCATAAAACCTCAAGTACCTACCTACCATCCTGTTCCTCTCTCAATGGGTGGCCCAAGTATCCGACGATAATATTTGACAGATACAATATCAAAGGAGGCAGCTATTGCGTGAGTGTGACATCACTGATAATAAAGTGTAGTGATGAGATGATAGTGTGGTCGTTTGAGATTGTGAATTTTGACCCGAGATGTAACTTTATCGAGTAGGCCTATATAAAATATGTAAATTCTTAGTGTCGGTAAATGATTGAGATGATGACACTCATATGCTTAGATTTGTTGACCATTTTCTATTTTAAAGAAGTACCTGGTATAGCTTGTCCACTCTGAAGTTACGCGCCCCATTACCGCATTATATAATAATACTAGCTATTGCCCGCGGCTTCGCCCGCGTGGATGTCGGAAAATATCCTACGGGTGCGTACTACCGGGATTAGTTATTAGATACCTAATATCCGAGGACTCATTGATTCGTACCGCTGCACCCGCGTTGTCGGCAACCATAATTATTTTGTCACGCGTAATTTTGAATCTGTGATATCTTTTAAAGTATTCATTTTAATGATATGATGTCAATGCATATTTTAATTTTAATTAAATGCCCAATTTAAATAACATATTTTATTGGATATGGATAAATTAAATACCTGTCAAAATAGCTTCGGAAATAACAATGAAATTTTTATCAAATTCTGAAAGATAAAAATGGTTACCGTAGGTCATCCTTAGACGATAGACATATGCTACCGCGGACTTTATTTTTGAACTTTTTAAGATATACAATTCTGTAAAACATAAATTTGATGTATCTCTTACGGCTTACGCGGCGCACGCCAGTGTAAAGCTCCCAGTCGGCATGATTTTTCCGACATCTTCGACAATAATCGTCATATTTCAGTCAATTTACACATAACCTTAATGTATTATACACAAAAACCTTTCGCATGAATTACTTCGTCCATTGGTGAAACCTGTTTGAAAATCCGTTGCGTAGTTTTAAAGATCTAAGCATACATAGGGACAGACAGCACGAAGCGAGTTTGTTCTATACTATGTATAGATATAGATACAGAAGCCTTAATTTACTGATAACTTAAAGTAATTACAATTAAAATATAAAATAAATTAAGCATAACATAACTATTGCACTGTGCCTTCGACAATCAGCGCGTCCTTTGACGCAAACGCCTCCCCCAGGCTCCTGCGTTTTTCACGGTCTCGTGTGTCTCTAGCCTATAGGGCACCAGCTGTCTCCACTATGTCATCGTCCAGCGTTTGCATTGTCTTCCTCTACTTCTTTTCGATCCATCTCTAATTTAACATTCCGTCACAGCTTTAGACCACTCTTTGTTCCTATCGCGGAGCATGTGTATATCCGCATTACGTGTAAGTTAATACCGGTAGTGGCTACACTGTCCTCCTAGTTTTGAGCTGAATGGTGCTGATCCATGCGTCATGTTCGTGAACGGGCGCCGTCAGTTGGGACAGGTCAACTCTTAGCGGCCATGGCTGATTTTAATTTTTGAATTGTTCTTTTTTTTTTCTTTTTATTACGGACGCTTCTAACGTGCACGTCTTTCTACATTGTTCTCACATGTTTAATTTCAACATGAATGATGTAACCAATATTTTGTAACAATTTATTTAAAAGAGTGTCCGTGGAGTGTCTTGTCCGTTCTTCTCCATAGGTACATACTACGCTTTGGAATGGGCACCTAGCTTCATATTTCTGACAGAACGATTCCTTGACAATTCAAAAGTGCCTGTAAATGGTTTATTTGAAATAAATGATTTGAGTTTGAGTGTAATTTGAAAGCATTGTATAAGCCAATTATTTTTTAAAGAGTAACGTGGAGTTTCTTGCCGGCTCTTCTCCATAGGAAACGACCAATTGGAAGATAGTTTCTGATTCTGATGTTTTGATTTTACGTAAGTAACAACAAAAGAACAATGTCAAAGAAATATCTAGTAAAGTCAAATGGGAAAGAAAATTAATTAAAAAGTTTTTAGAAAAAAAAAGATAAGCCGTGTCTCGTTGTCTAACTTATTTGATTGTTGTGAATTCTCATTTTCATTATAATTTCTTCTTAGAGATAAATTATTAATAGTGTTTTGGCGTGAATTTATTAATAGTGATCTACCTACATCGCCACATATGAGCTACGCATCACACTGACGTCACGCGAGATCCTGCATCGCGAAAGCAGGATTTACCGCGCGATCAGAATATATGTATATAACTTCCCGAAATCAATCGTCGGGCAGTTGCCCACAAGATACACCACCCATCTCTCCGGAGGATCCTACCTTTTACACCCTGTTCCTCATACCTATAAAGTGTAAAGTAAATGTGTACTCATCGTTGAAAAGCCTAATAAATAAATACATTTTGAGTCCTTTGAATGGAAATCACCTCAAGACAGAATTCTAAATACCTTTAGACCATAAAAAAGTAACCTTCCCGTTTTGTTTCAAATTCTTCTTTACTGTAAAAGTTCTATCAGTTGACACTTCTTTATAAAGTTACCCACATCACTTGAAGTTCATGTTGGAGCTAAGTTATTCGATCATATTGAATCGATTAACGTTAAGAGATTATCTTTGTAAGATGGGGATATTTTAGGGATGACTGGGAGTTATTTTAAGATTTGGAGCCTAATTTTGGGATGGTTTACTAGGTACTGTAAGGAATGAAATTGGCGGAGGATGGTAATAAAGAGAGAGTCATGAAACCAAAAGGTCAGAGGGACAATTCCCGTAATTTTTAAGAACGTTCGCAATCTGTTCAAAAATTCAAAAGTCATTTATTCAAACTAGGCTGAGAATCAGCACTTTTCGAACGTCAAAATTACATAAGACAGTCCCCCAAAACGCCCACCCTTCACCACTTCCTAGTGCATTAGCTGGGAAGAAGAAGTGGCGCAACAAACTCCCCAGCAGCACAGCTGTCTGTTCAGTTAGAAGAACAAAAAAAGAGATTCTATATAATAGTATTCAAAATAATTTACATTACGCAACACAAAACATAATTCAAATTATTAGCCATATGTTAGCTCGCACGGGTTGAGAATATTACCAAATTTTGTTGATGTTTGACAGATTAATTGCGACTTGAATGTGAACGTTTTTTAAGTACGAGAATTGGCCTTCAGGTCTCGTAAGTAAAAATCGTTCAAATTCAAGTCACATTGTCTCAGCGACAACTACAACCAATGTCAAAAACTTGTCAAAATGTTTGGTATTTCTGACAGATTGAGACTGAGAGAATACAAACGTTCTCAAAAATAGAGGAATTGGCTACAACACGTTATGGTTTTAAAAATGAGAGTTGATTCTAGGACGGACGGAAGGACGAAGAAGAAGGATGTAGGTATATCAGCTAATTACTTAATTACCTTTGTGTTTATAATTTACCTCACGTTTGTAAGGTATAAGGTAGAGGATAATTATCATATTTCAATAACACATCCATATTTGTTTTTAACTAACAAATCGAAACATATTTTTCCGATCACTGAAAATCCCGAGCGTCATTACTATACTAGATCTATAGTATCGCCATTAAACTGATTTACAACGCATAACCCCCTATTTTTCCGCCACAGTCGGTCAACGGTCGCTGGACAGGCAGATGTTCAGCACCTGCTGCTTCTGAAAGATTTATAGCCACGATTAAGTTTGCTCTTTACAATGATATTTCTGTAATTGGGGGATGATAGTAAAGATATAGTATCGTATGTTTCCAATTCCACTTTTGTACATTTGTCATTTACTTACTGTATAAAAAAAAACATTTAATTTTGCAACTACGTAACTTGGGACGCTCAACCACATTTACCAAAACGTGGAAATTAAACCATTAAGAAAACAAACATTTAAAATTCTCCTCCAAAATACCGCATAGGCACTAAAGCTAAGTAACCTACTTGACTTAAGTTAAGTAACCTACTTGGCTTAAATTAAGTAACCTACTTAGCTTAATATTATGTACTTAGCAAAAATTTAAAAACCCAAACCAAAAATATAAAGCTTGAAAAATGTCTCCCAAAAAAAAAAATCGGCTGTTTTTTGTCTATTGGTTACACGAGTCGTTTTCACTGCTGCCATACCCCGCAGATGCTACCGTCACAGATAATATTATACTACGTACTACTGTACAGGCATTGAAATGTTATTGAACCCCGCTGCAGGCGAATCGTCCATGAAATTGGGGCCTCTCTAGCTTTCCTTCGCACTATAGCCACATTGGCCACCAAATTGGTACAAGGATATTTTGGTGCTCAAATGAAGTTGACAGGGGGGCGCTGTTGGTAAACATTTGTGCAATTGTTTTATAAAATGTCACTTGTAATGTATTCAAAAAACAAGATGGCGGCCTAAGTTCCAATAATGGCCACGCGCCAACAGATTCTTGTACTATTGTAGTAGGTACGCAGTCCTAGCTGAATGGTTGTTGTCGATCGATCGTTTGAGGCCTTTGATATATTTTCTATTCTGAAAGTTTTTAATAACATCTTTCGGAACAATATACAACATGAAAATCAATGTTTTCTGTTCTACCACCAATGAAAGAAAGGGAAATTGTTACATACCACCTGTAGACTATTAAAATAGGTATATCAAAGCAAATGTATTATAACGTACTGTATTAGGTCTACTAAGAAATATTCTCACATAGGTTTTTCCTTGAATAATTTTTTAATTGTTCTGCTTACTAGCAGTTTCAATTAAGACAAAAACAATTGTTTTATTTTAAGCACCCTTTACTCCGTAGCTCTACAATCAGTCCTGACAAAGATAGGCAAAAAATCCAATAAAAAAAAATACATAAAAGTATCCTGGCTTCCCCTTACCATCTTTATCATTCACTTCTATCTTTTCATCTTGGTGCAGGTAAAAACTTGTCACAATCAGCAAACTATTTCACGAAAATCTCGATTTCCGCTAGCCCTAAAACCTTACCCCAACTGAACTATTATTGAATCGTCGAGCTGCGGTTAAATCGCGCATGAAATTGTGCCCGCTGTCGCTTCACCGCAAGATGCCTCGCCTCTGGCTTGACAGGACTCATCGGGTATCGAGGTCCTGTGTACTTGTCCATCATTTTAAGGGATTTTAGATCTGAGGTGAGAATTTAGTGGCGAGGCTAAAATTAAAATTGGCAGTGCAGGAAATGTCCGAAAACTGGCTGGGGCTATAAATATCTGAATGAATTTTCCATGTTGATTTAGTAGATCCCTCTTCATATTATTTGGCAAGCAAAGTATTCAATAAGCCAGAGTCCAACAAACCCTGCAAGGTGTAAGGGCCTTCTGAAGTAAAAATTTGGGCCTTTTACGATTTACCGTTTTGTAATAAGCTTTTCTTGTGGTCTAGCCAAAACCTTTGTTTTTTTTAAATATTCATTAGCAGGCATAATTTTTTGTTCTTACAATTTTACTCGCGAAACTTTCTAGTCTGACGGCAAGAAACGCTTGTTAATTAATATAAATTTAAATAATCTAGTATAAACCAACCTTAAAACTACTAACTACATATTTTAATACCCTGAAGACAAGATTTTACTGTCTTGCATAAACATGCAAGACATAATAAAATCTTGTCTTACTTGCCACGGCTCACAAAATTGTGAGCTTAATTATCAAAAGCCTTATCCTGCTGATTCGAAGAAGTGAGTATCTAAGTTTTTCGGTTAAGATTCACTCGTGTTAGCAAAAAAATCTAACTACTAGGTAAAATGTCGGCGTATAACCGTCTTTGATCTGACAGCCATAATCCTTTGTAACGAAGCTTCACGCCTTCCCCTCAAAGGGGTGGGCTAATAGCTAATTACTTTTAATTATATGAACAAAAGCGCCGATCCGCTTCAACGCTTGGGAGCTAGGCACTGTGAAGAAGTTAGTTACCTATAACGTATGCATGAGCTGTTTTACATACTGCTTTATTAATGGAGTTGTTATTTCTTTAGGGGTCTTTTTATAATACCGTGAAATTGTTAAAAGGTTAATTTTTCTCGTCGGAAAAATCCTTTCTGCCTTGGTACGACACTTAAAAAAGAGTTCCCCGTATGTAACATCGTACAATTTTTAGTGTTGCTGGGAAGATCCCATGTTTTCTTGTATAGAATACGTATCTGTGATAAGTAAGCTTTTCTGGAGCAGTATTTTCGCTAGCAGAGTTCTCAAATTTTCGTCCATTTGGAGCTCCATCTGCAAATACACCTACCCTGTTTTACATTTAGCTTTTAATTGCCTAGGTGTCCTAAAAAAAATTTCAGGGCAAAATATAATTAGTACCTAACTAAGTACGTAATTAGCCACATACCACCTCATTTCGCAAATACGTGAGATCATAAATATTGGTTAACGGGCGTGTAGGAACGGTGCACCGGGGGTGGGCCGGGCATCGAACCCACTCTAATTGTCCCCCACTCGCCACACGACCTGCTAACACGCGAGCCATGCGAACTGATAAACTCCAAGTTTTTACAACTACCGTACTTAAATGTCAATTGGGATATGTAGGGGTTTTATGGAGTAAGGTTCCGTGACAGCTTTCCGAGCGAAAGTTTATTAATATATTTTTAAAATAAAGTAGTCTTTGGGTTCTTTTAAGTCCCTTTAGGCCTTTAGGGGTAAATATATTTTTGGCATTAGTGAATTTCCTTTTAAACTTTTAGCACCTTGGCTGAAAAAATATTAAATTTATCCTAGATTAAAGTTTGAAGAGTTTTTGTTTAATTCAGTTTATCGAGAGCTTTTGCTGGTCATAAGCCTCTGCTAAGTTACGCCTCTACAGCTGGTTTTCCACCTTCCAAAACGCTATCAAAAACCGACCCCATACTATACCATACCATACCATAATTTATCATTATTCACAGTCTGAATTCACCATATGCTAGGAGGAACATGGCAAACATTTTTCGCCATGTCACCGAAATTAAACTTTCCAGCCGGGAAGTAGCTACTAACAAGTCCAAATGACAAATGGCTAAATATATTGCTTTCATCTTAACCACATACATAATATATACAATACCTACCCTGCGTTACTACAACACATTTATCACATACCATGTTGGTACAATTTGACACGATACGTTCCCCTCTCTTCCCTAAGGAGTAGGGAGGGGGGGGGGGGTTCCTTCCCCCACAAATTACTCCTCCGTTGTGGTTGGAAGCGGAGATGACGGTGCATTCACGATGGCGAGCTTTTAAAGAATAACAATGAGAGAAAGTTATTACATTTTTTTTGCAGTGGGTTTTTGTCTGAGGTTTTTTGTTCAGGATTTTGTGGGATCCCTCCCACAAGACTAGAATTTTCTGATTAATTTTAATCTAACTTTTATTAAAAAGGTCATGGTGATACTGATAAGGGTGACTGATGAAATGACAGTAAGAAGTGTTCGTTTCCAGTACGCTTAGCATGACCATCGTAGAAGGTTTTGTCGACGGAAGAACGAAGACGTTACTTTAAAGGGTGGATAACCTATAAGCCAATCTTTGACAAATATTGCAAGATCGTATCATTGACTATGATTATTCATTTAAATGAATTTGTGTTTAAAACAGTTTCAGATGTTGATATATACTTTTAATTACTTACATCCCTCGTCAACATTTACCCGTGTTACGCTAAATATGACTTTAATGAATTTTTGAGCACTGTTTACAACACGACACATAATCGGTTAAAAGGTTTAAATTTGATAAAGCGTGAGACGAGTTTATTGTTTTCGAAAGTTCCTGCATAACATCGTCATCCTTGCCTGTGTCCCGATTAATTTGTGGTCGGGTAGCATGTCTTTTTCTCTCACATAGTTCTCCAGCCGTCATCTCTGAATTTATCCCCTTCACAGCACCACATTTTTTTTTTTTTTTTGGAGGTGGGGAATTATCAAATAACTTCTCCCGCTCTGGGCGGAGCAGGAGGGTGTGTCAGACTTTTACCGACTAAAACCCACCCGTGTTCCTTCCGTTGCCTGTGTGCCGGGCCCGCGATATCCCTTTCGGACAAACCCGCAACCCCGGCAGGCATTGGTCCTTACGGACCCCGTCAGTTGGTGCTGACATCTCTTTGAGGCGCGCGTGGAACATAACGCGCCGTCGACTCGGGCCTGGCCCTTATCGGACGGCGAGCTACCCATTGCTCACCGTCCGCAGGCCCGCGCCTACGGTGGCCGGAAGTCGGCTCGCGACTCCCGACGCCCCTCCTGCGGCGACTAGGGGCGCTAGGGCGCGCATCTTGCCTCTCCCTCGCACGCTCCGCCTCCTCCTTCGCGAGCATTACTGCGTCGCAGAAGGAAGTGACGGCCTCCCATGCACTCGCGCTCCAGACAATGGCCTGAACCAGGGCCGGACGCGAGAGATCGCCGCCGCCGATCGTCTCCATGAGGACACTGCGGTGCTCCGCCCAAGCCGGGCAGACCTCCACCGTATGCTCTACCGTGTCCTCCGGGCGATCCTCACAGCACCTCTAATACAATCAATCAATCGTTTCTTTGGTCTTCCTTTATTCTTATAGACACACCTTCTGCTCACAAATAGCACGGACTATCTTTGAATGTACCTATAAATGGTTATCTCTTATCGTTACCGAGAAAGAGTCTTTAGTCAAAACAAATAGACAGTTTGCTTACTGTTGGACTTTCCACGGGACTTCCATTTTTTTCGCCTTTTTTATCGATAATTTATAATCCGTGGTGATACTTGGCTGTGTAAACTCCACGGAAACGAACCTAATTACATTACTTTTCTGAAATTCACCCCACACATTATAAAATCTCGTACACAAATCTCTACTGCATAGATAAATAAGCCCGATCAGTTAAAAGCACTGCAATCGCAGCTGGCACGCGCTTACTACACAGTTACACACCTCTAGTTAAACCTGAACGATTTAGTTTCTGACTCAACGATTTATTGCCATCCAGTGTTTTATTTACAAGGTGCAGCCTGCACTATTAATTTGTTAAACTGACAGGGTTTACATTTTATAAAGCGACATTTTCGGCTTGTCTACTGGGTGTGTGTATGTTTGGTTGATGCACTTTTGTGTTTTGTTTTTTAACAGTTCTCACTTCGGTACGTTAATTATTGTCAGTTTTTGTATTATTTACTTGTTCCTGTTTTGTTAGTGATTGCTGTATAACTATTCTACATAGCTACACATCTACATCCTAACTATCCTAACTAATGTTATATGTAAATGCGAAAGTTAGTTTGTTTATTTGTTACTATTTCACGCTAAAACGGCTGAACTGATTTGGAAGAAATTTAGCACATGGAAAGACCATGACTTGGGTTAGGACTTAGGATGCTTTTTATCCCGATATTTCCACTTGATCGATCATGGGATCGAGACTTATTATTAGTTACTTTATTACTTATTTGTTACGCTTCGCGCTAAAACGGCTGAACGAATTTGGATGAAATTTGGCACATTGGTAGACATTGGTTAGGACACATGACTTTTGATACCGCTATTCCTACCGTATCGAGATTGGTGAAATCGCGGAACGCATCTAGTTATTAAATAAGTTGCTTTTCGTGTCTATGTGATCGCTGAGATTCTAATTCTTCTAAATTTTATGATGAAGGCTTATAAGAGTATAATGCGTTACTAGGTATTTAACTTATGCTTAGCACAGAAATTGATGGTTTGATGTTTCGACATGTCGCCTTTGCACCTGTGCAAATCAGGGGCTAGTGTATATTATAGAAAACTCCATTAGTTTATTACTATCTCTCTGTTTGTTTTCATGGTTAGATATCTAAGCTACGCAATGTGTTTCTGTGAAGAAGTAACTTGAACTAAAGTCTAGAGATAGATGCGATTTTGGATCTGGAAATAAAACACTGGCTGATATTTTTTAGAAAAGACAACGAATAATTTAAAAATGTTCCTTCAAAGGCGAAACCTTATGTAGGTACACTAATATTTATACAAAATCCGCCTTCTCTACCCATTCATTGTTGAGTTACACCGTTGAATAACCCTTATAAACGATTTATTTAACAATAAACACGGTCCGTTAAAGGACTCATGAAATATTCAGGGAGGAAACACTGCAAAATGGAGGAGGGAGGGAGGCACTTCCGGCCTCACGAAACTGTGTTACCAGCAACCCGATTTTTTTAAAACTTTTTTGTGTCGATGCAATTTTTTTGGTTATGGCAGGTTTATTTTTGAAGTGAGTTGATTCGATTTTATGAAAATGCTGTTCGTAATTGGGTTTGAGAGGAATCTAGTTGTTTTGAAACTGTGATATTACTTTATTGTTGATGAATTTAACACAGTTCTTCTAATTTAATCAGTTTATATGGTGTGAAGTATAAGAGTAATTATTATACAATGTGTTTCTTTTGATATCCTATAACTCTAAGGTTATAATGCCGTCAGTAAAAATAATACAAAAAATCCTAGAACAAGTGTTAAAAAATATATAGTTTCTAAGATAATATCAATCATAATTAACATAAGTTTCATTGATAAGTACGAGTAAATCATTTTCATCATTTTCATTCAAACCAATCATTCATATTTAAAACTAAGAAAATGCGACGTTGTCATATTTCACGAAAGAGAGTTTTACATAAATAATCGTGACTTTGTCGTATGAAAAAAATTTACGAAAAAAAATCATTGAAAAATTGTTCTTAAGCCACTTGATTTTTGACATGGTGTCATTTACCCTAGAGTTATGGGATATCAAAAGAAACACGTTGTATACAGGGTGCCAGGGACATCGACGCGAAAACTGATACCATTGATTCAGTACATGATTCTGAACGGACGAAAAATTTTAACGCAGGCTGCGTTGAAATTTTAAACTGGAGTTCCATAGAAAAGTGCAATAAATACGCGGTTAAAATGTATGGAACAACAGTTTTTTTTTTATATGTAGACTGGTACCAAAAAAAAACTGTATACGCGGTTCAAGCCAGGTCAGAAGTTCAAACAAACTATTCAAACAACCATTAGACTATTTCGCAAAGTTCTCTCCCATATTAAAGTTATTCACATTCACGGTTTCTTTCAACCCTTAAAGTATTATTTCACCCTTCTGTAACCTTGTATATCCCCATTATTTTTAACCATTGTTTGTGAAAATGCCTTATCCTGAACAAGAACCAACAGAAAGACATACCAAAGAAATTCTTAAAAAAGAACATGTATTATAAATATCACCCCATAAAACATTATTATTTTGTATTTTACGCTTCATTAACCTTCTATATTCCCATTATTTTTAGGGTCTGTCATATGACTGCCTCAAGAAGTTTTGTCAAAAACATTACCCTCCTTCTGGGATAATCGGGTAAAAAACGAAAGATCAACACAAGTCTCCTCAAGTTAAAACCAACAAAACCCATAAGTTCCAAGGACCATTATAAAAGTTTAGGCTCTTACTTCAACTGACCCTTAACTTACCTCAACCAACAGCGGAAGGCTGTCTCACCCGAGGGCCGTTGGAACTCGTAAATGCAAATCACTCGAGTTAAACGTAACCTTTTGCTAAATGTCCGTAAAAGACGTAGGTACAAAAGTACCACTGTATGTACCTACGCAGCATCTTCCTGCCTGGTCCTTGTGGGCATAACACGTTTTCTTCTTCCACTCTCCCCTGTCAACCGTCACGTTATCATTCACTCCCTTTTTATCCGACTTCCAAAAAGGAGGAGGTTCTATTTCCGTAGCGTACGTGTCTTTTTTTTTATGTATGTCTAGTCTACCGATTTCTCCGTCAATTGTGGACCGAGTTCGAAAATTCTATTTTTATATGAAAGGGTATGCTCTCAATTTGGTCCCATATAAATTTTATCAACATTTATTATGTGAATGATAATAATGATAACTTCCTGTCACTGTTATTTGCATAGCAGGTAGTGGTATTCGAATTTGTGTGGGATAGGTACCACATCTAAAAAGTGAAAAATAAAATCTTTTTACAAAAAAAAAAACCACCGACTTTAAAACAAATACAAAAGTGAAAAATAAATTTAATTTCGGAAGTCGGTGTCTTTGGTTTTGAATTTTCGTTTTTGCCACCGGTTTGAGTCGGTTGTTTTTTTTTGTAAAAAGTTTTTCGTTCATATCATTCCTCTCACAATCCATCCATCATTTCTTTGGCCTTCCTGTCTATCCATTACTGTATAGTATGGACAATAATAAAACGCAATACTGAAGACGAGCCCAACAAGATGTCGAAACTCGAAATAACGCAATCTGCAAACTATGTAGAGACAAAGTTGAACTCTGAAGTCTTATTTGATTCTAATAATTTACACTGAGATGGTAACCAAATCGGCTCAAGTAATTACGTAGGTACTTAATTATTAAGTTAACCTAATTGCATACATACATAAATGTATATGTATTTTTGTTACAATATGACTGGTGTATCCACTCGATAAAAGTTCTTTAAATAAATATAGCGGTGGGACTTTTCTATGTGAGGAGCTCGTGGCTAAGTAAGAATAGCCGCACGGTTCGATCCATCAGGTTAAGCTAGGTTTGCTGGGGTTGTTCCGTGGATGGGTGATCATCTTAACATACCGAGACTCCTCCGTGGCTCGGAAAGCATGTTAAGCCGTTGGTCCCGGCTGTCATTCGTGGATCTTTGACAGTCGTTCCTGGTCGTCAGAAGCCCGAAGGTCTGACAACCAGTCTTACCAAGGGGTACCTATGGGTATTACCTAGTTACTGGGTTGTGGAGGTTAGATATGCAGTCGCTCCATGTTAAATACGGTATTCAGCTGCATCCGGTTAGACTGGAAGCCAACCCCAACATAGTTGGGAAAAGGCTCGGCAGATTGATTGGTAGGACTTTTCCATAAAAAATTTCAACAAAAAAACAAAAAAAATTATTGAAATATGAGTAATACATAAGGTGATACTCAAAAACCCAGTAACCCTCTCTCAAAAACCTAAACTAATGCTGTTTGCCTACATAATAGATTTTTAGTCCCGGCTACAAAAAACAGCAGTTATTAGCTTACACTTGATAAAATTGAGCATCAAATGTTAGTCATTTGCTGTATAAATGGTAATTCCGTATTTATTATGTTCTGGTGGCCTGTATTTCATTTGATTCTTGTTTTGGGCTGGGGCGTGGTTTTAGTGACAACAGGGTCTTTGCTGAAATAATTTATTAGCTTTAATAAAGGCGTTTGTTTGAGGATGAAAGGACCTTAACATATCCAAAGAATGGTCAACAATGGGGTACTATATGCCCCTGGCCATCAAACTACTTACTGTTTACTACTAAGTATTACATATTTTATCTTTTGTATTATATGTATTACCTACCTATTTCTTGAACAGATCGCCACTTTAATTGCGTTACCCATTTTCAATCACAATCTGAATGATCTTGAAGGATGTTGCTAATCCATTGCTTCATATGTTGGAAAGATTTGGCTGCTCAACAACGTAAATACCGCAATGAATGTTGTGAACTGTCAAAAGTAAAGTCATTGCTACTGTAAGTGTGTTACGCACTTACCCTGCTGGTCTTTGTTCCTTAGACCAGTTCTTAAAAAATGTGAGTCCCATATATCCTTCTTAACCTTTAGTTCGTAATAACAACATCTCCGAATCGACCTGACCTTCGCATCAAATACCGACAAACTCTTCCCAAAACAAATTATAAGTACATCCTACCCCCTTCGACTCGTCCCCTGCTATCCACCCCCGCCCTACATTCACCCCATTTGCATACCATCCCCGGCAATACCAGCAACACAAATTATCCTTGATATATGATAGCGGCATTTTTTCCGCCCTACTTACTCCATGATATAGGCCAGGAGCTCGGCAACTACTAAAAAACACAAGTGAATTATTACGACTAGTCACTTCCACCTAGCTGGAGGTTAAAAGGTGAGATAGGTCAGGTTTTGAAGCTGAAACTCGCTGTCGAAACATTGCTCTAAACGTATTATTTTGTTTCCTAGTATGAAAATTAGATTTGAAACATGTTTTTGTCGTCGCAGCAGACCGAATGGTGCCCGTTATTTTGAATTGTATATCTTGTTTCATCATTATTGTTAAAGCTGCGACGTAATAGCATTTTAAGTAAAGTTCATTGGTAATTAAAGTTTTAACCTGCCGGTTACGATGCAAAGCATCCGCAAAAGTAAAAAGTCAAAGTAGTTTTAGACGAAAAATCCAAATGGCAACACGATAAATAGTTATTGAAATGCCTGTAGTTTATTGCTCCAAAGCAATTAAATCGAAATGAATATTCCAAAATGGCAGCCGATGAAATCTATATACGGTATCGCAAGTATAATCGGAACTCATTAAGTCACTTTACATTGTAGCCGCTGATGAAAATAGGCGAAGATTATTATAATTCAGGTCTCGTTCACCACTATTGTTCATTCCGGAAGTCTACAACAGTTCCTCTTTTTAAAGAAAATGTTCGTACGTTTGTATTCCGGGCCACCGCCGGGGGTAGATCTAGTTCTCAGAACGACAATGCATTTCCGTTGTTATTTTAAAGTCTTATTTGGCATGTATGCTTCTATATGGACTATTTACGACTGGTGTGTCAGTGGCAAAGCGTATTATATATGTATGTCCTGTTATAGCCTAGACAGAGAAAGTGTAATCCGAGAATAATATCGCTTTCTAGCCTGATCAAGTTTTATACCTTTTGTGTCTGACTGTTATCAAACGTTTTAAAAGCGCTTAATGGACGCTGCTTAAATAAATTTAAAAAAATCATAACCAGACGCGGATGCCAAACTAGTCAGAAATCGATTAATTATGCTATTTGATACAGACGAATCATACACATGCGTAGCTATAAAAAATAAAAATTTTGAAAGGACTGAGATTATGTATGAGATACGTATCTAGAATCTGATTGAATTCATCAGTGTCAGACAGCCTTGTGTGAGGACGTTCACGCCACCTAATACATGCGTCTGCGCAGACCGCGACAGTTGTTTTCGCGATCATCGTGTGCCGTTACACAACCTGTGTTTGTCCGTCTGCGTTCGTAAAAACCGATGGTTCACGATCGCTCGGCCCGGAATGTTATTAATTGAAGTTTCGACGCTAGTTTTGGTTTTCAAAGTACATACTGCGTAATTTTTGTTTGTGTGTTTTGAGAGTTTTTACTGGATGATAAAATGTTTATTGCTTTTAACTTAGTATTTTAATTCGGAAACAGCCATTTGTTTTGGATGTTTGAAAATTGCAAACATGTTTTTATTATTCTAGAAATTATTTAAATATTCTAACACGATATCATATTATTGTATTTTGACTAGGATGAATAATAATCCTAATGATGTCAAGAATTTATAACTTGATCAGAATCTGAGATGAATGTAAAGAAATTGTTTGTTAAATCCGAGGCCTTATTTGTGAATCATTAATTAAGGGACCGACTATATTTTATAATCAAATTTTGAATATTTTACGTGAATCGAACCGTCTTTGATTAATTAACGAAGGCGACCATTTGGTTTTTTATTGTTTTTTACGTTCCTGCCTACATATTTCTAGGAAATTATAAAATTAATTATGAAAAATGTCCATTGATTGACTATTAACCAGCCTTATTTTATGCTAATATTCCCATAAGGCCATGACTAACTCGACCACACCTTGGCTTAAATGAAACATAACGTAAATTATTGACAGCTTGTCTCCTAGACTATTAGCCTATAAAATGCCGCGCAAAACTTCTTGCAGAGATGTGCTGAGAAATTCTCAGAAAAATATTTACACACAGGGGCAACGGAAATTATTTATTAATGCCAAGAATCTTGTTTAAGTCATGACAAACAACTAAAACAAAGGAGGGATAACTCCTGTGTTTATGAGTAGTACCTGGTCGACCGAGCACTGCTCGGGTGAAAATAGAGAATGCTGATAGTTCATACTAATTCCATGCTGCCATGATAGTAGGTACTTACTAATTCCATGCTGCCATGATAGTAGGTACTTACTAATTCCATGCTGCCATGATAGTAGGTACTTACTAATTCCATGCTGCCATGATAGTAGGTACTTACTTATTCCATGTTGCCATGATAGTAGGTACTTACTAATTCCATGCTGCCATGATAGTAGGTACTTACTAATTCCATGCTGCCATGATAGTAGGTACTTACTAATTCCATGCTGCCATAATAGTAGGTACTTACTTATTCCATGTTGCCATGATAGTTGGTACTTACTATTTCCATGCTGCCATGATAGTAGGTACTTACTAATTCCATGCTGCCATGATAGTAGGTACTTACTAATTCCATGCTGCCATGATAGTAGGTACTTACTTATTCCATGTTGCCATGATAGTTGGTAATTACTATTTCCATGCTGCCATGATAGTAGGTACTTACTAATTCCATGCTGCCATGATAGTAGGTACTTACTAATTCCATGCTGCCATGATAGTAGGTACTTATTAATTCCATGCTGCCATGATAGTAGGTACTTACTTATTCCATGCTGCCATGTCATTATTCTAAGGTAGCCATCTTGTTCTAAACTTTAGGCGACCGAGCTCTGCTCGGCTGAAAATATGGAGAAAACGAATTTTCCCAGATATGAGACCGAGCTAGATCGATTTTTCACCCCTGGAAACCCCTATATTTGCAACTATCATCGAAATCGTTAGAGCCGTTTTCGAGAACGTGATCAGAAATATAAATATATTAAACAAATATTGTTCATTTAATCAGGAAGATGGTTAATCATTCCCATATGACAGCTGAGATTAACAAAGTCTGTTTAGGTTAGGGTAGGTTCAATTTAAAGCCCGATTTCGATGAACGTTACAGAAATAGCTTGGTACTTCGTGTTGGACAAAACGTACGGTAGGCTGCACGGCAACAGTGGTACCAAAACCAGCACCCCAATTGCAAAACACACTTTCAATTCACAATCTGTATATTGCATCCATTGCTTCATATAAAATATGTTCGAGAACATTTTGTCTGCTCAGCAACGTGACTAACGCAATGAATGTTGTTGAACTGTCAAAATAAAACGGATTGTGATTGATCGTGTGTAACGCAATTAGGGTGCACAGTATGAGGTGGCCTCTTATTGAAAGAAATAATGAAAATACATCTAGCGTCCTGTATTATTAGGATAGACAAATGAAAATGGTATCAAAAAATGCGTTATTGAAAGGTCTACAATACTGCAAAAATATTGTTATATGTCTTTATTTTCTTTTTTAATAAAATAAAACGTCAATTTTTTACCGTTTGTTTTGGGACGTTTTCGAAAATATTAAAATGATGCTGAAGAATTTAAAGGGCTTCAAAATGATACCATTCTGGTTTCGATAGGATTCTAATTAAGAGTAGATGTACCCCTTTCGGAGTCACCTTTTTGGTGGTTTCACATAATATTTCGTTCAGAATCTCGCCATTTGTTATAGTATGACTTTTTATGTGCTTTAATGTAATAAAGTCATTTCCAATGCGCCGGAAAGTCATGGGACCATGAGTTCTGTGGATGTGTTTTAAGTATTTATAGCAAAAAGATAAATTAAACTTATCCAGCACCACGGCTAGCGAGCAACGTCCATTAAACCCGCCCATTCCTCCTAAATCAAGATGCCAGGCAAGCACACAATGGCCCATGACTTATAACTTTTCAACCATAACTCCACTACGTATAATAAACATCATCTTCCTCATGTACCTTATCCATAATTCATGGACTCATGACGTCACAGCTCGGGGGTGGACTGACGTCAGGGCATCCTGTAATGCCTTCCTATGTGATGAAATATGTATGCTTGGATTGTGCGCAGAATTTGCGATGGAGGTAGGATGTCGGCGTATGTTATTATGAGTTATGTTGTATTAATTATTATTTACTTGGGTTTTGAAGATTGGAGATTGGGAGAAAGCTTTTTTTAATGTTTATTGAGAAAGATTTTTGAATGATCACGTTCTAAAAATGTCTGATGCTAGTTTATATTCGTATCGTATCTAAGAGGTGTAGAATTTGAAGTATTTTTCAGAAAGAATGTAGAAATTTGATTGTTTCCAATTTAAAATTGAAATATAAACTGTGTGTGGATCTCTAGGCTCTATTCGAATACTAAAAACGTGCTACCCAAGGTGCTTACCCACTTAGGTAATCCTACTCCAATTAAGCTCACCTATAAAAAACACACCTAACTCCTCTACTAAAAACCTCCACAACTCCAAAATAAACTTTTTGCTTGCGCAAGAGCAACAAACAGCAAAAAATGTCGCACTCCCATCAAGATCAATGCACTGCGCGCGCGCACTTACGTCATCGAGTGCAGCCAGCTTGTTAAACGATGCAACTTGTTTAGATCCATTTAGTTTATTTGTGAGCATATTGAATAACTGACGATTAAAGATTTGATTGGCTCAGTTGTTGAGTATCTACTTAGCTTTCTGCGTAGTTCTTGGATGGGTGGGGCACAATTTTATTGTTGTCTACACCTAGTAGTACAGCTCGTTGTGAAACTGATCTTCCGAGAAAGGACCATCATCATGTCTGTTATTAATTAGTGGAAGGGAAGCAAAAGCATTTTATTCAATAGATCCTTTGCTCTCATCATAATTCACTTTTGTTGACAAGCCTGTTCTTTCGGTTTGAAAGGTACCTAAGGGTGCCGGAAAATGGGGAACGGTCCCCTGCCTGCGACCCTTAAGATTACATGGGGTCATAGTCATAGATGCAATCTGGATACTTAGAAAAGAAAAACGTTCAAAATCTAGTCGCAAGCTTACCTCAGCGGCAATCAATGTCAAAAATGAAGGGAAATTAGAGGTACGTTCCTCAAAATAAGGGAATTTCCCCTCAAATAGGTCAATCAGCCAATTCAGAGTTCTCTCCCCAGTAAAAAACAAATACTACTACACGAGTCCACTTTAAATACTACTGTGAGTAACGATCAAAACGATGAAAATAAACTTCGGCTACATAGTTACGTCAAATTAAAGCTGAGCAAAAAGTTGACCACTCCTGCGCACATTGATCAAGATCATTGCATCGCGCGATTAAGTCATTCTGTGTGTTAGTTCTGCGATGCAAGTTATTTTATTTTAGTGTGGAAGTTTGCTTTGCATATTAAATAATATGAATCGAGGAGTATTTTTATCATTTGTTGATAGTACAACAATTATTAAATTAAAAAATTAAAATTCATTTATTTTCAGGTAAATAACACCCATAGCCAAACATAAATTAATAAAATACAATAAAATCAAACATCAAATAAAATTAAATTAAATTACGTTAAATCGAGAGCAAAATATAAATCAAATAAAATTAAATTAAATCCAAATAAAATTAAATTTAAATTAAAAATAAATAAATAATCAACAACAATAAAATTAATACCCTCTCTCCGACATTGGTACAGCAACATGTCTGCTGGAACAATGCCGAACGAAGGGGCAGTCCAGCCTTCCCGCAATCATCGCCAGTACGATGTTGGGGCTAACCCGTACCCTGCGCACAAAGGACGCGGCGCGCTTGCGCATAGTCGCATGAAAGCAATCGGTGCGCGCCTCTGCGAACATACCCGAGGCGCTGCAGTATCGGGGTAGCCCCATCACCGCCCTGAACGCGTTATTGTACTGGACGCGGATGGCGCTGTAACTTCTATTAGAGTAGTGAGCCCACAGACTGCATGAGTACAGCGATGTACAGTACGCTCTAAAGAGCGTAGCCTTAACCTCATAAGAGCACCGCGCAAATCTGCGGGCGATCATGTTAGCTCTAACAGATAACGCCCTCCGCTCCCGTTCCATGTCTGCGTGATCTCTAAGGTCGACAGTCAAAACATGCCCCAAGTATGTAAACTGGCTAACCCTTTTCAAAGAAACCCCATTGAGTCTGACCGGAGGTATGGTTCCCGGACATTTTGCACTGGCGGTCTCAAAGATCATACACTGGCTCTTCTTTACATTATACAACAAACCGTGACCACAAGCATATTCCTCGCATATATTTACCAGCTTTCTCAAGCCGCAGACCGAAGCGCTCATCAGCACCATGTCGTCAGCATAACTTAAATTATTGACACATGTACCGTCAATGTGACAGCCGACATGCTGACTGCTGAGCGCCACGATCAGCCCGTTAACATACAAATTAAACAGGGTAGGAGATGTTAAGCCACCCTGCCTGACTCCGCACTCGAGCTGATACGCATCCGACATTGCCCCCGCCCATCTAACACTATTAGACTGGTGCGCATACCAGTACTGGAACATGCTGATGAGTTCCGGTGGCAAATCTATGCTCCTCAGCTTGTTCCACAACAGATCATACGCTACAAGGTCGAAAGCCTTTGACAGATCAAGGAAGCACGCATACACGGGTGTTTTACGGTCTGTGTAGTATTTGACGGTATGCTTAAGACACAGTATAGCACTTTCAGTGGACAGCCGGGGACGAAACCCGAACTGATTATCGTGCAGTGTTACCGATCGATTTAACTGTGCGTTAAGCAAACCGTCAAACACTTTAGCAGTTACAGTGGCAAGAGAAATAGGCCTGTAGTTACTCTTATCAGTAAGGTCACCAGTTTTATTCTTCACTACAGGCACTACCACCGTTTTCATAAAGTCCGCTGGCAAGTAGGAATGACTCACGCACAGCGAGTAAAACATAGCCAATACCCTAGTAATGTGTGGTCCCGCGTGTTGTAGGTGCTCAATGCTGAGCCCATCATGACCAGGGGACTTACCTCTCGAGATAAGCCTTATAGCTTTAGCTACGTCCCTAGCCAGGAAGGCAGCCCCCGCATCCCGACTGTTTACGCCAGCATTGAGCACCCCCGTCGCTGTACCCAACGGAGACTTCACCAAGAATTGGTTCTTAAAAAGATTCGCAATCTCCTTCGGGTCATTAATACCATCGATGCTCACAGGAATGCCGGGGCGTAAATTTTCTTTTTTGGTGCCCTTCCAGAAACCGCGGAAATCCCCCTTGTAATATTTCACAGCTAGAGCGTCCATTCTTATTTGGTCCTGATGATTTTGGCACCATTTTAATCGAGACTTGAACACTCTTCTGCTATCGCACATTTCTTTATATAAAATTCCTGACTTAGGCCTACCACACAATACCCAATCGAGAAACTTAGATTTGGCCACCCTGTGAGCCTCGCTGACATGTTTGTTCCACCCGGCTATGCGCGGGCCACCCCCGCCCTTCCCCGTGCTTCCCCGACTCGCCACTGCCGCATCACGGAGGGCAGTCACAATGTCGGAGTAAAGCGTATCTAGAACAAGCCTGTGGCCACGGTCACTACAAAAACAATCAGCACAGCTAACACACTCGGGAGGGAAATCAATTATTTTAAGTCGCCTATGACACTCTTTGGCAAACATAGAAACTTGTTCCTCACTTTTTATACCCCACACTACATCTTTATTTACATTAGTAACTTGAGATGTGACCTTAGGGGACAGTAATTTTAAATTACACAAAAACACAAGTGGAAAATGATCAGACCAAAGAGTGTCATAGTTAACATCTACGTTAATAACAGCCTGCTTTGCCGAGTGAGTTGTTAAACAGTGGTCCAGCCAGCTGCTAGTCCCGTGCACATCACTTATAAAAGTAAAAGTACCCGAGTCCAACCCTAACATATCTATGTCTATACATGACCATTGTTGGTCACTACAAATAAGCATAAGTTCATTGAAAAACAACTCACCCGGATCCGCATTAAAGTCGCCTAAAATAAAAACAGATTCAATTCCATATTCGTCAATAATGGCACTTATCTCACTCAAACAATCGGTAAAATCTTGTAAATTATCGACAGAGTTAGTTGGTAAGTAAACACTCATTACGATCACTTGTCTATCACTCGTTGTAATTTTAATGGCACAAATACGGGCGTTATCGCACTGTAACACTGACACCTGTTTAAACGCACTATATCTCCATAGCAACGCGACGCCGCCATAGGGACGCCCGCGCAGTATCCCCGCGGATGTATCAACCGCAGACGTCGCAGTGTATCCGAAACCGCTGTCGATCGTGCTGATAAAGGGTATGTCGTGCGGCATCAACCAAGTTTCCTGGAGACAAACTACGTCACACGTATGGCACAGGTCTCTGACGTCACCGATGGAGCGTTTTACATTCTTGCAGTTGAAAGTAGCAAATCGATAAGGGCCACTATCCATTATTTGGTTTATTTGGACCGTCAGCGTCGGTAAGATGTGCACCGTTTGTTGTCCTGTGTTTGAAGTTTACAAACCGCCGAAATAAGACACCTGCGGGCCATAAAGTTTCGTCCATGTACCTTGATAGATTGGCCTCTGATATGAAAAACTTGTATGCTTTGTGTCCCCTTTCAAATTTCATATTTATTTTCTCTAAACACACATTTTCCCGTGTCTTGTTGTAAATATGTTTTATTATGTCACTTTCTATAGTCGACATATGTACATTTGTAATAAACATTGGAATTTTTCTATCTGCTCCACGAAATGTGCACTCCAAATCTCTGGCTACACCTGACTTGCCTACGAAACGATATTTCGCTGCTTTTTTACGATGCACTACTCTCTGCCATCCTTCGTTATTATTATAGTTTGCTTTGGTCGTAGTTTCGCATACATACACCGGATGCTGTAATCGATGCTGTCCCGTCGTAAATCTATGTCCGTCCTTAACAGCGACATCGACAGTCAGCTGATCCGCTATCTGCAAAGGCATACTAGGTGCGACTGACGTCACCGCATCTCTCGGCACAGAACCGGTCCGCGGGCTCGCCTTTTGACTCACTGACAGGCATTCCCCCTCCGCGCCGTAGTCAGCG
Organism: Agrochola macilenta; assembly: GCA_916701695.1. Taxonomy (NCBI): domain Eukaryota; kingdom Metazoa; phylum Arthropoda; class Insecta; order Lepidoptera; family Noctuidae; genus Agrochola; species Agrochola macilenta. Next base: position 21,320,773 of record OU753563.1, on the reverse strand, counting down.
CCCGCGCTCGCCTTATGACGCGGCAGCGACCGACGATCGCCTCCCGCGCTCGCCAACCCGCATTTTACCAACCGTTGCCGTTCACTTGATTCATGATCGGTTTGTTTCTCCTTAACTACCCTCATTTCTCTATATTGCGACAAAGGTGACTGAATATTCGAAGATTCAATATTCTTGTTGTTCACATCTAACTCGTCACTCAGATTTTGACAATCATGTGAAAGTCCTATAGGACCACTGTCCAGCCAGGCACCTCGTTTCAAGTTTACTTTGAACGCCGACGCCGGCGGCAGGGAGTCGTTTTTTACGCGAAGAACGTCCGTTTTTAATTTGTTAACACTTTCTAGTGTAGCATATGTCGACTTTATACCTTCAATTTCGGCTTTCAATACTTGCATGTCCTTTAACAGTTTGGAACAATCCAAGTGATCTATCAGGATTGGCGGTAATCTATCCAGTTGTCTTGCCACAAAAATTGGAATAATGTCGGGCTCTGTCGATTTAAATAGATTTATGATATCTGTTACATCGCGCTCCTCCTTCCCTTTGTTTTTTCGCAATATTTTCCTTATGTCCGTTGGGATGGATTCAAACAGGAGTGACTTCGAGTTCTTGATTTCGTCACTTGTGAATGTAGCCTTGCAGATACGCACTAGTGATTCTTCGTCTATGATTGACACTTTATTTTGAATGTACGACAACATCTCATCAATGATTATATTACACACATTGCACTTTGCAACGTTCGTCATTTTATTACAACACACGAATCCACGCTCCGTATATAAAAATAGGCCCGACGCTGTAGGGCGCGCGCGCGCGACTGATTGATGATTATGATAAGTGAATGCGAACGTGATTGTATTGTTCATAAATTCGCGTAATTCATTTTACATTTTCAATTCCTTAACTGCAAAAGTTTTCTGCTTTACTTGGTCTTCAAAAGCTGTCAGTCATATTTTACATTAATTTCAAGGTTCAAAAAAATACCTTTCCTTGGTTATGAATGAAGGAGAGCTGCAGTGGTGGCCCAGTGGTATCGGCCACGACTAACCGAATCGTGAGTTCGACTCCAGACAGGCACTTTACTTTGAGTAGTCAATTTCATCAACAACTGCTCTCAAAACGGTGAAGGAAAACATCGAGATGAAACCGGTATGTCCTAGAACCAAAAATTCGAAGACATGTGACGTCTACCAACCCGCACTGGGCCCGCGTGGTGGATTACGGCTCACTCCTTCTCACAGAGAGGAGGCCTCTGCCCCGGCAGTGGGAACGTTATTCACATTATGAATGATTTGCATAGGAAAGGTTTATTATCTAGGCATCTTCTCTGGTTAATCACTATTGTAGATTCTGGCGAAAAGGTGTCATTCTCCACTTGATTACTATCCAGCCGATTAATTCTGTCAAAATTTCATCGTGACAACGTAGGTGAAGTGAGCTGTCAATAGTGTCAATCCATGGAATGACAGATCAATTCACATAAGTCTTCACGATTAGATTTTCACAGAATATACTGGCAGGCTTTTAAATGCCTTGTAGTTTTCTTTACTACTAAATAATAAATTAAACATTATGAATCTCAACTCCTATCGAGATAAAAATTACGTCATCGTGCCAACTGCACATTATTCCACTGTATCACATTACTCTGTGGGTAAACAGGAGCATTTAAAGTGTTACCCGTTAATAAAAAGTGTGACACAGACACACAGTCGCACTCAAGCGCGATCAGTGCACTTAGTGACGTCATGATGATATGCAGCAGTGATTTTTAAACTGTGCACCATTTAATTCGAAGTAGGTTTTGTGTGGTTTGAATATTGATAGTATTTTAATTTATTTTTGGGATCGTGAAAAATAAGTTGGTAAAATTCACGGACGTAACTCAATAAGTACTGTGCTTTTTTTGAGGTTTCTTGGTTTTATTTACTTATTTCTATTTTAATTAATCACCTATGGCCAAAAGCACCTCCTACGTCTTGATGAAAACTGGTAAATCAATGGGGTTTTTCATTTGATATTAGTCCAGTTTTCCATTCTAAAATAATCTGCCTAGCTAGCCTTTTCCCAACTATGTGGGGTCGTCTTCCAGTCTAACCTGATGCAGCTGAATACCAGTTCCTGTTTTCCAATCTATAATACGTACATATACTATAAAACTTGATAGGTACTTGGTTAAAATGTTAAACCGCAGTAATATATATGAACATAAGAATCTAACTTTATTGTTACAACAGTTTTCAAAACAATGTTATGACCACAATAACATCAAATTAAGTAATAAAGCAATAATAAAACTGGCTCTACGGTGTATTTACGCACCCAATGGAGACTGTAGCCAATCAATTATTTATATCTGATGAATATCATAAAAAATCATTTGGTGAAGGCCAGGGTACAAGGATAAAGCAATTCCCCTCGTGTAGGGTCATCACGGCCGAAGACGTTATTATGAAAAAATCTTCATTGTATGTACCGTTTGAATTGGGATACTCAGTTGCAAGGGGTTTAAGATCAAGGGGACGACTTGTCTGAACCAGAAATTCGGTGTTATGAGAATCGAGCAAATGCATTAACCTGTCTTCCGCATATATACAGGGGGGAGTTTTGAGATGGGGCAGTAAGGACCGAACTGTTGTAGCTACAGGAAAACGGCCTTAGGAGACTGTCATTAATTTTTTGAGACATTTTGATCTGCGTTCACAGATTTTGAAAAAAAAATACAGTCTGCAAGAAAATGGGCAGTTTTCTCAAAAGCTTTTTTTTATGCCATTCGATCTTGCTGGCAGTAAGCCCCATCAACCCCCCAACCTATCGCCCAAAAATGTGGCTATCTACAATTCTTTCATTGAAGATAGCCAAATAAAAAGATACCCCGCATCCTAATTGCGTAACACACTATCTATCACAATCTGAATGATTTTGAAGGATATTACTAATCCTTTTTAAGTTCGATAAATTTGTCTGCTCTTTATCGAAGATAACGCAATGAATGTTGTTGAACTGTCAAAATTAAAGCCATTGCTACTGTAAAACTCGTATTACATAACCTCACTTAAGACTCAAGCATTCCTTAAAACTATGTAGTTTCAACCAATCAAAAGGCTTGAAACGAATTTTAAGTAATGCTTGAGTTTACAAAAGTATCCCGTTGAATTCACCCGATTAGTTAGAGGTAGTTCGGTGATAGCCAGACCTTAAGAATTAGAGGATAATTCCATGGAGATGAATGGAACCGCTGGATACGAGAAACACAGAATCGGTCGAAGTGGCGGTGCTTGGTGCAGTGGACGTCTTTCGGAGGAAATGATGATGATGATGAAGAATGTCAGTAATGGTAAACTCGACCCGCCAATATATTTGGAAACATTGTCAACCCTAAAGGTACAAGTATTATTTTATATTTATAAGCGAATATAACAAAAGAACACCGCTCCATTTTATTGCCCGCTTCAAGTGCCCAGTATTAGCTAGATTGACCGTTTAATGCCCGGAAGAGTTGAACGTTACGGGCAAAGTTAATAATCGGTAATAAATATTTTAAGGTATAAAGTATAATAACTTTTTCGTCATTAAATAATTATATTTATGGCTTTTATTTTCGTCGGGTACTTTTTCTGATATTCAATTTAAGTTAACTGGTAAACGGCCTGTGTTAAAGGTTTATTATAACACAGGCCGTTTACATACCACTAGAATTAATGAAAGTAAAAGGTTTTTGCCATTGTGACACTGAAGAATTTTGAATTTTCAAAGCCTTTTTTGGTCTCTCCGGCACATAGTCAAAATCAAAATATTTTATTTCACATAATACCTACATGGGCACTGGTAAAACGTCAGAACCTAGGTGCACGGTTCCAATTGGTCGTTTCCTATGGAGAAGAGCCGGCGAGAAACTCCACGGTAACTGTTTTAAAATTAGACTTAGTAGTATGTACTTAATAAAATAGAAAATGGTCTACAAATCTATGGTCTATTAAGCCTAGGAAGACGAAGAAGAGAAATGCTGATTGCGAAGTATTGTCATCAGTTAAACAAAAACATTCACTACTGAACAAGGAATTTCTTTTTAATGGCTGATAACACAACCAAGCCAGATAATTATCTCCTAAACAGAAATAGCCATAATCACCTAAGATAAATTGCTGTTCGCAGTAAGTTTTAGCAAGAACGTTGCTTCTATTTCAATTACAAGTTATTCCAAATAACTCCGCAGTAAGCCTAGCGCAAACCTATGACCAGTAAAGATACCAAACATACACACACACAAACATACAACTAACGCTCACATTCAAAGCCTGCAGCATTCCTTCCGCTGTGCGAAATGTCCACTTATTGATGTAGGTCAGTGTTGCTGTACTCCTTACTCCTTCACCTACAGATCTTTTGTCTCCCTCACCCCGGGACCGGCCGGTCGAAGAATTTATTGAACGAGTTAGCTTGTTAGGTCTGCAACTTGCATTGCTTGGAGAATGTATTATGACATGAATTTGTATTTGGTCTTTTTGTTGCGGCGCAAAAGGGTTGGGCCAGTATTTCAGTCAAATGGGGGAAGTATGGTATTGTATGTATTTGTAATATCGGGAGATAACAATTGAATTGGGTTGTATAGGTCATGAGTTCATGACGTTTGAATTGAGGTTTTTTGCGCCAATTATTCAAAGGGGTTGACTTGTTGTTATCAATCCAATTTCCCTATGATAACGGGATACTTTATTTTTGGGATCAGCTATAGGACTGCCGCAAACTCTGGATAATAATACCTTGACGCACCATTTTATTGGTAAATAATATTATTGTCTACTAAGGAGTTTGTTGTTTCTCTTCTTTGTCTCTGAATAAACTCTCTCTGATGGAAGTAGAGAATGGTAGGCATTTTGAAAGTGGTCCTTTTTCAACTTCAACGTTCTAAATGTTCTGTCTAATTTCAATTAGAAATTTAATTTTCTCAAAAGCATTTATGTATTAGAGCAGTGGTGGCCCAGTGGTACTTACGGCCCTACTTACGAGTTGTTGGTCATGTGTTCGAACCCAGGCTGGCGCTTTACTTTGTGTAATAATTTCATCACCACTGCTCACAAAACGGTGAAGGAAATGTCTATAGCGGCATCTACATCGCTACACAACATCCTGACGTCACAAATCCAGCATCGCGCAATTAGAGTTTACCGCGCGATAAACATATATAGAATCTCCCAACTTCAAACCTCTGGGCAGTTGCCCGCCAGACATCACACCCGTCTGGTCGAAGGATCCTCCCTTTTCTATGGGGGATGAGTGAACTTTACACCCTGTTCCTCATACCCCTAAATGTCTTAGAACCACAAATTCAAAGACATGTGACATCTACCAACCCGCACTGGGCCCGTGTGGTAGATTACAGGCCCACTCCCTCTCGAAGAGAGGAGGCCGGTGTCCCAGCTGTGGGAAGTCATTATAGGTTGATTATGAATGTATGAATATGAATTTAAGTATTCATTGGATTTATTATGGCGCATTTAAAAAATCCCCATAGTGGTTTTAAAATTGTGGTCGTAATACCGACCATAGTTACAATAATAATAACAATATATGAGTACTCTATTGGTATTTTATGTAGATCCCTAACTCCAGCAGGCCTTTCCAGCCTTTGGAAACTAAACTAAATAAAATGTCCAACAATTTGTTATAAACTTTACGTGTTACAGCTTTGACCACAAGCGTAAAGGGTTAAATTGGTAAATAGAATTAATACCGTAAAAGAGGGTATTTTAGAAGTTAGGATAGTGTTGTTTTAATTTCAATTAGTGCTTTGTGAAAAGACTTGGTGTGGTAAGAGCTATGTTAGAGGTTTTGAAATTATGGGATCATGATGGATTTAATAACTAAAGATTTCATTAGTGGAGGAGCTCGTGACTAAGTATATAACAGCCGCACGGGTCGATTTATCAGGTTAAGCTATGCTTGCCGGGGTTGGTCCGTGGATGAGTGACCATAAATCTTTACATATCGAGATTCCTCCGTGCCTCGAAAAGCCTGTTAAGCCGTTGGTCCCAGCTGTCATTCGTGGATCTTTGACAGTCGTTACAAATCGTCAGAAGCCCGAAAGTCTGACAACCAGTTTTACTAAGGGGTATCGTATTTACCCAGTCACTGGGTTGTGGAGGTCAGATAAGCAATAAATATTGTCTCTATGTAAAATATTGGCATTCAGCTGCATCCGGTTAGACTGGATCCCGACCCCAACATAATTGGGAAAAGGCTAGGCAGATTGTTTGATGGATTTCATTACTACCATCAAACGACACCCGTCTGGTCGTAGGATCCTCCTTTTTCTATAGAGGATGAGTGAACTATACATCCTGTTCCTCATGCCTTCAAGAAATAAATAAAAAATAAAAATAAAAACCAATTTTAAACGAAATGACTTGAGTGCTATTACAACTGTAACAAATCTGAATCATTGCCATTCATTGAGTCATTGCCATTGTCAGTCGATATTTGTGCAGAATAAACAATGTTTCATTCTGTCGTTTTCCTTCTGTCTTCTTTCCCAGCTGTTTCGTGTCGGTTTTCAAACAGTACATTCCAAAGACACTATTAATAAAAAATTTAGACCGCATAAGGCGCTTACTTCATTTCTATCTAAGCTGTGCTGCTGGGGAGTTTGTTGCGCCACTTCTTCTTCCCAGCGAATGCACTAGGAAGTGGTGAAGGGTGGGCGTTTTGGGGGACTGTCTTATGTAACTTTGACGTTCGAAAAGTGCTGATTCTCAGCCTAGTTTGAATAAATGACTTTTGAATTTTGAATTTTATCACTTCATCATAAAAACAGACAACTGTCAATGACAGTAACACTCACTTATATACAGGCACAACCCCTCATATACATCTGCAATGACCTCCAAAATAATACAGTTCAGTATTTTGTATCGTAGATGGTCGCATCGTACTGCGTACAACGGGACCCTTCACCTCATCTTAAAGGTTAAGGGCAGAGAGCAGGGTAGACGCACCCCATTCGTTTATCTAACAGTGTTGCTATCTCTGTCTCACATGGCCCATGGGGTGCTATGGCAACACCCTAATTGCTTAATTAATCAGAATTAGTATTGGAAATACAGTGTAATTATATTGGGCGTCAATGTTGCTGTCATTTGATGAATTAGGCTTTACAGAAAGTTTTTTTCTGATGCTTTGGAAAATGCTTTGTCAACATTTTAAATCATACAAAGGAAATTTCAGAAAACTTATATATAGAAGTAGGAATTTAATTTTGGATAGCTCAAGTAACCACTCTCTGAAACTGTACCCTAATCCTTTTAGAATGTCAAGTAAAAATTCGAGGAAAACCTTCGAGAGAACCGAACTTTTGAAGGAGGTTGTATTGTGTTTGTAATTAAATTACTTACATAACATTCATTTTGACAATACAATAACGTTTCTTAAAAAAAAAAAATGGTGTTTTAAAAAAAACTTCAGGAATGATAACTTCTATATTTTAAAAATCTGGCATCTCAACAGCTTGATCAATGCAAAGAACAAAGTGTCAAAGAATTAAGTCAATAGGACTGCATAGTTGAAATAAGCCCGCTTATTGGCAGGCTCAGGATCCAAAATACGTTCGACTATAAAGCCTACCTAGACCACTCGTGCCACAGTAGAAATCTTCCTAATATCTAGTCACACTAACCCAACACAAAGTCACAGATAGTCCTAATTTATTTATCCCCAACCGTTTTAGGAAATGGGGGAATTTTATCAGAGTGTTTAACGCAATTGTCCCCCGAATAAACCGGTATGAACCTTGACCGAGTTTGACCAACCCCGGCGAATTGCCGCCTTGCTGTAGCGTGTAGCAGAGAAGTGCGGCGGGTTCAGATGCGAGAAGTGTGCAGAGATTATTACGATAGTTAGTTGCGCGTGTAAGATGACAGTGTGTAGGACAATAAAAGTGTTACTTTTTCTGTTTTTTTTTGTCGTGAAGATTGTGATGAATGACGTGAAAAATATTTTTTATTCAAACGAAAAAGTATTAATGTAAGTTTAATTAACCCACTTTGAAGAGGGTGTGTTGGTGCTTAAAAAATGTGCTGTGGCTAGTGATGGTATTGACTTTAACCATGGTGAAGTTTTTGAACAGAATCAATATGTTACGAGTTTTACAAATACCATGTTGATTTGCAATGTACTGTTATGGTGTTCGTACTTTGTACTTGGTAAGCGGTTTTTCAAAATAATATCGCATCCTATCACAGACGATCTTTCCCAAAAACTACCCCAGGCGTACAAGCAATAATAAATATCGCTTGTTTCGTTCAGCTGATGTTCAATAAAGCAACAATCTGTGTGGAGTCGATATTTCTTTGATATTGATACTTTTACGCCCGACACAATTTGATCAGTGACATCGGAGTGGTTTAGATTGTTTCAGCTACCTTTGTTTCTCGTGTCAAATGAAAATATTTTGTCTTAGTAACTAAGTAGTCTTAGTAGCTAGTAGGACAGTAGCTCAGTAGGTACTTTACCAACATGTTGATAAACTTGTAAACACGTCCTTAAAACTTGCGATCTCGAGTCTCCGTGACTCGAATACGATAATCTAGCCGTAAGACTAACTTTGTACTTTTTATCCTCTGGAACTTTTATTAGTTGATGACAATATAGGGGCTTGTAATTTTGATCGTGGGTGAGTTGTGTAAGTGCTGTGCTTGTGTGAGCACGGCGTTATGTCGGTAAGTTGTGAGCACGTTCGATGCCGGGAAGTTACAATAACGCGTGTTCGTGATGTGAATGTGTAAAGACGGGGATAGTGGATGAAAGGGCAGTTTTTTGTGAGGAATTCCTAGCTTAGAATTGTGTTCGTAGGAATTTGATTGTATGCCTATAATATTTTTTTGTGTTTTCCGGATACCAATAGACTGCTATAGAGTATGATCAGCAGTGTTATCTGTACTAACTCACTAATTGACTAATCCCTATGAAATAATCGTGGCGTTAATAATTTAATAAAAATAATGTTACTTCATAATAATGAAATGAAAAATAAGACTGGCAAAAGCCTACCTATTACATAAAATAAAATAAAATTTCCCAATTCTGCAACAGACTAGAATATAATGTCAATGCAATTAAAATAAACTAAAGAGTAGGTACAAACTATAAAGGTCACAGAATTAAAATAAAATGTCAAATGCAATTAAAATAAACGAAAGACGTACAAATTATATGGGTCTCATAATAAAATGAAATTAATGTATGAATAAAAAATAATGTTTATTTAATTTATTTATTACATATAAACGATAACTACCATTAGTGTCCCAATTCGTTAACAGTTCATCAAATAAATTTACAACTTATTAATATCAAATAGATTTAGAAATTAAAAACATAACACGTGTTACGTTACCCTTGCGAACTCGCTCCTTATGTACATGAGAAAAGAACCAAATATATAATTAATAATTATGTTAATAATTTAATGTTACTTCATGTTAATGTAAAGCTAAAGATGTATTTGGAGTACGTCGACTTGCAGACTGATGTTTTATAATTCGTGAAAATACTTAAAAAATAACGAACTTTATGTATTTCTTTTCCTTTTTTTTTCTAAAACAAAGAAAATGATTTACGAAGTTGTGACCAGACCAAAGTTACAGACTAGACAATATAAAAATCTTGAGATAACTACCATTTCTGGCTATCCTCATTCGACATGACAAAGAAACTAACGAGCCCATCATCTATTTAGTTGACTATTGTGGTTTAGTCACCACAATACAATAGTTCACTAAATAAAACCGAGATTTGAGATAAAAAGGATTTTAATCATCTCTATATTTTCTCTTGTTACAATCTAAGCACAAATGTGGAAGAAATCCTTCTGTTATATTATTTTTATTCAGTGAAAGACTTTTTTGTTGGCTGTACATTTTCCTCAAATTATACCCTTGTATGCTGACTTTACAAAATTATTATAGTGCTGGCATTTTATCATACAACTAGCTACAGCCCGCGACTTCGTACGCGTCGACTTCTTGTTTTGATAATATACTCTCGGCAATACTGTAGCTTCCCATTGGTGAAAGAATTTACGTAGTTCCGAAGATAAACTCCCTACATACAAACTCACAAATACCTCTTATGTGTTTTGAATCGACTTCCAAAAAGAAGAAGGTACTATGTTCGTGGCGTGTATTTTTTTTTAATTTCCACCGATTTCTGTCAATTGTGGACCGATTTTGAAAAACCATTTGTGTTTGAAACGGTATGCGAAGTGGTCCCGTGTGAATTTTATTAACTTTGCTTGGATAGTTTTTGAGTTAGCTTCAATAATACGTATTTTTCCCCTTTAGTTTATATGGATGATATGATAAGTTCCTGTCTCAGTTATTTACATAGCAGGTCACGGTATTCGAATTTGTGTGGGGTAGGTACCATAACTAAAAAGTGAAACGTAAAAACTTTTTCGGTGAAAAATGGTGTCTATGGTTTTGAATTTTCGTTTTTTGCCACCGACTTCCGAAATTAAAGTTATTTTTCACTTTGTAGTGTTGTTTTTGGAAGTCGGTTGTTTTTTTTTTTGGAAAAAGTTTTTTTAAATGTAGGTAACGTTAAGTATTTTTCACACTTGAAATCCAGGGTCTGATGCTGAACATCGTCATCAGCGATACCTTGGTGTGTGAAGTTTCTTCCTCGCTTTATCACAAGAAACACTGACTATTAAAACAAAGGAATGTGATAGTTTAGAGGCCATGGTATATTTTATGCCCGAGAATGTAACTGATACGTTTTGATCACTAATGTTATTTGGTGAAATGGTGTGGGTGCTTTATATGTATATCTCTACCTACCTAACCCTTCGGAGATACGCGCGCGATGTTAATTAGCTCGTGTTTTTTTTTTCTAAATCCTGCCATAAGTGTGAGTTATTTTCGTGGTGGTTTGCTTGTGGCTTATCAACACTAGAATTAAGAACACGCTGATTTTACTAGGGGTTTTCAGACTCTGAAAGCGCCTAGGAAAATCATGGTAGTGATTAGTGGAATAAGAAAGAGTTCTATTGTTTGCTTGCAACACTGAGACCAGCAACCACTACCACACGGAAGAATAATGTACTTTATTTTGACACATTTTTCTCTCGTACGTAACAGAGGGAGCCTGTTGGGAGCCATGAAAGAACCTTTTATGTATTATTTATTGCATTTTCATGTTAAACATCCTGTGGGGAACCTTGTGTTATGTAGCTTATGTACTAGCTGCCTACATTTTCATATTTTCATTACTCACTTTCACGTCTTTAAATTCTCATGTAAGCTCAAAGCAGAAATACTTACTTGGTACTTACCATGCTATTGTCTAAGCAATTAGTGGAATATTAGCCATAATTACCGAAGTTGGCAGATCTATTTGTTGATTACAGAATTGTAAGGACACGCTTTTTTTTGGACCCTTTTGGCCACGTCCAGGACTTTCTGCTTTTGAAATTTTACTTTGTTTTTTAAATATTTATTTATGTTTTTTAATTTGTAATTTTTTGTGCGAGTAGGGTTGCCAGGCCCAAAAATAGAAAAGCTGGACACGGATTCATATTTAGCCGGACATTTTGCCTTGAAAGCCTGACACACTGGTTTTTTTAAGAAATTAAAAAGTATTCTTTTAGTTGTATATTTATTACTGTTTTTACCAATATACTATTATTTATATATTTACACATTTTTTATATAGATATATTTTTACTTTATATTTATTTTGTTTTTGTTTTTCGTGCCTCGGAAAGCACGTTAAGCCGTTGGTCCCGGCTGTCATTCGTGGATCTTTGACAGTCGTTACGAGTCGTCAGAAGCCCGAAAGTCTGACACCAGTCTTACCAAGGGGTATAGGCAGTCGCTCCATGTAAAATAGTGGTATTCAGCTGCATCCGGTTAGACTGGAAGCCGACCCCAACATAGTTGGGAAAAGGCTAGGCAGATTGATTTATTACTGTTTTTAAAACCATCAATAATCAGGCATCTTTTGGTAGGGCGGTGTTGACCAAAAGCCTAGCAAAAGCCGGACAGGCCTTGACTAGGCCTAGACTTGTGTATATTTGGCCGGACACAATTGTAAAAAGCCGGCAACCCTATGTGCGAGTCTCTCTGGTTTTCTTTCTTTTACTTAGAACACGGCCATCCTCCTGCCCTAATCCCTATTCATTTGGGGGTCACTGCAGCATGGCTTCAGATTGACCACGTATCTCTATCAGCGGTTATATTCTTCGTAGTCACCCCCTTCTGGCTCTTCCACACAGTCCATGTATCGTTTAATGAAACCTACCACCACCTACTCTTATCTAATAGGAATGTTCTTAGAACAAAGAAATACATTTTTTACTGAAAAATTTCCTTTAGAAGACCCTGAAGTCATGAACTACGTAGGTACTGTAGGTAGTTCCCACTAAACCATAATCCCAGTCACCAAACACTTCTTTTCCCCTATGTTGGGGTCGGCTTCCAGTCTAAAAACCAGTACCTATTATTTTACATGGAACGACTGCCTATCTGACCTCCACAACCCAGTCACTGGGTAATACAATACCCCTTGGTACGACTGGTTGTCAGAATTTTTGGGTTTTTCGGACGACTCGTAACAACTGTCAAAGATCCACGAATGACAGCCGCGACCAACGGCTTCCGAAGCACGGAGGAGTCTCGGTATGTAAAGATGGTCACCCATTCACGGACCAACCCCGGCAAGCGTAGCTTATCGTGTTGGATCGACCCATGCGGCTGTTATTACTTAGCACAAGGTCCTTACAACCATAAGAAATATATATTACAACATTCTTATTCGTGGAACAACCTCGGAAAATACAAACAAACTAGAAAAAGATAAAAAACTAGAATAATACTGTAAACATTTTCAGCAGAACACTTATGTAGATATCTTTGCCATAGTAAAAGCATTACTCTTCCGCATTCACTCAATACTACAGACGTATACGAAAAAAACTCTTTACTACACACCATAAAAATTTGGAGTAACATACACATATAAACAATAAACCACACAAGCGATAAACAACTTTAACACGTAAAAACCAAGGCCGAAATTTATCTACCAAAAAAATTTACGCGCAGTTTGGTAAATAAGTGTGCGTCAAACAAGGCTATCAAACGATAATGAAACTTGATGCTCTGTAAATAAAGTCTGTAATAGCGCAGTGATGTAATCAGAGGGACATTAGTGCGAAATTGAGGGGTATACCAGGTCAGGTTTCAAAAGTCCACAATTTTTTTATGATACACGTAGACCTTGGTCCTGATTTTGGGGATTTATGTAACTTGGTTTTGTAGGAGATTTACTGTTTTAGCTAAAATAATTTTAATTTTGGGATGAATTAATAATGGCTGTGTGGATACTTATTTGACTTATTTGACAAACGTACAATAACTATGTTCCTAAAATAGAACGCGAATATAATTTTAATTATAATTACTTTCATTCTTCATAGAGAACAGTTTGTTTATTTTTTATCGTAAAAAATTAAATTAATTAAAAGATTAATGATAGGTATGTTTTATTTACGGTACTCTTATTAGAGTACCGTAAATAAAACATACCTATCATTAATCTGATAATTACAATCAATTATCAATTTCAACAACATTCTTACCTTTATTATTTTAATTAAGACTAATAATGTGAACAATATTTCTTCTTAATTAATAGTAAATAATAAAAAACAACAAATGATGTACTTACTTTATTAATATCTGACATTCTACAATTAGTCATGAATCATGATTATCTAATTGAGAATTATAAAAAGATCGATCAAATATAAATTAATGAACGACATAATAGGTTTACATCAATCAATTTATTTATACAGATTCTGAATTTCTGATAGTAAGATATAGCATTTAGGCACGGGCAATTAATTTTTTTTTAATTTTTTTTTTACACGTGTTATCTTTAACGTTACACCTGCAACGGTAGGTTACCGTTTGTACTAATATTCGATGATAAAACGATGCTATATCAACATCGGCCTTTTTATCTCTACGTCAAGGTAATTAAAAAAAAAAAAAATAACTTTCCCATAATCCAAGCAAAAAAAAAATGGCAACACCCAAAACAAAATACGGACGTACTCATCTCGTGGACCGCGTGCGTGCAAGCGAGACAGAGCTCAAAACAAGGGGATGGGACAAAGACAGCGCTAGATAACCTTGACCTGCGCAGTGGAAGCCACAGCACCACCCGGCGGCGTATTTCGGAACTTCAATATTAATAATAAATGGCGCGAGAAATGGCCGCTGAATTTTATCTACAAATTGACATGATACGTGACGTAATTGCGGTAATAAATTGCTTTGTTGAGAAAGGTATTCGGAGTTTTTAAATTGATAGGTTTATGTTTGTTTTGGTTTATCGCGTGAATGAGATTTTGTCGAATTAAGTAATGGACATTGGGCAATGGCGCTGAGTAAATAATGGTAGCTACCTACTTTCGAAAAGGCGAAACTAGTAACTAATACCTATACAATGATAGTTTTGCTTTATTGTGTAGGATCATGGAGACACAATTAATTGCTAACTGGAAATGAACGATCGACGATCGTAGATATCATACGGATGACGACAATTTTTTTTTAGTTCATCTTTGAGATTATAAAAAAATATTGGACGCGTATTTTTTCTTTTGTTAGGTAATCTAAAGATTACGGCGGTATATTGAGGTAAAATGTGCCATGACGTCACGAGTACGTAGATTTCTCTTACTCCCCAATAAAATGCGTTTATCTAAGTAATTTTTTATCAATATGATAAAGCAAAAAATACGTGTCTAATATTTTTTTATTATCTGACTGACGGACTAATTAGAATTTAATTTTTTTAACCCAGGCATCATGCCTATTATGGGATGGGCACACGGAAGTGTCCCCGTGAAATACTGTGGTATCTTTTATCAGCGTATTTTGTAACCCCATACACCTAACTTTCCAAGATAAAATTCTTGTTATGGTGGTTGTGGTGTCGTTATTTATACATAAGTACATCTATTATTGTGTTAAACATGAGAGCTTCAATTTATTAATTTTGTGTTTCTATAAATTCCACATGTAAATTAATTTTCGTCTTCAACATACTTATTTATGAAAAGTAATTAAGTCGGAGGTATTAAACAGTGCCTATTGTTTTAACTATTAATTACATTTCTTCGTATTTAAGCCCCGCGGGGTAATTGCGTAACACACTTAATCTGCGTTCGCAATTCATTTGCCAAACATGTAAACAAACACGAGTTTTAAGAAAAACAAATGTAATGCCCACACATAAGGTTCAGTTTGCGCTACAACTTCAAATTTTTTCTGACTTTTTCAACAGTACTAGTCAGTCTAAAATCAACTTTATTTACACTGGGATAAAGTTGATGTTTGTCTAAATGGTAAACTCGTGTTTGTTTACATGTTTGGCAAATACGTTGCGAACGCAGATTAGGCCGTTTGTCCACCACACTGTAAACGGGACGTCAACGAGAACGAGATGACGATGCTGAAGTAGCGACAGTACATTTACTGTAGCCGCGTAATCTCGTTTAAATCTCGTTCACGGCCCGTTCACGGTGCGGTGGATAAACAGTGTTACAGTAGCAATGGCTTTCATTTTGACAGTTCAAAAACATTCTTTGTTTTGAGCAGACAAATTTTTCGAACATATGAAGCAATGGATTAAAAGTGTGTTATGCAATTAGGGTGCCCAAGAAGGAAATCACATGATTAATACTCTTTCAAATACACAAGCTTAAACTTGTGAAAAAATATTAGTAATTTAGGTCTCAAGAGTTCCTAAGAAGCTTGAGTCTGAGAATGTTTCCTAATGGTCCGTGATAGAATCTAGAATTTTATTAAGGTGACTAAAATAGGTATTCTTTTTTATCTGGAAGTATGTGTAACAGCCTCAAGTAGACGCAACATTTCTTTAATTGGTTTAACGAAGTTTAACTCCAGATTTCGTTGTGATAATGATACGCAGTCCAAAACAGTATTGCAATCTCAATATTTAAAGACAAAAGCATGTTTTGGGATAGAGAGGGTAGGCTAGGAAGTGCAGCATGGTCAGCGACACAGCTCCACATACACACCTTGCTGCCGTAAAGTGACCTCTGCGCTGCCACCGACGACGAAGTGGAAGTCGTGAAGATTTGAAATACTGTCACACCAGCAGCGACACGAAGTAGGAAAAGAGAGAAACATGAACTTTAGAACAATTTAATAGAAGGAGAAATTTACTATAGAGTGGAGGTGATGATAAAATAAAAATTTATGGATTTTGAATTTTGAATTTTATTACAACAAATTACTAGGTACATTTGAAATAAGATTAGACATATAAACAAACCTTTTTTACAGTTCGTTCAACCGAGTTTGACTTCTATACCGTAGGCATAAGGATGGCATTAAAAGTAAAAAAGTGGTCACAATACCAATTGTGTACTGCAGCTGCCATTTGTCATGCCACGAACGCAATAGAAGTCAAAATCGGTTGAACCGACTGTAAAAAAGGTTTAGCTAAGTCGAATCTTATTTCAAATGGAGTATACTGTATAACTTTTTCCAACTAAACAATCTTCTAAATAACAATAAGAAAATATGCAGATATATTTCCTCAAGAACAAACAAAGTTACCTAAATGATAATATTGACCCAGAAAGAGCTAAATACATTCATTTACAAGCTTCAGTTCTTAAAACTTGATACCAATACAGACCCACGCGTTCAACGAACAGTTCCTTTGAACTCACCTCCTACTGAATACGTAACACCTGAAGATGTCGTGTAGATTACAAAACACAAGTTTATTGTAATTTCTGTGTTTCGAGAATTACTATATATTGCTGAAGGCGTTCTGGAATGCTACTTACAGTCTATGAGAATGAGGAATCAGTTCCTTGAGTGAGTTCTTAGATTTTGATTGGCTAGTTTCGAATTCAATGTTTTAGTGTTGTTGTTACATTGTGTGACTAGCACGATATAAATCTTATGTTCAAACAATTTTGAAGTTTTCTTTGATAGTATGGTTATTCATCATTATCATCAGCATGCATACATACCATTTCACTTAGTCCAACACAATCGATATTTTTCTTTGATTTGTCTTTATCAACCAGGATCTCATCTATAACTACATCTATATAATAAAAATGAAATGCGTTTGGTAAGCACATCATTTGAGAATGGCTGGATCGATTTGGATAATTTTGGTTTTAGAATGTTCGTAATAGTTCGAATTAGGTTCTTTCGGAAACAAAAATTGGAAAAGTTTCCCGAATTCGGGAAAAACTGAACGTCCGTTTTGTATGAATTATTGAAATTTGGACAGGACAACGTCAGTCGGGATCTGCTAGTTAGTTATAAATATTATTTCTATATTTGTATTTTGTCCCCCCATCTTCTACATCTAAGTTAACACTTTTCTTGTAACTTATATATTATTACTTCGGTACCCGCATCACATGTCCTTACCAAAATCAAAGATAAGCTTTTAATTTTTCGCCTCTCCTGACAACATCAATACGATTATCCACAGAAGTCGTCAACATTTTATCTCTAAAGCTGCGGTCCCACGGCCCGCTATCAGACAGGCCGCGTCAGACGTTGCTACGCTTGTCTAGGCCTGTCGTTGCCCGTGGCTGTTGGCCGCTATTCCAACATGTCAAGTGATACGGAGCGATTGGCTGCGTGTGCAACCGCCGTGATTTTATTCAGTGGTCAACAGTTGACTCCCGACGGATCGGACGGGCGACGAAAGGCCACCTCAGGCCTCATCGGATGGGACGGGTCCCACGGCCTGTCGGCCTGGCCTGGCGCCATTTGGCCTGTGAGAAAGGGGGCCGTGGGACCGCACCATAAAGTTCCCAAGTCGACGAAACATTAAATTTTCTAACGTAATTCTTCCACTTGTTATAAAAATAAATGAATTGTCAAGTAGTTCAAACGTTGTATTCAAACATTGTGTGGGTAGAAAGAATTTAAGCAAGCTCTTTACGAAGCCCAGAGGCTAAATGCCCAATTTCCTTTAGGACCAAAACTCATTACGGTAACAGTAACGGGTACTTTTTGACAGAATTTGGGTTAAAATCGTGTTACATTTATAAACTTTTTCTTAATACCTTTTTGATTAGGGATTTTCTTTTTATTATTTCATGTTGTACTGTTGTTGTTGTTGTTGCCGAAGAAAATGGCGCGTAAAATAATACAACCCGGTTCAGAAAAGAATAATTTTTCTAATAAATCTTATTATTATATTATTTTAATTTCTAATAACATGATATCTCTATTGTAATATTTAAGGGATAAAACTAAAATCTGCCTAAACAAACAATTTTCCTCAATTACAATTTGTTTACCACAAACTTGAATAGAGTTACTAACTAATTTCCAGACAATTTCCTCTGTTTGTGTGGTCTGCTCTTTTACTATTAGTTTTATAATTATAGATTCTGTTACAGTAAACTTGGCTATTTTACTTCTCACCACCCACTATGCCTAATTGGTTTATTAAATATCCACCAAGCGTTTGTTTTGCAAATTTTCTTAATATTAAAGTTCCTATAATTAATTTAGACTGTTTGGATCGAAATCTGACGGTGAAATATTGTTTCAAAACATAAATTATATTTAAGGTTAGCTAGGTACTGAAGATTGATATTACTTATTTTTCACTGAACACATTTTGAGTACACGAGCACAATTTCTACAAGAAACCGTTCTTTTTGCTGAAGATGTTGTAAAAGACAGCTGAGATTACTTATGTCAAGAGAATATGAGACTTATAAGTAATCTTAGCAATGTAGCTGATGCTCTACTCAGCATAGATCTAGATCTATACTGTGTAGGAGCATCAGCTTCATCACTGCATTCTACACTTGGCTCATGAACAGAATGTTTCCTCACGAGGTTAGGTAATCTTGGCCATAATAAATATATTGTTATTATTTCTACGGCCCTGGATGATCATCGATGGTTAGAATCAGAGTTATTTCAATGTCATCCCTCACTCCTGCGACTTCACCAAATGTCCCTGCGTCTAAGTTCACATCGGTAAGTTATAAACTTAGTTTACTTAGTTTAAGTTCGTCAACTACAAAGGATTCAAATCATCGAACTAAGGTTTGTTTTTCTTTATTTTACGCGTTATTTTTTTTCTGTTTTGAAAAAATGCTTTATAATCGGCAGTGTGATTTGTTTTAATTTTAGTTAGGTTAGATAAGATAATACAGTCTCGGAAATTTGTAATAACTTATTGTCTAATATTTTTACATTACTAAAATAATATTAAAATAATATAATATTTTTAAATTACTGTAAATTCTGTTAATTTTGTAAAAACTGTATGAGTATATTCCCACTGTTTTCCATACGTAATACACATATGCGTGTTAGTTTATAATAATATCTAAAATTGAGTAGTATTTTTGAGGTTTCATTCGTTAACTGTTACAGTTAAATAATCTTTATCTCTAACCTGCGGTAGATCATACTCGTAATTGGTTTTATTAGAAGATTTATTTTGAACGAATTCTAATGTTTTCAATTTTGTGTCTTACTTTACTTACTCCATATTTAATTAGTAGGTATGCTTTATGTACCGAAGTTAAAGTTAGCAAGAGGCCATTATTTGTTAATACTAGTTATTTATCAAGACCCACCTTCTCAACCCCCCTTCTCCACCAGATGTCCCGATAACGTGGTTGTCGTCACCGCGCGCGTCCGTGCCGTGTGTGGTGCCGGATGCAGACCGGATCCCGACCCGGCGCCCCCCACCGCCGCTGGAGGCCGACGACAAGCCGCGACCGAAGCCCTACACCTGGAGGAAAGGAGATGAGGAGGTTAAACGGTGAGTTGGCGGAAGACTAGTCATTTAACTTTTATAGCTGCAGTGAGAAAAGCATCAATATGACGACGCTTCGGGGAGGCCTATGTCCACCAGTGGCCATCTTTCTGCTGAAATGATGATGAGTAAAGCGTCGGTCTTGGCGCAGGCAGTGTCGGGACGGCAGTAGGAGCGATACTTGGAGAAGGCCTATCTCTGTCAGTGGACGTCTTTCAGCTGATATGATGATGATGAAGAACACGTCTTCATAAAGAATATTTTGTCTTGATCTGGCTCCAAAATGGTTGAGCTTATTGTTGCTAATTCATGCGTCCTATATGTGAACGGGTGCCGTCAGTAGGGACTGGTTATCTCTTAGCTGCCACGACTTATTTTTTTTTTATCTTTTTATCGGACGCTTTTAGCGTTCTGTATCGTTCTCACATGTATAATTTCAACATGAATAATGTAACCAATATTTTGCAACCATACTTTGATTTAAAAGACTGTCCGTGGAGTTTCTTTCCAGTTCTTCTCCATAGGTACGCTTTGGAATGGGCAACTGGGTTCATCTTTCTGAATGATCGTCCACTTGACAATTAAAAGTGCCTGTTATTAATTTATTTAATTTAAATAAATGCTTTGAGTTCGAGTTTTGAGTCGCAATGATTGCCGAAAGACTGAAGATCGCTAGAGCAGATGAATCTTCGAGAAGAAATAGCTAATACGCAATATTACATAGACCGCCCTTGTCTACAGCCCAAATCGGATTAGAATCAATAACCGAACCTCAGACCCACCTTTCACCGCTTCCTTCCAAATAGGAAGAAATGTTACTTAATACTGCCATAGATGTCAGCTCACAATATTCTCAGTAAGAAACTACTTAGCTAAGAGTAGGTAGAATAGGTTATTCAATGCCATATGCATTGAATAACCATGATGATTTTGTTCCAGGGTACAAAGCAACGGTACTCTCGATGTATCGCGGAAGAAGGATGGCAGTTCCGAGGGCCTGTACCAGTGCACCGTGAGACACCATGCAGGTCTGGTGCTCGGATATCCAGTCCACCTGAAGTTTGCTTGTGAGTACCACTTGATTATTTGAAAAATTATAATTGTGCGAATGAAAGTCTCTAGGTATGTTTACTGCAGTTTAAAGGTAGAAACGATGTTGAAGAAATTTACCTCAGGCACATTCGGATTTGTTCTATCCCGGGATAAACAGAATGCCATGCAAAACACTTACTTCTATCCGGTTTCAAGGTTTTCTGGATGTGTTCTCTATTATCCGGCAGTAGCTAATGCAGACGAGCACACAGGCTTTCCAAACTAACAAATAACACTTTAGTGGCATGCGGAACGTGTGTGAACTTTACGTTGTGTGTAAAGTTCACTCATCCACTATAGAAAAGGGAGGATCGTGTCGTGTCTGGTGGGCAACTGCCCAATGGCTGAAGTCGGATAGTCTTATATATGTCGTTCGCCCGGTAAACTCTAAGGCTAAGCGTATGCTGAAACAGGTGACGCAGTACAACACAGTACAGATTTTGCAGGGTAGGGCAGGCGAGGCAGACATAGGCCGCGAGCGTATGCTGCGATACAGCTACACAGACACATTCACGTCCTAGCTAATAAAAAAAAAAAACGGCTGTGCTGCGTTACCTACGTCTCAGCAAAAAAGCAAGTGAAGACTTGCACGCGTCGCGGAGAATACTGCGCCGGCTCTACAACGAGATGCATAGCAGAACAGACACATGTCTGCGTACGCAGCTGTCAGTACGTTCATACATTACAGAAACTGCTCTGCCCTGCGCATCGTGGACCTGCGTCACCTGCGTCTCAGCATACGCTAAGCCTAATTGCGCCATGCAGGATTTGTGTGTCGTCAGGATTTTGTGTGACCTCAGGTCTTTGATGCGCAGTTCGCATGTGGCGATGTAGATGCCACCACAACACTTCTAGTATTCTACCTATTTAGCATGTAGAAGAAACAGCATGATTTATCTAGAGCTCTATTCTAATTCTGACCTAGATGTCCTGTCCAAGATTGAATCCACCATCTTCCAGTATTTAGCAGCTTTTTATTCGAACCTGATCTCATCACATCTAAAAATTGAAAATTCTAATCCTATATCAACAAACTCCAGTATCATTACCCTTGTACAGAATAAACTCGATATATAACTCTCTCTTCTCAAAACAAGCAAGTGTGTACCCTCCCTAGACTCACATTGAGAAGGTCGCTATTATCTCCAAACATTTACTAAGCTCGCACGGGTAGGCAATTGTTTTATTTACCTTGTTAGGTATTTATCTTCAGGCTTTGTGTACCTACAATCTATAGTCGATTAAATATATTCTGTTTTAAAAGGAAGAGACTTCAAGACCAATATTTTTAGCAGGGAACTGCAGACAACTATTTAGGCGCTGCCTTAAGCTCAACACACACACAAGGCTGGTGCGTGTCGGGCGCGGGTCGGGACGGTAGTACGGCGGGCGTGTATATATTGTAGTTCCTTGTATTGTATGGATGTCAGCACACGAAACGCGTGCGTGGATCGGGCGCGGAGCGGGACGGGAGCAGGAGCCACGCACGCGTTTCGGGTCGGGAGCGGAAGCTACCCAACACGCACTCGCCTTGTGTGTGTGTTGAGCTTTATGGCTAGTACACTGTCAGGTAGGTTATGGTGTTTGAGTTTTTCTATGTAGGTAATAAATAGGCTTTTATAAAAACGAAATACTTACACCCAGTTTCTGAATGGAGCTTTTGAAATTGAAAATTACTGGTCAACCTTAGCATTAAAAATGTATGAATTTAATTTCGCGGGCTACATTGAAGAAATCACCAAGTTTAGTTTGAACAGCTGACAATTTCAATTTTTTAATTCAGAAAGCGGATTATAGTAAAAACATTATCATGAAAAACAAAAATAAATACCTAAATAAAATATAAAGACGTAACATTGCCGTCGTTTGATTACATTGACCATAATTCTCATATCAAGTTCAAATGTTATCGAGAGTTGACTGCGATTTTAAATACAGACTAAAACTAGAATTATTCGGTATCCTGTCTCCAGGTCAGCACCTCCTTGTAGTTCATAAAATAATCATGATGATTGTCAACGTAAATTTGCCAACAAATCTCAGTAACTATAAACTTAGTAGTTATTAAGTTATCCCCAACCGAACGGTTCTCTTCATGAATAATATGTCAGACTTCATTATTGTTAGGGGCCTGTTTTGACTGGTTCACGCTAACTTAGTTATTTATTTAGGTGAGCAGAACTGCTAGTCGTGTTTATCTGAAATGGCGTATTGTTACGGAAGATATTGTAGTTTATGAAGTAGATCGATCTCTCTCTCTCCATCTCTCTCTACTCCAAAGTGATCGGTCTACATAACTTTGTTAGCGCTAGAACATTAAGTTTCAAATTTGCCCATGACCAAAAACTAACTGTCAAAATGGTAGTATTTTAAGAGAACTTCGACAACTGTCTATGTTTTGTTGTCTGTCTTATGATTGAGATATCGTCAGCCCTTAATGAGAGCCGGTGAGAATTTTTTTTGTGGATTTAGGAAAGCTAATTTCCGTCAAATAGATTGATGACTTTAAGATTTCGCTTTTTAGTTGAGGCAATAAAAAATACAACAGCTTATTGTTCCCAAACACTAAAACCATATTTCCTAGTAATGTACATACACTGTTATATCACAATAAATCAAAATTTTGTTCTCTGTAATTGTGACAGCTCTCTAACGAGAAAATGAAATTATTCGAACACCCCATTAGCGAGTACTAGACGGAATAATCTCGATTTCTAGAACTATTGTTTGAATGTTATCATTAGGGAATAGTATTTGCTTTGAGTTATTATGTTCGGCAGAATTTCAAGCTGTAACTAGGAGTTCCGGGACACTCTAATAGGGTTTCTCCCGGTTTCTGAGAATTCATCAAGTCAGTAGTCTGCTGTCTGGATGTTATAATTGGTTGACAGAAATATCTCGAGAAACTAGCGATTTTACATTGATTGAATTCATAATTTTAGAAACGACGGTTACATTTCTTACCCCTGGGTGCTCTCGATCTTCAAGTCTAAAAAGTATTCGCCGTATTTTTAAGAAGTTTTTCTGCCGCCCCATGTATTATATTAGATCCCCAGTAACATCTAGCAATAATGGACGATGCTGCTCGGCTTAAGGCGATGATACCCGATTTTTAATGATTTTATACTGAAGATCAGGTCCAAACGTGAAAAAAAAAATGTTAACGTTTTAAGTTATCTTTATTTTTTTTGTCTTTGTGTGCCTTAACCTGATTCAAATAAATTTATTTTCTTTCTTTAAACGAGTAGTGTTAGATTTTTTTTTACATAGTTTAGTACATAGTAAAATTAAGTTGTAAAGCTATGTCTAAAGCGGATAAAAAACTGAGAATTATGCAGAATCTGTCAAGCGTATTTGTCTGAAATCTTGACCTTTCAAAAAAAAAAAATTTTTTTTCACCAGAGCACAGCTCGTTCTCTCAGGTACTATTATTACGGATAAATGTTCCGGGTCTGAATATTCACGCAATAGCAGAACGCAACTAGAATACCAACAAAAATCATTGTTTGGTTGAAAACAACATCGGTTTTCTTAATAACTCGTATTTTACACAACGCTTTCAACCCGTCGATTAATTCACATAATATAAAACTCCAAACCTTTTGGCAACCTTATCAGGTGCCCTAATTCCCCGGAGACCCGACAGATGTCGCCCAAAAACCTGAACACACGACTCCGATTACATCGCTGCGTTTAATTACACCGGTGTAATCACACCTACTTCTGTAACAATACCTCTCTGATACGGTATTTTAGAAGCCTTTTGTTTTTGGGCATTTTGTGTACGGAGTAGAAAATATTGGGCAGTTACTGTGCTGATGTGATTTGGGAGTTATATTCTGATTATCTTTTGTACAAGTATCTGCTACCAACCGCTATACTGTGTTCATTATAAATAGTATTGTTATAACATAATATCACACCTGTAATCCCAGAAGGGTTAGGCAGAGGTGTACCTATAAAACACCCTCATTACGCCAGTTATGTTTAAGCTCCATGTAATAGGGGCGAGCCTATTGCCATCAACCGGGCAGAAATCCGGACTCCGAGCTGCTACTGAGAAACTCAAGACAGGAAAACCCAATAACACTTTGCCCGACCCGGGAATCGAACCCAGAATCTCATGCTTAGCAGTAGCGCTTGCGACCACTTGACCAACGAGGCTAGGCTAGTAGGATTGTTATATATAACAGATATGCATATAGGAGCGCGTAAGCCGCTGGTCGCGGCCGTCATTCGCAGGTCTTTGACAGTCGTAACGGGTAATCAGAAACTCAAGCGTCTGACAACGTTCTTCAACGTCAAGAGTCTAATCAAGGGGTATCGTGTTACCCAGTAACTGGGTACACTGGAAGCCGACCGACTATGAGAAGGCAAGACAGATGAGGATGTTGGTATGATACAAATACAAAAATAATCATTTGACAAGCTAAAGCGGGTTTTTGCAAATAAAACTTTATTGAACACTCTTTGAAACTCATAATAAGTTAAATAATAATGAAAAGACTCTTGTAGGAAGTGCGTGGGATTATCGCTAAACGTTTTCCATTTCCACTGAAACGTTGTTAATAACATAAATGTAAAATACAAGATGTTTACATCCTCAGAAGGTGAGGAGTGGGATGTTTCTACGAATATATCTTTAGCAAGCACCTACCAACTTACATCCTTGTTATTTTACACTTGTAGTTTTTGATTAAGAAGTGAGAAGGAAGTGGTGAAGGCTGGGCGTTTTGGGGGACTGTCTTATGTAATTTTGACGTTCGAAAAGTGCTGATTCTCAGCCTAGTTTGAATAAATGACTTTTGGTTTTGATTTGATTATTAATTTTATCGTAAGTGTTTTTCAATTTGCTTTCTATTAGGAAAGCATACTGAAGTGTTGATAAAAAATAAAAACTTCCCCCGAAGCATGGTTTAAGTTCCTCCTAAAATTAGGCCTGGGGTTGATTTTAGCAGTCAGATAACTTTTATTTAGCAGCAGTGATAGCCTGGTGGTGTGGACGTCGGACTGCCAAGTCATAGGTCTCGAGTTCGAACCCAAAGCACGCACCTCTGACTTTTTGACTTCATGTGCGTATTGTATAATTATCACTTGCTTCAAAAACGGTGAAGGAAATCGGCATGCCTGAGAAATATTTCTCGACGGCATGTGAAGCCAAGTCAGAGGCCAATGGGTGCCTTTAAAATTCTGACACCAGATTAGTCACTAACCACACGAAAAGAAGAAGTCTTATCCGTGGAATAAAATTGACATCTGATAGTTTTTTTATTGAAAAATTTACAAATATATTCGCAGGATAACTCATAGGCGCTAGCATTAAAAGTGTGGTCAAATTCGCAATTAGCGTCTTATTTTTATATTTTATAGTTTCGTGATTATTTTAGAGCCACCATTTTACTGATTATTTAAAAGATCTTATTACTATCCTGTCGCTTGTACATTGTATGCCATGTAAAAAAGCATGTTTTTCCAGAGTATTCATCAAACATGTTTGCCAGTCCCCCTTTCAGATCTTATCAGCGCCCAGGTAGAAATGATAGCCCATCCATCAGGTAAATCTCTCCCATACCGACTGGGACATGGGCTAGTATTAACCCGGACACGCCCGTTATTGTCCTAAGTTATAAACTAGTTATTCAGCCTAGAATTTATTACCGTCTAGTATCACATCTGTCATTGTTTATTGCACTTGGGTGTGTATTAAAGCATTTACCTTTAAGCTTATAAGTTATGCGAATCATAAACTGTTGTAAGTAGTCGTATATCTTGGTTGGCATTTAGGTCTTGGAGTTTGAAGCAGGGATTGGATAGGTTTTATAATAGGTATCGTATCGGTGTGAATTCAACGAGAATAGTTTGTGATTTGAAAGGCCGTCGCTCCGTGTAAAATACTGGTATTCAGCTGCATCCGGTTAGACTGGAAGCCGACCCCAAATTGTCGTGAAAAGGTTAGGCTAGGGATGATCAGTTTGTGATTTGAAATATTGTTTAGTCAGCGATTTTCATAGATTTGAGCTGATGACTACTCAGTGTTTACCAGGCTTATTGTCACTCGTTTTGTTACTAACCGTCATTTTACAAATAGGTATAAATATTTGGAGACATTGGACATTTTATGTAAAAAAAAATCTGTTCGTATCCAAAGAATTTTGGGGACCCTATTACTACGGCTCCGCTGTCCGTCCGTATGTCTGTCACTGGGCTGTATCTTTTGAACCATAATAGGTAGACACTTGAAATTTTCACAGAGTGTGAACTTTTATGGCCGCAATAACAACAAATAATATTTTTTTTATTAAATTAATAAATTAAGTGTGTCCCCATACAAGAAACGTGTTTTTTCGGAGATTTTTTATTAAAGTACTAGCTTTACCCGCCCCGACTTAGCACGGGTAGCTTTAAACCCTACCTGCCCTACCTACCTTACCTACCCTACATACCCTACCTACCCTACCTACCCTACCCTAATTTTCTCACCATTTAAACCTTCCCTGGACTATGAAAAACATTTCAAAACCAAAACCAGCTAAATCGGCCCAGCCGTTCTTGAGTTATAAAATTACAACGAAAAGTGGCATTGATTTTTATAGATATAGATTTTTAAAAAAACGTGGTCATTACTTGCAACTAGGATGTAAATTAGGTTGACGAGTTGTAGGAAGAATTAGTAGATCAGCTTTACTCCTCATTAAGAAAGCTCACCGAAAACATTATTATAGCAGGGCTCTACAACTTATCTTGTTAGTTAATTGATTCAGGCGTGACTTTGCCGAAATCCATGATAAAATACAATAGACGACGTATATTTAGTATCCTAATCCACTTAACCGTTCTTAAGGAGTCATAAAGAACCCTGTAACCACTCTGTGTCTGGGTTCGCAACAAGTCAATCGTCATCCTGAGGATGCCTCGTTGAGACGTGAAACACGTTTCGATATCTTACAGGGTTACTTATGAATTTTTAAGAACAGTTAAGCGGATTAGGTTACTAAATAAGTATACGTAGTCTATTGTATTATATAATCTTATTGTTTACCACGTAGGTATGTTAAATACATGGAAAATTGTAAATTAATAATAAGATATCCTCAGGGTAGCAACAGTACATCGTATCCCTTTCCTGAAGTTTTACTTCCTCTAGTCTCTTTGACTTTACAAATTAATTTAAACGTCAGCTTCAGTCAATCACGACTCCCGAGCGAACCTTTGATCTAACTTACATCCAATTTTAATTTAAAACATGGAGAATATACGGGAAAATAAAGCCAAGAACAGTGATTAAAATATTTTAGATTTGTTAGCCAAAAATCGGTTTCCAGCCCAACCGGATGCAGCTGAATACCAGTATTTGATAACCATTTTGTTAAAAAAAACTTTTTATTTTTTATAGTAAGTGACACTGGGTCATAGTGATAGCTAGAAAGGATAAAATGAATTAAAGCTTTAGGTATGCATATTTAGCACAATATTTTCGTAAAAAGTCATATTCATTCACTTGCCCTGTTCCCAATCAATCTGGGGTAAGCGCCAGCATTATCTTCTTCCCTATGTATTTTCCTCTTAGTCGTTCAAAAAAAAATCAAAATATTTTATTTCACATAAACATACATGGGCACTTATGAAACGTCAGAAACTAGGTGCACGGTTCCGGTCGTTTCCTATGGAGATGAGCCGGCAAGAAACTCCGCGGTTACTAATAGGTTAAAAAATAATTGGCTTTTAGAATATTTTCAAATAACAGTGTTAATAGGTATGGGAGGACAGTGTAGCTCTTTCAACAAGTACCAGGTACTTAACAAAATTGAAGATGGTCAACAAATCTACAGTCCACTAAGCCTACAGCGTTCTCACATCCACAAAATAGAAAAGATTCTATAAAAAATATAAATAAATTACTCAAAATAAAAAACAATTTTAAACGAAATGATATGATTGCTATTACAACTGTAACAAATCTGAAGAATTATCATGTACACAAAAGCCACTAATAAAGAGTTGAAATTAAATTGTAGGTATATAATGTCAAATAATCAGTTAATTATGTCAAGGAAGAATTTAAAAAAATAAACATGGTAATTTGGGAGCAGTTAATATACTCTTACATAATTTGCCGTTAATGAGGTACCAGGGAAACCACATGTACAGGAGGAATTATTGCCAAACTTCCTTGTAATCGTCATCTCAGTAGTCACATCATATCTATATATCCATTTAATCTTTCACACAGTCCATCTACACGCTTTTTTTGGGTAATTTTAGTCTTCTTCATTACCTCATGATGTTGAATATATTTATATGCTATATAAAGATGCAATGTCAAGAGCAAAACCGAGCATTTTTTACCGACGTATCTTCAACGCGCCCGCATTAACCGCCAACCAGTATGTTTAGTATTATATTCATTTTCAAAAGCCTCCACCGACACCTGACACCTTTGAGTTTTCACACCCGCTATAGCTGTTCCCTTAGAATCGCTGAAATTAATTCTACTCCCCTCTCAGTCGGAATCTGCGTCATTATCTCAATTACTGGAATACTTGAAAAACAAACTGGTGGACACTTTTTAAACTGCCTCGTTGTCGATCACGTCGGGGTCACCAATTTATCATCTATAGAAAAGGGAGGATCCTCCGACCAGATGGGTGACATGTCTGGCGGGTAACTGCCCAACGGTTGATGTCGGATAGTATTATATAATGTCGTTTGCGCGGTAAACTCTAATTGCGCGATGCAGGATTTGTGTGACGTCAGGATTTGGTGTGACGTCAGTTCTTTGATGCGTAGTTCGTGTGTGGCGATATAGATGTCGCCACAGTCTCGTTGTGGCGACTGCTAAACGTAAGGTCCTGGATTTGATCCTGACGTCGTCGGGCAAAGCGTTATAGGGTTTTCTTACGTCGAATTTCTTAGTAGCCTGGATTTGTACCCGGTTCATGGCAAAGCCCCGCTATTACTTAGGGCCTAAGTAGCATTTCATTGCCCCATGCATATCACTGTTACGTAATTGCCTACAACCAATTATTAACATATAATGCTTAAGTATACAGGGTGGCAGGGACATCGACGCGAAAATTGTTACCATAGATTCAGTACCCGATTCTGAACCCCTGCGTTGACATTTTTCGTCAGTTATTTAAAAAAAGAAGACCTGTTTCATAGAAAACTGCAATACCTACGTGGTCAAAATGTATGAACAGTAGATTTTTTTTTAATAACCTTGAAAACTTTCAACGCATGGTGTTTGAGAATCATGTACTGAATCCATGGTAATTGTTTTTGCGTCGATGTACCGCCACCCTGTATACAATACCTAGTGAATTATTATACAACTATCTATGTACACAAGGTACTAAATTATAATAATTGAAATAAAAATGGAGGTAGATATGTAAGTCTGTATCTTGCTCTAGAGTTTACACTGCACCTTTTGCGATAGAATGATGACATAAGAAAAAAATGATTTATGCTAATATAGGGGTTTATTTATAAACTTTGCTTAAAGTTAAGTGACGTTAAAACGTCAAAAATGTATGATTAAACAGTCGCTAATATTTACTTAACTTTTAGCAACGTTTATAAATAAATCTCTAAAATAATTAAGTTTATCAGTAAATATTTAGGTAAAAAAATAATTTACAACCAAAACATTTACTTATCCAAATACGTGCTTTATTTGTCTTTTGTTTTTGCCTAAACGTCAAGTTGTTTTGCAAAACATGTTTTGCGACTGAAATTGTATAAACCCCTACAATTTTGAGACCTTTGACCTACAGGCTATCTGAAAATCCAAATACCTATAGGTACTACTTGAATTAATTTTATTTTGATCAAAATAGCTTTGGTCAATAACCCGGATAATAAGATAATATTAATTGGTGGAACGTTAGAGAAGTTTGTGCCTCAAAATGGTAATAAATGTAATCATAAAGTTGTAGGTAATGTAAAAAGAACTGTGGATATACATTTAAAAAAAACACAGAACCTCCCCCTTTTGGAAGTCGGTGAAAAAAAAACTTGAAATAAGTCAAATGACAACCGGTCCCAAAACAGATGAAAATAAAGCTAATAACGACGTCCTAAAAATACAAGCAAACAGTTTTAGAAACACATTAGTCAATAATATAGGGCCGGGTATTACTGCCAAGATACCCGTAAGCAACGTACCCTAGTTATTGTAATATTGAACTCGGATAATAAGATAATATTTTGCTATGAATAATTTATAGATCCCTCGAGGAACGTACGGTTGACGGGAGGTCTTGACCTTGTTCCATCAACTTTGTTCAGCAAACACGGAAAGGCGTAATAAATGTTTTAATTATAGGTTTCAAGGAATAAACGATTGTTTTTTGAGCGTATCTGGAGCGGGATAATTGTTATCGGCTATTTGACAGCAAATAGGGCTCACATCCTGATAAATTTGTTAGTGGTATACAGGGTGACATTAAAAACAATAAACAGAATCTATGGGGGTGCTAATACTCCTGCTATGGTTGCGAGTCTGTCCGAAAAGGATATCGCGGCCCCGGCACACAGGCAACGGAAGGAACATGGGTAGGTTTTAGTTAGTAAAAGTCTGACACGCCCTCCCGCTCCGTCCAGAGCGGGAGAAGTTATAAGATAATTTCCCAACCTCAAAAAAAAAAAAGGGGGTGCTATACTGCCAGTGTCGCGGCAACGTACTGGCAACTGAAGGAACACGGGTGGGTTTTAGTCAGTAACAATCGGACACTCCCTCCCGCTCCGCCCAGAGCGGGAGAAGTTATTTTATAATTACCCATCCAAAAAAAAAAAGAAAAGAAAGGTGGTTTAAAACAACTTTTATTAAGGGACCAAACGAAATCGCATTTTTTTTTCGTAAATTCACACCCAATTGGACCATTTTGTATAAGAAGGTCGAATTAACAGAACACCCCCTTAAATTTTTTCGATTGTTTTCGAAGTCATCCTGTCCATTTGGTGGGCGTTAAGCTGGCAACACACAGGTGACAGACGTTGCTTGACAACTGGAGTGTAAGATGAACGCCTACCAAATTTTCTAGTCTTGAAGAACTTTACTTTTAGAGAGTTTAATACCTGATGGGCTTCTCGTAGGAATACTCACCGGACATAAATAGTTGAAAAACACTTAGGCGAGTCACGTAGAAAGTGAACTATACCTTCCTCTCCTTTATGTGCTGTTAAAAAGAACATAGGAAAATCCTGATCCTAAATAATTTGAGTGAGACGTAGCTGCATAATTTTCCAAAAAAAAAACTTTCTTTCAGCAATTACTTAGTTCATACTTCATCCCCTTAACCTAGAAAATCGTTATCAATCTACGTATGTTCCACACAACTTGCCATGACATGCGAGTTGCCTCCTCAATCAATCAAACCGATGGATAGGGACTGATACTCAGACTGACGTCTGACGGGATGCGCAGACAATGATTTACTGTTGTGTATCGGCACTGATTTATAATGGCCGGTTCCTTAAAGAAAGAAAGAAAAGAAAAAAAAAGTATTTATTGAGACTCGCACAGGAAATCACAAATTAAACTAAAAACACACTAAACATAAATAAAAAATACAAAACAATAAAAAACAAAGTAAAATTAAAAAATTATGCAGTCCTGTACTAGGCCAAAAGGCTCCTATCTCAGCATAATGCTACGACATAGGGTAAGGTACCTACTGGTCGTTATTGGTTGCTATGACGCGTGACGACTCGTTGAAGTGTTGAAAATTTGAAGTTCAAAAGATAGCAGAATATTTGAAAATAAGAATCGGTGTTAAGATTTGGTTAGTACTTTGCTAAATATGAAACCTATGTTGTTACACAACGTTTCATCAACAATAGGTACACACAGCTACACATCAAGCTATACATTTCCAGTATAAGCTGACCTCGCATTGTACGGAAATCCTATATAATGCGAGATCAGCATAAACTGGAAATTTATAGCTTGATTGTACCTAACTGATTTTTTGAATTCTAAATAAGAAATATAAAAATATTGGACTACTTCGAATTGAACCTAAAACCATACACTCTACATCCGTAACGTGTCTGTAGTTTTGATGTTTTATTTAGTTAATATTACTAACAAAACATATGATGATATTTACATAACGCCTACTTCATTTTATTTACGCATTTCCTTACACGTATAAATAAAATAAAACTCATAACAAGCCTACCAATTACGGATATTGCCCTTAAAATCTTCCTGGCGATAACATTTCAGTATCATTGCAGTCATGTAGCAAACTGAAACGGTATGAGGCCCAACATCAATGTTTATGTTAGGGGATATAACCATTTTTTGGCATTCCAACTCCGAAAATGTTTTCTGAAGTGTTATGGGCCATTGGCACCGATTCTGTGAAGCTGAAGTGGCAATGGACCGGCTATATTAGCCATAGGACCTATGACTGTTGTGGTAGACGTGTTCTTGAGTGGAGACCAGGCATCGGGTGCACCGATCTTTGTAAGGTGGCTAGTAGCAGATGGATGAGAGTTGCTGAGAATCGAGATTAATAGTGTGCGATTGGAGAGTCCTATGTCCAGACGTGAACTGCTGTAAGTTAATGATGATGATGATCTGTGCAGCTAAACTATGTGCAACTAAATCTATTGTTAAAGTTAACTTACGAGTATGTGTTGTTGCCGTGCCATCTTTGTCTTAAGAGCGTTTATTCTGAAAGTGGGCAACGTCGCAAATAGATGTCAAATATTTCGCTGATTTGATTGTATGGAAATATAAAATGTGGCAAACTAACTAAAATATTGATTATGAAATGTAATAATTTTCGATTTATCTCGAAGAAGTTTGTCAAAATAATGCTCGAATTTCTAAGAATGTTTGAGGAAAACAATATTTTAGCAAGATTTTGAACCTTAAACTTTCAGACGGTGTTTAAAAGGAGTGCGGGGTATGATCCTATTTGGAACAACCTTAAATTAACGTTTCAAGTTTGATCTGTAAACTTTATTTAGACCTTTCCGTACTAATATTTTAACTTAGATAAACAACAGTGTATTGTGAGAATAATATTATCAATTTTACGTTTCCCTGGAGACTGGAAGCCTTCCTCAGTACCAAGAACAACCACAGTGTGGTTTGAGTCAGGAGAAATTTGAAATTTTCTTAGTCTATTATAAGATTCTCAGTAGCAGCCGGGAGACCGAATTTGGGCTCTGTTCATTAACCGATGGCATAAGACTTGCCTATTATTAAATGGGACTACATTACTAGCAAAATGTAGGTGCACCAGTTTGTCCCATTTCAGGTGATCTTAGCGTAGGTGGCTTTGCTTCTATAGAAAAAAAACCTAAACGGGAAAAACTCCGAAAAAAGGGCTTTAAACTCTAGTATGTATTGCTTTTCTGTTCTGTCTGCGTTATGCACGATGCAACGCTAAACGTTTGCATAGGCTTACTGGATAATTAAAAGCATCACGCCAAAACCGGAGAATGACGTGGACATCGCCTGGTGGACGATTTACGAAAAAGTTCGTACCGTCGGG
This sequence comes from Agrochola macilenta, assembly GCA_916701695.1. Classification (NCBI taxonomy): domain Eukaryota; kingdom Metazoa; phylum Arthropoda; class Insecta; order Lepidoptera; family Noctuidae; genus Agrochola; species Agrochola macilenta. Next base: position 21,286,301 of record OU753563.1, on the reverse strand, counting down.
TACCGCTGTCCAAGATGGTCTTTAATATCCAGATTTTAACTTATATTTTCTTTTCTTTCCAGATCTAGATAAGCAGTTCTCGGTGCACCCTGAGAATGCGACGGCGTGGCGCGGCCAGCCGTTCGTCCTGAGCTGTAACATCAGCTCGGGGCCCACCGCCGCCCTCTCCTGGCAGAGGGATGGGGAACTGCTGCCTGAGAATAACAGGTATGGACATAGAACCATTACATCGCTTCGATTTGTGGACCATTTTCTATTTTGTTAAGAACCTGGTGATTGTTGGCTAGACAACACTGTCACTTAGAAATATTGTAAAAGCCAATTATTTTTGACCGAGTAACCGTAGAGTTTTTTGCCGGCTCGTCTCCATAGGCAGTGACAATTGAAAGCCTAGCTTTGACGTTTCATAAGTGGTTTATGTGAAATAAAATATTTTGATTTTGATTTTAAAAGAAACGTGATGACACAACAAAACTAGGAAATGAAATGAACAAACAAAATACTTTCTCTAAAAGCATCGACTTGAATGTGAATTTGACAACAGTAGTTGATGGATTGTGTGAGGAATGATATGAAAGAGAAGGGGGTGAATGACAGCGTGACGGGTGACAGGGGAGAGTGGAAGAAGAAAACGTGGTGCGCCAACCACACGTAACATGGGACCAGGGCAGAAAGATGACGCTGTTGATGATGGTGATGTGGGTAAATTAGAGCCTCTAGTTAAAACTAATCCATACTCGAATTTTCAACTGCAAGCTAAGCAATTGTTAAAGTTTAAATATATTCTATGTATTATTATAGCTCCGAAAAAAATATTGCTTCCCTAGGGAATCATAAACGAAAATTATGACTTTAAAATTATAAAAGACGTTAACAGTGACGACTGAAAATAGCACTTTGCACTAAATGCGGTATCAAGTCTACCTGTCACCTATGTAGAAAAAATGGTCTTATCCAAATATTGTTTCAGATATCATTTGCTGAAAAATCAGCTACTTATAACGGACGTGACTAGAGAAGATGCAGGATTATACAGGTACTTATTTGTTAATTATTCACTATTTTATTAAGTTAAAAACAATAATCATTGTTTCTCGATGATAAATGTGCCAAAAGCATAGGAAAAGCAAAAATACATTAGGTATTACATAAGAGATTCCGTATTCTTAACATACAGCGCATAGTTTTCCTCGCTACGAAACATGCGTATTGCTAAGCTACGAACCGAGCTACGGCGTAGCACTCTGCTACGATTTCTCTACGCCACGATAAAAGCTTTCTTTAGCGCAGAAGTTTTGAAAATGAATGTCTCGTTTATTGGGCTCAATTTTGTACAATCGATTTTAGTAACTCTGTTTAAAATATGTCCCATCAAGGTTTAGAAATATACTTTGATGAGTGAGCTTTATGTCTAACATGTGTGTTTGTGTCTAACATTCTATGAAGTTTTAAGTCTGAATTAAAAAGTTTTTATTTATTATAGTAATCTACCTACTCGTTTCCTTTCAAGTAAATCTGTCTGTAAAACCATTTCTTCATATCTTCACCAGATGCAAAGCAACAAACTCCCACGCAAACAGAACGCGCGTCAGTCATGGAGGTAGACTGCAAGTGGAGGAGTTTCCTGCTGATCTGGACCCTGCTATCCTGCCGGTCCATCATGAGAGAGACATAGCAGTTCCGAAGGATGGCAGCGTGGTGCTGCCGTGTCCTGTCACCGGATGGCCTAGGCCTAAGGTGAGACAAATTATTGTTTTTTTTTTAAGATTTATATTAGTGTACCCTGGCACAATGGGCAGACGACAATACGATAATGAATGAAAACATCGCTTATGAGTATTTTAAAACTATGAAATAAAACTTAAATCGAAATATATAAAAAAAAAAATACATTGGTTATATTTTTTTGCATTTTTGTATGCAGGCTGGAAACGGAAAATTAATTTATTGTCATATTCAGTCATTATATCAGGAGGGGTGAGGGGGGTGTGGCTAAGTAATAACAGCCGCACGGGTAGATCAATCAGGTTAAGCTATGCTTGTCGCGGTTGGTCCGTGGATGGGTGACCATCTTTACATACCAAGACCCCTTCGTGCGTCGGAAAGCATGTTAAGCCGTTGGTCCCGGCTATCATTTGTGGATCTTTGACAGTCGTTACGGGTTGTGGAGGTCAAATAGGCAGTCGCTCCATGTAAATACTCTCCACGTCGACATTGTTTGGAAAAGGCTAGACATATGATGATTCAGTCATTATGTCAGTGGCCTCCACGTTGTAGAAATGGTAGCCTAGGAGAGGCTTCTTTTGGCATGTAATACATCATAATATTTCAACAGTAATATGGACTTATAGTTGGAAGTTTTACAAAATGACATCACTTGGTGTTCTTCACTACGAACCCCCGGATTTTGGAAGCCTATTCGATGTTTCCAGCGCATTAATTTTAATTAATTTAAATATTGTAAATTATTTTAAAGATTTTAATGAATTTATAGATTAGATTGACTTAAGTATTCATTTATTTATTTTACAATTTCATTTTACGCACTTATTTCAGTAATTTATTTTAGTTATAATAATATTATTGTGGCCTGTATTTTAATCTTTGATTACTAATATAATTTTTAAGTAGTTATACTAACATAAACATGGATCACTATCTGATTCAAATAAATAAATAAAATAAAATAAATTGCGTAACACACTATCAATCACAATCGTAATGATTTTGAAGGATATTGCTAATCCATTGCTTCATATGTTCGAATATTTTGTCTGCTCAACAACGTAAATAACGCAATGAATGTTGTTTATCTGTCAAAATGAAAGCCTTTGCTACTTTATGTCCACAGATATTAAATACAGATGTATTATCTAGTTCAGACAAAGATGTTCATTATCTGATCATAGTTAATTAAGTGTACTATAGTGTATCACCACTATTTAAATGTCTGTAAATGTTTAAACAAATAAATTATCCTATTATATTCGTGTTACGGTATTACCCCGCTGGTGTCAAAATATTCTTTTGAAAGTTATTTGGTTGTCTGTTTCTTTATTTTGGTCAATGAATCACAGAACGAGAGAGATCTCTCCCAAGATTACCAAATTAACCCTCCTCTCTTTTCCAGTTAATATGGGAATTCTCCCAACCCGGACAGAGAACCAGCGAGTTAGAGGCAACAGATGAAGTCCTCATTCTTCGCCAAGTAGACCTGGAGCAAGAGGGAGTCTACACCTGCACTGTCGAGGGGAACAGCGACCTGGTTAAGGTGAGTCATCATCATTTGCTTGTAGCTGTCGACTACGCCACTCAGCTCAATCTTCGGCCACCTCTTTCGTTTTCGTGTGGTTAGTGATGAGTGTCAAAGTTTTAAAGCCGCCCATGAGCCTCTGACTTGGCTTCACATGCCGTCGAGAAATATCTCTCAGGCATGCCGGTTTCCTCACGATGTTTTCCTTCACCGTTTTTTAACCAAGTGCTAATTATACAATACGCACATGAATCCGAAAAGTCAGAGATGCGTGCGGTCACTCATGTTGGACCATTACTAGGCACCAAACCACGTTACCTAGTCTATTGGCATCTTTCACGGATGCCTGCTTTAAAGTAGGAAATTCTAGACTTTAAGACCTTTGCGCCGATATAGAGAAGGAAGTAATGTGGGTTTTGTCGTGATTTGTATAAGTAATTAGTATAATCAGGCTATAATGTTCCTACAGCTGGTACACCAGGGACATCTCCTTGAGAGGGAGTGGGCTGTAATCTACCACGCGGCCCCAGTGCGGGTTGGTAGATGTCACATGTCTTCGAATTACGACTGATAGACACCATGCCTCCTTAGGAGCATGATGCCGACGCAATGCTGGAACTAGCCGCTCCGTTTCTCGTACAAGGACTAGCACGAATGCCGCTTCGGATTCTAAGACGTGCTAGTTTCCTCACGATGTTTTCCTTGTTGAAATTATTTACACAAAGTAAAGCGCCACCTGGGTTCGAACTCATGACCTACGTCGCGTCGTACGCTCGTAAGTCGGGGCCGCTACCACTGCGCTACCACTGCTCTGTGTCGTAATTACTAAAGTTTCATTTCTGTGCCCACCATCTTTTCGTACTGTATGATTTTGATCACATGACATCAAAATGCGTTGTTAAAGTTGAGCTTGTTGTATGTTTTAGATATGTATATCTAGTTTTATTTTTTCTGAACAATGAATGATCCCGAAAAAAAGTCATGTATTGTCCGTTATTTTGAACATTATAACTTTTTTTATTGTTTATGGTTTTAGCATGCTGTCGCTAATTAGAAGAAAACAAATTTTATACCTACCACGAAGTGTTTTAGATTCTAAAATGCTGATTATTCATGACGCCTTTTGTATTTTCCACATTGTACAACATTGGCCATAATTTTGATGGGGCAGATAACGTTAATGAACAGTGTATTCGTTTCTACAGTTTGAAATGTAACCTGAAACTATTGTTGTTCAATGTACTGTGTTCAATGGTTCAACTACTTGCCTGCGGTAGATATATATTTTAGGACATGTAAGTAAGGGTGTCCACACATTGACAACGCTTTTCCCACATTATTCTCGAAAAATTACAATTTTATTATATTACGCCGATATAAAATTGAATTAGATGAACAGAATTTTGATCTGTGGTTAATGTTTTGGTTTCAAAGTTCCGACGCTACGGACAAAAACATGAAAAATAGAACCATGAAAGTAATTTTTTTTTTTTTGTTATGTTCTATAGAGCCCGGCTCGTTACTGTTCCGATTGGTTAACAAACTTTTACTCCATACAAGATGTCCCTTTTCGTCATCACTTGAAAATAAATGAATGTTTAATTAATACTCATATTCCTGATTCCTCACCATTTATAACTTGCTTGTTGCAAGGATCATTCTATACTTAGTGTCATTCTGACACAACTAAAACAAATCTTGAAAATTCCTTTGGGGTTTCTAATACACGTACGTATTTGTCAATGTGTACGCACCCTACATTACGCCAACGCGAAACCTTATCAAACAATATTTAATTCAAATAAGGCAAAGTTATCTATATAATTGCTTTTCGCTGTACATAGATGAGAGGTATATAATGTCGTGTCTTCTGCGAATATCCTTGTATGCCTGGCAGCCATTTGTGTTAAGAATTGAATACATATTGCCTTATTTAACTGAATGTTAACCTGAGGCGTATTTGACTATTTGTATGTCATATAATATTTGATTCTCTTGTTGATAGGGAAATTGTTTTTTGTTGCTTTTCTTCAACGACGTATAGTGGAGCTGTAGAATATTTGTGTATATCAAAACTTAACTTAATTTTGATATACACAAATATTCTATAGATTAATATGAATTATACTACTTGAATTGCACTATATATTTTTTTTAAATATTTTTCCAGTATTGTGCCCCTTTCAGTAACGCATCTTTTGATATCATTTTCATTTCTCTATCTTAATAATTGTGGAAACTAGCCTCCCGGTCACACTTTTCTTGAAAACGGGTAGACTGCTGAAGCGATCGAAAAAGCATTTTCAATGCTAAAAATGAAAAGCAGAAAATAAATGGTAAACATTGCAATTTATAGTTTAAAAAACAAAATCCTACATCGATCTTAAAAATTCATTCACTGCAACAAAATCCGAGGTCAAAACCCCCAGGCGCTCCACTAGTAGGTTTCAGTCGATAGCCAAAACTGACTTGATTTTACTGGGTCATCATTCTCCTGCGCTTATCCGAATTTATGTGTGGTCGGCGCAATATGTTGTTTTCTCTTTCTTACTCCTCCATTAGTCGTCACCTCGGTCATCACTCCCGTTCTATCCATATTATCTTCCACACAGCTCATTCATCATTTCTTTGGTCTTCTTCTACTCTTATAGCCATCCACTTTTATACTGAAAACTTTCCTCACTACATTTTCTTCATTCCTCCGCATCACATGCCTAAGTCAATAGTTACTAAATAAATGTAAATGTAGTGTTTTAATTTCCTTGGAAATTAAATTGACTGAAAAAATTGTAAGACGTGTAGACTTAATTTCTGAAAATACTCTTTTATCTCATTCTCGATTTGCCGGTAGGTAGAAAATAGTAGCATACATAATTAAATAGTTTATTCTTCTTTATCTCTCCTGTCGACACGTGTAGATTAAATAATGCTTACGCACTGATTATAAAAAATAAGGTAAAGGAGAAGGTTATAAAATAATGTTTCAATTATTTTGCCGTGATTAAAGTTGCAGTTCTAAGACCGTGATGTACTTAAGATGGATCAACACTCGTGAAGGCTCTTTAAGACCCTTGGTTTATATATTTTTTTAAAACGCCCTTTTAAACGCTTTCTCACATGGTGGTAAGAAGGTAGTTTGCGCACTTATCCGTATCCGATTCGTGTTCGATACTTGTAAAAGATGGACGGGAAATTCGGGTCCTAGCGTCTGCGCACTTATCCCTATTTGATTCGTTTTGTTTGATATACTCGGTTTTGATCCGTCAAAAAACGACACGAAGTGAGAATTTCTCGAATCTAAAACGAATCGAATACGAACCGTATACGCATGAGTCATCAGGCCAGTCATCAGGCCATACCGGATCAGACACGAACATGAATCGAATACGAACCGGAGACGGATAAGTGCGCAAACGCCCTTAATCATGCATTCAATCTGCTACAATGACAGGGAGGCGCTGTTGGTAAACACATAGATGTATTATTTAAAACTAGGTAAACATTTCTGCAATATTGTTTTGTGAAATACTCGTATATTGAAAAACAAGATGGCGGCTTTAGTTCTGATTTTGGCGCGCCAATTAGTCTTTGTAGATACAGTTGTATGAAAAATAAAAAATAATGGAAAAGTTTATTTTTAACAACCTTAATAACAAGTGATTGGGGCCTCTTTTGAAGCCAATAAACCCGTGAGGGTGTATAGTACAGGCTGAAGAAGATTCTCACCTATTTCTTTCTACGTCTCCAGACATTCAACGTATCAATAACAGAACCCGTGAAGATCACAGTACCTCCGTCGTCGAAGCAGACATTCAGAGCAAGCACGGTGCGGTTCAACTGCACGGCTGTGGGCAGACCAGCCCCCAATGTCACCTGGTACAAGGATGGGAAGCCGCTGGTGTTGGCTGGGCGGGTGAGTTAACATCATTAGGCTATTTAAAGCAAGTCGTTTGTAGTAAGTACACCTAGTCTACTAATCCCAATTTTGGCCTCTACTGTCCCATTTTCTTTAGTCTCAAGTAAGCAACAATGTCTAAGCTATGGTATGGTTTCCTTAAAAAAATAATATGTACCCTCGATTATTGAAATGTACATAACATCACGCCGGTATTCCCCGAAGGATTAGGCAGAGGTAGGATACGAGTAGTACACCCACATTTCGACAGTTATGTTTAAGTCCCATGTAATAGGGGGCGATTGCCATCGACCGGGCACAAATCTAGACTCCGGGCTGCTACTGAGCAATTCCAGATGAAAAATCCAATAACACTTTGTCCGGCCCGGGAATCGAAGCCAGGACCTCATGCTCAGCAGTAGCGCTTGCGACCACTTGACCAACGTGGCAGTATATTGAAATGTATATCTCTGTTATAGATCGTGGTGTTACCATCAGTTGATGGCAAACGAATGGAGCTTCTCATCAGAAGCGTTACATCCGAGGATGCAGGTGAGACAAACTAGATCCAGAATGCTCAATATATTTTCTTAAATAGCAGGAATTAACAATCAACAAATACCTATGTGCTGGTAAATTCCTCACGAATTCATTTAACTAAAATTCCCGGTCACCAAAACCTTATTCCATTTGATCGATTCTTTCTCCAGGAGTATACCAGTGCTTCGCGCACAACCCCACGTCGTCGGCTATGTCGTGGGCCACGCTCAACGTGACGGGCGCGAGTGGGGCGGCGCCAGCCGGCGTGCGTTGCAACCCCAAGGGCGCGCACGCCGTCTCCGTGCACTGGCCCAAGGTCGACGCGGATGTCATGGCTTATACGGTGCAGACTACTACGCCGGGTAAGAGACTTCAAATAAAATAATAACCAAATTGCTTGTAAAGAAGGATGTAATATTTGATGTTATACATACCATTTGCACCATAGAGCCATAGAGTGCTTTGGCGACCGCTGCAAGAGGCATCAAACCAAGCATACAGCTTATGTTTCCTAGGAAAGTGGTTCCGTCATATTATAACGGCCGCCATGAAAATCTGTAATTTTCATCAGTATTTGACATTAAGTCAAACCCCGCTGCCCAAAGATTTAAATCGCTTCATTTACCCTCATCGTACGTAGTCACAAGAAAAAGTGTCCATACTGAGAAGAGTTAGATCACAGAAGATTAAATAGCGTTTCCATGATAATCAAGCGTAGTCACAGCGTCATTGTATGTCAGAGGTGTCAAAACGAATCAGAAATGCGACTATCTTTTGACGCGGTAAGGCGAATCTAACGATTTAAATCTTTGAAACTGTCATCATTTTCATGACAGCCGTTACTGCGGTGAATGGTGGCGGCTACCGCTCTTTTAGGAAACCGTAGCTTTACCGTTTTGCTCGCACGAAGACATAAATAAAACGTAAACGTAAATAAACGACGTAAATAAATAAATGACGTGTAGAAATTGGCGGCTTTGAATGACGAAGTGACAGAAGTTGTGAGCAAATTTGAGGCATTGAGCCTCGAATTAATTTGCCGTCTCTGGACACTGTCGGCGTGGCGATTCCGTGCTCTGTGATTTTACCATATCTGGCAGTTACACAAAATGCCTTGCACTGTTGTTTCTGGTTTGCACCAAAGGCATTTTGTGTAACTGCCACTGTTTTGTGTTTAACTCGTGTATTACATTATAGCTTTTGAAATGGGTCTTTTATTAATACTAATTTTATTTCCAGGAGGCATATCATTACCTGGTCAGCCAGTTATTGGCATCGAGAAAGTCATCACTGTTGCGGAGCCACTAACACCTTACGGTTTCCAGGTTAGTACAAACTACTCCCTACTCAAGCAGTCCAGCACTGGGAAAAGTTAGGAGTTCAGAAAAAGGAAAAAATTACCATTAAAAGTATAATTGTAGAAACTTCCATAGGCCTAGTTTTTCACCATTCTTACACATACAGTAGAAAATAACTTTATTCACTTTTTGACGTACAGGTTCGAGCTTACATCACGTCTTCGACGGCGAACAGAACTGTTGCCAGTGATATGTCAGAAAGCGTCACATGTCAAGGACAGGGAGGTAAGCATACCTGTCATTATTCAACTATTCGACATTAGTGTCATGATAGTGAATAGCTGAGTAATCATGGTCTAAGTGTGCGTTAGGGCTCACTTGGACCACAAATCACCTCATCCTTATGTCTTGATTCTTTCCAGTGCCAATAAAACTGGCTCGCCAAGGAGACGACATCTTGGTATCATGGCGGCAGTTTGCTGACCAAACCCCTGGAGTTCAGCAGTGGATCCTGCAGTTCAAAGCGGAGAACAGCACTGATGAACACAACGTCACGCTAGACGGAAAAATTACCAATCATACTGTTAAAGGTAAGCTGTCATATATATTTTTATTAATACTATTCATTTTTTTTTTTTTTTTCCCTGTGTTTTTGGCGAAGAATGTGCCATAACTTTAAGTCCAGTCTTTTTTATCAAAAGCGCACGTGGAACTCGTGGGTAAATATTAACAGCCGCATGGGTCGATCCATCAGGTTAAGCTAAGCTTGCTGGGGTTGGTCCGTGGACCATCTTTACATATCGAGACTCCTCCGTGCCTTGGAAAGCACGTTAAGCAGATCCATGCCCATGCTCCAGGCAGTCGCTCTATGTAAAATACTGGTATTCAGCTGCCTTCGGTTAGACTGGAAGCCTACCCTAATATACATAGTTGGCAAAAGGCAGACAGATTTCTTTATCAAAAGCTATAAAAATATCAAGAGAAGGAGCTGCATCAGTGTTCTCTTGTCTGATAATAACAACGTCATCCAGTATCCCAATCGTGTATTTAGCTTTGTATCCGCTGGATGGCCTTAGTAGTGAGGATACTCGTAATCGAAACAATGTAAAAACCATTGTCAATAAACGTTTAATAACTAACTTACATTTTTTCCCTTCTATTCACTTCCTATTTCATCTCTAGATAACGTTCTATTTATATAAATACTTAAATACGTTTAAACACGTTTTTGGATTGAAGGTACTTTCTAGATAATAGATTTATTATTTTATGTAGGATATACACAGATATTGCGTATTTAGTTTCGTTTCTCATTGTATCACATGTATGTCACAAAAGAATTATCGGATCGTTTATGAGTTTTATTTTATTTTTTTATACTATCTTTAAATTATTTATTATAACGGACAGACACTTCTCTATGTTTATTATTTTAGCGTATGGCACTAGTGGGTTGCAGCTGAAAATCAACGTCAGGTGGTTCACTTTGTGTTGTCGTCTGACATTATGCTGAGCTGCGGCCCTTTTGGCATTATAATAATTTGTTTTCTGTTTTTATAGTTTTAGGGTGTATTTTTTGTAATGCCAATAAACGCATTTTTCTTGCTTTCTTTCTTTAAATATACCTTACGTTCTTCTTTTTTTCCCAGTGGCATCTCAAGAACCTCTCCAAGTCCGAGTCCTGGGCTCCAAGCTACTGCCCTGGCTGCAACAGAACCTGACGCTGGTGCCCTGGACGTCCACCAGCATCGCCATCCACGCGCCCGACGGAGGGTGAGGTTCTGTTGCCACCAAACAGATGATCTTCTATTTTATAGTTTTAAGTTTAGATGTAGAGTCGTGAAACTAAAGATGTACTATAATAAACACCATTTACACAATGCAGCTTTCTTGCCTGCAAAAAATAAAATTGAAGCAACTAACAAGACTTGCATCGTCTAAACTAAACACGGTTTAGAAGGTACAACTTTTAATGTTACTTAAAAGGATTAAATTTAAAAAAAAATACTTTCCTTAATTATAGTCCATTTGGTTAGTATAACACGACACGACTTACAAACTAGTGTTAGTACTTAAATCTACCAGAAAAGCAACACAAACAATTCATTACTACACCACAGTGGCATGTAGGCGTATCCAATGTCCCAGTATGGCTACAAATTAATATAGATGATGCAATTCAGGTAGCACAGCGCTAATCACCTACAGTAATATTCACATATTCACCGAGAAGTTGCCTCTCTTTCTATCGCGTGACTCTTAGATCTTCTGACTACGTTACACTCACTGAATTGGCCCGACAAGACGGGCCCGCCGCGTACTTGTAGCTTCATACCTTAGCAGCGGAGTGTCCCATCAGTATTCATCTGTGGCATGGGGCTGTCCCACCTATTATTGGCTATACGTAGATTACCACAGGCAATTAAACCGCACCATGGAAGGCTGATTTTCCACCAGAGATGAGCGAGGATGCGTAGCGAGGAATGTCCGTAAAACTAACCAATAACAACGCAAGCTTAGCTCAAGCATCCCTCGCTACACATCCTCGCTTATCTCTGGTGGAAACGCAGCCTAATTCAGGGTTAAGACCTGCGAGGCTTAAAACCTTAGAAGTCTTTGTGAGAGGAGAGCTCTTTGTGAAATAGGTCGCCCGAGGAAGTACCATCAAAGAAGTTCAAATCTAACCAGTTTTAAAACAAAATCCCGTGAACACGGTGACCACATCTGTTCCCGGCCCGGTTCTAAAGCCGCCGAGCGCTGCAAGCAAGAATAGTCCTTACGATATGGTTAGATAATTATGAACTTCTTCGATGGTACATACACTGTTACTATTTCTGCCGCTAAGCAGCCTGTGCTATCTATTAATATGTCGGTGCCGGTGTCTGTGGCCGGTGTAACCATCCAGTTAACTATAACAAATACCAGTACCTAGAGTCGCGAACCATAACTTTGCATCATGAAACTTCTACAAAGTCTTTCTGTGAGGGTAAAAATCTAAGATGAAATTGCACTACTTACCTATGAATTATTGGAGAAGCTCATGCTGTGGTCAAAATACTGTCAGCAATGTGGTAGCGGGCAGACTGCCCAGCATACGTAGTATAACCACCATAAAATCGGATTTTGTCGACGGAAGAATAGAAAAGATGACAGATTCATAATCACAATCTGTCATTTTGTCTATTCTTCCGTCGATATTTCGACAAAAGTCGTTTTTATTGTGTACATGCTACGCGTGTTGGTTTCGAGGCTACTGAGGCATAACTAATCAAGACGGTATAAATATATATCCCCCATGATTTCATTCAACAGCGACGTGACAGCGCTTCCAGAAGACGTGGAAGTGACAGATGTGGCACCCCGTGAGTTCACTGTGCGATGGCGGTGCGAGGAGGCCGACCTGGCGCTCGAGGCCTACTCCTACATGGTCTGCACTAGGAAGGTGGACGGAAATGAGGAGTGCTTCGAGAGGTATGTGGAATTGATGACTAACGTTAGATTCACGATAGTTTTGGGAAAAGGATTCTAATTTTGTGACTTAGTTATTGTATCCTGCCTTCAAATTATAGCGCAGTCTACTGAACTTCAATGGTATCACTGTTTTTATTTTTATTCTTTACTAGCTTTAGCTCGCGGATAAAAAGTATCCTATGTCCTAACCCAGGTAAAAATTTCATCCAAATCCACTCAGCCGTTTTAGCGTGAAATCGTAACAAAAAAACAAACTCACTTTCGCATTTATAATTTAACTAGCTTTTGCCCGCGGCTTCGCCCGCGTGGATGTCGGAAAATATCCCACAGGAACATGCTACCGGGATTCAGAGTATTATATGTCCTAACCCAGCTCATGGCCTATCTGTGTGCCTTTCATCTAAATCCGTTCAGCCGTTACGGCATGAAATGTTAACAGGCAGATAATAAATGTGCTTTAGGGTTCCGTACCTCGAAATGAAAAATGGAAACCCTTAAAGGATGATTTGGTTTTCAGTCAAGACCATTTTTCTCAGGAACGCGTAGAGGCATCAAGTTCAAATATATAATATATATAAATTGTAATAAGTTTTGACCGAGTGGGCAGATTTTTAATGAAATAAAGACTCAATGTTAATTCAAGATACGGACTATGACTATATTTCCAATTCCTAAAATCTCTTGAAAAGAAGACAAAAAAAAAACAATAATACATGTGAATTATAAAATCACCCCTATTTTACCCCCTTACGGCATAATTTTTGAAAACCGCTGAATACGTAATTCTTTATTTGTTACCAAAAGCATACATTTAAATTTTCATAGCCCTATCTTAAGAAATGATAAGTTTCCCATACAAACTTTCATCCCCTATATCCCCCCCCTTGAAGTTATTTTTGAGACAAAAAGTAGCCTATGTCCTTCCTTGGGATGCCATCTATCTCCTTGCCAAATTTTATCCAAATCCGTTCAGTGGTTTAGCCGTGAAAAGGTAACATACAGACAGACAGACGGACAGACAGACATACAGAGTTACTTTCGAATTTATAATATTAGTATGGATAATAGTTAGGATTAAAAATAACTAATTAATTACTAATAATTACAATCTAGCCTACGAGTATACACATAAGCAATTTAAATCTTATTTTTTTTTAATGGTTTGTGGTGATAATTAGTGGTAGCACTTGATTTTGAACAACGAAATCCGCCCTTACTGCTACGAAATAAAGGCGCTGTCATTGTCGATGTGAAGTTGACTGTACTTACATTATTATTATTTCGTTGTAAAATAGGCTTAGCTACAGAGAACCAGTTATTTAAAAAAAAAAACTCCCAAATTGTCTTTTAGTGTAAAACCCCCACTAGACTACTCGCGAAGTTGCTTCGACGAAGTACTCGTCGAAGTTGACCGTCTCGTTGAAGTCCGAAGTACGTGACTGCACACACTTGCGAAGAACTACAGCACGCTTCGAGTCCTTTGACTCGGGCGGAAAAACCGATAATGACGCCCGAGCCGAGCGGAGGTTGCACAAAGCGAACCGAAGTCCCCTCTATTGTCTTGTATTCGCTTAACTTCGATCAACTTCGGCGTGTAGTGTAGTGCAGACTTATCGTTGTAAAATAAAATGAAGCGTCTTGGACATTTCAAGCGGATTTTATTAAAAAGCCCCAGAATCCTCTCACTTTCGTCAGGCTGTTTTCTCCCAAGGGTTTATCGAATATTTTCAAAGCTCGTCCTTTTCCTTCTCCCCACAGCCACAGCAAGTCAGCTCGCATACAGAAGCTGTCACCGAGCACAGAGTACGAGGTCCGGGTACAGGCCAGAATACCATCCAGAATGGCTGTCGGGGAGTTCTCCGCTCCCATCCACATTAGTACGCCTTCTGAGGGTAAGTGGTTTCCTGATCTGAATTTGTGTTTTAACTAGCTTTTGCCCGTGGCTTCGCCCGCGTGGTGGTAGGAAATTATACCACGAGAACGTAATGGGTACCTGGGTGAGGCCCAGGGGGCCTAGCGCCACCTCTAAAGCAATATTATTTTAATATTACTTTAGTGTGGGACAGACATGAAGCTCCACAGGACGTATAGCTCCATCTCTTTTCCCCACTGAAGTAAGATTATAATAATACTGCTTTAGAGGTGGTGGTAGACCCCCAGGTCTATCTATGTGCCAAATTTCATCATGGATCAATTCAGAATGGATAGTACCTATAGATGGAGTCATTAAAACTTATTTTAGAAAAAAAAAATCTTGTTTATGGCTAGCGTCAAAAAAAGGAAGAACAAATTGAAACAAAACGTTTATCACATTTTATATTACTTTTATTACGTACAGTATATTTAATTTTTCCATAGAAAGAAATTTAAAATGTAAACTTTTTTTTTTTTTTTTTTGTCTAGAAAGTTTATTTTTTTGACACTACTCTTATCGTTCACAATCAACCCCACATCTTATTCTTCTTTCTTCTCCCCCCAGGTCCTCAGCGCTTCAAAGACCTGAGATACAAGCTGGTGAACGCCTCCAGTCTCCGCGTCTCTTGGAACAGTGTTCCTGACAAGTATACCATCCACTACAGCAACGAATTTAAGGTGCCCATCAACCAGTGGCTTTCTGTTGATACTGTGGGCAATACTGTGCTGGTAAGTGAATTTGATGCTTTGGGATTTCAGTCTTATTGTTATAGAGTATGGTTTAGTTTTCAATGAGGCTAAAATTGTTTTATGAGGCGTATTGTCTTTTAAAACTCAACGTTGTGTATTCTATTCTAAAGTTGATTTTCGTAAAACTGACAATGTGCTTCATTTCTATTCTCACGTTGGCTGGCCGAAGTACTGTA
Source organism: Agrochola macilenta (assembly GCA_916701695.1). Classification (NCBI taxonomy): domain Eukaryota; kingdom Metazoa; phylum Arthropoda; class Insecta; order Lepidoptera; family Noctuidae; genus Agrochola; species Agrochola macilenta. The sequence continues at coordinate 21,271,004 of OU753563.1, read as the reverse complement.
GTGTCTGGTCTGGTGAAGTTCTTGTTTCACCCAGTTAACAAATAAAAGGAGACTCCCTAAGGTTCTACTTCTTTTCGTGTGGTTAGCGACTAACCTGGTGTCAGAGTTTTAAAGCCACCCATGGGCCTCTGACTTGGCTTCACATGCCGTCGAGAAATATCTCTCAGGCATGCCGGTTTCCTCACGATGTTGTCCTTCACCGTTTTTGAAGCAAGTGATAATACAATACGCACATGAATCCGAAAAGTCAGAGGTGCGTGCCTTGGGTTCGAACTCCCTATTGTTGTATACAAGGTTATTCACATAAGGAGCGCAGACATACCCTTAATGTGAACCTAACAAAATATCAGATTGGCGAAATGTTTATAGTTGAAAACCAGCGTCAGGCACCAGTTGTCTGGCATTTTTGCTGAACTAGGCCTATTTGGCGCAGCCGCGAGGCACACTTTCCTGCTAATATGTTAGAACGCACTTTTACACTTTTTATTTGTTTTCTTTCTTTTTTAATTAGGTTTTTATTTGTAGTAAAATAATTATGTTGTGTTGTGTGCCTCTTAGTCTGTGCTAAATAAATGTATTTTCTTTCTTTCTAAATGAATCTGAGCTAGAAACGTATCATATATTTATGTTATTTTGTTCCAGTTAACCGGACTTGACCTGACGAAAGAGCTGCACGTGATCGTGACGGGGTACGAGCCTATCGGCCACAGCGCAATACTGACCATACCTGTGCAAGTGCCTGGTAAGTGTGTAGCGGTTAGCACTTAGTTTGTTTTATTATTCTATTTTAAAAACTAATATTGTAAACACTATACATTTCATAACCTCTTACATGGGCTGCATTCCGAATTACGCCGTAATCGCTCACAGCGCTCATATCAATATTGTGCGTTACGATTTAGTAATCACCATTATGACAGCTGAGAGCTGTCAACAACACTCGTGAACGCGCTCACAGTGCTCGGTCAACGTCAAAACTTATAACATAACCCTAAACCTTGCACAAGATGGCTCGCTAGCAGTATTTCTTTGTGTATTCTCCACAAATTTATTTTTCTTCTTTGTTTAGGTGGCGACTGTAGCCAGAAGCACAATTTCGAAAATGCCACGTTACTTTATACATATGATACGACTCAAAACAAAACAGCTCAACTGTCGTTATTGACAGCGCTCACGGTGATATTAATTTAGGGCATGTTCGGCGTTATCGCAAGATGGCGCAGCGTATGTCATGACGTCATCTATGACGATTCACGGGACACCGTTATCGCGCTCAGGCTAATTCGGAACTGGTGTTAGGACGCTTATCGATTACAGCGTAAGTCGGAACGCAGCCATAATATTTCTCGTTTTATATTTAAACCTGTCACACTTCGTTCATCATAGACATCCAACGAGAATTGATAGCATTATCTATTGCTTAACTCGACTAACAAAATATATTTAAAACTATTACATATTTACTATACTTTTGACACACACAATATCTTTATACATATTTAACAATTCTAACAATTTTTTACACTACACACCAATCAAAGAAATGTACATAATATGGAGAAACAGAACGTGTGTTTGACAGTGTAATGAAACGCACACATTATCTGCAGAATAATTATCATTCTCAGAGTTCAACGACCTTAGCATAGATAATACACTATATGACCTTAGTGCATGATCTCATCTGAACTCGAACGCACGTCCCATTTTGCTCCAAGATCTCTCTAAGTTAGCTTCTATCGTTTGTGTAATATCTGTTTTGTTTGTACATCTTTTCTGTAGTCCATAATATCATTGTGCTGTACTATCGCGGTCACGCATATCTGAACACTGTAAGGACTATTCATGCTTGCAGCGCTCGGTAGCTATAGTAACGCTTACCTACGAAAAAAAAGGGTTGTGTGCACAGGATTTTGTTTTCAAAGTGGTTAGATATGCGTGACCGTGATGGTAGGTACCTATATATAATAAAGAAGTTTCGAGGTAAACAGTAATACAAGCCGTTTTACTTTATTGAGTTATACCCCGTAACACTCCAAGTGTGCCTGTTTTCTAATAAATTATATTTCGGTTTTGGATGTCGCAGAGCTAGTAAGAGTACCCATTTCTAAAACATAATCGGGCTGGCAGAAAAAAACATACTTAAGTTAAAAAGCAATCAGCTTCTTAGCATGGAAACAACAAGCAAACCAAACAATGGTGCCGGTTCTCTTGTACAACGAACTAAATTAAACTATCACAAAAAATTCTTATTTTTGGTTAAGAGAATCTAAAAAGCTATTCTGCAAACAAGATTCTATAAACTTAAAAACTATTTAGACACCACTAAAATCCAGTTTGACAATCGCTAAGTTAAGTAGACCATAGACCAAGATTTGTCGGAAATTAAAATTAGAGTGATTGAAAGCGAACGAAACGATCCAAAGTGCAAAAAAAAACGTGAGTACATTCAAATATTGAACTTTAGTTGTTTAACAATAATTATCTATATGAAATAGGTATAGGGAGCTTAGTGACGGCGTAACACTAAATTGTTGTATATATTTTAATAAATGATGCAACCTGTATTTGTTTTTATTATCTGTGACCAATGTGATCCTGCTAGGGTTGTACACCGAAGACGATTTAGAACTTCGGCTATATTTTTTCGGTTTTCAATAAGAAAAATCCTTTAATTTTATTTAAATCGATAAACTATACAGGATTTAAAATTTGATTCAGGTAGCATGATTATCTTGCTATTCATTTCACCGTAATAAAGCTAATTGAATAAGAAAAATATGATCTCGAGAAAAGAAAATCCGGTTTTTTGTTCAGTAAGTTGAAAATCTTAGGTATTCTCGTCGCCGTAGGAAAGCCCTATCGTTGTTATCTTGTAAATTGGTTGGTGGTCTTCAGCATTAGCAAAGATTATAGTAATTATTTAGTAAAGAAGTCTTCAGCCTGTCGTTGAACTCGTCGAATGGGTTGGAACGCTCTCGCAATCTTTCCAACTGAACCCTTTCTTTGTAGTTTAAAAAACAAGCTTCGTTCTTAGTTCATGACAACAAATATTAAACACACCTTTTAAATGGTGATCAAAAAGAAAAAAAAATCTTATTTAGTTTGACAATCAAAATTTTTGGTGAAAAACGTCAAATTTAGAATAGCAAAATTGCCATTTTCACTAAATTGACTAACTAAAATGACATTAGTGCTGTCAAAATTAATTAAAGTCGAAGGTGTGTCACTTTAGTTAGTTAATTCAGAATGGGATACGTCGTTTGACGGGAATAAACAAAATTTTTGTGATTTTAAGTCTAGAGAATTTTGTGACAAGTTAATTTAGAGAATCTGTACCAATGTCTCTCTCATTAGAGTTTATGTCTTGCTGTCTTTCAGCAAGGTTTGTAGCTGCTAGGGTTACCATCCGTCCGGATATGTCCATTTTAGGCCCCCGCCCGGAATATTTTCGAATGAAGGTCATAAAAAAAAAAAAAAAACTTAAAAGTAAACTGTGCGGAGTTTTTTTTACAAATGGCCGTTTTCTTGTCAGGTCTTTTAATATTTCGGAATGCTTACTATCAATAGTTGGGTTCTGGATTTTCAAGGCAAGAATGACCTAACTGTTAATTCCTTGTTTCAGAAGCTAAAGACCTGCAGTACTTGTTCACGAGCTCCGGCGTGCAGGTGACGTGGCGAGGCGACGGGCCGCGCATCGTGCGCTACTCGCAGAACCTCACGCAGTCACTGGACAATTGGCCCACCATCAACGTAACCACTAATACAGTCCTTGTAAGTTGAGAGGTTATAACTACCAAATGATGCCTTTTAATGTAGAGGTCTTCCTAGCTTCGTCCAGGTTTTTTAGATAGACCTTGGAGCATAGGTTATTGGTTGGAATTGCGTCTGGGTGGTGATATCATTAAACCAATTTCTGTGAAAAGACAATTCTTCGGCTTCTTTATAATACTCCATAAATTGTTCCAGATATCTGGCCTGGAAGCTGAGCAGTCTACCTACGTGATGGTGGCGGTTCCAGGCCCCAGTCCTCGCAGTCAAGTGTTGACGGTTCCACCTCGACCCCCTGACCACTCCTCCTTCTATATGAGTAAGAACTTAGCATTTATTCGGTCTTTTGCAGATCACTGTTGAAGTTAGAATGATAGGAAGAAAATAAATTTGTTTGCACTAAACGTGACGCATACAGAAAAAATAAAGCACACAAACACAATACGACTTTTAACCGCCTCTGTGGTCTTGTGGATAGACCACCTGTCTCAGACCTAGAGGTCGCAGGTTCGATTCGCAGTGGGGGCAAAATTTTCTGCTCTGTTTGCTTGGTGGTAGGGCTTGTTCTAAGCCCTAAGTCTGGCTAGCTACCACCATCTTATCTAAGTATGTTGCCATAACAACAATGTTAACAGCATTGTTCTGTTTCGGCAGACAGCTCCTCTGTGGTTGAAGATTCCGGGTGAAGCTCGCTTCCACTTTCGGCCTGATCATTACTTACTATCAGGAGAGACGCAGGGCAAGAGCTTCCCTGTTGTGGATTAATAAAAATAAAAATAAACAATAAGATCAAGTTGGGGAGAATTATGCGCCACATCCACGCAAAACGGTTATTGCGTAGCATAAAGCTTCGTGCAGACTAACGCGACGTGACAGCTCGACGCGACACCAGTTATTGTTATACCGTGAAGTTTTCTAAGAAATTGTATTGTTCGAGTCGCGTCACGCTGGTCTGCACAAGCCTTAATGCTGTGACACTATGTTATTATTAGGAGTTTGATTCCTTGGTCACCACTGCATTCAAACAGTCGTGACCAAGCACATGTAACTAAATCTATAAGGTAGTACATGCAGGTTTAGTAGCAGCAAGCGCCTTGTCACTGTGGTGATGCTTGAGGGAGGCTTATGTCCAGCAATGTGTACGTCTTTCGGCTAAATGGTGATGATGATGACGAAGCGCGACTGCTGAACATCCTGAGGGTCCTGGTTTCGATCAGAAAAATTAAGGTTTTTTTATTTTTTGTTAGAAATTCGCAGTTGTAGCCCCAAGCGTGGATAACAGCTCGGTTTATAGCAATAGGCTCGCCTTCTTTTCAGCTATGCCTATACAGAAAATATAGATGTGACGTTATGTTTTCATTGTACAGGTATTGGTCTCGGCGTTGGTGCGCTGGTACTGTGTATCCTGGCGGCCGCTGCCGTCTGCATATGGCGCAGAAGGAAGAGGTCACAGTCACCTGCCAGGTATGCCTTATTCCTATCACCATTCATTTATAAATACTTGATTAAAAGCGCGCTTTACACCACTTTCCGAAGCTTCATTCTTGGACCAACTATGACCGGTTCCACGTCTTTTATGTGCAATGTTGTGAAGTTACTTTCCATCTGTGCAAATTGGAGAATAGTAGTCTCGTTTAATAATCCTAATTGATCTTATAATCCTCTTTTGAGCATGCTAGCAAAAGATGGACTACCTCTCATTATAGTCATCTCAATTGATAGTATATTCGTAATAACAGCCGTAAGTGTCTATCGTTAAGCTACGCTTACCGGGGTTGGTCCGTGGATGGGTGACCATCTTTACATACCGAGACTCCTCCGTGCCTCGAGCCGAACAGCACGTCAAGCCGTTGGTCCCGGCTGTCCTTCGTGGATCTTTGACAGTCGTTGCGGTTCGTCAGAAGCCCGAAAGTCTGACAACCAGTCTTACCAAGGGGTATCGTATTACCCAGTTACCGGGTTGTGGAGGTCAGATAGGCAGTCACTCCATGTAAAATACTGGTATTCAGCTGCATCCGGTTAGACTGGAAGCGGACCCCTACATAGTTGGGAAAAGGCTAGGCAGATTGATTCGCTAGTCCTTAACGCAGTCAGTTACAAAAACTTGAAACCCGATATTTTGCAGGTCACGTCGACGAAACCCATCTTCTAACGAGGGTCATGAAGAAGAAGGAGCAGAGATGAAGGTATGTACTGAGGTACGTAGCATTTCTTAACAATTGCTATAACGAATTCTAACACTAAGCATATAGAGTCTATAATGCTAATTTCGTGTCTGCAGAACATCGGTACCCGACTGGCCAACGGCGGCGGGTCGAAGGACGCCGGAGAGCCACTCCTGAACGGTCATGTCCATATCACTGAAAACCCAAACGTGAGTACAGGGCTTATTATTAGTTTAGGGAATATTTTGGTTACTTACCTACATTCAACTCGATATCCATTTTTAAAAATTTACGAAAATGAGCAATTTTTTAACAACTCGCACAAGTCAAACGTACACCATTTTTAATTTTGATGTCAATTTCTCGACTCGTATCATAAGCCTTATAGAATAATTGAGTAGATTTAGAATTACTGAATAAAACACACTATTTTGATCACCAGCAATCAAAGACACCAAACGGCCGCATGCGCAAAGGTCGTCGCTACGAGGCCGCATTCGACGTAGCGCGGTACGAAGACCCTGACAGCACGCTGGAGACTGTCCTAGACCCTGAAACGTCTGTTTCCACCACCTTCAACCTTCTGGACACGTCCAGGAGACCAGAGTATGACGTGTCTAGATCCTCAAGGGATCTAAGTGCAAACAATTCCTTCAATAAACTCCCTGACGATAACATGAACTCAGAACTCACTCGAAGCACCGACTTCCAATTAGACAACAGCAAAATTCTCCCCACGCTCCAACCTAATGGTTGAGGAGCCCTTCCCTTCCGGTAACTAAGAACTACACTGGGGTAGGCGGCCCCTGAGACCTGGTACCGCACGGTACCACTCTCTTGCGTCAATTCGAATGGTGTTGCTATTTTTAAGTCAAGGATTGAGATTGTGTATAGACATCTTTTTTTTACTAGTTGCTCGTTAGACACAGTAAAATGGATATACGACTATAAATAAGGAAGGGTAATACTTAATGTTTTTTAATAGATAATAATGAGGCTTAAAATAGTCCGATCGATACGGGTTCGCGCGAGGATAGCTTATCGTGTGTCGTTCCTAAACTTAGAATTTATTTTTAATGATTGTAAGGCTGATATTTCTTTGGTAAACAATAGTACGGGTAAATAATTTAAGTGTTAAAAATGGATTCAGGTCGAAAGTAACTGTTGTTCTCTAGCACGTGTAGTTATTCTCGCCTAATCTGTTCATAACTTCGCCGTAGTAGTGATGGATCACCCCCTTAATTGTTATTATGTATATATAAAATAAAATAAAATAACGTTTTTATTGCCGTTTTTATGGCAAAATGCACTTGTATATAGCGTTGTTCGTTTACGGCCTGAGATTATATGCGCCCGACAATAAAGTAGGAATGGCGCGTACGCACGTAACTGCAAATATATTGTGCCGGCGCTACCTCCCGCCGCGCAGTGTACTTGTGTTATGTACTATATAAACAGTGCCTCGTGAAGTACACACTGATTCATAAGACATACAAAATAGTTTTCACCGTTAGTGCAACATAATCGTACAAAATATAGACCAAAATAATTCCAAACACCCATTGAAATTCGCGTGTACATAACATATAAAGTATTTTATCGATGTTGAAAAGAAGTAAATAACTATATTTATTTTTTCCTGTTTATTTTCCCCACAATACATAGACAAAGCCTCAGATGCTAGCTATCTTCACAACTTACATTCCAGTTTTTTTTAAATATTTAAATGACACACAACACAATAATAATAATTAATAAAAACGCACAGGTTCTTTATATATTACTGTTATATTATTTAATGCAGTTTTACATCTTATAATCCACAAATTTCTAGATACTTAAAACCTAAGAAATCAAGTAGATAGATTAAAAAGTAATTGTAGAATATAAAATACGAGTATATATACGTATATTATGATAAAAGTAATAATTTATTACAACGAACTATGACTATTATAAAATGAAAATAGTTTATAAAATCACGCGTTATCGTTATAAAAGTTACTAAAAACGTTATTGCACATTTTTCCTCTTTTTTAAAAGCTAGGACATGTTTAGCTTACGTCTACCTACGCTGAAAAAACGATCTGGTCATTTTAGTTGTACCTACCCCATTCAATATCAAAAATAACACTTACAAAAATCTTCTTCATATTTATTATATTTATTATTTCAGGCACGGTGGCAGTTCTGTTCAATAATAATTGGATGGTATTACTTGATAATCGATTTCCCCAACCCACCCAGTTGTCACATAGAGCTTTTTGGAATGTGAAGTGCCGTACTACAAGTATGTGCCCGACCCGGATCTTGAAAATGGAAATATCACATTGTACTGGGATTGATCCATCATCACTGTCAGGAGTGTTGTTGCCAATAAGCCTGATATAGTGATGGTGGAGCAAATAGAGCGGCGCGCAATGATTATTTGCATAACGGTCCCGCATGATGAGAACCTCGTGAAAGCCGAGAAAGATAAACAAACCAAGTATCCAGACTTGATTTGCAAGGTTTTCGACATGTGGGATGTGGACCCAGCAATGTTGTGCCGATAGTCGTATCAGTCAATAGCTTAATTGCCAAGAGCCTCGACCAATACCTAAGGAGGCTCTTGCTGGATTATATATTTAAATGTTTTATATTCTAATATTTAAATATATAATTTATATGTATACAATGAAATAAAGGAAATATATATTATAATATATTCTCACATAGAACGTACGTTACGTACGTTTCTCACGTAGTTTTAGCACTAAAGATAAATGCTCCGGAAATCTTTGTCAGTAATTTTCATCCAATTAGACAGAACTATTAAAAAATGTGCGAACCTAATATTCGCAAAAATCAAGTGTAATTTATTTTGTTGTTGTTCAATATAAAATAATTTTGAAGACTGAGTGGCCAAATCTGTCGTGACGTAATCTAAGCATATTTTAGCGCAGCCTACATTACAAAAATAATGTGTGCTGACCATTATTCCATATCACAATTTATATCTACCTCATTTTATTCGTTTTAAGCTTACTTTAGATGTTATTGGAAAATTTTAAATGTTGAATTGATTAAGTTTTCTACATTAACCCATCGAAGTGGTTAAATGGCACATACTGGATAGTTTTAGTGGTGTTTTTTTATTTATTTATTATTAGGACATTAAGTATTTCACTTATGTGATGTAAAGATTTTTTTTCTTCTTTCCCAGTTCTTTTTTTTAAGGTTAGTGATAGTGACTGGTGTTTGGTCGATATAAATATATGTTTTTTTTATTTCTTCACTTTGTTACTGTTATTTTTTAATCAATTGACGAAGATAATATAAAAAATATATTTTATATTTTATTCTGTTTTAGCTATTTAGCGTTGAAGTTTTAAAGTATTTATGTTTCCTCTTTTATGTAATTAATTATAGTAACAGTTGCATTTAATTTGAATTCCTATTCACTGTTTTGATTTATAATAATACGAGTAATAGTATCGACCAACACCAGAAGTTGATAGAAACTTGTTACGGCAGACCTTAAGTATCGCATTTTTGGTTTCTATTTGTACAAAAAAATCATGACTGATTTTATTATGTTTTATCGCACTAAAATCATACGCCTATCTTCGAGTATATATATTTTATATGTACCTATTTATATCTTGAGTTAAAAGCACCTAGGTACAATTTATTATACTTAAAGGTTTGGCGGCCATGAAGTAAAAGTCAAAAAACAAAAAAAATAAAAAGTTTTCACTGTATAAATTTATCTCATAAATATTATAGTTATGAAGTTTCTGCATGTAATTGTGTTTATTTTTTGACTTCTTGTGGCACGTGGCCGCCATTGTAAATAATATAAAATATAAACTCAGTTTAAAATTAAATTGAAAAGGAAAAAACGCCGACTATGTACCTGAAAAAATTCAATTACACTAAGTTAGCTAGACTTAGGTGTAGTGTTAGATCTTTAAAAATCTAGAACTTTATCTTTGACGCTAGGTTTTGTCACAGGGTCTACGCTTCGATTCTGACTAGTTGCAAAAATAAGTGCTGTTTTTTCCTTAGTTTTAGCAAAAATGTGTGTATTACTTTATGTTTTTTCAATGTATACTTTATGGCTCGACGTAGTGCGCTGGTTTTCTTCGTTTTTTTCTAATATACTACACATCTATGTTTATTATTTTTATTTCATCCCAGTATTGCTGCATTGCGTGTCAGAATTTCGCTGTTGTCTTTTTCGCGGATCACCATTGATGACTTGTTCCTGTTTACAAGTACAGCAAAGTCTCAAGGACCATTTACAGCCAAAAATGTATAAATACACGATTTAATTATCGCCTATTTCAGTGTTAAATGTAAGTTGTATAAAAACTTCGAGAATAATATTAAATATTAAATACAAATGCTTCGGTGACTATTTTAATGTAATTAAAATAACGATTTCAATGTTTTCTATAATAATAAATTAACGACTTCTATAACTATAACACCAAACATATTTTTCTTAAAATTTGGGATAATTTGAAAAGAGAAATAAATACTGTTTCGCAAAGAAATAAATTTTATGAAGGAAAATAAGCGTTGCATTTTTAAGAATTATACATTTTAATTATGACGAATAGTATTTGCTACTCTTAAATGAAAATAATATTACTATAACGCATTTGATTTTATACAACTTAAAAGAAAATAGGTTTAACTTTAAATGTTCAAAAAGTACCGTAGTTGTAAAATAAGAATTATTAATTTCTACCATAAGATTACCGTCTAGTTAACAATTTTAATGTAACTTATTTTTATTTTTTTATTCAATTATTATGGAGTTTCAAGTTCACTCGTGGTTGTGTTAAGAAATAATTTAACCACTTTATCTGTATTACTGAAAACTGTTGGATTTATTATTATTTTTCTATTATTAATCATTATTGTATTTTGAAACCAAAACAATGTAAACGTCGACGCAATAACAGATACCTGAATGATGTACAATGTTTTTTTGTAACTTATTTATAAAACTGTAGTGCATGCATTTATAAAATATGTTGTATAATTCGTTTCTTTGGTCAATTATTTTGGTAAAAAAATCAATTTCGAAATAAATTCGTGCATAATGCTGTACCTACGTAGTTCTAATCCTTTTAGTACCATCTTGTTTAAAACATGTAATAATCTTCAATTTATTATGTAGGGTACGCTGTACGCATCTATTGAAAACTAAATCCGCAAAAAAAAAACTAGACTTTTCAATATTATTTTCATAATTTAATAATAAATTAAATATACATATTGAATGCAGCACCCACGGTCATGGTAATGACACTGTATATCCCGCTAAAGTGTGGAGGTCGAGGCTTTTTAAACGCTAAGACTCCACAATCGCCAGATATGAAGTCTCAGGGAATATTTCCTAGAAGCCGACGTGCCGATGCACCCCCCATCGAAATATCGTTACGGTGGATAGGGGCCTCACCTTGCTCGCCTTGGTTAAACAGAACTGACTAACGATTGCAGGGAGATATGGTAGAGTAAGGAGCTTCACGGCCGCTTTTTCCGGCCCCTACATGGACCCGATGTAGATTTGTTGGCGTTCGTAACCTGGCTGCGTTTCACTGGCCTCTTTTGGCAAATCTAAGGTTTTATTTGTGCAATTATGGAGGAAGTTATCATGACGAATAATTACCGGAGATTTATTGTGAAGGACGGCACGATTGACATCTGTCGGGTATGCCACCGTCCGGGAGAATCAATCCGACACATTATCTCCGGGTGTTCTCGTCTAGCTAACGAAGAGTACTTGCAACCTTGTAGCCAGGATTATCCATCAGCAACTTGCTCTGACATATACACTTGTGGAATCGGAAGTGCCGTACTACAGGTATGTGCCCGACCCAGTTCTGGAAAATGGAAATATCATATTGTACTAGGATCGATTCATCATCACTGACAGGACTATTGTTGCCAATAAGCCTGATATAGTGATGGTGGATCGAATAGAGCGGCGCGTAATGTTTATTGACATAACGTCATAACGTATGATGGGAATCTCGTGAAAACCGAGAAAGATAAACGATTCAAGTATCTTAACTTGGCTCACGAGGTTGTCGATATATGAGGTGTGAGCTCAGCGATCATAGTGAATAGTAATAATAATACGAGTTGGCTTCGGCCCCTCATACGCCTTCCAAAGGTCCGGGACCCTAGGGTCCCGAGATATGTCAAAGACGTTTAAAATAGTAATAATATTACCTAGAGCCTCGACCAACACCTAGGGAAGTTCTCGTTGGCCAGCTGGATTAAAGGCCTAATTCAGAGAGCAGTTCTTCTGGACACTGTTCGCGTTGTTCCCGATACGCGTGGACTATAATTTTTTATATTTTTAAATTTATATTTTTATATTATTCTTATGTTTAAAAATATAATGAATATAATGAAATAAAGGAAATAATTTTTTTATATTATTTAAGTACCAAAAAATGGACCAAGCAAATGAATAGAATAGAAATAAGGTTTACTACAATAGTTGTTCCCTTATGCTGATATTGATTTTAACGTTGTTTCTATACAGTTTTTTACATTGGCTTGTCCGTCCTTGGAGTGAAAAATATAAGAAAAGAAAATTAAAAGCCTGATGTTGTGCCTCTGATGATAATTTTGAATCTCATTTCGCAATATATTAATTGTAAACTGCAAAGTGGGGATGGTTTTAATTATAACGCTAAAAAAATTGGCAAAAAAATGGGATTACTTTTTGTAGAAACTAAAATTTTCCTGTTTATTTGTATCTTTAAAATTTTAAATAGCTGATAGCCTGTTTAATCCGGCTGTTCCAATGTTAAATATGAAGTAATAAAATATTTAGGATACATTAGGTGATTGACCATCCCCGGTCTGAATCTGATTTTGATCTTCACGTTTTTTCCTTATTATTCTTATTCATTTACCACATGTTTTTCTACAATATCAAAGCGGGTATACCATTCCACTATATTTATTTCAATAGATAAATTATTTCTAATAACGCGCATTCCATATTGACTGCAATAGTTTCATACTTACCAAACAGATTTTATATTGTACAGTTTTTCTTGTTTTTTTTGTATAACTATTGTTTTATTTTAACTACTTATAAACAAACGTAACGTTACATTTATTACGTGACTTTGCGAACTACAATTATATAGCTGACCAATTTGTTACAAAATATTAATAATAGAACTCACTAATAAGCAATAATATGTTATTAATTAGCCATGTTGTTAAAACACAGTAAGATTTTTTCGATTCTATAGTTATTACTCAGTATAAAGGCGCCTATACCGAATGTCCTTTCAGCAATATTTGACGTACTTTAGAATGATGATTATGATTACAATTATGATTATGATTATAATTATGATTATGATTATGATTATGATTACAATTATGATTATGATTATAATTATGATTATGATTGCAATTTTGATTATGATTACAATTATGATTATGATTGCAATTTTGATTATGATTACAATTATGATTATGATTGCAATTTTGATTATGATTACAATTATTGCGTACATTTAAAAACATCTCGCAAAAAATCAGCAATGGGTTTTAAAAATGTTGCTTAAATAGGACATTGTGTACAGAGGCTTTTACATGTGACACTTGGAAGTAAATGTTACAGATGCGCAAATAATACCGTGATCACCTGAAACTGTAAAGCAATAGAATAGTTATATTTGTTGTATATACGTATATATAAATATGTTGATTATAGAAATTTCAAACGTTTCGTACGTTTTCGATCAAAACATGAAAGATTATGTCTTGCAAAATACAGAAATAAAAATATGGCAATTCAATGACGATAATTATAATGCATTATAGAAAAAATATAGGAACATTTATTGGGATAAACATAAATCATAAAACTTGTTTTTTTTTGTTATGTTTTTTAAAGTGTTCTGATTGTAAAACGACGAAAAAAAACACATAATAACAGTACTAAGACTCAGTATAGTGTGACGTTGATTTAGTAGCATGTACTTAGTGAAACGCGTCCAAATTATATAAAAAAATATAACTTTTTAACATAGTTCGAGATCTAACACGAGTTGGTTTAAGTTTTATTGTGAGTTTTGCTTGATTTTATTTTGTTCCCTTTCTGACAGATTACGTGTTATTGGTTAGCTTTGCGACGATAAAAACAAATTTTAGGGCAGAGAAAGTTATACTATCTTTTTCTTAAATATTTCTACTATTTTGATGTTAAGAATCAGGGGACCAACCTCTGTAGTAATTTTGTTTAGTATTTTTCTCAGGATTATTCCTAGACTTTCTCATAATATATTGGCCTAGACTATTTCATTATAATGCCCGCTTTTTATGATGACTTTCTGCCTCGATAAACAATGTCTCACTAACTTCTCGCTTCTGGATTTTAGAGCGTGTTTCGTGCGAGATACTGGTGAATGTTATGATGCCTTGCCAAATAGAAAACACACTTTGGATTTTATTGCACTGTCTTCAATATTGAAAAATGGTCAAATTGAAAAGTGCATTGAATCAAATACAACACGGTTGAAAACAATTAAAAAAATATTAAACTAACTAGTAAGTATACATATTTTAAATTTATTTTTAAGTATACAGTTCGTATTTTTGAGCTAACTACTTAAATATTTTTTGTTGTCAGAAATCAAACAATAATTTATATCGTTGGCAAGGCATGGCAGGCAGATCTGTCTTCATATTAATACCATTTTACAAAATTCGTTGCAAAGCACCAATAGCATTTCTACAGGAGATAATTTAAGGTGTTGTTGTATATTAATATTATACAAGTTAAACAATTTAAGGACCTGGTGGCTCAATTTCGATATAAGTACCTATTGATGATAGCCACAATCCGTGTTTTTAAGTCAAATATTTTGTATATACCGAGAAATTGGGATAGTTTAATGTTTTTTATTCTTAACTTAGAATATTTTTCGATATATAGATATAATTTTGGGTTAGTGAAAAATTATAATTTTCCTTTTTTTCGGTTTATGATAAATCTAGTTTATAGTAATTCTAAATTCTTTGGTATATTAAAATATCCCAAATTTTCGTTTTAAAAAAATCTGTAAAATAAGGAATTATTGAAAATATAATTATTGTGGGAACATGATAAAATATTATAATTTTTTGGTTTGTATTTGGTTTTAAGATTAATAATAATTATAGAATCCTCTACCTACATACGAAAGTAAAGAAAAAAACAAAAATATTTTGGGTCATAAAAATTGCACATACGCCTTAGAAAAAAGTATTTTCGACAGACTAAAGTAATCGCACCAAGAGAAGGCGCGAGAAGCATAGTTAAATTAAAAAAAAAAAACGAAAAAGTACACTCGCGATTGTTGCTTAAATCATGTACCCACAAAACAAAAAAATGTTAGTTATTTAAAAATATAACTGAATCTACCTCAACCAAATTACCCATTAATATTGTTTATAAGTGTTCTTTTGAGTCTTATTATTACTAATAAATAACTGAAATGTAGTGTTTTTTATAATAAATGCTATTAGTTCGAGCATCCACCTTTTGATATGGTAATTATTGTTACCGAACTATTGAATGCGGACGTCGGACTGTTAACACGGTATTGTACGAAACGATATTAAATTTGAAAATAAAGTATGGTTTTCATTGTTTCATTTTTTATATTTTCGACTATAAATCCACTTGTGTGACAGAATTTTACACGAGTTTTCCTAACAAGAATTAAGGCTATGCGTATGCTGCAACGCTGCTACGCAGACACATTCGCGTCACCTGTGTCTCAGCAAAAAAACAAGTGACGACCAGCACGCGTCGCGCAGAAATCTGTGCCGGCTCTACAATGAGACGCAGATCAGAACAGACACATGTCTGCGTCCCACGTGCCTGCGCCGCAGCGTACGCAGCTGTCAGTACGTTCATGCATTACAAAATCTGCTTTGCCCTGCGCTGCGTGGACCTGCGTCACCAGCGTCTCAGCATACGCATAGCCTCATCCTTTTGACTGGTCCCGCCAAAGTTTCTTACACCAGTGTAGGTACAGTCATGAGCACAAATACCTTACAGTTACGAAAGATTCAAAATCGATTTTCTCCTATAGATATTTTACGGTGTTACGAACATGGTATTCTCAAAATGATACTATTATGAGATAGGTCAAATTGGAAATTGTATTTTACGAGAAAAACGCTTTTGAATGTTTCGTAACTGTAAGGCCGTTTGTCCACCGCACCGTGAACGGGACGTCAACGAGAACGAGATGACGATGCCGAAGTAGCGATAGTACATTTACTATGGCCGCGTAATCTCGGTTCACGTTGACGTCTTTCACGGTGCAGTGGACAAATAGTGTTAGGTATTTATGTTCGTGACTGTGGAGTCTGACTGACTCCTTGACAATCTTATCAATTCCAAGTTACGATTGATTTCAATGAAATAATTGCTGGTTTAGTTTTATTTTAAGAAATCCGCCTGTATATATTTATTATTGATGAGATATTAATTGATTGATTAGACGTAGGTTTAGTAAGTAACACTGCCTCGAAAGGTCTGCCAGAAGTTCAAAAAAATTAAACACATTATACAATGCGTACAGTATAATTAAATTATAGTTATTTAGTGTTTATTGATGAGCTGAACGAGCAGGCTCTGGCGACAGAGGCGGGATACCGCCCCGCCTTCGTCTCGTCGACGCAGCTTGGCCGCAAGTCGAGCTAGGCTAAAGCGGGACCTGGTTCGACCCTCACGACGAGACCCTGGTGGTAAAAACATACTTATATTAAGCATAGCATAGAATTTGTATTCTAGAGTTGTTTGCGAAAGGAAAAATGTAGATATTCTTGTCTGTTGTAAATTATGTGAAAGGAACAAAAGAGGCAAGTGAATGGTAGGTAGTAAGTCTTTCTGACATTATTTTATTTAGTTCATTTAATCGTCAGTCAGTAACGAAAGTATTTTAAAACTTTTTTTATATCTTAACTAAACACAATTACAAACGAGCTCTCCTAACAAGAGAGTGATTTTGTGTCATTTGAATATTATGTAAAAGTATCAGGGATACTGAATTATGTCGACCCGAACAAGTGTGTAGTGCCTGAAGGGCACTACACACTTTTTCGAGTACAGACGATTTCCTCAAGTTGAGTCTGTGACCGTATCTACCTATCAAGAACATAATAGTCAAATGCTTACCTTCCGCCACCCTCTGCCAAGCCTCTCTGTCCACGTTGACCATGCCTGTGGAAGCACTCCTGCCCAACGCTGCAGCCTCCTGTGTGCTGGACCCCTGAGATTCTGCCACGTCACTCTCGCAACTTATTCTACTTGACCTGGAATCATGATAAAATCCAATAAATAAATAAGTGATATTTTATTTACAGGCTATTTAGAAGATGAAGATAGTTTTGAATATTATATCAGATTAGTTACGTACCTATAGGAATTATAAGGATCACAGGAATACATTTTGTTGCTTTGGTAAGTTTTCTAAACTTTCAATTTTCAATGTAGGAATTTAAATGGAACATGTTATCAATGATATTTGAGTAAACATGTCATGAGGAAAAGAGGAACCAGCGATCACGAGTCTTTATTGTAAATTAAAGAAGAATAACCCACCTGTCTCCAGGCCTTAAATCGCTGGCAGAACTGGTGCCCTCTCTCCTCATGGGCACCGTCGAAGATAAAAACCTCTCCCTCGCGTCCCTTAGCTTCGCCGCCCTCTCTGACAACGTTGCCGCCGCGGCGTCATAATCCACGTAAGTCGTCGGAGTTTCTACGGTAGATATCGACCTCCCGAATAATCCTGGTTGCCCAGACATGAAACTGCTAAACGTAGGCACTGTGACATCTGACACATGTCTTAGAGCTGGAAGCGATTCCGTTTTCGCAGAAGATTGTGGAAGGTTCTTAGTCAAATCTGGGACTATAGTATCAGTGCTGGCTGTTGGCATTATAGTCTCTTGACTGTCCTCTATCTTCTTCTGAATGGAAGCTTCAGCTGATACCTTTTCTGGGTGTAAGGCATTTGCGCTGTGGGACTTCAGAACACCATCGAGCCCGGTGGCAGGTGCCGGTGTCAGGCGTTTCTCCGCTGAGGTGGCATCACGCCTTGACAGTTGGCAGGCGCTTGCTGATTTTTGAACTTCTCTTTCGAGGAATGGGTTATTTCTGAAAAAGGGTAAGGAGATCTAAGATTGTGTTTAACCTTTACTATACAAAGTACATACTACCATAGGCGCCGGGAGGAGGGTGCTATAGGATGCACTGGCACCTCGCTGGCTTCAAAATAAAATATAGGTGTAAGAAATATCTAGAAACGCCTAACACATTAATAGAGAACTTAACCGATAAGAGGCGAGATCTCTGAATTTTAAAGCTTCTGTGCATTTGTCGACAAAGTACCGAACTCCTATTTCTGAAAATCGAATGGGCCCTAGGCGGGGTGCTAACACTTTCTAGCTTGCTTCGCTCGTCCTTGCTTCCTACTCTATCTTAATTATTAAACTTCTTTGTATAAGTCGACACAGTTAGTCCTCTTTCCGTATGAATGGACAAAATAAAACTTATCCCATTCGAGGCGAGATGGAAAATCTCTTATTTTTTTAAAATTTCTGCATTAGTTGACAAGGTACTCCTTGTATGAATGGACAAACGACAACGTAACTAACATATCCGAGGTGAACTGCAAAAATGATCGAGCTCGCTTCGTGGAGCTAAAGATGCACCCCCCTGAAAACAAGCCTGCCGGTGCCCATGCCTACTACCTACTTAAACCTTTTTTATCACAGGAGATTGGAGCTTAGAGGCTAATAGTCTATTTATAGTGAGCTAAATAAGCTGATTATGATGATAATGAAACTTTTTAGTCTACTTTCAGAAATTGGCTCAACATCAGGCAACTATGGTTCTATTCATCATCAGTGCAAAGTTATATACCTTTGAGAAAGGCGCATTATGTGGAATGTAGAATGGCAAAGTAGGTAAGAATGTTGGTACCTGATGTTAACACCAACAGGCATATCGGGAGGTCTTCGACGTTCAGTGGCCGGTGATCGCCAGGCTGGTGAAGATGCTCCACTGCTGGCTCCAGACGTTTGACCTGTAATCATTTCATTATAATTATTCCAATGGAAATCGTTCGTACTGACTGTCTATGGTTGACAAGGTGATTGAAGAAGCCTCTGTGCAGCAGTAGACTGCTTTAAGTTGAATATGATGATGAAATGATAACTATAATGAATTATTATATTTACTTTTGTTCATCTTTGCTTCTCACAGCACTAAAGCGGTCGATGTTAGAGGCTGGCTAAGATTGTAATAATTATCATGATTCGCAAATGCCAACACTTATAACTTTGCAACAAACTTGTTTCTCTGTTTATCTTAAAACTAGTTTTTAATAACACCGAGACCTTGTGCGTAGCACCAACATTTTCTTGGTTGCATATTGCAAAGTTCATTGATCAAATGACTTTTGCTTAATTGGTAAATATTTCAATAACGACGTGACTATACCTAGTAGTTTCGTTAACAAAGAAATGGATAGACCTTTTTTAACTCAACTCATTTTTTTTTATCTCATTTATAAAAAAAAATTAGATGAGTTTTTTTTTAAATCTTTATTTATTTACAGGGCTTTTTCCATGAGTTGAGTTAAAGAAAGTAATATTTTTGATGTAGGATAATCTCTTACCTTCTTCATTAATTTTCTTATTGTAACGCTGTATCATAATCCGAATAGACGGTGCAGTTTCCTTAGGCGGCTGTGGTTTCCTCTGTGAGGAAGGCGAAGACGGTAGCGGAGGCCTGGTCCTCTTCTTCAATTCCTCAGCCTCTTGAAGATCACCAGAGCTTTTAGACCGAGTACTTTTCTCCTGTTTTCCTTTTTCAGATTTAGCCTCTTTCTTTTTCCCTTCGTTTCGGTGGCTGTGATCTGAGGGTCTGACTTCAGCAAGATCTTCAACGTTGACTGGTATGACGGCTCTAGGTACTGATTCACCGCTGCGGACTACTGGTGAGAATATTTTGCGGGTAGTTTTGACTATTACTTCTGGAGAGTGGTCGCGTTGTTCTGGTGCTTTTAGTTTGAGGACGAAGATCTGGAAATTACGTATCACAATTTATTGTTAAGAAGCGAAAGATTAATAAAAACAATTACGGAACGTCCATACGTTCCGTTATTATTATATTTGTCTTCAACAACTACATTTTTTGAACAAAAATTAGATTTTTTCAAATTTAAATTTTATTAATTGCTTTTTTTTAAATAATTTATTTAATTTTAATATTATAAAATATTATGTTTTTAATAAAATAAAAAATTACAACTTAAAAATTTAAAAATATTTTATGTTATTGTACTTCACGTCAATATTGTTTAAATTAATAGATGAGGTCGGCGTTTTACACAAACTACGCCTATCACTTCCTGCGCTCAATTGCTCATGCTTACGTACAATTAACGGAGATGTAAACTTGCGTGGCATTTACAACAACAGAGTAAATAACTCAATATAGTAAAATAATTATATTATTAACTTACTTCCCCTTCTGAATCTGAATGCAGTGACGTCGGCGGTGTTCTCGGTTTCTCAGATGCACGTCGTGGTCTTTTTCTTCTCCTCGGTATCTCCACTGTGACAGTATCTACTTCAAGCTCCGTATCACTCTCAGAAGGCTTCGACTGTTCTCTTTCTAATCTGGCCCTAGACTTAGATTTCTTTTTACCATTTGTTTTCTCTACATCCTTCTTTTTGGCATCATCTTTTGATTCTTCAAAACTATCCCTATCTTTGTCAACGTTTCTTTCTTTATCACTTTGTTTATTCATCTTTGGGCTGTAGTCTCTTTCTAATTCACTTTGTGGTATGACTGGTAGTTCTCTCTCAGGACTCTTATGGCGAGTCTCGTTATCAGTAGCTTCTCTATCTCTAAAACGACTAGAACTTCCTCTTTCTATTTCTTCTATTGTTTTTCTGATAAATATGGCATCTTCTTCTATGCTCGGCTGCCTCATGATCTTTCTTCTGCTCTTCTCTGTGTGTTTGTTCTGTAATGTTATTTACTTATGAAGCATTTAGACTAAATTTCTTAGAGTGTGAAGAATATGTGTGTTACCTGTTCACGAATCTTCGGCCGTGCGCCAGATGATTCCTTTGATTTCACGCTTCGAGCATCGGAAAGAACAACTGTGGAAATTGTATTATTTAGTTTTATAGTTTTTAGAATATTTATGTTTAAGAAAAATTAAAAAACATTCAGCTTACCTGCCCCATTAGGCTGCAACACAGCTGTCCCCGTGACTGCCGACCTTGTTTCACATAGCAGCCTGGCTTCAGCTTGACCATATGTGTACACTGGCTTCTGAGGAGTGTGGCGAGGAGATACAGCCATCAAGGGAGCTGCTGTGCAGACCTCTTCAGCCTCAAATTCTACAAGAACAGCCCCACGGGACTGAGGTCCGTCGCAGTCATCAATGCCGTCAAGCTGTGAATGAGATGACTTTTCTATTGTTAACGGTTAAATTAGCCTCGTACAAAGTTTTAATAAATTTATTTTATAAATCTATATAATATTATATTATAAATTAAAGTTGCTTTTCGTCTATGTCTGAATGACTACGTTATCCTTCTAATCTTCACAGCGGATTATGATGCGGTTTTTACCATCATTCTGAGGATTTAAATTCCTATTTATATATATTGCAGCAAGGGCACCTACTAATTAAGTATAAAGCAATGTTGAATAGTCTTAATGAACCTTTGACATGAAGTCAAGGGACGAATTTTAAAACACTCGGAACTTTCTTTGATTCAACCAGATTATTTTTGAAACCATACAGATGTAGTGTTTGTTATTATTGCGAGTCATACTCACAGAATGTTCCTCTCTATCGTACTCCGAATCGAAATCATCAGCATCATTGACACTGAGACTTGAAGCATGGAGTCTACTGCTAGATCCTGCTGCTGAAGGGGCCACGCTGCCATCAGACTGGGTTCTGGTGAGAGGAGCTTGAGGAACCTTGCTGTTCCGAGCTCTTGCTGCGCGGAGGAGAGCTGATGTGGAACATTCGGGGGCGATGCCGCGTGACTTCTCCCATTCGTGGAGCTTGCGGGTGAAGGATCGAGATATCCCTACAATATAAAAACGGAGATACTGATGATGATGTACACGATACAAGTTTCAGGAACGTTTAACTGTGCGTTTGCACTGGCGAAACATTCACAATAAAACATGTTGGAATCTCTATTTTCTGCCAATGTTCCATACAATTATTGACAGGACCTAGAGATTTCAATATGTTTTGTTGCGATTTTTCGCCAGTGCAAATGCACAGTTAGAGCAATAATTGTGTATATGGCATACAATTATTGCCATTTAAGAATCGCAAGCAAGTGTTTACATGCGTGCGATGACAAATGAACAACGTATAGGTTATTATGTTATGTTTTTTTTGGAGAGGACTACATAAGTGTAGATGATAGTAGTGGTTTATTTAAAATCGGCCATGTTAGGGTGTATTATTATTATCGGTAAAAAAAAAAAAAAATTTTTTTTTAAAGTACGTAAACTATATTAAGGGTATTGGTTAGCTAAACAATAATCTACGTTAGGGACCTCTGCGGGCACATACCTTGGAATTTAAAGAGTCCAGTTGAAGTTTGGACAAGAACTTCATCAGGTTTCGCCTCCTCTTCCCAAGCTGGTACTGAATTTGTCTCTTTCATGCGTTTCCATTCGTCTGTAGCGAATTAAAGTTTAATTGAATCCTAACTATGATATAATACTAGGTTTTCTATTACAGGAATCTCCATACTTAAAAGAAGGCGTGTAAAATGTATTAGTTAAAACCTGTTCATTACGAAATAAATAAACTATAATATAATATGTAAATGCGAAAGTGAGTTTGTTTGTTACGCCTTCTCGCTAAAACGGCTAAACGGATTTTGATGAGTAGGTGAATGTTTTTTTCTTATTTGAACAATAATTCATTCATATGTGGATTCCCCCAATTTTTCTCCATGACAGCCAAGAGGTGGCTCCCGAATTTGGAAGTTTTTGTTAGGTGGGTCGTGGTCCAGTCAACTTTGGGAACCACTGGCATAGAGTTGTAATGTCTTAATTGTAATCTTGGTACCCAATACAAAGTAGGTAAGTACCTCCATGATTGTAACAGCTCTATAATAGACGTCATCATCGCGCGTTCATATTTCTAAAGATAGACGATGATTTCCGAAGTGCAGACTTTTACTGGGGGATTTGTATTTCTTTGTTTTTATTTTCATTTGGCGCTTTTAAGGGAGCGATGATTAATAAATTCCATTTACCTATATATATTTTTTTAATGTCATCTTACCCCATCTTCTAAGGAAGTCTTCGCTGAGGTCCTGCCTGGCAGGCACTGGCAGCGGTTGCTTGACGCCTTTCTTGAGTTGCCACTCTGCAAGTTTCTTGCGGAAGTCTGCTGATAGTTGCTCCTCTGTTGCCACTGGGCGAGCCGCTGAAATAATAACGAATGACTTTTTTGTAATATTTTATTTTTCCTACGTTTTTGTTTTACTATTGATTTTACATTCTTTTATTATTTTGACTCACATACTGACTTATGACATGACGTAAACTTGTACAGTACGACACAACTATCATCGGCAAAATTCGTAAAACCGATCACTATCTGAACTGAGTGCGCATTCAAAATCACCAATATTTATTACAGCTTTAGGTGAAAATAATCTTAACGCAAACGCAATAACTCGTGAAGTCATATAACCAAATACATTCGTAAAATTGAAATAAATGTATGCAAATTTTCAAATTTATGCTACTTCTGAGTTGTGTCGTACTGTACCAGCCATCTGCCTAGCCTTTTCCCAACTATGTTGGGGTCAGCTTCCAGTTTAACCGGATGCAGCTGAATACCAGTATTTTACATGGAGCGACTGCCTATCTGACCTCCACAACCCAGTAACTGGGTAATACGATACCCCTTGGTAAGACTGGTGTCAGACTTTCGGGCTTCTGACGACCCGTAACGACTGTCAACGATCCACGAATGACAGCCGGGAACAACGGCTTAACGTGCTCTCCGAGGCACGGAGGATTCTCGGTATGTAAAGATGGTCACCCATCCACTGACCAACCCCGGCAAGCGTAGCTTAACCTGATGGATCGACCAGTGCGGCTGTTGTTACTTAGCCACGAGCTCCTCGTCGTACTGTACAATGTTTGTAAATATGTGAGCACCATGTATTTATCACATAACTAATTTATCTGTCATTGGTTCATTTTAAATTCTTTTTACCTATTTGTGGTATAGTAATTTTATTCTAGGTGCATCAGTCTTCACATTTTAAAAGAGTAACGGTCGAGTTTCTTGCCCAATCTTCTCCCTACGGAACTACCTTTTTGGAAGGGGCGACTAGAACCAATTAAATTTTTTTTGTAAATTTTGAAGTTAAAAATTGCCTTAAGTGCCTATTTGAAATAAATTATTTGACTTTGATCTATCCTGTTATAGCCAAAACTGGAAGTCTTCTGAATTTTGTGGAGTTTGTGAATTTCTGCTCATCGGAGTAAATAAGCCAGTATTAACACAAATTTCATTATTTTCTTACTAATTTAACGCAAAAATTCAAATTATTTAAAATCTGATTCATTTGGTAATTCTGGTCAATAGTTTTTATCTGTATGATTATTGTGTTATGTCGTAATAGTCCAGTGTTTATGCATGCGGTTATGGGTTCAAATTCAGGCAATTACGAGTATCAACATGCTTTTTACGCGACTGCCAAGGAAGTATGTTATTCGCGCGTAACTTGTCTGTAAAAAATAACCAAACCTATCGACTAGGGTATCAAAATAAAGGAAATTAAAAGGGGATTACACAAATAACCAATAACCTGAAAATATGGTGTAACTTTTGTTTAGTGAAAGATAAAGGAAATGCTTGTTTTTCTCTTTTCAGTTAAGTGATTTTGTAATCGGGTTTTAGATTTTATAAATTGTTTATTTTATTGAATTTATATGTTTTCTGAGTTTATCTTGAACATTACTGGTGAAGAAAAGACAACGTTAAAGGAAACCAGGACATAGAGTTAATAATAATATAAGTCTGAAATCGCCAATAATCTGTCTTGAGCAACCCTTGTCGTGTCTTCTCTGTAGGTATAAGAATCTGACCTACAGTGGGAAATTATAGGTTGGTATTATATTATGGTATCAGCAGCTCACCTGCATACAACTTCCCTCGTCTATCGGAGAACTCTCTTCGCAGCCGAGACTGTAGTGCTGCGTAGTCCCGCGCTATTTCTTCTCGCACACCGCTCGCCTCGCATCCGCTGCTAAGTCCCTCTGTTTCTGGAATAGATGAACCAATATAACTATCAATTTTATCGATATCGATGTTTGAAAGATTTTTCCAACATCATTATGATCTAGCGCAGGAGTCACCAAATGGCGGACCGCGGTCTGCATCCGAACCGCCGCGCGACCTATTTAATGCGGACCATAAGTAATTTTTTTTTATAACTTAAGGTTAATTATAAAAGGCTCGGCACGAGGCTTTTGTCTATTTTTGTATGTGTGTATTTTATGTGTTTTTGTTTTTATATGTGCGTTTTGTTTGTGCAGAATAAACAATTTTTATTTTTTATTTTTTTCTTTCTTTCTTTCTTGACTTAACTTAACTTTACTCCAGACTTCAGGCAGAAAGATTTTCACATTTTTATTAATTAATTACTTTGTTATTTTGATTCATTACATAATGTTTATTTACGAGTATTACTTAATAAAAAAAACTTTTCGTTTTATTTCCATATTGATATTTTACTCGTAAATCTTGGTTGCTAGTAATCGTCTACCAAAACATATTATTTGTAAAAACGGACCCCCAATAAAATTAATTGGTGATCCCTGGTCTAGCGAATCCTAGTGTTAAATTAAAATAACGTCAGGTAGGAATTGCTCTTTTTATATGTGCGTTGTTTGGCTGTTAGTCATTGTGTTTGTCTTCTAACTTAAAAACAGCAAATATTAACATTAGGTCCGTTGTACACGGCACGGTTTCTATATGGTACGGTGCGCTAACCGCACCGCAGAATAATCGTGTAAGCTTGTATATGACACTGTTCTATGTGTCGTCGGTATCGGTGTCGCCAACAAACTTCCATAGTGATCCATACATACCACTGACGATCGTGTCTACTCACAGCAAGTAAACCATTATTTTTGACGAGAAAAAAAAGTGTGTGTACATGGTGCTAAGTGCGGATTTCACCAATAAAACTGAACGCGATGAGCACTTCTAAACCGCGTTCAAGAGCTGTTTTAAGATCAATGTTCCTTACCTTAACACCAACTAGTAGAGTATTTTTTGGAAGTCAGTTGTTTTTTTTTTGTTGCTGTTTTGGTAAAAAAGATTCTATTTTGCACTTTTTAGTTGTGAATACCTACCTCACACAAATTCAAATACCACTACATTGTAACAAGAAGTTATTATAAAGGTACATTCCGTACCCGACCGCAGGAGGCAACTGCAGGCGACGTGTGGCGGCGACACGACTGGTTTCTATGAATTTCTATGAAATACCTTCCGTAGCTACCGACACGCCGTTGGCAGCTACGGGCGAGTGACAGGAGACACGTGAAACCCGACCGCAGAGCAGTAGTGCCGCGAAACGCTCGAGCGATAACACGTTTTTCTATTTTCTATCTACCGACTGGAATAGGGATGCTGCCGCCTGCGGTCGGGTTCGGAGTCATGACTGCAGGGACATGACGCCGCGACACGTCGCGTGCAGTTGCTGTCTGCGGTCGGGTACGGAATGGTACCTTAACATTATCTAGATGGGTTAAACGGGAAAAGTACGTAAGTTCGTATTATTGAAGCTAACTAAACACTACCCAAGCAAAGTTTATATCGAACCACCGCGCTAGCTTCCTCTACCAAATGAGAAAGGATTTTCAAAATCGGTCCACAATATTGACAACAATATCGATGAAGATACATTTAAAAAACATAGAACCTCCTCCTTTTTGGAAGCCGATAAAAAAAATCTCTTTCTTGTCTTTAACACACACATCAAACTTGTCACGCGAACGCGTTGTCAAAAATAAATATTATTGTGTTCCCAAAACAATAAAAATAAATGCCACAATAAATATTACGAGTACAAGAAATAAAATGCAATGATTGTAACAAATCTGGTTTGAAAAAAAACAAGACCATGTAATTTGATGTGAGTACATTCAAGTCTAGTCAGGCAAACCGTGTTTGGACTTTCTTCCAGCGAAAGTTTTTATGAATTCTGAAAGATTTAAATGCTAGCCACATACGTAACGATTTACTTGCGCAAATTTAACAAATGTGTTCGCAGAAATTTGCGCAAATTTCTTCGAACACGCCTCACGTTAGACCTTCTTTACATGTGTGGCTAGCATAAGATTGTGGCTTGTTGTGCGTAACATGACGATATTGTTCAGACGAAGTTTATTAACTAAAAATAAAAATGAATATATTTTATTTCACATAAACCTACATGAAATCAAACATACTTATGAAACGTCGGAAGTTACGAAGGTAAGAAACAGCACAGCTACAGTTTCCTACAAGAGCGGTGACTGCCACATAACGGCCGCAGCGACAGCCGTCATGAAAATCATGGCAGCGGGGTTTGATCTAAACGTGCTCTCTCAGGAAACACCAACTTACATTTATAATTATATATGTATACAATGCCGCCCTGTGCCGCATGTGATCGTCCGTATTTTTCTAAATATTCATGAAAAATTATCGATAATTAACTTTAAAACATTTAATATTTTTCATGTTATTTATTTTTTAATTTTTTGAGTATCGTTTGTGATATCTCCGATGTTATTAGCTCGATTTGGATTCTGTTTATTGTTTTTAAAAGCCTAGGAGTTATTTTATCGGATTAACTAACATTTTTTTTTAACAAATTTCGACTAGTTCAAGTCCGTATCACATGCCCCAACAATTTTTTTCTTGCTTGCAACATTTTGTTTCAGGTGGAAGCCGGAACCACACAAATGCTTTACAGCTACATTATCTTGGGAGTAATAATATTTTCAATATACAACTCAGTAAGTGTAACACGATGATACTCTTTGGTACCCTTTGGTATTAAATTAATGAATATAAATATGGGTATAATAAAGCATATGAAAGAAATAGGATATTGGAATCACTTTTACACATCATAATAAAGAATATATTTCAATTAGATAGATGAGTTCGAGAAGAAAGGCCGATACAAACTCAGAGGTCACAGTCTCTTTTAAAGTCCAGACATAATCTTGGTCAGGCCTTATGAGGACCATGTAGATTATTTTCTGAAATGGTCTTTCGAGATAAGAACTACACAGATTTGAGTGGACCTGTCAAGTCAGTGCAAGCATTTGTCAATTTGTCAGTAATCGTGGAGCTCAACTCGGAACAGAAGCTCAACTCGACGAACAATACCAAAGAAAGGACATTTGGCTAGGGCGCGTAAACTACTCAAACTGCCAGAGCATCATTAAAATTAACTTAGAAAGAAAAAACAAAGAAAAAACACAGTCCGTGTATCCGTCAAAGTATTATATTAATTAATGCTTCACAAAGTAATCATGTCATTATGTACGTAATATTCAACTATGTCAATGTTTAAATAAAACTGGTATATTTTGATGATTTTACTGAATAATTATAATGTCAGGTTTTATGTTTATATCCCAAGCTTTAGCAGAGCGACCAGGTTAATCCCAAGCTTTTTATCTTCTAAATAATCAGAAATTTTATAGTACCCTTTTTTACAAAGTTTGGTTTTAATACAAATTTTAAATCGTTTAATGGGTAAGCTTCGAAAGTTATTGGGAAGTTTGTTGTAAAACATAATGTGGAATGCAATAAATAGGTATATTGAGTATTCTCATGTGCCTTTTAGACATTGATTCTCAAGGATTCTCAGTTTTGCTTCGAATCCTTAAGTGTTTTCGGCTATCCGGCAGATATGGATCAACGAATGTGGACTACGCTGCGTAACCAACAGAGACGGCAGCAACCACGACGGAATTATGAGGACTATGAGGTGTAGCTGCGAGGCCTGCATATGCGCACAGATCCAGAGATTCCAATTGTATGTAATGTCAAGTCATTCATTCAAACCAGGCTCTTTTCATCAGCACTTTTCGAACGTCAAAACTACCTAAGACAGTTCCCCAATACGCCCAACCTTTACCACTTCCTAGTGCTTTAGCTGGGAAGAAGAAGTGGCGCAACAAACTCCCCAGAGGCCCAGACTCAACTGGAACTGTCAATCGTTCTTCCTATTAATTAGTTCTAATTAAGTAGTCTGCGACTCTTGCTGAAAAACTCTCATGATTATAGAATCTATTTGTAGCTTAAATAAATAAATCTTGGTGAAGCAAAACATTTCATATCACCGAACTTTCGATCGGAGAGATCTTTTTGGCATCTTATCTCATTACCTACCTTCAAATGATCACTAAAACATGTAAACACATCTAACAGGAATAGAATACTTAAACGAATGACGAGAAGACAGTCATTAGCTAATAGTTGGAGATAACAAAAAAATAATGACAAGAATGAGAGATTAAAACGTTTTTGTCTTTCGCATACCAATATCCCGGCAATACTCCTATTACAGAAATAGGGTAAGTGATTTTTTCATGCATTTTACAAAGTATAATAAGCCTTTAACGTTTCCACTGCTCGGACCCAGGCCTCCTCTCTGTGAGAGGGAGTGGGCCGTAATCCACCACGCGGGCCCAGTGCGGGTTGGTGGATGTCACGTGTCTTCGAATTTTTGGTTCTAGGACATTTTCGGTTTCCTCACGATGTTTTTCTTTACCGTTTTTGGAGTAGTGGTGATGAAATAAGTTACGCAAAATAAAGTGCCTGCTTGGCTTCGAACCCACGACATTCAACTCGTAAGTCCGGGCCGGCAGTCAAGGCAGTATTAAGTTTAAGTTTGGTACACTTGGTGGTATATCTGTGACCCAAACATGGTTTATCGTAAGTAAATGAATTTTGAATATGGTCATTTTTGGGGGGCTAATATGAAAATTAAAAAAAGAAAAGTTAAGTTAAAAGTTTTCTATCTGTACCGTGTGACATATCAAATGAAAGGTCTCTTATTGAGAAGATAAAAAAAAAATACTATTAAAGATATTTAAGAAAAATTATGAAAATTGACCATTCCTCTCCCTAATCTCCGAAACTAATGAGCCTAAAATACTGAAAAAAATACAGAGAATAGTTCTTTACTCATAGATTACTATAAGAAGTATATGTTCTTAAAATAACATGGTTAATCTCTCAATATTGTGCATACAAACTTACATTGGCAGTTGGAATGCATGGGAGAACATGTATTTCAACTACAATGTTAAGTTTCTTCTTCGGTTAAATTCATCCCAGCTATGGAACCGTTCATTGTGCGTGGTCCGATACGCACTTGGCTTTATTTTTTGGAATAAATCCAACCAAAGCGTATGAGAAACTAAATGATATGATGGTATTTAGCGTTCTTTAGATATTTCGGTTTTCTAGCAATTGGTTATCTTCTGTTTCATTGTTTTAGCTCGGGCAAAAGCTGGTCTTGTATAAAGATGGACAGAAACCATAAAAAACCTCGTGCTACTCAATCTGCATAGCCTTTTCCTAACTATGTTGTGGTCGGGTCAGCTGAATACCAGTATTTTTCATGGAGCGACTGGTGTATCTGACCTCCACAACCCAGTTACTGGGTAACACGCTTACCCCGCTAGACGAGGATCCAGCACGGCAGTCTGTGGACCCGAGCCTATCGTACCCATTCCCTTCACCCAGATACGAAGGTGGCTACAGGAGTTCACCCACACTCAAGCGGAGTACTGGTGGACCTCAACACCGGGCAGCAGGCAGTCCAAGGAAACCATGCCATCCTTGGATACCAGGCTAACCCGGCGTTTACTACGCCTGGATAGGAACGGCCTGCGCCTGGTGACGGGGACCATCACGGGCCACTGCTCGCTGAACAAACACTTCCACACAATGGGCATAACGGACAGTCCTCTGTACAGGGCGTGCATGGAGGCTGAGGAAACCGTCGCGCACGTGCTTTTTGACTGCACAGGCGTCACCCAGATTAGAACAGAGACCCTCGGGACAACCACATCTTTCACAGATGTTCTGAACAGACCAGGAGATTTGATTAACTTCTGGACGGAGGTGGGCTGGTTGGAATAACCACCAACGGCCGCTATGGCCCACGCACAATGGTCCACTGAAGGACAAAGTGCGGAAACCAAACCCCATAACATAGAAAATATAACACGCTTACCCCTTGGTAAGACTGGTTGTCAGACTTTTGGGCTTCTGACTACCCCTCTCGTTCCCCAGATCATCATCTAGATCAGATCGATCTTCTGTATCGATTGTCAAAGATGCACTTGCTTTTGAATAATTATTCAGGTACCCATTCACCATTGTGAATTGGCAAATGTATAGTAAGACCCACATTTCACCAGTTATGTTGAAGTCCTGTGTAGGTGTGTTGTATGTGTTTTGTTTCATTCACATTAATTGTTGCAGTTTCACAACTGGTATGGAGGGAACCGCATCTGCGTCGGCTGCGGCCTAAGACTTGCAGAGGTAATTGCGAACGTTTTGCTTGTTTCTATTAAGAAGCAGATATATGCCGGTGACCTTGAGTGGTAAGCTTGCGTGTACTGTACTGAACTCACGCAACGCGTCGTACATCAAGCCAGTAATAGGACTCGCACATCCAGAGGCACTGTCCCAAATTATACGCATTATTAATTTATTGTACATAAAACAAAAGGTATTTAAAAAAAAAAAACACGTATACTAACGAGAAAAGATCTATAACTAAAAGATCAATAATTAAATTATCTTTAAAATGGTAAAGGTTTCAGAAAAATACGCTTGATAGATTTTGCGTAGTACTCAGTTTTTTATCCGCGTAAGACATAACTTTACAAATTAATTCCACTATGTAATATAAACAATCATAATCTGAAATACCAAGAAAATGCTATAATTTAACATATATTTGTTCCAAATCGTTAACACTACTCGTTTAAACGTGATCTTCCGTAAAAATCATTAAAAGTCGGTTATCGTCGCCTTAAATGATAAATTATGTATTTATTTCTGTAAGTAGGTGTGTGCAAACACTTTTACACAGCAACCATATTATTTTAAAAACTAGATAAGGTCGGCATTTCCTATCTGACTACCCTGAGAAGAGTAGAAAAAAAAACAATCTCAGACGTCAATCTTTTTTAAAGGCCAGACATAATCTTGGACAGATCATGTACATATTGTACATTGGTGTCTGAAATGGTCTTTTGAGGAAAGAACCACACAGATTTGAGTGGACCTGTCCAGTCAGTGCAAGCATTTGTCAGTAATCGCGGAGCTCAACTCAGAACTTAAGGAGCTCAACTCGACGAACAATACCAAAGAAAGGACAATTGGGTAGGCCGCATAACATCACTCAAACTGCCAGACCATGATAAAACTAGTCTTCACATTCAAAATAATCAAAATAATTTATTACTTTACAAAGTAATATTCGGCCATCTTGTTTTTTGAATGCATTTCAAGTGACATTTCTTAAAACAGTTACACAAATGTTTACCAACAACGCCACCTGTCAATGTCATTCTCTCTTGTAGCACTTAATTTTTTTTATTCTTCTATGATTCTGACCTCTAGACCTCGATCCCGCCTGATAGTAAGCGATGAATGAGGGCTACAAAGGGGCTGACGGGTATCTTAACCTTACAGTGGGTACCTATATACCTATACCAGTTTCTTTGGACGTATTTCTTTCATCCACAGACACTAGAGTAAATACAATAATTTATCATGCTGGTGAGGCTCAATTCAACTGTTACTGTACAAAGCAAGAATGAAGCTCAAGAATCAAATAATGGCAGAGGCATTGCAATTTATCAAAGGGATTACCTAGATACATATTGTTTTTTTTTTTTGTACTTTTGTTAACCACAATCAGCAGAAAATAATACAAGTAACTTTCGTTACAGCGTTCCGTCGATGATAGGACTATAATGTTTAGCGAATCCATTGAAGATACACTTGTTCCCGATCCGACCGTTGAGAGGCAACAAAAACCGAAAAAAAGTGCTACTATATGTGAGAGTATTACTTCCACAGATAATACACTTAATACGAGTACTTCAGTGTCTGCAAGTCAAAGCATGACGCAAGCTGTCACCCGCAGCGTCTCGCAATACGGTTCCGAATTAGTTGACAAGATAACTGAAATAGCCGGCGAGTTACCTCCTTACTTAGAGCCAAAGGTGCTGATGGCCCCTGATAGGCTATGTTCTAAGTTAACAACCTGTAGCAGCACCAGCACGAGAACTAAAGAACCTCAGGAGGAAGAAAAATTGGACGTAACAAGAAATTGTTCGAAATGTATTGAACAAGGTAAAACATGTGTTGCGGGATGTCCAAACGCTGAAAAGAAACGGAAAAACGATAATAAACCATAAAATATTTCATTGGGTTGATGTCTTTTTTTTAACGTAGGTACCTTTTCTAATCTACTGAATGAATACCTAATTATACTTCTATCACAGCACGGATAGCACCAGGTACTTATCTTCATAAGTACCTAGTGCTACCCGTGCGAAGCCGGGGCAGGCACAGGAACCATTTCCGGAACCAGTCGGATTTGAAAAAAAATATTTTTGCGTTGGTTGGCCCAATTCTTGAGAAAGATTAAAAGGCTATGTATCACGCAACGATACTCGAGAGCCGAGTAATAAGAAAAAATGGCAGAAAGAACGCTAAGCAAAGACGAAGCAATAACGCGGACGGGCGATGGGTTAAGCCACGCGGTGGGTCGAGGGCCGAAATTTCCCGCGGACGAAGTCTCGGGCAGGAGCTAGTTCTAAATATGTATTTAGTTATTCTATAAAACAAATAATAAAAAAGAAAATTAAGTCATTTTTCTTTACGAGGTTTTGAATGCATGGCGACGATAGGAGCTATTCAAACACGTGGGTAACTGTCCGCCACCAACTTCGTCCGAACGTATGGTCTTAACAACGCATTATTTTTACAGTGTCGGTTGTATTCTGTTTGACCCCGACGCAAAAAGAGGGGTGTTATAAGTTTGACTGCTATGTGTGTGTGTGTGTCTGTCTGTGGCACCGTAGTTCTTAAACGGGTGAACCGATTTAGATGTGGTTATTTTTTTTGAAAGCAGGATTTCTAGCGATGGTTCTGAGACATGTTTTTATCAAAATCGGTTCCCCCGTTTCAAGGTCATCAGCTCTTTTGTTTTAGCTGCGGTAGGAATCTTAGCCGCATGATGGGTATTTACTAATACTTTCAAATTTTAAACACCCATGTACATATATGGTATGGTATGCTATGGTATGCTATATATGGAATTCTTGGTCTAATGCTGCAGCCAGCATATCCAGCACTCTAAGACACATTTGAAAAAAAAAATTTTTGTTTTTCTTTTCAGCGGTTTTTTTTTTACAATATTTAATAGTTATTCAAATGTTTGTTTGCTAGCAAAAAGAGGTTTACTCTATTAAAAAACGAAATCCATTGACAAGTCTGACTCATGACAGAATTGACGGATTTAACATTATCTGGACTTCAAAAATGGAGTGTTTGCAGCGTTTGCTTGGAATAAATTCATAATTTATTTGGATTAAATTATTGTAGTTAAATAAAAGAGGCGGATCAAAACAACCATGCCGAAAATAAGTCATGAAATCTAAGTCTTGGTTAAAGGCGATGAGTTTAAATTGTCCTTCGTGCCCTTTTCCGGGTACGATACGAAACTCGAAGTTGTTTGGAGGTAAAAGATTTTGGTTTTAAACATGATTAAGGCCGGCTTTACTGCTGTTCAGGAGACCCGTACCGGCCAGTGTACGGGCTCCGCGAACGGAGACACAAGTGAGGCGCTAGAACATTGTTTCACAGCGACGCGGATAGTCCGTACGCGACCCGCTCCGGGTAAAGCCCGTACAACTCATCGTACTACTGC
Organism: Agrochola macilenta; assembly: GCA_916701695.1. Lineage (NCBI taxonomy): Eukaryota > Metazoa > Arthropoda > Insecta > Lepidoptera > Noctuidae > Agrochola > Agrochola macilenta. The sequence continues at coordinate 21,235,983 of OU753563.1, read as the reverse complement.
CTCGTTTCAGAGCACTACCGTCGCTACCCGTACGGTCTTCCGTGTACGGGTAGCCCGTGCGGGTCTCCTGCACAGCTGTGAAACCAGCCTAAAGCTAAGCGAATGGTGGCCAAGGTTAGGTCAAAGAAGTCAGGGACTCCCAAAAGTGCATTGGGTCGCGCCAAAGTCGCGGGAATCAAATGCCCTTTTTACACCTAAAACGGTTACAGCATCAAATTCAGTGTTATAATTGCAATCATTATGAATATTATTATCCATATATTACTATTGCCAAATTAATCAAAACAGGTACATATTTGACAGCTATTTGCGACGTTGCCTATTTTTCGAATTGACGCTCTTATTTATTTATATATACTTTATTGTACACCACAAAAACACATAACAAAAATCATTATAATTAAACACTACAAAATATACAATGGCTCTTACGCCGGTTGCAAGCCTCCGCCGCGAAACCATAGCAGCGAAACCATAGCAGCGAAACCATAGCAGCGAAACCGCAGTAGTTCAATTCAACTGCCTCGAGTCATGTTCCGCTACGCGAAATTCGAGTAGCGAAACTCGAGTTACGGTGCTACGGTTCGGTTTCGCGGCGGAGGTGTGCTACTGGCGTTAGTGGCTGATTTAGATGAAATTTGGCACACGGATAGACCATGACCTGGCTAGGATATAGGATTTTTATCCCGGTAGTATGTGCGAAAGATAGTTCCCGAGCTCCACGCGGTTGAAGCCGCGGCACAAGCTAGTCATGTAATAAATATATTTTCAGAACATGTCTGTCCAGTAGAGTGCACAGCCAAATTGCTGTTGTTCCTTTGTGTTTCAACAATCATACTGGTGAGTAGAAAGAAATAAAATACTTAAAGTTGCACTAAAAGTGACGCAAGTTGTGGGATGCGTCACGTACACGCAAAACCGCTCAGCATAATGCTGTGATACTATGCGAGACAGAGCCATAGGGCTGGTTCCTAATCAGTTCAGAAAGAAATATTTTTTTAAATCAACAATGACTGTTTCGTTGGTCTCTAGTGATCGCCAGCGCGATTGTTGGGCACGAGGTTCTGGGTCTGGGTTCGATCCCCAGGTCGGGAAAACTGTAACAAAGGACAAGCCGTGCGTCCGATTGGATTTCGCATCGGCAAAATTACGCACTTTCATACCAAGTTTCTACCCCTATTAACAACCTCTCAACCCTTTATAGAATTCATCAGAAACCTAAGTTCTCACTTTCGTTATTGGTATATAAGGAACTCTAGTAGGTATCGTATTACCCAGTTACTGGGTTGTGGAGGTCAAGATCAGATAAGCAGACGCTCCATGTAAATGACTGGTATTCAGCTGCATCCGGTTAGACTGGAAGCCGATCCCAACATAGTTGGGAAAAGACTAGGCAGATTGATTGCTGGCGAAGCCCATTAATCTGTACATTCGTTTAACTTAGCTGGTGCAGTAGGTCCTTTTTAGCGACTTTAAAAAAAGTATGTAATGTTATATTATTTCAGTACGTACCTCTAGGAAGATTTACGTCCTGTGGGTCCGATTGTACAAAAAAATCAAGACTGTTGACAATATGGGACGACAATTCTTCGGCCATGTGCTGTCTGTGCGACTTTTACAAAACAATCTCACAGTAAGTATAAATAACGCTTTACTAAATGAGACTAAAACTTGGGCTCCCTTTGACAGCGGCGGCCGCCACATGACGGCCACAGTGACGGTCTTCATAAAAATGATGGCACCGGGGTTTGATGTTACGGTGTCAAAAAACACTATGGAAACACACCAATTTTAATTCATAATGTTTCAGTGATCGACGGTAAACTGTGGACGCTATTTGGCGGCCGCCACAGTCTTACGAAACCCTACCTTAAGGGAACCCCAATACTTGTATTCAGCGAGAACAATATTTAATCTTAGCGTATTAATGATCTTTGATCTTTTAGTAATGGTCTATGAAGCCAATTTTTTTTTTAAACATGGCTATAATTTTTTTTTCCTGTGGTTACTGAGTAGCCTGGTGTCAGAGTTGTTATGCCTCCCATGGGCCTATGACTTGGCTTCAAATGCCGTCGAGAAATATCTCTCAGGCATGCCGTTGTGTTCCACGCGCGCCTCAAAGAGATGTCAGCACCAACTGACGGGGTCCGTAAGGGCCAATGCCTGCCAGGGTTGCGAGTTTGTCCGAAAGGGATATCGCGGCCCAGGCACATAGGCAACGGAAGGAACACGGGTGGGTTTTAGTCAGTAAAAGTCTGACACTCCCTTTCGCTCCGCCCAGAGCGGGAGGAGTCATTTGATGATTTCCCACCCAAAAAAAAAAAAAAGGCATGTCGTTTTCCTCACGATGTTTTCTTTCACCGTTTTTGAAGCAAGTGATAATTATACAATACGCACATGATTCCGAAAAGTCAGAGGTGCCTTTGGTTCGAACTCTAGACCTATGACAGTCCGGCGATCACACCACTAGGGTATTACTGCTAATATAGTAACTTGTACTGATGTGGGTTTAACTGCTCTCTTTTAATATAATTATTCATGACCTTCGAAATAACATTTTTATATGAAAAGAGGCCTGTGCACTGTGATAGAATCTCATAACGTTTTGCGTCTCTGCCAGTGTTGATGATGAAATATAATTATTTGCAGTTTAGCAGATTTATTCAGAGAGATTTGTGATCAAAGTCTAACTTTCTTACTGAACTCGCTGTACGAAGGCAAATTGCAGGTATGTCTAATGAACATGCTTCATACAACTTCTCAAATTCAACATCCAAAAATGGCAGAATTATCTTGATTGCTTTCCGTATAAGGTACTTACGAGCGATACATAAGTACGCTTTTGTAACGGTTTATGGGGGATCCATCAGTGTAGCCCGCGAAATGCAATTTTATTTACGATATTTGTATTAATTTAAATCTTAAACATAGCGCTAAAAATTTTATTTGCTGCAAATAGTCATATTTTAACCGACTTCCAAAAAGGAGGAGGTTATATGTTCGTCGCGTATGTATGTTTTTTTTATTTATGTCCGCCGATTTCTCCGTCAATTGTGGACCGATTTTGAAAATTCTTTTTTGTATTTTATGCCCCCGAATTGGTCCCATATAATTTTTATTAACTTTGCTTGGATAGTTTTTGAGTAAGTTTCAATAATACGTATTTTTGCCACTTAGTTATGTGGATGATATGATGATAACTTCCTGTGACTGTTATTTACATAGCAGGTAGTGGTATTCGAATTTGTGTGGGATAGGTACCACAACTAAAAATTGAAAAAAAAAAACTTTTTACAAAAAAAAAACAATCGACTTCCGAAAAAAAAAACACTACAAAGTGAAAATGAACTTTAATTTCGGAAGTCGGTGGCAAAAAATGAAAATTCAAAACCAAAGACACCGACTTCCGAAATTAAAGTAATTTTTTTCATAAAATAGTCTTATTTGAAGCAAATATAATTTTGAGATTTATATATTTGTGTTTATAATGACTATAGGCCGCAGGAATCCGCTGGATGCGGGAGGCACAGAAGGAAGAAGGGAGGCGGGGGTGTAGAAGTGGTGGTGTTTGGGGGGGAGACCTTGGGGTATTTCCAGCAGTAGGTGTCTTTCGGCTGAACTTATGACAATGACTATAATTCAGTTATTAATTTAACATAATGGCCGCGTATATAATTTTTATCAACATACAACGTAAAACAGCGCTACAATTAGCAAAAAACGTAAGAAATTTTGAATTTCACTGGCTACATTGAAGGCATCACCTTTAAACAACTGGAATATCGTACACAGTACGAGGCACAGTTTTCAGTTTCAGTATAGTTTTAAGCCATTAAAGAGCCGTATTCAATATGTTCACTAAAGAATTTCAAATTACAGGACTAACTGCGGTTAGAGTATTAGAAAAGTCACATTCACATAATATCGCAAAATAAACTAGTTTTCTTATCACTTTCGTGTCTAATGTGAGCGTTACCTTTTCTTTCCCCTCGAAAATTAAATAAGCTTTCTTAAATTACCGGAAAAAACAAGAAAAAAATAATAACTTAGAATTTAATAGAACTTTAAACAATTGGCTTTGTGACAGATGTTTTTATTCAATAGATGATTATTTAAATTTTAAACAGACATGATGTATACCTAACTATAAATTGACGAATACTTATTTAAAAATTATAATTATTGACATTATGTATAGGTAAATCTAACAATAAATTGATGAACTGTCTTGTTTTGTAATCTAATGAATTAATTTAATATATTTTATAATGTTAATGTGCATCATTCAAAATAAAAACAGTCTATAATAACATTAATATAATTAATGTTAATAAAGACTGTTTTTATTTTGAATGATGTGTGTGACTAATGACCTCGTAATTTCATGATAATTATTAAAGCATGTACCTACTAGTAAATATTTGCACGGCTGATAAGTCGAATATATTGAGACTAAAATTATTTTACCATGTTATTATGTAAGTACCTACCTATATTCTGGCAAATAAATAAATTTCATTTCATTTCGAAATAAAAACTAAAACGTTGTCCACAGTTCTATCGGTTGTTGGGATCGTTGGATCACCAAGACTTGTGTCGTTCCGTTTGTTGTGATGTAAGTTACTCAGGCAAATATAAAAGCAGTAGGGTGTTCGATGGCAAACAAGCTGACTGTCCCCCTAATGGTAAGTAAGGTCTCCGCCTTCTAGGATTGCTGCAATACCAGAGGCTTTGCAGAAGCGTTGCCATCCTAGAGACAAAACTGAAATGTCTCAAGTGTCATCAGATCCCATACCCGTCCAGCCGATACACAGCAATGAAAGAAAAAGAAAAGAAAGAAAGAAACATATTTTATTTGGGACACGCACAAGAAATATAAAATTAATAAAAAAGGAGCTTTTAAAAACTAACCAAATTAACATTAAAAACAAAAAAAAAATGCAATGGTACTTGGCAGAAGAAATTGTTACGTTTGGCAATATTTCCTCAGACCAGCGCCATCGTAATAAAACCAATTATTTATTCATTAACGATTAAATTAGGAAAGAAAATAATACGTAGAAGTATCATTGCTTGGATTTAAACGTAACTGGCGAAATGTAAATGTGCTATATCTGCCTCAGTCTACCTCTTCTGGCATTAGTTCTGTGTTATTATAGAAGTCAGCTATATTTTTAACATTTTCAGGATACAGAACTACGCAGCCGACGTTCTAAACACAGGCCGTGAATTGACCCAAGAACATCGCGGCCATTTGGAATTGTTTTTTTTTTAATAATTTGTTGTTATTAAATTATTGTCATAATTTGTATGGCTTTTCCTAGCACGACACATTATAATTAGGTATTATTAAAGGCTCATCATCGTCATCATTTTAGCCGAAAAGACGTCCACTGCTGGTTTGCCAGAATCACCACGCTTGGCTGGCGGGTTGGCGATCGCAGTATGGTGTTAAAATGCATAGAGAACGTTGCTGCCCATTCTCTAGTGAGTCCTTTAGTCGACTTTTACAACACCCACGGGAAGAAATGGGTTGGTTCTTTACGTCCGGCACCACACGGAGCATTAAAGGCTCGTAGCTAAGTAATAACAGCCGCACGGGTCGATCTTCAAGGTAAAGAGACGCTTGCCGAGGTCGATCTGTGGATGGATGACCATCCATTACATACCTAGACCGCTCCATGTCTCGGAAAACACGTGAAGCAGTTGGTCCCGGCTGTCATTCGTAAATCTTTTACAGTCGTCACGGGTAGACAAGAGGCCGAAAGTCTGACAACCAGTTTGATCAAGGGATATCGTGTTGCCATTGTAACTGGGTTGTGGAAGTCTGATAGGCAGTTGCTATGTATCCGCCACTCGTCTATCGGTTTTTCGTGAATTCCTTTTAAACGTAAGCAGTGCAGCGAGCCGATGAGAGCATTGCGAGCGCCTGTTTCAAACAAGTCAGTGCAGATTGACTTGTCGTCGCGGTGGGGTAGGTACCTTCGACACGTTTAGTGTATCGCCGGTTTGTAACAAGAAATGGAGCGCCATTGAGCCATGTGCTAGAAGCGAGTGTTCGCCGCGTCTTGTGTATCGCAGTTTTATAACCAAGCTCGCCTCGAATGATACATTACGAACAAATGTTACAACTCAGTCTCCATCTTTACAGTAGTCAGTGAAGCGAACTGAGCCGCTCGATGCGAGCGGCGGCTCCTCCACTCGACTGTCGGCTTAATAAAGTAAAAAACAAGTTACGTTATAATAAATAAAGATATGCTTTCCAGAGGTAACTTAGTTCAAAAAAGTATAAAATATGGGTTAGAAGATGTCATACGATTTTATACTTGAAAACAAAGGTAATTATGTAGATTAAAAGATGTGGTTTTGCAAATTAAGTACCACTACTTCTTTACGAATCAAAAACACATTTCATAGGTACGTGTCATTTACCTACGCTAAAAACTGTACAGAAGTCAAGCGTGCAAATAAAATATCCAAAGTACGTCTTACAAATAGTAATTGTAAAATAAATGTATCAAATAAATGTTTACTTATAAAAAATAGCCAATTCACACTTCGATATCGATAAAGTTTTTACGACTTTTCATCGTAAACTGTATTACATTCGAATGTAACAGATTTATTTGTGTTCAGAGTATTTCTGGAAAGGTTTTTTGCAGACTGATCGGCGATTTCACTATGAGGGATCTGATGGTTATGGCTTTAATTTACATTTGCTTTTCCGTATTTTTGGTAAGTTTTATTCTAATAATGATTATGATAATTATGTATCTTTTTCCTTTGAAATAACTTTTTTGATTGAGGTAAAACTTTCATTTCGACAGCAGTCTTTAATCTAAACATTGTTAGCTAGTAAGTGTATATTCAGTACAAATAAATATATTCTATTCTATTCAATTCTTACAATTTTGTACACAAGAATACGCCACAAAAATATTTAAAAAGAAAAAAAAATAAAAAGAAAATTATTGACATAAAACAATTTGTTAAGGCAAGGATAAGAATTCTCAACTCCTGCGCTGATAATAACTGTGTTGTAGGAGCCAGTGTCCTCCCGTAATAAAAATACATTTTATGTGGAGCATTTGATTTGCCTGCAAACCTTGCCGATTGTAAGTCCTCAAATAGCTTGTTCGTTGTATAATACTTTTCAAAAAGTTAACAGAAGCAAAAGAAATTGGTAAAGAAGAAGTGGACAAGGTCATAGAGGATGAAATAACTCAGAAGCTGAGTGATGACCTGCTGCAGAGCCTCGAGAGGAAGTTCCAAGTTGATCTCCAGAAGTAAGTCTCTCTCTCAACATAGTATAGCATAGGTATTTCACTAGGTTTCGGTGACCAGGTGTGGAATGAAAGTACTTTCAGGTGCCATTGAGATGGACAGAACGGACTACCACTGGCTGAGCCCTGAGCCTGAGCCCCTGTGTGGGCACTGTGACGTAGGTAAGAGAACAACATCGATCACCGAAAGGTGCTTCTAGATTGTCTGTGTAACATATTTCTTGTATTAGCACGTTCCAGGGAAAGCAAAGGCGTTTTCCTTTGGAGTGCACAACAGTTTTTGATCACCCTGTGGTGCTATTTTCTCCAGAGTCCTATGTCTAGCTCCACCCAAATTGCAGTAAGGTCTGGACCTTAGTGCAATTGGGTGGAGCTGAAGTGCCCGGTTAGCGGTTAAGAAGAGTCTGGACTCTTCTTAACCGCTAACCGGGTACTTTTGGCAGTCAGCAAAATTGTTTATTCATTTAAATAAATAATGAAACGATCGCCAGGTCAGTGGATACGGTGCTGATGAAGATCAAGCTGTTACTCAAGAACGGGACGCTGTACATCCAGGACAGACTGGGTGAGCTACAGGAAATGATAGACATAATCAAGAGTCATGGAGAAAAAGAGGTGGGAGCCAAAGCATAAGCATATTACCTTCATTTAGTTGATAATAAAATAAAACTCGTTTTACATTCTGATAATTAAACCAAAAGCCGTGTCGTATAGGTATACAATTTGGTCGATTTTGTCGATGGCCTTAAGATGGTCAGAGTTAGTAAATTTTGATACGGTTTAGGTGTATCTGATAAATTACCTTTAATTAGCTAAATATTTGTGACAAAGTGTAGAAGAAACAGTTCTTGCGCAAAATATTGACGCACACAACAAAAAAGTATTGAAGAGTATTTTAAAATTGGTAAAATATTTCCTCATTCACCAACTAGCTGGAAGTCTGCTTACAACAGAAACAGAACGAGACCTCAGGGTTAGCGGAGAAAGCTCTCCATCAGATGGTGGTGTGTGGCTACGCGCTGATTGGCCACGATCCTGCGCAGGCGGTGCACAGCGTTCTAGCACTTAAGAACATGATCCGGCAGGGGATCAAGCCGGTGAGACTATCATTATTACTTAAGGTCTAGTTTCGCCTGGTTAATGCTGCTGTTATTAAATAAGAAAGTCTTGGATGGTATTCAAAAACTATAAAATGGAAAAGACCGCGGATGAGGTCTGACTTTGCAACGACTGCGGGCTAGACCATTTTATATATATTTAAAATATATATTTTTGTTTTCGAGAATAAATCCTACTACAGTCTAAACTGTAATTTTCAAACTATGTGTCATGTTCTAATCTTTCAGAAAATAAAAGCTTCTGGCAAAGAATGACTTTTTAAACTGTGTGATTTCAGAAAATCTAATATCAATCAACCGCATCTTGTTCTCTTTATTCTGTGATGATTAAAACATGAAAGACATCCAGACTTTAGAAATCAAAATAAAAGATAGCACTCACATTCTATTAGCGCACTGCTAGAACATCAAAATCAATTCAACCGTCCTGTCTGGAATCCAATTGGCTTATATCCAATTATCTGCTTATCGAAATGATTTTGGAAAATTCAGCTCACACGGTCAGGAATGTGGTATTTCCTTTGTTTATTTTTTTGTAAAAGCTAGCATTTGCGTAGCAAGAATTGCCTTTATTGCAAACAAAATATTTCTTCTTCATTCATAAACAACATTGATGGATGGTGTTCACGAGCGCCCAGTGTTCCACGCAAATAGTTTGCACTGGAATCTGGACAGTATTTCTGGGAATTTAGGAATAACATCAGCGGATTGTCTGCTAGTTCTCTGGCGTCAGGAGTTGGCGGCTGTTGATAGCTTTAAGACAATATGCTACGGAAGCTACATTTAATGTAAGAGTCGCAAAAGAGGTTCCCAATTTTTGGGGAGACGGGCAGGAACTATCATCTCGATAATATCATCCGGCTAAAAGTTACTAAAAAAAGCTGGCAATCGTCTCTATTCATTCTGAGAAACCGACAATATTTCCTTTACACAAAGTGGAACATATTCATAAGCAGGAAAACGTTCCCACTTAAAAAAAACAATTTACTAGCCATCGATTGCGAAAAACAAACCAATTCTTCACTACGAACACAGATCAATAGCTTTAGTCAATTCCATTTAACATCAAAGGCAATTTCAGGTGCGTAACACTAAATTAAATTTCCAGATATACGACCAAAAGAACGAGGTTTACGGTCTTCTGAAGGTCTGTGGGCATGACCACGATACTTTGAAGAAGGTCATTAAGTGCGTCATCTCCAAGGTGGGTGGTTTAAAGACTTTTCGACGAAGTGTAGGGTTCCAATGATGCGTGCTATGGCGGTTTAGGAGCAATTATATGTGTTTAATGAGTTGGGTTTGGGACGGTGATAGACCTTGGCCTGATTTTAATGGGTTTTGGGGGCAAGCGAGCAATAGCTAGGCTCTGACGATAATGGTGGTAATTAACCTATAAATTTATGGCGAACAAGATGCCTCAACAACGTGTATAGCTGCAGAAACCTAAAAGTAGTAGATATATTTCGAACAGTGAAACTTTAAAACACTCGCAAGTATGTTCTGTATTTTAACATCAGACTGATATCCAGTATTTTTTTTTGCCTAAAGATAAAGAAAAACATGCTCTATTGTATTACTATTGCAATCTTTTCATCGTCGCCTTGTTTATAACGTTTTAATACTGCAGAAGTTTTGATTATGTATAATTAATGGTAATTTAAATGCGGATAGGTAGAGAATTTTAGACTGATACCAGTATAAAAATAATGCCATCCGCATTACATACAAGTCGGAATCTTAACAATTTTAATTTAAAATTGGCATCTCTGGTTAGCAGTTTGGCACTACTAGGTACCTACCACCTTGATACAATTTTTTTGGCAACTTACAAAGAATAAAACTATTATTGAAGAGTGATTGTCATGTTTCATTGTTCATAGTTTTACTTTATTACATTAATTTATCACTCAACGTCACATACCACGCATGCTGTAAACTAAGAGCGCCACAAACCAAGAAGGAGAGAAACCCCTGGTGGAACGCTGAACTTAGCAAACTCAGAGATGCGCTACGTAAGCAATTTAACAGAGCAAAAAACACGAGGCTCCCGGACGACTGGGAGATATACAAAGAGACACAATATACATACAAAAAGCAGATCAGTACCGCCAGGAGGACCACCTGGCGTAAATTCTGTGAATCCATCGAAACTAATAATGAAGCCGCAAGGGTAAGGAAGATCCTATCAGCTGATCAGGACCGAACTCTTGGCGCGCTGAAAAAACCCGATAACTCATACACACTAACTGACTTTGAAACCAGTAAGGTCCTTCTCGAGACTCACTTCCCAGACTGTAAAATCCTGGAAGACAGGACGTGGGAGGCTGAACCAGAATGGACCCCAACGGATCAAGACTGGTCAATTGCCCGCAATATAGTAACAGAAGACCGAATAAAGTGGGCTATCAACACCTTTCAGCCATACAAGTCAGCAGGGCTGGATGGCATTTTCCCAGCCCTGCTGCAGTGGGGGGTAGATTATCTAACACCATGGCTGGTGGAGATCTACCGAGCCTACATAGCACTGAGACTGATACCTCTCGCATGGCGCGAGGTAAAAGTCATTTTCATACCCAAACCAGGAAAAACCGATTACACGCAACCCAAGGCTTATAGACCTATAAGCCTCACATCCTTTCTTCTGAAAACCCTCGAGAGGCTCTGTGATAGGCACATCCGAGACGGACCTCTTCGGGTAAAACCACTCCACAAATACCAGCATGCGTATTCCACAGGCAAATCAACAGAATCCGCGCTGCACAGCGTGGTTTCCAAAATTGAATGCGCAGTGGACCACAAATGCTCAGCACTGGCCGCCTTCATTGACATCGAGGGAGCCTTTGACAAAACCATGTTCAACAGCATTAACATGGCACTCAACAGTCACAACATAGACCAGACCTTGAGTGGCTGGATCACCAACATGCTCAAACTGAGAGCTGTTCAAGTCACAGTAAATGATACTACGAGGGCCATCGTTGCGAAGGGCTGCCCGCAAAGAGGAGTCCTCTCGCCGCTCCTATGGAACCTTGTAGTAGACAGCCTCATCAACATTTTAACGTTTCCTTCTTTATACATTTTAGAAACAGCTCTATTTGTAAAAAACAATCCACAATTATTTGAAAAACTGTCAGCAGTTCGAAAAAATCCGATACGGACTCAATATGTAAACAAACTATGCCAAGTGAAATGTAAAACCGCACTTATGCAGAAAAGTTTTTTTGGTAGTGCCCCACGTATTTATAATAAAGTACCCAATGTGATAAAACATATGACTGTAATAAAATTTAAAAGGGCATTAATCCAAATATTAATTGAGAAAAGCTATTACACAATTGATGACTTCCTTACTGATAAATCTCTGCACTGATTGTTACTTAATATTATGATTGACATACATGTTCCTATTCTGACACTTTTTATTCTGATAGACACTTTGACATACTTATTATTTTTTTTTTTTTTTTTTTGACATTACTGTAAAAATGTCACTACTTACTGTTATAAGTCTGTTTTTTGTTTTTGGTAATTCTAATGATTTGACATTTATATTTATCCGGTATCAATAGAATTTCTGTTTGTTTTTGGAATTAAATATTATATGCATGCCCATGAGACGGTAGAATATGGAGGACTACTTTTTTAAGAAAACATCTATGTACCAATTTACCCATGTTTGCAATAATAAATGATTTGATTTGATTTGATTTGATTTGAAAACACTCAATGACAAAGGTTACTTCACAGTAGGCTACGCCGATGACATAACCATTGTAATAAACGGCACCCATGAAAACACTATATGCCCTACAAAAATTGAAATGATTCTCTTCACAAAAAAGAGAAAACTGACAACACTACAGCTACCTCGATTCTTCGGAACAACTCTAAGCCTATCAACTGAAACTAAATACCTGGGCATCTTTTTGGACAAACAGCTGAACTGGGCAAAACACACCAACTATATTATCACAAAAGCCAGCATATCCCTGTGGCAGTGCAAGCGACTGCTTGGCAGGAACTGGGGAATTAGCCCCAGGGTCACCCACTGGCTGGCACTGGCACTGGCACCACAGTCATCCGACGAATTATCACATACGGCTCACTGGTCTGGTGGCCCAGGACAGACCTGAGCACACAGCCCAAAGGAATCTCGAAAAACTGCAGCGGTTTGCTTGTGTTGCAATCACTGGCAGTATGAGAACTACACCCACTGCCTACCTGCCTGCCCTACAGGCAATGCTTTGACTGCCTCCTCTGCACCTCATCGTGCGGGAGGAGGCGGCCCTAGCCGCCTTTAGGCTCCATGTATCCGGTACACTAAGCAAAGACTCTAGAGTTAAGCACACACGCATAAAGGAAGATGCGATCAAACGACGACCAATGATGGCATCACCCTGTGATAAAGCCCCGAAGACATACCACTTTCATAGATACTACAACATAATACTTAATGAAGAACAGTGTGACTACTCAGGCTCGAAAGAAATGAGAGTATATACCGACGGATCGAAGACCGACTCCGGGACTGGAGTTGGAGTCTTCTCACACGACTTCAACATAAAGATATCCAGCCCGCTGGGAATGTTCAACACCGTCTATCAGGCCGAGTGTGTGGGCATCATACGAGCGGTCCACGCCCTAAAAGCCAGGAGAGTTACGGACACACACATACGCATACTCTCCGACAGCGCCTCAGTGCTTCAATCCTTACAGAAAACACATATTACCTCAAAGCTGACACTAGAGTGTCACAATGCACTCGAACAAATAACGGTATCTAGCCGCAACACGGTGACACTGCAATGGATAAAAGGACACAGCGGTTCGCTAGGTAACGACGCTGCTGACGAACTTGCTAGACGAGGATCCAGTACGGCAGTCTGTGGACCCGAGCCTATCGTACTCATCCCCTTCAACCAGATACGCAGATGGCTGCAGGGTTTCACCCATACTCAAGCGGAGCACTGGTGGACCTCGACACCGGGTTGCAGGCAATCCAAGGAAGCCATGCCATCCTTGGATACCAGGCTAACCCGGCGTTTACTACGCCTGGATAGGAACGGCCTGCGCCTGGTGACGGGGACCATCACAGGCCACTGCTCGCGGAACAAACACTTTCACACAATAGGCATAACGGACAGTCCTCTGCGCAGGGCGTGCATGGAGGCTGAGGAGACCGTCACGCACGTGCTTTTTGAATGCACAGGCGTCACCCAGATTAGAACACAGACCCTCGGGACACCCAGATCTTTCACAGATGTTCTGAACAGACCAGGAGGTTTAATTAACTTCTGGAGGGAGGTGGGCTGGTTGGAATAACCACCAACGGCCGCTATGGCCCACGCACAATGGTCCACTGAAGGACTAAGTGCGGAAACCAAACCCCATAACATATCAAATCAAATCAAATCAAAAGTCATTTATTCAAACTAGGCTGAGAATCAGCACTTTTCGAACGTCAAAATTACATAAGACAGTCCCCCAAAACGCCCACCCTTCACCACTTCCTAGTGCGTTAGCTGGGAAGAAGAAGTGGCGCAACAAACTCCCCAGCTGCACAGCTGTCTGTTCAGTTAGAAGAACAAAAAAAAGCTTCTATATAATAGTTTACAAAATAATTTACATTAAGCAACACAAAACATAATTTAAATTATTAGCCATATATAAGCTAGCACACGCCAATATACCAAACAAAATCATCGAGAACTATACTCAGGCAGAAATAAAAAACAAAACGTAAACAGAACTTAATATCTTAATAAAAGCCACCAGGCATAAAGGGCGTGCCCGCTTACATATAGTTGTAACTGGAAGTTAAAAAATGATAAACTAGGACCATCGAGTTAAAATAAATAAACAAACAGTTAATTACTAATAGCAATAAATAATATGATCAATTGTCGAGGTCACTAGCTAACCACATATTGCAATACAACTCATAAAAAAACATTGTGATGAGTGATGAGTAGATTATGTCAACAATAAATTAAATTTAAATAATTTGACTTTTGTAGTCAAATAAATAAAACAATTACTTATATAAACTCATATAACTTGTCAGTGGGTAAGCTGGAGAAAGAACATAAACATTGTCTTGAGTTAATTACAGCGACCAACTATTCTTATCATTTAAGTAGTCGTTGATAGAATAGTATGCCTTTGAACAAAGCTTGGATTTTACTTTCGTTTTAAACGCATTAAAAGGCAAATCTACCAAAGAAGAGGGTAGCTTGTTATAAAAAGTTATACCAAGCCCAACAAATGAGTTATGAACTTTATGAAGCCGGTGAAAGGGAGCTCGTAGTTTGTCCTTATTTCTAGTGTTACCATTGTGAAAATCACTGTTTTTAGTGTATAAGTGTATATTTTGCCTAATATATAAGATATTGGCGAAGATGAATTGAGATGCCACCGTGAGGATACCAATATCTTTGAAAAAATCTCTCAGAGAAACTCTGGCACCTAGCTGGTAAATAGCTCGAACAGCTCGTTTTTGAAGGACAAATATATTTTGAATATCAGCAGCTTTGCCCCATAGCAGAAGACCGCAGGACATAACGCTATGAAAATAACTAAAATAGACTAAACGAGCTGTATCGACGTCAGTGTATTGTCTTACTTTCCTGACGGCGTAGGCGGCGGAACTGAGCCTTCCCGCTAGGCTCGATATATGTGGGCCCCACTGAAGTTTGGCGTCTACTGTTATGCCCAGAAAAACTGCCGAATTTACGGATTCAAGCACCTCTTTATCTAAGACGATGTTGGGACCTAGATTTCTAACATTAGGTAGGGCGAACTTTACACATTTCGTTTTCTTAGCATTGAGAACTAGGTTATTTGTCGTAAACCAATCTGTAACCATTGAGAGTGCACTGTTTACATCGTCAAAATCTTGTCTATTCCTGTCTACTTTAAAAATAAGAGAGGTATCATCTGCAAACAGTACAACTTCACAGATACCCTTTAAATATAATGGTAAGTCATTGATATACACTAAGAACAAGAATGGACCAAGTATTGAGCCTTGAGGTACACCTAACTGAACTGGTAGCCCGGAAGATTTCACACCATCAACATCTACACATTGGGACCTATTATGTAAATACGAATTTATAACGTTGAGAGCTTCGTTTTGCACACCATAATGACGCAGTTTACGCAAAAGCGTGTGTTTCAGCAGAGCAACACCCGCATCTGTAGTCGAACGACCTTTTGTAAAGCCATATTGTTCATTATGAAGGAGGCTATTTAAATTAAAATGTTTTAGCAACTGCTTGAGTATTAACTTTTCAAATATTTTGCTAAATGCTGATGAAAGATAGAAATAGGCCTGAAATTGCCAACGTCATTTTTATTAGGTACCTGATTTAAATAATGGTATGATTTTACTATTTTTCATGAGGTCAGGAAAAGTTCCTAAATCAACACATTTATTAAAAGTAACAGCTAGATAGGGGGCTACGATGTCTATTATATTACTTAAAAGTTTAATGGAGATGCCCCAGTAATCACCCGTGTTTTTAGACTTGAGTGTGTTAAAAACATTAACTACATCACGAGGCGTTACATGTTCGAAGCTAAATAAGGTACTACATTTAGGCACACTACTATGCAAAATGTTTTCAGCTTTAGACGGGGACGAATTCAAGGAGCGAGTCGTAGTTATAGGTATGTTGGCAAAAAACTCATTAAATGCCTCGGCTACGTCGGCTGCTGTATTAACTAATTTATCGTCCACCATAATCTCAAGTTGTTTTTCATGTCTAACCGACTTACCCGTTTCATTGTTAATAACTTTCCAAGTGGTTTTTATTTTATTATTAGATTTTTTAATTGTATCGCTTAAAAATTTAGATTTAGCAAAAGCACAAATATTTTTGAATAATTTTGAATACTTTTTGACATACTCTAGGAAAGGAGTATCAAACCTGTATTTTTTCAAACCATATAACTCGTATAGTGTCGCTCTACTTTTATAAATACCTGGAGTAGTCCATTGATTAAAGCCAACGGAGGTGCCATTAATGTTAATGGTTTTGGTCTTAAAAATAGATTGGTACTCTTTTTGCACAACATCAAAAAGGGCTCCATAAATTTCATTAGGATTCTGGTGTTCTACTATAGATGGTGTAATTCTATGAGCTATATTGTTTTTAAACTTGATGCAACGAGTAGCTGTATAAGGCCTGCATTCTATTTTATGAGGCTTTTTATTTAATGGCATAGGGAAGCTAGCCAATAAACCACAGTGGTCAGACGTTAAGTCACTTAAAACTATTTTATTTTTGGCATCATAATCACTAAAAATATTATCGAGACAAGTCGACGAAGATGCCGTGATCCTAGTAGGTTCAAAAAACAAGTTAATTAAATTATAAGACCTGAACAGATTGAGAAGTCTAATACTCAATGGAGTAACCTCTAAAATATTAATGTTGAAATCGCCACATAAAATTATGCTTTTAGAACACTCAACGTCACTTATGCGTCGAATTCTGAAAACGACGTTTTTTTTAAATCATGCCGAAAATTTGTGCATTAAACCCGCCGTTTAAAAGTTCATAAACACAACCGGGAAACGGAAATTGCCATATCAATTACCTACTGTAACACTTATTTGGGTCGGAACTGCAAAAAATTCGTAAACTTCACGGAAAATGACTCATTTCCGGTTACAGAGCGAATAATATTCAGTATAACACGACATTAGAATGTTTTACGATAATATTTCAGCTATGAAGCTTTCAGTGCCTGAATTCTGATATAATTTTATAGTTGTATTTGATACATTTTTGTTAGAAAAAGAATGTTAGAAATGATAAGTGTGCGAGGTGGGATTTCGTGGAATCTGTAGGAGTGGAACGAGATAGTGCTTGTTTTGAAGCTTCAATATCAACCAACGACTAGAAGATTTAGGCTCCACATAATTTAAGCCAGAAATTTGCATGTTTGGGTAGAAAATTGCACGTGTTTGAAATGCTGGGCTATTAATACTTTTCTCGTTACCAATAATCGCTGTGTATAGTTCAGTTATGAATAAAATCAGTGTAGCCATAACTTTTTTGATGCTTTTCATAATTTTATTAGATAGAGCAAAATTTTATTTCAATTTTCCAAACAAAACATTTCGATTTATGCAACCCTTTCGTGTACCTCATAGTTCTACCAATTATAGGCAGAACAGTTATATTGTGCGTGAAAGCAAAAGTTTTAATAAAATATGTAAACAGCACGATCAGGCGACAGCATGAACTTTTTAAATAGCTGCAGAGCTTTTTTTTTTCTGACTTTTGAATTGCAGACACAAGTGGTTATTTTAATAGTTTTAACTATTAATTATAGTTTAAAGTAATATGTTACTGCTTGTATGTATGTTCACAACACAACTTCTAATAGAAGTCTAAACGCGAAGATTTATAATTGGCTCTGTGTCGACTATTATTTCCTTTTTGTTAATTAATAATAATTACTAATTTTATTTTAAAAGTAGGTTTAAATGTAGGTAACAATTTCACTCTTGTTGTTCTTTAACCTTTATCGTCTCTCTCTGTCTCCTGATAACATTTATTAGGTCAGGTCTCCGTCTTTTAACAAATTAACACAATTGTCGAATGAACATTTTTTTGTTCCAGTCACCAATAATAAAATCTGCAATGATGGACGTGACCTCGAAGCTAATCGAAGGAGTAGTAAGCCTAACAAAGCTCATGGCACATGGAGCGATGCACGAAGCTTGCCTCATAGAAGTCATTAGAAACATCGAAGATGAAGCTTTTACCCTAGTTGAAGACGTCAGAGTCTGCGTATATAACAATAATACCTTCATGCAAGATGTAAAAGATTATATCAAAGAGAACAATGCTACAGTTCTTGATATACCTAAAAAGAAGAAAGAAAAAGAAGACGAGACTTTAGTAAAAACAGAGATAATAGAGAAAGGGAAATTAGAGACACTCGAGGGAGGAGGAGATGCAAAGCATATGAAGGACTTGATCAGAAGGATGTTGACTGACAATAAGGTGCAAGACATAGATTCAACTTTTAAGGATAAACTCGTTAAGTTACAGCAGGATTTGACAGCGGTTGATGCTAATGAAATTGTCAATAAGGTTAAAGCTGATAAATAAAATATTATTATTTAAATTTGCGTTTGAGTTGAGAGTTTGTAATAAGAAAAGGTAATGGCAAATGGTGTGAATTATAATAATGAACTTCCTTCTTTAAGTTTGTTCTGATACTTTTCTTCTTGTCAAAAGACTTGCCAGATTTTATTCTAAACGAATAACATCTGTCCAAGTGCATCACATGTTTGTAGCATTTTTGTTATGTGTACCATATTTCCTTTCACTTTTATGCAATCTGTGGGATTTCGTGAAAATGGACGGAAGTGTGTAACAGGAAGCCGGGGAAGAGCGCGCTATTTGATTTGAGCGCGCGCGGTGCTCGTGTTGGCCGTCAGATGATAGCAACCCATTTTCCGAGAGGTTGGTACTGTCAACCAAGATGTCAGATGTTACACATCATAGGCGATTACTGTAAGGCCCACTCGTTTTTTAAAATTATTCTTTGTCACATACGAGTACCTATCTGAGTTTACCCTTTTTCGCCAAATCTGGGGGTTGTTGAGATGAAGAATTGTTGTCTAACTCTCATGTATTCAAATCTATGATGTTGCTCCATTTTATGACCTAGTTAGCTTTATTTCCACTAGAACCAATACTGGCATGGAAAAAATCAAATTTATCACCGGATAAAATTTTATTCTTTAACCCAAATCTGCGATGCAGACGATATCCAAACATTAAAAATAGTCTACTTACGAAATCCAAGTGTTTACGATGGAAACGCTAAGACAACGTTAGCTGTTCGCATTACACTTTTTGTTTACCCGACTGCCGATGAAGCTTGATGCACGCATTGCGTTAGGTTGCAACGATTCCCTGTGATGTAATCTCGGTTTTTACGACTTTGTTTATGTATTTGAGGATTTCTTTTTAGGTTTGCTGTAATGATTATTTCAATGTGAAACAAAGCTAGTTCAATTTCTTCGACGTCTAATTGAGAGTTCGCCTCATTGATTACAGGTCAAAGGGGCAGAATTTGGTGATTAATCAGGCATGGATATTAGGTACATATACCTTAATATCTTCTGCTATAATTAGGCTTATCTAATATATTTGTTGGTCCAGTGACGACCACTCTATGTACCACCCTAACACTACCATCCTACGTCCTCTTCTACAATATTCTATATTTTTTTATTAAATTAGATTTGTTACAGCTGTAGTGGCAATCATGTCAAAAAATCAATCTGTCTAGCCTTTTCCCAACTATGTTGGGGTCGGCTTCCAGTCTAACCGGATGCAGCTGAATACCAGTATTTTACATGGAGCGACTGCCTATCTGACCTCCACAACCCAGTAACTGGGTAATACGATACCCTTTGGTAAGACTGGTGTCAGACTTTCGGGCTTCTGACGACTCGTAACGACTGTCAAAGATCCACGAATGACAGCCGGGACCAACGGCTTAACGTGCTTTCCGAGGCACGGAGGATTCTTGGTATGTAAAGATGGTCACCCATCCACTGACCAACCCCGGCAAGCGTAGCTTAACCTGATGGATCGACCAGTGCGGCTGTTGTTACTTAACCACGAGCTCCTCTCCTCTTTGTTGGTCCAGTAAGCAGGCTAGAATTGAGAATTATTGGATGGAAATATTATGAAGACGGTTTTAAATTTCCGTCCACGATAACGTACGTGCACGTCCTCGTATTTCTATACATTTTATGGACGTGGACGTAGACACATACGGTACGATCGTCACGATAGCGATTATAAAAGCACGCTCTGACCATCCGTATTTCATCTTTCAGATTGACAGACCTACGCACTAGTCCATCCTCTCACCCATTCAACTCTAAAATTAGATCGATTCCTTCAGTACCTTTCGTAATTCTATATCAAATGGACTAGATATTTAAGCCACATAATTACGTTTAATCTCGGAAAAGACGTCATAAACGGGATGTGTTTCTTTGATCATGACATTATTATTTGCTAGGTATAATTGTTTTTAAGTAGTTAAGGTGAATGCCCTTTGCCTTTTTAATTATTGGCCTTTCTGGCTTGCTTCCAAGTGTTAATGCGTGAACGTATGTTGAAGTGCTTCGATTACGTATGTATGTTTTGTGGGTGATGTTCTCAAAAACTGGAGTGCTTACGTTTGTTTATGAAATTGCTGTCATGGGATGAAATATCAGTGGTGTTATGAATGCTATAACTCTTTAGGATGAAAGGGGTGTTAAAGATTTGTAATTGAGTTAATGCGAGCTAATGCGTGGATGCCATATGCCTTTTCTGTGACGTAAGAGGCGTAGCTCTTTCAAGAAGAAACGCCGTTTTTTTTAAATATATTCTGTATCGTTGACTCCAGCTATTTCTTATGTGAGAAGTACTTAATGGTCTTCCTGGATTTCAAGTTTTCTGCCTGTGCAGTTTCGCCATGTTTGAATAATTATTATGTAATCATAAAATCTCAAGCGTCGAAATGTAACTATATTTTTGAGCCTATTGGGCTTTACGTTTGGGGTTAAAACACTATAGTCGTGGGGTCCGAGTGCTCATGTTTTGTTCCACGAAATCTCTAAATGACTGGTTGATACTTCCCGTGACCCAAGGCCTGGCATTTATCTTGGCCAGAGGCTAAGCATTGCCATACACGTGGCAATGCGGCCAGTCTCTTGGGTACATTACCAGTCGACAGTGATGCAGAGTTTATTAATAGTTTGTTAATTGTTTTAGTTAGGTTAGGATATTGTATTTGTATTTTATTAATGTATGTTATAGCAAAATAAAACCCATATATTTTCCCGCTAACAATTATTATGTTACAAAATTATGAACAAAATCATTTACTTAAGTACATAGTTTCTTATTCGTTTGTATTGATTCAATATTACAGAAAAATCAGGACAAAATTACTACTTTGAGCAAGTTTTCACATTGAAAATACAAAGCAGTTTTCAATAACCTACTTACATAATGAAATTCAGATTTACACTAAATCTGATTATTAATAATTTAACTACCTGCCTTGAAACTATAATTATTTATAGTCATTTCCGTTTCCCTGATATTATTTTTTGAGAGATAGATTTCCTCGAATAGTTGTAAAAGATATTAAATACGGTTTTCATCTTCCTGAAAAACTCGTAAATGTCGACTAAAAGTTAAGATTTAGAGTGGCGCTTATAGAAACATCGTTGGTACGGAGATAACTTATACTTAGTCCGTTCCAAAAGAATCTTATGAAAATGTAAACAAATGTATTAGATAACATCCCTCTAAATGCCAATTTGAAGTGCCTTTTAGAAATTGAGCACTTTGATTTGATTATTCGAATACTTAAATCTGAAATTAAATCACCTTAAAGATATTTTTATTTGACAGTTGAGGTTAATTTTGTAACCTGAATTTTAGTTGATATTTTTTGTTACAATTTATTCATATTCATTAAATTTATTTAATTATTAAAAAGTGGTGAGATATAAACTTGAAACCTAATTACAGATGAATGTGTTACTTTACCCTTTAGTAAGAGATTGCGTCAGAATTTAATTTGAAGAGGATTTGTTTACACTTATAACTGATTATTTTTTATCAGACCAAAGATAACCTTTCTCTACATATTGTGGGTTTTTGAAGTTCACTGTTATCTTATACTGGTAGGTAGGCTAGTAGGCTGTTCAGTTGTTCCAATAGGCTGCTATGATGGCTCAAAATTTAGCAGTAATTTATTTTCAGGACAAGATTAAGTTTTCATAACTAAGTTTTCTTCTCTAAGGCCATCCTATTTAAAAGTGTTAATCGCGCGAATATGCAATCGTCGTGCTCTTATGTTACTTTTTGTTCGGAAAACCGGAAATCGCCCTCTATCGGCGCGACCACGCATTCAGGTTCACCGAAAAAAAAGTAACATATTATTATGAGCAGATTAGGCTTGTTTATGACGAACGTTTATATTTGCTGTACATAATGTCTAATGTCGAACACATGTTTTAATGTACCTACATAATATAAATAGGTAAAATTTCCTCATGTAAACACAAAGATTTCCATGTTGGCTTGCGATGAAAGAAAATGTTTAGTCAATCATTTCCTGGGAACATTTGGGATTATTTAAAACGAACTTCCGTTTATAAACGATTATGGCTGATTGCGTTGAAATTCGTAAGAGATATTTACAAAACATTTATTTTGTTTATCGAAGGTATTTACGTAAACAACCGGGTGTTAATTTGAAAAGATATGTAAAGCTGACGGGATGCTGCTGAATACCAGTATTTTACATGGAGCGACTGCCTATCTGACCTCCACAACCCATTTACTACGTAACACGATGCCAATTGCTAAAAGACACCCCCTAAGCGAATCACACCTTTTCCAAAAAAAAAACTTCATTGGCTCTTTTGATATTCCACTATGCTAGGATCAATTTCACACTGATTGGCATTTGAAAGCAGAATCTTAAAAATAACTGTCGTTTAGCTGCACTCTGTGCTCTTCTAACAGCATTTTAACAGACTTTAAAATCACATCAACGTGAACTATTTATAAAGCCCTTAACGACCAACTCCTCCTCTTAAATGTTGCCCATTGCCAAAATTCCCGTACCGCAAAAACTCAATCGTGTGAAACAAATATGTGTCAGGGACGGTTGTGACGTGATCGGCAA
Organism: Agrochola macilenta; assembly: GCA_916701695.1. NCBI lineage: Eukaryota > Metazoa > Arthropoda > Insecta > Lepidoptera > Noctuidae > Agrochola > Agrochola macilenta. The sequence continues at coordinate 21,212,843 of OU753563.1, read as the reverse complement.
GCAATAATATCGACAGATCTGTTAATAGATGAGTAATATTACTAAAATAACTTACTAATACGTAGTTACGTATTGTGCGGGAAACTGTGGGTTGAATTTTTTATGTTTTCTGAATGGGCATTTTGGCATTTTGTGTGTCTCTTGATTTAAATAATGATCACTGTCAAAAGTATTAAAATTTAAATAATGTTCTTATTTTAACTGCATTTTTTCAGTTCCCGCCCTTAGAGCCCATACCACAACCATTTTGTTGTGGTAACAACAACACGTCGACTGGCGCTAATTTGTATGAAAATTAATAATCCACACAGACCAAATTTGGCCGTCAATAACAACCACACCAAGGCAACGTGGCAGCCACAACGAAACCACAACGTGGCGTCGACGCGACGACACTAGCTGTCACAGCCAGATTCAATTTGTCTGCAAACACGAGCCACACCCACATCATAACGACTAGCGACAATGTAACCACATCGAATTGTTTTAGTTATTGCAACGCAAGAAGCTGCAGCGGCACTATTCACACCTAACCACTGCTTGCCCACATTTTGTCCCTGTGATGTGGTGAACCTAATTGTGATAGGTACGTGTATTCAGCCCTTAGTTCCGCGTCCTCAACGAGGACCTGAGATCAGGCTTCAGCTTCCTTTATGTTTCGTACCTATCATTTATAAATGCCTGTTCAGTACCGTGCTGGTCCTGTTATAAAATTAAACCAGGAATCAGAGGAATATCTAAGACAGTACAAAATGTTCCTTCTTCTTGACAATAAAGCATCAGCTTAGATGAGATACAAATATTTGCAATAAATTCAGTTTATTTTAGAATTAGACTTACAAATGGAACATAAATTGTGTTCAATTACAAAGTTTTCCATAACTCATCTCAATCAGCAATAATATTGCTACAAGATTGCGTGATATAAAGTGTAACCGACTTACTGACGACAATCAGGAGTTGGCAATAGCTTTGGTAATAAAGTGTGAGCATAGCAAATATTGTTACCGTACCATCGTAAATTGTGATAGCCGGGGAATGAGCTGGTCTTTCAAATCGACATGGTTATGGGCTCTTGTGAGTAATATGCACTTAGGTCATCTTCTACTTAGTTCTGCAATTTAGATGTTGTCTAAATCTAGACTATTTTATTAGCTTTTGCTATACATGCAACATCTAAATCCACAGGTTTTGTTGCACTACTCGTATAGTCTACTATTTTTGGAAGTCTTAGGTAGCTCCTACAGGCGACCATATAATAACTCAAACTCAAAGCATTTATTTCAATTACACCAATTACAGACACTTTTGAATTATCAAGAAGTCGGTCAGTCGGAAATATGAAGCTAGTTGCCCATTCCAAAGCGTAGTGGGTTCCTATGGAGAAGAACGGGCAAGAAACTCCACAGACACTAATAGGATAACACATTTATTAGGGTACTAAAACTTGAGACTTGAAAGGTGGTGGTAAAATAACACTTTTAGAAGACAATGTACAATGTGTATGACAATGCACTTTAATAAAAGGCCTTGTTAATGATAAAGGACAATATAGGCACTAACCTGCATCAGTGAAGAACGCAGAATGCCTGTTAGGGCTGGACGGGACTGAGGCAGACGCTGACGTCAGAAAGGCTCTCTTGACCTTGGTCCACTTGGAGGCTCGAGGGGGGCGGTGCTGGGGGGGTCTGGCACCAAGCTCCAGGGATCGCTGCTTGCGAAGAACAGGGTGGGAGGGTTCAGATTCTGGAAGAGAGAACACTCGTCAAGTTCCCAGATTCACCATCAGCCGTGCCAAGTCTTAGTTGGTTGAATACTCGAGTATAGTGACTCTTAGGTGTGGCGTTTGACCACTCTTAAAAATTAAAGGGTAAGTAGGTAATAGCTATAAGGCTGAAATCGCCAATCCACCTTGAGCAAGCGTGGTGATCAATGCTCATACCTTCTCTGTGTAAGAAGAGGTCTTTGCCTTGCCGTGGGATAGTAATAGGCTGGTAGAATATATATATTATTATTATAAGTAGTTAAAACTTCAAACAGGGTTATAAAACAGCAGTGGAAATGAGAGTTTTTTATTTAGATGGGGATTTTGTAGGTCTAGTGATATTAGTTGAAGAAGTCCAGATTCTGGATTGCGAAATATATGGCACCAATTCTGAAGAGGAAATAGGTGGTATTGTTTTGCCAGAATTTTGGAGAACACGGAATTTTGAGACGGTCCATCAGCAACAGCAGTTATTGTAAATGATTTATGAGAGACTGACGGAAACTGATTCCAATGTAATCAAAATTGTTATAATTACTGCACGTGCTATGAACGGATACAAAGTCGTGATACACTTTGTATTGGCACAAATATAAGCTTTGTTTACAGGACAAACTAAAACAGTGACTGGAACATGCAGAACTACGTAGATATTTAAAATTTTGTATGTGTCTGTAAGTATGTACAGCATAGAATATGCATCGGTAGAATATGAATCGGTATGTCAAGCATAACCTTGAAAGGCTAAGAGATTTCGGTTCGCATTCTAGAGACCTTCCACAGCTATTTTACCTCCGACAGCAACCCAAGCAGCAATGTTAGGTTGCTGCTTCTTGCAACCAGAATAAAGATCACTGTTATTTTAACACTGATTCAAAATCAGAGGTAATATGACTGAGGGACTAACACATTAGACACACCAGAATCTCAACAAACCTTTAAAAAATCTATAGCCTGATCAACTGCTAAATTAAATAAACAAAAGACAAGCATAGTATTAACCTAAATCGTAAACGTTTAGCGTTATTTGACTCGTAAATGTCGAACTAGTAACATCAACAACATTTCATTATTCGCTAAAATTTAGGTAAACAATATGGAAGTCCAATTGTTTACATATTTTCTATGCTCAATATATTCTGTGTAACCTTCAAGACAACGTCTACAACTCACATAATATTATTGCCAATACCGGAATTAGATTCTGTGATATCATATAATTTGTTTACTTTCGGTGCATATTCGAGAGAAGTCAATAACACTGGAGTAAAATAAAATTAAATATGTAGGTATTGTCTAATCACAGATACAGAGTAAAGGCCATTTTATTATACGAGAAAAATTCTGACATTCTGATTCGCTTATTTTTTATTCACATTATAACAGTGTGCCAGAGGTAAAAACCATTTTTGATTGAGTTTAGCGGACCTATACAATCACACATTCATGGCAAACAAAAGATGAGCAACATGGTTGCAACAATATGGTTGCAGCAACATGGTTTTCTCTTGCTTTTAACGCGCAATGCCATCAACATCTTTCCAGCAATTTTTACGCTGTTTTCCTCATGAGACAAAAAAAACAAAATCTAAACTCACCAAGTTCCTCAGACGAAGGTATCGTCAGAGTCAATGCTGGTGGCGCATCGCTATCCCCTCCATCACTGAGTGACCTCCGTCTCTTCGGCACCACGTCGGGAGAACTCTTGGACCCTCTGTTGGAGGTCTTCTTCTTGACTGACTCTCTGTGGGTCTGGATGATGTCCCTCATCTTGCCCCATGGACTCTTGTGGAGCTTGTTCGGTGATGGTGAGGTGGAGCTGTCGTCCTAGGTGGAGATATAGGGTAAATAATTTCGTCTATTGTGGACAGAATTGGCTATTAAAGCAAGATTTTGAACTGATTAATACCTGGAGATTCGCTTTTATAACTATGTACGAAGTAATCTGTCACTGTATCGCTATGGGATAAATTTGGCTGATATTTGAGAATACGATTAAATAACTAAAAGGTAACTTTTTCCTCGTTGGTCTAATGGTCGCAAGCGCTACTGAGCATGAGATCCCGGGTTCGATTCCCAGGATGGGCAAAGTTTTATTAGGAAAACAGCGATTCCATCTAGAATTTCTCAGTAGCAGCCCGGAGTCTAGATTTGTACCCAGTTGATGGTAATAGACTCGCTCCTATTACATGCGACTTAAACATAACTGGCGAAATTTATTTATTTATTTATTTATTACATATACGTACATACGCTACCATTACAGTGTACCAATTCGGTAGTGTAGTTACTTAACAGTTTATCAAATAAATTACTTAAATTGATATACAAATTAAAAACATAACACGTGTAACGTTACCCTTGCGAACTCGCTCAGTGAACATGAGAAAATATCAATTTTGACGGCAGCCGGATTTTGAAATGTGGGTACACCTCTGCCTTACCCTTCAGAGGTTACAGGTGTGATGTTATGTTATGTTTTTTAATGATGCTTGGAACATGCCTCAACTCGTACGAGTATATAATAAAAATCTTCGCCTCATGCAAGGAATTTCTACACTCTCAGTGTTTACAGACCAAAATTAAACATGCCCAAACAACCAGATTCTAAGTAACTATATGCATGTAGGCCACGCAAATATTATCCGTGTAGGAATCGAACCCGTGGAGTATAAGACTGATGTATACCGATCAGCCATCGGTTGTCAATCGAAATCAATTTTAGAATTTTGTTTATTTTTCTTTGTCAAAACGTTGTTTGTTGTGGCTAGAAATCTATAAACAACTTTTGTTCTACAATGTTTAGGCTTAAAAATAGGTTTATTTGTTTGTTCTATATACAACGTTTTAAAAGCTAATCTGGTAAGGAAACGAACCAGGGTCTAACATCTCAAACTATGGTTAGACTAAGGTGAGTGAACGCAGGCCAAGGAGGCACTCCCTACAATCAAAGGCCGCCTCACGAAACAGGTTCTCCGACTAACGAAATAACAGCTGCGTACAGTTACAGCAGCTTTAACTGACCATGGGCCAACACCTCTTTGTCATAGGAGTCACAGACAGTCCGCTGTGCAGAGCCTGTGTGGAGGACGACGAGACAGCAGCTCATGTGTTGTTAAACTGCCCGGTGTTCGCCACAAACAGACCAAAGTACTTCGGTAACCCAGGTACCCTACGTGAAATTTCCAGTAACACCAAGGCGTTGCTGGTCTTCTTTGCGGAGCTGGGATGGATCGAATAACCGTTTTTCCCACCCGTACGCAAAATACACGCTTTCACGTGGTGTTGTGGATACCAGCCCGTATTACCTATTACCGTTTCGAAGGAAGATTATCAATAGAAAGATAATCCCGACTTACATAAAATTCAAAGCATTTTTTTAGGGAATTAAAAGAAGAATAAGTAATCTGTATCCAAGGGTAGTTAAAAAAAATCCTGATTGTGCTAGCTAGATGTGATTCCCTCGTCAGATTGTCCCCGACAGCTTTATATAGAATTGCGAATACAATGTCGCCGATGGGCATGTGTTCGCCCGTATTTTTCAGAATATTCATGACAAATGATCAAACAATACCTTAAAAAAAGGGGTCTATCTTTAATATTTTTTCATTGTTTCTTTTTTTTTCAATATGTCTCTATGATTTTATGGACTTGTTTAAAAAAAATGTTTTTTTTTTAATGTCTGCATCTCCGTTCTTTTTTTTTTTTTTTTGAGGTGCTCGTGGCTAAGTAACAACAGCCGCACTGGTCGATCCATCAGGTTAAGCTATGCTTGCCGGGGTTGGTCAGTGGATGGGTGACCATCTTTACATACCTACCGAGAATCCTCCGTGTCTCGGAAAGCACGTTAAGCCGTTGGTCCCGGGCTGTCATTCGTGGATCTTTGACAGTCGTTACGAGTCGTCAGAAGCCCGAAAGTCTGACACCAGTCTTACCAAGGGGTATCATATTACCCAGTTTCTGGGTTGTGGAGGTCAGATAGGCAGTCGCTCCATGTAAAATACTGGTATTCAGCTGCATCCGGTTAGACTGGAAGCCGACCCCAACATAGTTGGGAAAAGGCTAGGCAGATTGATTGATTGATCTCCGTTCTTTTTCATAGTTGACATATTTTATTTAAAAAAATTAGTTAATCCGATATAATAACTCATAAGCTTATAAAAATAGTAAACTTAATCCAAATCGAGCCAATAAAATAGGAGATATGGCAAACGATACAAAAAAAATAAAAATTTAATGAAATCCTTTTAAAGTTAATTTTTGATAATTTTTCATGAATATTCAGAAAAATACGGGCGGGTCACATGCCCATGTGCGACATTGTACATATTTATTTTTAAGTTTAAAATTGATAATCTAATTTTCCTATTATTTTATCAGTCATGCATGCGCGCTGCCTATAAGTTCTCACGGGCCAACTGTAGCACAAATCATTATAATAAAATATTTTCGCCAGTCATTTAGCAGACGGAATCACATTGAATGGATTTATTTTCAATAACTATTTCAAGGAATACCACAGTATAGGTAAGGCGGACTGTCAACCAAAAATTAAACTTCATAGTATTCTCGATCACGCGAGATCTCGAATCTCGCAAGATCAAGAGCTTCTTTCGAGATTCAATCTCGTGGGAAGACAATCTCGTTTTTGAAATCTCGACCGAGCTATGCTTCTTGAGAAGCCCTTTTTAAATAGAATAATTAATGGATTTACAGTGTGCGTGATGTGTGTGTGTGCGGATTTGTTGCGTTATGTTTGCATAGTGCAGATGATTATTACTTAAATAAACGTTGATTTTTTGTTTCGAGATTCGATTTAATGTTGTTTTTATTTACAAATTATAACACGAATTTTAAATAAATAAGTAATTTATTTTAATTAAGGTTCGAGTTGCCACTATCGACATAGTCACAAAAATAACCTCAGTTTTTATGGCTACTACTAAACAAAGATCATGTACAAAATAATTGGCAACACTGATAAATGAATTGGAAATTCATGTTATTTTCCTGTTGGGAAATATTCTTGGTAAAAGATTAGTCATACAACATTTATAACAATCTTGTTTATGTGCTTCTCTCCCAAAAATATTTACCTCCATAATGTGTTTCCCAAGGTGTAAATATTTTCAGGAACAATCTCACAAACAGCTAGATGCATAATAATATTTTTAAGCACGATTGGAAACAGTATTTACAATTGATTTAGTTACGTGAGCCTGTTATTTAGCAAACCTCTTAAATATAAAACTAAATAGAAACGCGTTTTCAGCGTTTTCTAAAAAACTATGAAGTTATAAATGCGAATAAAGTAGACGTGTAACCCGACAATATATTTTTTAAATATAGTTATGATGTCATGTATTATTCATGAAAACTAATGACCAAATATACATGTGACTAGAAAAGAAAAGGAAAGATCAGTTTTTCGTAACAAAAGTACTAGTTTTAAAAGTGGGTCTACTGTAGTGTAAGTTGCACTGTGGTATTTATACAATGTTGATTCTAACCTGCGTAGGAGCTTGCAGGAATGTGTTGTCGCCGTCATCCCGCACACTCTTGCGCGTACCTGGAACAGATCGACCGGTTATTGTGGAAACTTTCTGGGAAATCCGGGAAACATTATATGATTAATAGATTTTTCGGGGAATGGAAAAGTCTGCGTTCCTACGTGTAGTGCAATTTATCAACTGTTTAGATAAAGTTTGTGCCAAATGTAGTTTCTAGGAGTGATTCGTTAATTGAGACTTTGCTCAATCTGTCAGGCATTATTATATGCGATACTTTGTACATGTTTTGTTTATTTGATTTTTTTTATGTGTAACATCTTTCTCCTGCAATCCAAGGAAAATATGCTCACCTCTACGACGAGAATCTGTGGGAGTGATTTCGTGAAAAGAGACAGAAGTTTGTAACAGGAAGCCGGGGAAGCGCGCACTATTTGATTTTACCAACGAGCGCGCGCGGTGCTAGAGTTGGCCGTCAGATGGTACCAACCCATTTTCCGAGAGGTTGGAAACAGCATGATGATGAATATTGTTTATATCATATACATGGTGGCAGGGCCATCGACGCGAAAATTGATACCAGATTCTGAACAGCGTTGAAATTTTTCGTAAGATATTTTAAAAAAAAATCTGCTGTTCCATACATTTTGACCGCGTAGGTCATGCACTTTTCTATGAAATAGCAGATTTAAATAAAAATAACCGATGAGAAATTTCAGCGCCGCGCGCCGGGGACTTCAGAATCATGTAGTGAATCCATCGCGTCGATGTCCCTGCCACCCTGCATACGTCAGCCAAGATTTCAGATTTTACAAATCATAAGCAGTACTGGCTCGCTCGTTTTTAGGGTTCTGTACCCGAAGGGTGCCAAACGGAACCCTATTACTAAGCCTCCGCCGTCCCTCTGTCCGTCTGTCAGTCTGTCAGCGCGCTGTATCTCATGAACCGTTATAGGTAGACAGTTGAAAATTTCACAGATTATGGATTTCTATGGCCGCTATAACAAAAAATAATAAAAATTAAAAATAAAAGAGGGTCTCCATACAATAAACTTTTAATTTTGAAAAAAATAAATCTAACCCTGGCATGTAGTGGCAGAACTCATCGAGTAGAGAACAAATATAATTTATACTTATTTTTATCTTAAAAAAATATGAAATAGGGGGCCGTAAAAGTTGTCAGTTTTGGACCATTTTAGTACGAGCTCTATCTCAACAACTAAACAAGATAGGCATTTGAAATTTCTGTATATTATGTACCATATCCTATATATAATCAACGAACACTAAAAACGCCGATTCATAAGGTATTTATTTAATTATGGGTGATTTTCTGCAACTGCAAAAACAACTTTGTAATTCATAGTATCATTAGAAAATACAAATTTATCTTTGCGATTTACGAAAAATTATAATATTCTTCGTTTAGTATTTTCATTTATTTGCGAAATAATGTACGGAAACTTTCGTGTGTGAGTCCGACTCGCACTTGGTCGGTTTTATTTATAAATATTATGCTTGCAGATTTCCTGACAACTATCAATAATACCTACTACTATTACTAGCACTACTACTAAGCAGACCAATATTTTTCAGGAGTTTAGTGTTTTGCATCAGTTTTAAATTTATTTTTATACATATCGTCTGTAATAAGCGTAAACATTATTTACTGGCCCCCGATTATTTTCCTTTCTTACCTCTATTTACCATCTACCTTTGTCCGCGTATTTTCTTTGCTAAATCATCATCATCACGCTTCGTAGACAGGCAAAACCCACAATTTGTAAAACCAAGCAAACCCGAATCTAACAGGTACTTTATCATATACAAGATAAAAATCTCTCCAAGGCATGTTTCTCATCGCCTCCCGCGATGGTTTACGCTATCCCGATCAAAGAACAGAAACTCTCACGAACATCGCGCGAACTCTCCGACGTTGAGTATGGAGTGACTCACGTTGACAGAATAAGGTCATTTACAGAATACACAAGCGTGTTATAGTTTATGGTTTTGTGCCAAAACGTATACCAGAGCTAACTCAGGCTACGGTGTAGGTGAGCTTGCCTGTAGGCACAAAACCTCTATTTACTGACAGTACTGCCCAGTTTCGAAAAGCGTTTTCATCGGTTGTTAAGTCTCAACTAATTCGATTGTCTTTTGTAATCAAAATCCCCCGTTTTCACCCCCTTAAACGTTGAATTTCCAAAAACACTTTCTTAGTGGATGCCTACGTCATAATAACTACCTGAGTGCCAAATTTCAGCCTAATCCGTTCAGTGATTTGAGCTGTGCGTTGATAGATCAGTCAGTCACCCGTTCCATTTATATTGTACTAGCTTTTGCCCGCGGCTTCGCCCGCGTGGATGTCGGAAAATATCCCACGGGTATGTACTACCGGGATTAAAAATTAACCTACAGGTTAATCCAGGTTATAAACTCTGTGTGCCAAATATCATCCAAATCCGTTCATCTGTTTTTGTGCAAACCGGAACATACTCGTACATTCAAACAAACAGACCAAAATTCTAAAAACTATGTATTCGGCATCAGACTCGAATATTCAATGTAAGATTTGACTTCGTTACTATTTTATTTTAGTTCGTCTGCGTAGAGTATAAATTCTTTTTTCTAGATATTTATGAATGATTATAACAATTACAATATAGAGCTTTGTTCATGGCTAATTGTCCTCCACTATCTGTGATATTTGAGGAATACTGTCAAGAAATACCTACTGTAAAAAGACTGTAAAGGACCGGTATCTACCTAAATCCTTTACAGTATTTCTCTATATACAATGTTTTTCACTAATTCGGAAGCGGGCACTAAAACAACCAGGCTAGTTGGAGAGCTAATACGTGAGTGAGCCACATAAAATTGGCCGACGAAGAAACAGTCTTGCCGCAAATCAACTCCAGCAAATTTCAGAGTTTGTCCCTGTGACTTATTAATAGTCAACTACAATCTTTTAAATTCAAACGGAAGGTCATTATTTGGTATCAATGGTATACGCGGCACGAAGACTGTTTCTCCTCTGGCAGATCCAGTTAGTACTTTGGCCTCAATAACATTGCATAGGTGTTCCCTATATGTGTGGTCAGTCTGTAGGGTACAAATTATCACGCTATTTGCTATGAGGGATGAGCAGTATCGCATTCTGTTCGTATCCTTACTATCCTAATCTATATCTATATCGATTCTCCCGGAGAAGGGGAAGGGGGGGGGGGGGGTTCTCCGGGGGAGGGGCCCGTGGCTAAATAATAACACCCGCATAGGTCAATCGATCAGGTTAAGCTACACTTGCCGCAGTTAGTCTGTAGATGGGTGACCATACATAGACCCGTCCGTTGCTCGAAAAGCACGTTAAGCCGTTGGTCCCGGCTGTCATTCGTGGATCTTTGACAGTCGTTGCGGGAAGTCAGAAGCCCGAAAGTCTGACAACCATTCTTACCAAGGGGTATCGTATTACCCAGTAACTGCGTTGTGGAGGTTAGATAGGCAGTCGCTCTATGTAAAATACTGTAAAGTTAGAAGCAGTACACGTGCACTTATATTATTTTTACTTGAATACAAAATTCAGCGAATGAGCAACTTCAATACAAAACTTCATGGCCCTTTTCAGACCCTTTTTTTTTTTTTTTAGGGTGGTAAATGATCAAATAACTTCTCCCGTTCTGGGCGGAGCGGGAGGGCGTGTCAGACTCTTACTGACTAAAACCCACCCGTGTGTCTTCAATTACCTGTACGTTGCCAGGGGCCACGGTATCCCTTGCGGACTTTCCCGCGACCCCGGCAGGCATGGGTCCTAGCGGACCCCTTCCGTTGTGCCGACATCTGCCTCTCCCTCACGCGCTCCGTCTTCTCCTTTGCGAGCATTACTGCTTCGCAGAAGGAGCTGACGGCTTGCCACGCCCTCTCCCTCAGTACCATGGCCTGGACCAGGGCCGGACGCGAGAGATCACTGTCACCGATCGCCTCCACAAGGACAAGGCGGTGCCCCGCCCAAGCCGGTTGGACCTTCACCGTATGCTCCACCATTTCCTCCGGGTGATCCACACAGTGGTGACACCTGGGCGTTTCCTCCCGCCTTATGCGAAACAGGAACCTCCCGAAACAACCGTGTCCGGTGAGGACCTGCGTCAGGCGGAAGGTGAGGACGCCGTGGCGCCTTTCTAGTCACTCCTCAAAGAGAGGACTTATCGCCTCAAATGTGGCGAGCCCAGCAGTGGATTGCGAATATAATAGAATAATAAGCCGAAATATTAGTGATTTTAACTTAAAAAATAAAGAACTTTAATTACAAACAAAATTACATCCCCCTTTTCACCCCCTTAAGGGTTGAAATTCTAACAACACCGTTGCGTTAGCTTCAAACCATAAGCCTAGATAGTAAATTTAGTGATTTTTCTTAGAAAATTAAGGACTTTTCAACTTTATCCCCTTTTTAACCCCTCGGGGGTGGAATTATCAAAAACGCTGAGACACGTATAAATTAATTTTCAATCGTCAGCCTAAACACAAAATTTGAAGATCCTAACTACAAAACTGACGGACTTTCATATAAACTTCCATCCCCTATTTTACCCCTTTAGGGGTGGAATTCCCAAAAATCCTTTCTTAGTGGATACTTACTCTTTACAAAGAACACACCCTCCAAGTTTCATGTCTCTAGGACCAGCGGTTTGGGCTGTGCGTTGATATATCACCCAGTCAGTCAGTCAGTTTATCATTTTATATATATAGATATAGATAGATTAAAACAGCTTATATTATTTTTCACAGTAGAAAGAACCTCAATCAAGCTTCTGAACACAGGGGAAAGACACAGACTGTTGTCACAAACATAAACCAGCGCTTAGCTACCCGTGGCCTAAGCATAATGCTGACACTTGACCCTTTTGCTTCCAGTATTATAGTTTTGTATATGTATTTACTACCGGTACAGTAATACTGGAGACAAAAAACGATTGTTCTATTCTTAATTTGAATTAAATACAAAACCAAGATGCTCGTGTAAGACTTGCACTTCGCCAGTTTTTTTTTGCGCAGATGTAATTTGTCAGAGGAAGACATTTTCGCAAAAAATATATGTAACAGTTTCAACATTTGGCAAAGAAAATGAGGAAACACTTTAGGAGGGAGGGAATGGCATTAATGCTTATTTTCTTTTGGCATTAAAGCTATACAAGATGAGGATAGGTATAAGAAACTGTACAAAGAACATAATTCTTTGACTTTTGGAAAACGGTGATTTGTGTTATTAAGATACCTATTATTATTGTGTGATCCAAATATAACGCACTTGCTGAACCGAACTTAGCTGTACTATAGAGAAACGTGATGAAAAAAATATTTAGCAAACACTAATCCTTCTGCTGCTTGCAGAGTAAGCAAGCTGAAGTGGCAGTGGGCTGGCCGTGTTTGTTGAAGGACCGATGGCCGGTGGAGCAGACGAGACCTGGAGTGGTGAATACGTACCCAGCTAGACGAACCCACGACCTTAAAAAAGTGGCTGGGACAACTAAATGCGGAAGGTGGAGGTCAGGGTGTCGTGGCTCAGCCTGGGAGAGGCCTATTACCAGCAGTGGACTATGATAGCCCGAGAGAAAGAGAATCTTTCTGCTTATAGGTACTCTCTTTGAAGTCGTGAACTTGTGGTTATAAGTAGGTAAATATCTTTCATATGGAAAAGAGAGCGAGGTGATTTTTTCTCGATCTAGTAAATTCCCAGTAGTTTTAACTTTAACAGTAGTTGAAATATGGGGTATTCAGATCTCATATCAGATCTGAATACCCCATATTTCTCAGTTCAACCATTCAAGTATCCGTATGACTGTTCAACATTCATAATCCTCTATTCAAAACGAATGATAATTGTATTCAGAATCATCTATTCAAAGTGACTGTTGCATTCAGATCGAAATGAGACATCTATTCAAGATCGTCTATTTAGAATACTCCATTCGGAATGAAACTTTCACGATTGGGATTTTATTCTATGATGGTGTATAATACCGAGAGTTACCTATTTGATATTTAGAAATTACATGTATTTCATCCCGTTGCAGAGAGATTAAAAAAAAAATGTAGTTATGTATGATGCAGTGATGTGAATTTATTATGGGTTAATGTGGTCTCTGAGCAAAATATCAAATACCTAAATCGTTTAAAAAATCGTATTCATAATCAGATGCTAAGCAGGAGTGATTGTTTATATAACAAACACATTGCCATTCCCGTAAAGGAAGCAGATCATATTCTTTTCTACCCATCGTGAGCCTCATCGCTATGAAGTTATAATTATTTATTTACATCAGAAATTTACATGTAGTATTGCGATATACCAATATACTACATTCCTAATATACCTAAGACAAATAAATAGGTTTACATAATGAGTACAGACATGAACAATAAGAAATGTATGTGTATAAAAATGTAAACCCTATAATAAAGAAGTTTTAAGTAATTTTAATTAATTAAATTTAATATAATTTGACTCTTGGTATGCAGGAACACATGCATAGTACCTACTTATAAGATTTTTTATTTTTTTATTTGCTGAAGGCAACTATTTGTACATTTTATTAACAGGAGTGGTAGAAATAAAAGAAACTGAAATATAATTGATAGTTTATTCACAATTTTTTATGCAATTTGCTTAAAATATCCTTAACACATTTATAAATATCATCATTAAATACATTCCCCACGACATGTTGGACACAAATATTGGCACTACAGTCACATTGTGAATTTGTGAATTCTTCTGCGTCAAAAACTTGTATTCGTATTATTTTGCTACGATGACCCGTTGATGGTTTCTGTATATATGAGTATACAACATCACTTCTTCGTCTTTTATTATTGTTACTGTTGGTACTATTGTTGCAAGGCGGTGTTTCCTCAAATTGAAATGGTTGAAATGGTCTTTCTCTCTCCAAATAGTTGACCACATTTTGACGTAGGGTTTGTTCAGCAGGAATTGGGGAGTATGAAGAATTTGTGGGGAAATTATCGCTGGACATCTGAAACAGAGAAGTAGATATAAGTTAAATAATACTTTAATTACAAGTTTACGAATACAAATGAACTATTCTAGAATAGATCCCTGTTAAAATATTCAAAATTCATATAAAATACACATTTCAATGTTTTTATTAATAATTTAAAATACTTTTTAATATTTTGCTTACCGACATCGTAGAGCAGATAAGACAATTTGACTGTTATTTTTGGTATCTTGGATTGGTTTATATACAGGAACTGATCCATTTTTTTTTTGTCACTAATGTTCAATTTTGTTTCGTTTTTATGTATGTAAAGTAATCTGAAACTGGCAGCTCTTCTTGTCTCTATATGACTAGGAATTTTTGATACGTACACAAATATTTATTTCAATCTACAGACGAGCGTTATAACCGCTGCGTTTTAAACGCTTAATTCGTTGAGCGTTAGTTTATATTTTTTAATAAGGTTCAAATTATAAGACAAAAACAAGCTTATTCTTATATACCGAAATATGAGATTCTGACTCGTCATATCTCCACTCCTCCACGTGTCTAGGAGTTACATGTGAGCGTGCAAACCGCAGCGATTGTACCGTCGGCGTCGACAATATTCAGCAAAAACAACAACCTTCAAACTTTTTTCTAAGTAAGTATGAAATTCCCTATTGTTGATTTAAGTAGGTACTTACATAACATTCAAAATCGCTTATCATTCATCTTATATTAAACGCTGAAACTTAAAACCTTAACGGCTACGATTTGTACGCTCGTGTACGCAGTTGAGAATATTTGCAAGTATGCAGTTTTACATATTTGGATTGAATGACGTGATTTTAGGCCTATAAAAACACCTCACAAATTAGTTTCCGGTACAATCCCTCTCTGGAACGGATCCTCTCTGCAAGGAATCAACACACCGAGCTCCTAATCAAGCTACCTGTCTAAGCATCAATCCAGAATGTAAGTACCTATTCATAATCATATCTAACTATTGAATGTAGTAATGTATTAATTTATATATTAAACCGTCAATAGTTAGCACGCTTAGCTCAAAGACTGAGTGATGCTTTTCTATGCTGCAGGTTCGATTCCTGCACAGATCAAATGCTATGTATATTATTCATCTATTAAAATATATTTTTTTCAACACGGTCAGCGTAGTGGCTAGTAGTGGTCGATTTTTGTAACCATTTGGTGTCCTGAATTCGATTCACAGGAATCGACAAATCAAACGATATTTATATAGGTATGTTAATTATTTATATTCGTCACGATCAGTTCCTTTTCAAAATGTAGAAATTATGAAGGAAAAGGATTGATTGCAATGCACTAATAATTTGGATTCGATTCCTACACAAATAAAACGATATTTATATCTGTTAATTATTTATCTTCGTCACGATCAGTTCCTTTTCAAATGTAGGAATTATGAAGGAAATGGATTGATTCAATGCACTAATTTTTTATTTTTTTGTTCGCAGGTCGAAACTACTTAGCAACGACCTTTTCCTCTCCAGCGATGACTCTGATCAAGAGGTGAAGTCGAAGAGGAAGACAGAGGAAAGAAAAACGAAGCGGGAAAGGTCCGGTAAGTTGAGTGAAGAGTCAACAAGCGCAAAAAAATCGAAGCCGATCGTTTCGCCAGTAACACCACACACTCGAGTTACAGCGAGTGAATTATTCGGTGAAGATAGTGATAATGAAGAAAGCGTCACCCCAACACAGAAATCCCACAAAACTGGTAATATACCACCACTATACTCATATTTTACTAGGAGGATGGCCAAGGGATATTCTCGACAGATAAGCGAGACTAAAGAAGGAAAATATTATGTAGAAGTGAAAATTTACAATACGGAAGAAATAAAAAAAATAATGCCTATAAATAGATGGCGCTCGGCCATAACTACCATCAAGACTAAATTTGATGAAAATAAAGAATCTTGGGCTCACTTAAAGGAGTTTGTCAAAGCAACTCAGAATGATTTTAAAAACTGTGCTATTACCCACATTGGTGGTTATGATACATAACGACTTTATTTGATTAACTTGGTGTCAGTCAATATTTACTTACTTTAAATTGTATCTTCTTTTAATTGTATTTACCTACATACATACATGTCTTACTAATAATTGTACTATATTTTATAAATAAGATGTTGTAGTTTATATAAATATTATATAAGTAAGTAATCTCGTCATTGGTTTTCTTTTTTACAGTTACACACCTCAACAGCAAATCGAGATCTAGAAAGTCAATAACCTGTCAAAAATGTAAAATTCAAATACCAGAAAATCAGTATTCCTATCATATGAGAACGAATATACATAAAGCAAATTGTTTATTGAGTACCAAGTTCACACATATTCATATTATTGCAACAGCATTCAAAAACAGATTAATGACATACAGATTGAATGTCACCCAGGAAGACGAGTACCTCGGTTTAGAGGCGTTCCTGGGTGATCATCTAATAAATATAACAGAATTGATAAATATGTCACTTAATGAACACAATTGCATAAAATTGAGTTTTGAATTGTTCGCCTATTTTATGTTATCAAAATCAGACGAACAACAATTAAAGTCGTTTAATACCAAATATAAAATTATTTATAAAAACACTGATTTGAATGAATTATTAACGAAAGTAATAAATAAACTAAATAATAAATTAACCGAGTTCCAGCACTGTCAATCTGGTTGGACATTTGTTTCTATGAGTCATCTCGAAATTAATATAAACAAGTACTCCCCTATGAGAGGTGGGTCTTATATAGAATTGCCATCAGCTATTAAGCACTCGAAATGTTGTATAAATATTAAAAATAAAGATAATTGTTGTTTACTATGGATTATAGTTGCTGGATTATACCCAGCAAAAAATAATGTATGCAAAACAAGTTCATACCCCCATTATACCTCTGTTTTAAATATTGAGGGAATGACATTTCCTCCTACGATAAATGACATTAAAACGTTACAAAAAAATAATTCCAATATCAGTTTAAATATATATGGCATACAAAATAATACTGTGACTGGACCTCTTTATTTAACACAAAATAGAAGAAAAAATCATTTTAATTTACTTTATATCGAAAAAAGTTCTATCGGACACTGCTGTCTAATTAAAGATTTAATACGTCTAGTGCGACGTCAAGTGACTCGTTCTAAAGGAAAACTTTATTTATGTGATGCATGTCTACAACTGTTTAGTAACGAAAATAGACACAAGACTCATAACTGCTCTAAGATTTTGACTATATTACCTGAAAATAATTCTGTACTAAAATTCAAACATTACGAGAGGCAGCAAAAAATTAATTTCATTATTTATGCTGATTTTGAATGTATGTTAATAGACTGTAATAAAAGTAACTCTTTGAATACTCAGAAATTAAAAACACATCAACCTTCATGTTTCGCTTATTATATTTGTTGCGCACATAATGATCAATTAAACAAGTATGTTACATATCGAGGTACAGATTGCGTGGAAATATTTGTTAAATATTTAATAAAAGACGTTAAACATATACATAAGATTTTAAGTATTAAAAATCCAATGATCCCATTATCAGCAGAACAAGAGATGGATTATCGAAATTCGACTACATGTCACATATGCAAACAATTATTATTGAATGATAAAGTCCGAGATCATGATCATATTACATCTGAGTATCGTGGGGCAGCGCACTCCCATTGTAATTTGATGTATAGAGTTTGTTCATTCATTCCTGTTGTCTTTCATAATTTGTCTGGATATGACTCACATTTATTCGTTGAAGAGTTAGCAAAGTATGAAGGTTCTATTAATATAATACCAAAAACTAAAGAAAAATACCTTTCAATAATAAAAGAAATAAATACGGAAAAAACCAATCACCCTATACAAATAAGATTTATTGATTCCTTTCAGTTTCTTAGTTCTAGTCTAGATGCATTAAGTAAAAGTTTGTCAGAAAACGATTTTTTAAACTTATCAAGAGAATTTACTGATAAAAGACAATTTGATTTAATGCGAAAAAAAGGTGTTTATCCGTATGATTATATTGATTCTTGGTCTAAATTTGATGAGACGAAACTTCCCTTAAAGTATCATTTTTATAACAGTCTGTGCGAAAAACATATAACTAATGAAGAATATTTTCACGCTCAAACAGTTTGGAATATTTTCGAAATACAATCTCTTGGTGAATATACAGATTTATACATAAAATGTGATGTACTTTTACTATGTGATATATTTGAAAAATTTAGAAAAACAAGCTTACATTACTACAAGTTGGATCCGGCTTATTATGTAACATCACCGAGCTTAAGTTGGGATGCAATGCTTCTATATACCAACATTGAACTTGAGTTGATAAGTGATTTACAAATTTACGAGTTATTAGAAAAAGGAATTCGTGGTGGGCTAGCACAGTGTTCTCTACGTCATGCTGTAGCAAACAATAAATATTTACCACATTTTAATGAGCTCGAACCGAGTAGTTATTTAATATATCTTGATTGTAATAATCTATATGGCTATGCTATGATGAAGAAACTTCCTATTAAAGAATTTAAGTTCTTGAGTCTGAAACAAATTTGCGAGTTTGATGTAAATGATGTGTCAGATGATAATGATTACGGTTATATTTTGGAAGTAGACTTAAATTATCCAAATTATCTACATTACAAGCATAAAGACTTACCTTTTGCAGTTGAAAAAATAGTACCTCCTTATGGGAAAAATTATGTAATTCATTATGTTCACTTGAAAGAATGTTTGAAAAATGGTTTGATTTTAAAAAAGATTCATCGTATACTTAGCTTCAGACAAGAATGCTTCCTAAAAAAATACATTGATTTGAATACTAGTCTTCGGCAAAATTCCAAAACTACTTTCGAGAAGGACTTTTTTAAATTATTGAATAATGCCATATTCGGAAAAACTATCGAAAATAAACGCAAGCAAGGTGATGTAAAATTAGTAACAAAATGGACAGATACAAGAAATAAAACAAATAAGCATCTTGGCGCTGAAAAATTGATATGTAAACCGAATTTAAAATGTATTTCAATTTTTTTCAGAAAATTTCGTAGCTGTAGAATTGTACCGTGAAAAGGTTGTTTTAGATAGACCTATTTATATTGGATTTACCGTTTTGGAATATTCGAAGCAACATTTATACCAATTTCATTATGACGTTATTATAAATAAATACGAAAACAATGCTAAGTTGTGCTATACAGATACTGATAGCCTGTTATATTTAATTTATACAGATGATTTTTATCATGATATGTATGATGATCTTACTAAGTTTGATACCAGTAATTTTGGAATAAATAATACATATCACATACCACAACTTAATGCTAAAATTCCTGGATTATGGAAACATGAGGTTGGTGACGATTTAATTACAGAATTTACCGGTTTAAGAGCTAAATTATATTTTATAAACACCGTGAAGACTGAAATTAAAAAAGCCAAAGGTGTTTCTAAGTATGTAACTTGTAACCTAAAATTGAATGATTACAAGAATGATGAAATCAGAATACCTATTCATCATCAAGATTTGTATGTATTGCCCTGCAACAGTTCCATTTTTATAGAAGGTTATGCTAGTGTGTCTACTAAAGATCCAGGAGGGAAAACAATAAAAAAAGATATTGATTTCATTAACAACCCAATCTTATATTTATTTCAAGATATTAGGTACGAAATAAATGGTGTTGAAATCGATCGCATTAAAAATGCTGGTATCACAACAACTTTAAAATCATATGCCTCCATGAATGAAGGTGAAAGCAAAGCTGCAGCAATTTGGGGATGGAACTTAAATGGTACGAAAATAGGAAAGGGACATTTTAGCGTTATTGTGCCATTGAATAGAGTACTGGGATTTGCAGAAGATTATAACAAAATAATAATTAATTGTAAACATGAACTAATCTTACAAAGAAACAGCTCCCCATTAAACTGTGTGCTTATGGAGAAAAATGATAGCCTAGAAATGGATATACAAAAAATACAATGGCGTGTGCCACATATCAAAGTTTCTGATCGTAACAAATTATTATTGCTTAAAAGTTTGGACAGAGATCGTTCCATACAGTTAGCATTTAGAAATTGGGATTTGTATGAATATCCGTTATTACCAAGAACAACAAAGCATTCATGGTCGGTGAAGACAACTTCACAATTAGAGAAACCACGGTTTATTATATTTGGTTTGCAAACTAACCGAAAAACTAATAAAACTAAAAGTTCTTCCTCATTCGATCATTGCAATGTATGCAATATTAAATTATTTTTAAATTCACACTATTATCCTTATGACTCACTTAATCTGAAATTTGATGAAAATAAATACAGTATATTATACGAAATGTATGCAAATTTTCGTCAGTCGTATTACAACTTGGGGATAGATCCGTTGCTTAGCTTAAATCAATTTAAAGAAATTGGTCCACTTTTTGTGATTGATTGCTCAAGACAAAACGAATCGCTCAAAACTGGACCGGTCGATGTGCGATTAGAAATTGAATGCTCTGAAGATATTCCAGATAATACATCTGCCTATTGTTTAATAATAAACGATCGACTTTTCGAATACAAACCTTTGAGTAATATTGTTAGAAAATTATCATGAATGTCATCGTGGATGTCCAAGGGTTTAAGAATGAAGAAAACGAATTTATTCCAAAAGAAATAGCAATGATGTATGAAGGACGCATACAAGTAATGTTGATAAAACCACCACGACCATTTTATGACTTGACGAAAAAAGAACGGTTACAAGTAGCGTGGATTGAAAAAAACAGAGGATTTTTTTGGAATGAAGGCTCTGTACCATACTTTAGCTATAAAGCTAACTTAGCATTTTTTTTTTTAAATAAGTCTATATTTACGAAAGGTAACGAAAAAGTGTTATGGTTAAAAGACATATTCAAAATTGATAATGTATATAATTTAGAAATTAAGCAGTGTCCAAGTATCGTAACATTGTATAAAAAATATTCTAGTTCTCCTGATATTGTAAGTTGTATCAATCATACCAACATTTGTGCCTTAAAAAATGTATTTTGCTTAAATAAGTGGTGTGTCGAAAATAATATTCTTTTAATTTAAGCAGCAATAAAAATATAGAACTAAACCAACATTTTAGTTTTATTATTATACCCTTTCTTCTTTAAATTATAAAAAAAAAATAGAGGCAACGGTTTTCCTAACACATGGAACAGCATGTTAATTCTGGTCTGAACAGCACATGATGAACAGATGCTGTTCGTGAGTGCGCCCCATTCATGCAACACACATACACACATGTACATATTTCTATATTACGAGTATACGCATACGTAGGTATCATGGAACACAAATTGAAAGATTAATAAGTGAATCGTTGACACCTTTACTTTTAGCAATGGATTATTTAGATATTATATTTTATGAATATTTTATTTGTTGCCAGACTAAAATAAGTTATAACAGTTTAACACGATTATTAATCGCAGCGTCATTACTACTACTACTGTATTACTGTTTGATGATTCTTGGATGCAACATGCAATATCTTTTTCCTGATTGATTTTATTTAATTGAAAGCGAGTTCAGCGAAGCGTTAGGACGCAAATCGTCAATGAGGAACATAATGCATGATTTAGTAATAGCTGATTCAGAAGACATAATATGCTGCCAGATTCTACCGGAAGATGAAATTCCTTTTATTTAAATCAATTTAAAAGAGCACAGATCTTGAATAGATGTCTCATTTCGATCTGAATGCAACAGTCACTTTGAATAGATGATTCTGAATACAATTATCATTCGTTTTGAATAGAGGATTATGAATGTTGAACAGTCATACGGATACTCGAATGGTTGAACTGAGAAATATGGGGTATTCAGATCTGATATGAGATCTGAATACCCCATATTTCAACTACTTTTAACCTTTTTGCTTTCAGAATACCCGCAAATAACCAATATTGTAAACATCTGATACATTGAATGTTTCTCTAAAACTCTCACGAATCATTAACAATATCCGAAAATATAATTATATTACATATAATATACCTACAAATATACCGGTTTATGTATTTCATGGTTTGTTTAACTTTTACGTTTACGATTGAGAACACTTCATTTTTTATGCGCAAGAGTGAAGTTGTAAATCAGAACTTTATTTGTTAAGTTGACTTTTAAGCTCGTGCAATAAAATTTAACAAAGGAGGGAAGATGGACCAATTTTATGTTGCAGCTGGGAAAGCAATCTCAAAAAAACCCAAACGAAATGCCTCCTTTTATAAACTAAGGGCTGATATACGCCAGATAGCTTTTATCTCAGGAATAAATATGACGGTTTGGCAGCATTTGTATAGAAAATGAATATATCAAACTGCTATATATTTATATTCTTGCGATAGAAACTGTGACTGTTGAAAAATCGGCCCTAATTATTTTTAATAAAATCGGCATATCGAGTAATACGGCAAAGCGTTAAAATTATTAAGAGCTCATAAGACACTAGCCACTGTTTAATTAAACGTTAATTTTTGATTTAGTATACCTAGGTATACACTTCATTCGGCGTTTGACGTGACAACAAGTCAATCGTCATCCTGAGGATGCCTCGTTGAGAGGTGAAACACGAATCGATTTCTTACAGGGTTCTTTATGACGCTTTAAGAAGAATTAAGCGAATTAGGTTACTAAATATACGTCGTCTATTGTATTTTATAATGGATTTCCGCAAAGTCACGCCTGAGTCAATTAACTATCTTACAGAGGTATAATTTAATAACTGCCCCATTTGGTCTCGTGGTTGTAAGTGCGACTGCTTAGCGTGGGGTCCTGGGTTCGATTCCCAGGTCGGGCAAAGAGTTATTGGGTTTTTCCATAAGGAGTTTCTCAGTAGCAGCCTGGATTTCGGAAATTGGCGGTGTGATACCCCTGTGCCTCGGATAGCACGTAAAGCCGTTAGTCCTGCGCCTGATCTGTCCCCGGTTGTGTCGGATTGCCGTCCCATCGGCCTATGAGAGTAAAGAAACAGAGAGCGCACCTGCGTTTGCGCACACTCTTGTGCACTATAATATCTCTTGCGAACCTGGCAAATCTCCTTCGAGATGGGCCACCGAAACGCGTCGGCAGGATTATATCATATAAGTATAATTTCTCAATACAAAATTGACAAAAATTAAATTGACTATGATCTAAAAACTGAGGACTACAAACATAAATGATGGTAAAATAGCCCAGTAGACGACAGTAGGTACTAATGTAAGTGTACTAGTTTTATATAAGGAAATGTTGCTTAAAAACTTACCAGAGTCAGCCCTCAGCTCTTCACACGAAGAGTTAGGAGTCAGGGATAACGCGCTGCCAGGAGTCAAACTAGCAGAGTCACGAGGCTCAGGGTTGGCGAGAGTAGCTGTTGACGGAGAGGACCCAGCTAAAGCCACGGCGCCCACCATGGCGCCTGCTGCTACAGCGCTGGCTGCACCACCCATAGCTGATTGGGGCCATGTAGCTTTTTCCCACCTGTGGAGAAAAGCTTGGGTTATTCAGAGCCCGTAACTAAACTGATGGCACTGTATAACAGCATGTGACTTTTGCACATTTTAATGAATTTTATTAAGACGGCTAAATGTGAGGAAATAGATGCTATAGAACATTTTACGAGCCGCAATCGTTACGTATCGCTGGAAATATCATTTATCGAATGAATAAACTATAATTTTTTAATTTGTAAGCTATCGTATGCGCCATTTTACAGTGTCGCTGGTTAAAGTGGTCTCGGAGATTTTGGGTGAAAATTCAGCATGAATGTTAAAGATAGCGAACGTATACAGGGTGTCTCAGAAATGTGTGGTTAATTTTAAGGGTGTGGTACAGACCATCAAACTAAGCAACTTTCTCCAAGTTTGAGTTTAAATTTGACCACACCTTTCTGATACAAAATTTTCCCGCGGTAACAACAGAACGCCACTTGCTACTTGCTACGATCCTGTCCATAACTTGGTCTGATATTTTCGAATATCTAAGTATTTCCTTATTACCTATTGTCAATATTTTTTTTTGAGATTTCTTTTAATAGACAAACATGATAAGCAACAGCATCTAACACAACATAAACACCAAAACGAAAACTTGTCAGATTTTAGGTTATCAACACAAGACCGTGCATTAGCCAGATTAATCTATTACTATACTCGTACTTACTAGATTTTGCCCGCGGCTTCGCCCGCGTGGAAGTCGGAAAATATCCCACGGGAATGTACTACCGGGATAAAAAGTATTCTATGTGTTAATCCAGATTATAAACTATCTGTTTGCCAAATTTCATCCAAATCCGTTCTACCGTTTTTGCGTGATTGAGTAACAAACATTCAAACACACAAATATATAAACTTTCACATTTATAATATTAGTAGGATAGCTTCTGTCCGCGACTTCGTTCGCGTAGAAGTCGTTAAAATACAGCCCATCATGTTACTCACTGATAATGTAGCTTTCAATAGGTGAAAGAATTTTTATAATTGGTTAAATATTTTTTGTGTTTATCCAATAATAACAAACATACAAACACAAAAGATCAAATGTTTTATGTTTATAATTTTAGTTTAGATTAGAGGTAGGTGTCTTATGGAGTTACTGACATTGTTTGACGGTGGTTTGCATTTTTTACCGGTTCACAGTCCAAAGAACCATAATTATGTGGTCTATTCCACTAGTTTAACTATTGTGTATGCTTAAGACACAGTGTTAAAACCTACTTCAAAATAATAATTAACTGTTTGCTCAGGCATCAACAAAAAAAAAAAAATTATAAAAAAATAAAAAAAAATATGTCGTTTATTACAAAACAAATAAAATACATTTTTAAATATTTCTTAAAAAACTATATCAAAACATTTAAAAATATTAAAAAAAAAAAATATTATTTAATTTTTATATAAATAAATATCTGCTGAATATTTTAGGTTATACCTAAGCGTTTTATCCATATCCACACTAATATTATAAAAGCAAAAGTAACTCTGTCTGTCTGTTTATTACGGATTTCGATGAATGTAGATTAAATTTAGCACACAGATAGACATGACCTGGGTTAGGATATACAATACTTTTTATTCGAGCAGTAGCGTTCCCAAAGGATACTTTCCGATCTCCCCGTGGGCGAAGCCACAGGCAAAAGCTAGTATAGTAATAATCTATATGAGATTATTTTAGAGTACTCGTAAAACCTAAAAAAGACAATAGTCTTTATTATTTTTATTACAAATACATTTTAATTGCACTTCTGTCCTAATTCTACGTGACGTAAGTGAGTGCACCATTTTTTAGTTTGTGCCAAAAAAAGAAGTACTTTCTTCAAATGCTGTAGAACTTGTAACGAAATAAAATCATTTATTCTAAACACATGACTAGTTCAAATCTATAAATCTGTTCACACATCACTTGGTACATAAAATTATTGGTATAAAGTGAATGTTTCAGTAATTGTAGCTACAGTAGGTACTTTTATAGCATAGGTAAGTACTTTACAAGAATGTTTAATTGTTTAATAAAATGGTCTAAGGGAAATTATCAATCGTTTTGTACGAGTTTGAGGGGGGATGTGCATAGCTTTTTAATGTGTATAATCTTTCCTCTCGATTTCCTGCTATCTGTGGAAGTGATTTCGTGAAAAGGGACGGAAGTGCGTAACAGGAAGCCGGGGAAGCGCGCGCTATTTGATTTGATCAGTGAGCGCGCGCGGTGCTAGAGTTCGCCGTCAGATGGTACCAACCCTTTTTCCGAGAAGTTGGTACTGTCAGTCAAGATGTCAGATGTTACACATCATAAGCGACTACTGTAAGCAAAGAATATACTACTCTCTTACGAGAGACTGTAAGGTTCGCTCGTTTTTTAAAATTCTATTAATGATGCTATAAAATTATAGCATCATAATAGAATTTTGCAGAAAAACGTAAGAAAATTCATACGTTTTTTTGCAATTTACAGGTCAGTGTCAGGTTGTATGTGGATCAAAATATAATTCGCGACCGTAACAAATACATATTTCCAGAATTAGAATAATCCATAACAACTCTCTGAGTTAGAATTGGCCTCAAATATCATGCAATTCAATTCAATATTTATTTCACATAAACCTACATGGACACTTATGAAACGTGAGAACCTCATGAAATAGTTACTTTATTCAATAATTAATAGGGTAATTTTAATTCGAAAAACTTAATAATCCTCACACGTCGTGATGAAGGTTTTGAAAAAAATCCTATTCGTGTTTATTATGGCAATTACCTATCACCTTGAATGGTTGTTGTTTTCTTGGTCAACCATTAACATCACAACTTACATAAGATGAGGCTTTGAGATTATAAAAAAATATTGGATACGTATTTTTTCTTTTTTTACGTAATCTAAAGATTACGGCGATACATTGAGGTAAAATGTGCCATGACGTCACGAGTATGTAGATTTTATACATACTAGTGACGTAGCGACCCCTACTCCCCAACTTAAAATTCGTTTTATCTAAGTATTTTTTTATTAATATGATAAAGCAAAAAATACGTGTCTAATATTTTTTTATTATCTGACTGACGGACTAATTAGAATTTCTTTTTTTTTACCCAGGCATCATCCCTATTGAGAGTAGTCTTATTTTTGGCCGAAAACGAAAATGATTTAGACATTACAAATAATTCCGCTAAACACTGAAATCTTGTTTGTTTTTTACACCTAGCGATAGAAAGAGCAAACATGGGCTTTAAAAGAAATAAAATACGATAATTCCATTAGAGGATACAAAATTTCGTGTATTTCTTGTTGTGTTGATTATAATATAGCCGACCTTTTGGAAGTAGGCCGAATGACGCGAAATTCACGAACTTCTGAATTTCGGCTTGGCCGACGCTTCAGCTGGTTTATGGCCGAAAACAAAAATATGGCTGAATCATGGGTTTGTTGGCCGAAAACGAAAACGAAGCTTCGGTCGGTCACCAGTCTATAGTAATCCGAGATAAATTACATATTTCCGTCATTTAATAATTTTCCGCTTTAGATAAATTCGCATCATTAATCACTTTCACTCATTCTTTCAAAAAATTACTCTCCATTACTCATAAACAAACTAATGGTCAATGACTTTGGTACATTTATTTAGATTAATGTAGTAACTACCTACGCAAATGTTCCATTTTGAGTTGCTGTAATGTTGACCAGTCCTTCTATGCAAACTGCTGAGAAATGGCTAGCGTAGCGTATGAAAGTAAAATTGTTTATTCTGCACAAATAAACACACATTACGGAGTGGGACGCTCCCCAGGTAGATGGACGACGACTGGGTCAGACTGGATGCAGAAGGTGGAAAACCGGGTGTTGTCACATAACTTGGCATATTGACCAGTAGTGGACTGCGAGTGGCTGTGATGATTGACTTTACGTTTAAAAAAAAATCGATGGTGCTTTTTTAATTCAGGTGGCCACATTAATACCAGCGTCAGTGGCGTTCATTAGATATTCCAAAGTGCACGTGTATGGACACTTGGGATATTCCAGCAAATGGGTCATGTTCTGGACAGTACCACACTCACATTGTGTGTGGGACGGGTCTGTAATCCCATATTTTGCTGAGTTGCATCAACCAACCATGTTTTGCTTATTCGTCATGGTGAATGTAGGAACTATAAAGCGAGCCTATTAGCATCAACTGGGCCCAAATCCAGGAGACTGCTATACTGAGAAAAATGCTTGGCGAAAAAATTAAATAAGTCTGCCCGACAAAATAAATCGATAAGTCGCCTTAGAAGAATGCAATAAGAAACTGCTATAAATATTATATATTTTATAGAACATAAAACAAAGTCGATTTTCAAGTCTGTGTGATAGTTTTCCCCATAATTGTAAAACATTATAAAAGAGTAAAAACCTTCTGGAATTAATTCTCTAAATTATGGTGTAAATATTATTATTATTATTTTGTACTTATAAATCTCCATGTTTTAGCTATGCTATAAAATAATATTTATGTGTTGGAAATTGAAAAATGCCTTACCTACGCTAGCCTTAGTACACATTCCAGGACAAACCGCCTCTCGACGTTATCTCGGTATATCGTTACGTGACAGTACGGCTAAGGGCGGTCAATTTTATTTCATGTAATTTGGCAAACCGTCGATAGCCGTTGCTTGCCCATAACATTCCTAGGAAGCACATGATCTAGTGTCACATCACGCGACTTCATTCGTTCGTAGGTGTCACGGAAAACTCTTTTCAAGTAATTTTTCAACACATACATATGCAGTGCCTTATGACACATTCACACCGCCGACAGGCGTAGACTGAGCCATACAAGTACAGTGATGTTGATATTTAGTGTCACGGCGTGTGCGCCGCCGGTACGTGCGGCCGGTAGTACGGCTGTAGACGGTATGATAAAATGTATGGGATTTTGTATTGTCATATCATGACATTTGCAAATAGTCAAGTGTCCCGGAACGTGTTAACAATATTAGCGGAACAACTCTAAATCAAACGCATGAAAGCATTACAATAGAATGCTGCTAGTCATCGTATTAATAAATCATCGTCATCTCTGCATTTACAGGATAGTATAAAATGGTTATTGTATATTTGAAAAAATTACAAAATATTTACCTAAATGCAGCTTTAACTCTTGTCCACTTTGAAACTTTAGACTTCTCAACTTCTTTCATGAAAATCCCTTCGGACCTCCTTCTCAAAGGAGTGCCAGGGGCCGCATCACTGTCATCTCCTCCCGCAGACCTCGACCTTTGCTTCCGGAGCAGCGACCCCCCAAACCTCGCATGACCTTTCCACTTTGACCCTGACCTCTTCATGCCCCGGTTACCCATCATCACGGAATCAAAGAGTATTTGTCCATATTCGCACTCGAACTCGGCGTCCAAAGCCTCGTTTATGAGTTCCAACTCTTTGGTTTCCGATTTCAATCTTTCATTCTCATTGTCTATCCTCTTATGGGCACTGTGAAGCCTCTTCAAATGATTTACGTCTTTTAGCCTTTTTAAAAGACGCGTGTTATGTTCTTTTAGGGTCACAAACTGGTCTAACAGTTCCAGTAATTTTTCTAGCTGATCCAGAGCCTCGACTGTGTCTTTCGTATTCTGAGCCGCTTCTTTTCCTCGCTTGGAAATGGCATCGTTCTGGTCTCGTAGCCTTTGTAGCATGGATTCGCATATTGCTCCGGGATCTGTTAGTTCTCCATCATTGAGTGACCAGTACTCCTCAGGAGGGGACGGGCCTGCCGTGCAGGGGGAAGAACCTTCAGCATCAGAAGGAGTTTGGGGAGACTTGACGGAGAGAGTTACAGGGGGCTCTCCTCGACGTCTCTTGTGTAGAGATGTGCCACTCGGCGGTAACTCGGCCAAGTCTTTCGGCTCTTTTCGTTCAATTTTGCTATTCTTCTCATCTTCTGCGTGACCGACGTCGGTGACGTCACTGCTTTCTTTGAGTGACGTCATGGTGCAGCCACAGAGTGTCGGTTTGTGTCTGGACTATTTATAAATGAAAATAAAAACACGTGCATCGTCCGGTGGCGCGGCACGACAACTTATAACGGAATGCATTTTGATACAATCGTGATTTCTATTGAAACATTCTTTTATTAATATGTCTACAATTATTTGGGCATGAATAGGATTATCACATTACACTTTGTTTTACACTTTTATATCACTACACACTTTCACTTACACACTTCAGTTAAACTATTTTAAAGCTGTATACATACTTTGTTCTTTTAAAATTTAAATAATAAAATTAAGTACTATTTTTATTGTTTTATGTATTGGGTATATTTTTGAATCAATTATTTATTAATATAATTAAAAACTGTTAATATTTAATTGATCGTTAGCGCCGCCCAACGCGTATGCGCACGTACGGCGGGCGGGCGGCCGCGCACTGCCGAGCTTTGTCGATCGCCGGCGGAAACACACGAAAGTTTCCGAAGGCGTATTTTTAACTTTTACATTCCATACATTGTAGGCGTAGAAAAATGTTCTTTATTGCGATGACTTAAGGTTTAACTGTTATGTAAAATGTAATTTTGTTGTAATAATACATTCTTAATGCTAACACGCTGCTTCCGAGCCGCAAGCCCATTAACCCATTTATGAAAAAGGGACTAAAAATCTCGTTTTCTTGTTTTATACGCGATTTAGCAGCTGATTTTTAAATGCCTGGCGTTTCAAGAACATTTCTTGAGTAAATTTGTAAACGTTGTGAAAAGTTTACTGAGAATTAAAATAAAGTCGCTTTTATCTTGTAGGTAATATAAACAGATTATTTACTCTACTAAAATGGTATACAAGGCGTCTACAAAACAGTTTTCTCTCAATCCGTTGGTAAAAGAACAAGGCCTATGGACCTAACCGTAAGGAGTATTTTTGCTTGCAGCGCTCGGCCGCTATAGAACCGGGACGGCAACAGATGTGGTAATGGTGTTCACGGGATTTTGTTTTCAAACTGCTTAGATATGAAGTTCTTCGATATTACATAACAGTCATCAACACTGGGCCCGTGTGGTAGGTTGCGGCCCACCCCCCCTCACAGTGAGGAGGCCTGAGCCCTAGCAGTGAGAACGATAAAGGCTGATGATGTTTTGTTCAGCACTGATTTTGATCAGTGTTGGTGTGTGGTTGGGTGTGGTTTTGAACAATCAAAATCATATTTTGACCTATTTTTCTTACTTTCCCAAAGAACCATTTAATTTTTCCCCCTCAAAGCTTCCATGAAGGTGTAAATACCAATAAAGAAGTTTATCAGTTTAACTGTCAAAAAAATACTGGAGTAATTGGCATGAAGATTATTATTTTTCTGGAGATCCGACAGCTTTTTATAAAAAGAACAATACTGTTCAAACTAGTTCAAATAAAGAAATTTTCTGTCATGTCAACACATATTTTATAGTTTTTGAGATAGTATTTTTTATTTAGGTTTAATTATTTTTATCAAAATTTTAATTTAACGTTCTGACATTAATGTTCTGACGGCGAGCGATCTAAGGGGTACGTATTTAAAAGTTGTACCAAGTTGCAGGTCTGTGGAACCGTACCCTAAACGAACTCCCCCAATGGTTACCACGCATTCCTCAGGCTCTGAGAACGGGATGCTCACACAAGACACTGAATACAATGATTAAGTGCTTATTATCGTAAAATACCGGTCAAGTGTGTGTTGGACCTCGCACAATGAAGGGTTCCGTGCTTAGGATGGGGGAGTTGGGATGAATTTATCCCATAAACAAACTTAAAATCGTAACTAAAACATGTTTATTTATTTATTGAGCAAGGCACAACAACGACATATTTACAAAAAAAATTACAATGTTCCAACTGCAAATGTAAGTTTTTTCGCACAATATTGGGAGATTCACCATGGTATTTTAAGACTATAGACTTCTTATAGGTTTTCCTGTAATCTAGTATAGAACTATTTTTTGTAATTTTTTTAAATTTTTTGGAACTTGACTTGCAACAAATTTTTTTCCAATTTGCACCCGTAAACGGACCCCCATTTTCAAAATTCATTATTATTTTATTTAACCATATATTTTAACTAAACTGGTCTAGTAGATTCGCAGCAAATTGGCTGTGACAGACGGACAGATATCGGACGCACGGAACCCTAAAAATGAAAGACTGTCCAATTTCATCCAAGGAACTGTGCTGTGATGACATCTAGTAATAACTAGACAAAAGCAGAGGTATTACTTTGTCTTTTGAAAGCACAACACTGAGGAGCATTTAAACAACGACAAAACACCATGGTAAATGGTGCTTCATAGACTATCATACAAGGTCAGTTCTTCCTTTAAATCTGTTTGAATTAACGAAATTGAGTGAAACGTGAGTGAGTAGCTTTTACGGTCTAAAGATCTGCGCGCGAGTTGCAGATCCTTCTATTGTCAGATCAGGAAGCACTGTTCTTTTTGTACTTTATCTCTCATACCCGAGGGGGTTTATTTCTTAATGAGGGGGTTCATGTTTTAATCTCGGATGTTACTGATATTTCGCTGGTACGTAACTACTGGATCATAATACCATGTTAAAAATACCTATCATAAAATACCTGACCTGCCAGTTTCGATTGTAATTTTTTTTTAAATTTCCAAATGATGTTTTGCATTCCAAGATTATCGAAAAAAACCTTTGCAGGGATTCGAACAGAAAACACAAGTCAAAAATAAATATCTGTATTATTTGTAGGTCAATCTGACCACATTTTCTAACAAATATTGTTTTACGATTCTGACAGACCAAGGCCCTATACCACAAAACTGTATGATTACAATTATGTACAAGTTACAATTAACAAATTCGCAAATCTTACAAGTTCGTGTAACACAACTCTAACCCACACTTGTATCTAATATTTAATTTATAAATTGTAGTGGCAGGTCTATAATATACTTAATACATATCTATTTGTAATTTTTGTATCTCATACATATTTGTAGTTTCTGTATCCCATACATATTTGTAATTTCTGTGTTACGCAATTTTTGATGTGTAACATCTTTCCTCTCGCTTTCTTGCAATGAAAATTTAAATGTAAAAAAAAAAAAAACATCTTAATCTAAATAATAATCAAATCTATGGAAGTGATTTCGTGAAAAGGGACGGAAGTGTGTCACAGGAAGCGCACGCTATTTGATTTGACCAATGAGTGCGTGCGGTGCTAGAGTTGGCAGTCAGAAACGACCTTGACGTGCCCCGCCCCTATAATGTTGCTTATTACCGAGGGTGAAAGGTCAGACGTTACACATCATTTGCGAATACTGTAAAGCTCGCTTGTTTTTATTATTTCTCTAATTTATCAATTTTATAGAATTATATACTACATTTTGTGGTATAGGGCCTTGGGGCCAATCTCGGAGTCTGATGACAACTTGAAAATATATAAAGAAAGAAAGTAATGTATAAACACAATATAAAAAGTTTTATACTATTTTTTCATAGTTTTTAGTGCATTATTAAACAGCACCTCAGGAAGTGAAAATGTGTTCATTATGTATTTTTTTGACAAATATGTGGTTTGTCAGGTATTGAATAGGCTCCTGGTCTTTGTCTCTTCAGGTGACTACCGAACTGGTTATCGCGCGGCGCCATGGAGCCCGAAGACGAAAAGAAAAAGAAGATTAACGATGACGTGGTGGTGTTCATGCGCAAGCGCAGCGAGACCGAAGCGCCGCGATACACAGCCAGATTAAAGACCTACGTCGACTTCCAGCAGAAGTGAGTTTTATTAGCATCATTATTTCAGCTGAAAAACAGTGTTCAGAGTTCCTTGCCCGTCCTTCTCCATAGAAACTTACTACGCTTTGGAATGGGTAACTAACTTCATCTCTGACTGACCGACTAATTGACAATTCAAGTGCCTGTAAATGGTTTATTTGCTATAAATGCTTTGAGTTTGAGACGTCGACTGCTAGGCATAAGGCTCCCTCAAGCGTCGCTGAGTCGTCCTGTGCTTTTCAAATCCAGCGGATTCACCAGTTCAATAGTCCGCCTTGTGGGAGGCGTTTATAAACGGCGCGTTCCGGTACGCGGTCGCCATTCTCGAACTCTTTGGGCCCCTCTTAAGTCCGGCAATTCTAAAGGCTATGTCGTTACCTTGGTCCCCCTGCGGATCTATTAATTTCTGATGCGGTCATGCAGGCAAACTCCGAGCAATAGCCCTCTCCATTGCAGTAGTATGAAGGATTGCAATAAAAGAGCCTCCACAAGTAGTAACAAGTGTCAAGCTTGGCAAGCGCAAATATGTTTCTCTAGAGAGACTGTAGGTAGGTACCTGTAGATATGAGTATGTCATGTCTTAAAAACTCGATGTGCCTTATTCTCTCGGGCGGATACTGTAACTTCTAATCTTTTGTAGAATTATGTTATACAATCGTATAGTACAGAGTCAGATAATCCTAATTTTTTTGAGAAACATCAATAAGGTTAAGCGTATGCTGAGACGTAGATGACGCAGCACAGTACTGTACAGATTTTGCAGGGTAGGGCAGGCGAGGCAGACTAGGCCGCGAGCGCATGTTGCGACGCAGCTACACAGACACATTGGCGTCCTAGCTAGTACAAACAACAGACGGCTCTGCTGCGTAACCTCATCAAAAATGGCCATCAAGTGAAGACCTGCACGCGTCGCGCAGAATTCTGTGCCGGTTCTGCAACGAGATGCAGGGTAGAACGGACACATGTCTGCGTCGCACATGCCTGCGCCGCAGCGTACGCAGCGGTCAGATATGCATGCATTACTAAAACTTCTCTGCCCTGCACTGCGTGGACCTGCGTCACCTGCACCTCAGCTTACGCTTAGCCTTAAGCTAAAATACGCCTGCCAGAGTTTTGAAACCATTTTGTCGCGTTGCCTAAACTTTGCTATTATAATTGCATCAGGCGTCGCAGAGCAGCAGCCGCGCGTCGCCACTCTGCTGGTAACAAACCAAACTCCGCCTCCAGGAAGAAAAACGATGGTGACGTTAAGGAAAAGAACGCAGAGAATCAGTGAGTATTTACTATTTTTATCATTATTATTATTGAAGCAGTGATAGCCTAGTGGAATGACCATCGGACTGCCAAGTCATAGGTCTTGAGTTCGAACCCAAGGCCGCTCCTCTGATTTTTCGGATTCATGTGCTTATTGTATAATATAAATCACTTGCTTAAAAAACGGTGAAGGAAAACATCGTGAGGAAACCGGCATGCCTGAGAGATATTTCTCGACGGCATGTGAAGCCAAGTCAGAGGCCCATGGGCGGCTTTAAAACTCTGACACCAGGTTAGTCACTAACCACACGAAAAGATCATTATTTTAAATAACATTATGTCTGAGGCAGTTTAACAAATGCACTTTTTTCACTTAACGTTGACCTGCTGCTTGTGTATCCCGCCAAAAAAATGTTTAGAAGGCAAACAACAAAGCAAAGTAAACAAAGTCCATTAGAAAATTTATATATACTTTCGTGTAATTTGAGTAAATTTCGGAAAAATTCTATTAAATGTAGTAAATGTATCAAGAATTTTTTTAAGGATCGCACCTACTATTTATTTATTCAAAGACAGCTTTTTATTTCTAGATTATGTCTGTAAAACTGATGATTTATTTATTTATTTATTATTAAGCTCTTCAACAATGAGTACACTATTACTTATTATTATGATGATTTTTTGATTTTGTTTATTTTTAGTTGTGTATAATATTGCTATTTAAGTAGTAGATTCACAATGTACAACATTACGTTTTAACAAAAAATATGATTCTAAACATTTATCCACCTCTGTGCTTAAAGTCAAGAACATAATTATTTGCAGATCTCTGACCTTTGGAACTGATCGAACTTCTTATTCCAGAGAACACCCCGGTAATGAAGAAGATCGCATGAGCAGAAGGTAACTACTACTAACAGTCCTCAGTTTTTTTACCGTTTGATTTTGCGCCACTGTAAAAATCATAGTGACCTTTATTTTCTTTACAATAAGGTTGTTGTTTCTAGAGGTGAAATAACTGTGAAAGGCCTGTAGCAGTCTACTCGTGCCATTTCACAGGGTGTAAAGCATTGATGTTTTTGTTAACATGAATTCAGTAGGTACATGATTTTAGACCCACCAGAGTAGATTTTTTTTTTGTTCCGGGGTGGAATATTCTCATGGAAGTCCTCCGCCCTGTGGCGGCCCGGAGCGATCTGTCAGATTCTTACCGATTAAAAACCACCCCGATTTTCCCTTCTCGCACTTGGATCATGAAATCCTGTGCCCCTTCCACGATCCCCGGCTGGTTCCGGAGTAGGCGGCGGGCCCGGTGGGTCGCCCAGCAGCAGGCCCGGGGGGGAGTGAGGTTAGACTCTCCCCGCGACTTCCAATAGGGGCGAACGTAGAACACTACGCTTCGCCACCTCGGGTCCTGCTGGATGGGAGGCAGTAGACGTCCCCGAGTCTTCCTCCCTCCAGACTTGTTCACTGGAGCAGGAAGACGGCATTGACCGCCCTCCGCCGACGAGTACGAGTGAGAGAGACGTGGGAGAGTGCTATCGATCTCCATTGCCCTTTCCGCAGCCTGCTTCTGCGAAATAACGGTTTCACAGAAGGAGCTCACCGCATCCCGAGACCCGGCAATCCCGACCATCGAACGAGCGACGGCAGCGACAGGTCGGCTCCGACTTTTGCTACGAGGGCACGGCGTGGCATGGGAAGCATGCGGGGCACACTCTACCAGTGTATGCTGCGCCGTGTCTTCCCGACAGTGAATGCAGTGATGGCACCGAACGTCCGGCTCCGTGTTTATGCGACACACGTATTTCCAGAAGCAGCCGTGCCGCAAGAGCACCTGTGGCACTCGAAACGACAGGGAGTCGTGCTCCACCCGAGTCCTTTGTCGAGCACTGGTCGGATCCCGTCGATGGTAGCGAGGCCGGTGGTAAGGCGCAGAAGCCTGTCCTGCCATTCCGTCACCAAGACCTCGCGGAACTGTGACCGATGAAGTTGCGGATGCGGATCGTGTGGTGCTTAACTTCCCAGGCCATGATGGCTGAAGTTGTTTTTTTATTTTTTATCGATTACAAATTGTTTGGGTACCCAGTCATTTATGGCTTTCGTAATGGGAACTTCTTGTTGAGTCCCTCAAGCAGCTCGGTGAGTGGTGTCTCTCTTACCCCAGAGATTAAGTTTATTAAGACATACCGCCGCCATCGTCACTTCCTGCTTTATGAACAAGTGGAGCGGTAGTAGACCTAGCATGGATTCGACTGCTGCAGTCTGAGTAGTCCGTAGTCGCCATGCAGGCTAGTCTTTGCATATTATGTTGTAGTTTGTTGGAGGCTGTAACTAGCTTGATGGGGCCACCAGACCACTGCCCCGTGATATGTGATCATGGGGACGATCACTGCGGTATACAGCCATAGTATAATTTTGGGGGATAGGCTCAATTTTTTATCCATCATTTTCCTGCACTGCCAGAAGGTGAAGCAAGCCCTGTTTAGTTTGTTGTCTAAATGACTACTCCAGTTTAACTTACCGTCTAGATTCTAGAATGATACTAGATACTTGACTTCATTGGCCAATTGGATTGCCAAATCATAGGTCTCGAGTTCGAACCCAAGGCACGCACTTCAGACTTTTCGGATTCATGAGCGTACTTATCAATTGCTTAAAAAACGGTGAAGGAAAACATCGTGAGGAAACCGGCATGCCTGAGAGATATTTCTCGGCGGCATGTCAAGCCAAGTCAGAGGCCCATGGGCGGCTTTAAAACTCTGACACCGGGTCAGTCACTAACCACACGAAAAGAAAGAAGAAGAAGGAAGATGAAAGTGCGGTTCACTGATATGTCAAATTCCCTGGGGGCAGCCAACTGCTGCTCATCCTCAAGGCGAACCACTCGTTTTTATAACATGCTTGTAATCCAGTGCTTTAGTAGGTACCTGTTCTACTCCATGTCTGGAGAGGGCGCTGCTGATGCTGGAGAAGTTGGTTTTTTTGAACGCTCCTTCGGTGTCTATGAAAATGCTCAGACAGGTGCCGCAATCGCGGCAGCTGCTCCAGCGCACCGTAGATGAATCCCGTGGCGGGGTCCCATCCGTGAGGGACGTCGGTGAACTTGCCGTTCCAACCCTGAATCTTAACATACCCTGCCCCAATCCTATTGAAAAATGGCGCCCGGCCTCCATCAGGGTCGGGATTTGGTCCACAGGAACATCGACCACCACAAACCCTGCCGAGGCTAGTTTGCCGGCATGCAGGAGTACCCACCACTTGATGCCGCATGTTGACCCAAGGATTCTAGTAACAGAGAGCGCGCCCAATATTGGTCGGCTCTCCAAAGACTCGATCTCTTGACGACTACCGAGATGCTAGTTGGGAGAGATAGATCGGAGACTGTTTTCCTTAGCCTGGCTAAGATGTGGTCGTTACCGAACCACAGTTTAAGGACACCCCCTGTGAACAGCGGTTTGGCGTGGAGGGTCGGCCTTGGATTTGCTTGGGGGAGCAGGCGTCGAGAATGATTTCAAATCAAAGAGAACCTGGTACAATACGTCCTTGTTGAGGATCCCCGTGCAGTGGCAGGCGATCGTGATTTTGAGAGTAGCGCTGGCAGCTTGGACGGAACGTCGTTGGGCGACCTGTTTGGATTGATCAAGACGCGGCCGCTTATGCTCTCCGGCGGAGAAGTTAAGCTGGTCTCTTGTCGGTTTGACCGAACTAGCGGCAGTGGCCTGTTTGTTTCCGAAGCCCTTACCTACACACCTGCGACCCTGGCGGCGCTCCTTCCTCGACACTCTGTCGCTCTTTTAGCTATGTTCTGAGGCAGCTGGTGGACCGTGCAGGTATTGCAGCACTTTTGCATGAACAGCAGTTTTTATTTTTTAATAAGTGACGATAAATTTCTACGCTGGGGGTTCCATGTGCTGAATTCATGGTCACAGTTTGCGTATCAATGTCCCTTACGACGACGTGTATTTAAAATACGAATGAAACTATAATTATTATTTATTTTATTTTATGTTATTGTATTTGGGTGGCTTACAGCTAACAATACAGAAGTAGCAGTGAGGTAATTGACGACAAGCCGTTTACAAGCCTCCACAGTTAGTAATAGACTATTGTTGTACAAATTTTCAAATTGATTAACAGTTCATAAACTATGACACAATAGTTATTTATGCTATAAGTGCGGAAGGTAGGTAATTTCCGATGAGTGTATAAGTCGACACGAGTCGGAAATCATCTTACGCACGTGTATCATACAACGTTTTACTATGCATTGTGAGAGGAAAAAAAAAAATCGAGTGAGCCTTACGATGATGTGTAACATCTAACATAATGTCGACGTATATAAATAATAAAAACAAAATTCATGAGTTTGACTTTCGACTTCGACTTCGACTTCGACTCCGCCATTGCCATATCGTCATCGATATCGTCATCGCCATCGCCATCGTCATCGCCATCGCCATCGTCATCGTTATCATCATCATTTGATTTGTAAAACTTTTCTCAAATAATAAAAACTCTTTGCAAACGGGCTGACGACGACCACAAAAATAAAAAAAAAACAAAAGTAAAAAGCACTAGTGAAAAAACGTGACACTTTCCGCACTAATTTACTGCTTGGAAAAGGCTCTTTTCGAGCAAATGCATTGTAAAGTATATTTTTAAATTAACTATTAAATTAAGTACCTGCATAGGCAAAGATGCATGCGCAACCGCTATTACAATACATCAGCAACAATCATATAGTGTTTAGATAAAACAGTAGAAATGGATGCTAAGCTGCTTGCAAACAAATCGATTGAAGGGTGTTTATTCTTAACAATTTCGTTAAATACTTTGACTGAGCGAATTCTATAAGAATTAGTACGGTAAACTGTGCGAGCGTAAGGAGCATGAAGGAGGTTTCTCAAACGAGAATGTCGAGCTGGAACATTCATCAGCTTAGAAAGAAGTTCAGGACATTCAATCCTGATTGTGCTATTTTCACTAGGAACTGTAACATACCGTAACCGATAAATCGTGTTCTTGGACAGATAAGTTAGTTATGTGACTCAGGCGTGTATTTGCGGGAATCCATTATAAAATAAAATAGACGGACGTATATTTAGTAACCTAATCCACTTAACTGTTCTTAAAGAGTCATAATAACCCCTTGTAAGAAATCGACACGTGTTTCACCTTTCAACGAGGCATTCTCAGGATGACGATTGACTTATTGCGAACCCGGACACGACGTGTTGCCACGTCAAGGGTCGAGAGCAGTATGTGTTGGCGATTGAAGATTAAAGATTGCTGTGTATTAATCTGTCGCATGGTGCGTAGGTCGCATGTGCCACAGTGTAGCATAATGTTGCCCTGCTGGCTTTGGTTAGTTAAGATATCAATGTCATAACTAACCTACTAGTCGTTCAGCGAAGTATATCGTCTTAACATTGTGAAGTGATCATGCTGCGTCAGAGACTCGTCCTGTCGTATTTCAATTATGCTGACATCAGACGCTTCACTTCACGTAAATTTTTGTCAGGTGTCTTTCCGGTATCCGTCGCACAACACGACCACAACGACTGTCGTTATGGTCATGTTGTGTGACGTATGTCTTCATCCCCAGTAGACGCGGGGGCGACAAGTGCATGCACCGCAGCCACTCGTTTTCCCGGTCCGGGACTGGAGAGGACCCCGAGGACGCATGTGGTCGCCGCCGGCGCCGCCGCAAGAAGTGCTGTCCAAAACGCCGCCGTCGCCGCTCTTGTGTAACTATACCCTTAATGAACTACTACTGGTGCCTCAATACGGTGCAAGTCACTTAAGCATGACGTTACATACTTCTTCGGCATGAATCATGCCGACATGCCGAGCCGAACATGCGTAGCCAAAATCCGAACGAATGTCGTCATCTTGTTTTGTCAATAGGTACAAGTTCTCTCACAATTTGACGAAATGTTTACGTTTAAATGTCTATGTTATTCAGGCGCCAAAAGTACCTCGTACACGGTGGTACACTACACGGTGCGTGAGTCGCTGGACCCGCACACATTTTGAGGCACAAATAATCGTTTACACGAGAAGCACCTAAGTGCAGTGATGCATCCGCCGGGAATTACGCGACGTAATTACATCCAAAAGCTTTGTAGAAAAGCATTTTACTTACGTCAAATTCTCTTTACCTGGGAGCATCAAAGAGGTAAAGTTTTAAAGGTATAAAGATGGGTTTGTTGTTGTCAGCGTCGCAAAAAGCGTCGTCGTCGTAGCTGCCGTCGAAAACGCCGCCGCAGTTGTAGTCGCCGCCGGCGCAGGCGCAGCTGTCGTCGCAAACGTCGCCGAGGTTGCCGTCGCAAACGCCGCCGTCGCTGCTAAAGCTCCAATAGTGCTCGTCAGGCCTGTGTCAGTAAAATTCGGCGTAATGTTTGTGTTCAGACTTTTTCTAATAAAATGTAGGTAACTAAAATTTTGTTTTTCCTAAGGCGTCATCTCCCCGGGTGAGAGAATCGTGGCGATAATATCGCCATGCCATCAAATTTTCGCGACCGTGTGCAGTTTGGTTCAAAGTCTTTGAATTTAGTGGCACGGCGATATTATCGCCACAATTCTCTATGCCGTGGAGATTAGCGCCTTAAATAACGACACTCCTGCTAGGGCTACGCTAACCAAGCCTGGCACTTTCCATTAAGCAATTACTTACCATGGTGATATTGCGTTAGTGAAAATCACAAATACATGCAGACAAATAAACATACCCCAATCCCGACTCAAAATGCACTCAACCAGCCCTTTACTTATGTCTATAAAAATGTATAATAAATTGCCAAATGACATTAGAGAAGTAAGCAAAACAAATATATTTATTAATAAACTGAAACAATTTCTGGAATCCAAGTCATACTACTCAGTAAAGGAGTTTTTAGACGACAAATCGATTGCAAAATGAAAATAAAATTATTCTTTCTTTCATACACCAAACATTATGAAATATAATATATATATATATTTTTTATTTTTTTTATTTTATTTGATTTCCTATAAGTAATATAGGAAATCAAATTTAAATATTAATACATAAATAATAACATAATTTAATAATAATGAAAATACTTCTAAGAATTTAAATAATAACTACCTACATTATTCTTATGCAATACACAAAATTAAAATAGCTAATATACTATACCTATATACACAAACCTAATAATATACAATATATACATAATTATACACCCAATTAAAAACATCTAATAATATTGAATTACTGCTTAGCCTTCTTCCTCTCTCCTTATTTTGCTGTGCCCGACAGGGTCCATATTGCTCTCTTACTTATTATACCATCTATGTAATACATATGGAATGCAATAAAAAATTGAGTATTGAGTATTGACATTGCATAAAGTCGCACATCTTTTTCCATTGTGGTAGGCAGAAACTTGCTCTTAATTTGATTAAGATTTTGATAAAACAAAAAAAAAATCAGATCTTAAAATGCCCGTTGTACCGTATGCACCATTGACCTGCACCATCAATGGTGCAGAGGAGACTAATTAGTTTCGTTTGCACCATTAAGGTGCAAATGAAACTGCATTGATAGTATGGTCTCATCTGCACCATTGAGAATGGTGCAAACCAAACCGCATTGATAGTATGGTCTCATCTGCACCATTGAGATGACATCAATGCGGTTGTAGGTATTTCCTCGTTGCATGTTCTAATATTTTTTAAGTGTTGACAACTTAACTATTTTGTTTTAATTCTGTAATTTTATGTCAATAATTGTCCGTATGCACCTTTGACCTGCACCATCAATAGTGCAAAGGAGACTAATTAGTTTCATTTGCACCATGAATATTAATACAACTACAGTGAAAACCGTTTATAACGACGTACCGGTTACTACGACGAAATTTTGAGGTCCCAGCATTTCTGTTTACTTAACATAGATTTTAGTTATAACGACTATTGGCTTTATCAACCGTAATCCGACGGTCCCTTCAAACTCGTTATAAACGGTTTTCACTGTACTTCACAATACTT
Organism: Agrochola macilenta; assembly: GCA_916701695.1. Classification (NCBI taxonomy): domain Eukaryota; kingdom Metazoa; phylum Arthropoda; class Insecta; order Lepidoptera; family Noctuidae; genus Agrochola; species Agrochola macilenta. The sequence continues at coordinate 21,169,995 of OU753563.1, read as the reverse complement.
CCCTAGTCATAGGTAAAATAAAAACCAACAATAGGTCGTATTTTGTTTGTGTGCGGAACCACTTTTTCATATAAATAAACAACCAAAAATCAACAACAATAATATGTTTTACAAATAAATTTCACAACTACTTCATGTAATAATATAAAAATAATGACGCCACTCAAACACTTATATTTTATTGTTGCCTTAAATTAAAAAAGGGAAATTTATAACAAGAACACTGAGTTTACCTTAACTTTTCTAAAAATAACGGCACATCAATGTCGCCATTAATTAATTGCATTTGTACATGCAATATATATTTATTACGTTTCTTGACGTGTTTTGCCCTGTTATTATATGGGTACGTTGTTAATGCGTTAACAGCATTAAAAGCGGCATCCTGCTTAAGCACGGCTAAGCATTTATTAACAGTCGGAGGCCTTCTTTTGAAGCAGTTATTAATATACCCATTCCATCCCTCACAGACGTTGTTCGTACGATGCCGCTCACCGAAACAGCACCACAGTGTCTTCTTGGGCATCCAAAATCTTTTTACGTAATTTAGAAATTTTTGCATATTAACATCTCCTTCTACAACATCATTTTCCGAAACTATGTAATCCCATCCATCATCAATACTTGATACAGGCAGAAAAGGCAGGACAGTGCATAGAGATACAATTTTACTAATTTTGTTATTGTACTTCTTTAAATTAAGATGTTTTGCTTTTCTCCATAATTGGTTTTGGAAATGGTAATAACATCCATGATGCTTTGATAACGGAAACACACTTCTTACGGCACTGATAAACGATTGTTCGTAGTCCGATATAAATTTAGAAGGGTTCCATTCTGGAATTTGCGACTTAATCATTTCCAACATTAGAATATATGTTTCCTTTTTTTTATTTCCCAAAAGTATATAAGCAACCGGCACTACAAAGTTTTTATCCTCGGTGCTTCCTAGGTCGCAAAAGATCACATACAACTGTTTGAATGGTCTAGGACACTTTTTGAAGGTACCGTCGCAAAAGAAGATTTTCCCGTTTTTAAACATTTCTCTAGCTTCTTCCGAAGCAAAAATTAAAATACGTTCGCGTTCGTGATGATAGTCAGCCAAAAGGAAATCTTTATGATGGTTACCAATTTCGACTTCAGTTCCGACACTATAAGCCGTCTTTTTAACTCCCTGTTTTTTATTTATCCGTCTATAGGCAACCGATTTATAACTTTCGTACCGTGGTAGTTTTGTTAAGTTTGTTAAGTTTAGACCCATATCTTTGAAAGTGGCCACGGTCTTTTTATAAATGGCAGGTACTGTTTCTTCTGAAGTTGTCGCGGTATCTATACTCGAACTAATTAAAAGGCATACGACATTTTTGTTTTCATCAGGCATACCGTTATTGGAATGCTCACGTTTTTTCACAACCTTCGATTCATCCTAAAAAATTAAATGTCAATGTATACTTCCATAATTCTGGTAAAAATAAGCTTGTGAAAAATAAAAAAACTCAGCGATTTTCTATATCATAAATGCTACGTACGTACCTCTGTAATGGTAATCGTTCCTGTGCATTTGTTTTTTTTGAAATATCTACACCTCCATATGCTATTTAAATTTTTGTACTTTGTTTGAAAATGGTATTGATACCCTTCGAACAATAAAAGTCTTCCTCGACTTTGTGCAACAAAAGTTAAATTAGTTTCGCTCATTGTAATTTTTTCTTTATTAGTCTAAGCTTGGCTCCAATTTTACAATTATTGACATAAAATGACAGAATTAAAACAAAATAGTTACCTTGTCAACACTTAAAAAATATTAGAACATGCAAAGAGGAAATACTTTGAGGAAATACCTACAACCGCATTGATGTCATCTCAATGGTGCAGATGAGACCATACTATCAATGCAGTTTCATTTGCACCATTAATGGTGCAAACGAGACTAATTAGTCTCCTCTGCACCATTGATGGTGCAGGTCAATGGTGCATACGGTACAACGGGTTAAAATGATGTACGTTAAACGAACATAATGTACGTATACCGTTAATCGCTGTACGTACATTGGGTAATGATAAAATAGATATTTATTGTGGCTCTGCTGCAGAGCATACTTAGCAGAGCCACACAGAACATGTACTCAGGCAAGATAAATGCTACTTTTTTAATGAAAACTGTTGTACGAATAGTATTTATTGCGTACGTGTTGAAAAACATCATTATTAGACAGTGGTTTTATTTATTTTTACTTTTCTAAAATTTTCATAGAAAGCGCCTGGTTATTATGTGTCAACAAAATGTTCTGTAGCGATTGCTATATTTATGATTAGGCGCACAACTATAAATATTATGAACGAGGAAAATTTGGCATGTTATTTATTACATATTATTACGAGATAAATAAATCTCGTAATAATATGTAATAAATATGATAAAACTTGCAAGATAATGAAGGTTCCAACAGCGCTGAATCTGTAAACGTTGAGGACGATGTAAGTTCTAGTAGCGATAGCAATACTAATAACATCAACGTGGAGTCTTTTAATAAGCCTATACTGGTAACTGGCAATGAAATGATTTCAATAAACCTAAAATTAAACATAAAATAATGAGTAGGATGCCTAAATCAGAGTGGATTAGTATTTTTTGTGAATGGATGGAATTGGCGTTACACAACTATGAAAATTTTAGTAAAGTTAAAATAAATAAAACCACTGTCTAATAATGATCTTATTCAACACGTACGCAATAAACACTATTCGTACAACAGTTTTCATAAAAAAAAGTAGCGTTTATCTTTCCTGAGTACATGTTCTGTGTGGCTCTGCTAGAGAGTATGCTCTGCAGCAGAGCCACAATAAATATCTATTTTATCATTACCTAATGCACGTACAGCGATAAACGGTATACGTACATTATGTTCGTTTAACGTACATTATTTTAAGATATAATTGATCGGTTTCTAAAATGGTGGCTCTGCGGCAGAGCATGACACACTAAAAGGACCTTTTCTCTACCTTTAGATTATGCAATAAAAAGTAATAAAAAATTAAAACTTATTTGCAAAGGTGTAATTGAAATAACTGTAACCCAAATATACAATTGCGAGCAAAAGTATGGAATCACCTACTTGTTACTTGTTCCGTACTTGTTCCGAGCAATCTTTAATACTAAATAACTGTTGAAAATTCATGAAAATGCTACCATTTTAAAGGCTATTATGAAACTTGAAATTCATGCCACATGCATTTAAATTGAAAATTTATATGCACTGAAGTGCATATAAATTTTTCCAGTTTTTATTAATTAAAAAAAATAAAAAAATGTTTTTTAATTATTATTATTATTTAAATGTCTTTGACATATCTCGGGACCATAGGGTCCCGGACCTTTGGAAGGCGTACGAGGGGCCGAAGCCAACTCGCAGAGGCCCCTTAGACATTTTTATGTATTGAGGCACCAACCGACGATTATCCCTGTATACACTACGCAAGTGCACCCAAGGACAACCCCTGGTTGGTGTAGGACTATTGCAGAACATGGAAACAAAATAAATCGGGCTATGGGTTTCGGTGGCTAAAGTTGTCTGGTGACCTGGAATTATGGAAGGACTATGGCCCCTGCCTGATCAATGTTTTATATGTACACGGAATAATGGCAGGGGGTGACTTGCACACTCAATAATGGGACCCCGAAAACTGTCGCTAGGACATAGTGACGTAGCGACAAGGGAGCAACATGTCCTGAGGTGCTTGAGGAGTGGAGAGGTATTCCACGGCTTTCAGAACAATCTATTTTTTTTATTTAAATTAGTACAACGTAAATGAAACAATTCAATATTATTGTATTTATGATAAAAGTAATATTGTGCAAAACAACAAAAAAAAAATATGGAATATAAGTTTATTTTACACGTAGATTTTACATATTTCATTTATTCACAAACTTTTTAGGCATAAAAAGCAAAGATTTCAATCGATTTAAATCTATCTATACATATAAAATGCTTTGTCCTGAATGACTGACTGACGGATCAACGCACAGCCTAAACCGCTGATTGTAGAGACCTGAAACTTGGAGGGTGTGTTCTTTGTATGACGTAGGCATCCGATAAGAAAGGATTTTTCGAAATTCTACCCCTCAGGGGGTGAAAAAGGTGGGCAAAGTTTGTATGGGACAACGTGATTCCTTGGTCCAATCTACTTCAAATTTTGCTTAAACATGCATAAACATTCTTTAACAGAATTAATGGAAGACCTGTTTCGTATTTTATTAAAATTCATGCCCTAACGGGGTTAAATAGGGGTAGAAAGTTATTTTGGGAGTGATTTGCTTCGAAGTTGATATCAATACTCCTTAGTGCTTTTGATTTAAATTAAAAAAAAAAATTGACACTTTTTTGAAAAGTCAATCCGATTTTATTCAAAAAAGGTTGAACTCACATAAAGGCTTGGTGCTTGCAATAGCTTGCAATGCAAATACTCTTTAAAATTGGAATGTCTCGAAAGTCACCGTACTGTACATATCAGTACCGCATTTGAAGGTTTCTAAGCTTTACAGGTCTGTATTTATTCCTAGGATTCCCCTAACACCATCAAATTACCCCTTCGAATTCAAGAGAGTGCAGTTTCCCATCAAAGTATGCTTCGCAATGACTATAAACAAAGCTCAAGGTCAAACTCTTAAGGTAGCGGGAGTAGACTTAAGGGAAAGCTGCTTCTCCCACGGCCAGTTGTATGTGGCATGCTCCAGAGTAAGCGCACAGAGTAGCCTGGTGATTCTAGCACCCGAAAGATAAACAAAAAATATTGTTTACAAAGAAATACTGCGGTAGGTGTAGTATTTCGATTTCGTTGTAAAAAGATAATAGGTACACCCGTGTAACTTTTGCCAGATCAAAGGCCGAGCTTCGTGTTCATAAAATGTAACATTTTTTTTATTTAACCTTTATATCCCTACACTATAATAAAGATTGTTATATTTTATAATTATTCAAACATTTTAACATAATAATTTATATGTTATAACAAAATTAATAACGTAAAAAACCAATAAAAAATCCAATTAGAACCATTTTCGACTTCTACGCTGACGAAGTCTCGGGCAAAAGCTAGTCTTTGATAAAAAGGTATGAAGGCTTATTGCTAAATCTGACAAAGCGTGTTGAAAAATAATACAGTTTACTTGTGCATTATTGATCGAAGACAGTTTACATGTCTTGCATATCACTAACTAAAGTATACATTGAGGTACCTAAAATTTGTGTGAATAGGTAGCAAATAGTAGATTTACAGTATTAAACTTCTATGTAGGCTGATTTGAAATCAAGACTTGGTCCCTCCATCTTGACGGGCACAGAGATCTTAAGGGCCGAGTCACACCGGAATGGCAGCGGCCGCTGGCGGCCTCGCGCGACCACCAGATCCCACGTGCCTAGTCTCCTCTTGACTAGTTTAGTTTCTACATTATATACGCGCGGCCGCCCGCGGTGCCGCGAGCGGCCTTGCGTCGCCGCTGGCAGCCGCAGGCAAAACCACCAACAAGATGCGCGTGGCGCGCGGCCGCTCGCGTCACCACGGGCGGCCTCGAGACCTTTCAAGCTTTTCAAGCGATACTGATCTTGTATGTAGATAAAGTAGATTCAATTTTCATTTTGCAAAAGAGGGCAATTCGCGCGATCTATAAAATGGGTCCTCGTGAGTCCCTTAGAGAAAAATTCAAAGAAATTGATATACTTACTCAGCCTTCTCTCTATATATTGGAAAGTATTTTGTATGTTCGCAAAAACTTAGGATTTTTCAAAATAAGAAGCGATTACCATAATATAAATACACGTAGTAAACATGAAATTGTGATACCCAAATTTAGATTAACAAAAACTAGTAAGTCATTTGTTATAAACAGTATTCGCTTTTACAACAAGTTGCCAAAGTCAGTTACTTAGCGATGGAAAGTTCAAAACCCACATCAAACGTGTCCTTATCAAAACAGCATATTATAAGATTAAAGACTACGTTGAAGACAAGGAAGTTTGGCAATAATTCCATCTGCACATGTGGCTTCCCTGGTACCTCATTAACGGCATAACTATGTAAATGTCTATTAACTGCTCCCAAATTACGATAATTATTTCATTTTACCCTTATTTTTATTTTTTTACATCCTTGACATAATCTTTTTATTATTTGACATTATATACTTACAATATTCTAAGTATATATATATATATTAAAAAAAAAAAAAAAAAATTGGTTTGTTACAGCTGTAGTGGCAATCATGTCATTTGTTTTAAATAGGTCTTTATTTTTATTTATCTTTTATATACCTAGTTTCTTCAAAATTTTGTGAATGTGAGAACGTTGTAGGCTTAACAGACTGTAGATCTGTGGACCATTTTATATTTTGCTAAGTACCTGGTACTTGTTGATAGGCCTACACTGTCCTCTCATACCTTTTAAAACTGTAAAACCATTTACTTTCAAAAGAGTAACCGTGGAGTTTCTTGCCGGCTCTTCTCCATAGGAAACGACCAATTGGAACCGTGCACCTAGCTTCTGACGTTTCATAAGTGCCCTTGTAGATTTATGTGAAATAAAATATTTTGATTTTGATTTTAAAGTTTAAAATTATTTCACACTGAAACTGCACTGCTCGCCGCGTCGCTGCCGGCCGCTGCCATTCCGGTGTGACCCGGCGCTAAGGAAATGAAAGCTGGTAAAACCTTCGGTACTGCACCGAATCCCGTTTTTTCGTGTGTACTTTCTCTCTGGTCATGTCCGATTACCCTCACATTGAAATACGAGAGTGAAAGAAGAAGGGAGCAGACGTGTGTTCTATACTTGTGCAGAATTTATCTCCTGCGCAGTAGTTAGCTCATCTATTTTGAAATTGGCCGCTGTAACCAAAACTCGGTCAGGAAGATATTGTGAGTTTCATTTTAAATAACTTCATTGTGGAAATGAAACGCGCAAAATTAATAATAACCAAACGTGCAATAGTACTTAAGTCTTTATTTGAGGTAAAACTGGGGTTCAGGAAATAATTACTGGTATCTTGGTCTTGGAAATAATCTTATAATACGAGTAATCGGACAGAGTTATTTTATTTACATTAACATCTAGACAAAGTTCGGCATCGTGGAAAATTGTATCAGATTTTTTTTTTAATACTGTATTTTGATTAAATGCCATTCAGTTCTTCTTCAATCTTTATTGTTCCCAGATACAAATAATGTTAAGCTAGAAAGTTCAACATCGTCAATTATGAGAGGCTTTCTAGTAAAGATCCACTGTAGGTACTGAACATGGGTGCAAAATATCAATAATAACAATTTACATAGTATTCTTATGTAGTCAGTTACGACTACTATGCCCAAAAAATATGAGCACACATAAAATTCAATTATAAATTCAATAATCCACCCAAAAACCCAAGATTTCCAAATATGTACAAAAAATATCACAAATCAGCTTTTCAGATTTTAACCATGATGTCTTCCAAACTCTTTCGCTGCAGGGCTGGTACCGTGGCATTCTCGTGTGGTCTCCCAACTGGCAGGAGCAGTTCCAGTCTTTCGTTCAGTGGCCTGGAAAGCAGGTCCCGGAGACGAGCGTTGCAGTTGAGGGGCGTTGAGGTCAGGGCTACCAAGCCGCAGTACTGAAATTTTAATACGTTATGATTATTATTTAATTAGATTATTACAGTTTAAGCATCCTAAAATAACGACCTAGATAACAGAATTTGGCTTAAAACATGCCAAGGTTATCAAATTCTATTGTTTTATCCTACGTGCATCGGTATCATTATTTGCATGATTAAAATTCTGCAGTTACCAATCCATACCAGTTACCGACCTTGGTCATAATTACGACCATTTTTTATTAGAAGTAAATATCGTAGGAAGCTCTTTTGAAAAATTGGATCAAGGGACCTCCAAAAAGATGCTGTTGCATCAAATTATCGTTTCTACACAAAGTTAATTTAGTGATAAAGCCGAAATACCAAGGCCTTACCCAAAAGCAAAGTAATAAATATGTTTTCTAGTTTGAACTTTTTATATCTAGTCAAGGTTATTAGTGATGATAGGTGATCAACCGCCAGAAATAAATGCTTTGATCTGCAGTTGATTTCATGTTTACAATGTATGTGCCCAACGAAAACACACAACTATATTTATGATCTTTATAATTTACTAACACCTATTGATGTATCATCTACCCATATTTGCAAAAATAAAATTATTCTATTCTATTCTATTCTATTCTATGTGGTATTTCTGGGTAATGTAAGTAAATAAAAACTTCGGAATAAGAAATTCAATATGGTGGAGTATGGCGGGCATCAAGTCCAGAAATATCTGTACCTTGTAATGCTGATAGTCTGATTATTTTCATAAATCGTAATTTTGTAGTCTTTTAAATAAATTAGCTCCCTAATAGCGTAACACACTTTCAAAATCCTAATCCGAAAGAGTTTGTAAGAATTGCTAATCCATTACTTCATTATGTTTGAACAACTCGTCTGCTCATCCGCTCAACAACGCGGCAACGTAATGAATGTTGTTTAACTGTCAAAATGAAAGGTATTACAATTGTGAGCGTGATACGCAAAAACATTTAAATATACTTGGTGTTACGCATTTAACCCGCTGAGGAGCTTGTAGCTAAGTAATAATAGCCACACGGATCGTTAAGCTACGCTTGCCGGGGTTGGTTTTGATGGGTGACCATCTTAAGCCGTTGGTCCCCGCTGTCATTCGTGGATCTTTGACAGTCGTTACGACTCGCCAGAAGCTCGAATGTCTGACAACCAGTCTTACCAAGGGGCATTGTATTACCCAGTTACTGGATTGTGAAGGTCAGATAGGCAGTCCCTCCATGTAAAATACTGGTATTCAGCTGCATCCGGTTAGACTGGAATCCGACCCCAAGAAAAAGCCTAGGCAGATTGTTTGACGCAATTACCCCGCTAATTATCATTTCACAGGCCCTATCATCATTTAACTTACATGGATAGCCGCTAGCAACACTCCAGCAGCAATCGCCGTACTGATCTCGCTGTAGTAATGCATCCTCTTCTTCCCGTCATCTCTCCAGGAATGGGTCTGTCTGAACACTAGAACCAATGCCGGTGCATCAGACAGATACGGTTTCAGTGGCTTCGTGGCAAATGGCTTCAAGTCTGTTACCCACTGCCTTGACATTCTCTTGTTGTAATTCAACTCTTCTTCTTCCTCGACAATCTCTCTTATGGCAGCTTTCATTTCCTGGTCTTGAACCACGATGAAAGTCCACGGTTCTGTGTGTGCCCCCGATGGAGAGGTACCTGGAATGATGACATAATTGTTAGCATCGTTGAATGGCTCCGCTGGGAGTGGGTCAGTGAAAAAGTCATTATTTTAAGTGAACCTGCAAGGTTGTATTGTAAAAAGTCTAAGGTTGTAAAAGTCTGAGCAGGGCTTGAAACATTTTTGGGAACCGGTACCATTGACCTTGGTTTGATACCTGTACCATTAAGCACAACTTTCGGTATTATTAGTGTTTCTAATCAGTATCGGTACTATACCGGTACCAAAACTGGTACCAAACAAATATTTCCGTGAGTTAGAGTGAGAAAACAGATATAGTAAGTAAAAAAAACGTAATTTCACGTTTTAGCCGAGGTTGACCAAGGTTTTGAGATGTTTATTTACCCTTTAACAAAATATCCGTAGCTCGTATCAATATATATATAAGAAAAATAATTTCAAGGTACATATGCGAGATTTGTGGTATGCGACGGGTACTTGAATTTGGTACCGGTATTTGCTAGGTGGAGTACCGATACTTGTCTTGAACCGGTACCCATCTGGAAACGGTACCGAAATAGCAAGAACCTGGGAACCTGTACTTTTAGTACCGGTTCCAAACCTTGCGTACGAGTCTTAGACTCTTTTATAATTTTTGCATCATTGTCTACATTATAATCACAGATTATAACCGTATATTACTTACTAAATCCATGGGTTAAAAATGGTAAAAATACTATTTTAATGTCACTTTTGATACATTTATGCAAAGATGTGCAATATTTGGGTTTTTTTAAATTAAAGAGTTTAAAAATAATATTTTGGTAAATGTATTTTGAACAAAATCATGAGACGCCTATTCTTTTCACGCCGTGTCTATCTTCTCTTGGTCATAACAACTATAACAGCGATCACTTACATCTTCTATGTAGAGAAGGAACGACGAGATTTTATTCAAAACTATCACAGTGATGAGGATGGTGGTGATGAGGATGGTGGTGAAAAAGGAAGAAAATCGATCAGGCAGCGAACGTATGTGAGAACGATGAATAAGATTCGACCCACAATAAAAAGATTGAACATAAAGCAAGAAATCCACAACTCACACTTGGGAGCCATCAATAATGACACATATGTTATCGTCATACAGTGCCATTCCAATGTGAATCACTTAGAGCGACTTTTGAATTCTTTAAGAAAAGTATTTTTTATTAATTCAGCTTTACTAATCTTCTCTCACGATTACTACAGTCAGAAAATGAATAAAGTCATTCAACATATTAACTTTGCAAAGTACATGCAAATTTTTTATCCATATTCAATACAGTTACACCCAGAAGTGTTTCCTGGAGTAGAACGTACGTCCTGCATCAAAGGTGTCCCCTGCGTGAAGTCGATGTCCAGGAACCCTGAAGCTGCTCAGTCCAAGCACCACTGGTGGTGGCAAGCCAATCAAATCTTTGACCATTTAAGGGCTTTGGAAAACTTCTCTGAACCAATTCTATTTCTTGAAGCGAACAACTATGTGATTCTTGATGGTTTATTTGTATTCAGGTTGCTTGTACACGCAAGGAATATACACTGCCCTTTTTGCGACATAATAAGTTTAGCGGCACACCCCCCTGAGTTATCTCAATACAGAAAAAGAAAATGTATCGTGACATTAGCAACCTGGAACGCCAATATGCCTAGTACAGCTATCGCATTCGATAGGAATTTCTGGCACGACATCAAGCCCTGGAAGGAAATTTTCTGTTTTTACAATGATTCAAAGTGGGACAATTCATTAAAAAACCTTGGTGCTGTTAAATTGGAGGAAAATATTTATTTGGTGGCTGTAGATGGTCCGAGAGTATTTCGTATTGACGAGTGTGGTAACAAGGATGTCGGTTGCAAAGAGCGGGATAAAGTGAAAGCCGTGGAAAACTTTACAAATTTGATTACTAAACACATGTTCCCTTTCAGTTTGAGAGTTAATACGTTTGATGAAAATTTGAAAATGAATTTGAAATCAACGGAATCAGGTAATTGGAACGATGCTCGAGACCACGAGCTTTGCATGCGGTTTGCTAATGAAAGCGTGTGGTTCATAAACTAAATGTTTCTTCTTGATGATTAAATTGTTTTTTCTCTTATGTATATCTATCTTTCCTGCAAAGGATTTTGATACAGACCCAGCACCATATACTTCATTGGTAAAGGTCTCACAAACAGTTAAGCCGGATCCGCGGCGTCTGGATGTTACCGGACCGCCTATTTAGCCACCGCATAATTAGTTGATGAGATCGATGTCTCATTAGGAGAATTGAAAAGGGTTTATTACGAATTTACGATCGGATTCCACAATCCGATCCGATTTGTGGGCTTCGTTAGGAACGTGGTTAAAAAACTATTAAGGCTGATTTACATTGGTCCAGGATTGTAATACAGTGTTTGACGCCGACACTGGATCGCTCATCGGCCAATTAGCTCTCGGTCGATTCCAATCCAGTGCTGGATGCTGGACTGAACTGAAAAGGATTTATTATCGATTCCAATCCAATCTGCCTAGCCTTTTCTCAACTAGATTGGGGTCGGCTTCTAGTCTAACCAGATGCAGCTGAATACCAGTACTTTACATGGAGCGACTGGTTATCTGACCTCCACAACCCAGTAACTGGGTAATACGATACCCCTTGGTAAGACTGGCTGTCGAGACTTTCGGGCTTCTGACGACCCGTAACGACTGTCAAAGATCCACGAATGACAGCCGGGACCAACGGCTTAACGAGCTTTCCGAGGCACGGAGGAGTCTCGGTATGTAAAGATGGTCACTCATCCACAGACCAACCCCGGCAAGCATAGCTTAACCTGATGGATCGACCCGTGCGGCTGTTATTACTTAGCCAAGAGTTTATTATCGATACCCTACCAGATCAATTATTATTATCATATTGCCTTTATTTACAAACCGCTTTGATGAGTATATCTTACTTTTATACGTAGCTGCTTATCCCAATCGATGACAACTTGAATCTACCCAATTTCTACATCAAAATTTAAAAAAATTAAAACCGTCCAATTGCGTGTCGGACCACGCACAATAAAGGGTTCCATAGTTGGGATGAATTTATCCCAAGAACAAACTTAACATTGCAGTTTGAAAAACATGTTCTCCCATATGGAATATATGGGAGAACATGTTTTTCAAACTGTAAATGTTAAGTTAGTTAATACTTGTCCGTATTAAACTGCAAAGTTGGTCGATTATTACGCGTACACCTACCTAACCTAACCTTTTTTTTTTGTTCCGGGGTGGAAAGTCCTCATGGATGTCCTCCGCCCTGGGGCGGGCGGAGGGGTCTGTCAGACTCTTGCTGACTAAAAACCACCCCGGTGTTCCAACTCACACCTACGCCGGGGGTCGCGGGAACTTGAAATCTTCCGCAACCCCCGGCTGGTGCCGGCCCGCCACTGCGGGCCTCCTCGCGGGCCTCCTGCGGGCCGGGTGAGTGGACGAGATCTCCCTCTCCCTTTCCGCAGCCTCCTTCTGCGAGACCACTGTCTCGCAGTAGGAAACCACCGCGTCCCAGGACTCGCCGCTGCCGACCATCGCATTCACTACGGCCGGCAGTGACAAGTCACTGCCTACTTCTGAGATGAGGGCACGGCGTGGCTCCTCCCAAGCGGCACACTCTGCCAGCGTATGCCGCGCCGTGTCCTCCCGGCAGTCGACGCAGTGGTGACACCGGGCGTCCGGCTCCCTGTTTATGCGACACAGGTACTTCCCGAAGCAACCATACCCCGAGAGCACCTGCGTCACCCGAAACGACAGGGAGCCGTGCCTCCTCCCGAGCCAGCGGTCGAGCACCGGCCGGAACCTAACCTAACCTTTTTTTTTTTTTTTTCCCGGGGTGGAAAATCCTCATGGATGTCCTCCGCCCTGGGGCGGGCGGAGGGGTCTATCAGACTCTTACTGACTAAAAACCACCCCGGTGTTCCAACTCACACCTACGCCGGGGGTCGCGGGAACTTGAAATCTTCCGCAACCCCCGGCTGGTGCCGGCCCGCCACTGCGGGCCTCCTCGCGGGTCAGGGGGGGGAGTGAGGTGTTTGACTCCCCCCGCGACGTCTCAGAGGGGCGCGCGTGGAACACTACGCGCCGCCACCTCGGGTCCTGATGTGTGGGGGGCAACGGACGTCCCCGTGTCCGTCACCCCTGGACCCTCGCAGTAGGAAACCACCGCGTCCCAGGACTCGCCGCCGCCGACCATCGCATTCACTACGGCCGGCAGCGACAAGTCACTGCCTACTTCTGAGATGAGGGCACGGCGCGGCTCCTCCCAAGCGGCACACTCTGCCAGCGTATGCCGCGCCGTGTCCTCCCGGCAGTCGACGCAGTGGTGACACCGGGCGTCCGGCTCCCTGTTTATGCGACACAGGTACTTCCCGAAGCAACCATGCCCCGAGAGCACCTGCGTCACCCGAAACGACAGGGAGCCGTGCCTCCTCCCGAGCCAGCGGTCGAGCACTGGCCGGACCGCCTCGACGATGTCGAGGCCGGCGGTAGGGCGTGAAAGCCTGTCCCGCCATTCCGCCACCAGGACCTCGCGAAGCTGAGACCGATGCAGCTCCATGTGTCGCTGCATCGGTCGCTCGCCCCGCGCCCTCGCTTCCTCGCGCCACCGATACGATGACGCGAGTACTTTCGCCTCTAGGTCCCAGGGCGGGGATCCGGCCAGTGCACAAGCCGCCTCGTAGGAGATCGTGCGATACCCTCTGATGACTCTGACGGCCATCGCCCTCTGCGGCTTGCGCATTACGGCGATGCTACCGGCCGTCAGGTCAGCAGCCCAGATCGGGGCCCCGTAAAGGGCCATCGATCGCACGATCCCCACGTAGAGCCGCCTACAAGCGGCGCTCGGGCCCCCCAAATTGGGAAGCAGCGTTGACAGCGCCCCAGCGGCGCCCAGCAACTTGGGCGCCAGCCGTCGGAAGTGGGGCCCGAAGTCCCACCGGCTGTCGAGCACCAATCCTAGGTACTTCATGGTGGACTCGACAGCGATCCGAGCCCCCCCGACCACGATGTGTGAGCCGGGTGACGGCGCCCGCCGGGGGCCATGAAACACCATGGCCTCCGACTTGCTGAGGGCCACCTCCAGGCCTAGGCGACGTATGCGGCCCACCACCTGTGAGACCGCAGCCGTCGCCAACAACGCTGCCTCCCTGTGCGAGCTCCCCCGGGCAGTGACCAGCGTGTCGTCCGCATAACACGTCAGGTCTACCCCGGCACCGAGCTCGCCTCTCAGCACCCAGTCGTACCCGATGTTCCACAGGAGCGGCCCTAAAACCGAGCCCTGTGGAACACCGCACGACATGCGGCGCTGGTTTCCGCCATCACGTCCCAGGTAGGTGACACACCTCTCCGACAGATAAGCCCCAACGATGTGGCGGAGGTAGGGAGGCAACCCATGATACCGCAGTGCCTCCCGAATACAACTCCAGGGCAGGGTGTTGAAGGCGTTGGAAATGTCCAAGGACACCGCCAACATCACCCCGCCCCGGGACACCGCTTCCTCCGCCAGGACTCTTACCCGCGACACAGCACCGAACCTAACCTAACCTAACCTAACCTGTAACCTGTACAGCCTACTTAGCTGTGATAGTTTTTCTTTTAATTTCATTATATACTACTGTGTACTATTTTTTTCACAAATCCAAATACAACCATTTAGCTGGTAGGGGGGGGGGACACACACACACTTGACTAACAAAAACTTGCAATTAAAAGCTTAATATTTTTCAAACAGATCCCTGAATCCAAAAATTGTTTTTCCAAACTCACAATATTTTTGAACTACGAGTACCTTTCTAACGATATCCCACACCATGGGATAGATGAGAAAAAAAAACCATCCCACTTTACGTGTAGGGGATGTACCCTAAAAAAAATATTTTCTTGATTTTATTTTACCACTTTGTCGACATGATTAATATGTATACTCATGCCAAATTACAGCTTTCTAGTACTAACCGTCTCTGAGCTAAGCCACGGACAGACAGACCGACGGACATGGCGAAACTATAAGGGTTCCTTGTTTACTACGGAACCCTAAAAACACATAAACCTACAAGGGCAGTTATGAAACGTCAGAAGCTACGGTTCCAATTGGTCATTTCCTATGGAGAAGAGCTGGCAAAAAACTCCACGGTTACTCTTTTTTAAAGTAAATGGATTTTACAATGTTTTCAAATTACAGTGTTAAAAGATATGAGAGGACAGTGTAAGCCTATCAACAAAATACCAGGTACGTAGCAAAAAAACAATTATAATACAAAATGGTCCACTGATCTACAGTCTGTTAAGCCTACAACGTTCTCACATTCACGAAATCTAAAAGAAAAGATTAAATTAAATAATAAAAATAAAGACCTATTTAAATCAAATCATCAGCTATCATCAGCTTAATAGCCAGTCAACTGCGGAACGTAGGCGTCTCGAATCGCAGCTGTTTCTAGCCACCCTGCAAAGATCGACGTTACACGTCGCTCGCGTCGCTGCACGTCGATCTTTGCAGGGCTTATGCAAACGAAAATTTCATCGCTCATAGTTTGCTGTTGTTTACTGATTAGTAAAATGTGCACTGTAAACAGTGACGTTTTCTCCAGAAACCCAGATTATTAAAAAAAACCGGCCAAGTGCGTGTCCGACCACGTACAATGAAGGGTTTCGTAGTTGGGATGAATTTATCCTAAAAACAAACTTAACATTGTAGTTGAAAAACATGTTCTCCCATAATGTGATGATGAAACTAAAAATTTACGATTTTTGGACTTTTTCCTTTACCTAAACCTTGCTTCCAGCCAAATTTCATGATTCTAGGTCAACGGGAAGTACCTTATAGGTTTTATTTGCGTGGATCAAATACCAAAAAAAAATATATATATATATAAATGGCAGTAATTTTTTATTGCGTTGACCTAGAAGCTTGTTATTTAGAGCTACAATGGATCGTAGACCTACGTATTGGATATAAATTTCAACTTGATACCTCTACGTGTTCCTGAGAAAAAGGGTCTTGACAGACTGACAGACAGACAGAAGGACAACCAAGTGATCCCATAAGGGTTCCATTTTTTCCTATTGATGTAAGGAACCCTATAAAAACAATGGTCAATTTTTTATTTTTAAGTTTACTATCACAACATTAAATAAAAAACATCAAAAATATTAATACCACACGCTGTGTTTTGTGAAATGCATGCAAAGCTCGTGATCTCTTACGTCTCCCCACAACCCAGCAGGTTTATCTTCGAAGTTCATGTCATATAAAGTAACCATAATGGCACCCCATGGAAATAAATTGTTGGAGACTTGCTTAACGAATGACGTCACGTTTGAAACTTGACGATCCTTGCAATCAGTATCCAAGTCGCCACACTCCGCAAGACGAAATACTCTGGTGCCAGCAACAGCTGTCATAAAAATATTACCTTCCCATTTCTGCTCGCCTACATACCTAAAGGAACTATCCCAGTTAAAGTCGTTGTAGTAACAGAAAACGTCGCTGTTTGATTTCAAGGCGTTCCAAATGGTCCTGTTGAATGCTATGCCTGATCTAGCGACTTTATCTGTCCAAGTTTCTATAGTTACAAAAGTTTTTCTGTCGTACAGAGATAATTTAGGTTCGTGAGCTCCCAAACTCAACAACTCACAAAATGGACAATGCTGCAATTTAGAATATCTAAGCAGTCCCTTTACGAATAGGAAATCTCTAGTCACAATATCGCCTTCTTCCAGAAATAAAATGGTATTATTGAATCGCTGCGGCTGGATTATTTCCATATGGTCAAAAACCTGGTTGGCTCCCCACCACCAGTGATGCTTTGCCTGAGCTGCCTCGGGGTCTCTGCGTTTTGATTTTTTGCAGACATAGCCTTCAGAACAGAACTGATCATCTCTCCCAGGGAATACATTTGGGTGCAACTGTATTGCGTATGGATAGAAAATTTGTATATATTTGGCAAAATTTACTTGTTTGATGCGTTGGTTAATTTTATAACTGTAGTAATCATGGGAAAAGATTAGCAACGCTTTGTTAATACCGTCGGCAACACTAAGAGAAATCAACAGCTGTTGGAGATAAAACTCATTCGAGTGGACTTGTATCACCACGATGTTCGTAATGTTGGTGATGGGCCCCAAGTTTTTATTATACACTGTCTGGTTCATGTTTATCTTTTTAATTTTATCTTTAATCCTGATTAAATATTGGATATCTTGTACCTTGTTTCTAAACACTATGTCATGGTAATCCCTGATAAGGATACTATTAGAATCTTCTGGGTAGTTCAGAAGAATATCTCTCCTCTGTTTCTTTAAAAACAAGACTTGTTGGTACACTCCATAAACTACTGTAGTAATAAGAAGGATAATAATTAAGACATAAACACGGGCTAAATGCTCTGGATTTGGATGCATGGTTCCAACTTATCGAACATGAATTTAGGAATGAAATTCTATCAAAAAATACATCACTAAATTCAAAAAAAAATTGACACACTGCCATTGAAAGCTTTATACCGCATTTACACGCGTGCTCGTGAGTCACCTCGCCATTCGACGATATATTCGTGTGTCTTTAGGCTACACGAGTGACCGTTTACACATTCGCTTCCTCAGAGTAATTTCGCTTCTATTCATTTCTACTTCAGCTTCACGAAATGGACTACGTCATTCTAACGGCTTTTGCATTGCATTTGCGAAGTCAATATCATTATTTAAAGGTGGTACAAAAAATAATTAAAAGAAAACGTTGTCGCAGAGGATGGAGGTCTTTCTCGCCAATAAAACTCGCGCGAATGTGTAAAAGCGGCTTTATGCTATAATATATGTATATAATCTATGGCTTATACACTTGAACTTGAAAGCTCTGAGCTTGAAAGTAAAAATGACCAAAAAAAAATTATTAAAAGAAAACGTTGTCGCAGAGGATGGAGGTCTCTCTCGCGAAGAAAACTCGCGCGAATGTGTAAAAGCGGCTTTATGCTATTGTATGTATATAATCTATGGCTTATACACTTGAACTTGAAATCTTGAAAGTAAAAATGACCAAAATATGATTGATGGCTCATTGATGGAATAATAGACATCAAGCAGATACCAACAAAAATTAATTATTTGTTTGTGGGTTAAAATCCAAAAAAGGATAAAGTTAGTAGCCTTCTCGTAGCTTAAACGACACAATTTTTAGTTGTAGTATCTTTTTAACAGCTTATCTTATTACCATTATTAATTCTAATGGCGGCTTTTGCCGCGCGGCACGAGCCCCCGGCTTTTGCGCCTCCATTTCCTTTGTGACCTTTTGTGCGGCTTGGCCGCCGGCATAGTGTGTAGCAGCCATTACAGAAGAAAATAATTTTAAACGTCAACTGAATAAAAACATGAACATTTAACCGGACTAAATGAAAGAGAATGCCAAACTGAACCAAAACACGAAACAAAAATGTATTTAAAAGTCCTTTATTCAATTAATCAACTAAAAAACATATATTTAAAAACAATATAATTTAATACCAAAGGCTACGTTTAGTGAAGTGCATGCAGAGTTCCTGATCTCTAATGTCAAGCCAACCACCCGATGGCTCAGTGTTATTTATCTCCCTTTCTTTCCTGAACCCTACAGTGAAACCCCTAGGAAATAGCTCTATAGATATATCCTGTATAAACTTTCTTAATTCAATCAGCGTATTACAATGAAAAGCTTCGTCGCATTCATCCAAAATAAAAACCCTAGGACCATTATTAGATAAAACATACATATTTCCATTCAATTTTCTATTCTTCAGATTCTTCAAAGATCTATCCCAACGAGAGTCATTATAGTAACAAAAATCCTCACTCCATGACTTAATGGTTTTCCACATTTCCCTATTGAAAGCTAAACCAGTTTTGGGGGTAGCATCAGTCAAAACTTTAATTTCTATTGTATCATGTCTCCTACGATACTGGTAGGTGCCCAGACGCTTGTGTGCAGCCAAACTTAGCAGTTCACAATACGGACATTGTAATATTTTAGCATCTTGAAGCGACCTATAAATATATAAGAAATCTGTTGTAACGTAGTTGCCTTCTTCGAGAAATAAAATGTCATTATCGTAGTTACTTGTAATAGGCATGTTGTCAAAGACTTGGTTGGCGAGCCACCACCAGTGGAGCTTTGCTTGAGAAGCTTTAGGATCTCTTAATGTTGAGTTTTTACAAACACTACCTGCAGTGCACAGTTTAGAGTCTTCCCCGGGAAACACATTCGGATACAACTGTAATGAGCACGGATAGAAGATTTGCATATATTTGGCAAAGCGGATAGCTTTGACAAGTTTGTTGATTTCTTCATCCCAGTAGTCATGCGAGAAGATAAGCAGAGAATTGGTGATGCCATGGGCATTCTTCATAGATTCCAAGAGTTGACTAAAGTAGAACACATTTGAATGGACTTGTATCACTATAACATTGGCACGGCGGTTCAGCGGCCCCAAAAACAAATTGTAAACTGTCTGGCTTAGGTTTATAAGTTTTATACGTGCCGCTATGCCTTCAGTGTCATAACTACTTTCTGTTTCTATCTGTTTCTCTGTATTTATTATTTTAGAATGTTCTGAAAGAATTGTATTTCCGGAACTTTGGTTGTGTGAGTCGACATCATTTTTCCGTTTCTGTTTGACTAATAGTTCTTGATTATACACTGTAATTATTATAGCATAAACGATTATTATCGCTATCAAACCGTAGATATTAGTTAAATGATTAATTCGTATCAACTTCATGATTTCTGAAGCATAAATAAATAAAACATTACGAATAGGTACTGAGAATTTTCTTTGTATAAAATATTCTACGAGTATATTCATATAAAATATAAAATTTACATTTTTGCAAGGAAAAGTTACTTGCGATGATACTTTATCAAACACATGACATACATGACATGTCCTTGACTTCTCAAGTTGACACAACACCACAGCTTGGCATAACGACACAGATTATGATCACAGAGTTTTTACTACGACTGTCATAACAGGCGCCCGAGGCGCGCGTCGTGTACGGTGCGTTTTGGCCACTGAATAAAATTTTATGAATTTCTATGTAACGAATTACATCAAGCGCGTTCTCGACGACTGGACGCAAGTTCCTTTTAAAAAAAAATTACTTCTTTATGTATATATACTACCTACTTTTTTTTTGATAGCCTGTGTTATGTCCTACTGCTGCTTAGACTAGGTTTCTTACTCTAAGTACTGCTGGGTAAAAGCCTCCCGTTTTTCCTTCCAAATCTCTCTGTTATGTGCGATTTTTTGCAATGTTGGCAAACATGATTAGATCGTACGTAATCCTTCGTAATCGTAATGACACCTTCGGCGGCTCTGTATTAAAAAATAAAAACTATTGACACTTGAAACTTGAGACCGTAGTAGATGGCTCGAGGGGATAGATGGCTCTTTATGTAAGAGCCATCTATACAGCGAAAGGAACTTCGTTACAACCGCGTGTCCCACGACTTTTTATTTATTCCCATTTCTTTTTCCTGTTTTAGTTCTTGGCTGGAGCAAGCCGTTCTCACATGACGGTGTTATACTGCCTAATAAATAAGTCTCAAGGTGTGTCCAAACATTAAGCGGCAAGAGCGCGGCAGCAACACGCGGTGTTTGCAGGACACTTTTCTGCCGTGCTCTAGTTAGGAACACGCGGCACATCCGACACACGCCGCGCACTTCAGTTGGCAATATCAATCTGCCTAGCCTTTAATACGAGTACGTCTGCAGAAATACTTCCAGACATAATTAGTGACGAATGTTTCCTAAAAATATTTGTACACGGCAGGTAGACAGAAGCGTCGTCCAAACAGCCGCGCGTGGTTGCCGCTCAATGTTTGGACGCACCTTTATAAGAAACATGAACGAATACCTTATGCTTATGGTAACTTCGGCTGGTTATAGAAAGTTATAAACATTTTTCAGCTTTCTAAGCTAAACTTGAAATGACAGGATTTCCGGAGCAAAATGTTGGAGTGAAACTGGTAGTTCTTGTATTGTAGGGCTTGAAGTGAACAACCTTAGATGACGTAGTAGTTCCTAGTGTTACTAACTATGTAGCCTAACCGTATAGATACTTCTCTTCCAATTCAAATACTTCTTTGGAAAATCATTACCGTTTTATCAGGAATCAACTATGCGGTAAGGCCTAATTGGTGCGACGCAATAGCGCGTCGCGACTCTAATAAAACAATTTCTAGGAAAACTTCACTCGTCGCTTCGCACCCGTCTGCACGAGGCTAAGATAAAATAATGCCCAATACCCGACAAGACCGGTCTTGTCGGGTATTGGGCGTTATTTTAACAAATTTCAATATTTTATATCTGTAATTTATATGCTGTAATAAAAAGTATTTTATTCTATACTGTTCTTTCAATTGTGCTTTTTAAAGAACTCATTGAATAAAAAACCTACTCATCGGTTCGTACGCACATAGGGACTTTCATCGAATAAATCGCTACCAAGTTCACGCTAAATGGCATCGTATTAAGATTCACGCCGTGAGTGCAATAGCTTCCTTATTTAGATGTGTTTGGCATGCATTTATGTATGCCCTTCAAGGTATGTCCTCACTAAGTAGGCAAGGCTGTTATACAAGCCATGGCTTTTTTTTGACGGAATCCTTGCTACGACCATCCTATGTACCACCCTACCACCACCATGCTACGTCCTCTTCTACAATATTCTATATTTTTTATTAAATTAGATTTGTTACAGCTGAAGTAGTGGCAATCATGTCAAAAAGGACTTTATTTTTATCATTATTTTATTTATCTTTTATATAGATTAATTTCTTTTAGATTTTATGAATGTGAGAACGTTGTAGGCTGCGCTAAGGTAGCCCGCGAAATTAAAATTTTCTTTAGTTTTTTACATTTTGCAGGTCAGTGTCAGTGTGATGTTGATTAAAATATGATTCGCGACCGTAACCAATATGGCTTTACATCCTAATTATAATCATTACAATCAGCAATACAACTCCATAAGTAAGCACAATCGCTAAATGTCATGATTTCATGAAATAGTGATTCAATGCGATTATATGAACTTAGAGAGTTGTATTGATCACTTATAAGATTATAATTCTATAAATAAACTTTTGTACTGCCGCGAATCATATTTAGATCAACATACAACATGATACTGACCTGCAAATTGCAAAAAACGTAAGAAAATTTGAATTTTGCGGGCTACCTTGGCGCTTTCGACTTAACAGACTGTGTAGATCTGTGGACCATTTTATATTTTGCTGGTACCTGGTACTTGTTGATAGGCCTACACTGTCCTCTCATACCTTTTAACACTGTAATTTTAAAACATTGTAAAAACCATTTACTTTTAAGAGAATAACTGTGGAGTGGGGGCTTCTCCATAGGAAACGACCAATTGGAACCGTGCACCTAGTGTCTGATGTTTCTTAAGTGCCCTGTAGGTTTATGGGAAATAAAATAATATTGAATTGAATTTTGAACAGAATTGAATACTTATTATAAGGTCCAGTTGAAAACCAGCGTCATACACTAGTTGTCTGGCAGTTATGCTGAACTGGGCCTATTTGGCGCCGCCGGTGAGGCACAATACTGTTTTAAGCTATTTGATTGTTTTCTGTTTTTGTGTGAATATAGTGTGCTAAGGCACAGAAAAGGTAAAGAAAGGTAAGGTAAAGAAAGAAAGAAGATTTATTTGACTCAGGTTAAGACCAAGGTCAACACAGGTCAAATAAATTTTCTTTTTTCTTTCTTACCTAGTCAAGCACTTATCATTTAACCCCGCTTCTATAATTCATAACGCCTGTTTATTCTGATGGGTTCGACAAAGAAAAAAAGGACACCCACATTTCAGTTTTAACCTGTATGATAATATATCGGGCGAGGCATAAAATACACCATGACTGTGCTGACCTTTGACAGCGGAAATCTGATGAAGTACCTACCAGAATATTAATACAAAGAACTGTAGTCTTACCAGCAGTCTTTATAAGGTTATCCAATACTTCTTGAGGTATAGGCTCTGGGCTGAATGACCTGACGGTTCTCCTCTCAGCCATCAGCTCGTAATACTCCCGGGACCTTTCCAGGACCTCGTCATCCGACCTTGTTGGAGGTCTGTAGGGGACTTGAGGAGTATCCTCTGGGATGGCTGGTACCAAGAGGTCAGGGTCATCGTCAGCATCGTCTGGGAAGTCTCGAGCTGGAAGGAGATAAAAATGGTTTTAAGATAGACAAAAATAAGCAAACGTATTTTTCTGTTCCTTTCTTCTTGTCTGTTTATATCTGTGTGCATAAATGGTTAAATAAATAAGTTTTACTCATATTCTGTTCTTTTGGCGCTCGATTGACATTGACAGGGGGCGCTGTTAGTTAACATTTGTACAATTGTCTTGATGAGACGTTAGTTCCGATTTTTGCCACGCGCCAAAAGAACAATAGCGCTATAATTATGTCTTCGAACAAAAGTCATGCATTTAGCCTTCTTGATTTGTTGACGTCGAATTTGTAAATTATTAATATCAGGTATTTCAAATTAGAGGTTGGTAAACAAGAGTTCGGATTACTGATGCGCTAAGCGCAATAACGCATTTAGCATTTAGTATGAATAAACTTCGCATATTCACATACCTAGACAAGCAAAAACTGGCTAGTAGGTAAATATAATTAATCGAACGAGTCAGCATAAAATATTGCTTTCTAATTGTAATTTTAAATTTTATTTTCGTAATAACCCAACTCCTGGTACATATCACGACCTTTATTTCACAAGGGTTTTTTTTTATAACGGTTGCTTAATGTTAGTTGTTTTACGTCGTATTCACCATACATTTTCGACGTTATAAACGTTTTTATATAAACCCCAATAATGTGTTGTTTAATAATTCTGTAATTATATTATCATCAAAAATCGTTTCCGGCTATCTCTCTCACTCACTCTATCGATATAAAATGACAACGACACATTAATCAAATGTAGACTTTTAATATACCTACCTACATGTTCCTAAAGGTATTTATAGAAACATATTCTGCCAAAATGGCAAGTTTCAATAAATAATTGTAAATCAATCTGCCTAGCCTTTTCCCAACTGTGTTGGGGTCGGCTTCCAGTCTAACCAGATGCAGCTGAATACCAGTATTTTACATGGAGCGACTGCCTATCTGACCTCCGCAACCCAGTAACTGGGTAATACGATACCCCTTGGTAAGACTGGTGTCAGACTTTCGGGCTTCTGACTACTCGTAACGACTGTCAAAGATCCACGAATGACAGCCGGGACCAACGGCTTAGGCACGGAGAAGTCTCGGTATGTAAAGATGGTCACCCATCCACTGACCAACCCTGGCAAGCATAGCTTAACCTGATGGATCGACCAGTGCGGCTGTTGTTACTTAGCCACGAGCTCCTCCTTATTATATATACAATAAATAATTGTAAATAATGGAAAATATTTAATTAATCCTATAATAACTTATTGACCTCCTAATGATGGACACTTTTTAGGATTCCGTACTTAAAAACGAAAAACGGTACCCTTTTTTTTTTGGGTGGGAAATTATCAAATAACTTCTCTCGCTCTTCGTGTCAGACTTTTACTGACTAAAACCCACCAGTGTTCCTTCCGTTGCCTGTGTGCCGGGGCCGCGATATCCCTTTCGGACAAACTCGCAACCCTGGCAGGCATTGGCCCTAACGGACCCCGGCAGTTGGTACCGACATCTCTTTGAAGCGCGCGTGGAACACAACGCGCCGTCGACCCGGGCCTGGTCCTTATCGGAACGGTACACTAAGAACGATAACTTCGTTGTCCGTCTGTCTGTCTGTCTGTCAAGACCCTTTTTCTCAGGAACGCGTGGAGGTATCAAGTTGAAATGAATATCAAATACCATGAATATATGAGGCCATATCAAAGAATCAAAAGGCAAGCTTTTTTTTTCCTTTTGTATTCAATGTAATTCGACAAAGTCACGATTATTTATGTAAAAAACCCTTAGGTGCAATATAAAATATAAAAATACATTTAATTCAGACAATTTTTGTTCATAAAAGGAAAATACGACCCGTTGCATTTTCTTAGCTTTTACTATTATGATAGATTGGTTTTAATGAAAATGATTTACTCGTACTAATCAATGAAAGTTAGATACACACATCGAACATCTAGTAGTAAGTTATCTTAAAAAAAAAAAAAAAACGATGCCAGTTAATTCTCTGACATGGTCTAATTCATATCCTAGAGTTATAAAAAAAACACAGTTTTTTTTTAAATCCCATTTTTTTTTTTGAACTTCCAGCTTTTTGGAAGTCGGATACCACGGGAACGGACTACCGAGACAAAAAGTATCCTATGTCCTGACTCAGGTCATTGTCTACCCATGTACTTTCAAATTTCATCCAAATCGGTTTAGCCGTTTTAGCATGAAACAAACAAACTCACTTACACATTTCCTTAAGGATGAATAGTCTAAAGGAACTTAGTGTACATACGACCTCCTGTATAATTACAAGTTCCTTTCTTGGTACTTACCGGTACCTACATAATAATGTGCAATTAACTAGTTCTTTATAAACTGCTATAAAAATAGCACCAGTTGCGGTTAAAGAACGGAGTTTCTGAGAAAGTGCCGTCTGCTGTACAAACGGATATCTGGTAAATGTTGATAACATAATATTTATAATACCCTGTAGATACGCCCATCGTCGGGTTGGTGATAATTCGCACCTATAAAACGACAATGACGTAAGTGCAAAAATTTCAAAAACTGACCTTTTAATGGGAAACGATTTAAATACTATTAAAGTTTTGTGTGCGACATCGACTTTTAAGTAATAGAATTATTTGCCGCTAGAGGGAAGTTGCGTCATTGTGTAATTGGAGAAGGAATTTAAATCGACCCATTGGTCAGTTGAGCGCGGGGGGAGTGGAGACTAACCTAACCTAACTGTGTTTTCAGTCATTTTATCACAAAATTTGGTGAAATATTTTGCTTCATTTAGAGCAACAATGACACTAATCACAATGAAGTCATTGTAGTTTCTAAAGTGTGTTCTTGCTAGAACATGTTTTAGGTCATTTTACATTCGACAATATGGAGTTTGGTGCATGGCAAAATTAGTTAAATTAGCCAAACAAAAGTGTGAAAAACAGTTGGTAAATAGTTTTGATTGTTTTTTTTAAGTTTAGTACCTAATAAAAACATTACACTGCACTGCATCATGAGTTTCAATTAATTAAGATTGTTAGGCGAGAGTACTTACTTAATACATTAAATTAAGAGAACTCTTAAAATATGACTTACTACTACTGGTATCAGAAACTAAAGTAAGACCAGGAGGATATTGAAGAGTTGATGTAAGTAATGATTTAGCACCAAACTAAAAATTAATTTTTATATTAAGGCTAATGTTCTGCATTTACGTCATTGTTCTTTGAGGATTCTTGAAGTTAATAAACATTTTATTTGGAACAACGCAACGCAACTGTAGGCACCCCCCGAAAATAATATAAATAGCAACTAAAATATCAGAGTTAGAATAATCAAAAATATTTTACAAATACGCCTATATCCTTATATACGTCTTTTTGTAAAAAATACAATAATAAATATCATTAACAAAAAGAAATTTCTGATTAAGTAAAAAAATAAATTCAAAAGCGTTTTTCTCTAAAGTTATGTTTTCGCACTTACGTCATTGTCGTTTTAAAGGTGCTATTATATTGTGATTATAATTAATCAAACCTTTATAAAAATAGGATAAGTAGCATAGTTCCGGTTTTTTTTTGTTGAGAAAACTTTATGTTCCTATTGACTAGCTTTTGTGGCTTCGCCCGCGTGGATGTCAGAAAATATCCCACTGGCACGTACTATCGGGAAAAAGAGTGAGAAAATTTTATCCATATCCATTCAGCTGTTTTTACGCCAATCCCGAACATACATCCAGACAAACAGACAACGGACAAAAAATTTTCGTTACTATTTTATTATGTGTAAATATTAAAGCATATATTCGTTTAAATTTATTTATTATATGTATAGCTCTATCTTCTTCTATGTACAGTCAGCATCAAAAGTTGATGACCACATTTAGATTTTCAAAATCGCTGTACACCGTATTCACAATTGGCACTTCACTATACAGCGATTTTGAAAATCTAAATGTTTTCATCAACTTTTGATGCTGACTGTACGTCATTGCAAAAAAAAAAACAGATTTACAAAACATCCCTACAATGAACTGTCAAAAAATAAACGAAAATAATTCCCGTATTTGCACTAACTCAGTTCCTAATCCTATGCTAGCAGTGATAGCTTAGTGGTGTGACCGTCGGACTGCCAAGTCAGTCTCGAGTTCGAACCCAAGGCACACACCTCTGACTTTTCGAATTCTTGTGCGTATTGTATAAATATCACTTGCTTCAAAAACGGTGAAGGAAAACATCGTGAGGAAACCATGCCTGACAAATTTTTCTCAACGGAATGTGAAGCCAAGTCAGAGTCCCATCGGCGGCATAAAAACACCAGGACCACACAAAAATAAAGAATCCTATGCTCACCTCAAAAGTTACTCGTACATACTTAAAAAACTGAAAAAAGTGAGGTCATTTGCCTTTCGTCACAACTGTTTGTTATAAACCTAATTAGTAATTAATGTGTAAATTAAGATAAACCACCGAGTTATTAGTTCAAGATTTTGTAAGTATCACGCTGCATTTCGGTACAAAGTCCAGTAGGCATCATGACCTTTCTACATTGTCCATGATAACGACATTTAAATTATAATTAGGTACCTATTCATGCTTTCAGTCACTTTTGTTTAGATTTACGTGTGGTATTTTTATCCCTGGATATTTCCAGCTGGAATCTTCAACTGGAATAATGATACTCAGCTGCTGTCTTTTGGCTTCAATTAGCGGATTCTCTATAACTTTATGCGTAGAAACAATACTACTATCACTTACTATTAATTCTATTTGCATTAAATATTGCTTATCAATAACACGGAAATGCAATTACAAGACGATTCGTTTGAAATCAACAACCAATTGGAGCCGTGCACCTAGCTTCAGACGTTTCATAGTTGCCCATGTAGGTTTATGTGACACTAGCGTCCGCCAACGGCTTCGCTCGCGTGATATCTTCATAAATTATAGCCTATGTTCTTCAGTGATAATATAGCATACTACTGGTGAAAGATTTTTTTAAATCGGACCAGTAGTTTATGAATTTATTCATTACAAACATACAAAAATCAAATCTTTTCTCTTTGTAATATTAGTTTAGATAAATATTTAATTTTGACAAACTTAATATGACACCTGTTAAATATCACCCCAAGGAGTTGGGCAGAGGTGCCAGCACTAACATTTCGCCAATTCTATTTAACCCTTTCCCAGATCCTTGCTCACAGAATATGAATATTCATGTCGATTGTTTAACTATTCTGTCTGTACAGTGAACTGTTTGGTTAGTATAATTTAACAGAGGGCGAGCATAAATAAACGTTAATTTCGACCAACATAGGATAGGCAATTACAAAATTAAAAAAAACCGGCCTAGTGCATATCGGACCATGCGCAATGAAGGGTTCCGTAGTTGGAAAGAATTTATCCCAACATTGTAGTTGGAAAACGTGACCCATATGTCACGGTCAATTCCCCAACTGCAAATGTAAGTTTGTAATCGTATTTTTTTTGTGTTGTCAAGCTACAAATTAACAATTTTCCGACGTTTTCCTTTACTTGTGCTGTAAGACCTTGCTTCTTGCCAAATTCCCTGATTCAAGGTCAACGGGAAGTAGGTACACTATAGGTTTTGATTTATTTGCGAGTATCAAAATATGTCGCATAAATGTCCGTATTTTTTTATTACGTTGACTTAGATGCTTGAATTTTTTTAGAGCTCCACGGAACCGTAGACTTACGTATATGATATTAATTTCAACTTGACATCTCCACGCGTTCCTGAGAAAAAGGGTCTTGACAGTCTGACACACAGACGGACAACGAAGTGATTCTATAAGGGTTCCGTTTTTTTCCTTTTGAGGTACGGAACCCTAAAAATATACAATTAAAGACTTCACATAATTCTACATAGGTACTCGTACTACAGACTTTGATTGCTCAGTATGTGAACCATAGAGCAATCAAGCCTCTCCGCGAATGCGCTCAGGATGCCCCTGGAGCTAGCCGAACCCTATACTTACAGGGTCAAGTTAACTTAGCTAGCGAAACTGTGAAAATGCGAAGGGTATCGATATCTCTGATAACCTGCAGTCGATCCCAAATATTATATCTAAGCGAATTATGTTTACAAACAATGGGAATAAAAAAAATACTTTTAAACATTGAATTACACTTTAATAACTGTCACAAGGTGACTGCATTCCAGCAAAACGAATTATTAAAACTATATTGTCGCAATGCAATTACAAAGAGGGTCACAACAAAAATACAAAATTATAATGTATTCAAAAATGTTTTATCTATATTTGTGATATTATTTCCCGTCTGACGTTCATTTGAAACATAATAACCAACAGTAATTTCCCTTGAAATATATCGTGACATTGATAACAATAATAAACGACATCAACTATGGCCTGTTATGTTTACCAGCTGCTTAGGTAATAGTACATTATGCTATTAAATACAATGTGTGCGTTGCTAACTGGTATACAATTTAATGTAATGAAATCTATTCTTTGGCTAAGACACCAGCCAGTCATTGTGATAAATGTGATGTTATATTTTATGTAGGAATTCGTAATTTTCGAAATAGATGCGATAAATGTACTAAATACATGCGAAATTTACTAAGAATTAATAATTCATTTAAGGAGCTTGTGGCTAAGTAATAACAGGCGCACGGATCGATCCATCACGCTATCATTACATACCGATTCTCCTCCGTGTCTTGGAAAGCACGTTAAGTCGTTGGTCCCGGCTGTCATTCGTGGATCTTTGACAGTCGTTATGGGTCGTCAAAAGCCTGAAAGTCTGACATCAACCAGTCTTACCAAGAGGTACCCATATTACCCATTTACTGGGTTGTGGAGGTCAGATAGGCAGTTGCTCCATGTAAAATACTGATATTCACCTGCATCCGGTTAGACTGGAAGTCGACCCCAACATAGTCGAGAAAAGGCTAGGCAAATTGATTGACATGCAAAATGTGGATGTGGAAGGGCGGTGAACGCGCTTTGATAGCCTGATTTGATCAATTAAATGGATTACACCTATCAAAAATATAGTAACTAAATTCCCAATCGATATGAACAGGGTTTAAAGGGGCTCAAATGATCTCGGGCCAGTGTAATAAAAGTGAGGTGTCACCTAATGGTAATGCCAGAGATTGACATTTCAAGCTAATTTCCCCTAAGTTTTCACGGGGTTTTTACAGAATAGAGTGGCAAGCATGTCAGCTTCGCCTTTTCCTAAATAAGTTGAGGTCCAATTCCAGTCTAATCAGATAATCAGATGCGGCTAAATTTCAAAATGATCTATTACAAGCTGTGCCCCGCAGTTTCACCTGCATAACTCTCGATCCTGTGGGTATATCAGAATGAAAAGTATCCTATGTCCTGACGTAGGTCATGGTCTACCCATGTGCCAAATTTCATCTAAATCCGATCAGCAGTTTTAGCGTGAAAGCGTAACAAATAAACAAAGACACTCAGTTTCGCATTTCCCTATAATATGAAGTTAGGAGTAAACAAATTGATAACTGTTTATTCCAATTATTATTATATATTAATTATCATTATTAGTTTATACCTTCACAACGCAATAACTTCCAGGCTTTTTAAAATATATTCATCTGAATAAATTCAACTGACCCCGCCGTATATAAAGAATTGTTCAGATAAGGAAGAACTTAGTGTATTTAGGTTACACACTGACCCTCACACTATTCGAATGCACTATTTGTATTGATAACACAAATGATAACGTATCAGCCAGCGACTGTCGTGGATGCTTACCAACCTCGCATGTACTCTTCCTATTTAGATTAGAATTATGTTTTAAAGTTATTATATTCTTTTACCTACTTATTAGCAAGTGAAATTATATTAACACCCCCGACACAAAAATTTCCTCATTTCTCATTCCTGTTCATCATCTATCTTTAACCTATTCATTAAGACCATTCCAATGAGCCCAAACACCCGTGCTGTAAGTTGGTAAGGGAGTTGGGTACCCTGCAAATTCCAGGTGATACTACAGCATCAGTTCAAAGTTACTATGTTCTTCTCATATCATTGAAGTAACAGAATACCATAATACATAAAACCTACTTTCCATTCCTCATAAGCACCTCAGGACATGTTGCCCCCTTGTTGCTACGACTATATGTGCTAGCGACAGTTTCCGGGAATCCATTATTGGGTGTGCAAGTAACCCTCTGCCTTTTTACCGGTGTATAATATAAATAACATTGTCCAGGCAAAGGACATAGTTCTTCCATAGTTCAAGGTACCCAATATACTATAGCTAAAATACAATAGATGCCGTATATTTAGTAACATAATCCGCTTAACTGTTCATAAAGAGTCATAAAGAACCGTGTAAGAAATCGACACGTGTTTCACCTCTTAACGAGGCATCTTCAGGATGACGACTGTCTTGTTGCGAACCCGGACACGACGTGTTGCCACATCAAGCGTCGAGAGCAGTGACGTGGCAACACGTTGTGTTGTTGTGTCCGGGTTTACACTAAAACTACCCAAACCCGTAGCCTAATAAGTTTTATTTCCATGTTCTGAATAGTCCTGCACCCTGTCCTTGGGTGCACTTGCATAGTGCATACAAGGATAATAGTCGGTTGGTGCCTCCTCATCTTTTAAAATTGTCTAAGGGGCCTCTGCGAGTTGGCTTCGACCCCTCGTACGCTTTCCAAAGGTCTGAGACCCCATGGTCCCTTGGTAATGTTACAGACATTTTTTATCTTCTATCTTTTAAATATATATAAATCAATTGCTGTATTGCACTAGTCTCGCAAAAACTCGAAAATGGTTCGACCGATTTGTTTTTTTTTTTTTTTTGTTTGCCTCTGTACTGAGGTGGTTTAGGAAAAAAGAAAATTAGGAAAAACCCAAAAGAACAGCCTTAAAATTGAAATTGAAATTTTGACAGGACAACGTCTGACGGGTCAGATAGTAATAAATAAATAATATTACTAAGTGATGTTTGGAGTAAATACATATATCGTTTGTAAACTGCTTCCGAAATATGGAGAAACATAAAATTTTTGCTCCCCGTCGTATTTTTTTTTTCTCAACTACTCCTGTTCATTCCTATTTTAAAATTCTAGTTTAAATGTATATTATAAAAAAGATAATATTATACGCAAATCGATTCCCCATGCCACAAGAAATAACCTCGGAAAACTCCCATTACTTCATACATATTGTATGGCGATCGATTATACTAACACGCGATTGTCGAAACCATAAAATTAGGAATTGTAAGTAATAAAGTTGTGTGTTTTGTTGTAGATCCGAAATCAAGAAAACTTAAGATAAAATTAAAATAATGTGTCTCGTGATAACGAAACTGATAATTTCGCGAAATCATAGCACGATATTAAATAAATCAACGCTGGCTGTCTCTTTTGAACGCTTTATGATATAAAACATACGGCATTAGACTCGTTCAATTCCTTTTTTTCAAAAATATTCAATGTACCATTTTGACTTTTTAATTTTTTTTTATTATGTAGATATATGTTTAAATTATGGTAATTACGTGACTAGGTTGCAGACTGTCAATACAAGGTAACAATATATTAAACTTACATTTATATGAATAATGCATGTTATCATATGAGTTGTTTTTGTATTGCAGCACAGAATCGTAAAGAAACAGAGTGGTATCCCCATTTTTTATCGATGGATAGTATCATCTATATCTATATAATATAACATACTCGTATCAATACTAATAAAATAGTAAGAAGTCAAAGCTATACATTGAATTTTTTTTTTTTAAAGTAATTGATACTTCGTCGTGTGGGAACGAGTCTGATGCCGATAATATAGTTTTTAGAATTTTTATCTGCTTGTCTGGATATAGGTTCCGGATTGGCACAAAAACGGCTCAACGGATTTGGATGAAATTGGGCACACAGATAGTTTATAACCTTGATTATCGCATAGGGTAGTATTAATCCGGGTAATTTTTTTTTTTTTTTTCCTTGGGATATTTTCAGACATCCACGTGGGCGAAGCCGCGTGCAAAAGCTAGTCTTCTAATATAGACATAAATTACCTCAAATTGATCGTAAACGAAGCCAAAGGAGTATGTAAGGTTCGTAGCAGGTGGCGTTCTGTAGTTTCTGGTTACCGTCATAAGAAGCTGAGTTTAATACCCCAAATAAATTGTAGTAGGGGTAAGGAGTCATGATGATTCAGGTGATCATATGTTTAATGTTGATGAAACAAAAAAAAACCACCCTGCACCCTAAGCAAGCAGCAAAAGATAAGCAAAAGATTACGGTATTAAATTGAGTTAAAATGTGGCATGACGTCACTCCCCGGTAGTTTATAAACTGACTTTTGACGTAGGGAGTCCACACTCCCCAATTTTAATGCGTTTTATCTAAACCATTTTTTATTAATAAATGATAAATCAAAAAATACATGTCATATTTTTTTATTATCTGAGTGACGGAGTCAATCGTTTTCTTTTTTTTTCCCAGTCAACATCCCTATGGCGTAACACACGATCAATCATAATCTCAATAATTTTTTGAAGGATATTACTAATTCATTGCTTCATATGTTCGAAAAGTTTGTCTGCTCAACAACGTTAATAACGCAATGAATATTGTTAAACTGACAAAATGAAACAGATTGTGATTGATCGTGTGTTACGCAATTAAGGTGCTGGCAGACATTATGAACAGCCTGATCACCAGTGGAACCCTCTGATAACATCGCAAACGTACCCATGCCGGCGATTAACAAATGACAGATGCATCTACCCCGCGCATCATTCAAATTCAACAAGTGAGATCGATGCAGAAATCGCTCCAATGTCGTGCGTATGAGCGTTCCGTTCACTCCCCACTCTGTGCTAGTACAGAACAAGAGTAATATTCGCATTTGACTCATTTTAATAACTGACGTAGTGAGTGACTGGTTCCTTGATCAGAAATGACTGTTTACGCTTGTAAATATTATTTTAACAATATATTATTAAGTCTGTTTTTGTTCACTTACGTTATTTTTATCTTGAATGCAAGGATGTTTTGAGGTAGGTAATAAGGTTTTTTTCGTGTAAAGGAAACAAGAGGCAACGTATTCACAAACAAACCAAAAATGATTTAAAATGCAATATTTGTCAGGCGCCTCATCTAGTAGACAGATATTGAATATCTTTATTTGCATTCCATAATGTTTAACGATGAATACAATGGGTTAAAGCTAACGCACAATTACAGACCCGGTACCCGGCACAGCCGCACAGAAAAAACAAAAAAAAAACATTATTACAATAAAATTAGGAAACAAATACAAAATAAAAAGTAGGACGAATATTTGAAAGAATATGTAGATTACACATTTCTGTTACAGCACAATAAAACATAGTAATAGACAACAGGACGTACCTTGTTTACTCATAAAATAGATTATTACGTAAATGATAAGCTAACATGAAATAAAAAAATTGATAATGTTGTTGTCATCTATGATAGAAATTATTATTATGAATTTTATTGGGAAAAAGGATTAAGGATGGCGATAGAAATGAGAACAAAATCCACAAAAGGCACAGTTCAATGCTCAATACTCAACCTTGAACTTTTGTTAGTTTAACGATCTACTCAAATTGCTTTTTATTTTTATAGTTAAACAGAATAGACATGAAATATGTTTTTAACTATGAATTTACCTAGTGCGGTAGCAAAAAAATATATTTATGTAAAAGAGGTAGGTATTGTAAGTTTTTACATTTATTTATTTATTTATAACAATCTTACCTACACTATCATTACAGATCTATGATCCAATGCGACAGAGTGGTCTTACTAACTAAATCCTAAATATACACCTTATACCTAGTTAAAAAATATCTTAATCTACATAACTTATTACATACAGTGTAACTTTTGCGAATTCACTCAAGTTGCACCACAATACATCAACCCTCCCGTGAACCTCATTCACCACGCGTATGGCTCTAGTGAGAGGAGTTCTCGCCAGTAGGTTGGTCCTGGCTGCAGGTACAGCGAGCAGGGGCGGGCGTTGCCGCCTCCACACGTACCGGTCGGGCACGTACAGCTGTAGGTGTCGCAGCACTCCCGGGTTATGCGCCACACCTCGTAGTAGTTTCACTACATACGCTACGAGCGAAAACTCCCGTCGTACTCTTAGAGTGTTATACCCTACCATACCCAGAACAAATAGTGTAGGGTACATCAATGGGTATAATGGATATACCCCATACAACTTGTAATACAAGTGTCGCGTGAACTTATTTTGGATATGTTCCAACATAACACTATATTTCGCCTCATGAGGAGCCCAAATGAATGCGCTATGTTCGAGGTGACTTCTGACTAATGCGTCATATAGTACCCTTAGTGTCGTGATGTTGGTGAATCCTTGGGACTGCCTGAGTACGAAACCTAGGTTTCTGTATGCCTTCTTACATATTTTGTTGATATGCTCACGGAAAGTTAGTTCCTGAGAGAAGACTACCCCTAAGTCTCGTACCTGAGACACTCGTTGCATCGGCACATCCTCAACCTTGTACTGATAACTCAAGGGAGTTCGCGCGCGAGTGAACGACATCACCGAACATTTAGCAACATTAAAATGCAGTTCGTTGTCATTGCTCCATTCGACCACTCTGTCAATGTCTGCCTGTAGGCGTTCACAATCCGAGTGATCCCGAACCTCGAGCAGCAATTTCAGGTCATCCGCAAACAATAAACAAGTCCCATGTCTGACGACTTCCGGCAAGTCATTTATCATTACAATAAACTCGAGAGGCCCTACATTGCTGCCCTGGCTCACGCCCGATCTCGTGTAATACGGTTGAGACACACAGCCATTGTAGTCGACATATTGCTGGCGATCCTTCATATAGCTAGCGAAGAACTGTAGCAGAGGTAGTGTACATCCAATTTTCGCATATATACACATAATATTATTACCTTAAAAAATATGTACGAGTCCGCGCCACCACTCAAGTCGGATAGACGCGGCGCTAGTGTCTATATCATTGTATCAAATTATAATAAAAAAATGTAGTATCACAAATTTTTCTTCTTACTTAAATATTTTTTTATTAAAATACTCTTGCTGTCATTTTCTTTCCAAATACCTAACAAAACAAAAACATATCTATACAAAATCCGTAAACATACTGACATGATTATTATGTGCCTACAAAATATTATTTAGCTAGGTAAACAACATCACGCCAGTATTCCCAGAAGGGTTAGGTAGAGGTGTACCTGTAGATCACCTACATTTCACCAGCTAGGTATAGCTAAACTTAATTTGTGGTACAGTTAGCGTCAAATAACTTTGCCGCACTGA
The DNA here is from genome assembly GCA_916701695.1 of Agrochola macilenta. Classification (NCBI taxonomy): domain Eukaryota; kingdom Metazoa; phylum Arthropoda; class Insecta; order Lepidoptera; family Noctuidae; genus Agrochola; species Agrochola macilenta. The sequence goes on along the minus strand of OU753563.1, from coordinate 21,133,110 downwards.
AGTAGGCTACAAATGACTGCGCAGTAGTCAATCTTCCATATAAAACAGTAGCGCGCATGCCAGCGCGCATGCACAACCTAACTTCAGACCGGCAAAGTTATTTGACGCGAACTGTAATAGTTGATCTATTACAGTTCGCGTTGAAAGTGAATAGGGTCTCGTGGCTAAGTAATAACAGCCGCACTGGTCGATCCATCAGATTAAGCTACGCTTGCCGCGGTTAGTCCGTGGATGGGTGACCATCTTTACATACCGAAACTCTTCCGTGCTGCGGAAAGTACGTTAAGCCGTTATCCCACCTGTCATTCGTGGATCTTTGACAGTCGTTACGGGTCGTCAGAAGCACGAAAGTCTGACAATCAGTATTACCAAGGGGTATCGTATTACCCAGATACTGGGTTGTGGAGGTCAGATAGGCAGTCGCTCCATGTGAAATACTGGTATTCAGCTGCATCCGGTTAGACTGGAAGCCGACCCCAATCTAGTTGAGAAAAGGCTAGGCAGATTGGATTGGTATCGATAATAAATCCTTTTCAATTCAGTCCAGCATCCAGCGCTGGATTGGAATCGACCGAACGCTAATTGGCCGATGAGCGATGTCGGCATCAAACACTGTATTACAATCCTGGACCAATGTTAATCAGCCTTAATAGTTTTTTAAAAACGTTCCTAACGAAGCCCACAAATCGGATCGGATCGGATTGTGGATTGTAAAATACTGGTATTCAGCTGCATCCGGTTACACTGGAAGCCGACCCCAACATAATTGGGAAAAGGCTAGGCAGATTGATTGAGATCAAGATGAAAGTCGATTACAAAAGTAATTCATGTCATTCGCCCAATTTATGTCATTAAGTACGTCAATTATTATTTAATTGTCCTAAATGAATGTGCCTTTTGACCATTAACTGAGTTTGGTCTAGATATTTTGAATACAATACAAACGTACTAACTACTGTATTTAATTTAAGTAAATAAGTTTTCTGCCTGTAATCGAAAAATGATGAAAAAACTGCTTTTGTGACGTCACGATATTACTGGTAACCTATTACATGGGACTTAAACATAACTGGCGAAATGTGGGAATACTGTAGGTACACCTCTGTCTATTACCCTTGGGGAATTACAGGTGCGATGCTATATTATAATATTACAGCAATCACCAAACGGATTGGTGATAATCATCAAGCTTGCCAAATAGATTGGTGTTAATGTAAAATAGGTTCAATGAATAATATAGCTAATTTAATCATTTGAATACCATTCAAATAATAATTTAATCGAATCGATTATTCAAACATGAATTAATCCGTACTCCATACCTACTTATAATAAACAGTCGCTCCATGCAAAATACTGTTTTTCAGCTGCATCCGGTTAGACTGCAAGCCGACCCTAACATAGTTGGGCAATTGCTAGGCAGATTGATTAACTCCATACCTACTAATAATTATTATAAATGTGAAAGTAACTCTGTCTCTCTGTCTGTGTTCGATGAAATTTAGCACACAGGTAGAACCATGACCTGAGTTAGAACATACAGGATACTTTTAATCCCGTTAGTACCCACGTTCCCGTGAGATAATTTCCGAGATCCACGAGGGCGAAGCCGCGGGCAAAAGCAAGTAATATTCAATCTATTTAAGGCTTGTGCAGACCAGCGCGACTTGTCGCGCGACGCGACACCGGTTATTGTTATACTGTGAAGTTTTCTTAGAAATTGTATTGTTCGTGTCGCGTCGCGCGACTAGTCGCGCTGGTCTGCACAGGCCTTTAGTTGTGCTTAATAGTGATTATTAAGTAGGTAAGTTGTAAATAATCCGATGACTCGAAAATCGTGAGTTCGTGACGACTGTCGAAGCGAAAAACTTCGTGTTGGATTGAATCGTTAAACCAAAAAGAAAACACGAGGAACTATATTATATTTATTTTTAGATATATACTAGGGTCATAAATAATCATAATAAGTTTTCATTGTTATAGAGCTATTGCGGTTCAATGAGACCTACTTAATTACTCGTAATTAAAATTCATACGCAAATTAAATTAATTAAAGCGTTATTTTTCCTCAACACTTCATCTACTGAAATGGACAAGGTGGTTACGAGCTATAACACGGCAGCGTTTTTTTTAAAAATTCGGATCAATACCTACAGTTCAGGTTAAAGACCTCTTGAGAAAAACACACAATCACACAAAAAAGTTACCAACTACGAGTATAGTAACTTTTTGCGTGATTGTGAGTTTAAAGTTTATATATAGGTACTGTAATATTATAATAAAGAGATAGCGAATTTTGTGAGTTTTACCCTATTTTATGGGAATTACCCACAACATATGCACAAGTATATGTTGTAGGGTAATATCCGGAACCATAGCTCCTATTTGAAAAATTCTTTCACCATTTGAAAGGTACATTATTCCAGATGAACATAGGCTATATGATAATATTATGCAAATATATAAAAAGAAGTACTTAATAATACTAATGAAATACTATCTTGAATTCAAGCAAACCTGGTACTTTTTCTTAGGTTAGGTACTGCTTAGAACTTGTGTATCTATATTTAAAAGAGTGTCTTTGGAGTTTTTTGCCCGTTCTTCTCCATAGAGATCTACGTTTTGGAATGGGCAACTAGCTTCAACTTTCTGACTAACTGACCAACTCTTTGACAGTTCAAAAGTGCCTGTAAATGGTTTAATTGAAATAAATGCTTTGAGTGTGAGTTTGTGGACAACGTGAACAAAATATCGTCTTTACATGTAAGTTGCACCCGTGTGAAGCCGCGGCTTGTCGTTAGTTTATAGTACATATTATAAATAGGTAAAATTTGTGAGTTTATTTGTAGGGGGTACTCGGATATTCGGAACTATTGATACGATTCCTAAATTTCTTTCACTAATGAGAAGCTACAGTATTGCTGAGTGTCATAGGATATAATTATTTTATGTTTAAACAAAAAAAATCACGCGTACGAAGTCGCGGGCAGAAGCTAGTCAACCATATTTTACATCTTTTAAGAGCGTTTGTCCTAAAAGTTGGCAACGTCGCAAATAGCTGTCAAATATTTACCTGTTTTGATTAATTTAATTTTAGCAATAAAGCTACTTATATGGAAATATGAAATGTGGCTAACTAGTGAACTAAAATATCGATTAAAATATCGTAATACCGAATATTTAGTTTTAAATGTAAAATAAGTATTTGGAAACTTTCCAAATGCTTTTTTTACACCTAAAACGGTAACAACATCAAATTCAGTGTTATAATAGGGATGATGACTAAAAAATATTTTTTTGTCCGTCTTTGAGATTATAAAAAAAATATTGGACACATATTTTTTCTTTTTTTACGTAATCTAAAGATTACGGCGATACATTGATGTAAAATGTGCCATGACATCACGAGTATGTAGATTTTATACGTACTAGTGACGTATCGACCCCCACTCCCCAACTTAAAATGCGTTTTAGTAGTTTTTTATTAATATGATGAAGCAAAAAATACGTGTCTAATATTTTTTTATTATCTGACTGACGGATTAATTAGAATTTCATTTTTTTTACCCAGGCATCATCCCTATTGCAATTCATTATTAATATTCTAGTTCGCTAGTATATTAATAATGAATTAGAAATGTGGCTAACATTTCTTATATCCATACAGTAATATTACCAAATTATTCAAAACAGGGAAATATTTGACATCTATTTGCGACGTTGCCCTCTTTCAGAATAAACGCTCTTATAGGTTCAAACCCTTATAGTTATACCCAAGTACGTTCATTGACCATTGTAATTAGTAATTCTTATAGGTAATAAGTTTTGCCTGTAACAGCTAATCAAATAATTCTGAATAAATATTTACTCTGTATTACATACCTCGACTTGTTGTGGTAAAAACAACATACCTAGTTGTTATGTAAGTATTTGATATTTACGTTGCCACAAGCTGAGGCCAGGTTAAAGAATCCTTAGAAAATACACAAGTTGGACTCGCCCTCGTGAAAACGTTTTTCATTTTCCGTGAAGAAAAGTAAGCTAAGTTATAAAAGTGTGATTCTTAACTGTTTACGAAAAAAGTGGTTGTAGTTTCGTTGGGTTAAATAAAAAAAAAAAATTAAAGTAAATAATCACCTCTCCTTGGGCGTCATAAAAAGAGGACTTCAATCAAGAATCCAGACAAGAGAAAGGATAGCAGCGTCAGTCTATTAAATTAATCTATGATCTTGAGCCCATCTACCAAATGCATAGTGTAAAGTGATTTGAGCAATAATTAATATTTGTCATTGGGGAGACTGCAGTGTTATGACTGAAGAGATTTTAACCGAATTCAAAAAAAGGGGAGGTTCGCAGTTCGTCGGAATCTTTTTTTTTTTAATGTTTGTTCACCGATTACTCGAAGACTATCTATTGGAGCGATTTGAAAAATTCTAATTGTTTGAATGGGTATACTTCCTAGGTGGTCCTTTAGATAAATTTTATTATATTTGCTTGGGTAGTTTTTGAGTTAGCTTCAATATTTGCCCCCACTTAGTCCATGTGGATGCTGTTATAATAACTTCCTGTCACTGTAATTTACATGGTAGGTAGTGGTATTCGAATTTGTGTGGGGTAGCTACTACAACAAAAAATTAAAAATATAAGGATTCTACAAAAAAAAAAAAAACAACCGACTTCCAAAAAAAAAACACTACAATGTGAAAAATTACTTTAATTCAGAAGTCGGAGGCAAGAAACTAAAATACAAAAACAAAGACACCAACTTCCAAAAAATATTTTTTTTTTTGGGAGTCGGTTGTTTTTTTTAAGAATTTTGCGGTAGCAGCACATAGTCTGGATTTGTGTCCAGTTGGTGGCTATACACATGGGCCTTAAGTGTAACTGGCGAGTTGTATTTACTTATACACTGACCTCACCTAGCTTATTTTTAATATTTTTTATATGACGTGTAAAAGTGATTCCGATATTCTATTTACAGAATAAACAATTTCATTTCACTTCGGGACGGAAAATTCAGGCGTGCAGTAGACCGCCATTGGGAAGCGAAGCACATAGTAAATGCTCATACATAAACAGTATATACTTATTGGTCATTTCCACCAATCGACATGGCAAAGGGTCGAGGAGCTCTCAACCTACTATTGATAACCCACTTCCCTCATTCCGGGACGCTGGTGATAAGTACTGAGTTCAGCTGACACAGTAAAATATACAATATTATGCTATATTATTTTATCTTTATTTATTTATCTTCATGTTATGCGGGTTATTTACTCCGTTTGAAGGATTTATGTGCGTCTTTTTGGGGTTTCTAGGTCACATTTGTGCTATAATAATCGCAAAACATATACAAGTACCTACCTAGCCCATAGAAGAGTATAGGGATAAAAAAATCTCCTGTATTTTTTATTTATAATATTTTTTAATTGCAGAATGGGCATGCTCTTCATTTCGATCTCGCCTGATGGATACCGATGGCTGAGGTCTATGATGGAGCATGTACAGAAGATACCAATTCACTCTTGTTTTGAAGGCAGCCTGGTTATACGTGGAAGGGAACAGACGCTGGCAGAGAGTTCCACATTTTTTCTATGCGCATAATAAATGTGGAAGAGAAGAGAAGCGTACGCCAGGTCGAGATATCAACCAAGTACGTCTGGTAGTAGGTAATAAAAGGGCGATAGTGGGATCAGGTCGTGGAGCTCCTGCGTGCACACTCTCTGAAGTACAGTCTGTAGATGACTGACAGGCAAGCAATATTATGCCAATGATTTTCGAGTGTGCTACAGTACTTTGAGAAACCTGAGTAGAATCTTTGATTTCTGATCACTAGTGCACCTTTTTTTTAAAGAAAGAAAATATATATTTTTAGCATAGAAAAGGCATAGGTACGAAGCTGTGAAAAAAAAAACAATTAAAAAGTGCGTTGTAAGAAATTAGCAGCAAAGTGGAGTCACACTTTCTTAGAAATTTTAACCGACTTCCAAAAAGGAGGAGGTTATATGTTCGACGCGAATGTATGTTTTTTTTTTTTTTTTTTTTATGTATGTCCGTTGATTTCTCCGTCAATTGTGGAACAATTTTGAAAAATCTTTTTTTGTTTGAATGGGTATGCTCCCGGATTCGTCCCATATAAATTTGATTAACTTTGCTTGGATAGTTTTTGAGTAAGCTTCAATAATACGTATTTTTTCCCGCTTAGTATATGTGGATGATATGCTGATAACTTCCTGTGACTGTTATTTACATAGCAGGTAGTGGTATTCGAATTTGTGTGGGGTAGGTACCACAACTAAAAAGTGTAAAATAAAAACTTTTTACAAAAAAAAAAACAACCGACTTCCGAAAAAAAAAACTACAAAGTGAAAAATAACTTTAATTTCGGAAGTCGGTGGCAAAAAACAAAAATTCATAACCAAAGACACCGACTTCCGAAATTAAAGTTATTTTTCACTTTGTAGTGTTTTTTTTTCGGAAGTCGGTTGTTTTTTTTTTTGTAAAAAGTTTTCTTACAACGCACTTTTTATTTTATTTTTATTTTTTTCACAGGTTCGCCAAATAGTTTAGTTTTGAGTTGCGTAATGAGGCTTTATACAGGAATATTCGTAGTTAGTAGATTTTTTGTTGTTAATTGAGTTGAACTTGTTAACTTTATATCATCAGTTAAGATCGCATGGTTTTTTACGATACAAACAAATAATATTAATTTATAACAAGCAACCTTAGTCTCGAAGCCAATCCTTAACCACAGTTAGCGGACATAAACTTGTTTCTAAGTCTTTTTATTATTTTCTTTCAACCTTTTAAGGTTTCATACTCATTCATCAGAAATTTATTACCTACCATCGGTAAAATTATAGCGTTAAAAGCGGGTAATTTGGGCAGAAATTATCCTTATCCTGTAGAAAACTTTCAATATTAAACTGTAAAAAACTATATAAAGTCCACGTTCATTTTAAACTTATATTATCTGCTTCTGAATCGACAGCTATACTTTATAAATAGTCGAAGGCTTTATACAGACCTACGTTTGCCTCAAACGCAAAGAAAAAAAAGTAAATCAACAAAGGATAACTGTCACTGTCACCTTTCCCGCCAGTTCCCGTTCGCGCCAACTTTTCCTTTTTCGCCGTTTCACTGTAAAACACTTCCAATTTATTCTTATGATACAAAGTAAATGCAATAAAACAAACTATTAGTCCACTATAAACTATAAAACAATTTTTTTCTAAAGTCCATACCGCTAAAGATATTATGTTCATTTTATTAATTAAATTTACAGAGCACCCGTGTTACTACACTCGCGTCGCGCGCGCTACTAACGTTTGTTGTCATGTTATAATTGTTAAAGCCAATCGATTTGCCGTTGATAAAGTTATTATTGTTCCAATTTCAACTTTATCTTGATGCGATAAGAATCACGTGTGGTTTGTTGGTGGTGATATGTTATTTGAAATTGGCATCCCGCAGCTTCTTTTTGCCAACATCGTCGTCCTTGACTTTTTCTCTGCAGACGGTAATGCGAATGTTTGCACGCAAGAATAGTTCGGTCTGTGTGTATCATATAAATATTTTTTTATTTTTACCTCATCATTTTTGTACTGGGAGTCTGCTCCCAGAAATATGGACTGCCTAGATAAGTTTTGGTTTCAGTTGTTTTTAGAAATTAGGTTGTTGTTAGTTGTGTTTTTCTTGCCAACATTATTGTGATTTAGGACAACTCACACATACTATTACGTATTATAAAGAGTTGTTCATGTGATTTTTAAACATCGTAAAAAAAAAAACTAATCACTGTGCTGAGACACATTTATCACAGATAACAAATACTTACATAATTTAGTAACTAATTAGTTCATGACTGCTTTAACTTGTGACAACATGATTAGTAATTGATCCAGTAATTTTGGTGAGTTTGATTCCTACAACAGACAACATGTAGGTAAACCAATCGGATATACTATACCTTTCACGTATTACTAAGTAGCTATTATTGGTAGGTAAATCCAATTAGGAACAAGTCTGAAGTACCTACCCAAGCTTCAGTACAAACATACTCAGCTACTTGTAGAGTACGTAATAGCACCTGTGTATTATGTCCCGACAAATCAATTCAATTCTCATGTAAGAATCGAATCAAACTATTTTATCGCATAATGTAACACACAAGATAACATCACGCGTGTACTTCCCCGACGGGTTAAGCAGAGTTGTACTTAAAGTACACCCACATTTAACCAGTCCCATACACATAATGTATTACCACATATTAGTACAGAAGGTTCACTCCGCAAAATCATTTAATAAGCGACTTTTGCAACAACACAATAAAGTGCAATTCAGATCGCACAGCGCTAATTACCTTCAGTTATATTCACCTAGAAGTTGCCTCTCTTTCTATCGCGTAACTCTTATATTTTCTGACAACTTAACGCCCACTGAATTCGACAAGTCGAGCCCACCTCGTACCTACTTGTAGCTTAATACCTAAAAAAATAAAAGACTTAGATTAAAATTGCTTATTAGTCGTAAAGGCTAGATTGTAATTCATTATATTAAGAACCTGGTTCTTTTTAATAAAGGATTTTTTTTTTACAAAATTACCTATAATGCGGAGTGAATCATCTGTATTCATTCTGTGGTGATACGCTACTGTATAACTAGAAACTTCCAGCTATGATATTGATTGTTTCATAAAAAGGAAATTAAATTAAGCCGTTTCATAGACCGACCTCTGACCCTTTTTTGTGTCAAATCAAAATCATTCAAGTATCATACATAGTTAAATTCATTTGGAATGTTATCCTTCCTTTAGCGAGAGCGTAGTAGGCATAAAAAAATGTATGCAGTTGCAGAGAAGGCTAAAGATAAGATGCAGTGGTGAAGAACAAATGAAGACTAAGTAAGTTATGAGGTGGTAGAAAGAAAATGAAATGTATGTAGCTGCAAAGAAGGCAAAGAATAAATTGCGATGGTGAAGAAGACAAAGTAAGCTAAGTTTTTCCACCACCAAACCTCACAAGGTTTGGTGGAGGAAAACGCGAGAACAAGATGAAATGGTGCAGAAGGAAAAAATAACTTAGCAAGACCTTGAGTTGTACGATTATATCATATCTATGTTATTCGATGTAGGAGCTAAATGCTCAGAGATAAGTGAGTTAATTAAACAGTAAACTCTTAATTTTTACAAAAACATGAATTTGAGTAGTATTATTTAACTTTGCGTAATTATGACGTCTTTACGGTATAACAGAGCATTACTCCTATCTAATTCTTATATCAATTCAAATAAAAAAGTATGAGTCAGCCGTAAATCATCTCAAGACATCGTCACACATAGTTGAGTGGGGGAAATGCCGTGCAATTCTCATGTCTAGTACAAAAATATCTTGTTAACACGCAACGTAGCGTGGAGGAAATGCTACAAAGTGTGGGTAGACTTTGGACACTTGGACAGGCGTTTCTTGCGCAGATAACCACCAGCTCTTCAAATCTGGCAGTTGGAAAACGTGAAAAATATTACTTGGAAGCGTTATTAACTATGGTTAGCATTGGGCAGTTGTGTCAAATTGAAGATAGCTTTTTAGGGTCATTATTATTTAAACTAAACATTACAATAATATTATAATCATTTTGTATTTAACCCTTGATAAAACATGCTTATACAATTTCGTCCACATACCTTACAGCGGTGGAAAGAGAGATCTAAAGCTGTCACAAACCATTGCTGTCCTCAGTTATTAATTGCAGAAGGAATAATGTCATAATCACGGTTGATAATCTTGCTGGTCATAGCACTGCTATTGAAACTTCTGCTTCCCACCCTTTTGAAATAGTTCTGTAGTCCATCAATGCTAGAGAAAGAATGATGAGCGGTGGTTCTAAACCACGCAAGCGTGGGTAGATAGACACTTGGACATAATATGTTCCTTGCGAAGATAAGTATCTCTTGTGTCATCATCACACGTCAGACAAACTCAAAGTCAAAGTCAAATCATTTATTTCAAATAGGCCCTTGCAAGGCACTTTTGAACGTCAAAAATTACAAAAAATTTAATTGATTCTAGTCGCCCCAAAAACAAGACATAAATGGGATTACGAAAACGTGGTCCTGAAAAATACCTGGAGGCGTTACTTACATCTAGCAAGTAACAAGAAGCAATTGAAGTGCACCGAATAGAGGATAATTATATTGTTTTTTGAGTGACTGTCAAACAGGGCCATTATGTCTGAGTATTAATAACAAATAATGTTCGATGTTTACGATTTTGTGGACGAAGAAGACAAGATAGATAGATAGATAGATAGATCTTTTAACGAAGGAAAACAAATCTTACCAGGAGTCACAGAGCGCTATACTGATTAGTTAACAGTGGAGGAAGATATATTTATCATCACAGTTAACATTCGGGCTAGTAATGACTGCGACGACCACCGATAGGTTGCGCCAACAAAATTTGAAGAATTGTTGTGAGAAGAAGTAACCTAAAATAAGAGGAGCTCGTGGCTAAGTAACAACAGCCGCACTGGTCGATCCATCAGGTTAAGCTACGCTTGCCGGGGTTGGTCAGTGGATGGGTGACCATCTTTACATACCGAGAATCCTCCGTGCCTCGGAAAGCACGTTAAGCCGTTGGTCCCGGCTGTCATTCGTGGATCTTTGACAGTCGTTACGAGTCGTCAGAAGCCCGAAAGTCTGACACCAGTCTTACCAAGGGGTATCGTATTACCCAGTTACCGGGTTGTGGAGGTCAGATAGGCAGTCGCTCCATGTAAAATACTGGTATTCAGCTGCATCCGGTTAGACTGGAAGCCGACCCCAACATAGTTGGGAAAAGGCTAGGCAGATTGATTGTTGTGAGAAGAAGTAACCGATCGACACAGTAACAACGCATGGTGGTTCTATTCTGTGCCTATATATATTACGAGTATGTATCTGGATACAGAATAGGACTTCTAATTTGGGCATCATTTGGGTTGACAAGAACGAAATCAGCTGTTTTCTGTATCATCCCGGGAATAACAGCTTAATTCATAAACTAGAGTAAATTGTTTATAATGGCTATCTAGTCTAGAGATAAATGAATTATTCCTACACGCAAACGGATGACCTGATTAAAGAAAATAGTCTAGTTGAATGCAATCTTCTTCATGGTCCATGGTCACTACAGAACAATAGCTATGTGGCCGTGGTAATGGCTAACCTGACAGTATGGGTCAACCAATAACCACTATTAGTGTATTGTTTGCGCTTTGAAGAAAATTATTTGATTGTTTGGCAAATCTTTAGATTTTTTTAAATTGATCATCATTTTATTCATACTTTTTTCTTTCTTTTTCTTTCGCTGTATCATTTTTAGGGTTCAGTACCACAAAAAAGGGAAAAACGGAACCCTTATTTTTACTTACACTTTTTATTTATTTATTTTCAAAATAAATAAACTAATGATTTGAATAATTTGTTTCATTGACTGTACCTTTCGTCACATTCGACGTGGCGGCACCAGGCAAAAAATTTTCATCGTAGTAATAAACGTCATACAAAAGAACAAGTAGTCGTGGCGGCGACTCGACGTGGCGGGACTCGACGTCAAGGCGACTCGACGTGGTAAGTCAAGTTAATCAATCCTTGGCCGGTTTTTATCAGTCTTCGTGCTGAATACGATTTATTTTTTATTCACGTTAGTAACCGAGGCTCGAGTGACTCTCAATTTATTAAGGCTGTCACATGGAAAAACTATTGCGTGGTACCTACTCACACCGGTATTTATATTTTCCCTTACCCATCAGGAAATAAATGATTAGTTCTTTCATCCATGAAATTGCTCGATTCTGGTTTTCTACCTGTGGTAATTTTTCCGGAAATAAAGTAACGAGCACACCAATTGCGTTTCTCATTCACAGTCATAATCTCTTAGATCTTGAAAATACAAATATTATTGAAAACATCTATATGGCTTTGGCGTCAACACGATCAAAATGAAAATGAAGTGACCATCTTAAAGTAATGATTTAGCTGATTGTCGGATTTGTAAACCTATGAACACAATATTATACCTACCTACCTACCTATGAACATAATAGCTAAAACTATTTAATTTTCCTACACATACACTCAAATCTGTGTAGAAGAACTACACAGATTTGAGTGTATGTGTAGGAAAATTCCTCAATGTCAAAGTCAAATAATTTATTAAAAATAAGTACTTATAAGTCACTTTTGAACGACAAAATTTACAAGATTTTTTTAAATGTTTTTGCTCGACTTGGCGGGGGCACTCCCGTGCCCCAAAATTTGATTCCAAAGGGTAATTTCGTATGGAGAAGAATAAGCAATACTCTCCACAGTTACTCTTTTAAAATGTATTTCAATAATTTGTATATACAAATAAATAAAATTGAACTTTCTGTTTGTAATGTCATAAATAATACGTGTACTCTTAATGCATATTATACTTTAAACACGAACGGAACCAAATCAAAATCGAATAGTTTTCGGGAGTAAGGCTCCCGAAAACGATTCGATTTTGATTTGGTTTGCGATTCCAACTCGCTTCTCGATTTAAAACCTTCCTCCTGAACCAATTCGAATCGTAAACCAAGATCGACATAACGTTCGAATCTTATCACCGTCGTTAGCCGTATCCGGTGGATTACGAGTACGTCACCGCCAAATGCTTCGTTGGTTAGTAATTTAATGTTTTAACTTCTCTATCACTTTCCCACGTAAAAAACGATACCCTAGTCCTTTAATTACACAAACAAAAACTTTTGAAAAAACATATGATTTTTTATTATTTTTGAGAAAATTGTGTAACTGAACTGCTGTTATGTGTCAAATATTATGCTTAGAGCGCTGTTGTTCAAAAGTTTATTTATGTGTCTGCTGCTGAGTTAGTTATTTAGTTTCAATTCATATCTGCACAAGCTCGCCAACAGACAAAACAAAAATGGGAAGAGGTCGCTATTTTATTAAATTCCTTGGGTGCAACAAAAGACTGATTAATGTCATGGGCAAAAGTAAGTTAAACACAGTTGAGATAACGTAAATATTTATGCTATCTGAATGAATGGTAATGGTGTACTATCTTGTTTGGTTAAAACATACATATAATTTGAAATGTCACTTCGTCTGGTTGGTTTCTTCTTGTATGGTGTTAAATCTTCTATGAATACATCAAACAACTCCTTCGACAAAAGAATTTCTCCGAAATTCTTCCGTATCCATATCCATACCCCGGGTGATATAACGATTAATCCTTTGCATATTTCTTCTTGCAAGAATAACCATACGATTTGCTTCCTCAAGAACATTGAAAAACAACCCAAGGCGAGCCATAATAATAATGAATTTGAAGAAATGTAGCAGTAAATCGTGTAGTTTGACGTTTAGTTTCGATCCAACAACTCGATAATCAACTGTCAGGTGGCGTGTGGAGTACGTACTTTTCGATCCTAACGAATCTCTCGATCGAAATTAGTTTCGCTTTGAACCACCGCACGATCGTGCGCTAGTGTCGGATTCAAGAATATGAATCGGTATTGAATTCGAATAGAATTCGATTGATTCAGAACTCGAAGCTGTCAGGAATAAGGCCCCAGTACTTAAAACAAAAACCCTTTTTTTTTCTGCTGTCTCTTTGTCTATCTGTTTGTTCGAGCCAATCTCCCAAACGGCTGGACCGACTGGCTGGAATGACGGGAGTTTCACGAGTAACAACTTTTTTTTAAATAATTAGGGTCTGAGCGCGCGAAGCCACGATCAGCTGGTTACCACGGTCAGGCATTAAATAATTAGATACATGTGAAGACGATATCAAAAGACCATCTCAGAGACTAATCTGCATGGTCCTCATATGAGCTGACCAAGATAATGTCTGAACAAGTACACTAGTCATGCCAATTAAAATATATAAAAAAATATCAGAATTACGATATCAAAAGACCATCTAAGAGACTAATCTGCATGGTCCTCATATGCAGTGCCGTAATTAGCCTTTTATGCGCCCCGTGCGAGCTGCTATAACCGTGCCCTTGAGATATTGTCTAATCATAACCGGTTCTGACAATAAAATGGATTGTCTATAAAAATAAATCTATCATAAAAAACCTAAGTTTATGTAAACTTAATTTTAAGTACTTGGTAAAGTTTTGAATAAGGAAGTTCAAATAAATTGCGTTTATAAATTAGGTGAAAAAACGTTTATTTGAAAATAATTGTCAAAATTCACAATTGGACAATACACAAATGACACCAAACTGATCAGAACAGATAGTAAAGATTCAAGGCAAACCGTAAACCTTACTTAAAGATTTACTTTACGCGCTTTCTTCATTGTGAAGTCCTTGATTACATTTCTGCGCCCCTCCAGGGTCTGCGTCCTGTGACTGGGCACCGCTGGCACAGCCCTAGTTACGGCACTGCTCATATGATCCGACCAAGATAAGTACACTAGTCATGTCAATTAAAATATATAAAAAATTATCAGAATTAATTTTAAAAAATTAAATTTACAAACATTTATTAATAATTTAAAACATTTTCCATTATCTAAATGCTAATATAATATCAATGATTATTTAGATGATAAATTTAAACTTACAAGTTTTATAAAATAATTACAATAGGTATATAGAATAATAACAACTTATTAGTCAAAATAAAAAGCCCTCTTCCTCTCTCCTACTTTGCTGTGCCTGACAGTCTCCACAATGATCATGTTTTTGTAAAACCTACCACCTAGGTTGTGGAAGCAATAAATACATATATTGAGTATTGAGTAATTTTAAAAGACTGCGTCGTTTGAGTATAGGCTAAAAGTATCGTGATCATGTCTCGGATATGGTGTACTTAATGCTAATCGTTGCCAGTAGGCCATGGAACTCAGGAGTCCTTTGCAAGTCAAGTCCCGCACTTGAGCATAGATTATAGCGTATGTTTTATTTAAATCATGTAAGGTGAAAGTAGTGGTTTGTCCATATGATGGTTAGTGATGTTTGATGTCTATTTGATGCCAATACCTGCACAATCTGCCGGTTAAAAGAAAATAATGTAACATAATTTGTGGGAAATATTATAATAATTTTTAGAAAATATCATCTAAACAGTAGAAAAACTTCCCTTTTGAATTTTTCTTCTCTTTCACTTAATTGCGCATTACATTTAGGTACAGTACAACTAGTTTCTTAATGTCTTTCTCAATCGACTTGGAAGTACATAGAGTTTGGAACTGTATATACTTCCAAGTCGATTGAGAGCGTCCAAGGGCAACTGATAGAAATCCGACGACTGACGAAACACGAAGTTTGCCCAGGGACATTAAGAAAATGGTTGTACTGTATTTCTTTTTACCTCGGACAAACTCTGTAGTATATATGATGAAAACAACTTTGAGAGGGAGGCTAAGCGCACATACACAAGAGCGGCACGTTGCGACGGCTGTTAATCCGATCCAGCCTGTCCCTTGCTGTCCTCCCCAGCGACGCCCTAAGCCGAGGGTCGTACTCCACAGGGGGTGCGCTTAGTGTGTAGTCATTTAGTTTGAAAGTTGTATGCCCTGGCTGGAGGCCTTAATTTGTTAAGGCACCCACAGGAAAGTCCGGTTAAGCAACCGACAACCTTCTAGGTAGACCTGCGAGATGCAATAAAAAAAAAAATTGACGGCGACACTTGTACGCTGCAAGTGCAATTGGAGAGGCCTATGTCCAGTGGACTGCCATGGGCTCTGACACCAGGTTAGTCACTAACCACACAAAACGAAGAAGAGGACTGCTATAGACTGATGATGATGACTTCTATTATTTACTAACGTATCTTTAAGGTGTAAAAAATTGCGTGGAAGTGAATGCACCCATGTGCATTCCACGCAATTATTATTCAGACCCTTTAAGTCGCACACCGCAATGCTACTCGGCAGTTGGTAAGAATAGATTATGGGAGTAGTACTTGTGTGTTAGAGAAGTTTATTAAATCGGCCTTTTACAATAATTAAGACTGATTTGTCAAAAAATACTTGTTTGTAAAATCTTTGTCGTTGATACTTGTATCTATGCATAAACTTCAAACAATAATATTCTTTGGACTATACACATTTCAGTCGGACGTACGGAACCCTGAAAAAGTTTGCATCATAGGAAGCGCAAAAAGTTTTTAGAGTTTCATTAATTTAAAAAAGTCTTCATCATTAGAAGGTTGATACGTTTTTAGGGGATCAGTAAAATATTTTCTATTAATAAGTCAGCTCACTAATCAATACTGCAGTCAAAAGACTTAGATAACACATTGTTATGTAATTAGACTACATTGAAAGTGTCTGCCATTGTTTTGTGATGTTAATTCATTTCGTAACAGGGCGGCGGGTCATCCAAATAGACCACTGTTTTTAATTCTCGCCCGAGTTTTGTAAACAGACGGGTACCTATTTGTAAATACTGACTTTCTGTTTTGCATTTAGGTCGTGGGATTGTTTTATATGCTAGATTTATAATCATTGTAATATATAGAGATAATATATAAATAGGCTATACTTCGTAGCCATAGGTCACAATGTCAATGTACAATGTCGCCCATGGGCATGCCTGCCTGTATTTCTCTGAATATTCATGAAAAATTATCGAAAATGAACTATGCAAATTTTTTTTTTTTCATGTTTTGCAATTATTATTATTTTGAGTAGCAGTAGTATCTCCGATATTATTGTCTCGATTAGGATTCTGTTTATTATTTCTAAAGCATATGAGTTATTTTATCGGAGTAACAACTATTTTTATTGAAAAAAAAAAGGAGTTTTTTGTCAAGGCAGTTTTTGCCTGTATTTACGAAACGCCTAATGTTTTTATGAGAGCAAAGACTTATCGCGAATCGTAACGTGTGGTATTGTGCCTGATATTTTATTCACAGCAGTAACTCGTTTCTTCAAATAGCTATTATAAAATAAAATTACTTAACGTTGAAAACTGGTATACTTTAATTTATTTTATAGCTATAACAAAGATTATCTACTAATTTATCTCTTCACTATTACAAACGTTATCTAATAAGGTAATCTAAGCTTAGCTTGGCCGCTAGATGCGACCATCATTTGTGTGTATAAACCATCCGGTAATATTAATAATCAAACATTTGCCGATGTCCTCGTATGTCATAACGAGGGCACCACATCCTCAAAATAAATAAAGATAATTCGTAGAAACCACTGTTTTTTAATCAGCAACTAATTACCTTCCTTAAA
Organism: Agrochola macilenta; assembly: GCA_916701695.1. NCBI lineage: Eukaryota > Metazoa > Arthropoda > Insecta > Lepidoptera > Noctuidae > Agrochola > Agrochola macilenta. Next base: position 21,115,876 of record OU753563.1, on the reverse strand, counting down.
AATCTATGTTTTAGGGTACTGCGATCTGTAAAACCTCATCCTAACATCCAACAAATCTAGCTGGTACCGACGTCATTAAAAATTTTCATAATGACGTACTCGCTTCATTTTATTAATGAAATGTCTTTGACATATCTCTGGATACCAGACCTTTGGAAGGCGTAACAGCGGCCGAATCGTAACAAACAAACAAACTCCCTTTCGCATTTATAATATTAGTTAGTAGTTAGGAAAAAGTCCGCGAATACTTTTTTTTTTTTTAATTTTATTGGCATTTCGTAGGTCGGACTTTCCTGCGGATGCCTCAATAAATTAAGGCCTCCAGCCAGCGCATAAAACTTTTAAACTAAGAGACTACACGCTAAGGGCACCCCCTGTGGGGTACGGACCTCGGCTTAGGGCGTCGCTGGGTTAGAACTGTAAGAGACCGGGTGGATCGGATTAAGATTATTTGGGGTCAAATTTAAAGCTAGAGACTCAGCGGCGCGGGCTGGCTCGAGCAAGGGTCGGGGCGGGGATGGACGAAGACGTCGAGGTGGGGCTCGGCGGCGAGACAAAGGACGGCGGCGGTCGGATTTTGTGTTTGTGTACAGTACTTGTGGCCCTACTACTCTCCTGGAGGAGGGTTGCGCCGTCGTCGGGAATGGAGAGAGTATGCTTCGGCCGGCGTATCCTACTTTATGTGGGATCCCAGTGCACGGCCGCCACAATCGGTAGATTGGGGTGCTTTGTAGCAGAGGCGAAAAAATGTTTTGAGAGGCGTTTCATGAACTGCTGGTAGGCACGCGCATTTTGAGATCGAAGTAATCTATCCACATTGGGGCTCCCGTAACCTTTCTAGGAGTACGGTTCTGGAGGGTCTGCATCCTATGGAGATGGCCTAGCTTAGCGTGTACGAAGACAACGCAAGCGTAGGTCATGATGGTACGGTGTAGATGTACAATTTGCTGCGTGGGGTCAATAAGATGTGGCGCCTGCCGCGTGCGAAAGAGGCTCGCGAACGACCCATCTTTATGTGCTCACTGAAGGTAAGGTGATGGTCAACAATCACACCTAGGTATTAAGCTCGCTTCTCCCAAAGGATCGGCTTACCATATGTACATGGTGATCGGGTTGGGCGTGTATCAATTTAAATGTCATTCACCTTTATTATGATGTTTCGATGTTTCACTCGCACGGAAGGCGGAAGGGATAAAAAGTATCCTATTTGTTAAAATATCTGTTTGCCATATTTCATTTTAATTCGTTCAGCCGTTTCTGCGTGATTGAGTAACAAACATCCAAACTTTCACAATAATTTATTATATATGTATATCAATATAATTATTTAGAAGAATAATTATACCTACTTATCATCTATTATTCTAAGTTAGTGTGTGGCCTGTCTAAGTTAGTGTAAAAACTATTACCTATTTATTTATAAATATCGATGATTGTCAGCTGTAGGTAAGTACTGGAATACAAACAATGTGCCCACTTATTTACTCATTACAGGCATAAAGGTAGGTGTCAATTTAATTTGTGATTGACGTCTATTGGACTTGAACAAAAAACATAAACTATGAGAGGCACCTGTAGATCACTGTAGATCATGAAACTCTTCAAAATCGGCTACGAAGGTCTCTTTGTTTGTGAAAATGTCGCATACCAGTCCTTCAATGCATTCGGGTTCTTTCTGAAAGTTTGCGCAGTGGTGGCCCAGTTGAGCAGTGGTGGCCCAGTGGAGGAGTGGTGGCCCAGGGGAGCAGTGGTGGCCCAGGGGAGCAGTGGTGGCCCACGGGAGCAGTGGTGGCCCAGTGAGCAGTGGTGGCCCAGTGAGCAGTGGTGGCCCAGTGAGCAGTGGAGGCCCAGTGGAGCAGTGGTGGCCCAGGGGAGCAGTGGTGGCCGAGGGGAGCAGTGGTGGCCCAGGGGAGCAGTGGTGGCCCAGGGGAGCAGTGGTGGCCCAGTGGAGCAGTGGTGGCCCAGGGGAGCAGTGGTGGCCCAGTGGAGCAGTGGTGGCCCAGTGGAGCAGTGGTGGCCCAGTGGTAACGGCCGCTATTTTCGAGTTGTAGAACGTAGGTTCGAACCCAGGCAGGCGCTTTACTTTGTGTAAATTATTTCTTCACCACTGCTCTCAAAACGGTGAAGGAAACATCGTGATGAAACCGGCACGTCCTAGAACCAAAACTTTCGAAGACATGATTGTGGTATCCACCAACCCGCACTGGGCCCGCGTGGTGGATTACGGCCCACTCCCTCTCACAGAGAGGAGGCCTGGGTCCCAGCAGTGGGGAACATCATAGACTGGTTATGCTCTGCTTCTGTTGAAAGTTTTATTCCTCGAAGATTATTTATAGTAGCACGTAGTTCACTAGTTCGTAGTTCGGCAGTAGTTAGTGGAACAGAACAAACTCAAAAAACTGCGTCCTGAAAGTTTCTACAAAGTACAGATTTGTGTAGCCTACTACATAAAGTAGGTAGGTACTAGTAGGTTCGATTTGCGATACATATACTTAGTACTTGAACAGCCCGGAGTTTCGAAGTCTGCGGTGTGACACCCCCGTGCCTCGGAAAACACCTTAAGCCGTTAGTCTTACGCCTGATCTCTCTCCGGTCATGTCGGATTGCCATCCCGTCGGACAGTGAGAGTGAAGGAAGAGAGAGTGGACCAGTGGATGCGCGCACACTTGTGCACTACAATATCGCCCGCGCCGAAGGCTCGTCTCCATGTGTCTGGAGGTCTGGAGGACTATACTCGAATTGTACAAGGTTGTTATACTGAGCCTGTTCTGTCCAACGAATGAATGAGGTTATTAAAAAAATACCGCCGTATAAATGTACGGAACACACTGCAACCTAATTGAAATCGCACATGACCTTATAATATTATACAAGATCAAGTTTAATTAACCCTCGGTCTGTCGCGCCTATTTTGTAACGTAAGTCGTCGCACGAAGTCTCTATCAGGATCTAGACAGTTTAAAAACGTGTTTAGAGGCTTTTATTAGCAATAATGTTATAGTTTTTTTATAATTAATGAACCAATCACAATGATATATGACAAAAACACTCATAATTATCTCTTTATTTATTGCTTTATATATGTTTATATCTATAAACTTTGACCATTTACAAATAAAAATAAAAAACTTTTTTTTTTTCGTTTTATACTTTTCTCTAATAGCTATGAATCTGAATAGCTTTTACATGCTGATTTCTAAAACATTATGCCGCTTTTATGTAGCAGCTCTAGTTGAGCGACTATGAAGTAACGGGATTTTTCACTAAAAATGCAATAAATAGGGTATACAAATTTATTAAATATATGATTTTCTCGCGTGAGGTGTATTAGAATTGCTATTTTGAATGCTCCAACAATAACTTCTTTAACTTTCGTAGAATGAGCAAACAAATGGTAACAAACTAGGTAAAGAACCTAATTTGTTACCATTATGCAAAAGAACATATTGGCTGCCTGTCCACTGGAGCGGAGAGGAGAGGAGCGGAGTAGCGGTGTTCCAATATTAACCAATGGAATTGCATAAAACCTCCACTCCGCTTCAATGGACAGGGATTTGCGAACTAGTTTAAAAATTCATACAAAACCGAGAAGCGGAGCGGGGAAGTGGAGAGAGGATGCAGAAGATAACCAGCCGCGGAGTATTACAGCCGCAGGGCACGGGGGAGGGGGAGTAGTGTGCCACTGGCCAGTGCGTGCGTCGGCTGGGTAAGTTTATTATGTGGCCTCTTTGTTTCGCCTTAGAGACCGGGTACAAAAGTAAAACTTTGTACTTGTGACACTGGTTTCTAGTTAGTTATCATATTTTTGATAATATGAATATAGCCACATATAAACTCCGATTATGCTCTGCTTTGAATCTAAATTTATCTCATTATTTGCTATTTATTGTGAATTACAGAGATAAAAAAAAAGACGATTGTTACTTTCGACCCCGAGACCAGGGCGAAAGTAACACGGTGTGGGTCGAAAGTAATATGATAAAGGTGTGTAATAAATATGAAATGCAATACCAATAGACAGATCTCTTGCAAAGGCCTTGGAGCGCTTGTTTCGCTCTATTGCGTCCTTTATACGTCTGTATTATAGTAGCGAACCTCTCTTTTCAAGGACTTAGAGATCCGTCTATTGAGCGCATCGTCTGAAGACTGCAAGATTATCTCGCGCCTCTCCTCCATGAACTGTAAAGTAGCATCGGAAAGCTTCTGGTTTCGATTCGTACGACGGGTCTTAAAGATCTTAGACCCGATTGTATGGAAAGTTTTCATTATAATCGTCCACGGAGCTCCTTAGATACTCGAAACGATTCTGAAGTTCGAGCTGAAAATTTTCGGTGTTTTGGATTTGGATCGGTGCTGGACGGAGCGTAGACGTCATCAGTCCTTAAGACCCTAACCATACGGTGATCACTCTGGTTTTCAACGCGTTGATCACAGTATCATCATTTAATATTTTGCTTCTTTGTCAACATAATGAAGTCAATTTCATTTTTAGTTGCAACTTCAGGACTCTGCCAGGTTCACTTTCTAAAGAAGGAGCTCATCATAAAGAGGCCTTCCTTCTCCATAAAACTGGCCAGTAGGTCAAAGTCAAAGTCAAAGTCAAAAAGTCAAAAACGTTTATTGCGAACTAAGTGTACAATGTTGGTGTTATCTTATGTTAGTACTTGAGACTTAGCAGCCTTTTAAAAGCATTGCAATTATCATTCGCCTGCCCTTATCATCCTTAATTAGCATGCATTAAACATTATTAGTGCTTAATTCTTTTCTTTTATATTAGGTGACGACGACCGTCGTTACTTTTGTACCCGATCTCCCCTACAATTATTTCTTTTTGCATTATGGCATGTCATCCTTTTTGTCACTGTCATATTATTAAATCTATTGATTGAATACAAAATTAATATCTAGCCACGCGGCAGCGTGTCAAGCCAAGTTCGACGCAGCTCGCCAGTTTTTAGCTTGAACTTGGCCGTGAGTTATATGACACGAACCATTTGGAGCCACTTTTGACCTCTTAATAACTCAAAATCTATTTAACATAACCACATGAAAATTGGTTTATTTATTAAAACCCCTTAGATTAACTAGCACCACAAATTTCATAAATACAGCTCAAACGGTTATTGAGATATTAACGTCTAAAATCGGCATTTTTGTCACTGACTGATTGAGATTATAACTATACCTATAGATCAAAAACCTAAACCACTTCCAGATGACATATAAGTTGAAATTTGGCGTCTAGCTGGGTAATTGTGTGTATACAAAGGAAAAATATAAAACAAGTAAATTTTTACGATTTGAAATATTTTCCAAGTAATCGATTTTTATTAACATCTAGCACCTTTTGAAATTATAATAGCAAAAAGGTTTTCTTTCGCAGGAGAATAGGTTCTATTAAGATCAATATACATATTTGGCTTGCTGGTAAAAACTAGCAAAGTCTAATCTTGAGCTTCTTAATCCTAAGTCAATCTGCCTAGCCTTTTCCCAACTATGTTGGGGTCGGCTTCCAGTCTAACCGGATGCAGCTGAATACCAGTATTTTACATGCAGCGACTGCCTATCTGACCTCCACAACCCAGTAACTGGGTAATACGATACCCCTTGGTAAGACTGGTGTCAGACTTTCGCGCTTCTGACAACTCGTAACGACTGTCAAAGATCCACGAATGACAGCCGGGACCAACGGCTTAACGTGCTTTCCGAGTCACGGAGGAGTCTCGGTGTGTAAAGATGGTCACCCATCCACTGACCAACCCCGGCAAGCGTAGCTTAACCTGATGGATCGACCATTGCGGCTGTTGTTGCTTAGCCACGAGCTCCTCCTTCTTAATCCTAAGTGCTTTGTGTAAATAATTCGACTGTTCAAATTTAAGAACTAATATTTTTAATAACTATCAAACATTATTGTAGCAGAAAAAACAAGAAATTGTGTTTAATTTATTTTAGTATGTTGTATGTTCTTTATACAACATAAATATATGTATATAAATAAATTTCAGGATTATCTACAGAACTTGGCACGCATTTAGATTTCAATTCTTTTGTTCGGCGAAGTCGACACCTTAATCTTACTTGACCCAGATGGGATAACTATTTACAAAATACATAGTAGGCATAGACGTATAAATAGTAGGTTTGTTGTTAAGAAGACGTAATGGATGAAAGGCTCATCGAAAGTATAAAAAAGTTTCCGTGCCTTTGGGAAAGGACTTCAACATTTTACAAACGCAATGAAACAAAGGATGCGGCATGGAATCAAATTATTATTGAAGCGAACTTATCGGACGGTAAATATTTTTTTTTTTATACCATTGAGTAACTACTACATTGATACTTTTGTAATATTAGATGTATTAAAGAGTATTGTCACTTGTACAGTATGTACAATCAGCAGCACTTCACCCTACCTATACAAATCTGTCAAATTTCCTCACTCTGAAACGAACCATAACGTTACTGACGATAGGTTATTTTAGGAAAATTGATAGATAAATTGTGGTAGCTTGAAGTGCAGTTCTTCTTGTACCTATTTTACTTTTTTCTTATTGTTGATTAAATTCTTCATAAAATGCGAGTGTCTTGCCATGGAACCCTCCCCTGGTTATTGAAGTAAGTACAATACATTTCGCGAACTTGGAAACCTACATTTCTAGAATTATGTGTCTGTAACATTACCCAGTGAGATTAATGCCTGCTCCAAATTATGTTTGTCATTGTTTAGGAAATCAGGTTGTCGATTAATTAAATAATTGTGCAACACACATGTTGCTTTTATTATTTTATCAACTGTTTCGATTTTGCATTCGAAATCTTTATGATATACGTACCATTTTCGCGCCAATACTCCAAAAGTTGCTTTAACAATGCGACGTGCTCGTGACAGTCGGTAATTAAATATTCTTTTTTCTGAATTCAGTCCATCGCGTGGGTATGGCCTCATAAAATGTTCCATTAATGGCAAAGCTTCGTCTCCTATGAATACGAATGGCAATGACACTCCACCTTGATACAGTGGTACCGGCTGAGGTAAATTTAAGCTCCTCTCTTTAAGGCGCTTGCCGAAAATGCTGTCATCAAAAATTCCTGCATCAGAAAATCTTCCCATAGATCCCACATCAACCATTATGATTTTTCTTCTGGCATCAGCTAAACACATCAACACTACGGAAAATCTCTTTTTATAATTGAAAAATTAAGACCCAGATTTCAGAGGAGTCTTGATATATACGTGCTTGCCATTAGGAGCACCTAAACAATTTTTTCCAGTCGTTTTCTGTTGGTTTTGGCATAACACGAGGTTGCAATATGTTCCAAAGAGCTGAAACCTCTTCAACAATTCTCGACACACTTTTCAATCCAATTCTAAAATTCTCCCCGATCGTCTCAAATGACTGGCCGGTTGCTAAATACCTGAAAAATTATAAATTAAAACGTATATAACAAAAGGAAAATAAAAAAAGTTTTAACCTTTTATATTTTTTATCTTCGTGTCATTTTATTGTCAGTACTGAAACTTCATCATCATCATTTCAGCCCACAGAGTACTCCTGACTTCCGGCCACTGTAGGCGCGGGCTTGCGGACGGTGAGCAATGGGTAGCTCGCCGTCCGATAAGGGCCAGGCCTGGGTCGACGGCGCGTTGTGTTCCACGCGCGCCTCAAAGAGATGTCAGCACAGCACAGTAGCAGCACAGTAGCAGGCATTGGTCCGTAAGGACCAATGCCTGCTGGGGTTGCGGGTTTGTCCGAAAGGGATATCGCGGCCCCGGCACACAGGCAACGGAAGGAACACGGGTGGGTTTTAGTCAGTAAAAGTCTGGCACGCCCTCTCGCTCCGCCCAGAGCGGGAGAAGTCATTTGATGATTTCCCACCCGCAAGAAAAAAAAAAGCCCACAAAGTACATTGTTTCAGCCTAAAGACATCCACTGCTGGACGCCTCCCCCAAATGGGGGGGTTTGCGATAATCGCCACGCTTGGCAGGCGGGTTGGCGATCGCAGTATGGTGTTAAAATGCATAGAGAACGCTGCTGTCCATTCTCTAGTGAGTCCCTTAGTCGCCTTCTACGACACCCACGGGAAGAAATTGGATGGTACTATTCTTTACGTCCGGCACGACATGGAACTGAAACTTATATACACAAAAGTTTTGTAGACACACAATCCACAAGATTGTTGTGAATGTGTAATTTTAAGGTTCAGGACTGACAATAAAATTAAACCAAAAAAAAAAATATACTTATGTTATAATAACGAGCATGGCAAAAATATCTTTGTTTTTAATTTCATAAATGGACAACTCTGTATAAATGGAATATTGTGTTTGTTGATTGTTTCAGTTAAAACTGCCAGGTCAAGATGGAAACAACTGAGAGACAATCATCGAGATGCAATAAAAAGACAAAACGCAACAAGGAGTGGACAGGCTAGAAAACAACGAAAAGAATGGAAATATCAGAACGCCATGTCATTCCTCTTGCCTTACATGTCTAATAGAGAGCGGTTGTCAAATTTTGTATCCTTCGACGACTTAGAAAATGAGAATGCAGAGCCAAATACTAATGATAGTTCAAAAGCATTAAGCGGTAACTTGCCATCAACTTCAATTAATGTTTCCGATGATTCGACAGCATCTGATTCAATTCCAGTCATATCCAGAAAAAGGAAGAACGATGAAGTTCTGGATATATTAAGAAAAAATCAAGCAAGCCGCGAACTTTTGAGACAAGAACGCATGGAAGTTAAAAATATGATGGCAGTCTGCTCCGAGTACGATGAAATGGATATTTTTTTTTTAAATTAGGCAGCTTCTACAAAAAGGTTGCCGAATTATTTACAACTTCAAATTTAAAAAGCCTGCTTCAATGCTGTAATGACAGCCGAAGAAAGTAATCTTCAACAGTCTTGGTATTCACCGAATAATTATGGTTATTCTACAAGCTCAACAAGTACACCAGATAATATCAATACCAGTATTATTACTCCTAATGTTTCGCATGCTCAGGAAATCCAGGATACTCTACACTTGAGCTCAACATTTACACAAGATAATATAAATAAATCTACTTCTTCTGCTCCGCATGTTCAAGAAATTCAGGATACTGAAACATCTGCAGCAGAGCAAACAGTATCGAATGAAACCGCAGATACTTATGTCGATGTTTTGAAATAATATAATATACAGGGTGTTTGGTGCATCGTGTGCCAAATTGTAATGGTCGACTGAAGGGGTCACCTGCTAGCCTTTCAGACCCCTTAACAACCCCCATCGCCCTGTAGACTCGACTAAAAAAATGACGGATCGGCGGCAGTGCGTGATTTGTTCAAACCGATTTAAGGTATGCAAGAAAGAGATAGAAGATAGATTTTACTGCGCAAGAGTGAGAAAACAAATGTTACCTCTTTCTCAAGTAAAAGTTACGCAATAAAAAAAAATCATTAGAATTTGGAATGTAGTCTTATGTGACTTGATTCACGATTCTAGCGAATTCACAAAGTTGTTAAAAGATTTTTATGGCATGTGGCACATCATTAGCAAGAGGATAGACTGGAGAATTAATGAGGGAGTTGGAAGATCCCGGTCGCTTTTGGTTTTTTTTTTGTAGCCATATAAACAGCTGTAACATGTACAGCTTTAATTTGAGTTTTACCTTTGTGAGTGAACTAAAAAAAATCTAGGTGACTAATGTCACTAATTTTGTATTTAAAAGTACTCTTAAACAATACACATCGAAATAAAATTTTATTCAGAGTCTATGCCTTATTTTTATTATTTTATTTGTATTTGAATGTAAAATTTGGGTCTTTTTTTAGTAAAACAATAAAAAGTCGATAAAAAAATTCTAGAGGGCATGAGGGGTGTTAAGAGGTCTGAAAGGCTAGCAGGTGACCCCTTCTGTCGACCATTTCAATTTGGCATACGATGCACCAAACACCCTGTATATTATTTCAAAAATTATAATCCGTACATGTATATCCATTATATCGAGCACATACTCGTATGTATCAGCGTTTCATGGCGTCAACTATAATAATATGTAAAACATAAAAGTTTCTTAAATAAAAAATGAGTACTTACTTTAAACACACTGCTGACCTTTCACAGGTACTGATCGAATTTCTGAAATTTGTGTCTTGTTTCTTAATAAATGGTTCAATCAGGGAGTGCAGTTCATGAAAAGTATATCGTGAAACTCTATAAGAATTTTCGAAAGTTTGTTCATCAGCAGTTCGGAAAAAAATATAATATTCACCGTGCACTGATACTTGATATGATTTCTTAACCAAATTCTATGTTTTCTTATAGAATTATTTATATAGTATGTGGTAATTAATTCTTCTGAGTCCAACTCTTCTTCCTCAAGCAATGCGAGGTAGTAACAAAACAACTTTTGTTGTCCGTGTCTGTCTGTTGTCCGCGACATTTCGCGTATAACTGAACCAATCTCGCACCGCTGCCTGCTCAAATTACTCGTCACACGCGCACAGTCCGCAACTCCGCTCCGCTACCTCGCTGCGCACAGTCCGTAACTCCGCTCCGCTACCTCGCTCCGCACAGTCCGTAACTCCGCTCCGCAGACTCGCTCCACATCAATGGACAGACACAGGCCGCAACTCCGCCCCGCTACCTCGCTCCGCACACTCGTAACTCCTCTCTGCTGCCTCGCTCCGCTTCAATGGACAGGCAGCCTTAAGACTTTGTTTTGACGAATCTATGAACAAACGCCATTCATTTGGATTATACTGTTTTAATCCTATTGCAGGCCCGGAATATCAGAACAAAACACGAAATTGTCTTTTTCAGTAAAGAAAGGGAGTAAATTATTTTCCCTGTTACGGTAGTACGATATCTTCTCGTTTGTCAACAGATTTCTTTCTTTCAATCGGGAAGCTAGAACTTCTGATGCAGTCTGAGACAGTCAAAGGTCCCTGATCACGTTATTTAAATCATCTTGATGTTGTGGTCTGGGATAACCGAAGTAATCCTGTGTCCAAATAAACATTATTCTTTCATTCTTTCTTTCTTTATTTTCTTTTCTTTCTTTTCTTTCTTTTCTTTCTTTTCTTTCTTTCTTTTCTTTCTTTTCTTTCTTTTCTTACTTTTATTTCTTTTCTTTCTTTGTAATCAAAATCACTGTCTCTACAACTTTCGTCATTATCGGTTTGTTGACTGCACTCGTCTGGATGTTCTGAAGATGTACATGGCTGCTGTGGTACTGGTGTGGACTGGTTTTATATCAGATTTTAAATTGGGATATAATATCCCCTTCGAGCAATTTTTATGGTTTATTTATTCCTATGATTTTGGTAGCACAGGAATAACAGTCATCGTGATGATTGGATGGTTCACGCCAGATCATAGGAGCTTTGTACTTTTTGTTTGCCCATAATCGCAGACTCAACACAATTATTACATACCAATCTAGGTATCCAGGGCTTGGCGTTCGTCAGCAATAGAAACCCAAAGTAGTTCATGTATGCTTTATTCAAGAAGTTCGACACGTTCAAACGGATTTTTTTGAACATATATTCTTCACAAATGACACAAAAACAGCCAACACGTCCTTCTTGAGGAAGAAATAATGAAATTTATACAGAAACTAGTTTAGTTACACCGCTAATAATAGAAATTATCGACTACTTAAGTAAATACTAATTAGAGCTGCTACAAAAAATCTGAGGGCAGATTCGAAATCAGCGCACCCAAATTAGTATACAACAGTAGAAAAACTTTATGCAACAAAAAAAAAGTTCGATGTTGTTTTCCTGTGTTATTTTTCAACATCCTTGTTTTCCTCCTCTAACCAGCGTTAAATTTGTTGTTGTTGTCGTTCGTCCATTATAACGAATTTTATTCTATAGCAGTTTAACTGAAACAATAAATCAATATCAATAATAAATTTATACCCAATTAAAGTGCAAATTTTGACAAAAACAAAAAAAAATCATTAACGAATTTTACTTACGCGCGTCGTCACGTAGGTTCTTTGAAGGCACCGTGCGCAGTAACACTTCCGTTAGCCACAGCAAAGTTGCGCTCGAACTCACATTATTTGTTGCAACTTGCATCAACTATAAATCCTTTTAGGTAGGTACTAATAAAGTAATAAAGTGGAAAAGTGGTCAGGCACCAGTATCTGCGATAGTACATAAAGTTGTTTAAGAGCGTTTATTCTGAAGGTGGGCAACGTCGCAAATAGATGTCAAATATTTCAGTTTTGATTAATTTAGCAATATTAATGTGTGGAAATAAAAAAATGTGGCTAACTAGCGAACTAGAATATTGATTATGAAATGCAGTAATTAATATCGTAACACCGAATGTTTAGTTTTAGATGTAAAAAAACTATTTGGAAACTTTCCAAATGCGTTTTTTACACCTAAAATCGGTACAACATCAAATTCAATGTTATAATTGCAATTCATTATTAATATGAGAACCAAAATGCTATAAGAATCAAAACAGGTAAATATTTGACAGTTATTTGCGACGTTGCCAAGTTTTAAGATAAACCCTCTTAAGAGCGGACATTTTGTAATTTATTGACGTCGGACTTTGAAAGGCGCGACGGCTTGATCAATATTTAAGAAATGCGTCATTTAGTTGTAAAATAATAAAAATAATGGTGTGTTAACACTACACGTGACTTCTGAATCCAGTTTAAAATGTTACGTGCGGTGCCCCTTACAGGTATGCTAGATGGCAATAAAGATCTCTTGAGATAGGTCATTGAGAATATTTTTGTTAAAGTCAAGGAAGGTAATTTATTTGCCATAAAATGATCATTAAAATGTATCTAATCTATTATCACTATTACGATTGTCGTTGGTCTAGTGATCGCAAGCGCGCCTGCTGAACATGCGGTCTTGGGTTCGATTCCCTGGTCGGGCAAAGTGTTATTGGATTTTTCTATTTGTAAATTCTCAGTAGCAGCCTTTTTTTTTTTTGGGGATGAGAAATCATGAAATGACTTCTCCCGCTCTGGGTGGAGCGAGAGGGTGTGTCAGACTTTTACTGACTAAAACCCACCCGTGTTCCTTCCGTTGCCTGTGTGCCGGCGCCGCGATATCCCTTTCGGAGAAACCCGCAACACCAGCAGACGTTGGTCTTTACGGACCACTGGAACACAACGCGCCGTCGACCCGGGCCCTTGTCCTTATCGGACGGCGAGCTGCCCATCTCTCACCGTCCGCAAGCCCGCGCCTACGGTGGCCGGAAGTCGCTCGCGACTCCCGAGGCCCGGGACGTCTCCTGCGGCGACTAGGGGTGTGAGGGCGCGAATCTTGCCTCTCCCTCGCGCGCTCCGCCTCCTCCTTCGCGAGCATTACTGCTTCGCAGAAGGAATTGACGGCCTCCCATGCACTCTCGTTCCGAACCATGGCCTGAACCAGGGCTGGACGCGAGAGATCGCTGCCGCTGATCCCCCGCCCAAGCCGGGCAGACCTCCACCGTATGCTCCACCGTGTCCTCCGAGCGATCCACACAATGGTAACACCCGGGCGTTTCCTCCCGCTTTATCCTGAACAGGAACCTCCCGAAACAACTGTGTCCGGTGAGGACCTGCGTCAGGCGGAAGGTGAGGACTCCGTGGCGCCTCTCTAGCCACTCCTCAAAGAGGGGACTTATCGCCACAATTGTGGCGTGCCCAACGCTGGGTTGCGACAATCGTACTCTCCATGCCGTCATAAGATCCCGCCGGAGCTCTGTCCGCTGAGCCGTGATTTCTGGCGGCAGCGGAGTTACGCCCCGGCGTTTCTCCTCCTCGCGACACTCCCAGATGTGCGCGAGGACTTTTGCCTCCACATCCCATGGCGCTTAGTAGCAGCCTGGAGTCTGGATTTGTGCCGGGTTGATGGTAATAGGCTCGCCCCCTTATTACATGGGACTTAAACATAACTGGCGAGTACTATAGATACCTACTCCTCTGCCCAACCTTTCGCGGAAACAAGCCGTGATGTTTTGTTATTACGATTATTATGCTAGTAAGAGTATATTCGCGTTAAAATGCGAAGTTTGTATTTCCGGGCATGATCTCTCTCTCGCCCGTACGACGCTATTACCGCTGGGCAATTACCAATATTGGTACTGAATATTATCACGGAGGTGACAAAATACTCTATTTAAAATAGGTCTACTAAAAACAATAGTCCTTTAAATCGAGTAATATTAATGAACAACGTTAATGAGTAAAACGTACGTACGTTTAAACAAAATATTTAAAAAAGCATTGTGTAATCATTTTCAAGCGATTGACTAAAACAGAACAATGTGTTAAATTCGTTTAGCGCTAAATGGTAACCTAGGGTTTATTAAGGGGGCGCCCAATGGTCCACTAGCGCCACCAAGGCGCTCCGCATTGGGCGCCCCGTATGTAGGTAGTTGCAGGTATGTAGGTAGGTAGGTAGAGTAGGTAAGTAGGGTAGGTAGGGTATGTAGGTAGGTAGGGTAGGGTAGGTACGTAGATAGGTATTTATGAAAGTATGTTGGTGTTCCCAGAAATTGTTTTTTGACACCATTAAGGCAAACCCCGCTGCCATCATTTCATGACGGCCGTCACTGCGGCCGGTGTGGCGGCCACCGCTGTTCTAGGAAATCGTAGTGTTAGTGATTTGTGGTGCGAAGCGGGCTTTAATTTTTTAAGTCAATAGCTTATCCGGCAAAATAACCGCCACAACAACTAAAACTGTAGCTCTCCTTATACTTAACATCGAAACCGGTTAACCAAAGTAGCCGTTTGCGAAAGACGTCATCACAACTAATCAACCGAAAATATCTTGACGTATTAAGGAGAAAATATGCCTTAGATCCATGCAATAGATATTGCCATGATCGTGATGTGCGTTTTTCTACATAAGAGGTGTGTCTTCAACGGTTTTTATTATTCGCGAAATCTTGTTAATGGCCTTTGATTAGGATATTTTGTATTTGCTTTTGAAGTACTTTGAGTTAGTTAATTAATTTGTTTTGATGTAGCAAATGTGCGTATTAGTCAGTGCCAGAAAGACGGATGTCGTGCAAAAAACAAATGGATGAGTTCCAAATGAATAATTATGACTGTCAATACATGTATACGCCGCTTAGATATTCTAAGCTGCACAATTGATTTTGATGGGGTTTTCACCATCATTTAGAGATTTTATTCCAGAAGGTTCCTGTGTATAGTTTATTAACATTTAATTTAGATAGGTATAGCATAATAATCTCGATGTTTTGCCATGTGGTTATTGCACCCGTGCAAAACAGGAGCGAGTCGCCGGTGTGTTTGTAACATCAGCGGCACTAATGCTCTGCTAACCGGGATACAGCAATGTTGCTATGCTGTAATTATTTATAATTATTTTTGAACAAATAACTAATAGAGTTTAATATTATTTGCTACACATATCTATCTACTTTTATTTAAATATAGAACACATACACACTATAAAACTGATTTACATCCGTAAGACGTAACATAAGGTCCAGTTGAAAACCAGCATCAGACACTAGATATCTGGCATTTATGCTGAACTAGGCCTATTTGGCACACAATATTATTTTAAGTTATCTTTATTTTTTCTGTTTTTGAATCAAATACAAAAAAAAACTTTCTTTTTTTTCTTTCTTTCTGTATCCCGGTTGGCAGAGCGTTAGTGCTGCTTAAATTACAAACATAGCTAAGCATTTCATTCTGAGCTTTCTAACTTAGAAATGCATCGGCAAACCTTGTTTTGATGACTGAAACGTTACGCCCATAACATCATCATTCTTCTGCCGTTCTCCCAGTTTATTACTGGTCGGAATAACAAGCCTTTTTCTGCTATACTTCTCTAATAATTATCATCTCGGTAGTCCCCCCCTTTCTATCCATATCATCTTTCACACAGTCCATCCATCGTTTCATTGGTCGTCCCCTACTCTTAACGTTAACCCATAATTGGTTACTATTGTCTAAGAATTATATGAGGTTTAAATAAAGTTAAAACGAATATTAAGAAAAATATCTTTCGGAACCACACAGCCATGTTGGATGAATGTCATCAAAACGAATTAATCTAAATGCAAATTAGGTAATCGAATATTAGTTTGGTTTACGCTGTTGAAATAACAACGGTTTTAATTTATTTATTTCTAAAGATTACAAATCACTTGTACAGAAATAAATACAAAAATTACTTGATTTATTCATTTTTGTGGTCCAGGATTAGTAAGAGCTTTTAGTGTTTAACTTCATAAACTATAATTATTAGACGTTTGCCTTTTACTAATTCATCATGAGCATCATTAAAGACGTCCACAGCTGGACAAAGGCCGGGCCAAGCACCGCCACTTCGACCGGTTCTGTGCTTCTGGCGTCCTGCGACCTTCACATGGTCATTGCTTCAACTTGTGGGAGGCCTTCCAACACTGTCTTCCGGTATGCGGTCGCCGCACCCTAAGCTTTCGGCCCCATCGGCCATCTATTCTGCGAGCCATGTGCCATGCCCACTGCCACTTAAGCTAAGTTACCTCTTCATTTCTGATTCGATCATGTAGGGAAACTCCAAGTATAGCCTGTCCATTGCCTTTTGGGTGACTTTCAGCCTTCTAATGAAGCCCATTGTGAGCGACCACGTTTCAGTACCAGAGGTCATCACTGGCAACACGCACTGGTCAAAGACTTGAGACACTGCAGTATGTGGGACGAGAATATATGTTAGTCTTTACTAATTAGCTTATTATAATTTGAACACGATTTTACCCTTTTTGAGTCGACCTTGTCATCACTCCGGAAGAACAAATCAATGTTGGAGAAAAATAAGTCCATTCATTGTATTGATTATAATTATATTGATTAATGACCCTAACAGAGAAAATCTTCCAGTTTTGCTATTTTAAGAAGGTACTAATAACACTTCATTAATCAAAATCTTGACAAGTTTATGCAAAAAATATGTTAAACGCGCGGGGCGCGCGGGGACTTTGGCGGTTAATTTAATGGAATGAAACAAAAATATAGCCTTGGTTTATTATTTAACTAACCTTCTAGACTTGGCAAATTCGTTTCGTTTGTCGGTCGTTTCTCACAAAATGCAGCTTCCCACGGAAATCCGTATCGGTTATGCATTGGAGGATTCATAAAAGCTTATCCTGCCAATGCCCGATACGGATTTCCGTATCGGTTATGCATTGGCAGGATAAGCTCTTTACACTTACATTATGAAGACACTGTACCATGCTTCGGAGATTAATTATAGGTACACTTACAATTTTGCCTGTCCTCTCTGTAGAGAGGATCGAATCGAAATATTAATATTCTGTAAACATTTTAATAGCCAATTAGAATTGTATGTTTACACTTCTCCTCTCCTCTTTACTCCGATGGAGCCTTATGGTTTTATTTATCGAGTCAATATGGCTACTTATAGTTCTAACTTTATCTGTGCCCATTCTGTTCAAACTGATTTCTTCTACGTATTTTCACCTACCTCATCATTTCAGCCGAAGCACGTCCACTGCTGGACATATAAGCCTCCCCCAAATGGGGGGTTTGCCATAATCACCACGCTTGGCAGGCGGGTTGGCTATCGCAGTATGGTGTTAAAATGCGTAGAGAACGCTGCTGCCCATTCTCTAATAAGTCCCTTAGTCGCCTTTTACGACACTCACGGGAAGAAATGGGATGGTACTATTCTTTACGTCCGGCACTACACGGAAAACCTTCACCTACCTAGTGTTGTATAAATCCATTATGATATACTTTGTATACTGCAACTAGTGTAAACTAGGGTTGTAATAGTTCAAACAAAGACCAGACCTCGACCAACGGCATTATGCGTCACCCAGGAATATTGGAGTGCATACGTGCAACAGACTAATGATTATGGAAATAGTGTGGTTCCATTGGCAGCTAAAAGCGACGCGCAGTAAGCTTACAAATACAAATATTTATTGACATAAAACTAGTTGAACAACAAATTATAGAATTCTCTGACTTTCGCTAGTTATAACTGTGTTGCAGGAGATAGTGTCCTCCCGTAATAAGAAGACGCAGCTTGCAACTGTGTTCCGTGTAATATTTGAAATTATAAGAAAGATAAAGCCTTAGGTATCCTAACATACAACGCTTACCTATTCAATAGGTCTTGGTAAAGTTGAATAGTAAATCCATTGCACCAGTTATAATATACATGTCTTGTGACGGTAAACAGGGTCAGAGGTCGTACTGACAGCGATTTAATTTATATATCCTGCTAGATTTTCCTGATCCTGATCTTGAAGCTGGCTGGTTGGTCTCTCTTCCATTTTACCTTTTCATCGTCATCTGTGATCTATTACAGGATTTACGGAATGCGCTTATAAATTTTTTATCCGGAAAATGATAACAACACGCCTTGCTAGTCTAGTGATGGCGCGACTGCTGAGCTTAGGTACCTGGGCTCGGCCTCTAGTTCAAGCAGATATTAGGTATTGGCACTTTCCTAGGGAGTTTCCCAGTTGCAGCTCAGTTTGAATTTGCGCCCGTTTAATTTTAAAAGGTTATATATTTCGTAGGATGATTCGAATTTTCACGAAAACCCTAGGGATATTGCGAAAACACGGATAATTCGAAAATGGTGAAAACATTTCTGCGAGCAACTTTGTTGAAATAGGTTAGGTTAGAACTGTGACCAACCACACGCGAGCCGAGCGAGCGAAGCAAGCGGTACTGCGGCAGCGGTCGGCGAGTGCTACTTCCAAGTTGCTCGCAGAAATGTTTTCACCATTTTCTAATTATCCGTGTTTTCGCGAAAATTCGAATGATCAAATCATCCTACGACTTAAATAGCCTTTTAACCTAATATATGCTTGAAATAGAGACCGAACCCAGGTACCTAGGCTCAGCAGTCGAGCCACCACTAGACCAGAAAGGCATATTGTCACCATTGCTCGATTAAAAAAAAAAATAAGCGCAATCCGTAAATCCTGTAGTAGAACATCACAGATGACGATGAAAAGGTAAAATGGGAGAGAAAATAAAGAAGGCTGACCAACCAAGCTTCAGGATCAGGAAAATCTAGCAGGCCCCATCTATAAATTAAATCGCTGTCTGTACGACCTCTGACCCTGTTTACCGTCACAAGACAATGTCGTAAGGCAGTTCACGTGTTACACCCAATTAACACCTACACGATTATTTTCCGAATGTTTACTCATTTAAACGTTCCTACTATTTTATGGAGCCTTTAAAAATACATTTACTTATTATTGAACAACACCTAAATACTCTTGTACATATTATGTATCTTGGTCTGTCGCAGTCCTTTGATGGGCATCATGGCCTTAGACTTTATATAAACCGACATAGTTTCACTTAGGATACTGATACTGTAAATAGTTACTTTGTATTAACAAACAAAAATATTAACATTAAGGTGGACGGATCAACAACTTAATCAGTCTATAATGTTCCCCACTGCTGGGGCAACGGCCTCCTCTCAATGAGAGGGAGTGGGTCGTAATCCACTACGCAGGCCCAGTGCAAATGTCACATTTTTCTTCGAATATTTGGTTCAAGTACATGTCGGTTTCCTCACGATGTTTTCCTTCACCGTTTTGAGAGCAGTGGTGATGAAATAAATTTACACAAAGTAAAGCGCCTGTCTGGGTGCGAACCTACTTAAACTCAAATTCGAAGCGTTTATTTCAATTAAACCATTTACAGGCACTTTTGAATTGTCAAGGAATCGGTCAGTCAGAAATATGAAGCTAGTTGCCCATTCCAAAGCGTAGTAGGTACCTATGGAGAAGAACGGGCAAGAAACTCCACGGACACTCTTTGAAAACTATTACAACCTACAATTCGTAAGTTGCGGCCGCTGAATAAACGTGTTGAAATAAAGTAACATCCTCTAGTGATGCTTTAATGTATGTGGAACGACCATGTAAAATACTGGTATTCACCTGCATCCAGTTACACTGGAAACCCCCACCCCAACATGTTGGAAAAAGGCAGGCAGATTGGTTTCAGGCGACACAGGCCCATGTAAAAATACCTTAACCTAAAAATACGTATTTTCATGAGCATATAACTATGTTAGTATAGCACTTCAGTTTGCACTAGCTTGACTTTGTGCTGTCCTGTGGAACTTGTCCGCGGAAGTGACAGAACACCACGTCCTGCGCCTAAAAGTCTTCCTCCATGACGAAGGCCAGATAACATTTCGGTACACGCACGACGAACGCCTTGAAGTTGACGTTCCTGTACGATTCCGGTGACTGCCCCCTGGGCGTGTACCTCGTGTTTTGCCGCGCCTACAAGTCTATACGTCTCATGTTCATGTAAGTACGCTGGCACCCATAACCTATTAAATCTGAAAATCCTCTGAAATCCTAACATTTTGAAATTAGAAAGAGCGCACAGGGTGGTACTGAAGGTGGCCTGTTTTCTGCCATACTTGTTTCCTACTGTTGATCTTTACAAACACTTCAAAGTCTTGTCAGTGAGGCAACTTTTTGTTGTATACACTGTTCTCAAGAAGCACTCCTCCTTCATATTTGATCCCCCCTCTATCTCGAGTAAACGCAGAAAATAGTTAATTGATTCAGGCGTGACTTTACGGAAATCCATTATAAAATACAATAGACGACGTATATTTAGTAACCTAATCCTGTAAGAAATCGACACGTTTTTCACTTCTCAACGAGGCATTTTCAGGATGGCGATTGACTTGTTGCGAACCCGGACCATACGTGTGGACACGTCAAGCGTCGAGAGCAGTAAATACTCTGTCACGTATTAAGCTTGTTTTAAATTATTTATCATGTCATTGTTAGTGAAGAGAAAATAAATTATTTGAATTTGAAATCAGAACACGGCAAAGCAGCTGATTGACAGCAAAAAAAGGAATAAGGCTGCAGGAACCGGAACGGGGAATTATTACTCGTCGCGTGAACTCGGTCTAGCTCCACACAGTCCGCAACACCGCTCCGCTACCTAGCTCCGCACAGTCCATAACTCCGCTCAGCTACCTCGTTCCGCATCAATGGACAGACACTGCCCGCAACACCGCTCCACTTCGCTGCCATTCTCCTCTCCGCTGCCTCGCTCTGCTTCAATGGACAGGCAGCCTAATGGTAGTTAGTCCTCGAACGAACTCCTTCACAAAGAGCTAGTACGCAGGGCTACACATCAAGCTATACATTTCCAGTATAAGCTGACCTCACATTGTACGGAAATCCTATACAATGCGAGATCAGCATAAACTGGAAATGTATAGCTTGATGTGTAGCCGTGTGTACGACCTACTCTTAGGTAATAACATGATTCTCTTTGCAAGGAGAAGAGTCACAACGACAAGAAAATTAGAGTGGTGTGGGAAAAAAGTTTCCTTTTCGCCGTTTGTGTAACAGCATATTATTGAGTGGACCATGTTTATCTTTACTAGGCTGATGATATCAGACGACCACGATGATGCATCCCCATCCATGTTGGCAATAATCTAGTCACTGTTAATTTTGAGAACTTGAATGTGCCAATAAACGTTTCATTAGGAAAATCCCCATTTCAGAAAAAAATACGAATTAACGTCACCAGTCAGCCTCGTCATTTAATTGCTTGAATAGCACTCAAATAACAATTTCTGGTAGGTATTTTGTTAAAGTATTGTATAATTGCATAGCACACGTGCGAGCACTATGTACCTACTATAAAGCTACCATTTATTAGGTATGTTTTTTTGGGAAAGAACCACACAGATTCGAGTGGACCTGTCAAGATAATATGTTTCAAAAGGTATATTTATTCATTATTAAATTCACTCCATCTAATATTGACATCCAACATTACTGATTTCTTGTTATTGTTTTTAGGAAAAAAAACAATTAAGTACTTAACTTTATGCACTTACACGATGACTGAGCATTTTTCATCGTAATTACAAGCTTTTATTTCAGTTCAAATTTCATACTTGACGTATTCATTACTTAAGCGTTTTGACGCAAACGTTATTATTTAATAACTTAAAAGATTATAAACAAAGCTAGGTCATCATCATCATCATCATCATTTATTTATTTAAATAACAATTGCTTGCTGCACTTACAGTAAATACCAAACATAGATTTACTTCATGCAAGCATTAAACATAGATTTACTGCTATAAATAAATCATTAGCTGCCTTGTTCCACCCACTGCCGAGTATACCTACCTCCCTTTTACGCCATGTTTCCTTGGTCTGTGCGAGTCTCATTCAGGTCTGCCCCGCGGTCTTCTGTATGTAAGGGGATCCTACCGTTTTACCGAAAAGAATTTGCCCAAATTTCATTACCCATACAAATTTTAGCAACCT
Organism: Agrochola macilenta; assembly: GCA_916701695.1. Classification (NCBI taxonomy): domain Eukaryota; kingdom Metazoa; phylum Arthropoda; class Insecta; order Lepidoptera; family Noctuidae; genus Agrochola; species Agrochola macilenta. The sequence goes on along the minus strand of OU753563.1, from coordinate 21,093,582 downwards.
TTTTTTATACCATTGCAATGTTTGGAATGATTTTATTACGCACATTTTTATTTGGTAAAATTTTTCTTGGCAGAATATTATCAAGGATAATGGTGCCGATTCTCTTGTACACCGAACTAAACTATCACTAAAATTCCTTACTTTAGGCTATGAGAATCTTAGAGCTATTCTGCAAATAAAATTCTCTAAACTAAAAAATAATTTTGACACAACTAAAATAGAATTTGACAATCGCGAAACCATGTGGTACCCGTGGAAAACATGAAAAAATATTACCTACATGTTCAGATTTAGGGGTTTATGGGTTTCATAAAGGGGGTCGAAATTTTCATTATTTTTGCTATAGGACGCACTATTTTCGAGATAAGTCAATCTGCCTAGCCTTTTCCCAACTATGTTGGGGTCGGCTTCCAGTCTAAACGAATGCAGCTGGATACCAGTATTTTACATGGAGCGACTGCCTATCTGACCTCCACAACCCAGTAACTGGGTAAAATACGATACCCCATGGTAAGACTGGTGTCAGACTTTCGGGCTTCTGACGACTCGTAACGACTGTCAAAGATCCACGAATGACAGCCGGGACCAACGGCTTAACGTGCTTTCCGAGGCACGAAGGATTCTCGGTATGTAAAGATGGTCACCCATCCACTGACCAACCCCGGCAAGCGTAGCTTAACCTGATGGATCGACCAGTGCGGCTTTTGTTACTTACCCACGAGCTCCGAGATAAGTAAAAGATAAAATAAATACAGTACTGTTTTTGAACGTGAAGTCGAGATGTTGGTGTGAATTTTAGTTCATGACAACTTATTTTATCCCACACCTTTTTAATCGCGATTAAATATTGTCAGAATTAGTCTGGTTTGGTATTTTACAATCAAAATTTTAGGTGAAAAATGTCAAATTCAGAATAGCAAAATTGCCATTTTCACTAAACTAAAAACTCAGTACTATCTTAATGCTGTCAAACTAAAATATAGTTAAATTGTGTCACTTTAGTCTATTTCAGAATGGGAAATCGTCGTTTGACAGGATTAAACTTAATTTTAGTGATTTTTTGTCTAGTTTAGAGGCATTTGTGACAACAGAATCGGCACCATTGTCATTTTAGCCATTTGGTCTTTAATCAAATGATTTATTACAGCAAACAATCTTTAGACAATAAACGTTTGGTCAGTTAGTTATGAAACTAGTTAGAGTAGATTAATTATTATAAAAAAGTGGTTAGGTTAGGTTAGGTTAAAACTGTGACCTCCTACGCCGAGCGAGCGAAGCGAGCGGTGCCGCGGCAGTGGCCGGCGAGTGCCAGAAACGACTAGATTATATATTTTTTAAATATGGAAATAAAACAGGCTACCCGAAACTGAACTAGTTAGACGAGATTAATTATTTAAAAAAATGCTACTAAATAAAAATAATAATAATATTATTATTACCTGTTTAGAATTTGTCCCAAGTGGAAAAAACACCCTTCTAATAAAACGTCTTTATTTTGCGTAAAATGACCAACTGAAATATCTGACTAAATAAAAATTGGTAAAAGTACTAGTTGGTAAACAAGTTATTGTTTAAACGTTCACTTGCAAATCATTAGGTTTGCGTTACAATTATTCGGGAAGAGATTTTTTGCTAAGTAATAATTTGGCAAATGAAATTATGCGGGAAATTGTTTGGGAAGTGATAATTTGGCAATTTCTTTTCGATGAAACAAGGGAGACTATGTAAGCTTTACTTTATAAAAAATATAATATATAGAGGTACTAGGAACAGGGTGTAAAGTTCACTCATCCTCTATTGAAAAGGGAGGATCCTCCGACCAGATGGGTGTCGTGTGTGGTGGGCAACTGCTCGACGATTGATATCGGGAAGTTATGTATATACTGATCACGCGGTAAACTCTGCTTGCACGATGCAAGATTTCGCGTGACGTTAGTGTGATGAGTAGTTCGCATATGCGAACTACATCTATCTACTATCTACATCGCCATATATATGGCGATGTAGATTCCGCCACAATGAAATATGAATAAGGAAGATCGTAGTTTTTTTAAGAATTAGTTGGGCATTGACGTAACTTCCAGGTAAGAACGGGAGTCGACACCTTTTGCTCTCGTAAGAGGTCATTATCCAAATCTTGGTATAGATAGTGCATCCACGAAGACGCGCCCCACTCTTCTTTCTAAACGCGATTACTGTTGTACTGTAAGCGATAAAGATGAGGAGTGGGGAGCGTCATCGTGGATGACACTAATAGATAGTGCCATCCACGAAGACGCACCCCACTCTTCTTTCTAAACGCGATTACTGTTGTACTGTAAGCGATAAGGATGAGGAGAGGGGCGCGTCATCGTGAATGACACTAATAGATAGTGCCATCCACGAAGACGCACTCCACTCTTCTTTCTAAGCGCGATTACTGTTCTGTAAGCGATAAGGATGAGGAGTGGGGCGCGTCATCGTGGATGACACTAATAGATAGTGCCATCCACGAAGACGCGCTCCACTCTTCTTTCTAAACGCGATTACTGTTGTACTGTAAGCGATAAAGATGAGGAGTGGGGAGCGTCATCGTGGATGACACTAATAGATAGTGCCATCCACGAAGACGCACCCCACTCTTCTTTCTAAACGCGATTACTGTTGTACTGTAAGCGATAAGGATGAGGAGAGGGGCGCGTCATCGTGAATGACACTAATAGATAGTGCCATACACGAAGACGCGCTCCACTCTTCTTTCTAAACGCGATTACTGTTGTACTGTAAGCGATAAGGATGAGGAGTGGGGCGCGTCATCGTGGATGACACTAATAGATAGTGCCATCCACGAAGACGCGCTCCACTCTTCTTTCTAAACGCGATTACTGTTGTACTGTAAGGGATAAGGATGAGGAGTGGGGCGCGTCATAGTGGATGGCACTAATAGATAGTGCCATCCACCGAGACGTGCCCGAAGTATGGGTATGTTACTGCTTGTTTTCTCTGAAGCATAGCATAAGCATAGGTAATCAGCCTACAATGTTCCCACTACTGGAACACCGGCCTCCTCTCTGTGCGAGGGTGTGAACCGTAATCCACCACGCGGGCCCAGTGTGGGTTGGTGGATGTCACATATTGTGTCTTGTTCACATGACAAGTGATCTTGTGTATATAGACACAAGATTACTTCTGACCAGAACCAATGTAACTTGGTCGAGAATTACTACAATGATCAAAAGAGGATGCTTTTAAACCCCTTGAAAAACCTCTTGTCGAAAAACCGCTCTTTTTAACTAAAATAAACACATTAATTTGTTTCTTGGTTTATTTGGGACCGACAACAGTTTTTAAAACAATGATGATTTTGTGTAATGAATTACTATAATTACCTGCTGAGTGTCTTTATGTATTCATTCTTTTTTCACAAATATTAAATAGAAAAAGAATTAAAAAAAAAAAACACTAGTTGGATCATTATGTATTATATACGAGTTTCATCACACAAATATCATCATCTGATTCTATTCGTGTTTTGATTGACTAATTTGAACAAAAAACGGTTATTGTGACTGAACTATAATTGTTAGACATACAGCCGCGCAGATTTTTTTGTGGGTTATGATGAGTAAACTATTAACATGTAGTACATTATTTAATGTATCATCAATAGTTTTCGCAGCGCACGCCAAATAATAATTTTTAAAGGCAAATTTTTGATACCTTGTGGGAGACATTAATGCAATTTTACGGTTAAAAACAAAATGCTGTGTGAAACTCGGATGATCCCAAATTATACAGTAACAAAATATCGTTCTGATCATCGCTGTGTGAAAGGGCCTTACAATAAAAAAAACAAAAGTGGTATTTTGTCTATTAGATGATCCCACTATTTCGTTGAACTGGATGTATGAAGAAAATGGTGAGTCTTTCTCCATTCGTGAAGTTTGGACGTCCAAATACTTAACTAATGTTTTTCAGCCTCAACCAACTATACACTGTCATCAAACTTTATTAATTAAATTCATAAATTAATTTCAATAATAGCAGTTCCTTCATTGCCGAGGAAAGGTCATTGACCCCTGTCAGTCATCATGGCGCCACGCCGCGCGCCATCAACCATAAGGCGTACGTTGAGACGCAGGTGACGCAGCACAGCACATTAGCAGGGAAGGGCACGCGAGGCAGACATAGGCTGCAAGCGCATGCTGTGACGCAGCTACACAGACTTATTTGCGTCCTAGCTAATACTAACAATAGACGTGAGATTGACGAGCAAAATGAGTTCAGATTCAGATACTTTACAGTTCGTCAAAGCTTAAAAAACAAACATTGGCAAAGTGATTATCAGAATAGGCTGGATCATTAGAGTATCATACAAACAAGGTTCACAATGAACTAGTTCAATTAAATGTTCTGTAATTGCAACTCAAAATTATGAATTAGAAAAATATGGTAAAAAACACGTGTCGACCTACCCGTGTCGCGCACAAAATCTGCTCGGCCTTGCGCTGCGTGGACCTGCGTCACCTGCGCCTCAGCATACGGCTGTGTGGTGATTCCGCAAGAAGGAGAAACAGTTGAAAAGTGATAAATGACATAAAAATCAACATCATCATTTCGATAGCAAATTTTTATTAAAATTTCATGTGATTTATCTTACTAACAGAAACAAACTCTGATTCGTCACGTTTTAGTAATATATTTATTTATGTACATAAAAAAATACTTGTTTCTATATAGGTCCCTAGTTGGCGCTGTTTGTCTGATGAATTTATCAAAATGTTATGTTATTTATTGAATTCAAAATATTCCAGACGATCATTCTGCCTAGCCTTTTCCCAACTATGTTGGGGTCGGCTTCCAGTCTAACCGGATGCAGCTGAATACCAGTATTTTACATGGAGCGACTGCCTATCTGACCTCCACAACCCAGTAACTGGGTAATACGATACCCCCCTTGGTAAGACTGGTGTCAGACTTTCGGGCTTCTGACGACTCGTAACGACTGTTAAAGATCCACAAATGACAGCCGGGACCAATGGCTTAACGTGCTTTCCGAGGCACGGAGGATTCTCGGTATGTAAAGATGGTCACCCATCCACTGACCAACCCCGGCAAGCGTAGCTTAACCTGATGGATCGACCAGTGCGGCTGTTGTTACTTAGCCACGAGCTCCTCAAAATATTCCAGACGATTAACTAATATTTGTATTTTAGTTTGGTAAGACTATATTTGTCGGTTAAAAATTATCTCGGCATTTCTGCCCCCAATGTCATAATTTCAGTAAGTCAAAAAAATTCAATGGTGGAAATCGCACTTTTGTTTTGAGATTTTTAAATTGTAACATATATCTTGAAGATTATAGCAGATAACTTAAATATTTAAACGGATAACAAAAGATACATTTGTGTAAAATAATCCTGAATATAATTTATTTGTTAAATATTGATGGTATTTTTTTTATCTAAAGAATTGTATCTACAATTACCACTTCTATCAGCCCAACTAACACTTTCTTAAACATATTTACAGTAAGTCGGTAAGATGCTGTAATTATATTTAACGAAATATCCTGTCGATGTAAGTTACTGTAACTTATGTTTACTACGAGTACAATCTCTTTATCTAGCCCAAAATTCCAGCGACTCTTCTCGCAAACTTCGCTTATTTGGAAATAAGAGGACATGTCTGCAATCTAATTCCGTACATCGATACATTAAGCTTTGTGAATAGTATTAGCCAATAAATTAAAAAAAAAAATGAATAATAACAATCTATAATAGCAAAAAAAAAAGTATTTGTTGAGCCGTCAAAGTTGCACGGAAAGTAAGTACTTATGAATTATTATCAGTTACATACAGTCTTGTATCTCTCACATATTTGAGATCATACGAATCAAATCAGTCTCCAGTTTAAGACAAACATTGTTTGTATAATTAGGTACTAAACCTAATTATACAAACAAAGTTTGTCTTAAAAGCATAATCACATTTGGTAAACAAAGTCTAAAGTCTTACAAATAATACGTTATATTAAAAATGAGAAAAAAACGCATAAAAATAAAATTGAAACAATCTTTTTTTAATCTTCAAGATCAGAAGCATTAGAAGTTGGTATACTCAACCAAAATGCTCGTCTATTTTCTGGCATCAATGGGACCAGCTTTTCCAGTACCTCTTTATTATTTTCCCCTGTTATACCTCGTGGAGCAGCTTTTGGCCTAAGTTCAGGAAATGTTTAATTTTTTAAGACTTTATTTTTTTTAAAGTCCAAAGTTTGAGTCTTCGTCATTTTGATCTTTTTTAAATTTTAGGGTGAAATAGTCTCTTTCTGCTTTAACGTATGTGATGTCTTTTAAGTAAATAGGTACGAGTTGAGGAGTTTTGAATTGTATGTTAGATACACATTCATCATACTTATAAAAATCAGTAAAGTTCATTTCTTTAACGATATTTTTCATCGAATTCACACTCTTCACACCATAAACATATTTACAGTAACTATCGATTTTACTGTTAGATTGATAAAACAAGGTTTGATTTAGTATATCTGCTCACTCACTTACTTGATGTATGCTTACGGATTGGTTTTATTTTAGTTGATTACACAAGTTATAAATAGAGAAACTAAACTTACTTACTGTCATTATTTTAACGAACGATTGAATCTTCTCAACATTTACTGTGATTGTGCTTAACGTAACTTTGTTAATAATTTAGATATAAAAAAAAAGAAAAATGTTCCATAAAGGACTTGATTTAAGGATCACGGTACTGTAAAAAAAAGTCATAACAACAGTAACACGACTTACTGTAATTATGACATCGGGGGCCGATTTCGCCGCGACATCGCGACATGACAAAAAATATTATTTTATTATTCGAATTGAGTCTCGATAATCTAGTGGTACCAAGTGCTACTGCTGAGTATGAGGTCCTGGGTTCAATTCCCGCGTCGGGCAAAGTTTTATTGGGTTTTTCCACTTGGAATTTCTCAGTGACAGCCCGGAGGCTAGATTTGTGCCCGGTTGATGGCTCGCCACCATTACATGGGCTTAAACATAATTGACGAAATGTGGGTGTACTATAGGTACAGCTCTGCTTAGCCCGTCGGGGAAGACAGGCGTGATGTTATGTTCGAATGATTATTATAACATCATAATGATCATTATAAAGGGTTGAATTTAAAACAAGTTTTCAACCGGATAGGTACAAAAAATTAAAAATAATTGAATAAAAGTAAAAGAGAGGTCTTAAACCTTTCAATTGACCACGAATTTGAATGACGCAGGTTGAAACGCAAAATATAAGAGATATTGGAATATGTTTTTTTTTGTGAAAGGTGTTCACTCGTCACTAATATCACAGTACTCCGGTTCCGAGTATTTTTTTATGACCGCGACCAAAAACATTTTAAAAAGTACAGCTTTAATATTTATGGTGCATCGACTTTTCGAAAATGTTCGGCATTGTAGAGCGGCATCTCTATCACTCCTGTGTGATCTCTTTCTTAAGTTCGATGAAGTATTTAAAGCTTGGCTACTGGACAGCGTCACATGGATGTTACAAACGATGACGACATATGACGTGTAATGATGTATTTGGTTGGTGGTAGGGCTTGTTGTAAATCCGCCTGGCTAGCTACCACCTTCATATCTAACCGCCATAACAACAATGTTAACAGCATTGTTGTGTTTAGGCAGTTCGAGGTAAGATAGCCAGTTCTTCTGTGGTTGAGGATTTCGGATGAAGCTCGCTTCCATCTTCGGTCTGATCATCATTTACCATCAGGTAAGATGGAGGCCCCGTTGTGGTTTAAAAAAAAGCGTGGCGCAATAGAGAATTAATTTGAAATGTATAGTGCTACAAGGCTCATTTGGCGCGTGGCCAAAATCGGAACTAAATCCGCATCTTGACTTTTCGATACACTTCACAAAACAATTGCACAAATGTTTGCCAACAGCGCCCCCCTGTCAACGTCATCCTTGTAGCATTGTACGGTCTGCTGGATTTGTCAGGTTTTTGACAATATTGACATCATCCGTTACTTACAAAGGTTACGTTTTCATCATAGAGGTCATAGGGGGTGAGCCTTCTGCCATCAACCGGACACAGATCCAGACTACAGGCTCCTTCTGAGAAATTCTTGATCGAAAAACCCAAAAACACTTCTCGACCTGGGAATCGAACCCAGGACCTCATGCTCAGCAATAGCGCTTGCGACCATCAGACCAGTGAGGATATGTAACCTCCCTATAAATATTCTTCGGAACCCTTGGTGACCTCCAAACCATAAAGGGAGCATAAAGACCACCATCCACCATTGTTACCATTTTAAATACTATATTTTTAATAAATTAAGTATTGTATTTATTAATTTTATTTTTGTCTTAATTTGTTATTTCACTATAGGCTGCACCGGTTGACGTCATCACGTCAACGCCGGCTGTCGCTAAAAACCAGCGCTGGGGCTCTGTCTCGCATAGGGTCGCAGCATTATGCTGAGCGATGGCCGTTTTGCGTGGATGTGACGCATATTTTCCCCCAAATTCTTTATTTTCGTGTTTTGTTCTTTCCTTGCGTCATGTGTACCGCAAATAAACGTATTTTCTTTCTTTCTTTCTTAAAGAGGTTATGGATGTCTCCCTAAAGTTGCAAGTTTACACGGGTTTCAAGGTAGGCGAACTTTTTTTATTATGAATCGAACATTTCAGTGTAGCACAGGATATGCTGGAGAACCTCCACATGTGCTTAAGACGCGTCGTCGACGTGTGTGTCATGTTAAGGCTTGTGCAGACAAGCGCGACTTGTCGCGCGAGGCGACTCAAACAATGAACTTTCTAAGAAAACTGTACGGTATAATAATAACCGGCGTCGCTTCGCGCTGGTCTGCACAAGCCTTTACTCGTCTAAGTCTCGTCTGCTTGAACTACCATCAGAACCGGTACATAATTTAAGTTTTCTTTTTTTATCGGGTAGCAAAAAGTTGAAATAATTTACTAATGCTTCAAATTAAACCTAGTCAGATGTTTTTGTAACGTCACCGGCACTCATACCATATAAAAAATGCTGAAGCTAAAGTAATCTGTTATGCCAAGAGTTCTGCTACCACAGAAGTTTTATGAATTGATAATGATGATGAAGATGACGATGAAGTCGTGATGGCCTAATGGTTAAGGTCTCGCGTCTGATGTACAAAGTTGTGGATTCAAATCCGGGCAAGTACCAATGTGACTTTTTCAATTCATTGCACTTTCCGAGTTTATCTTGGACATGACTTACATCGGTGAAGGAAAACTTCGTGATCAACCTGGACCTAGAGTTAATATAAGCCTGAAATCGCGAACCCGTCTTGACAACGCCAACCCGTCTTGACAACGCGCGGCTTGACGGCAACTTGCTCGGGCCTGTTTTGGGTAAGAAGTAAGAAGAGGCTTTTTTCTAGAGTGGGACAATAATAGACTGGTATTATTATTATATTATAGGATATGTATCTACGCAGGATAATTAGCAAGAGTCATCATAGTTCTGTCATAAAAACCAGTGTGACGTTCTAGTAATTAAGTAGGTACTATGACATTATATATCTTCCATTGTACATGAGTGACCTCTCTGAACTTGTGACAATGTTAAACTCATTGCTAGCATTAACATGTAAGCTTATAATAATTATGATGTTTTTGTCAAGTGTAGAAGATATTTCTACGAGTATATTAGCGAGCGACGAAAAAATTCAACGCGCTGTGAGCCAACACGTGGTGATCAACACTATTGTTCCTTTTCTGGATACCACCATCATACATAATCCTTGGTATCCTTTTTGTAACTCTATTTTTCATATCTTTTTGGGTTTCGTACCTCAAAAGGAAAAAGCGGAACCTTTACGATCACTCGTGTGTCTGGGTGTCAGTCTGTCCGTCTGTCACAGCTAATTTGCTCCAAATCTAATGGACCGATTAAGTTGAAATTTAGTACACATATGTATTTCTGTGACCCAAATACGGACGTCTAAAGTAAATAAATGAACTTTGAATATCGGGGTCACCTTTGAGAGGCAAATAATTGCAAACTGTAGGTACGGTGCGAATACTTTTAAAGATGTTTATATATTTTATCCCCATATCTCCGAAACTACTGAGCCTCAAATTTTGGAAAAAATACAGAGAATGGTTCTTAAATTACAGGAAAACCTTTAAAAGTCTGTGGTCTTAAAATAACATGATAAATCTCTCAATATTGTGCGTACAAACTGTGGTACAAACATACATTTGCAGTTGTAATGTATCGGAGAACATATTTTTCAACTACAACGATTTGGACCCATCACGACGGATTGGCCAGAAAAGGGGGTGGTAGTAAGAGACATTTGGAAGTCCAGGGTGGAAATCTTTGTCTAGCAGTAGGACAGAAAAGCCTAGGTTAATAAATAAAAATACAAGAAAGGCAACACAGAGGAGCTGTGGAAGATTATGGGCTATAATTATACTAAAGTCCATACGCTATTAGCAAATATCTAGTTGTTGCAGTAGATTTTTTTTAAACGTATATTTATGCCACCGTTTGTATGACAACAAGAGTGTCCAAGAATGTATTTGTAGCAAATTAAGGCAAATTAAAGTATTATATAAGTTGTTAAGCCCAATTTTTACCCGACTACGGCGCAGCGTTATGATTTTGACCGGTTGTTATGTGGGTATGCATGTTCATCATAACTTCTAAACTGAGTAGTTTAGAAGTTATGATGAATCATAATTTGACAAATGAGATATCGTTGGAAGCGTCTTGATCGTCCACTGGTAGGGGCGCCATATTTAATGTGACGGTGACGTCACATTGAATATGGCGCCCTCTAGAGGACATAACGTAACACAGCACATTTCAAAAATATAATTATCTAATGTAACTCCAAAATAATTTAAATAACAAAAGTTATAAAAACTAAAACCAACCTACGACAAAAAAAAAACAATTAAAATATAAACAGACAGACAAATTAAAAATCCGGAGTCACACGTAATCTCCGACTCCGGGTTTTTAAGTTGTTTGTCTGTGTTGTTTATACCTATTTTTACCAAATTAAAGTATCAAGTCTAACAAGACTTCATACTTTAATTTGCCCAATTTTTGTAGTTATATTATTTTTTGTTTGTTAGTTTATTGGCAATTATTACTAACAGAGGATGTCAGATATTATAACATAGGGTGTCGGTAAAGATCTTGGCGAAACTGGTTTAATACACATTGCTTACGCACGTAAGTTTTTATCGAAGTTGAAAAAACTGGACGGAAAACATTAGAATGAGTAATAAATAATTCATCATTATTGTCAATCATTTAATTTTTCTTATTCGGCTAAATAACGACAGTTATTGTGTGTATATTCTTGAATTTATTGCACTTAAGAGTTATTTTTTTTAATGTAAATGGTAATAGATTACATTGCATTGTATTTATTTATTTATTATTTTATTATTAGGCTCCTCGACAACAAGTACACTATTACTTTATAATTAGTACATTTCATTTTATTGTGAAATAAGGGAGTTCATTATACGTTTATATCGAAATTTGCTGTTACCCGCGACTTCATCCAAATCCGTTCAGCCGTTTTAGCGTGAAATCGTAACAAACAAACAAGTAAATAAACAAACAAACTCATTTTCGCATTTATAATATTATTATTATATATATTATTTCCTTTAAAATATAATTAAGGTTTATTTTCTCTACACAAGTTATGTACTTAACTTATTTGACAGTAGTGTACGAACAGGGACCTAACTTTCAGAGAAACTGCTGCCAGAAAGAAAAAAAAAGGATAAAGTGAAGTAGGTTTAAATAAAAACCAGTATTACAGGTCACCAGAGGGCCTAGACAAATGGCATTCGCTTCGGAGTGATTCTATATCGGCAATCGCTATCGCTTCAGCGCTAACGAAGTTCGATTGGCAGACAAAGTACACTACGTTTCGCTATCGTGTCATCCATTGGTGTGTTCGATAAAAATTACATTTTGTCTTTGGTCTTTCGTTAGCAAACGTCAAATTCCGCGCTGTCGCTGTCAATTCTTGTATAAGTTGAACTCCAATTCAAATTCAAATTCAAAATTCAAAAGTCATTTATTCAAACTAGGCTGAGAATCAGCACTTTTCGAACGTCAAAATTACATAAGACAGTCCCTCAAAACGCCCACCCTTCACCACTTCCTAGTGCATTAGCTGGGAAGAAGAAGTGGCGCAACAAACTCCCCAGCAGCACAGCTGTCTGTTCAGTTAGAAGAACAAAAAAAAAGATTCTATATAATAGTATTCAAAATAATTTACATTACGCAACACAAAACATAATTCAAATTATTAGCCATATGTTAGCTAGCACACGCCAATATACCAAATTAAATCATCGAGAACTCAACCAATCAATCATCGATACTCAGGCCGAAATAAAAAAAACTAAACGTAAACAGAATTAATATCTAAATAAAAAAGCCTCCAGGCATAAAGGGCGTGCCCGCTTACATATAGTTGTAACTGGAAGTTATAAATGATAAACTAGGACCATCGATGTAAAATAAATAAACAAAGAGTTAATTACTAATAACAGTAAATAATATGATCAATTGTCGAGGTCACTAGCTAACCACATATTGCAATACAACTCATAAAAAAACAGTGTGATGAGTAGATATTGTCAAAAATAAATTGAAGTTAAATTAAAATAACTTGACTTAAAAAGTCAAATAAAATAAACAATTATATAAACTCATATAACTTGTCAGTACGTAAGCTGGAGAAAGAACATAAACATTGTCTTGAGTTAATCACAGCGACCAACTATTCTTATCATTTAAGTAGTCGTTGATAGAATAGTATGCCTTTGAACAAAGATTGGATTTTACTTTCGTTTTAAACGCATTAAAAGGCAAATCTAGCAAAGAAGAGGGTAGCTTGTTATAAAAGGTTATACCAAGCCCAACAAATGAGTTATGAACCTTATGAAGCCGGTGAAAGGGAGCTCGTAGTTTGTCCTTATTTCTAGTGTTAACATTGTGAAAATCACTGTTTTTAGTGTATAAGTGTATATTTTGCCTAATATATAAGATATTGGCGAAGATGAATTGAGATGCCACCGTGAGGATACCAATATCTTTGAAAAAATCTCTCAGAGAAACTCTGGCACCAAGCTGGTAAATAGCGCGAACAGCTCGTTTTTGAAGAACAAATATATTTTGAATATCAGCAGCTTTGCCCCACAGCAGAAGACCGTAGGACATAACGCTATGAAAATAACTAAAATAGACTAACCGAGCTGCAATAGTACGAGAGCCCACGACCAAAACCATGTCGCATCGTTTTACAGCCAACACCGTATAAAATCGTTAGTTTAGATGATTCTGAATCCAAGTCGGTGGGCAGTACCGGTCAGAAACGTCACAGTTTTATGGGAGCCCATTTCTGCTATATCAAAATAAATAGGCAGACGGTTTCTTCACTTATTAAAAATGTAGTTTCGAAATTTTATTACAAAAAGTTTGTTTTCAGACATTTTTCATGTCCACAATAGCCTCAGCGCATTTTCAAAAATGTCAAAAAAATCCGATCGATCATATTAGTTCAATTAAAAAAAAAAAAATATATACCGGGTTTACAAAAAAACCTGTTTTTTTATTTAAATTTAAAACCAAAACAACATTTAGGAGTGATGTTTTTTACGCTCCTATCCCTCATGACAGGATACCAAATTTTTAAATACGGTCAAAATGGTTCAACTCATAAGGGGCGCACACTTTCTTCTGAAAAATGATTTATTCGCATCAATTGACCAATGTTCACCTAAAATCAACATTTTCAGACGGGTTGCTATGTATTTAATTCTTTGCCTCATTTCAACTTTCTCAAATGGTCCCCTCTGTACGTATAACGCTACTGGATTCTGAAAATTGTGTTTTCGGTATCTGAAATCCATCGTTCAACTACATTCTTAAAATCAGACAAATTGCTATGAAACGGGTCAGTATTTGTTTTTGATATTATAACAAAATACGGTCCGGTCAGACGTGACGCAGAAAATATCTGTAATTAAGATTTTTTGTATTTAGATATTCTGAATCCAAAAAATCTTAATTACAGATATTGGTATTCAGAATAACCAAATCTATCGATTGTTGGTTTTGTTCGTAAAACAATAAGGCAAACATTTTAGTCATGGGCTCTCGTACCACGACTCTTACTCCGGGACGAAAATTCAAAAGTGATTAGATTCTATAACTATATACTAGCATTTCATCGAGACTTTGCAATAGAGATGATGAATTATTTTTCAGACAGGTAGATTATATCATTGGACACTTATTTTCTTTTTTACGTAAAATATTACGACGTACCGAGTAGTAAGCTCACTCCCCAACTTTAATGCGTTTTATCTAAGTATTTTTTTATAAATATGATAAAGCAAGAAACACGTGTCTAATAAGTTTTTATTATTGTATAGATATGGGCCGATAAAGTAGAAGAAATTACGCGAGTGCGCAGAACTGGAAGGTTGTGTTTGGCATACTCTGCCTTTTCGGTGCTTATGCCTACATAGATTCGGATCGTAATGCAACATGGAGTGTTCTTTAAGCACCGTACGCAACGTTTTTAAAAAGATCTACGGTTGGGTTAGGTTAGGGGAGACCGGCGCCATCTTTGAGAATGGCACGCAGTGCCCTCTCAACTTCAATAAGATGGGTCTTGGGAACCTCCTCAGGATGTCACGCAGTACGCTATTAAGGGTTGGCATAAAGCATCGTAAACGTCATCTTAATAACCCACCGCACTGTGGATCGATAAAAGGCTCTCGAAGACATCGGAGCTTAAATTTTAAATATTTTTTTTGACGATTTTTTGCTTGAAATGGCTTCTACGAGTAATAGCCAATATTATGCATAAATATATCATAGGATACAATCTGGTAGGCAAATTGGCAATATATTTTTTTTTGCAAAAAAAAGTGTATGGTGGTAATAATGCTTACATTTCCGGAACGGAGAGAATAGCCGTTATGTCCTTGCACACGGTGATGTAACAATTTCTATGATTTTTTTGACATACTCTATTCTCTATTCTATAACGATACAAAGATATTTCTTATGATCAATTCTTTGGAGAACGAGACAGGAGCACAAGGAAGGGATGCCAGGAATAAAAGCATGCCAGTAAATGCTAATTTAAGATATTGAGGAAGTTTTGACCTATGTGTAAAAGTGACATTTAGTTATTAACATTAAGCGTCAGAACATTCGATCGCAGCCATTCGCAAACTTTGTTAAAACCCATTTGGGCAGTGTCTAAATCCTCCTCCTAGCTCTGTCCACAAAAAAAGAGGACAGTCATCCGCAAAGGTAAAAATTTTGCCCTTGAGGAGCTGGAGTTGGCAGAGACTGTTGATGTACCCAAGAATAACGTTGGTTGAAATACACCAAGAAAAGCTCGACGCGACTCTAATTAAGACAATTTCTAAAAAAACTTTACGGTAGAACAATTACGGGTGACTCGCGATAAGTCGCGCCAATCTGCACAAGCCTTCATTAAAATATTATAAATGCAAAAGCATCTAACGCTGTCTGTTACCGTTTCACGCCTAAATGGCTACACGGATTTGAATATGACGGACTTGGTTAGGACATAGGATACTTTTATCCCAGTAATACGTTCCCGTGGGATAATTTCTGACATCCACGCGGGCGACGCCGCGGGCAATAACTAGTTTTCTATACAGATAGATAGATATTCGATAGTCAGACAATAACATACTGTAGAGCCTCGAACCTGCATCGTTTTAGCATGTATAAAACGTTGTACCTCCGCGAGTCCGTTAGGCCTGGATTCCACCAAAGCGGAGATGAGACGAGACGAGACGCGACGAGAGGAGAGGAGAGGAGAGGAGTGGAGAAGAGAGGAGAGGAGAGGAGATGAGAGGAGAACAACAAATTGAATTTTGTAATTCACACATCACGTCTCCATTCAGCTTCAGTGGATACCGCTGAGCGGAGATGTATCATATTTGTATGGCACGTTCGAAGCGGAGATGTGAGCAGTGCCTCGCCGAGATTGAGCTGGGCGGCAGTACAAAGCGTAGATGTCAGCTGTGTTTGGCAAGGTGGCAACGCCGTGCAGCGGAGACGAGAAGAGATGTGCGTTCATCTCAACATCCAACGCTCGCCGCACGCAGCTCAGTTCCGCTATGGCCAGTCGAGCCAGTACGCGCCGTCTCCGCAGAGCTTCGGTGGATACACCCTAGCTGAAAAACATCTATTCTCGATTTTGCTTCGGACATCTCCGCACATCTCCGCTTTCGTGGACTTTGGGCCTTATAAGTTAATGGCATAATTACGAGACAAACATTGATTAGTGTTTTTGTAAAAATATTCTGATTTATAAGAGTGTCCGTGGAGTTTCGTGCCCGTTCTTCTCCATAGGAACCTACTACGTGTTGGAATGGGCAACAAGCTTCATCTGTATGTAATAAATCTTTCTGACTGACCGACCCCTTAACAATTCAAAAGTACCTGTAATTGGTTTATTTGAAATAAATGCTTTGAGTTTTGAGTTTGAGTTTTAAGTTTTTGAGATTAGATTAAAAGAAAAGAATTAGAGTCGGTATGTCATAAAATATATTAATGAGAAACTGAAAAGATGAAACTTAAAGATTCTAATAATTACGCGTTATACTATAAACACGCGTTTTATTTATATGGGTACCGTTAGCATACCTCCGATGCTTGCAATACCTATCTACTGACCTACGTGACTGACGGTGTTCAATGTATAATCTTGAAATCATGGAGGGGTCGCATGCGCAATGTGTCAACCAAACCACCTAAGGAATCCTTGCTTAACCTTATGAATCAATGCTTTACCCATCGTCATTTAGCTACAAGTCACTTGTTCAGGAAGACCTGCTTTAAAATGTGATATATAGCTTTGCTCAGGTTCCAAATTATTTAATCAAATTATCTTGAACATTAGCATACGGCCATTATCAAGATTTGAATATAAATTAGAAATCCTTTAAAGGTTATAAAATGCCTATGATGGGAATAAGATGTAAAAAAAAAAAAAAAAAAATACTCTTGTTGTTTTGCGTCAGTAGATTTTGTCCGAAAGTTGGCTAGTTGACTATATAGGTAATGGTACTGTGCCATAGATTGCTCAGTCGAATTTATGCGCTCGCGCAGAACATACTAATCGAATCGCAAACGTGTTAGTGTTTTTTTTTATTTTTGTGGATTTTTCTATCTTATGGTTGGAAGTGATTTTATGTGATTGTTTTATAGGTAGGTTTTATGATTTTTTAAATAATATCTTATATTATGTTTACTTACTCATTTTATATTTTGATAAATAAATTAATATAGCCATTATTTTATAAAATACAAATTTAATAAATAATTTAATCCAAAAAATAAATAAAATATATTATTTGGGATTATTTCTGTTTATAGGGAAAGTAATCTATGTATTTACATTATTACATCATCCAATTTTATCCTATTTATTGGATGCAGATAAACAAAACGAATTCATTTAAATCTGACGATATTCTGGTACAGTTAATAAATGCCACAGATTTAGAAAAAAAATAAACAATTTAAAATGGTAACCAGAACCTCAATATTATTGTTACAAATTACATGACACAACCAAATTTTTATAATTTGATTCCTCAAGTCTTCAAAATTGTTGTTTTAAATAATGCAGACATGCACATTCTCACAGATAAAATATTAGTCTATTATAGTAATTACTTTTGGGCACTTTTCCTGTTGACAGCGATGCGGACGAATTTTTTGATGCCCTATGATTGTTCCCCCCCCCACCCCTTTCTTATATACTTCTAAATATTATTAATAAATTCAATTAAATGTCGCCAAAATAGTTTACGAAAATTATATTCTTAATATTTTTTTTTATTTTTTTTATGCAATTTGCCGTTTTGGTCTTGTCGTTGTGGTCGCAAGCGCTACTGTTTAGGTCTTAGGTTCGATTCCCGGGTCGGGCAAGGTGTTACTGTGTTTTCCATCTCGAATTTCTCAGTAGCAGCCCTAATTCTGGATTTGGGCTCGGTTGATGGCAATAGGCTCGCCCCCTATTACATGGGACTTAAACATAACTGGCGAAATGTGGGTGTACTATGGGTGTAGCTCTTAAGTCTATATGGAGAAGGAGTGCAGAAAGCTAATATTTTTATATAATTTATTTAATTTGCTAATATTTTTTTATATTTTTTATAGAATTAAATTTAATTAATTAAAAAACATTACACACACTACCATGCGTTTGAAACAACATGGCTACCTTAGAATCATGACATGGCAGCATGGCATTAGTATGTACCTACAACTGCAACTTAAAAATGAATTATGGTCGAATTTCGATCTTTGGGCGACCACTACTATTATTTAATTGCCTTTTTTTCTTTTCTTTTTACCAACCAAATACATACAAAACAGTCAAGTTTTAAAACAAACAAGGTACAACAATCTTCCCTAAACATATTAGTTAAGTAAGTTTCATCTATTTATAGTTTGAATATTTCTGAAAGATTTTTTCGTTGTCACTGTAACCTCCGGGGGCCTAAAACGGCCACTTTAGCAATTTTATTTTTTTATTTTTTTTAACATTGCCCCACACTAAGAATTTCTTCCTGTATCGTGGGTGCGTTTACAAACATAGAAACTCACATACACTAACACCCAGACCCGGAACAACTACTTGCAGATCATACAAATATTTGTTCCGTGCGGGGATCGAACCCGCGACACGTTGCGCAACAGTCGATCACTCAGCCACTGCGCCAACCGTGTCGTCCGACAACGCTAAACAACGGCCACTTTAGCAATTCTGCTAAATGCGATTCATTTCTTCCAAGATGGCAATATTTACACCAAATATGAATTGAATTGAGATGATGATTGATTGACGTGTCCCCATTTCACGAAAACTAGAGGAAATGCTGGGAATTCAGGAAATGAATCGTTTATAGCAGAATTGCTAAAGTGGCCGTTTTAGGCCCCCTGACTGGTGTTTTTAAAAGCTTCAAAAGTTCTTATTTCAGTTCATCTACAATAATATTATAAAGATATTAATTTTTGTATTTTTGTTTGTTATGAGCAAACTCAAAAACTACCGGACCGATTTAAAAATATATAATATTTTACCAGTACAATGCTTTAAGAGTTTAACTGTCACTAACGAGACACAATAGAATTTTTATTGTTATTGACTTCTAAAGGCAAAACGACAGTTGAGCGGATCTATCACATCTATCACTGAGTAAGATAGACTATAATTTATAAATATCACGCGGACAAAGCCGCTAGCGGAAGCTAGTTCCAAATAAATGGGTTTTGACATTGCAAGGACTAGAGGAAAAATCTCCACAGTTAAAATAAAAATGTTTTATGAATCCAACCACATGACAATTGCAGTGCTTTACTGTGAAGTTTACACGGCCAATTCTCTTAAATAAAAAATGTCATATTCTGGTGGACATTTTAGCGAAAATCAATTAAAAAAATGTAGGTAAATCAAAATTATTGTTGACAGATTCAGACTGAGATTAGAATGCGAACGTTTCCTGTACTAACCCAACAAGATCTACATTGTGTTCAACTGTATCAATCAAGGAGTTTTTACTTGTTTTTTTTTTATCTCTTTTTCCAACGCACTTTAGGCATTAGCAGAATAGTCGACATCGGCTTTGCTTGCCATTTATTAAAAAATAGAATAGAATGCGAACGTTTTTAAAAATACGAAAATTACCCCTCAGTTCAAACCCCACTCAAGTAAAAGCGCACTCAATTGTTTTTAGAATCATTACGGATTCACCCTCGACAAATGATGTATACTTACTGAATAACCCTGCTGGTCGTACTGTATTATAATTTATTCCGTACATGGAAGTGCAGTTTGTTACAGGTATGTGCAAATAACACGAATGTTTCATGAACAAACGTAGTCTCTAGGCGCAAATACATTTTTTGTTTACCATATATAAATATTAGATGCATACGGGGCTAACCCGGCGAAACCGGCTAACCCCAAACAACGCACTGTGTAAATTAACTCACTATTTAATTTTAACAAGACTTAAATTATTATGCAAAGTATCTCTAGAAACTAATAGTGCAGAAGATACTTAAATACTAAGAAAACCAATCTGTAAAAACGCTTCTTAAACAATAATAATAATAAAACATGGAATTGATATTTTATGTTGTTGCTTTTTGAAAAAGTTGTAAAATCTCGTGAAAATTAGGCACAGCGCGTTAAGGAAAATTGCAGGAAAAAAAGATCGTAATTTTCATATTGACCATAGCTTAGCCGATGTGCTAATCAATTCATCAAGGGGAGTAAGTGCTAATCAATTCATAAGGTTTCTATAACATCCTAATAATCATAAAATCATACAAGCACCTTCTTACAGCACCATTTTTATACACCGTGACCTTTTAGTCGTCGACATAAAAGACCTGGGAGCCATTAAAAAATTGTTACATTATATAATTTTTTTTAATATAAATGTTTGGTAGTCATTGGGTACATGAATTGAGCTACTTTTGAATGACTTCTAAAATGTCACGATGTATAAAGCTTATTTTGACAACGGAACAGCACTCTTGAAATTATTTGTATCTTGACATACTTCGGACCTTACACATGACACTATCTCTAACGTATAATTTCTATGTAACCTCATTAATATTATTCATTCTTATACCTACTGTGAATTTATGTTGATATTTGGGCGCAATTCCTGCTGCTTTCAACCGTTCAATGACCCCACAGAAAACTGTTATCATTACATACTACTACGAAAACTAGGGAGAGATTATACGTGTTTAATAATATTATGCCTGTAATCTCGAAGGGTTTTCCCGTGTCGGGCAAAGTGTTATTGGGTTTTACATCTGGAATTTCTCAGTAGCAGCCCGGACTCTGGATTTGTGCCCGGTTAACGGCAATAGGCTCGCTCCCTATTACATGGGACTTAAAAATAACTGGTGAAGTGTGGATGTACTCTATGTACACCTCTGTCTCTGCCTAATCCTTCGAGGAAACAGGCTTGAGGTATAATGATTAAAAAGTAATAAAAGACATTTTTTTTTTTCTTCTAACTGAACAGACATCTGTGCCGCTGGGGAGTTTGTTGCGCCACTTCTTCTTCCCAGCTAACGCACTAGGAAGTGGTGAATGGTGGGCGTTTTGGGGGACTGTCTTATGTAATTTTGACGTTCGAAAAGTGCTGATTCTCAGCCTAGTTTGAATAAAATAATTGTTTTTTTTTTTATGTGGTGCAGTACATCGCGTTTATTTATACAAAAACTTTACAAATAGGTATTTTATCGACGTCCTCAGTATGCACTAGCGTGAACCTAAATATCTATGTCAAATAACATGCATGACCAATGGCAATACAATAATATTAATTAATAAGGAGCTAATCTAAATAAACAACAAATACTATTAGTTGACGACTAAAGTGTTTACACAGACATTATGATTTTATATGCATTATAAGTAAACAGTAACTATTACAAGGACTGCAAATCTAAATACAATTAAAACTTGAATGATAAAACTGTTTATTTTTAGGTTTTAGACGAAGTAGAAGAAACTCTTATCTATTGGTATTTTGAGGTTTGTGTTAAATTTATCAAGTTCCGAGTATTTTACACTCACTTTGGAAACCTCTACGTCTAAATAAACATTGCTAAAACATTATTTTCACTTTGTATTTCACGTTTTTGTTTCAACTGTTGCCAAGTAAATGTAATTGTATCTTTCTGTAAAACTGTAAAAGGTCCAATATTTCATGGTTAATACGACTTTTAAAACCACGTGCATATTTTTAAAGGTTCATATAAAAACACCTTGCTTTGTTTGCTGATTTCATGCTACATCTTATCTAGACCATTGCTAGTACAATTTTTTTCAATCTATTTATCCCACTCCTGGGAAAACCCAGCTTTCCCATATTCCCTGTGTGTTGCCTTCTCCAGCCAATCTGCCATAAACGCCTCTAAGTCATCACGCCAGCGTTTCCTAGGCCTCCCTCGGCAACGCGGCCATTTCCTCCTTCTCATCTATTAAATATTACCTACAGATAAATTTTCCCTGATGATCTATGTATACTTCTATACTAATATTATCTTTACCCGCCCCGACTTCGCACGGGTAGCTTTAAACCCTACCTACCCTAACTACCTTACCTACCCTACCTACCCTACCTACCCTACCTACCCTACCTACCCTACCTACCCTACCTACCCTACCTACCCTACCTACCCTACCTACCCTACCTACCCTACCTACCCTACCTACCCTACCTACCCTACCTACCTACCCTACCTACCTACCCTACCTACCCTACCTACCTACCCTACCTACCCTACGTACCCTACGTACCATACCTACCCTACCTACCCTACCTACCCTACCTACCCTACCTACCCTACCTACCCTACCTACCCTACCTACCCTACCTACCCTACCTACCCTACCTACTCTACCTACCCTACCCTAATTTTCTCACCGTTTAAACCTTCCCTGGACTATGACAAACATTTCAAAATCAAAATCAGCTAAATAGGCCCAGCCGTTCTTGAGTTATAAAATTACAACGAAAAGTGGCATTGATTTTTATAGATATAGATTATACTCGTATTAAAGAGGTAAAATTTGTTTGTGTGTTTGCTTGTTTGTTGGTATGTAGGGGGTAATCTTTGAAACTACCAGTAGGATTAGAAAAAATATTTCTGCATCGGATAGTCCAATTCCTGAGGAAGAATATAGGCTTGTGGACGAATCGCAGGCAAAAGCTAGTATTATATAAAATTTGACGAAAAGTAAACTTCCAATTCTTTGACCGTCAATAAAGCAGCGTTTCATTCCAACTCGGAATTCAAGGTTTTTGAAAACAAGGACAGTGGGCAAAAATATATTACGGTTGGGCCAAATTTTCAACACTAACGGGACCTAATGTTACTGTATTAGTCTTAAGACATGACTCTTTATTTAATAGTAACGACTTACATTTGCATACTTTTTCCCACTGTCCTTTTAGGATCAATATTGAATATCAGTGAGTAATCAAAAGAGGTCTTCTTAGAGGAATCTCATAATAAGACCAAATGGTTCTCACACAAGCTACTTCGTGACAATAGTGTACAATGTAAATAACACCTACTTTAACAGTTCCTCATTACAATTCAGTAATGTTACTGTTATTTTGAGAGTGCACTTAACCGACTTTTACGAAATGATTGTCATTTTAATAACGGTTTGTTAATTATTCGTGTTGCCTGTGTGCCGGGGTCGCGATAAATTATCATGTACCTAATACTTTAATCTCAATTAAAGAATCAGAAGTCAAAACAATTATTAATAAAGGGAAAAATTTAACTGATAAGATAATATATTATTTTTTTGTAAAACATGCGTACATAATTATACAATAGAGTTGCGTGGTTTTAAAATAACATTCGGGAATCCTAATCGGGGATCCCCTAAAAACTTTTTGTGATTTGAGCTTTGAGATATCAAGGAGTCAGTCAGTCATATCTAATTTTAACTTACTATTTGATTATCTTAACATAAAAATGCTCTTAGTACAAGTACATAATTGCCTTTGATTCAATAGTCATTTAAACAATTAAACTTTTATTTCTAGAAAAGCTAGTTTATTTACAGAATAATATAATTATGCACACCATGCATCATCATAATTCTTATTAGCTCCATCTACAAATACTGACGTAATCACAAAGCTCTATGAGTATAATTATAATTACTTACATACGTATAATAAAAAACCTCGGAATCTAGTCCTTACTTACAGAGGAAAGCCCCCATTTACACGATGCGAGTTCTTGCTTGTGGCATACAATAAAATTGAAGCAACAAATGACTTGCACTGTCACACACTGTTTAGACGGTGTAAGTTTTATTGTTGCTTCAAATTAGGCCTAGTCAGTACTACGAATTTTAATGGCGAGTCAGTTTACTGACTCGAAAACGAACGCGAATTTTAAATCGCCAGTGCGTGTAT
This sequence comes from Agrochola macilenta, assembly GCA_916701695.1. Lineage (NCBI taxonomy): Eukaryota > Metazoa > Arthropoda > Insecta > Lepidoptera > Noctuidae > Agrochola > Agrochola macilenta. Next base: position 21,069,515 of record OU753563.1, on the reverse strand, counting down.
ACTATGTGTGACAGAATAGGGATAAAAATTTCGCGCGATTTTTTTATCGCAGTGTGGCCTAGGGCTTATAGTATACTACAGGCGCTTAAATCGCACCGTGTATCTAAATCAGGCTTTAACGAAACAAGAATTATTCATGGGTATCAACACGTGTGATGAAGCAGGTAGGTAAGCTATAATTTATTAACTGTGACAGCTCATCAAGCATTCCTCTATTAATTCAACAACCTGTATTGCTATATCTAATCAGCGAATACTCCGAAAAAGAAAAACCGCTCCGCAGACAAAATTACATAAAATGAAAAATAAAACTAAATAATAATTAAGTAAATGTTGGAATCACTGAACTAATATTAATAATTAATATTTCAATTAAAAAAAAACAAACTGGCTCGCAAATACATTAAATATGTTATAATTATTCAGGTTTAATTAAATATACTTATATTATGTCGTAGTTTACGACATAGTATATGTATATATAAACACAAAATGATTTACTAATTTGAATATACATAGTTTATAATTTTATTACTCTTAAACTGTAATAAAATTATTAGTTTTCAGTTCAGTTTTGCGTAACTTAACTTAAACTTATTACATTCGTTAAAGCATTATGACCGGAGAATGAACTTTAATTGCGTTTTTATGGCTAATACCATAATCCATACCGTAATAATACAATAAACGATTAAATTCATTCGGTTTATAGATAATACAGGCCGTGGCATTAAATAATTGACGTAATTAGTACCGCTGAACAACAACAATTTTTGTAACCTTGACCTAAATACCAGCATTCTAATTATGTAACACACTGTCAATCATAATCCGAGAGTTTTGAAGGGTATTGCTATTCCATTGCTTCATCATAATACTTATATTCGAAAAATTCGGCTGCTCAACAACTTAAATTATGCAATGAATGTGGGTGAACTGTCAAAATGAAACCCATTGCGATCAATTGTCATTTTATTTGTGTTACGCAATTATCCCACTAGAATTAAAAATTTTAAAGGTACAAAAAGTTTGCAACTCTTCTTTCGAAAATTTTTCTTTTATTCTGACTTAATCTATGCATATAATTAAAAAGTAACGAAGTCAAAACAGTACTTACAATGAATATTTTTGAATTTTGAATTAACTTTTTGTGAGTCTGATGCCGGAAATATAGTTTTTAGATTTTTTATTCATTGTATGGCAAGAATGTGCAACAGTACAATCAACAACTCATGCAAGTTAATCTGAATTTAACACCCTGTATACAATTTCCAAAAAAATACAGTCATAAAAACTTTTTACAAAATAAAAACACCGATCGACCGACGATAAAAACCGACTTCCGAAAAAAAACACTACAAAGTGAAAAATAACTTTAATTTCGGAAGTCGGTGTCTTTAAATTTGGGTGGGAAATCATCAAATGACTCCTCCCGCTCTGGGCGGAGCGAGAGGGAGTGTCAGACTTTTACTGACTAAAACCCACCCGTGTTCCTTCCGTTGCCTGTGTGCCGGGGCCGCGATATCCCTTTCGGACAAACTCGCAACCCTGGCAGGCATTGGCCCTTACGGACCCCGTCAGTTGGTGCTGACATCTCTTTGAGGCGCGCGTGGAACACAACGCGCCGTCGACCCGGGCCTGGTCCTAATCGGACGGCGAGCTACCCATTGCCCACCGTCCGCAAGCCCGCGCCTACGGTGGCCGGAAGTCGGCTCGCGACTCCCGACGCCCGGGGCGTCTCCTGCGGCGACTAGGGGCGCGAGGGCGCGCATCTTGCATTTCCCTCGCGCGCTCCGCCTCCTCCTTCGCGAGCATTACTGCTTCGCAGAAGGAAGTGACGGCTTCCCATGCACTCTCGCTCCGGACCATGGAGCATACCCTTTCAAACAAAAATTTTTTTTTCAAAATCGGTCCACAATTGACGGAGAAATCGATGGACATAAATAAAAATAAAAAAAAACATACATTCGGGTCGAACATGTAACCTCCTCCTTTTTGGAAGTCGGTTAAAAAGGAGTATTATATTCACACTTTCTCTCTCAGAGAAAGTCGCATGGACGCATAACGCTTTTTCCTTACGTGACGATTTTTAGCAGTCAACTCATACCGCAAGCCCTATTAAGGAAATTCGTTCCAAAAATAATACACGTAATCTATCATGACTGTAATCCTCAAAGGGTTGGGCAGAGGTATACCGATAGTACACCCACATTTCGCCAGTTATTTTTAAGTCCCATGTAATAGGGAGCGAGCCTATTGCCATCAACTGGGCACAAATCCAGACTCCAAGCTTCTACCACTACTACTATTGGATTATAATTTTCGGTAGACGTTTAGGAAAAGACGTAATTCAATTTTATTAGTCAAAAAACTGACATGTTTTTTGACAAATAAAATTTAATTAAGTCATTTATGCTCAAAGTGCGGAAGGTAGGTGATTTCCGATGAGTGTATAAGTCGACACGAGTCGGAAATCATCTTACGCACGTGTATCATACAACGTTTTACTATGCATTGTGAGAGAAAAAAAATAAAAATCGAGTGAGCCTTACGATGATGTGTAACATCTAACATAATGACGACGTATATACATATAATGATAAAAACAAAATTCATGACTTTGACTTTCGACTTCGACTTGACTTTGACTTTGACTTTGAGTTTGACTTCGACTTCGACTTTGAATTTGAATTTGACTTTGACTTTGACTCTGCCATTGCCATCGTCATCGCCATCGTCATCGATGTCGTCATCGCCATCGCCATCGCCTTAGCCATCGTCATCGTTATGATCATCATCTGATTTGTAAAACTTTTCTCAAATAATAAAAACTCTGCAACGGGCTGACGACGGCCACAAAAATTAAAAAAAAACAGAAAAATAAAAAGCACTAGTGAAAAAAGTGACACTTTCCGCACTAATTTACTGCTTGGAAAAGGCTCTTTTCGAGCAAATGCATTGTAAATAAATTAACAAACGTTCCATTTTTTTTTTTCGATTTGTATCTTGTTGTTTTTGTTCTAAAATGTTAATATCTTAATTCTTGTAAGCAACAAACAGCACACAAAGAAATTTCCTATGGAAAAACCCAATATTATATTACGCTAGAATTTTTATTAATGATCATCATTTTTTGGGAAGATCAGTATCTATTGCAACTTATTGAATTACTTACGAGTACATACAGAGTTTTGAATTAATCTACAATCTACTTAGCGAGATTTAGTGAATCTGGGCCTCACATAGTACTTACTTACTATTCACAAAAGGTATTCGTGTTTGAGACGAAATAACATCTTAAACACCACTCATAGACACACGTTTTGTATAAAAGTCCGACTTTTTGAACGAGTTTTAGTATATTTTGCGCATAATATGGTGATAAAATTAACATTATTTAAATAGAAATCACTAAATATATTGAATAATAGTAATAGTCAACTCGCTTCATTTATACTCACGAGATGCGCCATCTTTATTTAATAAACATTTTTAAAATTTAAAATTCAAAAATTCAAAATAAAAATAAATTCAAAATTCAAAAGTCATTTATTCAAACTAGGCTGAGAATCAGCACTTTTCGAACGTCAAAATTACATAAGACAGTCCCCCAAAACGCCCACCCTTCGCCACTTCCTAGTGCTTTAAAACCTATGTTGTTCTCCTGCTGGGCAAAGATCTCCCCATAGTTTTCCAATTGTCTTTGTTTGTGTTTTGTTTTCTTCGGCCAATCGGTCAGGAACGAGTCCAAATCTTTACGCTAGCGTTTCTTAGGCCTGCCTCGGTGTGGAGGTCTGCCCGGCTTGGGCGGGGCACCGCCGTGTCCTCACGGAGGCGATCGGTGGCGGCGATCTCTCGCGTCCGGCCCTGGTTCAGGCCATGGTCCGGAGCGAGAGTGCATGGGAGGCCGTCACCTCCTTCTGCGAAGCAGTTATACTCGCGAAGGAGGAGGCGGAGCGCGCGAGGGAGATGCAAGCTGCACGCTCTCGCGCCCCTAGTCGCCGCAGGAGACGCCTCGGGCGTTGGGAGTCACGAGCCGACTTCCGGCCACCGTAGGTGCGGGCTTGCGGACGGTGAGTAATAGGCAGCTCGCCGTCCGATAAGGATCAGGCCCGGGTCGACGGCGCGTTGTGTTCCACGCGCCCTCAAAGAGATGTCAGCACCAACTGACGGGGTCCGTAAGGACCAATGCCTGCTGGGGTTGCGGGTTTGTCCGAAAGGGATAACGCGGCCCCGGCACACAGGCAACGGAAGGAACACGGGTGGGTTTTATGTTTTATGGATGATATACCACCCTCAAAAAAAAAAAAGGCCTACCTCGGTGACTAGGCCCATCTACAGGCACCCACTGTGTGACTATCCTGATGCATCCTGTAAGTGGGACCCACACAGTACCTTATCAGCCTCGCAGACTTATCGCCAACATCGGCAATACCTGTCTTGGAGCGGATTATAAAAAAAACTTACATATTTTTTTTTCACATTTTATATTATACTTAACTACAATGCACTAAAAGACTTGTGTAATTTTTATTATAGACTAATACGTTAATTGAACTATAAATCTTCTAAAAAATATATTAGTGAGATATAACATAACATTTAAACTTTTCCAAACACGGAAGGAAATACTTAGTTCCGGTGATCTAAAACATAAGAATTTTATTTTTAACGCGAATAACACCTTGACTTTGCTAATATTTGCTTACGGAAATTTCCTTTAACGAACATTCCAAGAAGACGAAATATGGATAAGTAATTTATTCAAAGTTCCGATTTGAATATGCCAACTTTATTTAGCTGACAATGACCCAAGTCAATGACGTTATAAACTTATAATCGGTACACATTTCGCGTACCACGAGTCTTTTAGATTTAAAAACTGTTGTTTTCAATTATTTGAAATAAGCGGCCAGCTAGGTACGTGTCGGATTTCACACGAACAGTTCCGTACCACTGAACAATATTTAACAATATTTTCTAAAAAGAGAAAACCATGTTTCTTGTGTGGTTTACTTGGATCGCGTACAGTTTCATTGGTGAAATTCGCACTAAGGGTATTTAAAACTGTTATACTTCGGATTTTTTAAAGATTCAATCCAAAATCTTCCGTATCATAGATGTAAGAACTACTCTTAGCCATTAGCATAGGCGTGACCATATCCAAATAAATCAATATACATACACCGAAACATTAACGCTATTTTTATGAAGAAGGTCATAAATATGACAAAAAAAATATTTGTCACTATTTTATTTCCATCCTAAATATAGAAATTAACAATAACGAAACTCCATGCGTGTGCTTTACCAAAAATGGAAAAAATGGGAAATTTATATCAATGATTAATATGATTATATAAATATTTAGTTATGGTAATGTATTCATCACAGTCCTACGTTTGTGGACATTGAGAATGATTCATTTGATACTTAATATTTACGCGTGACTTCGTCCGCGATTTTCCCCACACAAACTTGATCACCCCATTTTTACCCTTTTAGGGTTATTTTGCTGTTTAATTATTGTACCAGTATTATTCCTCAAGAGTAAAGCTGTCTTTATCTCAAATTTAGCCAAAATCGGGCCAGTGGTTTAGATGTGAACACTAAACAAATAAAAAAACATATAGACTGTCGCATTTATAATATACTAGCTGCCCCGCTTCGCAAGGTTTTTACGACTTTATAAAACATGTTTTAGCTTAGTTTAATATTAATGTATTAAACATAAAACCCTTCCGGAACAAATTATCAAAATGATGGTGAAAACCGCATCAAAATTCGTTGCTTAGTTTAGGAGAATAACGCGGTCACACAGATAGACACGAAAAGCGACTTTATTTAATAATATATACATATACGTATGTATAGAAGTGGGTATAGATGTTTTTATTTCTCTTCCGTTACTTTAAGATCTAAGTAAATATTTTTTTTGTTTATTTACACTGTACGGTGTTTGCAAATTAGTGGTGTTAATGTTTTTCTTAGTATTTATTTGTACATGTACATAATACAAGTATTAGCGGAAGGACTTGAGCGGTGTTGGGAACTTTGTTATTTACATTATAACAGTATTGTATTTAGTGCTAAGTATTTTCTCACAAAAAATATGTAGTCATTGTTTCTTCCGGTGCATTTAAGACGTCATCACGACTATTTAATGTAGATACAAATAACATTACTGAGAAAAAAATACATAATAGACGACGTATATTTAGTAACCTAATCCGTTTAACTGTTCTGAAAGCGTCATAAAGAACCCTGTAAGAAATCGATACGTGTTTCAGTTCTCAACGAGGCATCCTCGGGATGACGATTGACAAAAAACTTTTAAAACAATACCACAAAACTGATAGAATGGGTACGTGGGATGCTGTTAAATGATAATAATTATTAATTTCTGTAAATTGGTTCAAAAACATTTTTACAGGTAAAAATTAAATCTACGAGTATATTATTTAATAATAAAGCTGAAGAGTTTGTTTTTTTTTGTTTGAACGCGTTAAACTCTGGAACTACCAGTCGGATCTGAAAAAATATTTTTGCATTTGGTAGCCCGGTTCTTAAGGAAGGATTTTAGGCTATTCAACAACGCGCTACGAATCAGTAAGAAAAAAGTCAGAAAGAACGTTAAGCGAAAACGAAGTTATGGCACGGGCGGGCGATGCGATGCGACGCGGTGGGGCGGGAGAACAAGAAATTACACGCTATTTAATATATCCCATACTATGTATTAAATGAGCAATATTTGTATATTATACGAGTATATATTTGTAATCACGTTCTTGAAAACAGCTCAAACGATTTCAATGAAAGTTGCATTTTAATGGTTTACAGGGGCGAAAAATTGATCTAGCTAGGTCTCATAACTGGGAAAATTCGTTTCCTTCGAGCTCGGTCGCCCAAAGTTTCAAACAAGATGGCTACCTTAAAATAATTGACAGTTGAAAATAATTGACAGACATGGCAGCATGGTAATAGTAAGTACCTACTATCATGACAGGATGGAATTAGTAAGTACGTACTATCATGGCAGCATGGAATTAGTAAGTACGTACTATCATGGCAGCATGGCATTAATATGAACTATCCTATACTATTAAATGAGTACCTACACTCTATTTTCACCAGACCAGAGCTCGGTCGCCCAGGTACTAATGCTTAAATTTGGATGAGTTCGGTGTTTCCTAACCGACTTCTCTGAGAACGGAGACCAAAACTAACTCTGAGGTCACAGTCTCTTTTAAAGTCCGGACATAATCTTGGTCAGGCCATAATGAGGACCTTGCAGATTAGAGTCTGAGATGGTCATTTGAGGAAAGAACCACGCACATTTAATGGACCTGTCAAGTCAGTGCAAACATTTGTAGGATATAATGGGTACTACTCGTAAAACTAATGGAATAATAAGGCACAAGATGGCGCAGATTTTTTATATTTTTCCTGTTGTTTTAAACACTTAGTAATAAGGACGTAGACACTCTTAAAACTGATTAAACACTAGTCTTTCCCTATTATCTTAGACAACTCATTATAATGCAATATTAGCATACGAAATAACGATGTAAAAATACAAATTTTACGAGTCATTAAATTTCTAATATTTACTTGTATGTTTTTGACAGATATTTAAAATTCTAATAACTTGCTAGAAATCTGCCAAAAAAAATTCTTCTGTTGGTAATATTCCAAATTTGTTTATTTTATTTTTTTATACATAATATCATGCTTTGTTTCCCCAAACGGTTAAGCAGAGGTGTTCCCTTAGTAGCTACACACACATTTCGCCAGTTATGTTTAAGTCCCATATGATGGGGAGCGAGCCTATTGCCTTTAATCGAGCTTAAATGCAGACTCCGTGCTGCTACTGAGAAATACCTAATAGAAAAACCAAATAACACTTTGCCTGACCTGGGAATCGAACCTCGCTCCATGGTCCCAGTAACCATGCATCATGCTCAGCAGTTGCGCTTGCGGCAAAGTAAACTTCACGGTAGAACAATTACCTACTGGGCCCAACTCATCTTTACATAGTATAAAATGAAGTCGCTTCCGCTGTCTGTTCGCTTAGATCTGTTAAACTAAAATGCAGTTTTCAGCAATAGATAGACTGATTCAAGAGGAAGGTTTATATGTATAATACATACCCTTGCGAAGCCGAGCCACCTACTGGGCCCAACCGACTCAAAAAGAAGAAGACTTTAGTATTGGAGCTTTGGGCACAAGTTTTATAAGTGAATAGATTCTACTGCTGCCCGCGATGTTGCCCGCTTTAAATTCATGTAATTATATCCTATGACACTCGACAATACTGTAGCTTCCCATTAGTGAAAGCTTCATTTTTGGAATCGGACCAGGAGTTCCAAAGATTACTCCCGACATACAAACTGACATACCTTTATAAAATACTACGGAAAAAAAATTTGTATAGAATATAAACTTTGTATTTTTTTCTCAACTATCATCATTCTATACTATAATTGATTAGCCATCTTCAATCACGAGTAGCCACGTGTCTGATGTGGCCAATGTGGCTATCATTAAGATCATCACACGTGATGATGTTGATCAATCAGTTTTTTTTTGCCTACATACTAAAGTAATATACTCGTAGTTGCCTGTCTCTGAAACAAATTGTGACAAAAAGTCTGCAACTGTGATTGAATTTTCAAATGATTAAGATCACTTGGTTTTTGCTTCTTAAGTGTGTATTTAACTTTTTTTGTTTTTTTTATCAGTATATTAATTCCACACTAGGATTTGATATAGGTAATTTATCTGGGTACTATTTTTGAGATTAAATAATTTTGTGTCTACATAAAAGGAAACTAATTCTATAGAAAAAATAACCAGCCAAGTGCGTGTCGGACCACGCACAATGAAGGGTTCCGTAGTTGGGATGAATTTATCCCAAGAACAAACTTAATATTGTTGTTGACATGTTCTCCCATACATTCCGATTGTAAATTTAAGTTTGTACGCACAATATTGAGAGATTTACCATGTTATTTTATGACCACAGACTTCTTATAGGTTTTCCTGTAATCTATGATTATAGAATCATTCTCTGTATCTTTTCAAAATTTTAGTTTAAGTAATTTTCGGATGGTAAATTTTCATCTTTTAAATATATAAAATTATTTTATTTAAAATTTATTAAAATGAGATTGTCGTAACAAGCCCTTTCATTTGATATGTCACACGGTACAGTTTCCAAAACTTTTTTTTTTAGTTTTCTAATTAATTCCCCCCAAAAGTGGCTCCCATATTCAAAATTTATTTATTAACGTTATACGTCCGTGTTTGGGTAACAGAAATAAATATTATTTGTACCAAACAACTTAATCGGTTCATTAGATTCGGAGCCAATTGGCTATGACAGACGGACAGACTGACAGACGACTGATCCTATAGGGGTTCTGTTTTTTCCATTTGAGGAACGGAACCCTAATAATTTAAGAATTTTCCAAAGAAATTTTATTTTAGATGTCTATTATTATATGTATAGCAAGCCATTTGTTGGACAAATAGATATTTAATTTAATTTTATTATGTAAAATCAAGAAAAACATTCAAAGTGTTAAATAATTTATACAATTTATTTTATTTTTATCATTTATTTATTCATTTTTACCAATCATTTATGCCAATTAGGCGTAAAGATTTGATCGTCATTTAAAGCAACTTATAATACTTGATTCTAGTGGCCCGTTCCATAAGGTAGTTTCGTTAGAATGCCATTCCATGGCATAGAAAAAAATCCTGCACCATGATTTTAAAAACTGAAAAATACCTACTTAGCTACAATACCTATTACGAAAAGTGTTGTGTATGACAAAATATAATGTTATAGTGACTCATCACAATACAAAAACATAGGCATTGACACTGCTTGGCGTTTTACTGACCCTAAGTAGACAATCATTAATAATCAATAGCATTTAGTTTTTTCCATTCCAACGACAGTAACAAATTACTCGTATTATAATGATGCTATAATAGATAATAGATGATGCTATAATAGATAGGTACTTGCTTGCCAGAAGAAAAAAAAAATCTTTTTAAATATAAATATTTAATTGATGGTATCATTTCGAAAAATAACGAAAGTGTCAAAAACAAGGTCGATGAAGTAATTCGGTAACACTCAAACAGGCTGTTCTTAGATCTGTTTAAGCTGCAGAAATATGCTAATGATCTTGAGTGGTTAGCTTGCGTGTTCTGTACTGAGCTCACGCAACGCGTTGTACGTCCAGCCAGTAATAGGACTCGACAAAATTAGACGTATTATTAATTTATTATACATAAAACAAAAGGTATTTTAATAAAACACGCATATTAAAAGATCAATAATTAAATTATTTTCAAAATGGTGACGGTTTCAGAAAAGTACGCCTGATAGATTTTGTATAATTCTCAGTTTTTTTTCCGCGTTAGTCATAACTTTACAAATTAATTTCACTATGTAATATAAACAAAATCTAAAATATTCCTATATTAAGTTATTGAAAAAATGCTCTAATTTAATATGTATTTTTTCTAAATCATTAAAACTCGTTGTTTAGGCGTGATCTTCAGTATAAAATCATTAAAAGTTGGTTATCGTCGTGAAGAACCTTCGGCCTGATCATCACTTACCATCAGGTGAGATGCAGGCCAAGAGCTTATTTTTTAATCTAAGCCATAAGGGCTTAGATTAAAAAATATGATTTGTATCGCTTTTAGGAAAAACTGTTTTTTTATTTTAAACGCCATTGTCTACTATTAGCTTTTAAATACCTACCTGTTTTTTTTTAAAAGCTTTTTATTAATTAAAAGCATTTATTTAACTTCACTTATATGTATGTCCTGGCATATTGCAATCAATATTTCACCCACTTGCACTGAAGCTATCGGGCTGAAATTTGGCATACGTGTTTGTTTCTCGTGACAATGCATGATTATTAAAATAAAAGCTTTAAAAAAAAAAAAGTTAAATTCGGAACAAAACAATATTTAAAAAAAAAAACATGACAAAACAAATTGAAACATGTTATGGTTTTCAAAATAACCTCTTATTAAGCATACAACTGGCCAAGTGCATACAGCATTTGGCCATTTTCTTGGGAATATTTTTGGGATAGCCGCAAGGCACACAAATACCTACGTACTGTTATTTTAGCATAAGCATAATCAGCCTATAATATCTCAAAGAGGAGCTCGTGGCTAAGTAACAACAGCCGCACTGGTCGATCCATTAGGTTAAGCTACGCTTGCCGTGGTTGGTCAGTGGATGGGTGACCATCTCCACATACCGAGACTTCTCCGTGCCTCGGAAAGCACGTTAAGCCATTGGTCCCAGCTGTCATTCGTGGATCTTTGACAGTCGTTACGAGTCGTCAGAAGCCCGAAAGTCTGACACCAGTCTTACCAACGGGTATCGTATTACCCAGTTACTGGGATGTGGAGGTCAGATAGGCAGTCGCTCCATGTAAAATACTGGTATTCAGCTTGTGGTATTCCATTATTTGGAACCACATCTTTTAGTTTGTTTACGTAGAAACACGTTAGTCTTTCTTTATATTATTATACTAAACAAACCATCTTTTGATTTATTTTTACCTATTGATATTCTATGACACATGTACTTAACTCACTTTTATATTCTGTAGCACTGTTTACCTCTGTAAAGCATACTTTTAATTATCTCTTGTTTTAGCATCCAAATCGATTTTATAGTATTTATCTTTCCCTTTTGTAAAAAACTTTAGAATATTTATATTCTGACGTTTTCATCTTAAACTGTCATCTGTCGTAATTTACTTTTCTAAAACATAGACAGAACACATCATAGATAAGTACACTCTATCTTCTCTCATAAAGTGGGTGTACACACTGAACCTTCGCAATAAGCGTAGATCTAAGATTTCTCCTCTGTAAGCCGTTTTTATTAGTGCTGGTCATATCTAAATTAAGAATTAACTTGAATATGTTTTTAAAACGTTTAAAATATGACACAGAACGATAAAAACGGTCTTCATATTTTTAGAGTCGAGTCTTGTCTGAGCCCTCGGAGAGTCGTATTTTTAACTTGAGACGGAGTCACTGTTTTTATGCCCTTAAGTCTTATTTGTTGAACAGTTAGCTACTCGAATATTAGTCTCTTAAAACTAGCATAACTAGCGTGCGCGAGTGTCCTAATTTTATTGTGTAATTTAAACTATCGATACTGAGTGGATTATGTCAATAAACATTCTAGTACTGTGTAATACTGTGTTTAATTCGCTCGGCCCTCCTGCCTAGCCCTGTAGGAGGTGCTCACTTCTAACGAACTCTTAACCACGCGGCGTAAAACGCCGCGAGCACACGCACACGAAGGCCTCCGACACTAGACGTCGTTACTCTCCGAGAGAGACCTCCGCCGTCACCTGTGACGCTAGCGCGGTCCTCCCGCTAGGTGAGGCGCCTCAAAGCGCCTCCATCTACAAAGTCTCACAACCTCTACTCCGTTCCACAGGCTGGAGTGTACCTCCAGGGGGGATAATCCTCAGCCCAGCCTCCTGCACGCTGCCTGCGGCCTGCCTGCCTGCCCACCTGTTCCACTCCCTGCCTGCCTGTTCCTGCCTAACCTGAGCCTGTCTTGTGCCTGTTCCTGCCTAACCCGAGCCTGTCCTGTGTCCTAAACTTAACTTTACTTTTACTCATTTTAACTTTTAATTTTAATACCTTTTTATTTTAATTTAATTTGTGACTTACGTTTCCCTCCACGGAGGAAAACGTTACGTTACAGTTTGGCGCCCAATCTCTTAGAAACTCACACCCTGCTCCACACTAACACCCTCTTCATACATCTAACACTCTTACACTCTTAAACTTAGGCATAACGTCCTTACACTCTTTAACTTTGGCGCAAACGTTACAGTTTGGCGCCCTCACACCCTCTTATACACTAAACACCCTTCTAAACACATCGCAAGACTCTTACACTCTTTAACTTAGGCACAACGTTACAGTTTGACACGCAATACCTAGAACTACACACTCCCCTTAAACATGCTCGTTAACACTCTTTTACTTAGACACAAAAACATTACAGCTTAACGCTAACTTTAGAACTTTACTAGATTATATCCTCTTATACACTCGTACTTTATATTTTCTTACTTTTACCGCACTATATTTTTAACGTGGGCTCGATTTTTCAAAATTCAAAAAAATACTTTATCTAGTATAAAATTTTCGGATATCCTTTGGCAATTATTTTTTACCTTACTTACTTCTTAATCCCTATAATCTCTTATCTATTTTCTAAAATGAAACTTCATTGGAGTACCTATATCTTAAAGGAACTCCTAGAGGATAATTTTTCTTTAATTTAAAACAACATATAAACATATTTAATAACTTAAACGGGACTACTTCAGTCATATACAATTTCTTCACTGTCCGCAGTAGACATTCAAATTATTTTTTCATAGATTCTTTACAATTATTATTATTATACCTTTTACTCTTTGTATCATATACACCAACCCTCACTACTTAACCCTTTAGGCATATTTTGTATCCCACCTTTTTTTTTAATTTTAACCTCGGCTTTTCAGCCATCTTATTTCACTTAAACCTTTTGAGCGGTCTCTACACAACTCATTAAATAAGCCCATGTGTATACCTTCTTCCCTCTTAAAGGAAACTCTCCTATCTTAAAGAGTAAATCCCCTCTCTTAAAGGGTAAACTCTTCTTAACTTTTAATTCTACGAGCGGTTCCTACACAACTCGATAAACAAGCCTATGTGTATACCTTTAACTTTACGAGCGGTTCCTACACAACTCGATAAACAAGCCTATGTGTATACCTTTAAACTCAATTCTCTTAAACTTAGGTTTCCCTTAAACCTAGATCCTTCTTAAACTTGGGTTTTCTTTAATCCTTTAATTGGGTTTCTTAAACTCCCAACTCTTGAGCGGTTTGGCAACTCATTTAAAAAAGCCTCCAATGCCTTGTAAATAGCTTCATAACGGGTCTTCAAACAGGTGCGGGTTACGACACCTAATTAAAAAAAATAAGCCTTCGTAATTTTATCAAAATAATTCCTTGAGGAGTATGCGTCATAGAACGTGAACAATATCCCCTATGTGTGTTTGAGTGAGAGTGTTTGACGAAAGTATGAAAGATGTTGTGTGTTAGACCAAGGATTTATTTAAACATTCAAAATTTTCAACGTATTGAAAATTTTTCTTGGGTTGTCGGGGAAATGTGGTATTCCATTATTTGGAACCACATCTTTTAGTTTGTTTACGTAGAAACACGTTAGTCTTTCTTTATATTATTATACTAAACAAACCATCTTTTGATTTATTTTTACCTATTGATATTCTATGACACATGTACTTAACTCACTTTTATATTCTGTAGCACTGTTTACCTCTGTAAAGCATACTTTTAATTATCTCTTGTTTTAGCATCCAAATCGATTTTATAGTATTTATCTTTCCCTTTTGTAAAAAACTTTAGAATATTTATATTCTGACGTTTTCATCTTAAACTGTCATCTGTCGTAATTTACTTTTCTAAAACATAGACAGAACACATCATAGATAAGTACACTCTATCTTCTCTCATAAAGTGGGTGTACACACTGAACCTTCGCAATAAGCGTAGATCTAAGATTTCTCCTCTGTAAGCCGTTTTTATTAGTGCTGGTCATATCTAAATTAAGAATTAGATAAGATAGATAAGATAGATAAATTTATTTAAACATTGTTACAATTGTTACCTTAAAATTAGTACATAATAATTCTATCTGTAACTTTTGGTGACATTCATCATGGTGGTCGGTGGTCCCCAAACTAGGCGGTGCCTGTATCTTGGAGACCTGAGTTGTGATACATATTTTTTTTGTTTGTGTGGCATTTGGTAATTAATTGCAAACAATAAAAAAAAACTAAATTAAAATTTGAATGAGATCAAAAATAGAGCATAAACTAGTTTTGAACAAAATAAAAAACAACACTTAAATTGTGCTATACAAAATAAGAATTTGGACTCAAGGCTAAAAACTAAAACTAATAAATAAAATAATAAAAAATAAAAGATGTGGGTATGTGCGTGTGGAGTGTAGTGAGTAGGTGTGTGGGGTGTCTGTCGTGTTAGTGAGATTCCGAGTGTTACTTATGATATGAGAAAGCTTTCGGATTCGTCGTATGAAAGACCTAAGAGCCATTTTTTTATCACTTTTTTATATGCAGAGAAGGTGAGATCTTTTAAGTCAGAAGGCAAAATACTGGTGACCTTGTTATATACAAAAGTGTGTAGGAACGCGGAACATCGTCTGGCTAGAAGAGAGGTGGCTCTTGGAAGTGGAATGTGGAAGACGCGTTTGGAAGTTAATGAGTGGTAGTCTGGTCTGGTTTTAATTTTTTTGTGTGTTTGTAGGCATGCGTTGAGGATAAAAAGTTGGCGGACACGAAGAACTTGAAACTCTTTGTACAGAGAGTCAGTGGGGTAAAAAAATGGCTTTTTTAAAAGTACTTTTATAACAGCTCTCTGAGCTCTTTCGAGCTCAATCATTGTCGTTTTTCTTGCACCGCCCCAAATTGATATGCCATATTGTATGATGGACTGGCATATTGCGAAATAAACCGTTCGCAAGATGTCTTTTGGAGTACGGTCTCTTAATTTTTTAACTATATGTATTAGTTTTCTTACTCGGCCAGAAAGAAGTTGAATGTGCGCTTTAAAAGATAGGTTTTCATCAATAAGAAGCCCTAAGTAACGAATTGAAGACGTCCGGTTAATATATTCACATGAGCAGTCTTCCCGTGGGATTTTCAGATGGTTTTGACAAGTGTGGAATTTTAATGTTAGGTTACGAGGAGGGCTTGATGAATGTGTTTTGTAAAATGTGATGAGTTTGGTTTTCTTTAAATTGAGAGTAAGTAGGTTGTGGTTGAGTGTTTGCGCTACTGCTGTTAAACCTTCTTCTGCGAGACTGTAAGCCTCTTCCCAGGTGCGGGCATGAAACGTGATGACCGTGTCGTCAGCGTAGGAAATAAGTTCCGCATTTGAGAGAGTGAGGTTCAATATGTCGTTCATATATATTAAAAATAGTGTTGGGCCTAGTAAGCTGCCCTGTGGAACTCCAAAATTGATAGGTAGTTGACCACTTGAATGTTCGCCTGATTTCACGAATTGTCGGCGATTGGTGAGATAGCTGTGAAACCACTCAAGTGGTTTTCCCTTAATCCCTACTGCATCTAGTTTTTTAAGAAGAAGATCTGACGAGATTGTGTCGAAAGCCTTAGCTAAGTCTAAGAAGACCGCCAAGCATCGATCCCCTTTTTCTATATTTGCTGATATTGAGTTAGTAAGCAGTGAAGCTGCATCTTCGGTTGATTTGCCTTTTCTAAAACCAAATTGTCTCTCGGAAATGAGATTATATTTTTCAAGAAAATTT
This sequence comes from Agrochola macilenta, assembly GCA_916701695.1. Lineage (NCBI taxonomy): Eukaryota > Metazoa > Arthropoda > Insecta > Lepidoptera > Noctuidae > Agrochola > Agrochola macilenta. The sequence continues at coordinate 21,053,075 of OU753563.1, read as the reverse complement.
ACTAGTCGGGTGTTTACTACTTTTTCCAGGATTTTTGATAAGATACTGAGAAGTGCTATTGGTCTGTAATTTTCAGGTTTATCTTTAGCACCACTTTTATGAATCGGGCTTACTGCTGCAATCTTCCACTGTTCGGGAAATACACCTGTTTCCAGGCTGAGGTTTATCAGGTGGGTTAAAGGTGTTATAATCAAGTTTTGAGTTCTTTTTATGAGTCTTGCACTGATTTTGTCAGGACCTGGGGAGCTGTCATTTTTTAATTGGTTGATGAAGTTCGAGATTTCTGCTTCGTCAGTGGGGTGTAGAAAGAAGGAGAAGGGTGAAGTTTTAGGTGGTGAGTACTTGCTAGAGAGGGATGTCTGCGTTTCTGATAGACTTGTCAGTATAGTAGCAGCCAGGGTTTTACCTACAGATGTGAAGTAGGAGTTGCACTTGTTAAGAGACTCGACAGGATCGGGAGAGCTTGTGACTAAATTGGATGTATTGTACCTTTGGTCACTGGGGTCGTACATTGATTTTAGAACTTTCCATAGCTTTTGGGAGTTTTTGTGATTTTCCTGGATTTGTTGACTGTCGTACTCAATCCTAAGTTTCCGTAATAGATTGTTGCAGAAGTTTTTATAACGGTGAAAGATTAGTTTTTTTGTCTCGTTTTCGGGGTCAGATCTTAATGCTAGATGTAGCTTGTCGCGGTGGATTATGCATCTTATAAGACCCGGTGTGATCCATGGCTGAATATTACGTTTGCTTCGAGGAATTTTAAACTTTTTGTGTGTGTGTTTCTATTAAGTTTGCAAGAATTCCAGTAAAGGATGCAGCGGCAGAGGCTAAACAATGCTGGTTAAGGATTTAATTGACTTGAATATGTTTTTAAAACGTTTAAAATATGACACAGAACGATAAAAACGGTCTTCATATTTTTAGAGTCGAGTCTTGTCTGAGCCCTCGGAGAGTCGTATTTTTAACTTGAGACGGAGTCACTGTTTTTATGCCCTTAAGTCTTATTTGTTGAACAGTTAGCTACTCGAATATTAGTCTCTTAAAACTAGCATAACTAGCGTGCGCGAGTGTCCTAATTTTATTGTGTAATTTAAACTATCGATACTGAGTGGATTATGTCAATAAACATTCTAGTACTGTGTAATACTGTGTTTAATTCGCTCGGCCCTCCTGCCTAGCCCTGTAGGAGGTGCTCACTTCTAACGAACTCTTAACCACGCGGCGTAAAACGCCGCGAGCACACGCACACGAAGGCCTCCGACACTAGACGTCGTTACTCTCCGAGAGAGACCTCCGCCGTCACCTGTGACGCTAGCGCGGTCCTCCCGCTAGGTGAGGCGCCTCAAAGCGCCTCCATCTACAAAGTCTCACAACCTCTACTCCGTTCCACAGGCTGGAGTGTACCTCCAGGGGGGATAATCCTCAGCCCAGCCTCCTGCACGCTGCCTGCGGCCTGCCTGCCTGCCCACCTGTTCCACTCCCTGCCTGCCTGTTCCTGCCTAACCTGAGCCTGTCTTGTGCCTGTTCCTGCCTAACCCGAGCCTGTCCTGTGTCCTAAACTTAACTTTACTTTTACTCATTTTAACTTTTAATTTTAATACCTTTTTATTTTAATTTAATTTGTGACTTACGTTTCCCTCCACGGAGGAAAACGTTACGTTACAAGCTGCATCCGGTTAAACTGGAAGCCGACCCCAACATAGTTGGGAAAAGGCTAGGCAGATTGATAATCAGCCATATTTGTGTAATATTATATTATAATATTATACAGAGAGGACTCTGTGAGAGGGAGTGGGCCGTAATCCTCCACGCGGGCCCAGTGCAGCTTGGTAGATGTCACATGTCTTTGATTTTATGGTTCTAGGACATGCCGGTTTCCTCACGATGTTTTCCTTCACCGCTTTTGAGAGCAATAGTGATGAAATAAATTGCACAAAGTAAAGCGCCTGTCAGGGTTTGAACCTACGACCTAAAACTCGTAAGACGCGGGCTATACCAGTGGGTCACCACTGCTCTTGCTTTTTGTTTGAATTTCATAAATTTTGCGTCAAATTAATTCTTCTTTCTTTATTTCTTGTCGTCAATTTGCGAACCTAAATGAATCCTAAAACTTTCTGCATATCTGCTTTTCGACTTCTAAATTTTTTAAATCATTTTTGCAATTATATGTCAGAATTTTCCGCGTTTTAAAAATACGTCAATGTGACAAAAAACTCACGCAAGTTGCTTTTAGCACTATAATAATATTATAGTCTAAATTAATCGCTAATATCCTAAATCAACATAAATAACTTGCCTGCCATGCCTTTAAGAGATTCCACGTCATCCTTATTCTAAGAACAGAGAAGACAAAGATTGTTGTTGTTTTTCTTGATATTGTATGTGCTTGAAGATAATTACGATCGGATGGTGTAGCTAATCACCTATCTCCATAATATAATGGTGATCTTTTAACCTAAATATAATTATTTGCACGGACTAATGTGTACTTACTTACTGTAATTGATTAGGTATGCTTATACAAAGTCTACATTATTATCTATCCTACTAATATTATGAATGCGAAAGTTTGTGAGGATAGATGGATGGACGGATGTTTGTTACTCTTTCACGCAAAAACTACTGAACCGATTTGGATGAAATTCGGCACACTTATAGTTTATAACTTGGATTAATACATAGGATATTTTTTATCCCGATATTCCCACGGGATCGAGACTTATGTGGGTGAAACCGCGGGCCGCTGCTAGTTCTTTATAATGAAGTTATCTACATACATATTTAAATATCGATTAAACTCTTCGACATATAGTTCAGTGATTTCAAAGTTTTACAGTAATATACAAAGAAGGGTGGAAAGCTATGGGGAATATTCAAGTTATATCTATATTTTATAAAATAACCTATTCAAACCGATATACATATTTTCTGCGCATCTCGACAACGACATTCTGGCTACGAACATTTTAAAACAAATGTTTGCTAAACCGGTCCAACAGTTCTCAAGAGATGCGCTTACCAATTATCAGCATTTCATTTAGGTATATAGAATAGATATTCCTGTTTCAGTCTTCAAATGAAATAAATCAGTTCGGGGATGTCCCACAAGTCTATTTGCAATCGAAAACTTTTTACTAAAGTGACGAAAAATATTAAGTTGTACATACATAAAAGCGCTTTGACCTTGTTCAGTCAATAATTGCAAGAATTAAAAGTAACCTGTTACTAACTAATTACTTAGTTTCGATCAAATGCATACGTGCATGTTTAAAAAAAAGCACTAATTTGAGCAGAGCTGAAAAAATCTTTTTAGCTATAAAATGAAACGATTAGTAATCATTTTGCCTCGTATAAAACACTACTATCGTATGATTTGAGATATTTTCAAATGAAGTGCAATCATTTATTGCAGAAAATACAGAACCGGTGTCAACAGTTGTAAAAGTTGATAGTTTAATGTACAGTCCATTTTTGTCTGTTTAGGGCATACAAATTGCTATATCAATCTGCCTAGCCTTTTCAGTCTAACCGGATGCAGCTGAATACTGTATTATACATTGAGCGACTGCCTATCTGACCTCCACAAACAAGTAACTGGGTAATACCATACCCCTTGGTAAGACTGTTTTTCAGACTTTCGAGCTTCTGACGACCCGTAACGACTGTCAAAGATCCACGAATGACAGCCAGGACCAAAGGCTTAACGTGCTTTCCGAGGCACGGAGGAGTCTCGGTATGTTAAGATGGTCACCCATCCACAGACCAACCCCGGCAAGCGTAGCTTAACCTGATGAATCGAACCGTGCAGCTGCTATTACTTAGCCTCGAGCTCCTCATGCAAATGACTGTACAATATTATATATTTAAATTGATATTTGTTACTGTGATTTTAAATTATCAGATTAAATATCGAATCAAGCTGCGTAGGCTTGAGCAACTGAAGCAAATGGTACATAGAATACGTTACAATAAAAAAAAAAAACATAAATGGCTCAACAAAGTTTTTTTTTTAACGAAAATAAGCTTTCCTAAAGCGAGAGGCATTCAATTCATATCTGACACATTTAGAAAGTAAATACTTAAAATACGAGTAAAATCCATCTATCCACGTGTTTTCAATAAAATTCAACTCATTTTGTAATAATTATTTAAAATGTAACAGTAATTGTTTTGTATGTAAATATTATCAATCAGAAAAAAGGGGTTAACGACGAAATATCTCAAAACACGTAGGTAACTCACTTTGGTCAAAACAATAGCCACCATTATCTTCTAAAATTATAAACTTAGTTACTTAAGCCATTTACAGCAATTTTGCAAAGAAGCAGGTTTTCCCAAAACAACGTTTAAGTAAACAAAACAGAATCTAAAAACCATTTTAAAAAAAATGTTTACTTTTATTTTTAAGTCTATTTCATTTTAACTGGTTTTCAAACTCATGTCTACGTCTGTGATTGATGATTTTCGACAATTAATCGCAATAGGTTCCATGATAATTGACAACTCGAATTCACCGGTCAGAAATTTGCAGCCAGGTGTCTCGAACGAAAATGATCACAAAATTAATGTGACAAATTGTCAAGCGCACGTAAACTGAAAATGATATGAAATTAAATAAGAAAGAAAGAATAAATAAAGAAAGAATAATGACAAAATAAAATAATCTTATAGCAATAATAGTGTGTGCCTCACGGCTGCGTCAAAATGATATTTATTTGTGTAAATAAGTTTTAAAAATTCACTGTTACACGACAAAACAATCTTATGTTTTAAAACTAGATGAGTTCGGTGTTTCATATCTAACTGCCGTGATTGGTTGAATGATTTATCAACAGCCAATCGCAGCAGTTTACGCGCGCTTGACAATTTGTCACATTAATTTTGCGATAATTTATTGACGAGATCCAACCGTCAGAAATAAGGTGTCTTAACAAGTTTTTTGTTTGTTTCAGACGTCTGAAAGATGGTTGTAGGCACCCTACAAAATGTCCCCAGCAAGGGGCGGATATCAATTCTGAAAATACAAAACTTCACGGTTCAGAAAAGACGTAAGTATCATCTTAAAACAAAACTTGTGAAAATAGTTACATGTGCAGATTTATCATTTTTCCAAGTTCTGATTTGAAGTAAGGAAACCCGTTATATTTTTTTAAATAGTGCTACATGTGCAACACGTGTTTATGTGCACGTTTTTTTTTAAAGAACATAATTAATAATTTAAAATCTTAATTATAATAGAAGGTCAGTTACCAGTTACTACATCTTGATTTAGACTATAATCAACTTGAAATGAGATTTAATTCTGTGCTATCTACCAAAGTTTTGATCAATCGGTCAGCGATCTGTCAATTTTAGATTATCTAATCAGAAAAAGCCGTCGGTCGTAACCAAAAATAAACACCACGCCTTCTTTATAATCAAAATCTATAATTGGGTTTTTTGTAGAATCCGTTGCAACCAAACTAGACCCAATAAATCATATACCTACGTTGAACAAAAAATGTGTTTTGTGACAATATTATTACAGCTTTTTTTCTTTTCTTTTTAGATTCTGTGATCAAACTGTCGTATGGAATTCTACTGATGGTCATTAGCGTTATTATGGCTGCGATAAATCCTATAGACATCGCTACTAATTGGGTAAGTGCTTTGTTTAGTCCTTTTATAACAATAGATAATAATTAAGAAGAATACGCACCCTATTACATGGGAATTAATCATAACTGGTGAAATGTGGGAGCACCTTCTATGGGTACTCCTCTTCTTCTTCAGGTGTCAGAGTTTTAAAGCCGCCCATGGGCCTCTGACTTGGCTTCACATGCCGTCGAGAAATATCTCTCAGGCATGCCGGTTACCTCACTATGTTTTCCGTCACCGTTTTTGACGCAAGTGATAGGTAATTATAAAAAAAATACGCACATGAATATGAAAAGTCAGAGGTGCGTGCCTTGGGTTCGAACTCGAGACCTATGAACTACTTTAGGTAGTACACCTCTGCCTAACCCATCGCGGAATTGAAGTGTGATTTTATGTTATGATAATTAAGTCCATAAAGGTCCTGTATATTTGACACAGGATGACCGCTGATAAATTATCCATTTGGTAAAGTTAATGAGTTACCTTTTACGAACAACGGTCGCAAAAAGTATAATTTTCTTTAAGATATACCAGTTACAGAAAAACAAAGTTTAAAAAAGTTATTATACCTTTGGCTTTTAAAGTTTAAAGGCTCCGTGAACAAGCGCGATGAGACGACGCACGGCGTGACTGACGCGACACCGCGCGGTAAAACAATAAAATAAAAAATATTCCACCAGAGTCGCGTCGCGCCTGTCTGCGGGGAGCCTTAATACCTACGTCTTGAATTCTTGAAACCTTCATTATATAAGTACTTTTCCTCGTTATTCATCATCATTAAGCATGAAGGTACCCTTATCAAAAATCTTTTTTTTTTGTAAAAAAAGGTATTTACAAGGCAGATATAATATGTTACAAAAAATGTATAAGAAATAAGTATATAAGAGGAAGTCTAAAACTGGCAGTGGTGACTGAAAAGTTGTGTGAAAATCGGTTGTCATGGTATGAACATGTGATGCTGAGGAATGATGAAAATGTCGTGAAGAAAGTTTTGAGGGTGAATGTCGATGGCTATAAGACTAGGGGAAGACCAAAGAAACGATGGATGGACTGTGTCGAAGATGATATGGATAGAAAGGGGGTGACTACCGAGATGGGGACTAACAGAGAAGTGTGGAAGGAGAAGACATGTTGCTTCCACCACAAATAATTTGGGATAAGGGCAGAAGACAATGTGTCCTTATTGGTGATGTTCTCCAGAAAGGTCAGGAGCGTAGTACTCGCAGCCGGCGTGATGATCGTAAATGATGCAGAAGGATAGTTAATTGATTCAGGCGAGACTTTGCGGAAATCCATAAAAAAATACAATAGACGACGTAAATAAAAAAGTAAAGAGGTGAAACACGTGTCGATTTTTTACAGGGTTCTTTATGACTCATTAAGAACAATTACGCGGATTAGATTACTAAATATACGTCATCTATTGTTTTTTTTTCTGATGCAGAAAGAGTATGTGAGGATATAAGTGTAAGTGTAAGGAGTATGGAAGGAAGGAAGGCTTCTGCTTACCCTCTTGGGAAGAAGGCGTGAGTTATATGCGTGTACGCATAGTAAATAATATAGACTCAATCTGTCAGAACGTAAAAAACTTCAAATATCAAAGGACCTGTCAATTTACATTGTTACTAAGATCCATATTAGACTATCATAGAATTTCATAGAAATATTATCAGAGATGGTAGATGGAGACGGTATAATAAATACATATGATTCATATTATCTATGATCATAGTTAAGGGATCCTATTTGACAGCAAGAGTACAAATATGATCATATCCGTCTAACCTCAAAAATGGAGCTAAATCGTTATCCATCTTGATTAAGTATGATGTTTATATGATCATAAGTGTAATATGTAAAAATGAAGAACATCATGTAACTATGATCATAGAATTTGACAGATATGAAATCATATTTGTTTGATAAATATATGATAGTGTAATGTCGTGATGGCCCAGTGGTTAAGGCCTCGCCTCTCATGCACGAGGTTGTGGGTTCAAATCCGGGCAAGTACCAATGTGACTTTTTCAATTCATATGTACTTTCTGAGTTTATCTTGGACATTACTGGCATCGGTGAAGGAAAACATCGTGAGGAAATCTGGACTTATAGTTAATATAAGCCTGAAATCACCATCCCGTCTTGAGCAAGCGTGGTGATCAATGCTCGTGCCTTCTCTGTGTGAGAAGAGGCCTTTGCCCTGCAGTGGGACAGTAACAGGCGGGTATTATTTTTTATTTATTAGTGTAATTGGGGTCTTTTTCGTAATTTTAGCCAATAATTTACGACCAGTAACATCTGGTTTTAATTTACAAAACAAAAACTATAATTTGTGGTTACTAAGTTAGCATCGAATAGATTATTATAACATTATACCGCGCTCAACGTGCGTAGTTGGTTAAAAAACGCTCGGATAACTTTTTTGAGTTCAACGGACATGTTTTAAAAACATGAATTTGGGATAAGTACCCAAAGCTCACGTTTTTAAAACGTGTCTGTTGAACTCAAAAAAGTTAATATTATGGCAACGAACGTAGTCTTTATTATGATAAAGATTACGTTCGTTACCTTATAATTATGCGAATTGGATATTTTATTGGAACTCTGACGCGGTAGAAAAACTGGTCAAGTGTGAGTTTGACTTGCGCTCTTGGGCCTGGGCCCTATATATTTTTTGGCTTTGGTAATGGTTTTCAACATCCCTCATCTTTCTGAAGGGAGAGGAAAAGTACAAAATTTATAGACAATTAATTTTTTCCCAAAAGTAACTTGGGAAAGATTTAATTGTCTATTAAATTCAAAATGACTGTTTTCAGCCAATTAAGAGGATTGCGAGACTGTAATAAAAGGCCCTGGTATAATTGTACCTACTTACGTTGTATCTATACATAATATTAATATTATAAATTAAAGTCACTTTTCATGTTTGTCTGTATGTTCGCGTTGTTCTTCTAAACCACGCAACATATTTTGATGAGGTTTTCATCATCGTTTAGAGAATTTATTCCGGAATGTTTGTGTGTATAATACGTTGGTATTAAAGTTACGTAAAACTGAGAAATCTTGATGTTTTGTCAAGTCATAAAAACCGTGCGAAGCAGGAGCGAGTCGCCAGTCTAGCAACGATAAACTAAGCTATCTACTCGTATTAGTAACGATATAGCGTAATTCAGAAAAAAATGGTAATATTTAAGGATGCGGTACAGATAATTAATATTCCATTTTACCACAGGCCACAAGTTTCTGATACATGCTGTATTACGAGTTTACTATTGAAACTAACTTTAGGTAGGTAGGTAAGTAAGGAAGGTACGTCATTTTGGTGTCTTATATGTAGGTACGGTCATTAGACTTTTTCACACACGGAACCCTGATTTATCATAACTAAAAAACTTATCGTTAAATTAGAATCAGGTTAAAAACACAAAGAAAAAAAACTAGTTGACATTTACTTAATTAGGTAGCTAGAGTGCTACTACTAAAATATTTGACAAAAAATAATAACTTCATTTTAAAGTTCATGTTAGCGCAGGAAACATAAAATTGGTTTCAAAGCAAAAAAACGCATCCTTTGGTTATTTATTAATTATTGTTTAGAATTTGACTAGATGTGTATTTACACGTCATGATACGTTACGTGATCATGACGTGACAAACAGTCAAAAATTAAAAAAGTTCATTTTGTTATAAGTATCGTATGCTTTCTTGGGCGTTTAGTAAAAAGCTGTTATTTTGATATCACAAATAGACACTTGAATTTAATTTTATTGTTTATGTAATCCATTTGTTTTTCTTATTGGTTTTATTTTATTCTGGTATATAGTTTACCTATGTATAGTTTTTCAAGACTGAGAGTTGCTTATCTTTAAGATATTGGTGAATGGTTTGGTTAAATAAAAAAGTCGAGCTTTGTAGACAGCCGCTGTCATTGAAATATTTGTGAATTTACATTTCCTACTTAAGTTTGTTAACAACGCTTGAAGCAGTTGATGCAATCATATTTTTTTGATAAACGCAAATATTCATAACATCTTCGGAAACTTCGGCTACGGTTGCTCGGAAGAGCGGTGGCCGTCATATTAAAACGGTCGTGCCACCGCCCGTCATGAAAATCTGTAATTTTCACCAGTATCAAAAAACGGTTCCGTTCGGTCACCTTATCACACATTTGGAGAGACGTCATTGCGTGACCCTTCACCACATTCTTTCTTTTAGGAAAACAAAGTATAAGTAGCTGTTTTAAGACACTTTACATGTCATGTTTTGTTCAATATTTTACCCAAAGATTTCGATTACCTAAAGACCAAAAATCCGTATTCCACAGCCTTGAAATAAATCTAATTCACATAATGTTTATGGCTTCATTAAACATATTTTTTGCCAAAGATCATAGTTACGTCCTAGTTAAGTTGGCAATCAGGATTTATCGTACGTCACTCAACGTTAGGATACCGGTCACAAACATCATTCGATTAACGTGTGACGTCAGTAGGCTCTCGGTTTTTTTTATTGATTGTTTATTGATTGAATTAATTTAATCGAATAACTAGTTTCGATAATGTTAAACACCGCTTTCCAGTGCTTTATCTTTGTATACCTGTTGCTAACAAGAATTAAGAAATTAACATTTTAAGAACAGCAAAAAAAAATCGTTAACATTTTTTTTTTTTTGTTTTTTTGTTTGTGCATATTTTTGACTATTATGACTGAACTACGTCCTAAACGTTAATCAAAAACGTTATCCTAAACGTCTACCGAAAATGTTGGTTGACAATAATACTAAAATGTGTACAACATGTAAAAAAAACGTTGTTAGGTATCGTACTGAGAGTCTATTTATGTGGTAACTTCCAAGAAAAAAGAAAAAAAATCGTCACATTTTTTTTTTAAATCGTTGTTTAGCGTGTTCTCAAAAGTTATAACTATGACACATGTTGAAAATTTTAATGGATTTTGGGGTAATTTCGGGACTAAAATGTGATTTTTAAATAGCAATAACTTTTTTATTTGCAATAATAATAAGACTTTTTATTACTTTTAGGTAATGTTATTGCAATACCTATGTGTTTCGGATCGGACAGGTTTTTTTTTTTTTGGTTTGTGTATAATTTTAACTTTCGAAAAGTGCTGATTGTCAGCCTAGTTTAAATAAATGACTTCTGATTTTGATAGTAAAAAGATAGCCCCATAGTTTCATGCCTGTATAGGATCCTCCCGAGTTGTGTTGTAATACTGTATGTACTCTTGCAAGAAATAATTACCAAGGTGAATTCGGCTTCAAGCATGATTTTTTCGATACATGTAGTAGTTACTTAGATACCAGACAAATGCTAGATAAATATAAAATAATTAGACAAAACAAATTATATTCTCATTTGCTCAGTTTTAACAAGCATAGACGAAAAATAGTAGTACCTACTGATATAATGACTTATGGAGAATAAAATGCAGTATTTTTGTATTTACGTAATGAATGGTAGTTATTATTTTGTAATTATCTACTATATACTTAACACTTTACCTAGCATATTTTGTTTTGTTTTTTGAGTAGATTTTGCGGCTTGGTTTTATAATAACCACACGGACGCTGTTTTTACACACTTAATAGTTAAGCTGTAAAAAGTTAAAGAAAGACAGACAGACCTCGTTAACGCATTTTTATTCAACAAATGATTAGGATACTTGTGTCAAAGTCAAAGTAAAATCACTTATTTCAAATAAAAGGCAGTTTTGAACGTCAAAATTTACAAGAAAATAGAATTTAAAAAATGTCGCTTCCAAAAGGTCAACGTCAATTAACTTCACAGTTACTCTTTTAAAATGTTTTACAATATTTTGCATACATTCATTTTATTATATAATTATAGGTATGTGAAGACGATGTATGTACGTAAAATAAAATTACTATACCACAATACGTAGGATAGATAAACACTCAGATAAAATGTTATTAATGTTAACAATAACAACAGCATACGAGACGATTCCAGACTTCCGGTGTCTTTTATTTAAAACTCTTATCAGTTTGTAACAAAACAATGTTATAATAATGTTTTAATCAGTTGTTATTTTGTAACAATAATTATGACAAGACACGTGTAAACCGTTGGTCCCATAATTTCACAACTTGTTATCAGCTCTGTGATACTTTCCTAATTGTATAAATTCATTGATTATACTTGTAGAACTTTTTTATCTGTTAAGTTATTGGCAAATTGAAAGAATTAAAAAGGCAGGATTTTTTTTTAATTTTCAAATTAGTATGATAATTTTTAAGTTAATAATTATCTATGAAAGTTAACAGACTTAAAAATATACAGTACCGAGATAATCTTCGGTTGGTGCCTCATGTCATTAAAAGCATCTAGCGGGTCTCTGAGAGTTGGTTTCGGCCCCTCGTACGCCTTCCAAAGGTCCGAGACCCAAGGGTCCCGAGAAATGTCAAAGACGTACATAAACAAGAACATAATATAGTACATGTATAAAAAAAGAGGGGAACCATCACTGGGCAATGCAAAAAAATCGTATTGCTGTCAACAGACAATGTTCCCAAAAGGCTGGCAGTAATGCCACGGTCGTATGGCGATGCTAAGAAACAAATAACTATATATTTTCCTAGAAAAAGGTTATTAAGTTAATATTTCCGGCACGTTAATTTACTGTGATTGTTACTAAATTGACAAAACACGTAAAAACTAGTTTAAAAACAGCAATGTTAGGTTTTACCAGACTCAAAACATAATATTATCTCTAGTTTTTTCGTAAAGATCCGAGTCATCAAGAAAAATATTAAATGATTTTAGGTATCATAACTATCATACCAAAGTTTACAATTATTCACATAAGGTCTATTTATAAACTTGTTTCCAAATTGATGTTATTTCCACTTAAACAAAAATCAACTTTATGTAAGTGTAGGTAAAGTTGATTTTAGACTAAATAGTACTGGTGAAAAAGTCATAAAAAATATGAAGTTGTAGCGCAAACTGAACCTTATGTGTAGGCCTTACAGTTGTTTTTCCTAAAAGCCGTGTTTGTTTACATGTTTGGCAAATAAATTGCGAACGCAGTTTAAATTTTTTGTTTTCTTACAAAATAAAATTAATTTCATTCGATTGTATATTGCAGCCGTAAAGTATGAGAAACAAATAGTCAGCAGTCGAAGAAAAAAAGTATGCAATCTATTTGTTTAAGGGGACAACCACCTTATTTTCTTACATTATTTACCGTTCGTTTTTAGGGTTTCGTACCCGAAAGGTGCCAAACGGAACGCTATTACTAGTACTACTAAGACTCCGCTGTTGGTCCGTCCGTCCGTCTGTCAGCGGGCTGTATCTCACGAACCGTAATAGGTAGATAGTTGAAATTTTCACAGATTATGTTTATTGCCGGTATCCTACTAATCCTGCTTCTTACCTAATATTATAAATGCGAAAGTTTGTATGTTTGTTACTCAATCACGCAAAAACGGCTGAACAGATTAAAATGAAATTTGGCACCTATATAGTTTACAACCTGGATACTTTTTATACCGGTAGTAAGTTCCCTTGGGATAATTTCCGACATCCATGCGGGCGAAGCCGCGGGTAAAAGCTAGTAACAACAAATAAAGTTAATAATTTTATTAAAGGGGATCCTTTTAACTTAATTATTAAAGTAATACGGTAGTAATCAATATACGGCCCACGTGGTTAAAAGCGTTTTAAACAAATAAAAAAAAACACGGATTTTGATTAAAAACGGTTTATTTACTAACTTTTTTATGAAAAAACCGGCCACGTACGTGTCGGACTACGCACAATGTGGGGTTCCGTAGTTGGGATGAATTTATCCTAAGAACAAACTTAGGATTGTAGTTAAAAAACATGTTCTCCCATACATTCCAACTGAAAATGTAAGTTTTACGCACAATATTGAGAGCTTTACCATGTTATATTAAGACAATAGACTTCTTATAGGTTTTTCTGTAATCTATGAGTAAAGAAACATTCTCAGCATTTTTTTCAGAATTTTTGGTTAGGCAGTTTCGGAGATAATGGGGGAGTGGTTAATTTTCAATAACAATCTTAAATATCTTTAAAAGTGTTCATTTTGAAATTATAAAATAAACATATTTGAGATCTTCGCAACAAGCCCTTTCATTTGATATGTCACATGGTACGGTAAGCAAAACTTTGTTTTGTTAATATTCTTATTTGCCCCCCAAAAGTGACCCCATATTCAAAATTCATTTATTTACGTTACACGTATTTGGGTCACAAAAATACATATTATGTGTACCAAATTTCAACTTAATCGGTCCATTCGATTTGGAGCAAACTGGCTGTGACAGACAGACTGTCAGACAGACACACGAGTGATCCTATATCAAATCAAATCAAATCAAATCAAAAGTCATTTATTCAAACTAGGCTGAGAATCAGCACTTTTCGAACGTCAAAATTACATAAGACAGTCCCCCAAAACGCCCACCCTTCACCACTTCCTAGTGCGTTAGGTTAGGGGTCCTATTTTCCTTTTGAGGTACGAAACCCTAAAAACTAGCTTTGCTCCGCGATTTCACTCGCATAAGCTTCGTTCCCGTGGCAATATCGGGATAAGAAGTATCCTATGTCCTAACTTAGGTCATGGTCTATCTATGTGCCAAATTTCATCCAAATACATTCAGCTGTTTTAGCGTGAAAGCGTAACAAAAAAACAAACAAACAAATTTTTGCATTTATAATATCATCATATTTAGGATTTTAATATGGGTGTCTGAGGTAATGCGTTTATTCTGTTACACGTTGTAGTTTGTGCCTGACAACTTGAGCTCGCGTTAGTTGCGAAGCACTTAGCGAATCAGTGCCATAATGATTGACATAATGATAGTAACTACGCGAAACAAAAAAAAACAATGTCGTTTTGACGGTTGCTTACGCACAAATTATACTGTCTCAAAGTTAGATTTGTATAAAAAATACCATAAAAAAATATATACTACGCGTTTTGCGATGCCAAAGGTAACCATTACAGTCAGGCTATTGTTTCCTTCGAGTTTTTTTATATCATAGAAGAGGCTGAATAGAAAATATTTCAGTGTAAACATGAAAAAAACTTCTTTAATGTTTTCGGATTGTGATCATTTCTACTATTCTCGCATCCGGGTCAAATAACCTCGGTGAGATGTATGATTGCAAAATTAATACTTGGTGTAAAACTCAGATATCTCGCAATCATCTACATGGCTCATTTCTTGAAATTACAATGCTCTCAGTTCAAGTTCTAACTTACTGTGCGTTTGTACTGGCGAAACGTTCACAACAAAACATGTTGAAATCTCTAGTTCCTGTCAAACATTGTAAGGAAAATTGACAGAACATAGAGATTTCAACATGTTTTGTTGTGAATGTTTCGCCAGAAGAAACGCACAGTTACTATGCGTTTGCACCAGAAACATTCACATGTAGATGGTTCGAAAGTTGTTACATGAAACAAAATCTCATAACTTGTTCTGTTGAATTTGCGTTCGCACTGCACGAAACATATTCAATAAACATATTCTGTATAGAGATTTGTCACGATTGCGTTCGGACTGTTGTTTTTTTGTGTCTCAAAACTTGTCAATAGCCTGTGTAGAAACATTTGTGTCTGTAAAATATGTCAAGTGATATGAAACGGCAAACATGTTTCGCGTCAACAAGTTGCGTGACAGTGCGAACGCGAGTAGATACATTGACGGAAAAAAGAGTTTTCAACATGTTTATAAGTGAATGTTTCGCCAATGCAAACGCACAGTTCAGGCCATAATGCTTATCAATTCACTTAATCAAGTACCTACTACAAACGCAGATAGATAATTTCGTACGGTGCACCCTATTCTAAACTCGCTACCAACCAGCTAACTGGCTAATATTTTCATTAAGGCATGAGGTATGGCAAATAACACTAAGAGAGAAGAAGACACTATATTAGTGATGACCAAAACTTAGCATAGAGCTTTCATTCATGATAATTATTCATGACTAACTTTCGCCCGCGGCTTCGCCAGCGTGGAGTTCGGAAATGATATAAAAGTATTCTATATGTTAATCCAGGTTATAAACTATCTGTTTCCGTTCAGCCGTTTTTGCGTGATTTATTAACAAACATCCAAAAACACAAACATACAGACTCTCAAATTTATAATGTTATAGTAGGATCTATCAGCAGTGATCAAACACTCAATGAAACATCATTAATTAGATACAGTCGTTTAACAAATAAACAAGGTACAAATTCCAATGGATTTGCGGTATACGTAAGTGACTAATGGTAATTTTATGCGAACTTTAGGCGTAAGGTCACGAGCGCGTGAGGGAGAGGCAAATGTCGCGCCCTGACGCCCCTAGGCGCCGCAGGAGACGCCCTGGGCGTCGGGAATCGCAGGCCGATTCCCGGCCACCGTAGGCGCGGGCTTGCGGACCAGGATAAGGACCAGGCCCGGGTCGACGGCGCGTTGTGTTCCACGCGCGCCTCAAAGAGATGTCAGCACAACTGACGGGGTCTCGCTAGGACCGATGCCTGCCGGGGTCGCGGGAAAGTCTGAAAGGGATACCGTGGCCCCTGGCAATGTACAGGCAACTGAAGGAACACGGGTGGGTTTTAGTCAGTAAGAGTCTGACACGCCCTTCCGCTCCTCGCTTATTTGATATCTTCCCACCCTCAAAAAAAAAAGGCGTAAGGTCACGTGAGGCTGCACATGATGATACATGAATGAGGCTGTGCTGCTAACTCTCTTGCAAGAAAACCTTTTTGGTAGGTATCTCTATTATGACTACCTACTTCGTTGATCTAGTGGTCGCAAGCGCTTCTGTTGAGCATGAGATTCTGGGTTCGATTCCTAGGTCGGGAAAAGTGTTATTGTGTTTTTCCAGCAGGAATTTCTCAGTAATAGCTCGCAGTCTGGATTTGTGCCCGGTTGATGGCCAGCTTGCCCCCTCTTACATGGGACTTAAACATAACTGGCGAAATGTTGATGTAGGTACTATAAACAGGCTTGATGTTATGTTATTATCTATTATTAGCAGCATACAAGAATACTACTTTAGGGCAAAAAATTTGGGCTGAGGCCTTTATGCTTTAACCAAGGAATGAGGAGTCAAACGCTCGCGTTTTTGATGATTCCAGACTGTGAAGACAAAGTACCCAAATAATATTTCTTAAATATCTATAAGTAAAGCTACATCTACTCAACCTATAGTGGTACTTATTTAAAAATAAAGATAAATGAGGTTTAAATCAACTTTGCCGAACATCCTCTGGGACTTGCTGCCTATTACGGGTCTACGGTCACACCATTCTGACACATTTCTGAGGTGGCAATGATTTGGCCTGTTTTTCTATCAAAATATGGCGCAGTCTGAAACTGCATCATTTAAATCGTCGGCATATCATTGACATCCTTTAATCTATCAACTAAGATCGACCTTCGGTTTTGATAGGTCTGACATGGTCATAACATAGTATGGTGGAGTTTAGTTGCGAAGACACGTGCAATCGTGCATGTGCGCGCACACGCTTCGCATGCTTGCGCATTCATTGAAGCTGACTTACGTGTTACGCTTTCAATTGTCTTCACGTTTTAAGTAATAATCTATATCCGCATTGGCATTTAAAGTCTCTTTTGATAAGTCTCGTTATTTTCTTACCTTCTTTAAGTCTTCTTCATATCGTGTGGTTAGTGACTAACCTGGTGTCAGAGTTTTAAAGCCGCCCATGGGCCTCTAACTTGGCTTCATATGCCGTCGAGAAATATCTCTCAGGCTTGCCGGTTTCCTTACGATGTTTTCCTTCACCGTTTTTGAAGTGATAATTATACAATAGGTACATGAATCCGAAAAGTCAGAGGTGCGTGCCTGGGGTTCGAACTCGAGTCTGACGGTCAATCAATCAATCTGCCCTATTAAAAAAAATAAACAAAGTGAACCTTAGTTACTCCTTATAACATCAGCTAACTGCCAGTGAAAGTCCCGTCTAAATCGGTCCAGCCGTTTTGGAGATTTGCGGAACAAATAGACCTGCAGACGGACAGACAGACAAAAATTTGGAGTACCGTATATACTTTCATATGCATTGAATAAAAAGATGATATTTAAATTTTATTTATTTGTATAGATTTATGGATATTATTATATTATTATTTATTATATAGTTGTTTTATCAAATGCCCTAGGACTGAAAACAGAAGATGCAGGATGCTCTTAGACACACACACACACACACACACACACACGCACACACACAAGGAATTGTCAATTCGGTCCTAAAACATAATACTTTCTAAAAAAGATTGATCGAGCTTTCGATTTTGTAGAGCTGTTGTGCAAAAAGCTGGTAGATAAATAAATTCAAAGGTTCTACACTAAAAGGTCGTTAAGTAGGTACAACAACATTCCTCAATTTTTTTGCCACTTTAAATACAAGTTTCTTGCTTAATCTTGTAATCAACAAAAACTATAGTTACATGTCAATTTATGACGTCTAAATAATTTAAGCAAAAAAGGTTCACAAATATTTTATGACACCTAATATTCGTTCTCTACATCTTAGCATTAAACTTAATCTTCAGACTTTAAATGACCAAGACATCAATCAGTATTGCCTCATCTTAACATAAATCATAATCCTAGATCTTCTAATACCTGCATAATTAAAAAAAGGTTATTATTTTTTAACAAAAAAAAAACCGGTTTGTAGCTAATCGTACGCGCATAAAATGTAAAAATTAAAATGATTGTACAAGAAAGGCAGTTTCTTTTTTGTAATGTACAATAAAAAAAAATAAAAAAAAAATGTTCTGTTAGGTAACGTTAGGGATTCGGAAAAAAGAATGCACATAACACACAGGTCAATGTAACTTTTGTAGCAACTCACGGTCATTCGCAATCGTAGTCAATCGTAACAGCAGTGATAGCGTAGTGGTGTGACCGTCGGGCTGCCAAGCCAGAGGTCTCGAATTCGAACCCAAGGATTCATGACAACCTCTGACTTTTCGGATTCATGTTCGTATTGTATAATTATCACTTGCTTCAAAAACGGTGAAGGAAAACATCGTGAGGAAACCAGCAAGCCTGTGAGATATTTTTCGACGGCATGTGAAGCCAAGTCAGAGGCCCACTAACCACACGAAAAGAAGAAGAAGAAATCGTAGATTTCATTTAAGAGGAAGAGGAGAGGGTCTTGGCTAAATAATAAAAGCCACACGGGTAGGTTAAGCTTGCCACGGTCGGTTCGTGAATGGGTGACCATCCATTATTTATTGAGACCCCCTCCGTGCCTCGGAAACCAAGTAAACCCGTCCCGGCTGCGTAAATACAAAGGTGGATGCAACACAGACAGTAGCTGTTCTGTAAGGCAGCTGCGTCCGTATGAATAAAGGATTACAAACACGATTACACCACAGACATTTGAAAAGTGTCTGCAATGTGATCAGCTCCGAAAGATATTGTTTTAACAAAAACGACTACAATATATAGCTTATAAGTACTCACTAATACTAAATAGCCTGACTAACTGCGAGTAACTGGGAAGTAGCGGTTGGTCACAGTTCTAACCTAACCTATTTTACCTAGTTCACAGTTTTTCGACAGATTCTAATCTAACGGAAATAATACTATGGGTGTCTGCATTGAATCCGCCTTTTCATTGCTTTATAACAAACCACCACTGTGTTGCAGCTGGGTTCGGACGGACTATTACTGCTTTAAGCCATTCGCAAGATAATGCAGCACCGACTATGGGTGTCTGTGTTGCATCAGCCTTTGTATTTACGTATCCCGGCTGTCATTCATAGATCTTTGACAGTCGCGACGGGTTGTCAGAAGCCCATAAGTCTGACACCCAGTCTTACCAAGGGGTATCGTGTAACCCAGTAATTGGGTTGTGGAGGTCAGATAGGCTGTCGCCCCAAGTAAAATACTGGTATTCATCTACATCTGGTTAGACTGTAAATCAACCCCTACATAGTTGGGAAAAGACTGGGCAGATTGATTAAGATGTAATTAATATAAAGGACTTATTATTATTCTCGGTCTAATCTGTAGATATAGTGCAAATTAAAGTTGATTTAGGTTTTAAAAGCTTGATTTGCGATGACTAAAGCCACTGACACATTAGTGTGTCGTGTCGTGTCGTGACGCGGGATACACCAATCAAACGAATCTGTTCAGGACTACGTCAAATCACAACGAGTTTTAATTGGCTAACACTGCGTCAGAAGGCGTCGTGATACGACACAACACAGTAATATAAACCCGGCTTTATATTTATTTTAAAAATACCTTCCGTTTTTTGGAACATTCATTATGTGTTAAGTGTAGTGTACGATGATTCTACGTATAAGATCATCAGCCTGCTCTGCAGAGCAAGATATGCGTTGCTTTTGATCCATAATCTTACCAATTTTTATTAATTTTTGCATTGTCAAAGTCAACGGTTTGAAACCAGCTTTTGCCTGCAGTCTTCGCTCGCGTGGAGGTTGGTAATTATCCCACGGCAATGTACTACCAAAATAAAAAGTATCCTATGCCATAACCCAGGTCATTGTCTACCCAAGTGCGAAATCCGTTCAGCCGATTTAGCGTGAAACAAACAAACAAACAAACTCACTTTCGCATTTACAAGGATATAAGACACTTTTGAACGTCAAAATTTACAAGAAAATAGAACTGATTGTAGTTGCTTCCAAAAAGGATGTTTCGTAATTGATTTTGTAAAGAAACTTTATTTAACACTGCAACTGTGCACTCAGAACTCTGGAGCTATTTATTAACAAATTATTTCAACATCATGGGTCAGGCAAATATCTAACAAGACAAATTTAGTACAAGTGTGCGAATTGGAAACACAAACTTTTATCCGTATTTATATGTAGTATGGAGTTTCAAAATTAAATACCTACCTATTTATTCGTACTGAATGTGACATTAAAATTCTCCATCAGTAGTTTAGTTCCTAAAAGCATGACTTATGAGCGTTTATTCTGAAAGTCGGCAACGTCGCAAATAGATGTCAAATATTTCGCTGTTTTGATTAATTTGGCAATATGGCTAACTAGCGAACTTGAATATTAATAGTGAATTGCAATTATAACACTGAATTTGATGTTGTAACCGTTTTAGATGTGAAAAAGGCATTTGGAAAGTTTCCAAACACTTTTTACATCTAAAACTAAATATTCGTTGTTATGTTATTAATTATTGCATTTCATAATCAATATTTTAGTTTACTAGTTAGCCACATTTCATATTTCCATTATTATTGCTAAATTAATCAAAACAGGTTAATTTGACAGCTATTTGCAACGTTGCCAAGTTATAGTATAAGCCCTCCTAACAGACGTAACAAATTAAGGCCTATTGTACACACACGTTTATCTTGCCGTGAAAAACTACGGGTTATTCGTCGTGTGTTAGCACGGTCGTCACTTCGTCAGTGTTGTATGGATTACTATATGGAACCTTGTTGACAGACACGTATTTCTACGGCGCGGTTTATACATCTTACCGTAAAGAACCCGTGCCGTGTACGAAAAATTAATATAATATGAATATGAATTTTATGACAAATGACTACCGTTTTTGCACCTCCTGAAGTTCATCCGGTCAAATAGTTGGATTTTCCGAGTTGGCAGTTAAAATAAACGATTAATATTGAAGGTCTTACGATAGGGTCAAGTAGCATCTTGATAACTGTGTAAAAACGAACGGTAGACTAACAAAAAGATTCACCGGTGGTAATTATTCATAAATTGAACAATGCTTGGTTGTGCTGTGTGTTCTTTAAGGTGGCGAGTTCCGTATAAAATCAAGCACACGGTATAGCCGGCCCGGGCACGATCCGATCTAGCCTGTCCCTTGCTGCCCTCCTCCAGCGACGCCCTAAAGCTGGGGTCCGTACCCCAAAGGTACCCTTAGCGTATAGCTTCGCTTAGCGTATAACTTCTGTACCCTGACTGTAGGCCTTAGCCATCCACAGGATAGCCCAGCAAAGCAGCCGACCACCTGCAAGGTTGAAATGCGAGATGCCATTCGCCAAAAACATTTTTTTTGACGCAGATTTGGGCGGGCTTCACCGCATTGCAAAAATTATCTTGTTAACTCCTTCAACCATAAGTTGCTAAATATGTTTATGTTAGAAGTGAGGTTTTATTCGTTAATGTATTGCAATGGATGTGATTCAAACTCACGGCCTCTAGTTTGCCAGTCTGCGTTTTACCTATTGGACTACAAAGTTTAAAGGAAACAAGGTTTTGTCTATACTTATTAATATTATAAAGATGTAAAATTTTTGAGTTTATATGTAGAAGGTAATCTTCGAAACTTCTGATCCGATTATGAAAATTCACCAATAAAATGCGACAGTATAATTATTGCCGAGTGTCATAGGGTATTGCATGTCAAAACAAGTCATTACACGCGGCCGGAAGTTTTTTATAAATATCGAAGCGATCTTTTGTCGATAGAGAACCCTAATAACAATCAATATAAATATTATTTTTACGAAGTATATACTTAAACTTAAATATGTAAGTACGTAATAATTTAACAAAAAACAACTCAAACATGAATGACAGTATGAATATAAGTATTTAAATTGAAAGGTTATTTATCTATTGTAAGTAAATATCAATGATGTGAATTTAGTTATGAATGGGATAAAAAGCGGAAATAGTAAGAAGTTCCGAAGTTTTAACAGACAGTTTTTTAGGCGATGATGCTTTTTTATTATTGTTTTCATTGACCTATTGCCTTTTTGATTTAATTGTTGAAAAAGATTAATGAGGAGAAGAAATATCGGAACACGAACAATCTAAAATTTATTTATTATGATATTCAAGTTGACTCACTTACATACTTTTTGACCACACTGACATTTACGATAAGTAGGTATATTTTTATTTTTATTTTTGGGTTTTTTTATTTGTAATTGTAAACCTTTGCATGCCTAAGGGTAAAATATGGAGAAAAAAACACCTGTGTACTATACCCATGTTTGCAAAGAAATAAATCTTTTGATTTGATTTATCTAAAACTCTATATGACACAAAAAGTTTTTTCTGGATGGAAAGCTCCCCTCTTAAACTTACACAGAAGAATTCCTAATAACTTATAATATAAATGCAAAAGTGTTTGTTTGTTAGGCTTTCACAGTCTTCACGAATTGGATGAAATTTGGCACACAGATAGACCATGACCTAGGTAAGGACTATGAAGGAAGGGCTATGATTCACCCTAGATCACAGACGAAGTGGCGGCCAATAGCTAGTTATAAATATGTCATAATATAACTTCAATTTCCCTTTCGTTTCTGTAGCGACGTAAAAAATACGAGTAGTAGAAACTTTCTTGTTTTCTTAAATTTATGGAAATCCATTTAAGAAGCACATAAATCTGACGTCATTCACATCCGTTATGACACACCGATCATTCATGGCTAATAAACAAACAAAACTATGATAGCCAATTAAAATAAATACAACGTAGGGAAATCACCATAAAAAAATAAAATAAAATATCCATTCTATCCGATTAATCTCTACGGATAACTTTATGTACTAATAGTAAATATTTTGACAAGCAAATTAACGTGACGCTTAGTAACAAAATCCTTCAGGTTTTAAATGCGTAGAATTTTCCGGATGTCTGTAAAATGACTATGTTCTACAGCACGCTTGGCATGCATGACAATAATAGAAACGGGTTTTGTCGACGGAAGAATAGACAAAATTACAGGTTGTGATTGTTTATCCGTCATTTTTTCTATTCTTCCGTCGACAAAACCTTTTCTAGTGTGGTCATGCTAAGCGTGGTAGGGGTGAGTTTTTATCTTCACGAGAAAAGTTCTTGTCCGTGCAAAAATATTATCCAGTCAGCAAAATTGGTAACTTGTCTGACTGCCCAGTGTAAAGCTACGGTTTCCTAGAAAAGCGGTGGCCACCATATAATGGCCGCATTGACGGCTCTCATTAAAATGATCAGTGGGGCTTGACTTTATGGTGTCAAAAACGCTTTCTAGGAACTTTTTTTCTACGAATATTTTTTTTCTAATCTTGACTGACATCCGCCAGTCCCTTATATAAAACTATGTTTTACGACCATTTGACAATTTATGGCTCAGCTTTTTGCGGTGTTAAATGGGCATATTATACGCACGAATACCGGTTAATTTTTTTGCGTCATAAGACTCATAAGGCTCTAAGTTTATGTTTTCTCACTCATAAAATATCTAGACAAAACGAGTTTTTTGTAGGACGGAATTTAACACTGTTAATTACATTGACTGTTACTACGTGCGTAGTGCGTAGGTAATACTTTAAAGTCGAGTTAATACTTGATAAAAAATTAAAGAATAAAATATTTAGATCACTAAATAATTAAATAACTCTTAAATATTTGAGATACACTACTCGTAAAATGCACATAAAGGGGGCAAATAAGGGCAAATGATGATCAATGATGAGTGCGGCTCCGGAAAAACCGGCGGTCTGTGTGCCGCCGGCACTTTTCTTCTTCTCGTGTGGTTAGTGGCTAACCTGGTGACATAGTTTTAAAGCCGCCCATGGGCCTCTGACTTGGCTTCACATACCGTCGCCGCCATAGTAGCCTTTACAATACAAATGAAAGAACAGTTTAACCAACAGTAATGTATAATGAAATTATTGTTTTTCTGGGTTAAGCGATAGCTTTTAGACAAAACTTGAGTTTGTTACGAGAATAACCAAAAAAAATTGATGAAAAAACTAAACACATTTTTTTTTACGTAAAATCAAATCCATTAAAGTTGCGATTAAAAAGGGTATATTCCTTATTTAACCAAGTCACGACCCCAACCTATTAAACGACTTAGGATATTTTTCTTGCATCGGTTCTAAATCTTACCTTCCTTTGTCCACAGTTCATGGACATGCGAGAAGGCTCGTTCATCTACAACATGTGGGAGAAGCCGACGTACGAGTTGAGTTCAGAGATGTGGGTGTACAACTACACCAATGCGCAGGAGTACCTCAGTGATGCTGACAAGCTTCTGAGGCTCGAGGAGGTTGGACCTTTTATGTTTAAGTAAGTATCCATTTATGTTGTTAGATTCTAGTTTGACCGTTTGTTTTGTTTGTTTGTTTAGTTTGATAAATGATTTTTTGTCTAGTGATGTACTCTACATCAGGGGCCTAAGTTATAATGGTGTCTCAATTGTGAGTTTTTGACAGATTCGCCATACAAAATCTGTCATAAATTGTGTTAAGAGCCCTCTTAAATTTCGGCGCTGCGCTAAAGCATTCTTGCGATACTGAGCGCACATTGCCGGCACAGTGAAATATATGGTACTTTTATTTTATTCATAAAAAAATAGAAATAACAATAAAAAAATTGTTTGTTATTGAGCAAATGTTGGAGATTATTTTAGTATAAATACTACGTACGAAAATTATGTAGAACTTCGGATATTCAGACTTGTTTTCAAACGTTTTTAGTAGAATATTTAATTAGGTCCAGTAATTTTTTCTTTAAATTAAAGTCATATAACAAAAAAGTATTCTATTATTATAAAAGTATCGGATATGTTTAATATGAGAAAAATTGTTTTGATGAATTATATTCAACAGAATCCGCAAATTAGAGCTCTCAAATGAGCTCTACATGAGTTTTTACCAAAACATGCATCAGGAGAAAGATTATTGCTAGATAAATAAATAAATAATGAAAAAATCGCTTTATTATTGTTGTAGAAGAGAAAAACGAACTATTTTTACCAAGTAATTGTTATTTATACTAACCAACGAATATTATTCAATTTCAACGAGGAAATCATGCATTTACTTGCATTTTTGTAATCATATTTAAGTAAGCCCCTTAAGCGTTTGTAAATTAGTAGACTTGATCCCGGACTTGGACAGTTAAGTTATAAAGTCCGATCGGTGTGATGATAGTACAGTGACAGAAATTATTGATTTAACATGTTTTCTTGACTCTTGATTTGGCTTGAGGCAACTTCTACGCAATTCCAAAACCTGAGTTGAAAATTTTTAACCGACTTCCAAAAGGTAGAGGTTCTATGTTCGTCAGTATGTTTTTTTTTAATTTTCTGTCCATCGATATTTTCGTCAATTGTGAAACAATTTTTTCAATTCATTTGGTAGAGGAAGCTTACGCAGTGGTCTCATGGTGGTGATAGTTGTTTGCTTGGGTCGTTTTTGAGTTAGTTTATATGGATGATGTTGTAATAAGTTCCTGTCACTGTCTTTCACGTAGCAGGTAGTGGTATCCGAATTCGAGTGGGGTAGGTACCACAACTAAAAAGTTAAAAATTAAAACTTTTTACAAAAAAAAAAACAACAGTCTTCCAAAAAAAGAACTACAAAGTGTAAAATAACTTTAATTTCGGAAGTCGGTGTCTTTACGATTCGCTTAAGAATGGCACCAGTGCTAACCACCAGAGAGAGAGAGAGAGATCTTGTAGTTGCTCCACATAATGATGCCGACGAAAACGACCATGTGTGCGATTTAATGGGTCGAAACCACACATGACTTCAAGTATAAGATTTTTTAAATTTTCGTACGCAGATGAACTGTTGATGTCTCCCAAAGTTTATAATTAAATAATTTCAATCCCGAATTACTCATTTACCCAAAACAAACCTTGACGTAATCTTCCTAGTTACATAGATACATTGTTTGACTGATTACACCGGTACTTCCTTGTTGATATAATAATTATTACTTAAATACATATCCTGTGAAAACAACGCGTAATAAGTAGTATTTTTACTAAGTTTGTTGATTGACTCACTACATTTTCCTGGTAAGGTTGTGGTTACTGCCGTAGTTGGGTAATCACACTGTCAACTCGGAAAATCATTTCTACCTTAGCATTGATTTCATTTTCTTCGGAACGGGTAGTTTCTTTCGTTGAAGAATGTAGCTCTTTAGTAACCGTCTTCGAGGACAACGAGAGTATCACTTATGTCGTGTCGTGTCTAATATGTCATCATCATCGTTCAGACAAAAGACGTCCCTTGTATCTGCTGAATTTAGGCCTCTAAGCATCGCCTCAACCCGGTTGTTGAGGCGATGCACTTTCCTCATGCAGCGGCTGGTCAAGAGGTAACGCGGTGTGATTTCGTGTGGTCGTCTCTAGAGGAGTCGATGTTAGGGCTTTATGGCGGTCTTATATTACTGTGTGGTCTCTTTTATTCGATTTTCCTTTCTATAGTGAGCTGTTATCATTTAAAAATCGAAGTCTGTTCATGAGTTTTTATAGCTGCGCAAAGATTTACTTTGGTAGCCTGTTGGCTCCTGTCAATTCAAGTAGTATGATTGTTAGCGGTTCTCGGGAATACCCGACTAGCTTCGGCCTCAAACAGTGCAGCTAAACATATTTACTCGGCAAGGTCGCGATTCAAATTGTGATGCAATATTTTGCTGAATCACAGATTCTAGAACATTTCATGTATTTTGCGGTAAGCAGTATTGTCAACATTACTTCATCACACTTATTTATTAACGCAACGTGTTTCAAATATCACGATTTTGCACAAACTTTGCTACTTTGCTTAGGTAAAGCCATTATCCTTGTTCTGAAACTTGGGCGGAATCACAAGCAGTTGATACATTTTGAGTAAGATGTTGCTGATCGTGACTATGAGTGTTGTTAAGTGGATTTTTGGGGGAAACCGTGCGATTGACCGGCTATAATACGAACACTTGAAATAGTAAAACGGCGATAGAAAGTGAGAAAAACTTGTAGATAGACAGGTACAACAAAAATTTAATTAAGTCAAACCATGTCCAACGTGCATTGTGCTATTTGTAAACATGTCATCATTGCAAGTTAGCTGTAGCTCCTGCTGGAAATTTACTCAATAGACCAGATACAATTCTCGACATTAAACATGCCTTTCTACCGATTTTTTTTTTTTTATAAATTAAAAGAATATTTCTTAACTATCAGCTTCAGTATCCTATGACACACTCCATCACAATCCGAAGGATTTTGAAAGAGATTCATAAATCATCGCAATGAACGTTATTGAATTGTTGAAATGAATGGCGTTCCCATTGTATGTTACGCAATTACTAAGCAGTTTTTTTTTTCATACTTTACCTGCATAAGAACACTAACTACTCTCTTGATTAACATTATCATATTTTGTTTCCAGAGAGATACGGACGAATGAGAACATACAGATAGACAAGAAGCGAGGGGTAATGACCATGGAGCCCAAGGTGAACCTCAAGTTCCTGCCAGAAGAGTCGATAGATGATCTGCAGAATGTTACTGTCCAGATACCGAATATAGTGCTTGTTGTAAGTGTACTTTGTATAAGGGTCTAACATACAAGATTCTCAGCAACGTGGGAACTTTGATTGTTTAATTACAAGAGCTTTATAGCAACCTAAGCTTAGTATTTAGATGTAGATTTTTGTATTCAGCTGCATCTGGTCAACCTGGAAGCTGACCCCAACATACATAGTTGGGAAAAGGCTAGGTAGGAGAATTTGTCACAAGTGTGTAATCAAGTTTAAACAAAGACCTTGCCTTACGGTGAGGGAAAACATCTTAGACACATTGAGCAAGCGTGGTGAATAGTGCAGATCAAAGCTGGCAAAAAAAATTTGGTAGCACATGCAGTTGGGCTGATGTTAGAAGTAAAATGTTTATACCTAAAGGCCTAGAGTAATGTGGCAGTGATCTCTCGCGTCCGGCCCTGGTCCAGGCCATGGTACGGAGCGAGAGGACGTGGGAAGCAGTCACCTCTTTCTGCGAAGCAGTAATGCTCGCGAAGGAGGAGACGGAGTGCGTGAGAAAGAGGCAAATGTCGCGCCCTCACGCCCCTAGCCGCCGCAGGAGACGCCCTGGGCGTCGGGAATCGCAGGCTGATTCCCGGCCACCGTAGGTGCGGGCGTTGCGGACGGTGAGCAATGGGTAGCTCGCCGTCCGATAAGAACCAGGGCCCGGATCGACGGCGCGTTGTGTTCCACGCGCGCCTCAGTAAGAGTCTGACACGCTCTCCGTTATATTAAGTTATTTGCCAATTTCCCAACCAAAAAAAAAAAAAGGCCATCGGTAATGGCAATCGGTTTCAGAACGTTTCGTATTTCTACAACAATTTTCAACAGTATTGACAGCTTTGGACTTAGTTAATAACGGGTATAAAAAGACGCTTAACGAAGTCGAAAGTCACTTGTATATTGTACGTATTATATACCCGTCATTGTGATATTTTTTTGCACTGGACCATAACTGGTTAGAGGAACCATTTGGTTACGGAGATATTGAAGGTTCCAGATCTTTCAGACGTTTTTTAAAGACAACATGTTCTAAATGTTATAAATTAATTTTAAATGCCCTGACGAACCCTGAATTGTTGTGTGCACCCATAAGCACAATGTTTTGTGCGTTACATTGCACACTTCCGTAAAGAGCCATAATTCACATCAAAAATAAAAATCTATTCCCTGCAATTATTTTTGTGCAATGTTACTTAATTTGATGTACAGAATGCGTAGTTGAAGGCTATGTGATGGGTCTTTTTACACCATGAATAAATCTGAATTTGCTAAACTATCTTGAGCAAGCGTGTTGAGCAATACTCATGCCTTCTTTGTATGAGAAGAGGCCTTTGCCTTGCAGTGGGACAATAATAGGCTGGTATTATTATAATATTAATTAAAGGCGCTGCTAAACTTGAACATTTACTTGTAATGAGCATTCTTATCTAGCGAATGTTACATTACAGAAAAATTTACGGGAGCGTTTTAGCGAGCATTCTAACGAGCATTCCAAGGACAGTAAATTTGCTTCGAGCTTTTGCCAGTCCGGGCAATTCTGTCATTGTTCCGCCGCCCATCCCTCTATGCGTCCCGCGCCCCTGTTGTTTTGACGAGCATTGACTAAAGTGTTCGCTAGAAGAATGATCGTGAAATTGTTCGTAGCGATGTTTAGCTTTAAGCTTGGCTCTGTTCGTTGTTCAGTTCGACAAATTAAAAAACGAGACGTATGCTCGATGTTCTGTTACAAGTTAATGTTCAAGTTTATCCTAAACCTTTTAGTGTACGGTACTCTACTTCTTGCAGCTACCTACTTAAAAATAGTCGTGAAGCTACCAGAAAACCCTACCATTGTTTATAAATTGATTTATTACTTCCGAGGTCTAATAGTCTCGTTCCTTATTAATTATAATTTGTTATAGTAAACTATAACAAATTTTCCATTTGTCCAATATTTTGATAATAATAGATAAAGTCATATCTTAAGAACAGCTTACAGCACCTTATCGGTATTCCTTTTGCAAACGGTATGTGGTTTTTGGTACGAAAATACTTAGTACCGACTGGCTATTTATATCTTCAATATTTTTATTTTTGGGAAGAAATGCCTGGCTGGCTATATTAAGAATAAAGTTATTTTTGTTTTTGTGCTATTTAAGAACTTAAAGAAACATCACGTCGAAATAAAACTTCAAAATGATCTCTCTTACATGAACAGGTTGAACGAGTCTGGATCTCTGGGGTTAATAAAACTTAATAAGATAACTAGAAGCCCGTATTACAGAACCACACTCAAAACTCAAGCATTACTCGTTAATAATGATAACTCATTTAAAGCCTTTTATTGGTTGAAACCAGTTTTAAGTAATGCTTAATTGTTGAGTGAGGTTCTGTAATACGGACTTTAATGTTGCACAACCTAAGATATATTAACACTTTAGCAGGCCTAACTTGTTGAACAGGACGGTGGACCACTTAGAGTGGTTGAAGGTCAGAATAGTCAACGTAATAATCTGAAATTATATTCTTAAAAAATAGCATGGCTATATCAAAACCTGCTCTTAATTATTTATGTTGGTTTTAATATATGCTGCATTTTATCTTTCTGATAATTTTTCATGACATTTATTGAGTATGAGGTACTGGGTTCAATTCAAGTCGAGCAAAGTGTTAAAAGTGTGTCCGTGGAGTTTCTTGTCCGTTCTTCTCCATAGGAACCTACTACTCGTTGGAATGGGCAACTAGCTTCATCTTTCTTACTGACCGACCCTTTGACAATTCAAAAGTGCCTGTAATTGGTTTATTTGAAATAAATGCTTTGAGTTTGAGTTTGATTGGGTTTTCCCATCTGGAATTTCTCAGTAGTAGTCCGGAGTCTGGATTTGTGCCCGGTTGATGGCAACATACTCGCCCTCTGTTACATCGGATTTGAAACATAACTGGCGAAAATTGAGTGTACTATAGGTACCCCCTCTTCGGGAGATATAGGCATAGCATACCTAGGCCAGAAACAGGAACAAAGATTGGTCAACACACTTGCTCTCTATGTTTTGGCCACTAGACTTAGAGATAGATACAGTTTATAGATTTTCTAAATAATGGAACAGTGATAGCCTTGTGCTATGACAGTCGGACTGCCAAGTTATAGTTGGCGAGTTCGAACCCAAGACACGTACCTCTGAGTTTTCGGATTCATGGAAAACATCGTGAGGAAACCCTGAGAAATATTTCTCGACGGCATGGGTATCGTATTACACAGTTACTATGTTGTGGAGGTCAGATAGGCAGTCGCTCTTTGTAAAATTCGGTATGCAGCTGCATCCGGTAGGAGTGGAAGCCAACCCCAACATAGTTGGGAAAAGGCTAGGAACATTAATTGACACTATAACTATAACTTGGTGTTGTCAGGTCACTGAACTATTTTTAAGACATCACAATATTTCTGGTTAACATAAAACAATTTACAAAACCGAGAAATTTGCCGAGACATTGACAGTGGAATGAAAGTTCATGGTTTCGGATCAACCATGATCTTTCATTCCACTGTCAATGTCTCGGCTAATGAGATGTGAATGGAAATTTTAATGTTATACGTTATATTTTAATGATATTATATGCCTTTTGATACCTTACTGTGTCGCTTTGAATGTACTTAAATAAAAATTTGTTAAGTAATTTATTTTCAAAGTTAATTTTATGGTGTTTCCATAATGAATGAATTAGCTATCAGATAAGTTACCTTTTATATGAATACCTATCAAAGCACATGCATCATGCTTTGATAGGTATCCAAATAAAATTATAGATTTTCTGTTAAGAATCTCTCATTAGTCTCAGCATCAGCCTGGAGTCTAGATTTGCGGCCAGTTGAAGGAAACAGACTTGCCCTCTAATACACTTGAACATTACTGATGATAAACACATCTACCCCTTTTGAAAAAGAGTTTCTTTTACTCGTATCTTGATACCTCCATTATTCTTTTCCAGGCGATGAGTACCTTAGCAGCAGACAAGTTGGGCTACTTCGCGAATGCAGGAGCGTTCTACTCCATGACTGCGCTGGGGTCCAAACTCTTCAGAGACCTGACTGTTCAGGAAATGTTCTGGGGTTATCACGACCCCATAGTGGCTATAGCGAACACCTTGCTACCTGGATGGATTGATTTCAAGCAGATCGGACTGTTGGATAGGGTTGGTATTTCTTGTTACTGTTTCAATTTTATTGGATGATGAATATGATGGTTTTAGGCTTAAAGGTTTGACATTATGTTTTACTGGTCTGAAAGTATTTTCGTATAAACAATGTTAGCGACACTAAAGTACGTTGGTCTTACTACCAACTTTACATACTGGATAATCTACTTCTCATAAAAAAGTTACAATTTCCATTTTTTTAAACAGAAATGTATTCGTCACTTGAAAAGATATTTGATGAATACCTTACCATATTATATTTTTAATCCATAACTGCTAGGATAACCATAAGTATCTACAGTTACCCATGACCACACTTTTTTGTTTCGAAGTCATTACCGCGGTCGTTCTTAGGGTTCCGTACCTCAAAAGGAAAATCCCTTATACTTTATAGTATCACTCGGGTGTCTGTCTGTCTGTCCGTCTATCACAGCCGATTTGCTCCGAATCTAATGGACCGATTAAGTTGAAATTTACAACTTTTTTGTGAGCCAAATACGGATGTGTAACGTAACTCTATGAATTTTTAATACGGGGTCACTTTTGCGGGCTAAATAAGGAAATGAAAATAAAGAAGTTTTGCTAACTGAACCGTGTGAAAAATTTAATGAAAGGGCTTGTTCTGAAGACCTCAATGTTTTATTTTTAATAATTTTAAAATAAATAGTTTTAAAGATAATTAAGAAAGTTGATGAAAATTTACCATTCATTGACTGAGCCTAAAATTCTTTACTCATAGATTACAGGAAAAACTATAAGAAGATTATGATTTTAAAATAACATGGTGAATCTCTCAATATTGGGCGTAAATACTTACTTTTGCAGTTGGAATGTATGGGAGAACATGTTTTTCAACTACAATGTTAAGTTTATTCTTGGCATAAATTCATACCAACTACGGAACGTTTCATTGTGCGTGGTCCGACACGCACTTGGCCAGTTTTTTAAGATAATGTTCCGTATTCGCTGAAAATTCTAGAAGTCTCGCAAAAAAGCCATCAACAAATGATTTATTTAATAGTACCTAGGACAATTTTGTACTATTAGCAAGATTATTGTTTAGTCTAATGTGAGAACTTTTTTCTGTAGTTTTATGCACAAAAACTGGAAACGTCTGAAGTGGAACTTGGAAACCGCAGCATAAGATACTCTTTGAACACTTGGGATAATTCCACGGGTCTTCTGGAACAAGGCTTCACAGACTGGGAATCCAGGTAAGCAGGAATATCCACCAATCATGAAATCTTGCTAAAAGTGGACTTTTAGTAACTAAGTAAGATTTTATATGGCAAAGACGATTTCATATTTATTTTGATGATAGTCACCATTATTACAACTTACAAAGATCCGGATTGTGTGACTGTCAAAAACCTATTTTAAAATGCTAGAATAAATCCGATCCACGGTGTTAGGTTATTCAAGCGCATTTACCCCAAAATCTTGAAAATGTGTAAACTACAAACAATCTTCTATTCTTTTAGTACGCCATGCAACCGAATCAAAGGATCATACGAGGGTCTCATGTTACCAACAAACTACGAAAAAGGTCGCAACATCACGATCTTCAGAAAGCAAGCTTGCAGGAACTACCCCTTTCGTTATGTCGGCGAGAAAATTAGTGACCAGGGGTTCGATTCTTATATGTAAGTACACCTTTGTTTCTATTTACTAATCTTCTAAATAGTTTTGAAACAAAAACTATTTAGAAAGTAGGTAAATTGTCTTTTGTTTTTTTGCTTTGGATCGTCCTACCGTCCAGGATTCTAAATCCTATTATTTTTTTACTACAAATTATATGATTAGACAAAGAAACTTATATTTGGTGGCTGTACGGTTCTGGGCCATTCAAAGTGCAATAAGTACAGTTTTTGAAACTGTCTCGGGATTTGGCCATATGATCGCCTTTTGATAACAGGATTTTATGAACGCACTCAGTAAATTGCTATAATTGTGTACTTCTCTCATATTTATCTTTCGAATTACTTTCAGGTACACCATGGATACCACAGCCTTTAGCAGGAAATCTCCATTCGCATGCAACTGCAGCAACGAATGTCTCCCCGAAGGATTTATTGATGTCAGCGAGTGTTACTATGGTCAGTACTATAGAATCATCATCCCTTAAGAGCGTGCATTCTGAAAGTGGGCCACGTCACAAATAGATGTCAAATATTTCGCTGTTCTGATTAATTTGCAAATATTACTGTATGGAAATATGAAATATGGCTAACTAGTGAACTTAAATATTGATTATAAAATGCAATAATTATTATCGTAACACAAGTATTTGGAAACTTTCCAAATGCCTTTTTTACACCGAAAACGGTTACAACATCAAATTCAGTGTCATAATTGCATTATTAATTGCAATATTATTATTTAATTTAGCAATATTTCATATGTCCAACTGTATGGTTTTTTTTATTAATTTGGCAAAATTACTGTTCTTTTTGCCAAATTAATAAAAAAAGGGAAATATTTGATAGCTATTAGCGAAGTTGTCAACTTTTAGAATAAACACTCTTATAGAAACGTGGTTTTTGTTGAAATTAATTATTGCATTACCGAACTTGTTTTTTCTTGTATCAAATTCTGAATTGTCCAAATTATTTCCAGGTTTCCCGATAGCCCTATCAAAGCCACACATGATGGACGCGGATCCAATACAACAGTCATATTATCAAGGAATGAATCCTGATTCCAAGAAGCATACTTCACATTTTCAATTGGAACCTGTAAGTAACACTACGAATAATTTTTATTATATTAAGCTACTTGACGGATTTTGAAAAACCAAATCGCAATGTTCCTTGTGGTTTATTTGCCTCAATATATGAATATTTCAGCGAAATATTAATATTAGCATAACAATTTAAAAAATAATCGGCGAGTTTTTTTTAACAATGTTGCTCGCACACAACTTTTATTTATTGCTTGTGTCTCGATCAAATCAACAATTTTTAATTTAAATATATTTAAAATAATGTTCAAAGGAGATAAATAATTAGTACACGATTTCCATTTCCTAATTTTTAACATGCCTACACAAAATATATTGAATGATTCAGTGGGTCTGATCCTTGTCCAACTTAGACTTCATCAATTCAACAGATTTATAATATTTTCCTCTCTTAATGTACTCGTATAGTTGGGTCAATTTTCACCCGTTCCTCAATATATACCTTAGCCTAAATAGCTCAAAGTTAATGTTGTGATATTGACCTTTTTATTGCGCGGTGTTCTAATGGCAATGAGAAAACTACAATTTTAATATTATTTACAGGTAATCGGAGCACCTCTAAGTTTCTCAATAAAGATCCAGATCAACCTTGCAGTAAGAACGTCTACAGGGAACCCTATCACAAAACCACTGAAGGATAAAATATTGCCACTCCTGTGGTTTTCACTGGTAAGTAATTTATGGATAATTTAGCAGTTTATCAATTTGTGTATATTTTTGTACTCGTCTAAGAATAGATCATCCCCATTCAGTCTTTGAGCAGGTATCCGAACAATGAATCCTAAACCAAAGCCCGTTATACCAGTCTACTTGCCAAGATTGGTAAGAATAACCATGCCCTTACATAATAGCCTCCTTTTAGAAAGAACAGCCTATAACTTAGTTTGGAGAACCTTAACCAAGGACCACAAAATACTAAACCAATCCTTTTCTTCCAGAACTGCAAAGCACCGCCCCCAGAAGTTATAACCCTGCTCCGTCTCCGTCTGATCATCGCTCCTCCCTTAGTGATCACTCTCGAGGTCCTACTTTTCATTATTGGCTTAGTGCTTGCAGGCCAAGGCCTCCACAGGGTGTGGAAACCGAGGTACAAGGTCATACCGCCAAAGAACATGCCCACTCCTATTATTAGGAGGAAGAGTGCGGAAAGGAGGAAAAGTAGTGTAATCCTCAATATGGCGGAAAACATAGGTTTTAATTATAAAGATGATGATGAGGATCTGGCTAAAGAAGCTGTTTCGCTCCTGGCTATCAATGAGGACGATAGCGAGTATGTAGATTTGCTGCTCAGTTCTGATAATGAATGAGGATAAAGCTATGTAATGTTTTGCTTAATTCGATATAGCAGGAGTGAAGTATGAGTTATGAGTTGATTTTGAAATGTCTTGCCTCTTTTTGTAAAGCGAGAAAAGTGAACATTAGAATCGATAAGATATAAAGGTGCTCATTATAATAATTTATGTACTCTTTTTTATCGATTATAACAGAACTATTCCTAGATTTTCAACTTTTATACACCAAGATATTTGTAACAAGTGAAATGTATAGATTGGATGCGTGGATGGCAATCATCCACGAAGATTCGTCTCACTCCGCAATTATTGTACTGTAAGCTGTTCTTTAGTACGTAGCGGAGCAGAGCGGGGCGCATCTTCGTGGATGCCACTATCTACACACACCACACGTTTGATGGATTACCCGGGTGCTATCAGCATTGCCGGCTATGATATGTATGGTATTTTCAATAGCGACCGGGTAATGTGAACCTATTTATTATTTGCCATTAATATTGTAGGTACTACAAACTCCGCTGGCGGTTTAGCTGTTAAGATAATTAAGTAGATATTAATAAACTGCTCAATATTAATTAGTAGGAGTTAGAAAGGTGTGAGGTTATTATAAATTATACAGAATTGTCCACTGCGACAAGTTTTGCTGTCTATTGACGTAATTATCATAATAAATTGATTGAATTTCCTCATTATTACCTCCTATTTGACCTGTTCCTCGGTAATATAATATACGGGATAGCAGGGACATACATGCACAACCTGTTACCATGAATTCAGTAAGTACATCATTCTGGACCCTACGCGTAACAAAAATTCCTCAGTTATTAGAAAAAAAAACCTGCTGTTTCCTAAATCAAATCAAATAATTTATTTGCATAATATATGTTAAAAAGGTGTTAAAGGTATAAAAGGTACATTGTATTATAACCTAATGAGGTGTGCAAATTAATATCTTAGGTACTAATCGCAACATTAAATATACAGAATAAATTTTAAATTAGATACATTAAATATAGAAATGTCAAAATAAAAAGTCAAATCAAACAATAATGTGAACTAAACTTGTGGTCCCATTACAGATAAAATCAGTCATCTTTCATTTAAATAAGGGTGGTTTTCAAAAAAAATGTTCGTTGCGTAACGGAATTCCACCCAGAAAGAAAATAACAATATTGAAATTAAACAAGTTATCGGCTAACGAGTAATATCATGTTTAAAAAAATTATAAAATTTAATATGATATGTTGCTAATTTAACGAGAAATACTTATTTTAAGGAGGGATGGTAACTAAAAAGTTCCGTTACGTCACAAAGTTTAGATTGGTATTAAAACTCGGTGTTAAATCAAATAAGATTATTTTTTATTATAATATATTTTAACAAGAACAGTCTTCAAAATCACAAACTTATAATTAGTAATTTAAATAAAATCAACGTTTTTTCTAGGAAAACTATTCCTCTACGTTACTTTATGGCACGTTTCATTGCACAATCAAGCCTCTACTTTGGCACTTTTCTATAAAATATGATAAAAAAAAATTGTTTCATAAAACTTTTAAATAATATTATTATAAACAATTTAAGTCAGAGTAGTAATCATATGATAATATTTTTAAATTAAATCTAAATATCACCATGAAAGTAGGACAAGTGACGTTAATAGAACAAATCGTCACGTTTAGGAATTATAAGGCACAGTTTACATTACTCAGAATTAATCAATTTTAAAACGGACGTTGACAATCAAGAAGTCATTTAAAACGAATTCTTAACACATATGTAACGTAACATACGTATTCTTAATAACGTATGTCTTTAAAATCGTAAAAAAAAATATAAAAAAGTCATTATTATTGTAATTTTCTCTTAATATAGTGTAAATTCGTTCGTACAAATAAATAATTACAAATAAATAATTTAATTATTTTACGAACGAATCAGCACGACTCGTTCGTAAATAATTAAATTATTTATTTGTACGAACGAATTTACACTATGAAAATTATAGCATAATGAGAAGTCGTTTATGAGACCCATTTATGAAAAAAATATTATGACATTTACTCATCATCATCATTTAAGCACACTGAACAAATATAATCAAATGATGTAGTACCACTACATGATATGCAAACCCATTTGCTGCATACCATACACTTTGCCATTTCTTGCAGATTGAAACTTTGGCGAGTTTTACAAACATGACAAGGAAATGTTCTCGATGACGCATTACGTTTCCCTGTTTTTATGTTCTGATTCTCAACTTTTTCTTGTAATATCTTACTTAGGTTTGAGTGAGGTATATTGGCGTATTCTTCAAAGGGTATTTGAAGGGGTTTGGACCCATTAAAAAAGTAAAGGTGCTCAAACCTTTACTTTTTTAATGGGTGACGTAAGTTGGATGGAATCGCCATCAAAATTTTTGTTAATTCCTTTAACGGTCGGTGGCGGTAGAAGATGAGGTTTAAGTGTGGAATATTTTGGAGAAACAACTAGTGGTACGGCTTCTGTACCTTCCAAAAAGAGACATTCATCAATCAGGAAATCGGTTTGAAGCAGTGATATAGACGGTTCTGGGCTTGAAATTAAGGATGGTCCTGGATCTGCACAATC
Organism: Agrochola macilenta; assembly: GCA_916701695.1. Lineage (NCBI taxonomy): Eukaryota > Metazoa > Arthropoda > Insecta > Lepidoptera > Noctuidae > Agrochola > Agrochola macilenta. Next base: position 21,014,313 of record OU753563.1, on the reverse strand, counting down.
AAGAAACAAAAGGTTTGATAGCTCATTAATCTTATCATCACTTACAGGTGCTACAGTAATTGATTTCAACTGATCCGTCAATAAATGTGTTTTGGGATTATAACAGCTGCACAAACCTCGCATTTCACCACAGAAACAACTCAATTCACGGTATTGGATCTCATGGGGTTGAACAGACATTATTTGATGCAATTGCATTGTTCCAGGTACGGCGCGCAAACCATCAGGGATTAGTTTTTTAAAATTGTGTATGTCACTGTCCGTTATGTAAAGACACTTTACAGACTTCATAATTTTTTGCAAAACATGACACGCTTCAGTCGCATTGGTAATATCATGACCATACGATATTCTTTTGTCAAGCTGTCTTTTTACAGATCCTCCGATGCCATCTGCCATACTTTTTCCATGTCCTGCTTCAGAGAATGACCAGGTTGAGTAGGCTAGTTTTAATTTGTGTGTGAACAAATTAAGCAAATAGAATTTTTTTTTCTGTCTGTATTGCGTGCTGGGGCCGTCGGAAAAAAAATGAATTATTTGTGCGTTTGGAAACTCCTCTTTGGCCAGTTTTAAAACAGGCATAAGATGTGCCCAAATGGCATGAGGCTCGTGACAGTTATCGTCGGACACCGTGACAAACGACTGCGAATGCTCATTTCCAAAAATCACACCACAATGCAGACTAATTGCATTTTTCGACGCACCAAAGTGCATCGATTGAATTTCTTCGCTATATTTGCATTCGTAATTTTCAGAGAAATCACACAAAATACCAATTTCTTCCTCTTTCATACTAGTGACACAAGCTCGATACTGACGTTGCTGTTCTATCCAATTAAAGCAATGAGTTTTAAATGCAGGCAATTCTTTTTTAAACTCCGCGATAAGATCTAGTACAGTACCTTTTATTTGTTGTTTAGTAGTCTTTTTTGTCGTCATTTCTTGGCCTGATTTTACATAGGTATGAATTACCCTACCCCATTTGAACCAAGCTACCTCATCGTGCAATTTGTCTTCATTGTATTGAATTTTAGCAATTTTGCATTGATGACATTTATTGTACATGCAGTCAAAAGATTTACTGTCACATGCGATTTCGTTTAATAGCTCAGTAAAGCTTTTGTGTGGTATGACTCCTTTGAGTTTCAGAGCATTAAACATGAATTCTATGTTACTGTGCTTGATACACATACATGTGTTTCTGGTTGTTGCACTTGGTGAAAGTACGTAATATGGCTTATACCTGAAAAATGTAGTAAAGCTATGCTTACCGCCTTCATCTTTGTAAATTTTATAAAGATTTTGCATGGTATCGACTAGATATCTGATCTGCACTTTTCTTTTATTCTTCGTCCTCGTTTCACGTTTACCTGCAGTGCTTCTACTAATATCATCACGATTGTAAAATTTCTCCAAGTCCTCCACAATACTTTTGTTCAGAGGTCTGCTCTTGAAATTAGTTTTCCTTACTTGACCTTTAAGTCCCAACAAGTTTCGTTCCGGTTTTGTGTTCATTTTTTCACCTACTTTTAATGCTATCCTTTTAATAACTCTTTTTTCTGGATTTTTCTTGCAGTCAGTATATGCTTCACGTATTGCCACTTCCATGACTTCTTGCCGCGCCTTAAGCTTATCGTTTTCAGTCTGTAGTAAATGAATTTCCTTTTCGTGTTGTTTTTTCGCTCGGTAGAGCTTCTTCCTTATATTGTTTAGAACTGTTTTATATTTTTGTATATTGTTCAGAGCGATCGTATAACTTTTACTTATTTTTTTCAATTTTATTTTAAACGAACGAGAAGCTGCATTGCCTGTTACAGCTGGCTGTTGTTCCGTTGGAGCCAACTGTTGTCTAGCTGCAGCCTCCCCTTGTCCTAATGACTTCTTCTTGTTTTCTTTTTGATTTCTTTTCTGTTCTCTCCATCGCTTTCGTCTAGCGTCTTTTTCTTCTTCAGTTACTTCGTTTATCTTCTTAAAATGCTTCTTCAGTCTTTTAAGTTCCTTTTTTTTATGAAGTTCGTGCTTTACTGGGTCCTGTTTTATTTTTTCCCTGTATCTTTTAGACCGCTCCGCTGCCGTCAACGCCATAGTCTGGTTAAAAGAAAAATAGTCTAAAGCTGCTTAATTTACGTTTTAACTATCGAAAATAGTGATTATTACAAAAATCTGTAACTAACCGATCGATTTAATTATTTAAATTAAACCTTAACCGCTTTACTTACTTTGCTTTACTCAATTACTTTCCACTAAAATAATCAATCAATCTCTCAATAACTTAAAAACATTTTTTTTTATTTAAACTGTTTTGATTGTAAAAACTATATGGACATGTGTAAACCATGCTTTAGAATTCCACTACGTCACATTTGGCGTTCCGCTAGTACAATACGTAGCGTAATGGACGTGACGTATGATGGCTTCACAAAAACCAACTCAAGAAATCAACGGTTAAAATGTAATTTAACGAAATGTTCCACTTAATTCCGATTAAAGACACTTTTTTCTAATTAGTTATGAAAAGTTATAAGTCAAACAAACATTACTTACTTAATAAAATCAAGTTCGTAGTGGATAATGCGAACGGGACTTCGTGACGCTCGACCGCTCACTCTCACTGTTTGACAAAACTGCTGTCATTTAACAAATATGGCGGACATTTGCGTTCTAAAATGTTGCCAACACTAAAAAAATACTCTTAGTTCATTCAATTTTCTACTCAAAATCAGTAAACCAGTGTCGCGTATATGGAATTTTCCATTACCGCTATTTTGAGGGACAAGATAAAACGTGTATTTTAAATAATTTTGTACTCTAGTACCTTAAGAATTAAGTTTATTATTCAATTTAGATCATATAATCCTGCCAAATTACATAAAATTACTGAACAAAAGGTCGGATAACAGTGATATTTTACGTTCGGAACTTTACAAAACCTGCGTGGGACACGTCAAAAATCATGTTTCATCTTCCTGATAATGATTAATTTAATCAATATTACACAGATTTTCGTAATTCTGACCATGTTAATAATAAATATCGAACGTATTTTGTCATTTCCTGATTAAAACACTAAGTTTGAACTGCATTTGCCTGAAGAATAGAGGCTTAAAGTCGTAGGACACGCAATTTTTTTATGAACATTTTTTTTGAAAAAGACCCATAATCATTAATTTGAATAGTAACATTTTGCAACTAGGAATTCGCGCAAACCTTATTTGAATAGGTCCATTTTGTGTAGGTCTGTGATACTTTTTGGCATTTTGGGTGCCATGCCCAAAATGTTTTTATTAAATACTGCTTTTTTATGACGTCTAACGCATATTTTATTTTTGTGTCGTGTGCTTCTTGGATGTGTATAAAGCTGTAGATTCGCTTTGACAAAGATCGCCACTTCATATTTAAAGACACGGGAATGTCAATAGTTGGGAACGGTAGAAAATGTGGCTTACAAGTTTCTGTGCGTTGTATGCCACACATTGCCCTTATGCATTGTTTCTGGGCTTTGAACGCCTTTTCTCTGTCTGGCGAGTTCCCCCAAAATTTAAGACCGTAACGTAAAGTAGATGCAACATACCCGTGATACGCCGTTAATAATGTTGCACGATTTGACACTTTTCTTAGGTTATGGAGAGCATACGAATACTGGCTAAGTTTTTTGCATGTCTTTTCAACGTGTGTTTTCCAGCTCATATTTTTATTTATCCAAATACCTAAGAATTTAGTATGTTCTGCTTCACTGATAGTTTTGAATACTTATCCGGTTTTTCATTGATTGTTTGTTGTTCAAATGAAATGTAATTTCTTTTTTCAAGATTTATTTTTAACTTGTTTTCAGTTAGCCAAGTAATTAATTATATTATTTAAGTTGTCGTTTATTTCTTTTTCGAATGTCACATCATCCTTACTTTTGATTAGTATTGTGCTGTCATCAGCGAATAAAATCATTGGATTAAGTATTAATAGTTTTAGGCATGTCATTAATATATACGTATATAATGAATAGTAATGGTGCAAGAACACTGCCCTGCGGCACACCAAATATGCATTTTCTATGTGTAGAGACATAAGTCTTATCAGTTCTTGTATAGGGGCAGATTTTATTTATGTAGGTATGTAATATGTTCTCGATTAGCCAGATATGATTTGATAAGGTCAAGGATATTGCCACTAATTCCATATTTTTCCGGCTTTTTTATCAGTATTGTATGGTACTACAAAAGTGCAATACCTACGCGTTCATAGTGTATAGAAAACTTTTTTGGAGTGTCCAGAATCACGTAGGTACTGAATTCATGGTACCAGGTTGCCGATTTCCCTGCCCCCCTGTATATAATATTTAATTAAGATAGGTAACGATGGTATCGAATAAAATGTTGACCGTCAAATGATGCAATTCAATCTTTCTTATGAAGGCTAAGTAGATATTATAATAGGTCAATAGGTAAGTCAGGGAAATTAATTGTTTATCAAATTGACTAGCAACTTTAATTGTCTGTATATTCAAACCACGACTATCATTCTCTGATAGTTGTATCACGACAAATTGACATAATAAACAATTATTGTGATAAACAATTAATTTTTATTTTTTTTATGTTTTGTACTTTGTCTGTTTTGGCTTGAAACAGACAGTTAATATGTTTCAGGTAATAATGATAGTTGTATAAATTTATTTTGGAACAGTAATCTTCAGGATCCCAGTATTCATTTTTCATAACAAAATTTTCAATTTTTTCATCTGACTATAATATTGTACCAGTTTGAAGTGACCGCCAAATTTTAGCAATTGTGATATTAATATTAATTATATTTTAAGTTATTTGTAAGTAAAATGTAAATATTTAATTTAATAGACTGATGGTGAAAGTTTTGGTAATCAAATAAAATGTTTTTCAAGTATTTAATAAGGTTTTATTATTCTACATAAGACTCTATATTTACAATAAAATTAATTATATGCAAAATAATAATTAAATATTGTACAGAAACTGGTATTGCAGTAATTACACATATAACCCAGGTAATATAAATACTGCTTACAATTAAAATTCTTAAAACAAATAATATTAAAAACTACGAAGACACTATCATGCAGACTGACTACATTGAAGCTGCAAAAAACTTCTTAAAAAATATCAGAGCTTCACTTGAGTTCATGGTTCACTCGAGTACCTAAATGTGCATTTTTGTTTCATTCCACGTTCGCACAACACCGACAAATTTCCATTAAATTAACGTTCATTTGAGCACATTTCATTAAATTTTTCGATCAATCGGAGCGCGAGCGAAAAATACCGAAATCCGATGCCAAAATTCAATATCGTTAAATCGGTTCTATAATGAATTCATTTTTTATTCATTTTGTGTTCAGACGTTTCACTTCGAATGAAATATCCCGAATGAACGACATAAATGAACAAAAAGTGAAGCGTCAGATAACTTAATGAAATTTTGTTAAGAACATTATTTATACTAATTAAATCACAGTTATTTTGAGTGGTAATGGGATGAAATACCTACGTAAGTACGATACAAATTTTAATTAATCGTATATTTAATAAATGTTTATTAAAAACACTTAGTAGTAAAACAGAAGTGTTTAAAATACCTGAACTTATGTAGGTTACACACTGTGTACCTTCGATCAATAATGCATTATTGATCGAAGCTGTGTACCCACAAAATACACAAGAGCAGAGTCAGAGAGAATTGAACTTATGTAGGTTACACACTGTGTACCCACAAAATACACAAGAGCAGAGTCAGAGAGAATAGAATAGAATATAATATAATAAACGTTTATTGTCTCCAGTATTGCCTACAGCTAGAAGTAGCAGATATATGTACCTACAATCAATCTGCCTAGCCTTTTCCCAACTATATTAGGGTCGGCTTCCAGTCTAACCGGATGCAGCTGAATACCAGTATTTTACATGGAACGACTGCCTATCTGACCTCCACAACCCAGTAACTAGGTGATACGATACCCCTTGGTAAGACTGGTGTCGGACTTTCGGGCTTCTGACTACTCATAACGACTGTCAAAGATCCATGAATGACAGCGGGGACCAACGGCTTAACGTGCTTTCCGAGGCATGGAGGAGTCTCGGTATGTATAGATGGTCACCCATCCACGGACCAACTTCGGCAAGCGTAGCTTAACCTGATGGATCGACCCATGCGGCTGCTATTACTTAGCCACGAGCTCCTCCAGGTATATACCTACACAGAACTATAATACCGGAGGCATAAGGTTTAAGCGTCAGCATATATACTTGAAACCCTTACACACTAAGCCCTTTCATTTGATGTGTCACACGGTACAGTTTGCAAAACTTATTTTTTTTTGTCTTATTTGCATCCCACCCACATATTCAAAATTGATTAATTTATGTTACACGTCCGTGTTTAGGTTACATAAATTCATATGTGTACGAAATTCCAACTAAATTGGTTCATTAGATTCGGAGCTAATTGGCTGTGACAGACGGACAGATAGCCAGCCAGCCAGACAGACACACGAGTGATCTTATAAGGGTTCCGTTATTTCCTTTTGAGGTACGGAACTCTCAAAAGTTATATAAAGAAAACACAACAGGAAGTAGATTTCAGAAACATAATTACAAGTAGGTCTTACATAAATGATATAAGTATTAATTGTCAAAGTATCGGTAACTATACATACGAAATACTGTAACTTAAATTCATAAACATCTTAAGTACAGTATGACACAACTTAGATGTAACATCGGCAAATTTCGTAAAACCGATCACATCCGAACTAAGAGCACCTTTAAAATCACCAACCTATAATACTACTATAAGCGAAAATGATTTTTACGTAAACGTAATTTATATAACTTGGTATGTCGTATAACCAAATACATTCGTAAAAGTGATGCGTAGATTTTGTCGATGGTACATCTAAGTTTTATCTGTACTGTAACCTTATGTAAGATAACCCTTTATTAACAATAATAAACATGTTATTTACTAAGTCTATTTAAAACAGAGACTAGAAGGTATATTTACAAATTGGTAATCAATAATCATAATAAATTAATAATACAAATTAGGTTAATTTTAACGTTGATAATGACACAAATTAAATGATTACTTGGTAGGGAAATTCTAAATCAACGCAATAAATTTTAGATAAACCTCTGTGACTATTATATAATAACATACTCGTAACATAACATCGCGCATGTATTCTGCAGAGGGTAAGGCAGACGTGTAGCTATTAGTACACCCACATTTCGCCAGTTATGTTTAAGTCCCATGTAGGTGGCGACTCTATTGATATCAACCGGGTACAAATCCAGATTGCGGGATACTACTGAGACTATAATACTAGATCAATAACAGTAACATAGCACTCACAAACATATTCCATGGAGTATTATTATTAACTAGTTGACAGACGTTGTTCTGTCCAAATTTCAAAAATACATAAAAAATCCCATAGAAACAAGGACGCTCAGTTTTCTCGAATTTGAACAAAAATCAGGTATTTTTTCCAATTTGTTTTAAATATAAAAACATAATTTGGACTATTACGAACATTTTAAAATAAAAAATAGCCGAATCGGTTCAGCTTTTCTCAAGCGATGCGAAGCGAACACCACGCCAAAGATGCATAAGCAAATAGCTAGAAGATGCATTATTGCAATTTTATAATGATTAGCTTCATGGCTAAATGGTCTGGTTTAACAACATTGCATTAGACCAGTCTTAGATACCTAATTGATGCTTTTTATTGCTTTAGAAGGTACTTTAATCTGTCAGCTGTTACTTAGGTATGTAACTTTATTTTCAGAAACCCGTCCTGTTGGTAGATTTATTGAAGAAAGTCTGTCTTCTACTTTCAACGCATTTTCATCTTATCATATCATAGTATTCTTCTTCCTGAAGTTACACAATCCTGCTTTTACGAGAGTCCTTATTCAGCAGGTTGCTACTTAAATTATAACATTGACCCACATTTGACACCACAAAACTATATACTAGCTAGCATAAACATGCGCGTATATCCAAGAGACGTAGTGAGCTACATTAGTATACACATCTGGTACACCACGTCGGGCACAACCTGACCCAAATGACGTCAGACCTCGGAGCTCCCAGCGGCCCCCTGACCGACACTGGAGAGGTCCACCGCTGTCACCCTGCAAGAGAAGGTTGATCAGACATAAGAAGTGTAGAAGTAGCTGATGGTAGATTTGGTCTTGAAGATTAAGGTGAACAGGATGACAAATTCAATCGTTTGACTTGAGTTGATTTCATTAATGCTGCAGACTACATCAATAAAAATTCCACCTGTCTAAGAAGATCTATTTTGTCAGAGTCTTTGAAGAGCAGTAATAATTATTTTGCTCCTTACCATCTAACAATCAAAATACAAAAAAAATAAAAGGGAGAAAATGTTAGTTAAGGCAGAAAATAAAATATAAAATAGCTAGGTATATAGGTACAGAAGAATACACGGATAAAACACTACAGATTCCAATGTAGATATATGTATGTATATTTGCTAAATAATTGAAACACCAACGCAGGAGGAAACCGCAGAGTAGATGCTAAATTGATGTGAACGTGACTCAATTATTTTAAATTAAAAATGGCTGAATAAAAGTGTTACTAATATAAAAAGTAATAGGTGTTAAAATAACGTTCACCGATGTTTTCTTATGCTATAAATATGTATCGATGAAAAGGAGTTTGCCTCTCTTTTTTACAAATAAAGTTTTAACAATTTCGAACGTAGACATATCATAGCAGTCGTAAAAGTGCAAGATCTAGACAAATCTTTTTGAATGAAATTAACTTTATGCAATTTCATCTTTAACGGCTATAGTAATGGCTGAGGTCTCTACCACTCATCAATGAATCATCGAAATCATCAATTTATTAAAAAAACTTGCGAGCCTTACAGTATTCGTATAGGATTTGTAGCATCTGACATCTCACCTTGGTAATAAGCAACATAAAAGCCACGTCAAGGTCGTTTCTGATGGCCAACTCTAGCTCCGCGAGCTCTCATTGGGCAAATCTAATAGCACATGCTTCTCCGGCTTCCTGTTACTACACTTCCGTCCCTTTTCACGAAATCACTCCCAGATGTTACACATCAAAAATCTAATAGCAAAGGGTATTCCATTTTCATCCCTTTAAGACAGACCATTACGATACCCATTTTCAGTTTACGCTGTTCAGACTTCAAAGTTATCAAACATCATTTTCCGTCATTCATCTTCCTCAACCTTGACAGATGCCATTGACATCGGAATTCCCACATCTAGTATCGAACTCACGACCTTGCAATCAGTCACAACCGAGCTATTATTGCCTGATATAATATTATCTGATGAGTGAAAGTCAAGAACTTTGATTGAACTTTCCAATGTAAAGTCGATGTCACGAAAATTAATAAGAATGCTATTAAATTGTAACAAGTCAACATCAGTCGTTATCTGGTCTACTGATCAGTTGTAAGCTGTCAGCTTGGTATGGCATGCAGAGTATACCGGTTAATAGGTAACTATGAAGACTTGGGTTCCATTCCATACTTTAAAATGTTACTCAAGTCTTTCTGCACGGAAAACTGTGTCCCTCATCCCCTCGGTATTTGTAGTATTTGACATTTAGGTGTCAAAAACGATTTGAATAGCCGTTATGGTGTAACCTTTTACCGCTTTCTAGAAAACAAAGCTTTAAAAATATCTTCGCTGACGAACGGTGATTTTGACAGCGATGTCACAGCACTAGTATTTCAATGGCGGTCCGGCCACGATGCGACTACTAGTGCTGTAACATCTTCTCTACAAATTGGTGGCTAATTAAAAGTTTATTCAAATGTAATCGACACAGTCATTGTATACTTATAGAATGCGAGAAAAATAATAAAAAATTTAAGCCCAGTAATAAATTCGACACGTGTAAGATCCAGGTATCGCGTATGATTCTAGCTATACATATACCAATCAACTCTTCAATCTTCGAGGCAAGATCAGATACGAAATTCGATGTAGTAATTTAAAACAATTCTATTTAGATGGCTGATAACAACAGTAGATGTAATGTAAAATAAGATGTTCCTACAGCAATTAATGAGCTTTAATTATCGAGGAATCAAGGATTGTATAGACAACGACATAATTGCTTTGGCGAATGTCACTTGCAGGTTAATAAACGACAAGATCTATTTGTATACGTATATATATTGCATGACAGTTAGAGAGATACACCTTAGTGAAATTTCAATATTCTGGGAGTTGTTGTCAAAAGTGTGTGTAAACAATGTACCAACCATACGTTTTCATAGACGACTTAAGCAAACTCTGCTCGGGTTTGGTAAATTTTTCTCATTGATTATTAGATAAGGTTTTATAGTAGACTAATTTAGATAACAATCTCGAGACATAATTGGTTCAATTAAAATTCCTAGTACACTAACAAACCCAGAATTCACTCTTAAGGTCACGCAGCTTTTACTCTCTCTTGGATGGGCAGAATTCCATACTAATTACATAATTATAAATAAGTAACTCTACCTTGGAGAGGAATAACTTGAAGAGGAATCAATAAGACTAGCACTATTGTTGCAGTATTTAAAAGAAGAGTGAAAGAACACTATAGGTATTTATTTTGTATTTACTTTAAATTTTCTTTTCTTTTTTATGACATTATATTTAACAACATCTTAATGATATTTATTTTAGAAGTTTATAAGAATGTATGTAAGTAAGCATATTCTCATACTATTTGTTTTTATTTTATTACGTGAATTGATTTGGTTTTATGTATTTTACTTCCTCTTTTCTCTTACACACGGTGTCTAATTCGTTTTTATCCTCTATCCTTTCGAAGGTATGCTGGAAGAGAATTCTTTAGAAATAAGCATCATTTTTGAACGTATTTTTCTGTTGTTTTCTTCTTGTCTGTATAATGTGTGTACATAAATGGTTAAATAAATAAAATCAAAAGAAGGTTTACACTCACCACACACGCTCCCGTACTGCCATCTGTGCTCCCCGCACACAGATGTCCATCATTCAAGGGAAGAGTTAGTGCGTACCTATCCCTACACACATTGAGCGGTAGAACAGGCACCTCAGCTTCCAATAATACATCTGTCAACGTCCCATTGGTCTGTTCTCTACCCCAACCAGTAGTGTAACACTCATCTTTGAAGTCTAATCTATTATTATCATCAATAAAAGGATCTATTTCTTCACCAAACATAAGTTTTTTATCACTTCTGTTTATGTTTACTTTGTAATCATCTTTTAGAAGAGTGTTTCTTATAAGTTTCACTACACTATCGAGAGTAGCACTGTCGTAGATTAGATCACTGTGACCTCTTTCACTGTCAGATTTTCTCAGTTCTTCACCATTCTTCCTTTCTGTTTGTCTGTTTGATTCATTGGATACTCTTACATTGTATCTCATGTTTTTATGTTTCTTATTTAAAAGTCCCGAGAAGATATTCTTCGTTAAATTATTCAACTTCTCTAGGTACTTGACAGCGGTATCAGGTTTTGGTTTTGGTGGTTTCGCCTTTCGTCTTGGCGGTTCTGTGTTTGAGTCTGGACGGAGGTAGAATGATGAGCTCTTGTCCGTTTCAAAGGCATCGATAGGTGGTGGCTCGAATGGAGGTAGGCAGATGGTACGGATGCGACTGCCTGTACTGACATCTGCTGGTCTTGTCAGCTTCATTAGGGCTGGAATAAGAAATTTAGAACTGATGAATATTGGTACAAAATATTTATTTACATACATATAAACTCACGCCTTTGTCCCATAGGGGTAAGCAGACACTATGTAACGCCATCTTCTATGATCTTTACATATCCCTTAATTATACACTTCCAAATAAATATATTTACTTCTTGGTAAATGTGAAATTAGCAACAACCCAAGAAAAAATATAGCATAATCTATCCCATTGTTTGGCCACAGTCCTCCCCTCTTCGAGAGGGAGTGCGCAGTCCACCACGTGGGCCCAGTCGGGTTGGTAGATATCACGATGTTTTCCTTCACCATTTCCAGAACAGTCGTGATGAAATTATTTACACGACCTACAACTCGTAAGTCAGAGCCGTCACCACTGGGCCACTTTCGATGCAAGAATTATTATAACCCTGAATTATTCGTTCGCAAATATGTTGAAGAGGAACAATTTGGCATCGATCTATGTTCTTCTTCTTCTTTTCGTGTGGTTAGTAACTAACCCGGTGTCAGAGTTTTAAAGCCGCCCATGGGCCTCTGACTTGGCTTCACATGCCATCAAGAAATATCTCTCAGGCCGGTTTCCTCACGATGTTTTCCTTCACCGTTTTTGAAGCAAGTGATAATTACAATACGCACATAAATCCGAAAAGTCAGAGGTGCGTGCCTTGGGTTCGAACTCGAGACCTATGACTTGGCAGTCCGACAGTCACACCACTAGGCTATCACTGCTATGTTCTATGTTCTGATTTAGTTGTATTGCGATTACTAACAAACCAACCAGTCAATAACCAATCGTCGTGATTGACCTCAAACTGAAAAAGCACTAAGTTATCATAGTCATTATGTTTCTTGTTCTCACCTATATCATGCTGGTAGTTATGAAACCGGTGATGTAGCACGATCTTCTCGATTGGCACGTAGGCACCCTTCTGCTCAGCTCTGTCCCATTCACCCAGCACTGCTGTCCAGAGAGCTGGCACTGGCAGGTTGAAGAGTTCACTGGAACATTTAGTTGAAGACTGTTATTTTTAACGTTAAGCCGCGCTAACTTCCACTCTCGTTTGACATTATGGTCATGGATCTTATGACTTCGAACTCCATTCCATCTGCTATTGATACAACCGTAGGTCAACCGGTAGTCGACATCTTAGCATGACTAATTAGTAAATACCAATCCAGTTGTTGATACGTTGCAAATTTTTTGATCAGTGAAGACAGCCAAAGGATATAGATACTCACATCGTTTCTATGGTGTGTGAGAATATCCGTGTGGAAATTGCAAGTTACAGACCAAGACTCGGCTATATAGTTATAGTATTCCACTCAATACAATGCTTTCAAATGCTATATCTACAATAACTAATAGACAAGCTAAAGATAGATATATCAAGAAAGAAGAAGAATAATATTTCTGATTGAGCGTTAGATATTTATGGTCAAGTTTAAAGTCAGACAGATATACTTATGAATGCAGTGCGCGGTGGTAAGCAGCCACATCGGATGCACCAGCACGCCACCGCACCAGTGACCGATCAGGCCGTAGTTCGGATGCAGCAGCTGGAGAGATACCTGGAAAATAGCAGTTGAAAAAGTTAGCTGTTGTTTTGTCATCACCTTAATTCTGTTTATTACTTTGTAAACCCCGTCCTTAACTGAGTTGAGAAGGTCAGTTAGGCAGTAGTTCCATAAACTAATATTCAGCTGCATCTGGTTAGACTAGAGGCCGACCCCAATATAGTTCTGAAAACGTAGATGATGCCTGTTATGTCACCCTATATAAAATTTCTAAATTTATGTCGATGATTTTTATGGTGTACATGTTATAGAGGATTCTATAACTATCTATGATGATGATGATGGTATCACTCTTGTTTTGCGAGGAGACACCTACTTTTACTTCACTATACAGGGTTATTGGTTATCATGTCGGCAATCCGATATGGGAATGTAAATGTCCCCTTTTGACTCATAAGCTAATGGCAAAAAAATCGAGTAATTTGACATTTTATATCTTAAAAAATGTATGAAAGAAAAATATAAAATGTCAAATTACTCGAAAATGGTTGACATTGGCATTAGGGTCATATGAGGTCATTTGGTTGTAAATGACCTCTTCTACATTAATGGATTGCCAACATATAAACAATTTAACCCTGAATCGAAACTGTTTATTATCTACTAATAAGTGCCTAACCTTTTACGTTATAGTTATGACACTTTTTGCTGATACCCCTCCCGTTGGTCTCAGTTTTTGCCACCACAGAGGCTACTTACTTTTAAGATCATCATCATTTTCCCCCTTTTCCCAACTTTGGATCGGCTTAAAACCTAATCGGATGCAGCTGAATACAAGTACGTATTTGTTTATTAGTTACTTTTAGAAGATAATTATATACAGAGTGGGAGGGACATACAGCAGTGGCCGCGACGCTAAAACTGATACCATGGATACAGTAAATGATTCTGAAACCGTGCGTAGAAATTTTTCGTTGTTTTTTTTTGTAGTTCCATACATTTTGACCGCGTAGTTATTGCACTTTTCTAAACAGCAGATTTATTTTTAAAATAACCAACGAAGCGTTTCTACGCTGGGCGGTTCAGAATCATGTACTGACTCCATGGTAACAGTTTTCGCGTCGATGTCCCTGCCACCCTGTATATTATATAGCTTGGTATTTGGACTGACCTGCCACGGCCAGGCTCCTCTCTTGGACTCCCTGCCCTTGATGATGCGCAGTTGTCCATGTGTGCGGTCTCGTGGCTGACGCGTGTGCCGGCGTAATGGGACCCCACATTCTGAAGAAGAAGATACAGTTAAATTACAAATATAGTCTCCTAAAAGTAAGATAAATAAACAAGAAGATGTTCTTAAGGTGAGTCATGTGAATTGTCCAAAATATGAATCACTGCCAAGGAATTATTCGTTGTGCTTTTACAAAATAGATGCAAAAATACAATGTAATTTGATGAAAACATTTGAAAAAAATATTATTTAAAATCCCCCGTTTCGACTTTGCAATCGCACACGGCAATAGAATCTACTTACATTCTACATACAACAAAATCTACCTAATATTAGCGCTGCGCTTTATTTTGAATAGGTCTATTTAAAAAAGTAGATAATTCTTATGTGATTATGTTGCTGTGCGATGGCCTAATAGTCATTCTATTTATTAAAGAAATAAAGATGACAAATAGATAGGTAGTTACTGAATAAAATAATAGACTTGGTTTAACATTAGATCTCAAATCTTTTTACAGTAGAAGAACTGCGTTGCGAGACTTGCGTTTATTTTACGTTTTATTTTTTATGAGATAATTAACATAACATAACAATTAACGCCTTAAGCTAATAGAAACAAATTATCCATTGACAGACATTTAGTTTGTTCTTTTGTGCGTTGAAGAAATACAAAAAAAAATAACAATAAATTAAAGGCGTTCAATAAATGTAGATGTAGTGTATAGATAATGATTTCTTGTTTTTGTAATATTTTTATGAGAAATATAACGCGATGAGTATGAGGAACGAATTATGTGACACGCTATTTGTTCACGGTCCGTCAATGAGGTAGGTCAAGTAGTAAGCGTTAAGCGGACGCGGAAGCTGGAGCGGTGGAAACTGACTAAAAGCCACACTGTTCATAGATAACTGTGTGGAAGATAGTTTCAGATTCTGTTAAGTCTATTCGATTCTGTAGGTCGTAGTAGGTAAGAGACTCACTATTGACACAAATCGTATTTATTTTCTGATATACTATTTACGCTTCTGCGTACGGCTACTACCTGCCAGTTAGGGTGGCGACAGCGGACAGCGTAGCGGCGGTGACAGCTGCGGCACGAGAGCGGTGCGTTCAAATGCATAGTTTTATCGCCCCTCTCGCGCCGCTGTCGCTGCCACCCCGCTGCCTGCCGTCACCGAGAACACGGCTTTAAGCTTGTGGCGGCATCTACAACGCCACATGCGAACTACGCATCACATCGACGTCACACAAAATCCTGCATCGCAGAAGCAGTGTTTACTGCGCGACTAGCATTTATACAACGTCCCGACTTCAATCGTCGGGAAGTAGCCCACTAGACACAACACCCGTCTGGTTGTAGGATCCTCCCTTTTCTATGGAGGATGAGTGAACTTTAAACAATGTTCCTAATACTCAACTATATATTCAAATCAAACTGGCAATCTTTGTCAGTACTATGAAATGGCTATAACACGGCAAATCGAGTCAATCGAGAGTGTCAATTTGATATAAGTACAAATAATTTCCCTGGCCGTACCTACGTCGTCTCGCCTCAGTCTATTTGTTTTTTTTTTTCCAAAACGCTATCCGCTTTCAATACGACCGGTGACTACACACTCTACTGTAAATTAAATTAACTTTTTGCGGTACTTATGTTTCATATCTTGCCTAAATAAGTGGCGTGTTTTAAAATGTGTGTAATATGATAACAAGCATGAATTATGCGTTTATTTTAACGTAGTTTTATGAAAAAAAATGAAGAAAATGAATTAACTTCATTGAGTGAGCTCACAGAATCAAGTGACAGGGTACTCAGGGTTTTTTGCATCATGCTGAGTAGAAGCCTTCTTGTCATAGTCACGACGTTATACTACCGGCTATTTGTTTTATTTATTTATTTATTTAAATTCTTTATTGCGAACTAAGTGTACAGAATTTTGAAGATGTTAACAATATGAGGTAGGTTCTTAGAACTTAGTTGTCCGTTAAGGCAGGTTTTATGCTCGTGATTATAGATCTGTTTTAACCGACTTCAGGAGGTTAATATACAATGTCGCCCTTGTGCATGTGACCGCCCGTATTTTTCTGAATTATCATGATTTTTTTTCGAAAATTAATTTTAAAAGGGAGGTCTCTCTTTAATATTCTTCTTGATAAATAATAGAGAAATTAGCGCATGAACCTTAACGTACCCATGCGTACGGAAGGACAGTGTTCAATACGGAACTAAGCCATCTTTCATGTCCACACTTGCGGTTACCCAACCGTGCGGTAAAAAGGTGTAATGTTGTTACACATACATTATTGATGAGTTCACAGCTACTCATTATGCTTGATATTTACACGTGAGCACGTAACTATTGCGTATTCAGGAGGTGCGACTTTACGCATAGTCGCACGTATTTCAACTTTAATATTTGAATTGGGTTGTTGTAAAGATTTGATTTTTTGTATGTTTGTTACGCTTTCACGCTAAAACGGCTGAATTGATTTGAATGAAATTTGGCATATGGGTAGACCATGAACTGGATTAGGACATAGGATACTTTTTATCCCGATATTACCACGGGATCGAAACTTATGCGGGTAAAACCGCGGGACGCAGCAAGTACGGTGATAAATTGTTATTAGTGCACTTAATGTTATGCAATAAAACTTAGGTAACTATTAATTTATTTTCAATAACTTCCTTAATTTTTACTTTGATAAGAACTCATCATATTAGCAGTCAAAATACAACTTTTCTTTATGAAGAAAAACTTATTTGATTACCTTTGAAACAAATAAATGTAATAATAATGTTTCAAATTGAATTTTTTTACTTCAAGTATTAGCGGTTTCATGAATCAGCAAATGGGTGTGTGCCAAATATTGATTAATAAATAGTCGCGTTCTAAGAACCCTACCTTGTTAAACCATTTAATTTAATTTAATCTATTCGATACACAACATTATAACGGTGTATCCTAACCACGACCACCCAAATAAAAAGGTTCAGGCTTTTGACCTCGTAGATTTAATTGATTTGGCCAATAGATATGATTTTAATGGGTCGTAGACGAACCTCACTTTATTCTGTCTGTCTCGAGTGTTTGATTTATTGATTTATTGGTGATCATCATTTTAATGGCTGTTATCGACTTTATAAGTTAATAACAGTGATGAGTGAACGATTGAAGTAACTTAATTAAATACATTTCATTTGTAACTTTTTCATAACATTGCCCTGAGTCGTAGAACTCGTAGACTAACGACGACAAGGTAGTCGATAACTACCCTGTAAGTCAACTTCGCAAGTTTGTCATTTAGTTTGTCACTAAACTTACAGATACGCCTAGGTACCTACAAGTTCATTTCTATGAAAGAGTAGGTAAGTGAAAGATGTCAGTCAGTAACTTGTCATAGTTGGCAAATTAGGGTTTTAATATGAACGATAAACATACGATTATCACACCTCTAGTAAACGTTAACAAGTGTCGGGTAATTTACTAGCTTTCTTACAGAATGCCAACCATGGTTCTTCTGATTTTCGTGTGTTTAGTGACTAACCTGGTGTTAGAGTTTTAAAGCGGCCCAAGGGCCTCTGACTTGGCTTCACATGCCGTCGAGGAATATCTCTCAGGCACGTTTCATCACGATGTTTTCCTTCACGGTTTTTTAAGCAAGTGATATTTTTTACAATACGCACATGAAAAGTCAGAGGTGCGTGCCTTGGGTTTGAACTCGAGACCTATGAGTTGGCAGTCTGATGGTCACACCACTAGGCTATCAGGCAGGAAGATGATGAGGTAGTTAAAAAGAGGAGGTTACAGCACTGTTCAATGTACATCCTCTTCCACCAAGAATACCCTTTTCTATCAATGGATGAGGATTATGATTTCTTTATCGGATATGCAGAATAAGCACGGACCTTTTAATTTGCTTGCTTTTCGTTGACACGGAAATAAAGATTCTTCAAGAAGATAACTTGTTACGATTGCTACACATTCTATTCCTCAATTATGGAAAGTTAATGTCCAAATCGTTATGGAAATGCTTTGTCACTACACAAACAAGTTTTGAAAGTGAAATTATGACAGTTAGTAATGTATTAGTTCAGTTTTGTTTGTTAAACACTAGACGATGTTTTAATTTTGCATATTCTGTAGTTGGTGCGGAACTATATGTCAAAGCGACGCGGGCGCTTATAAGAAGCTTCTTTATGTAACCAAACGTTATATTTGAAGTATGTAAATATTCTTAAGCATCGGATTTTAACGACTTTACCTTATGAGGATATTGAGGACATTTGACGATTGTAAAAATAGGCTTATAGAGAACTTGCACAACTTGTGTGTATGTGTGTGAACTGTGTGTCGGAGTCCTTCTAGAGACACTTGATCCAATGCTCAGTATTTGGAAAATAATAAGCGACCATTATAGGTAGGAAGATGGGGTTTTTGTAACCGTAGCACGGGTCGATCGATCAGGTTAAGCTATATTAGCCGTGGTTGGTCCATTGATGGGTTACATACCGAGTTCCTTCCACGCCTCGGAAAGCACGTTAAGCCGTTGGTCCTGGCTGTTATACGTGGATATTTGACAAGGCCGAAAGTCTGAAAAACAGTCTTACCAAATGGTATCGTGTTACCCAGTAACTGGGTTGTGGAGGTCAGATAGGCAGTCGGTCTATGTTAAAAACTGGTATTCAGCTGTATCCGGCTAGACTGGAAGCCGGCACCAATATAGTTGGGAAAAGGGTAGGCAGATTGATTGTTTTTTTTAATTGATTGAATTATATACGGATTAAAACGAGAAAGTTCATATGTGTTAACCAACATCGAAACGAAAAACTGCTCAGGCAGTATAGAAGATTCGTTGATACATAATTTCAGAATTTTCAAAGGACCAGGATGGCATAACTAAACCGAAACACTGAGATGGCAAGAAAAACTAGAACTTTTGAGGTTCAAATTAGACTCCTTTCCATAACCTTTTTCAGGCAGCCTCAGGTCAAGATGAACGTAATGGTTGCCCCGCATATTGTTCAAAATCGGTGGAACTTTCACATGAAACTTCACCATTTGTCTAATATGTATTACCCTGCTATAAGTGTGCATGGTAATCCCCCGGTATTGCATCCACCAATGCATGTTCCCACGTTGCATCAAGAGTGATCTATGCAGCATCCATCTCTGTACGTGTCCCGAGTCATGCGGTTGCTGTCAGTGACCTCATCAACATCGCATCAGCGTAATGATAGCACTTTCACTGACAACCAATCTCCGGATTACCGATAACGTATTATAATATCGAATGGATTGTGTGCAGAAGGTGCAGTACGCAACCGGGATAGTAACATGTCTATAATGGAGGCGTCAAGGAAAGTTGCAAAAGTAAAAAAAATTGTCTGTGTGTGGAAATCCTCATGGATTTTTTGTCTTGGAAAGAACAGAGGGATGTCAAAATACTACTAAAGTAAAAAAGACTTGGTTCATCAAAACAGCCTCATCATCATCATCATTTTAGCTGAAAGACGTCCACTGCTGCACATAGGCCTCCCCCAAATGGGGTGGTTTGCCATAATCGCCACGCTTGGCAGGCGGGTTGGCGATCGCAGTATGGTGTTAAAATACATAGAGAATGCTGCTGCCCTTTCTCTTGTAAAATCCTTAGTCGACTTTTACGACACCCACGGGAAGAAATGGGATGGTAATATTCTTTACATCCGGCACCTTGGAACTCAGCGGAAAACAGCCTCAGCAAGGGGAAAAGAAAGAAAGAAAATAGGTACGTTTATTTGCGTTCAAAAGTGTACGTTGGGTCCTCCGCAGTTAGCCCCGCTTCCACCTAGATCAGCTAGCTGGAAGCGGGAGCTATGTTGGCTATTGTATTTATTAGGTCCAGATCATTATGAGAGAAGAAGACTGACTCAAAATAGCTGGCTGTTCCTTGAGCTTTGTTTTCAGGTAAGACTTGATTTCTATGCCTTGCATGCAGTCTGGGAAGTACGTACTCTCCTCTTTCGATGCAGGTTGAGCCATTTCAGAATAAGCAATCCTGTGGAAAGGTCAGGGTCAGAAAGATGAAGAGTCTGACTGCCCAGGGTGCACGGAACGTATTTTGTCTCTGCTTATAGACTTCACCTTCTTAACTTCTTTTTTCGCGGTAATAGTTACATAACCTCTGGTTATTATAGGAAATTGATTGGTTAGAGTACAAAGGGCTCTGGCGTTGTTATGTCATCTGGTAAGGGACCGATTATTTTGTGATGATTTGTGAGTGACGCAATTTAGTGTTCAAACTGTTTGGGCGTTTATAAAATCATTTGTGATGTAACTTGGTGATACTTTTTGTGTTATGTGGTGAGAACTTCTGAGGTTTATAAAAACTAAAAATTCGTGTAGCGAGATAAATACAGTTTGAAATTTCTGTAAATGATGCTTGTTGAAATAGTAATTTAAAAGGTGCTGTCAAAGTAGCTTGGATGGTTGGAGCGGACGATGGCACGATCCTCCCTGCAACAACATGGCAGGGAGTCGAGATAAAATAAAAAGCATATAGGGTGTATAAAGTGGACGTAGATGACGGAACACCTTACTTGGGAGAGGCAATATAATACATATAGATGTTACACAAAAATTTCTGTGGATTGACCATGTTCAGCTGTGAACGCTTTTCGGCTGAGATGATAATGAAGATCGCCTCAATACCACTTTTATATTGCTGTTATGTCACATCTTTAAGTAATTCCAAAAGATATAGAGATGCAGTGTCGTGACTAAGCTAATATAAGTGTTCAGCGCTAAACGAGTAGCGATTGTATCGCATTAGTTTGAGATCCCAATGTTAGATTTATTCACTCTTGCCTAAATGGCTACTGCGCCCGCGCAGGCTGATTGATCCACATTCTACAAATTTGCCGCGGTCAAGTTTTACATCTTCCTTCTTAGCATCAATCAGTAGGTAGGTATACAATGTATATAATAACTTTAACCTTTTAAAATCAAATCTGTTTTATTTTCGAATACTTTCTGGGCTTTAGTATTATCGTGTACCGTGTGTGTATTTTCGTAATGTGTGTTTTGTTTGTGCAGAATACATTTTTTTTCTTTCCTGTCTATTTGAGACTGATATCTTGCTGTAGCAGCATTCCTCCTCTTCTTTACTGAAATTAATTCCTTAGTCGTTACTTCTATATTTATTTTTATGCTGATACTCTTTACAATTAGATCTGTCCTTCATGTTCTCATTTCTCACATGATATCAACTGTAGCTGTAACTATCCTGTTCTCTGTATTATCTGTTTTCTTTTATCCTCTATGTGCAATGAGATTACCGGGCAAAAAAAACTATGGTACTTCGACTAGTATCAGACAAATGGGTCAGTTATGGAATATCTCTATCGAGATCATATATAAAATTAGAGTACCTTTCCTAATAATTTATTTTGTTATCCGGAACCCTAAAACTTCTATGATGGGACGAACTCGGACTTAAGGTCAGTAAATTAAATAAAAACGTCACCTGCCAAGATGATCAGAGTAGCGTTATCATAAACATCAGAGCTATTAGTCGGGCCGCCGCCGTTGCTATCTGTACAGATGACCCGGTTGATTCGGGCTTTTTAAATTGTTTATTCGAGGAATTTTCGGGTCAACGCTAGTTCGTAGACTACCCGAGTGAGTTTTGGATGAGTGATAAGTTAATAGGAATGTTTTTCTAGTAAATAATTAGGTGTGTTATCCGTGTTTTGGAGCACTGAAATTGTGAAATAGAATGTTTATCTACATAAAGTCCTTTTATTTATTATTTAATTTATTGCGGATCACACATAAAAGTCACATACAATCCATATAGTATTAGTAACAAAGACTTAAAAACTATGTTAGTAAAAACTTAGAAACTAACCTAACTATAACTAATACTTACGTGGCTCAACACAAATGTTGGCACGTGCGCCCGCATCCAGTGCCTAGTAAAGGGGCTGTCCACCTTATCGGCCAATGTTTCTAGGATGCTGTTGGAGCTTTTAACCCCAAAATTATCTTTAGGTCTGTACCTACACGTATTATGGTCTGAATCGAATAACGCGATACTACCTTCATTGGCGTGTGCTAGCTGGCATATAGCAAATAATTTAATTTAATGTTTTATGTTGCATAATGTACGTAACATTAATTTGCATAACTACTATTGTATAGAATCAAGTTTTTCTAACTGAACAGACAGCAGTGCTGCTGGGGAGTTTGATGCGCCACTTCTTCTTCCCAGCTAAGCACTAGGAAGTGGTGAAGGGTGGGCGTTTTTGGGGGACTTGTAAAGTGAAGTGTCAACTTGAAAAGTGCTGATTCTCAGCCTATTTTGAATAAATGACTTTGGAATTTGAATTGAATTTGAATTGCTTTGATCAAATCACTAACATTTATTTCAGCAGTTAATGCAATTAATTTAATTAATTTAATATGGCTTCAGTCCACCTGACCAAACCACAATACCTACATTGGAATTTGCTTGAGACGGTCTCACCTCCATTGTAGCTTCATCGCTGATTATCTTCTCCATTAATTTTATTCATTCAGCCGTTAAACGCGTATGTGCAGCCTCAATGCTTCTCAATACGAAACAATTTCGTTTTTCTACTGTTAGGAGACGGAAGTTCATGATGTCAGGAGACAGATAATCAATCACGGCGAGTCACTGGATATTAAGCACTTTCACTCGGTAGGTATTTGAAGTAAATGGAAGGTTAAATGGTATGCAAATAGCAGAACGTTAGAATGTGCGAAAAATTGTTGATTTGAAAACCACCAAAAGAGTTTGCTTTGAGCTTTTATCCAGGGTAAACCACCCTACATCATCAATTGTCTATTGGATATCTGAATATCTTTACTAAACTCGTCCTAAAATAAAATCGAATAACGTAAATAAGTACTGCCTATAAATTTTTCTTTATAAAGACAAATCCTGGGTTGTTACCGCTTTGGTGTGATACCGGATTCTGATTGGCTTCCAGAACAGCATTTTATCATTGCACTTTATCTGTCATCATCCGCAAATCTATTTTTAACCAAAGTTACAGAACGGCACAGCTTTGAATGCAAACCACACGAACCATAAACACATCAACTCGCACACTTTCATAAACCACAAATCTAGACTCCACCATTCTTTCTACAAAGACATCAGTCACTGACTGCCAAATTCTGACAAAAGACGATCTTGACAACATTTTTAGACAATGAACTAAACTGAAAAGAATAGAATTAGCCATGAATTGAATAGTCGGTGAAATCTGACAAAAAGAGAAATGGACAAATGCTTGAATGGACAAAAAGTGAGCAGTGTTTTGTAAAAAGTAATTACTTATTAGGATTACTGGACAGTGGCGTAACGTTCAAAAAGGCAGTTACGTGACGGATTTGAACCGGATTTCGATCTGCGGTTAAACTATGAACTGGCTTGATTTGGTCTGATTGAGTTATTAGGAATTGAAGAAAAGAAAGGTTGGCAATGTCGAAGGCATAATTATTACTAATAAAATTACAGTTGGTTTTTTGTGTAGAGTTCTCGTCTCTGGAAGGTCTACTGCTTCCACTGGCAAAAAATATATGAGGCTTTCTACGTAAAAATGATGCTCGTCAGTAGAAACGATATGAGTCTGTGTAAAGATGTCCTTACATGCTTGCGAGACTCCTCTACTCATCTTTAAACCTGGCAAAGCATTGGCTGCTCGGTTGTTGCAGTTATCTATAGCATAACATTAACCAGGTAAGCATGCTTTGAAAAGTCTTGTAAGAGTATTGTTAATAAGAAAATCAGTCCAATATAAGTAAGTTTCAAGACGACAACGATGACGATGGCATTATGACATTTCGCGACGACTAAATCAGATAAAAGCTCGAGATGGAATACCTACTGATTAATAAATGACAGTACCACTAATCAATTTTAAATAAATTAATCTACTGAATAATTTTGGGTAGTCAGTCACTCAAGCTAAACATAATAAATAATCAGAAAAAAACAATCCCAAAGAAAGTGTCCAATTTGTCATAAGTCCGAGCATGGTTACTCAACCAGAGTTAAACAATAATTTGTAATGTCGCGTCATATTGCGCAACACTAAACTTAAATGTAACGTTAACGTAAATGACAACGTAACCGCATAGTCTAAGTTACGTTACACGTGACTTACTTGTATCCGGTTACGTTAGAATGATTATTGTTTATTTTGCTTTTGTTGTTGTGGACGTGTTTTTATGTAATTTGGTGTTATGTCATGTAGAAGTGTGATAGTAAATTATTATCTTAAATGTTTGATTGTATTTTACATCACGGTTTTTGGTATTTTTAGATGGAAACTGAACTATCATTTTTATACTTCGATCAATTTAAAAACCGCAATGATTAATCATTAAAGATGTAACAAATGGTAGGTATGATCATTAGATCACGGTACATTTTGTTATCAACGATGAAATTCGTCATGGAATATAAAAGTGCATCTACGCTAGACGAGCCGAACACGAGCGAAGTACGAGCCGAGCACAAATTTATGTAGAGTGGACCGACTTACAAGCCTCGAACGAGCGCGCTTCGAGCATTTGGTTCGTGCTCGACTGTGCTTAATTGTCGGTTTTTTGACGAACACAATGGGATTTGCATCGCGCTCGCAGTGCGCTCGTGTTGTAAGTCCACACCTGACGTCGCGAACGATAACGCCCTGAACGGGTCTGCTCGTGCTCGGCTCATCTATCTAGCGTACACGCACCTTATATAAGCTTTGGGAAAGACGTACATTCGTGCAATTTGGACGAATAAAACCCAACCAGTTCCTCCACCCTACCTAGTATCTACAGGAAGGGAAAAAGTTTCACTTGGCAGTTCACGAGCTCGGCAGGAATTCAAAAACTTAAGTAGGTAGGTTGTTAGTTAGTCAACTCAATAGATCACTGAAGAAGGTACCATATTGCACGTGAGACCTAAGATGTCTCGTAGGTATATAACTACGTGACAGGTGTACGACTAACAGCGGAAGCGAGTAGGAAACATGGATGACTTTAGAATACCAAGAAGGTGCACACGCACAGGTGCATGACAAGCGAAGGACATCGACGATGATGGACATAGCAGAAATCTCTTTCTGCTATGTCCATCATCGTCGATGTCCTTCGCTTGTCAAGTAAAATATTTATTAGTACTGCACTTCCAATTGGCATAATTATATTGCATATTTGTTGTTTCCGGTGCGAAAGGTTTAATTGATAATAATTTATCTTGAGTCTACTATATATTTACTATAGGTAAATATATATTTCAGTTGGCTTGTTAGCCGCATTTCATAGCCAATATTTAAGTTCGCTAGTTAGCCGCATTTCTTATTTCCATACAGTAATATTGCCAAATTAATAAAAACAGGTAAATATTTGACAGCTATTTGCGACGTTGACATCTTTTTGGATAAACGCTCTTGACAACTCTCACGTCACTTTCATCGGAGACAACGTTCATGAAGGGAGGGGGGGGTTCCTGTAATTTCAGCGGAATCTTCTACTGGAACACTGCAATTTTACTTAGCTGTAGAAATACAGCTGATAATGGAATCTTTTTAGAAGCAGCTCTTCTCTTAAATCGTATGTATAATATTCAGTACCTACTAATTTGGATTAAATCTGCATCTGTCCCATAAGCCTCCTCTTCTTTACTTCAATCACATTAGCGTTCATTTTCTAGAAAATCTCGGCTATTAAAGTCTTCACATAAAAACAACCAACAACACGACCTATTCACAATTTTATTGTAAACAAAACCTATTGCCTGAAAAACTATCTCCAAATTCACCGAAACACACAAGAAGTCTATACGCACGAGCCAGTAGCTGCGCGTGATCGGAAAATATCGTTTGTACACGCTTTCCAAGGCTCGCTTCCGTACAACAATACCTCTTACTTTCGTTCGCCGTGTGTACGTGGAAATGGATTGCTAAGATCTGATTACAAGGTTGTTGGTCGAGAGTTAGTGCTGAGTCGTTAACCGACGTGGGAACAGGCTTTTGGACAGGGAGGTAGATTTAACGTAGTTTTGCAGGTGTAGTGAAGGGTTTTTCTTTTGGATTTGACAGTTACTGGTGTCTATGAATGTTACCGATACCTTAGTACCATCTTTGAAAAAGAATCAAAGCCGGTAAGGAATATTAAACTACGACTCTACACCACTGAAATGAAATGAAATTGTTTATTAATATAATATTCTGTAAATAGGATTACGGAATCACTTTTACACATCACGAAACAAACTCAGTGGTCAGTCTCTTTTAAAGTCCAGACATTATGATGTGAGAACCATGTAGATTAGTGTCTGAAATGGTTTTTTGAGAAAAAAACCACACAGATTTGAGTGGACCTGTCCCGTTAGTGCAAGCATTTGTCAGTAATCGTGGAGCTCAACTCAGAACCTACTTAGTAAGTACTGGTGGAGAAGTGGTATTGAAAAACTGATATGAAAAGTTTTCCAGTCTAACCGGATGCAGCTGAATACCAGTATTTTACATGGAGTGACTGCCTATCTGACCTCCACAACCCAGTAACTGGGTAATACGATACGCCTTGGTAAGACTGGTTGTCAGAATTTCGGGCTTCTGACGACCCGTAGCGACTGTCAAATCCACGAATGACAGCTGGGACCAACGGTTTAAAGTGCTTTCCGAGGCACGGAGGAGTCTCAGTATGTAAAGATGGTCACCCATCCATGCACCAACCCGGGCAAGCGTAGCTTAATCTGATGGATCGACCCGTGCGGCTGTTATTACTTAGCCATGAGCTCCTTTCACTCCAATAATAACCCTATATATTTTTTTTTACTAGACGTATTTACAAGCAAGAAAGATTTCAGTCACATAAACCTGTACGTTTATACCACGGGGTATTGAAATGTCACAATAAATTACAAAGCTAACCGCGACACACCTACCAATCATAAATCCAACGTCACGTTAATAAAGTTCATCAAACTCTGAGTTATGATGGTGACCATAAAGTGACGTAATATCGAGCTGCACCATGACTGTCCCATACCACGTGTAGCTGTGACGTAAGAGAGCTTGGCGTCAGGTACAGGCATAGCGGAATGAGACTTATTAAACATGAGTTAAAGTTAAAAGTAAATAATTTTCAACGAAATTGGTTACCAGTTATCATAACGTCACGCCTGTTTTCCCCGAAGGGTTAGCACAGAGGTATACTAACCTATAGTACACCCACATTTCGCCCGTTACCTATCTAGTATATCTTTCATTATTATCCTCAGGACGAAGAAGTGTCCTCGATCGCGGTTTAACCCCACAATTATACAGGGGGCAGGGACATCGACGCGAAGCCGGTGATCATGGATTCAGTACATGATTCTGAACCCCACTGCGTTGAAATTTTTCGTCGGTTATTCAAAAAACCCCCCCTGACACCCCGTATATCTTTAAGCAAAATGTGATATTGAGTATTTAGCTACTTTAGCTACTTACCCAAAAAATCAAAGATCCTTGAAACATGTTATTTTTTTATAATTACAAGCTATCTCCTACTAACTTCAGTTCACTTTCTTAAAGTCATCATCTCAGTTTGCACATTATAATTTTCCAAAATAAACGTTTCAAACGAGAACTCTTCCTGAAACTTCATATATTATATTCTCAATCGGTGACCTCTCATCCCTTAAACCAGACCACTCACCTGGCAAGTCACGTCTCAAAGAAAATGAAAACTCATTCCATTGCGTATTCCCTCCGCGCCACACATAACATTACCGGTATTAACCCGGCAATGGTTGCGTAACGTTGCGAAGTACGATGTATGGCTTGTTCAATGAACATCAAGTTGTTACGACATGACTTGACACATTGTAATTGCTTGGTTTTAACACCAAGCTAACTAAGCAAGAAAGCCAAGTAAGTTTTAATGGTTTGTTTATATATTCATGTACACATAATGTGTTTTCGTGTTCAGTTTTATTGGAAGCCGACTGCTACATAATTAAGAAAAGTATTTGACGATAAAAGTATTCCACTATTGAACTATAATCGAATTCAATTAATTTACAATCAGAACTTTTCGGAAAGTCAAAAGTTGACGATTTCGAAACGACAAGGACGAGCATTTTAGGGACTGGCATATTGTTGCGAGCATTCATAGCATAGTGGAAACGGCCGCGACTTACGAGTTGTAGGTCATAGGTTCGAACCTAGGCAGGCACTATACTTTATGTAAATTTTTTCATCACCACAAAAATTCGAAGACATGTGATATCCGCCAACCCGCACTGGGCCCGCGTGGTGGATGACGGCCCACTCCCTCTCACAGAGAAGAGGCCTGAGTTCCAGCAGTGGGAACGTTATTGGCGAATTATGCTTATGCTTATACTCGTAATGCTTAAAAAAAAAACATTCATTCTTATCTATTTTCTGACTGAACTAAGATAGAAGTAACAAGTAGAATTATCAAAACCAAAGTCCACAAGCAAAAGAATTTCGATTAATATTAACAAAAGATGAGTTCATCAAGAGAAATCCAAACCAAAAACCACTAGAAACATTAGAAGAAGCGACAACAGCGTAAAGGCGTCGTCGTTGACAGGTCATCAGAAGGTCGTGACTCGTGGGTTCAAATCGTGCCCTGAACTAATGAGGCGAACTTACTCTGAGTACTAGCATTTACCATAGTAAACTGGTGGAAGGGTAAAGATGAGTATTAGAGATTTTGTACCAATATTGATAGTAAGCTTTAATATCGTTACACACATAACATCATGCCTCTGTATTCCCTGAGGGGCCAGTAGAGATGTACCGTGTATAAACAGTACCTACACATTTCCCCTGTTATGCTTAAGTCCTATGTAATAGGAGGCGAATCTATTGCCATCAACCGGGCACAAATCCAGACCCTCGGCTGCTACTGAGAAATTCCAGATGAAAAAACCCAATAACACTTTGCCACACCCAGAAATCGAACCAATCAAGCCCAGAGATATTTACTGCAGAACTTGGTCTTTCGTATGGAAGAAAAAAAACAGCGGTCATACTTAAAACTAACCTATAAATCATGCAAGAAGAGAATGAGAAACAATCAATCTAGCATTTAATTGTTCTCGAAGGGTACTCTCTCCATGATACTGAACTAATTTAGCCTTATGTGGTTACCATACCATACCACACCATACCATACTATACCACACGATACTATACCATACCATAGCTTAGTCAGCCTAATATGTTCTCACTGCTCCACACAGGACACAGCCCTCCTCTCTTCGAGAGGGAGTGGGCTATAATCTACCACGCGGGCCCAGAGGTTCGATTTTTTGGTTATAGGACATGCCAGTTTCCTCACGATGTTTTCCTGCACCGCTGTGAGAGCAGTGTTGATGAAATTACTTACACAAATTAAAGCGCCTGTCTGGGTTCGAATCCACGACCTACAACTCGTAAATCGGGGCCGTTACCACTGCTGATTGAGTGGTTATATTGAAAGGTAACTTAAACCTGGGAAAGAGGCTAACACAAAAAATGATGAATGACCCATTCTAGTTGACTACTGCAACTGAGTATGTACATTGTGTTTCACAAAAGCTCATAAAATCATGTCATAATTTGTTCTCATATTACGTCCAACCTATTACTTCACAAGTAATTAACACTTCATAAACATTAACATAAGCTCTATTATTTTAACCATAGATAATGTATAATTTGTTCTCAGAAATGAGTGGCGTCGTGTCATCGGGGCAGGCATCGAACTCGCGACCTTCGCGGGAGAAAGTTAAGAAACTGACATCTAGAGTTACTGAGGGCTGATTGCTAGGATTATGTTATTAACTTAGTTTAAGTAGTCTATTTGTGGGTAGATTGTTTTACGTTACTAAATTTGTTATCCAATTTAATATAATTCCGTAAAACATTACTCCATTGGTTTACGCGGCGCACACCAGTAAACCTAGTCGGCATGATTTTTTCCTCTTATTTCAGCCAATTTATACAAAACCTAATGAATTATACACCTAAACCTTCCTCATGAATCAGTGATTCATGAGGAAGGTATAGGTGTATAATTCATTATACATATTTTATTTTTTATTTTTATTATATTCATTATTCATTAAACATATATATTATACGAATTTTTATACAGTTTTCACCAATGGAAGGAGTGCCTTTCATTGGTGTATAAAAATTCGTTCGACGATACTTCCGAGTTTTTGAGTTTATCGCGTTCAGACAGACAGACGCGTTCGGGACTTTGTTTTATATTTAGTGATGATACAACAGACATTTTTCCTTCGTAAATGTTAATCCTTTTGCCCAGCAGTGGGAAAGTGTCGGTTAACTATAAAATATATAAATACTAATAACTCTGTTAACGAAAATATATCGTAAGAAATCTAAACTCTGATGTAGCAAAAATGTAGTCAGTACCCGTGATGATCAATGGATCAATAGCGAAAACTAAAAGATAATACCAACTCGCACCATCAATAATTATACCTCCTCATCCAGGCATCCTCTTAAGGGGTCACTGTACTCATCATTATGAACAAGTTTCCCTATGGGACCAAGCCTCAACCCGCGAAAAAAATATCTGCTGTTCCTTACATTTATGTTTGTACCTATAGCTCCTCAAAATGTATGTAAAAGCTCTTTTTTTTTTTCGCAATTTCCTGGTTGGTCCCATAGTGAAAGATGTTTATAATGATGAGTACCACGACCCCTTAAGAGGATGCCCATGAATTCAATTTCACCCAGTATATGCAAGTTGAAATCGATATATTTACATGTCAGTGGGGTGAATTCGCAAAAGTACTATTATTTACATTATGTTGTAAACAATGATAATCTTTATGACCTAAGGTTTTTGTATTTTTTTTATTTGGTGTGTTTGACTTAGCTATCGCATTAGGCTACGACCTGTAATGGTAGTTTTAAGGCATTTAAATATATATCTACTTCCAACTAGCTTCCGCCAGCGGCTTTCCCCGCGTTATATCTCAGTAAATTATAACATAAGTTACTCAGGAATAATATAGCATTCTACTGGAGAAAGATTTTTTTAAATCGGTTTAGTAGGATTTGAGTTTATTCATTATAAACAAAAATAAAAATCTTTTCTCTTTTTTATATTAGTGTAGATATTCCAAATATAGAATAGCCATTGTTCCTTGCTACACAAATCTGGGTGAAATAGAGAGTTTCAAGTAAGAGTTATAAAGTTTATGCTTACCATTTAGTTGCTAGCTCAATGGGTGCTAAATTACCCCCGCGAGTAAGAGTTACAGTTTACGAGCCACTAATTGTGGGGTACCCGAACACCCCATTAAGCAATAAGTTTTGTAATGTTCCTAAATAAGCATATTTTAGACGTTTGAGAAACAATCCGCCTTTTAAGACTTTTTGGACACTTAAAAAAGTGTGCCGTCAAACCAATCTAGCTACTTACAGACACGGTTACAGATGAGATAGTTCCGAGTTTTAGACGGAATGACTATTGACTAGCCTCATATTTGCTAGGAAAATCTGATGAATAAAATGAAAAACGTGTGAATGTCGGAAGCGTCTGCATGTTTGGGGAGATACTAATAGATAACAAAAGTATATTTAAAATAGATACTATCTCAACAGGTCTAGGAAGCAATAAGGAAGACAAAACTTCTCATCTAGATAAAGAAGGAAACAGAACTACAACACAATATCGAGTAGCAGGCAACGTGCGTGTAAAAGTAAAAGTTTTGCATGTAAATAGGAAACAGCCTTGACCGTAAGCATGTAGACGCGGTTATATGTATATATT
This sequence comes from Agrochola macilenta, assembly GCA_916701695.1. Classification (NCBI taxonomy): domain Eukaryota; kingdom Metazoa; phylum Arthropoda; class Insecta; order Lepidoptera; family Noctuidae; genus Agrochola; species Agrochola macilenta. The sequence continues at coordinate 20,982,029 of OU753563.1, read as the reverse complement.
GTCGCGACGACGCATGTGTTGTGGGTCCTATAGGTGTTTAGGGAATAGAGTTTAATAGGAATGATGAGCAACAAAATTTTAGATTGATCATGATGAAAGAATAATCCAATTAAGGGTCAAATGGGACCTTGGGATTGACCCAATCATGTCCCGATAGTTGTTACACCCTTTTATGCGAACGTTGTTGTTCATTAAACACACACATTTTTGTAAGTTTATCAGGCTCACTCATTACATTCACAAGGAACTAGTTATGGTGCCGTCACTAGGTCCAAACAAAATTGAAATCAGTGAGAAACTAATATACCTAAATTTCGAGATTAAATCGAATGTATTTTACATGAGCAGACTATAAATTGAAAATAAAGATTCAAATCTACAGACATTCAACACAACGCAACTAGGAAAACTAACAACAATAGTATTTCACATCCAATCTCTCGTGTTTTGCAAACGCATCTGTCATCATTACCGTGCAAGAAATACCCGGGGAAAAGTCTAGTCTTTTTGCCAATGACAGATTCTCTCGATTGATATCGAATCGATATTCTAAGTATCGATTGTTGTCACATTTTTTTGGGATCGGACTCAAGTGTGAAATAACGTGCGTGAGATTTTTGAGGGCATGTGAAAATGAAACCACTTTTATGGTTTATTGTACGCAGTAGCCATCTTCGACCATTAATATTGATGAGGCATTCCCACAATGGCCGATGTTTAGTGATGATGGGTTGCTATTAATATGTTTATTATGTTTTAACATGTTACAGTCTTGTATGACTATCAAAACAACATTGAATGTTGAACATTATTGGCGCTTATTAAAGGACTGACTTTCTGACAACATAATATTTAATTTATATCTAAAAAAAATAAAGTATTATATTGCGTTGCGGATAGATAATATTGAAAAGACGAATATTAACATTAATCAATTCAAATTTAAATGGAATACTAAAGTTAACCTGTGATTTTTAAAACACTGCAGGTTTATTGTAATAATAATATTAAACTTCAGTTGTAACGATAGCCAATGTTGAAGTTTTCAGCAGCCGTAAAAATTACGTAACCAATGTAATAGTTTCCGTTCCAAATCGAATTAGGTTTATTTATTTCCAATGACTAGGTACTTACGGTTATTTACTTTCCAACGGAGTTTCGACAAATTTACGGATTTAACTTTTGTTTTCATCTTACCTAACATCTTAGGTAAACTTTTTAACCAATCTTCTAATATTTTAACCTGTAACTATATAAACTCTTGTTTTCAACTTATCAAATGTAATTTCACTTTAAGTTAAATTCAATGCTGTACTTCTTTCTTTATTGTGGTGTGCTTATCCAATGATCCCTTAAATTGTTTTTTTCTGCGTCATTGTAAATGTATCCTTTTCTTAATTATGCCATGGTTTGAGCTATGATTAATTTGATATTGATAATTCTGGTTCAACTTTAAGATGAACCAGAATTATCCAGATTATATGGATTTGAAATCTTCCTTAGGCATCGTAGCTTCAGAAATTGTGCTGACAGGCTCTTTCATTTGCCAAGTCTTTACTTTAGATGAAATCTTGGCTATAGGAGCAACAGCAAGGCTGTTAGCTAGCCAACTATTTGCTAATAACAGTAACACTATGTTTTCCGCGTACAACGTTACATTACCACGTGAAAGTGAATCTAATTTTACAGAGTTTCAGAGTTGACATCGTTGAATCTGATTCAATCAATTTATTTTAGATTCTATTCACTTATGAATGTGTAGAACTTTACAAGTAATAATGCCATTTAAAGTAACTCTATTAGTACTCTATACAGATATTTGCGCTTTCTATGTGTCGTAAGCAGTGACTAAGGACTTATATATTATGTATATGAATGCTTACTTTGACTAGAATATTAAACAAGTTGTGAAGCACATATAATAATTGATGGTAGTGTTATGGTAATACCTATGGGGCTACTTAGGATGCTCGGTTTGTAACGATATTATTAAATATAGGCAAAAATATTCAATAGAGGAAGTCTTTTAGTCATACGTAATGATTTGTTTCACTTTGTATGCACAAAGATAAGACAAAGTTAGAAAAAAGTTATCTATGAAACCTCGTAGGCTCTAGAACAATGTTTAACCATGATTTTTAGGTATAGAAAATGTACTCAAAATTGGTGTCATTGAAATACTTGGCATTTATGATAATGGTACTGCTCACACTGCAAGCAAGAAGGAGCATAGACATAAAAATAATCGAGACCCAAATAGAGATGGCGGTAAAATTTTTAATTGCAGCAACCGCGCATTTCCGTAATGTCAGTAGTTTCTAAAATCAAATCAAAACTATAAAATAATTTGTATGGAACACGAAACGGCTCGAGTCAATCGGCTCAAAGTGGAACGATACTAATCGAGAAATTGATCGGTCGTGACGTCACAGACCCCAATGCGCGGGCGCAGGTCCGATGTTTTTGCTCCACCGCTTTCCTCGCAAACATTTTTGGTGTTTCGTAATAAATGTAACAGTGACAATGAATTTGGTAATTCCGCTACAACAATGGCAATCACAATAATGTTTTTCGATAGATTTTTTGTCGATATTTTCAACTTTTTTATCCATCGATGATCTTTTGTGAGCTGCGACTGAATTGTCAATAGTTGACAGGTATTTCACGATTTTAAATTAAATTTTATTAGTATCGATAATGTTGTTATTGTTGAGTTTAAACCGATTACGTTATTGTAACGATTGGTTTCAATAAGTGACGTAACTGCTTCCAAGATCGATTATGATCCTACTCACACTGTAAAGTCAGTTCTTTAACATATACGTATATACAGCTCAAATATGTGTGCACACACACACATCACTTCAACAACCTATTTTGGAGATGAAAGGCATCAACACATTCAGCAGCTTTTTTACAAATACCGATGAATACAATTTGAGGTTTTATTACAATGACTGGTTTTATTGGCAACAATAAATTGATGTACAACAAAGGAAACACATGAAAGTCTAAAATAGAACCTTATTGGAAATTGATGTCTTTCAATCAGTCGGAAATTGGTTTTGTGTAAGTGAAGTTAGTTTCTTCTATCAATTCAAACTACCTGCTATAAAATATAGCTTCCTGATTTGGTATATTTTGAAAATGAATCGGTGGATTCGCGCATGGCTTTTTATCAGATTCATTTTGTGTTGATGATGCATATCATCAACATAAAATGAATCAGGTGGATTTTATAATAATTATAGTTTTGAGATCAGCTTTAAACGTTTGCAGTTCCTGCTTTATTAATAGTTTCATGTTTGATGTTAGCATCAAGTTTGTATAGCGTAGATACTGCTCGAAGTTAGAATGTGATGACGTATCCTACATACTCATGTACAGCATTTTAATTATCGAGTTAACCAACTCGCTTAGGTCCCTTACTACAATGAATTGTTATAACATTTTAATTCTAACAACTTATTTTTTTCACGCAACACTGGACTAACGCAGTTTAGCTAACAGATCAAGCCGTTTATTACAAGAAAGACAAGATATTGTCTGTAAGCATTAAAGGGAAACCCGGTCGTTTGCATTGGAAACTACCCGATATAAATATTAAGATGGAAAAGTGAAATCTAAAGTTTTGTGTACTAAAATAGTTTCCTATTGCGAAGCTAGGTTGATTATTACGAGTATTATTAAAGTTAAATGTGCGTAAGTTTGTCGTTACTTTAAATGTTTGTGTTGTTACTGATTCAGAGTTAAATGGCGACGTTTTAAGTGGTTTTTTTTAAGCCCATTTATCGATATTTTGTGTGTAACTGACTTCAAGCAATGGATACTGCCAGGGTTTTGGCAACTTTGTATTAATGTGTCTATAAGATGTATTTTTTTTGTAACATGCGTCTTGTTTGTGCAGAATAAACATTGTTTTTTCTTTGTTTCCTTTCTTTCTAACTTTACTGTAGATTATTTTATGTGATTCATAATCTTCTCCCCTTGCCTATGTTACTAGGAGTCGGCGCAATACGTTTTGTATTTTTATGTGTTTGTCTGTGTAAATAAAATAAATCAATTATAAAGTTAACTATATTATTAAAATGCTACTTGTCATGACTTTAACTACTTGCTTAATAGTTTATTTATATAAGTAAGTCTTCTTCTTTTCGTGTGGTTAGCGACTAACCAGGTATCAGATTTTTAAAGCCACCCATGAGCCTCTGACTTGGCTTCACATCGAGAAATATCCCTCAGGCTTGGTTTCCTCACGATGTCTTCCTTCACCGTTTTAGAAGCAAGTGATAATTATACAATACGCACATGCATCCGAAAAGTCACAGGTGCGTCCTTTGGGTTCGAACTATTTAACAGTCCGACGGTCACACCACTAGGGTATCACTGCCTTTTAAGTAAGTAATAAAGTAGTTACGGTTATTGAAACCAACTTATAAGTGTCTAATAAATAATATTCTTGACATCTTCACAACTTTATTTTACTACCTACTTATGGATATTTAACGTTAGAAATATATGAGAATGTGTAGTGCAAGTTCTCACGGAGAAAAAATTTGGATAATTCTTCCGAAAAATGTATTGACTGACTTACTCGATTAAGCAACCTATGATAAAAATAGGGAAGCAAATGACATAACATTACTCACGCCTGTATTCCCCGAAGGGTTAGGCAGAGGTGTACCTATCCCTATAGTACACCCACATTTAGCCAGTTATGTTTAAGTCCCATGTAACAGGGGGCGAGCCTATTGCCATCAATCCAGATTCCGGGCTGCTGCTGAGAAATTCCAGGTGGAAAAACCCAATAACACTTTGCCCGACCCGGGAATCGAACCCAGAACCTCACGGTCAGCAGTAGCGCTTGCGACCACTAGACAAACGAGGCATCAAGCCTGTCAGTAAGGTTTTCGTGGTTTCGTTTAAAACAACCCTTATCCTGAATTAAGTACCTATGTCTTGCTTTTACTATCAAAGCTAATTCCGATTTATCTCCCAGCTTGTCACTAATTTTAAATTCCAGCAAGTTGGCAGTAAAGCATCGTTACACAAAGGCTAGCAACCTTTCATTGCCTAGCCTGTCGTGTACTTTAGCCAGCTTTTAATACTAAATGTGGTTTGAGTTGTGGCTACCACTGCTGGCGGATAAAATGAGAGTGAATATGTAAATTGGTTGATATTTTAATCAAAATTTATACCTAAGTAATATTTTAGATAGTTTTAAAGTAAATGGTGGATCCGTAAGAATTCAGTGGTGAAAAATTTAAAAAGTAGATTTTCTTTACATTTAGGCCCACTCGCACCACAAGTCACCAAATGCATTTGGCGGTAAACGTATTAAAACATCGATATATTTCTGTCAGTCGTTTGAAGATGGCAGAGACAGAATGATGTTTTAACGCTAAATGCAAGTGAGTTGTGGTGGTAGCAAACCTTGATTTAGTCAGAAGGATTTATATCAAGAATTCTACAGGAAGAATTTGGATTTCAAAAATATTGAAGTTTAAGAAGGGCAGTTACATAGCTAACATAAGTGAAATTACAAAGCCAATGTCAGGTCTGAACAAACGTAAAGCGGATAGTGATGATGATTTACGAGAAATCTTATCACATTAAATTATCGATATGTAGTTAAATGTTAATTGACACTGAATAGCTGCGATTTTGATCGATAAAGATAAGATTCACATCGAATTATAGATCATTTATCATCAATTACAGTAAGTGCTGATTTGCTGATGGCTGTGAAGTTTTTACAAAGTCTGAAACTTATTTCCTTTCACGATAAATCGTTGAGTCACGACAATTAATTGAATCCATTAGGATTTCATTTGTTACCAAATTAATTGGAAGAATTTGGTATTTGTGATGCTTTATTTATTTTTGTGGTATAGTTAGAGCTTTCAGTTTCGTTTAAGATAACTTACCGAATTTTTGGGGATATGCCATTTACTACGTAAAATCCTGAAAATTCACATATAACTTCCACAATTAAAATAATAAATTTGCTTCTTACCTCTAGGGCTGTAACCATCACTGATGGCCATAAAAATCGCCAATAAAAATACAGTTAAAACACAACAGCTAACACGCGTCATAGTCATTAGTTTACACGACAACAATCAATTCATTCTTCCACCACGCACAATTTGCGCTAATGTTACGCGTAAATTACGCGAAGATACGTATCGATATTTAACGATTCATAAACATCACTATTAATCATTGTAACTGCCAATAAAAACGCGGTAAAAGTCAGCCGTTTGATGTTTGAAATAATTTGAAAAAAGATTCTTTTTGACACGTGCGCTTGAGACGGTGTCGAAATTAGAAATGGTTGGAAAAAAGTGCGCGGTGCGCTTGCGACTATATTAATGACTAACGATAGTGTTTTTACTTTTTTCCGTGGTGTTGTGCCGGCGCCTAAGCCCCCACCGGCAATGAAGTGGGGGAGTTGACAACATTTTGTAAAGGGGTAATTGTGCAGGAAGGAAATGAAAAGTGAGTCGTTGATTTATTAGTCATTGGAAAAGTATGTAAATAGTACATTTGCGTGGAAATTATGGAAATTGGGTTTTCTTTTGTGAAAGGAAGCATTAGACACATAATTCATTTCATTATTATTTTGTCATTGATAGCTGATTGCAACTTAAAACTGTCTGAAGATTTGCATTAGATTAGCTATTTAGCTGTATTTATTCCAAGCCTTAGAAACTAAAAAGATTTTTATTGAAACAGAGAAGAGAAACACTGTTTCAATCTAGCTTTGATCGAGAAGGTGCACTTAAAAAAAAAACAGTGTTTACCTTTTTCTTCACTATTTTCAGTTCACACTAAAATAATATTGGTCGTAAAATAATTGTCTAACATAAAATCTGTACCAAAAAAAATGTTGTCGATCAATGTCTATAGAGAGTGAAATGATTTGCGCGTGCGCAGCGAACGGTTGCAGTCGATAGATACTACTGCACTGTTATGTTGACAAGTCTATTGTGTGCCTACTTGTCTGATCCTTAACGTCTATAGATTGTCCAGGGGAAAGATCGGATTCGTCTCCCTAACTACCCGTTTTATCGGGTCAACTTCCTTTTAGCATGTCGATGGCACAAACTAAAGCAACGCAAATATCATTTGCTGACGCAGTCATTGGTCAATATAAATAAAAAACTTTTTACAAAAATAACAACCGACTTCCAAAAAAAACTTTTAACAAAAAACAACAACCGATTTCCGAAAAAAAACACTACAAAGTGAAAAATAACTTTAATTTCGGAAGTCGGTGGCAAAAAACGAAAATCCAAAACCAAAGACACCGACTTCCGAAATTAAAGTTATTTTTCAATTTGTAGTGTTTTTTTTTCGGAAGTCGGTTGTTTTTTTTTGTAAAAACTTTTTATTTTCCCCTTTTAAGTTGTGGTACCTACCCCACACAAATTCGAATACCAGTACCTGCCATGTAAATAACAGTCACAGGAAGTTATCATCATATCATCCACATAAACTAAGTGGAAAAAATACGTATTATTGAAGCTTACTCAAAAACTATTCAATCAAAGTTAATAAAATTTAAATGGGACCAATCCAGGAGCATATCCTTTCAAACAAAAAAAGAATTTTCAAAATCGGTCCACAATTGACGGAGAAATCGGCGGACATACATAAAAAAAAAAAAAAAACATACATACGCGTCGAACATATAACCTCCTCCTTTTTGGAAGTCGGTTAAAAAGCAAAAGTAGACTTAAGAGCGGATAAATGAAGCGGAATTAGATAAAGTAGAATGGACAAGACGATACTGGTGATGTGTTAGTAAAATATTCATAGCCCGTAGTTTAGGATGTTATTAATTTCGTACTATGTAGTTAGGATGACACTCGATGATTATTGGGGAATGTATTTAATTAAACCTCAAATAATTACCATTTTGCTTTCCTACAAATATTACTTATCACTCTAATATAATGAATAAACCTCGTTAAGGAACTTCAAAAAAATCCTATTTTGGGGTCTTAAAAATACTAAATAGCCAATTAAATGAGCCCATTCTGATGTAGCGCTCAGTGGCGGCTGCCGCGGCAACGCTCGCTTCGCTCGCTCGGTTCGCGCGCTCTTGGTTAAAATTTTAGCCTAACATAACCTATTTGGTCGGGGTTGCCTAGGTTAGTTACTGCGACCAACTGTGAGAAAAGGCCTGAAAGTTAAAAAGGGGCACACGTATAAAAAAGAAGTGTAGGTACATCAGAAGCCTAAAAAGGTTCATTAATTTAAAAAATCTTAAGTAAGTATATCATTATAAGTTCAAAAAAAATCTAGAGGATCCGCTAAATATTTTTGATTATAAATAGCGGTACAGTATGATAGGTTGTTACGTTTGCGCGTTTCCATAAATTTCCGTTAATATTGACTGCTAAATGTGAGAAAACAGATGCCATACAATATTGTTGTACCGGCCGCAATCATGTTGTACACACGGCTACACATCAAGCCATAATTTCCAGTTTATGCTGATCTAGATCGAGGTCAGCATATACTGGTGTAAGCTGGAACTTTTATTTTTGGAAGATAAGCAATATTTTTATAAATTGTAAGCTGTCATAGGCACCATCGTACAGTACCGCTGGTTTAGTTTGATTGCTTAAAAGCAGTTTTAAAGGTGACTTCATCTACATGGACAGCTCTATAGCCAAAAGGATTGCTTCTACCTTGAGTTTATTTGACTATCTTTGGACTGACTGATTCCCAATACTCCGTTTAGATATCCTAACAACGCCGCACACTCGTAATCAAGGTCACTTTAAATTTACCCGTGTTCCTTCCGTTGCCTGTGTGCCGGGGCCGCGATATCCCTTTCGGACAAACAACTCGCAACCCTGGCAGGCATTGGCCCCCTTACGGACCCCGAAGTTTAGAAGCGCACGTGGAACACAACGCGCCGTCGACCCGGGCCTGGTCCTTATCGGACGGCGAGCTACCCATTGTTCACCGTCCGCAAGTCCGCGCCTACGGTGGCCGGAAGTAGGCTCGCGACTTCCGATGCCCGGGGCGTCTCCTGCGGCGACTAGGGGCGCGAGGGCGCGAATCTTGCCTTTCCCTCGCGCGCTCCGCCTCGTCCGTCGCGAGCATTACTGCTTCGCAGAAGGAAGTGACGGCCTCCCATGCACTCTCGCTCCAAACAATCTGGAAATCTGGAATAAATGAATTTGGAAATATTGACCCTGTAAATTCATGTTTTTATGATCGGTATCTTATCGGTATTGAGTAAGTTACCATTCAGTGTTTGACACAGTAGAACTTCTTTTATCTTGTCATACAGTAAATGGTTACTACAAGTATAAGAAGATTATATCGACTGATGTCCTCCGCCCAATTCGTGTGAGGAGTTTCGACAAATTGTTTTTGTCTAAAATTAAAAGAAAAATCAACATATACGGTAACTACATTGTGGTCATCCAATTGCCTGTGGGCGGGAGAACGAATTCTTCTTCTCGTGTTGATGACTCATATTTTGCCCAGCCAGTATGTAGTGACAAGGGGGTTTACTCCTTAAGCACGAAGTCCGTAGTTCCAGCCGAAGATAGGGGCATATCCAAACCCGTATCATTTCTGGACATAAGGTTAGTTCGAGACCCGAACTAAGAATTAATCTCAACACTATTTGCCACTTACTTCCTACTCTCAATGTGTTGTTGCCCATCCGAAAAATTGATTTTTACTCTTTTTTTGACGAATGAAGTTCCTTCAGACGAGTCCGTATCTTCGTTGAGAGACTTAGAGACTAGACTAGTTGAGCAGGAGAGAAGATGCGGCATATCCTGTGATGGAGCTCCTCTCGCACACTGCGTTTGGAACGGCTCCATGCAGCAGATCCAATCTGTCCTTGGATCCCCGCTTGGCCTTGAATCATCTGGCAAGATTGGATCCCCGCGACCAACCTGAGCCCAGAGTTGATTCACGGATATCCACTATCTACACGGCGCACACAGGCCACTGCCAGTTGTTCTACCGAAGTGAAGAAGTGTGGGCGAACTATTGAAAAACATATGTTACTCAAAAGTTCGTCTCTCTCGTCTGCTGCGCTGTCTTCCCAGGGGGAAGGAGTTTTTAGGGGGTGTCTCAAGAAGCTTTTTCGGGGGTATTGGTTTCCTTAGAAGGTTCGACGGCTGTCTCTTTCCTATTTCCCCTTCGCAAAAGTGCGAGCGTCACTCTTGCACTCAACCTCATCCCCGGCATATATTGCCTTTCCCTACGGGCGGCGCAGCGGTAATATTTGTACAATAACCATTATTACGGTGTCAAGCCTGATAAGGACCAGGCTCGGGTCGACGGCGCGTTGTGTTCCACGCGCGCCTCAAAGAGATGTCAGCACCAACTGACAGGGTCCGTAAGGGCCAATGCCTGCCAGGGTTTCGAGTCTGACCGAAAGGGATATTGCGGCCCCCGACACAGGCAACGGAAGGAACACGGGTGGATTTTAGTCAGTAAAAGTCTGACACACCCTCCCGCTCCGCCCAGAGCTGGAGAAATTATTTGATAATTACCCAAACTAAAAAAAAAAAAAAAAAATGCCTTTGTGGTGACGACCTTATGACCACTATATTAATGGTAATACAGTAGTGTTATTAATAATAATGTTGCTGGAAGTTCTTAGTGCCATCTACTGACCAGATAATGTAAATAAAAGGCCAATGAATAACGCTATCTATCGGCTCCATGTCGTATTAAGAAGACAATCAATAAAGTCGAAGCCTTCGCCCTTGCTAGTACCATGTTGAACCACAAGTGGCGCTGCGGTCACATAAAATAATTGCATTACGGTTAACATCTGTCATCTCTTTCATTCATTCAATGATGTTTTACGCTAGAAGGGGATAGCTAGAATCGTGTCAATGGAACGTAACGTAAACACAAGTTGTCAGTTGTCGAGCTAAATTCCACGGTGGCGGGTTACAGAAATAATTTAACTTTAGTTTAATTTGTTACATCGAGTGTTTAATACTATATTACTTAAACAGTAATTATGTAGGTCCGTGTTAACTTCTAACGTGCTGTTTAGTGTGTTGCTGTGGTACCTTTAACCGTTTTCTGTGATGTCAAGCTGTTGAAATAACGGTATTGTTGTGCTGTGAACCACTGGTTTTGTATCAAATCGAACACACCTAGTACGGAGCCCGTTTTTGTGAACAAAAAGTACAGGATGCAACGCGTGTGATTTTTTACTGACCTTATTTACGGTAAGAGTACTTGTGTACTAGTAAAATAACACGAGGCAAAATTTTCATATTTGCAAAATGTTCTGTCGACATGATTACGACATTTCTTGATCTTATAATCATATTACTTACTCTGTTTCTTTATTATGCGGTAATAGCAAATTTATTCACATTTTGAAATTCAAATTAAGAACCACAATCCGTCATTTGCTTTTTTTTCATTCAAATTAGGCACAGTCAACAGTTTTTCTTCTTTTTATAAAAAGTTTTTCACACTTTTGACCAGGATATTAAGGTCAATATTTCTTACCTATGATTCATAAACATAAATAGCAGACATCGAGAGTTGAGCAAGCCGCGACCTTGTTGCAAAGGTCCCCATTTGCCATTCTCCACCGGTTTGTCACGCACGTTTATCCGTCTGTGAGAGAAAACACCTAAATTATTGCCTAATTTATTCATGTCAGTATCGTGAAGTACTGTTCAGTTCTGTTTCTACGTAATTATCTTGCTCATTATTATGCTAATTAGTATGGTCAAGTCAACGGTCAACAGTCTCTTCTGAAGGTAGCTTAAGCCCAAGTTTTAAGAAAAAGGAAAGATTCCGGAAATCCTCCTCTGAATCCCTTAAAACTCCGGCTCAAGTACTTACTTTATTTCATTTTAGGTCACTGCTTTAGGCTAAATAAGCCAGTTCTGTTCTCTTCAACAATTTTTCCGTCCGTGTACGAAGTTTCTTCCCAAAAATAATCTTCATATCGATCTATCATCAATTCATCAATCACCACCCTATAACCATCTAATGGGATAGTATTCAGAAGATCAATCAAGTAGCCTTACCTACATCTCCTCTACATACCCAGATCTAAACTGCAAGAACAGGTTTAAAATTATGCTCACTGGTTAAAATGTTAAACCTTGCTACCTACTTATTAGTAAGGGCCACTTAGCAGACGATGTTAAGACATCTGGGCTAGTGATTTGATCTCAATATGCAATATTGCTATTTTTATACTCCGTTTGTGGTTTTTGACTACAGGTACTTAGTAGTACCTACTTATTACTTATGGCTTCCTCGAATATAAATATCTATTTTATTGACGAAACAAATGTTAGTCATGCGTTCGCTGGACTTCTACATGCGGGAATACGGCTCTTATTGCATGGTATACGAAAATCGAGTGTAGTTCTTTTGTATTCTGAGCCCGAAGGGTGATCTCTGCAGGAAATACTTACTTTCCAGAAATCTAAGACTGGAAAATATGCGCCTGGAATCGGATGTATCCTATTCGGATTCTGCCCTAAAATTTATAATGGTTTTCGGCAATAATATTCACATTGGAAGTCTACTCCAATCCAATCCAATTGGACCCTTGGAATGATAAGCGTCATGTTCGTGAACGGGCGCCGTCAGTAGGGACTGGTCATCTCTTAGCTACCACGGCTTATTTAATAAAATTTAATTTTTTAATTTTAATTTTTGTTACGGACGCTTTTAACGTTTTGCATCGTTCTCACATGTATAACTTCAACATGAATGATGTAACCAATATTTTGTAACCATATTATGATTTAAAAGAGTGTCCGTGGAGTTTCTTGCCCGTTCTTCTCCATAGGTACCTACTACGCTTTGGAATGGGCATCTAGCTTCATATTTCTGACTGACGGACCCCTTGACAATTCAAAAGCGCCTGTAATTGTTTTATTAGAAATCAATGCTTTGAGTTTGACCCCAAAGTGCGGAAAACCATAGGCACCGAGAAAAAAATCGCCAAATTTTTCTTTCGGGATTTGTGGGATAGTGGGAGTATTAAGGGCGGGGAAGATCAAATGGCGGGTCTAAATTTGTTTCCATGCGTTATACGCATAATAAGGCGTAGTGGACGGAATCCGCTTCGCGGCTTCCTATGATCATCATCAAACCAATCGCAAACATACATTCTTGATGGTGTCAATTTAGAATTTCTATCATCAAACCAGTTAAAGAAATGTATCAATCTTGGGATAAGGGCAGGAGACTGATGGTCATCATCCACCCCAACTTCAATTAAAATAAACAGCAAACTTTTGCGAAACCGTAATCTCTGCCAAAATTCGTCCATATCAAATCTGCTTAAAATTCAGCTCACTAACCCAAGTGAAAACATTTAACAGAGTACTTTCTTCAGTGGAGACTTGGAGACCTAGTGTTGGTCGCACGTGGTCCTATTGGAAAGCCGGTAACAATGGCGATTTGACGTGCCCGATACTGATAAACGGGTTCTGAACAGATATACCCAGAGAGAGTAAAAGTATTGTCAGTGAATATGCTGGGACCAGACATGGTAATCCAATGGAGGAATATGTTGCAGTACAAATGGATGATACATCAGATAAGGTCATAGATACACAAGATAACGCATCTGTTTAAGTATAAAAATTTATCGATATTGATAAACCGACACCTATAGACCTCAACACCAGAGAAAAGGTTTGCCGATGTCTTACCGATCATAACTAGAGACAAGTGTTGTCAAAATTAGATACAGAAAGTTTATAGTAGTGAATTGTCTCTTTATGACGTGCCAATAATTTCATCGAAATCCATACCTTTCGAACACAGCAATGCAGCTGCTTAGCAGCTGGCATGGCATAGATAGGTACCTAGATGGTGAAACCCCTTTCACAAGGAGCTAGTATTCAATCGTCAATATATTAAATTTATTAAAAATCTTCCTAGAGCTTCATGCTAGATTTTTTTTCTAAATATTTTCAAATCCAGACATACATAAACATACCCTTTTAACTAGCATGGCGAACTTTCTTCAGGTGACTGGTTTTAGTTCCACGTGGTCATTCGAAAGCTAGTAGATAGGTAACAAAAAGCCAATTTGATGTGCTTGAGACAGAACCAATCGACCTACGAAGACATGATCATTGTGTAGTACTAAATGCTTAACACGTTAGTAACAATGAAGAAAAACTGTTCACGTGCATTTGCATTTTCTGAGATTTTCACATCCGGACAGTTGCGGATGTATGGAAAACTTATATGGATATAAGAACATCAAGAACTAACTAACTATATATATGGACACGAAGTCATTTCCGATACTTCCGATTCTTCCGAGGTTGTTGAATAGTGAATGAGCAAAAGTATAACATTTTGTGGTTTTGGCTATTAAGAACCTGCACTCATTGGGTTTTCATGGCATCAGATGACTCTGAATGGCAGCGAAGACGTTACCTTTAATTTTAAATCACAAAAAAGAGAGAACTTTGACTACATTGTTACTAATCCAAGGCAAGGTAACACAAATAAACCTCCAATATGTCCTTCACATTAATTATCAAAATCCTCGATCGCAAAATCGCAATATTCCACGAGGAATATTTATTTTTATTTGAAAGTTAATGGCAAATACTCTAAGGATCCTATCCCTATTGATGTTAACAGCCAAATAGGCTCTTGAACTACCCACATTCTTGAAATTCAGCCAACAGTCGACCGTGAACTAGGTGCGCTTTCTAGATGACCTGCCTAAGCGCGTGGCCTCTATTTGAGAGCTGTTTAAACCCACAAAGAGACGTTGTATGCACACAAAAGACTCCTAAACGAGTTCCGAACAAATAAATCTTGGAGTATAAAGTGAATTCAATGTTGTTTTATTTGGTTAATATGGTTGTAGCTTGTGAACGAAGCTGCGAGTGACGTTGGATGTAAATTTAAGTTTAAAGTTATGAAAGGGCTATGAAATACTGGGAATTTATTGTACCTCAAGCACTGAAAATCATGGGAGAGGCCTTTGCCCTGCAGTAGGATGATACACAATAACAGTAACAGTAACAGTAACTGGAGATTTCTTCCGAGAACTGGTTGACACAATCCTATTCTACAATAAAGAATTTTTGAAGCTATTGCTGAAACTAAGAGTAAAATTATCCGTAATTTGGAAGCTGTCTGACCAACCTCTTCCGAAAAATAAACAACTATGGAAGCTATAGGTATTGCAATAGCCAAGATGATCTCGAATCAAAATATCTTCGTAATGAAATGGTACTTACCTTGGGAATGTGTTTACAGAAAGTGGGCGACGTCGCAAATAGCTGTCATATATTTCGCTGTTTTGATTAGGTTGTTAATGTATGGAAATAAGAAATATGGCTAACTAGTGAACTAAAATATTGATTACGAAATTCAATAATTATTATGTAATATCGTAACACAGAATATTTAGTTTTAGATGTAAAAAAAGTATTCGGAAACTTTCCAAATGCCTATTTTACACCAAAAACGGTTACAACACCAAATTCAGTATTGCAATTCATTATTAATATAGTCTAATCTAGTTTACTAGTTAGCCATACTTCTTATTTCCATATATTAATATGGCCAAATTAATTAAAACAGATAAATATTTGCGACGTTGCCAACTTTTTGAATGAATGCCCTATTTCGACATATCCAAATAACACTACGTCTATAGATAATGGTTACCATAGATCCAGACTACCTATCCAACATTCGTCACACCACTAAAATATAGTAAAAACAGAAAATTAAACTAAAACAAAAATGATCAAGAACAAAACAATTTTGTATTATCATCATTTCAGCCTGGAATCTCATCAGCCTTTTAAAAAAAAAAATATCCTGGCATGCAAAAATAATATGAGTGTTTGATTCGTTTTTGCGTTACATCTCTTGGAAATTGGTGACTACATATATTGGGTAGCCATCTTTAAAAACCAAAATTTAAGTGATAATCTTCGATCTAAATATTAAACATGAAATTATGTTCTTTAGTAAGCGCATAACTTGAGAACGGCTGGTCCGACTTGGCTAGTTATTGTTAGTTGAGCTTTTACTTACTTACGACGAAATTTATTTATTTTATACTTCTAGCTGACGCGGCAGGCGTTGTCCTGTCCAAATTTCATACAATATTCCGATAGAAAATGCACCAATTTTCAATTTTCGTAGGAACCTGATAAGATAGATACTAATGTTTGTAGTATCTATCTAATCAGGTTCCTACGAAAGAATTAATAAAAGATACCTAATGTAAGTGTTGATACAAGCAAGACTGACATACATTCTCAAGAAATCTTCCTACATTTGCCATGACTAACGATTGCTCCCTCAATATAGTGCATAAGTAAGAACATACAGTTACTAAAGCAATTACTTGCCATAACTAACGACTTCCTGTAACACCACTTAGTAATTAGAAAAAGTTATTGTTACTGTTCATTGCTAAGCGCTGTGGATAGTTGAAACAGTGGTAAAAGGAAACTATTTGATTTTAATTAAATAATTTAAAAGCCCCATTTTCTGATCAGGAGTCACCTCGTAGGAGTTGCCTCGTCTTAGTAGTCCTGTCTCCTTGCACTAAAAAGGATCTCTCAGTGATGGTATTTCTTTATTTATAATTGCCATGATTACATTTTTATAACTATATAACGTTCCCACTGCTGGAACACAGGCTTCGTCTGACTGACTGACTGGCTAAAATCTTCAGAAAAAGTAATCTTGAACTGAATCAGGTGCTGTGGTACACACGGCTACACATCAAGCTATACATTTCCAGTTTATGCTGATCTCGCATTGTATAGGATTTCCGTACAAATGTGAGGTCAGCTTATACTGGAAATGTATAGCTTGATGTGTAGCCGTGCATACAGCTTAGGAAAGGAACATCCCCAGGAGTAGTAGACGGTGGAAAAGAATATGCAATAAAAATTAAAAACCCGGCTGTGTTTTGGACCGTCCTTTTGGGCCTCACAGCAGGCTGCTAGAACGATGGAAACATAAGATAATAAGCTCTTGGTAACACTTGAAATAAGAGTCGTTTTTTGGGCACAAAACAACAAAGTAAACATTAATGCTTTGCCAAATCACTACCGTAGACAGTTCGTGATACAAACATAACTGTGGTTAGGGGACAGACAGAGACAGTGGGCAAAACGATATAGCAATGACCGAGTTTCGAGAACGAGTAGATGCCTGCATAATTAGCGAGTACGGAAACCGGTTCATATTAGAAGCATAGTTCTTATTGAAGAAGTGGAAGGGCGGGGAACTAAAATGGCTGTCATGACTTAGTGAAAGAAAGGAAAGAAAGAAAGAAATATTGTTTATTCTGCACAAACAAAACGCACATTAAGACAAAAATACATAAAATACACACATACAAAAGTAGCCAAAGGCCTCGTATTCGACCAATAAATAAAACTAAAAAAATAAAAACAATATGTTCATTGGTTGATATCCAGGCCATACCAAAGACAATATTGCGTAATTTACTCTTGCGACATGACATATGCAAATGACAACAAAAACAAAATGCTGATTGCAGAGTTAATTCACTACTTTTTAATTACTTTTTTTTTTTCTACTTTTTTGTGGCTAAAAATGACGACGTACCAGGAAATAGGTCATAAGGGGCTGGTAGGTAGTACTTGTTGGCCTTTTAGGACCAAAAGGCCTCATAGTCATTAGAAAATATCTGTCATACGTACTTATATCAGTCTCTGGAATTCTTCTGGAACGATTTTAGACACTATATTGGTACCGTATATACGTATAGTGAAATATCTAGAATAGTTTACCCTCAAGTAAATTCACAGCCGTCTGATTCACACAGAATGATTGATATATCAATACTAAAACAATTTGGAATTTAAAGAATCTCATGCTCATACAGCTTTTATTGATATAGCTGTACTTACCGATTCGAAAGTGTCATTACTTCATTAGTAATAAAACCAGGTATTAGATCATCAATGATGACTTCCTCTTTAGACCACATTCTAGCAAGAAATATACATATAATGATAAGACTCGATCCCTCTATTCACAAAAACGAGAAATAAAACGTACGTACATCAGTAAATCAAATCAAATCATTTTTATTTGCATTAAAACATAAGTATTAGTTACGGTGACCAGTTAGTGCAGTGATTGTCAAATATTTTTCCTTACTACTTAAATTCTTCATTTTGAATGGCCTATCAATGCTTGGTTACCCAATTTACCAATAACCAACTATAAAAAAATCTTGATAAGTATGAATGAATTTCGCGAACCGTAGAGAATTTTATTATCAGTCGTAACCGTGAGATCTACACAAGGCTAGCTGGCTCTATTTAGCTATATAGCATGACTATATCTCCTAAGAGCTGTAGGAAAAAATCCACCGTCGGTCGTTTCAATATGGTGGAAATCCCACCGGGCACACAATTTGTACGTAGGTAACTCATAAACTACGCAAGGTAAATAAAATGTATATAGGAAACTTACTCGGCGCAAACTTACTCTAAAAAATGTAACAAGAATTCTGTAAAAATAAAATCAGTCTACAATTGACGAAAATATCGAAGAACATGTATATAAAAATAAAAAAAAGTCGAACGTAGAAAGAAAGAAAGAAAGGAAGAAAGAAAGAAAGAAAGAAAGAACGAAAGCAAGAAAGAAAGAAAAATAAGTTTATTTGTCACAGCCACGTTGTTCAATCGCCAGTTGAACAATAAAAAAACAATTTTATTTAGTCCTACTATATAAAATCACAAGCTTAAAATAGAAATAGTCGGCAGCTGCTGGCACGTCATGACTGTGACAAGAAGGCTTCCACTCAGCATGATGCTGTGGTATGGGGACCCACAGCACAGCGCTGATTTTCAGTCGAAAAAAACGTACGGAAAGTCAGGTTTTATGAATTATACGCGCCTGCTGGCAGTGGGTAAGTAGGAGTCGGGTTTGTGGCTTCATGCACTACCGTCGTCACACATAGGCACCTTGTTCGACGACACTACATTCCGCCTCGCTGCTTCCCTACGACTAGGAGCTCCATGCTGTTCTCCTCATCGCTGTCACTGTGGCGAAGTTGTCAATAGTCTCGGACAACACGGCCTGTCTTGCAGCCGAAGTGTGGGTCGCTTAGCGCGGCACGCGAACATTAACGACATCATCCGACGAGCTCTTGTCACCGCCGGCGTTCCAGCTGTATTAGAACCCAATGGCTTAACATGCGACGATGGCAAGAGACCAGACGGCATGTCTTTATTTCCATGGAAGGTGGGTAGGCCTTTAGTGTGGGATGCAACTTGTGTCGACACTCTTGCGCCATCCCATCTTCCTGGCTCAGCGTGCTGTGCTGGTGCTGCCGCTGCGGCTGCAGAAAACCTCAAGCGGCGTAAGTATAATAACCTTTTTGGTAATTATATTTTCGAGCCGTTTGGGGTTGAAACCCTCGGTCCGTGGGGTCCGAGTGCTCACGGCCTCTTTAAAGAAATCTCCAAACGGCTATTTGACACTTCCCGTGACCCAAGGGCTGGTTTTTACCTTGGGCAGAGGCAAAGTATTGCCATACAATAGGCAAAAATGTCGAACTACCATACAAACTTTCATCTCCTATTTAACCCCTTCAGAGGATTAATTGTCTCAGGAAAGGTTTATAAAAACTCATTAAAAAAAAATCGTTATACACAGGGAACGCTTGTGCAAATTTTATTTATAAGACAGTATTTTATAGGTAATAACAGCATCCTACTAAGCACTGAACCCAAAAGTTGGAAAAAACTTACGATATAACATGCCAATCTTAAAATTTTCTCGATAAAGACACAGAACCTCAGTAGGCCAAGGTTTGACTACCGCTTGGTTCGCAAAAATCATAAAGTTACCAACGTTTTGAATAAATACCTCACACATAACCAGTTTTCAATCGCTTCACCTGATGCTAAAATATTCAAAATGTCTGCCGATATATCAAAGTGATTCAGAAATCAGAGGAACGCGTCAATTTGCGGTTTTTTTGTTATTCGATCAGATTGGCTACCTATATTTCTACTTCTTCTTTTCGTGTGGTTAGTGACTAACCTGGGGGCCTACTCCCTAAGCGAAATCTGTACGTTCGGCCGTAGTCACGGGCCTTCGCTCTCTTTCTCGCTTACGGCATGTCTGTAAGCGAGACGGAGAACAAAGCGCCCGTAACGACGGCCGAACGTAAAGATTTCGCTTAGGGAGTAGACCCCGTGTCAGAGTTTTAGAGCCGCCCAAAGCCGCGCGCGCTCTGACTTGGCTTCATATGTCGTCGAGAAATACCGCTCCGGGATTTCCCAACCACAAAAAAAAAAAAAGGCATGCCGGCTTCCTCACGATGTTTTCCTTCACCGATTTTGAAGCAAGCGATAAATAAACAATACTGCCTTAGGTTCGAACTCGACACTTATGGCTTGGCAGTGTGACGGTCACAACACTAGGCTATCACTGCTATTATTGTTATTATTTCTACTAATATTTGTATTAGGTGAAACAAATTGATTTCATTTGAATTATATATTTATTAAAATTTAATACCTAAGTACATATATTAAATTTTAATAAATACAAATTATGGTGAAATATGGGCAAATTCCTTCCTGTTAGTATCATTAAACCAGAAACCACGTCAATGTTAAAAGTATTAAATGACAAAAATCCCGTTTTGTAGGAAATTTAACCACACTTACCTAAATAATTACATATAAGTATATAAGCAATCAACGTCAGAATGATTTATTGTATGGTTTATTCGGTATTCAGATAATAAGTATGACAAATTAAATAAATAGGTACGTATATAAACACATTGTTTTTGCGTAATTTTATTTAGTTAATAAAATAAATTTAGCTACTAAACGACTATTTATGGATATGAAGTGTAAGCAGCAATCATAACTGTGCCTCAAAGTTTTGAAGTCCTTCAGATCGAATTTCACCCATGGCGACCAATCTCAGCGGAGGCTATAATAGCCATCGATGCGGGGGATATTATAGTACGCAAGTGTGTGCGCAAACACAGTTTAATTCTCTCTTCTCTCACACCGGAGAGAGATGCGCAGCATCAATGGTGACACTTGCGCGCGAGGCACGGGGGTATCACACCGCCAACTTTCAAACTCTGAGCTGTTTCTGAGAAATTCCTAATGAAAAATCCATTAAGACTTGGCCTGACCTGGGAATCGCCATGTTAAGCAGTCGCGCTTGCGACCACGAAACCTCTTTTCTTGTGCCAATCCCCACGCCCCAGTGCCATCCTCATTCACGTTTTGCCTGCGATGGCAACAAGGACTACTTTGTTACCATCGCCCATCTCGCCGCTGGAAGACCGATATCTCGTCTTCCAGTCCTTGGACGCCACTTGTTGACAGCCTTACTTCACCTGTCATCACTACGCCTTGCCAGGTATCTTCCCCAACTCAACTTCAGCTCGATAATACGTTTTCCAATATCGAAGACCTTCGTACGTCTTCGGATCTTGACATTTGGAGCTCGGTCTATTGGCCTTATATCAAGCATGGAACGCTCCATGGTATGGCCCTAATATTACTGGTAGTAGTGGTAGTTAATTACGACAAATATCACTTAGAAAACAAGTTACCTTTACGTAAACTGCGTTACCTAATAGGTTTCCGCGGTTCATTGATGTCAGCGTCTTGTAGTCATAACACTTGCATTGATATACTAACAGTGAGTGTTAAATTTCACACTGATTTTGAAATTGTCTATTTCAGTGTGTCATTTTGACGCAATTCAACGGAGAATTTGTGGTCCAATTACAAAATTAATTTTGCAAAAATTTGCATGACATTATTAGATTGTGTGGAAAGAGTTTTTGACAATATAATTTTATTTCTTTCACTAGATTAGACTTTCAAAGAACAAATATTCATGGCTCCAAGCTAGGAGTTCTCCAGAAACGTGGGACAGACCCAACTCTCCCAAAGTAGGAACATATGTCACACCCAAAAACCAAGACCTATCTGTCTGAGAGCTAGATGAGCTGTCTTTGGGTCATACACGAATATTTTGTTTCGTGCGATATTCAGAAGCGCAAAATCTCAGCCTTTGCACCAATCTCGTGAACGTTCTCTTCATCAGCATCTTCCTGGCCTTGTTCATGTTACTTGGGGTCGGTGGAACACGTATTCTTCTTCGTTTCTCTCCTATCAACCATCACGCTAACATTTACTCCCTTTTCTTTCATATGATCACAAAATCCATCCATCTTTCAAAATTATTATCAAAACATAAACATGCCTGTAATTCCCGAAGACTTACATTTCGCCAGTTATGTTTAACTCCTATGTAATAGGGGGCGAGCCTATTGCCAACAACCCTCTCTCATCTCCCCTTTTCATCCTCACTTTCATCTTCTTATTTTCTATAGATCTTCTTTTATTTTATTGTATCCACATTTTCCTTCACTTCAGAAGGTTTCTTGTCTTATCGTGTCTTCAATAGCTTCTGTTAATGTATTTGTATTTCGCTGTTAACGGAATGTCTGGCAAAATTGGAAGTATTTCTAACTGATTGATTTCGAAGTCAATTTATTATGGATAAAGGAAATGCTAAAAGGCTGATTTATACATATTTCTGTCGATATGCCTCCGATTCATTGCAAGCTTGCGATCCTCTTATGTAAGTACGTGTGCCAATAATTTAATGCATATTACATAACACATATTGCATTTTAATGAATATTCATTATAGTGCACAATATACACAATTATGCATATTGTGTGTTATTTTACGATATCAGCAACATTTTGCAAGGTTGCAATCTTGTTGACATTTTAAACTATTTAATCTATCTATATTTATACATTTTGCACAATATGCAGTATTTTGTGTGTTATTTTAGGGTATCAGGAACATTTTGTTTTGCAAGGGTTAAGGAATCTTGTTGACAAATCTATCTATCTATATTTATATATTTGCATTGCCTTTTACTTTTCTTTTTTTTTAGAGGAATCTTCTCATTCGCGCACACAACAACTTACCAAAGTTTTATCACAATCGGTCGAGCCATTTTCGAGTTTTTGCGAGACTAACGCACTAAAAATTCAATGCGGTTCGTTGGTGGATTATTATTACGAAGAACGGCTGTACCGATTTGGTTAATTTTTATTTTAAAATAGTCGTAATAGTCCGAATTAGGATATTAAGGAAAAATTTTCTGTAAGTTTCCCGGAAAAAAATAAATTCGGCATCAACTGAACATCCTTTATATAACTACAGTCCGGAAAGTTGTTTAGCAAATTGACTACCAACAAATCTTTTTGACATTTGATATTTATTTTTATAATTTTTTTTTTATTTTTTTTTTCCTTGTTGATTTTTTTTGTATTTCGTATTATTTTATTTTCCTAATTGTTATTTAAAATTATGTTAGCTTTAAATTTGTGTATATTCAATAGTAATATGATTTGCATGCCCATGTGACAGTAGAACATGGAGGACTATTACCATAAAATATCTATGTACCCACTAATTACCCATATTTGCAAACCAATAAACGATTTAAATTAACAACACAATTACTGTGATTCTTAAACAGTCTTATGTCTATAACTCGGCAAAGAGACGTAGTGTACCAATTTTATAAACAATTATTTTACAATACTATGTGATATCTGAACTACAACATGATTGCTCGTTTCAAAACAATTGAATTCTCACACCATTTCCAGATCGAACGAAATCAATGTAAAGAAAATTAAGAGTGACATAGTTACGCACTGCATTCCTTTCTCTATTGATTTATTAGTCTTGCAAGCCTTACTTTTGGTTTGTAGTTGAATACTAGGCCTGGTCGTAATAGCCTTGGGTTCGATGGTTAAGTCAGGCGGTGTAATTTTTTTTTGGTATTTGCACTTTATCGGTAGGCAGAGGTACTTAGCAATCCTGAATTTCAAGGTGCCAATATCGTTAAAAGCTGTAAAATATTTTAATCAGACAAGACATGCTTATGTGTATGGAAAATCTAAGTAAACGACATTTTTTAGAATATTTTTTTCCATGATCCATGTGAGATGACTAGGTACTTACTGAGATGTCGACAAACATTAAAAAAAAAAAACATAAACCTGCAAGGGCACTTATGAAACGTCAGAAGCTAGGTGCACGGTCCTAATTGGTAATTTCGTAGGAAGAAGAGCCGGCAAGAAACTCCACGCAATCGAGAAGTAAGGAAGAACACTTTGCGCCGATCGCAAATTAATTAAGATAAGGCATGAAAACCATATTTTTTGCCATTTTAACATCCTCATTCCAATAATGAAAACATTATGTAAAGTGGAGGGCTCCGATTTCTACCGATTAGGACAAAAATGTGCTGATGATTACTGTGTGAATCATCAGCACATTTTTTTTTAACTTATCCTATGGTGTCCCACTGCAGGGCAATGGCTCCCCCAAGTCCTTGCAGGAACTCTTTTCCCGCGCCACCAAGAACCAGCCAGTAGTAGATCCGTCAAAACAACTGCCAAATTAAAATTTTCGGACGGACAGATACATAACGGGTGTAGTGACATCTGTCAAATCGTGTTGTCATTCATTCTTAGTTCGGGTCCCGAATTAATACGAGTTATATAATCCCGTAACTACGGCCATAACAACAGATTTCGTGCTAAGGTTGTGGACCCCCAGGCACACGCATCAGCACATAAAGATCTTAAACTTGGTGATCTCCGGTGAAACAGTGGACTGGACAATAAACTAAATATGCCTTTCTATTTACATATTTGTGCAATACATACAAACTAAATGCCTCAACATTCATATCCGATCACCACTAAGTAATGTATAGCTGTTCTCGTGAAGGTCAACAAGATTCTCGCGCAGACGCGTGAACGAATATTGATAGGAAATTACTATGCATTAAGCTTTGATTGGAGGAAGTCTGTTTATATCTTAAGTGCATTTATTTAGATTTAGATAGATAGATGGATTTAAAGAGTTAGCACAGCGAATAAATAAAATGCAATTTGATTTAAAAGGTAGGTGGACACTGAAGCATGGAGGTTAATGAAAACACATCTGTTGAAGACAAGCGTTTATTATCAACTACCTGAATGTTTCTTACTTAACCTTGTCGCTTACTATACATTTTATCCACTTCAACACAATAATTTTCTTATGGGTAAGAAAATGTTCGTTTTGCTTCGGGAACAGTCCCAATTGCTAAACTAACAATCAGAGCAAAATTAAACACCACGTTTGGAAAACGATTGACAAATATGTCTTTTTTTTGTTTTTGTTTTAAGCCGGCGTCCTGCTTCCGCCTTATTTCACCCCTCAGTCACTTTTAGGTTTTGACAACTGTACAAAACGAACAAATAGGTACTTACTTATAGCAGCTTAACCTTCTACCACGTATTTTAATTTCGCTGTCTCCGATAAAATTCTTACGCCGTTTGTCCACCGCAACCGTCAACGAGCACGAGTTGACGGCTGAAAAAGTGATACATACATTTACTATGGCCGTGTGTCCACCGCACGTCCGTGACCCGAGCGCCGGGATCCCGGCCCCCGAATTTCCGACTGATTCGGCGTGACCGCTAGAACTCGGCCCAAGATTAAGACGAGCCGATATTGACAAATTGACAAAACACGTTTGATCTACTACCGTCACAGCGGAGCCGTTCGCCCGGGTTTTTGTGTTGACTATCATAAAAATACTGAACCACCGAGTTCGGTCGCGATTGGCAAACGATGCCACCGGGACGTCACGTTTGGTTCGAATAGTCTCGTTTCTCGTTGATGCACGTTCCGTTGACGGCGGTGGTGGACAAACGGAGTGACGGTTACAAATTGCCCCCATTAACCATGGAAAATGGCGAAATGTCAACTTTTAGTCGACAAAACAAAAGAATGCTACGCTAATTAGTAATTAATATCGTATCCATTTTAATAAGGTGGCTTTAGTAACTATTAAATAGTTTTCACATTTAACAATAGTTATTGTAATAAGCGTGACTAAGTTGAACAATCATCGGTAGCGCGGTTTAAAGTGTCTGTTAATGTGCAGAAAGAATCAACTGATTAATGTTTAAAGAATTAAAGTCGGGTAAAAAGATGGATGGATTGTGTGAGGAATGATATGAAAGAGAAGGTGGTGAATGATAGCGTGACGGTTGGCAGCGGAGAATGGAATAAGAGGACGGTGGTGACCCCGAGTTGTTACTCGGGGTCACCACCGGACAAGAACGGGAAGATGATCGTGATATAATTGAAGTCGGGCTTGTTGTCAAAGGGTATGTACCTTACAGTTTTAGGCTTTTGGTTGCTTTAGACGTAGTAAGAAATAATGAAAAACCCAATAATGATTTAGTCGGCCTGAGAATCAAACCGAACGCCAGCAATCGCGCTTGCAACGAGGCCGACACTGTACCTAAAGTGTGAAACAATAAAATTACATTCCCCTACTTAATGTAATAAAAACCATCAAAAAAGGACGTCTTCGATGCGCAGGACATGGCGCAAGAATGGACGAGATCAGAGCACCCAAACGTTTAATGGATAGTAAACCGGATGGCCGGAGAAGTCGAGGGCGGCCCAAGCTCAGATGGTTGAATGGCGTAGACCAAAATTTAAGAACTGTTGGAGTGGGAAACTGGAGAGAAAAAGCCGGAAATAGTTCATGTTGGAGAAATATACTTGACCAGGCTAAGGCCCACCCGCGGCTGTAAAGTCTCAGATCATCCGAGTCCCCTCCGTGCCTCAGTGAGCACGTTAAGGCGTTGTTCGTTGGTGATAATGCAGCACAGACTATGGGTGTCTGTGTTGCATCAGCCTTTGTATCTACGCATCCCGGCCGTCATTTGTACATCTTTGACAGTCCCGACTGTCAAAGATGTCGGAGTCAGAAGCCCAAAAGTCTGACAACCAGTCTTGCCAAGGGGTATCGTGTTACCCAGTAACTGGATTGTGGAGGTCAGATTGGCAGTCGCTCCACGTAAAATACTGGTATTCACCTGCATTTGGTTAGACTGGAAGCCAATCCCAAGATTTGGGAAAAGGCTAGGCAGGTTGATATTGGTGCACGGAACCCTAAACATGGCGTATTGTCAGGAAGACATACATTCATCCATATGCGACTTTTTCTTAATTATTGCAAAGTTACATACATAAACATCGTGTTTATGATTCCAAACAGTTAATCTAAATTACAAATTAAGTAATAAACGCTGCACTTACGTATAATGCTGATTTAACTGCACACGAAAGAAATTAAGTAACGTCAACAATAATTGCATAAAAGTAGGCATTTTTATATTAACTGTAAGTAATACTCATAGTTAGTACTAAACTAAACTAATATTTTAAAGAAAATAGATTTGATTTTATATGTACAATAAATCTAATTTTATCACTTTTTGTTACGCTTCCACGCTAAAACGGCTAAATGGATTTGGATGAAATTTGGCACATGGGTAGACCATGACCTGGGTTAGGACATAGAAGACTTTTTATCCCGATATTTCCACGGAACCGTTACTTATGCGGGTTAAACCGCGAGGCGCAGCCAGTTAAGTACGATAGGTAAAACAGAACTAAATTAACGGTATCAATAATTAATCAATTCCTGTTTTAGTTTGTAGTATAAGAGATAATAATATGAGAGGTTTATCTTTATACAAAAAATAGATCTACTGCACACAGAATCTTTAAAAAAAACACCTTTCAGAATAACTCAAACCATATTGGAGTGATGCGACTTTTTGTTCATCGTCATCACAATTCTCTTGCTTAACTCTTAACTAAATTTATTTGGGATGATGACTTAAATATGTGGTCACTAGGTATACTACCAAATATGTACAACCAAACTGACATTCTAGCAAACAAAAATATGGCGACGAGGATAAAACAGCTGTCACTCTTTCAACGTAGGTACGTAGTCAGTTAACTATACATAATGTATTAGTTACATATTCCAACATGGTCAAGCCTTATGAAGACTAATTGTTTCAAAGACCCAGGCATTGTTCGAACACTTTCTTTTTCTTCCTTTGCCTATTATGAAACGAACAATCGGCTCGTGACGTCCCAAAATGAAGCGTAAACTTTGGTTGCACAACTGAAGTGAAATGGCTACCTGTGACTGAGTAATTCTTGTACAAAAACATCATTTTACAAATAGAATGGAAAGTGAGAAGATGCTGTTTAAAATAAGATACTGTTTAGAAGAAGAAATTAGACATAGACGAAGTAAAAAATTAAAAAGAGGCGACAGTCTTTGATTGGTAGCGACAGCTGGCATACTCCAAGTTTAGAAAATAGATAACCTCGTATAGGTTTAAAAGTTTACTTCATATGCTTTTGTAAACCATTTCGTTGTACCTAATAACCTTAATTTAGACTAATCTATGATCTTTATTAATGAATCTCATAGAATCAGCATTTGTACCCATTTGAATTGGACGCGTATTTGAATTTCACGTTAAAACTGGCAGCCTATAGGCTTATGTTACTTAATATTGAATATTGGTGCCAAAGGTGTCGATAAACGACCTGATTAAATTCAACAGTAGCACGAAGCAACGACTTGAATTTACAATCAAGAGATAATAAAGCTAGGACTACCAGGCACTATGCAGTCTCAGCCAGTAGTGTTGATCAATAAATGGAACTTAAATAACACTTAGATGAACAGTTATAAATAAATTTAGAAATTTGTAGCGACAATGACTACAAAATCAAACGTGCGCCAAGAAAAGGAAGAATAGAATCAAACACAGTTATATCCAAAAGCCAAAACACTTAGAATGACGAAACTGGCTGACAATAGAATCATCTCATCTAACTAGGGATGAACACATGACGTAACACAGCAGTAATTTGTCCGACAATTTCTGAAATCGACATGACGCCGTGACTCGTCATGAGCATCGATCTGACGGTGTGTGTACGTACATTTATCACTGCCAAACCATCGAACAGCGTAAGCCGATGAAAACGTGAGGAAGTTAACTCATTGTCATGCATAATAAAATCTTACATACATTTGTAATGTCCTGAGAATTCAAGACAACTGCGATTACCGAAGAAGTAGACGGTATTTTGTCATTGTTACTGGTAGCTAAAAGACTTATATTATGTCATGTCGTGTCATGAGATTCGGTAGTAGCTTCCTCATGTTTGCTCATAATGACAACCTGGTACAAATTTGTCTGCTGAGTCAGCTCTCTATGACCAGCTATCACAAGGTGGTCATTGGGAGATTCATGATCAGCAATTATAGTTACCGGGTTGAATTTATAATTATGATGATATAAAGAATGATTCCGATCTGATGATGAGTTTATTGATCCGTTTATAGGGCTATACTTAATTTGCATCCGGCACAACATGGGTAGTCAACCTTGCTGTGGCCGATACCATCTTACTGACAGGATATTAGTTTAACCACGGCACTTAAGAACTAAAAAATAATAATTTATGTTTAGGGGATATAACGGGGCTATAGGTATAATTTTGCAATCATGATTAAGTTTAGCATTCATTAACAGAATAAGCCATTTAGCCACATTGTTAATTACAGCCACTTGTCTATGTTAAAACAAATAATGTTTTAATTCGGATTCTCACGGTGTTCACAAACAGGTCACCTGATTCTCATCATTGTGATGGTGTTGTATGTTGGATATGTTGATCGATAATATTATAGTATGGTTTAATATGGTTTGTTTGGCTTTGTTTTCATAATATTGTGTAAATCAGTAATCTATCCCATGTTAAGGTGATCACACAGATCACAATAACATGGGATAGATTACTGGGTCTGGGAATAGTAAGCATTTCGACATCGGAACCCACGGCGTCATCATCAATTACAATTATTTATTTATTTACCTATTACTTCAAGCACACAAATACAAAGGCGGCACAGGCATTTTCTACCAGTCAACCTTTGGGTGATGCAGAGACAAACAGTGGTACTTAGGTGCTTTAGCGAGAATACCTATTAAAAACTATAAATATAATATATACACCTAATTATAAATTTAAATGCACATACTTAAACTGAAACAAATAAGACAAACAATGGGAAAACATTAGGTACCGTTGTAATGACACTGCCAGCTTCTTGCTGTGCTCGCGAACTTTAACTTTAAAAGATATTATATATATTATATTAATTATAAATTTATAAGCAATGAAATAGATCATTATATTGGTATAATTATTATATCTTTTTCATTGGTTATAATTGTAATTACTGCTATAAATTAGTTAAATTGATTTGTTCGGATACCTTATACAATTTTCGAAGCATAATATGTGGTGCCCACTGCTTTCTTCTGGTTATAGAGAGTGGACTATTATTCTAGTTCCACATAAATGTGGCAACAAATGAAAGCAAATAATGTTATTTGCTTTCATTTGTTGGATGTTCCTATGAATATAATGATATTCCACATTGAGTTCTGAATCAGTAACTTGGACTGTTTCCCTAAACAGAATAGTGACAACTTCACATAGAAAAAAACAATCCTCTCACATCGATTTTGATAATATACCTCGATCGATCTTAGTATACCTACGTAACCTATATCATAATCATAAAGTATTCACACAAACCTGTTTTAAGTGTTCAAGTTTCACCAGATTGCAAGTTTTCCTGTGACATGGGCTGGTAGGTTCAGGCAGGAAACAAAAAGTGACTAAACTCGTACCAGTTTGGGCTCTGTTAACGGTCCTATGTTCAAAATTATTTTCGTTGACAATAATTATAATGATTATGATATCATGATCCTCCGTCCTTATCCCTATTTATTGAGTTCAAGGCAGGATGTCTACTTCTAACAAACGCGCCATCATATTTCCGTACTGCAACCTCTCTTTAGCCGTATCATCTTTCATATCCAGCCATTGTTTCTTTTGTAATTATGAAATGTCCGCGTTAATTATATTGTCACCGACAAATGGGTTGGAGAGAGTTTGTTGTAATCGAATTCTCTTGAAGCTAACAGCAAAATAACAGGGCAAGCAGTGGCCCAGTGGTATCGGCCTGACCTACGAGTAATATGTCGTGGGTTAGAACCCAGGTAGGTACATTACTTTGTGTAATTTATTTCATTACGTCTGCTCTCAAAACGGTGAAGTAAAACATCGTGAGGAAACTGGTATGTTCTAGAAACAAAAATTCGAAGACATGCGACATCCACCAACCCGCACTGGGCCTGCGTGGGGAATAGGGATGATGTCATTAATATGATAAAGCAAAAAATATGTGTCTAATATTTTTTTAATATTTGACTGACGGACTAATTAGTTTTTCGTTTTATTCGTTGTATTTAGTTTTTAATCGTCCCTATTATAGTCCATTCGCACTCACAGAAAGGAGGCCTCCAGCAGTAGGAACGTAACAGACTGATTATGTATGATAAGCAGTGAGTGATCCCAGATATCTAAAATTAAAATAATTTGAATATCACTAGTATTCTTTCCTCTTTCGTTTCTTAAATACACAGCATCTATAAGATTGATTAGGAAGTATTTAAAGATCACATATGTACAGTAAATAGCTGCGACTTCTCATTTCCTACAAGTGTTTGAGCTAGTAATGCTAGCACATTTCCTACTACTAGCACAATATTACGCAAGTTTAAGTATCACCGCACTCGTTGAGGTTTTTGTGCCTGACAGAGGAATGATGTTGAGCTACTTTTACTTGATTTGGGGCGAAAAAAAGTCAAGCCAATAAAGCCTTTTATACTTTGTTTATGGAAATGTTGAATGTTGCTTCTGACGTTTCATAAGTGCCCATGTAGGTTTAAGTGAAATAAAATATTTTGATTTTGATTTTGAT
Organism: Agrochola macilenta; assembly: GCA_916701695.1. Taxonomy (NCBI): domain Eukaryota; kingdom Metazoa; phylum Arthropoda; class Insecta; order Lepidoptera; family Noctuidae; genus Agrochola; species Agrochola macilenta. The sequence continues at coordinate 20,950,198 of OU753563.1, read as the reverse complement.
TTTGAAATGGATATTGTGGAGTATGTATGGGGTATATTTTGTAATGGTCTTCTTAATTTTTGTATTGGTTATCGACACAAATATTATAAATGCTAAAGTAACTTTGTCTGTTACTTTTCATGCCATAACCACTGTCCCGATAGTTATGAAATTGACAAGTAGGTAGCCTAGGACCTGGAAAAGGATAGGCTACTTTCCATCCTGGATATTTGTGTTAAAAAATACACGCAGATGAAGTCGTGGACAAAGGCTAGTAGTTAATAAAATTACTTATGGGGAATGACTGGAGTGAGTTACTAAATACATACCACCTAGCTGACTGTGGAACATTTTTACCTCAGCATTAGGCTGACTGTCCACGGACTTCCTTCATTGCTATTAACCAGGTACCTACAATCCAAACTTCGGACGACGGCTCCTAATAATCTATTACCGATCTTGGTATACATCCCAGAACCTCTGACCAGATTGCTCAGTCGTTCTTGCAACTATCAGCTTATAAAAGTCCACTGCCTGCCACAATACCCGATTATAATTCATCGAGTGTTATTGCCATAATTTTAATATTTGCTATAGCCACGCTTGCATGCGGATTGACATAACAATGATAATAATCATCATTTAACACTGCTTCCCATTAATTCTGCCAGAAGTTACACTTGTATACAACTTAGTAATGTACCTATAGTATTATAATAATTTAATTACATTAGCATTCAGTAATGTTGTTAAAGCACGTCGAGACGCTATGACAAGTCATAATTTTATTGTAAGTAATGTAATAATTTTTTATTATTGTAAGATTTGTCACGTAACGTTGTGAAACAAAGCTTTACCTTGTATTCTTTTACTGATAATATCTTTAGTTCCTTTCTGAATAGGAAATAATACTCTTCGATTTCTACCATCAATATCTGTTTTGTCTTCATATTGAAGCTTCCATACATGGTCATTATCGTCAATTCTATCTTCAGAACCAACTGACCTCTACTGATCCAGTCAGATCGAACTAGCGACGGCGCAGGTTCATCATTTAAGGTTGGTCTCTACTTATCTCTACCTATCTAAATCCACTGTTTTCTGTGTGACACACACAGAAACAGTGAACAAAGGTATTATCTTCATTGTTTGCCTTTAAAATCCATAAAAAAAAAACAAAAAGAATAAATGTATAATGTGTACTGAGTTTGAAGTAATTACAACATTCTGCGTTTTTTTTAATGCAAATGTTGCCTGTAACAAAGCGTTAAATCGACGAATCCTCCTGACTATAATATTTTATAACATACTTTGGTACAGAACAAAATATCATTCGGACAAAAACAATAAGACTCAGACAGAACATTACAGTGTAAGCAGTCCAGCAGAACCGAACCCCGTGCATTATTGCGGTTGACCCGGCCACCGTTACACCACCGGACGATTATCTTACAGTTATCTCTCAGCCAGTAAGTGCTGCACTGAGACACGGAAATCATTCGCTCGTTTTTAATTCAGGTTTATTGTGCATCGAAAATTGTGTGGGTTTTACTGTGATACGATAGCTCATAACAATTATAGCGGTCATCATAACTGGTATCCCTCTAATAAAAAATATGTAACAATTGTTAACCCACAATTTTTATGAAAGTTTCTGTTAGATAAACTACATAAAACTTAACCGATGGTGGTGAAATGAGGTTTTAATTTTTTATGTGTATCGAATAAAGAGACACTTTTCTACTCCATTTATAACTTTTTTAAGTATTCTTTATGTTAAATTTTCTTGGTGATACACAGTTTTAAATAACTTTAAATAAATAAATAAGTTGTTAAGAAAACTTGTAACTTCAATGATCAAAAATACTTGTCTTTTCTCTTTTCTGGTCTGCGATAAACTACCCCAAGTCGGGAGTTCAGTGATCCTGGCTGTGGTCTCTTTGGATACACTTCACGCTAGTATTCCCCGAAGAGTTAGGCAGAGGTGTATCTACTTGTAAAGTAGACCTACATTTAGCTTGTTATGTTTAAGTCCCATGTTATAGGGAACGAGACTATCGCTATCAACCGGGCCGTCTTGCGGGGTATTGGGGGGCGGGTATCTCTAAATACCGTGTAAAAATAAATAGGTCTTCGTTTCTAGCATTTTTTTAGCTGTTTGATAAGGTCCATTTTACGGTATGAATCATTGAAGCCTGCCGCAGACAGGCACGACGGGACGCAAGAAGCGACTCCGGTGGAATAATTTCCATGAACTTTTCATAGAAATTGTGCCATCGTGTCGCGCAGTCGCATAGCGTTTGTCTGCTGCCTTCACAGAAAGAAAAAGGAAATGATTTGACATTTCAGCGATTGCATTGCTCCTTCATTCATGGTAGGTTGAGTTTCTGGTTTTGGTGGAACAAATGACTGCCGATTGACCTAGGTACGCAACCCTGAGGAAATCTAGATTTATGATATTGCTATTTAGACTGTTTGGACATTCACGGAAGACGATGTAAAAGGGACATAAACTAGAGATGTAGGTAATCTTGAAGATTTATGTTACAAATAAGCTCAATATGTTGTTGTCCGCAATCTATTTGGAAAGCTTATAATTTATATTTAATTAGCACTAAAAGGAAATAGAAAATGTCACTAATGTCAATATAAGGTAGGTCTGCCGAATTACGCCTAGAGGCTAATTACACCTATGCTAAATAAATCGGGTTACATCAATAAATAAATCAAACTTAATACCTACGCAACAAGGATCATACATCCCGAAACATCCCCGAATCGCGCCTGCGGCGCTCCCCACTCCGCAGCCTAGTAGTTGACTGACATACGTGGTGAGTAGTCACGGTGCCGTTTTTAACAACAGAGAGCGGGAATTTCGCGGTAAGTTTTAATGAAATTTATAAATTTAGTTGTAAACTTTATGGCTTATTTGTTAGTATGACTATTCTACCGTTCATAACCAATTTATCTATAGTATTAAGCAAACGATTTTCCGTTATATTTTAAACTTATTGGAAGTGTACTCGGCGGTAATTGCGCCTAGGTGTTATTACCCATACCAAATGCTGCCATAGGCGCTTTTATCCATCTCTTGAGCTTGTCATAAAAGGTCTTTAATTGCACATTATGAAAATTTATTGATTGATCCGCGAAATGTAATTCATTGTAACGTAACGTAACGTAAAGTTTAAAATATAGTAATAAGTTACCGATGTACTTTTTGTGCAAAAGTAATATAAATAAATATTAAGTTGATTGTTTTAGGTAACAAAATAAATATGTCAACTGCAAAGAAAAAGCGTGTCTCATGGACACAAACTGATTTAGAAGCTGCTGTTACTGTTCAGATAATCCGGTTATCCAGTTATAAAGCAGCTAGTAGTTTTAATATCCCTAGAAGAACTTTACGAGATTATTTAAAGAGTGAAATGTCCAAACAAAATTTAGATAGAAGATCAATATTTACTAGCGAACATTTGTGTTTTGTGAGACAATATGGTATATAACAAAGCTAATAATTTAAAAAACCAACTATAATCGGTTTGCCATAACATTACATAGAATAATTTAGATGTCCTGATGGTTGTGATCAATTCTAGCTACGTACATTTAGATAGGCGTTACTATCTCTACTGGGTATAATAACGCATACATGTTTTTTTTTTTTGTTTTTTTTTGGTTGATAATTTGTATACAGACTATTTGAATAAGTTTAAACTATCAACCATTGAAAAATTAAATTAATTTATATTATTACCTTAGTAATTTTAGTTTTTTTTTTTTACCTGATTGTATAACTGAGAAGCCATGTTGTAAAACTTAAAAGAACTGATGAATAAGATACTTCTGCTTAGACTAATTATGTTTCTAATTACAGAAAACTGATAATGCTTTGATACGAAGTAATTTTAAGAAAACTATCATAGGCGAAATTTAACTTCAGTAGTTTAATTGCGCCAAAACGATTGTGTTTGTATTCTGATCCTCTTTCATCGTTTTAATAAACGGGCCAATAATATTTTGTGCTTTATTTATACAATAATAAACATACTTCTCATTAACACAATTTTTTTTTTCATATTCATTTATTATGTGAGAGTTATTTACGTTCATCCTTAGATAGGCGTAATTTGACAGACCTACCGTAATTATGTCGCTAAATAGGTAAGAAAGCATACAAATTAGTGCAGATCTATGTAATCTATATATATAAAAGAAAGTCGTGTTAGTTACACTATTTATAACTCAAGAACGGCTGAACCGATTTAGCTGAAAATTGGTGGAGAGGTAGCTTAGAACCAGGAGTCTAACATAGGATTTTTTAGTAGGGTAGGTAGGGTAGGTATGGTAGGTAGGGTAGGTAGCGAAGGTAGGGTAGGGTAGGTAGGGGAGGGTGGTTTAAAAAAATATATTTAATTGATTGCGGAACAAAGTTCGCCGGGTCAGCTAGTACATAATAAAAATTAAATGCTGTTCGTTGGTAAGCGCATCACTTTAGAACGGCTAGACCGATTTGGCAAATTTTTGTTTTAAAAGTTCGTAATGAACTTACATAAAGAATTTCCCAAATGTTCCAGCAACTTCTTTCGCATTTTCTATGGGAATTAGGTATTGGAATTTGGACAGGACAACGTCAGTCGACCATCAGCTAGTGTGACCTAACATTGAGACAATTCTTAAAAGTGTTATGTTTATTAGCTAAGTAACACAAATAATTAGGTACTAATAGCCCCAAATAATGAGAAACTTGTCGGGTTCAATTCCATTTAACTCCTTCTTTTTGACATACAGTGTCTGGAGCATTGTGTATACAAAAGTATATCACATCTTTTGCTTGGTAAAAGCGCACACGTTCTTTATACATTTATTATGCAGAAATGAAAGCCCGGGCCTGTCACAAATTTGACAAAAATTTAAAGAACGTCTATTTAATGGGTGGTGCTGAGGGTGTTAAATACCTGATTTTAATACGTTATCATTGTTTATTTATATTTCGGTACCTACTCCCTCAATGCGCAATTTGTTATCTAGAGCCTGTCGGTCTGGCCTAACCGTATCAGTAGTGGCAGTAAGGTTTCCAGTATTGTGACTTACTCCTCTATCACTCACTGTCTGCGGATCACATTATATACCCACGAATCTCTGATCACAGGACAGCGAATGAGTTTATTATAGGACTTGGTTCTCTCTGCCTACCTCCTGTTAGCTGCACTGCATGAACTTAGGTAGGTACGTATTACGGAGTCCGACAGTGTGTATTCGAACTTGTTCTCCTCTTTCGCGTCTGGTTATCTCGCGATGCAGTTTATATTTCTAACAAGTTGCTGTCATCGCCTACCACGTTATGTAACCCGTTTACCTCATCCCCGGTCAAATAAACTGGACCTGTAGCGTTTTTAATTGAATTCTAGATTATTCAAATAATTACTTTAAAATTGCTTTTTTCTGATATACAACATAACGAACCATCTGTCTAAGCTGTACCTACTTACAATAAAGTACCAAGATTGCAAACTCAAACTCTAAAGTATTTATTTCAAATAAATCAATTACAGGCATTTTTGAATTGTCAAGGGGTCGGTCAGTCAGAAAGATGAAGATAGTTGTCCATTCCTAAGCGTAGTAGATTCCTATGGAGAAGAACGGGCAAGAAACTCCACAAACCCATAATAATATGGCTAAGAAGGACAAGAATTTAATTATGAAAATCTTATCAAGATTGATTTATTTAATACACTATCAAAACATGATAGTGATGGACCTGAAAATATCAGAGCACTCATTAGTAGATTGTAGGTACTCAGTAAACCAAAGAGGTAATTAACAAAACACAAAGCAGCAGACAATAAAATTACGTTATAACAAAAGCTTAGTTAGATAATAATCCTTGTTCCAAACAATTACTTAATAAATCACATAAAAACCACCAAACTTACCCTTGAAAAAAAAAAAACAATACGTTAATTACTTTGTTGAAAACAAAAACCGTGTATCTGCATTAGTATTTGTACACGCTCACACGGGATCGCGCGGAATCGCAACCGCGAGTTGACGTGACGTAATTGTGCGAAACATTGCGTTGTGCAATTCATTGTTCTTGAGATCTGGTTCGGTTTTTGTCAGTTGCGCCGTGTTCTTATTATTAAAAAAGGTTTTTTTTTGTATGGAACATGTTAATAGTTAGTTTTTGGTTTAGTAATTGGATATTGTAACAGTTAGATTAATTGTTATTGCGGTATATATCTAACGACTTCCCAGTCGGATTACTTGGGAATATTAAGCAACCACAAAGTTTTCTAAACGAATGTTGAGGTCTTCTTCATAACACTTTGAGTTTCTGGGTTTACTTAGAGTATCTGCTAGGTATCTGACCCAAGTAACCCTTAGGGAAATCAGGCATTCACAGTAGGCCTAGTAAGTAGTAACGTTACATAAGATAGTCTGTCTTATGTTGTCGATTTGTCAAAACATGGTGCAATGCAATGCTATCTGCAAATGAAGGTACCTACTATTCATATCTCGACATTCCTATGATCGCTTAGAATGAATCAAGCGTTCAGAATACCTGGGTATTCTGAAATATATATCGTATATCTTAATATATCGTATATCTTATATCGTATATCTTAAACCTTAGTGTCAGTCTGTCAAAAAACCTCTTATTTACACATATAAATTTTTGACAAAGTTTGACATTAATTAGTATCGCTGTGACCAGATTATGCGACTAGATTTTGAAAATATTTATATACATACGGAAATAATTGACCTCGTAACACAAGCATTAGGGACAGTTATTGCAATCGTAAAAGAACTACATACACAGTTGTTACGTGCAATGCTCAGCCTGAAACGACAACAGAGATTATAACTAAAGCAATTCAGTAACTGTGTAGCATTGACATTAGAAACCTAAATACTTTATATTACTTCAATTGAGTTACAACATCGCTCTGATTGGCGCTAACTGTGTTAAACTTTTCATTGGCCATTGCCAATGAAAAGTATAACACATTTAAGTGACATTAAAGTGTGACACGTTACAATTGATTTGATATTTGGCAATGGCCAAATAAATACACGTTAAAATTGATAGCAAATATCAATAATTGTAACGTGTCTTTAAATAGTGAGAAGGATTTACATGTACTTAATATTATATTAAACTTTTATTGATTCCTTACAAAATACATTATCAATAATAAAAAACACATTTCAATTCGATTATAATAAAATCATAAATTATTGTTTACTTAATACTAATTTATCACAGTTAGTACAGTAGATAATTGATTAAATCAAATTTTGAATAAAATTAGTTTAAATGTGAAGAAAAATGTCAGGTATAAATAATCGTAAAATTGAATAAATTATACATTGAAATTATTTGCAATTATTACTGTGAGTACATAAATTCATACCTAATTAAATAGTAGTTTTATTTTATATTCTAAGGATTATGTATTTAAATCCTTAAAATAATAAAAAAAAACTTGTTAATATTATGAATTTATGTAAACTCACGCCTTGTGCCTGTGGGGATAAGCAGAAACTTGAGAACGCCATCTGCTACGGTCATGGGCGTACCCAGCTTTTGGCCCAGGGAGGGGCAAATCAGAAATTTCTTAAGGTAAATCCGCTAATGTAGCCCGCGAAATTCAAATCTTCTTACGTTTTTTGCAACATGCAAATCAGTGTCAGATTGTATCTTGATCAAAATATGATTCTCGACCATAACAAATATGTGTTTACATAATTAAAATCTTTAGAATCATTAATACATCTCTCTAAGAAAGATTTGTTTTGAAATTATTTAATAAAAAAAATCATTCAATGGAACAAATCTAACTTAAGAGAATGATTCTAATGATTACAATAATAAAATATAAAATACCTACATATTTGTTATGATCGAGAATCATATTTTGATCAAGATACAACATAACACTAACCAAAAAACTGACAGAGCAAAGCCCATTTAACCTGTCTTTGACCATTATTGAATAAGGCCTTGATAATAAATTTACAACGGCCGCGCAGCACGGTTTTTTCTAAAATCAATGCTTAGTATAATGTAATTGCAAAGTAAGTCTTATGGCTTGTGCAGCCCAGCGCGACTTGTCGCGCGACGCCTTTAACGTGACTCTAACATAACTTTTATCGACAACAGTAGGTACCTAGGTATACAAAATCCGAGGGGGGGGGGGGCGCCCCCCCCCCCCCCCCCCCCGGGTACGCCCATGGCTAAGATCCTAATTATATTTCGTCTTGAAATTGTATTCTTGAAATCTTGAATTCATGATCATAACTGACATATGACAAAAAAAGCATAAAAAGCAAAAGGAGACTTATATGAGGAAAAGTGTGTGGACTAAGATGGTAATGATTTTAAAGATGACGATGACAAAACACCTAAAAAATGGACCCGGGCTAAATAGTTACCAAATCGAAAAGCCAATTCAATTCATCATTTAACGCAGGTTGTCACTATAAAATTAACCTGTTAATAATCCTTGACGAAACGAAATCGATTAAATAAAACGTTGACCTACAAATAACCAAATAATTAAAAACAGATTAATGGCCTACAAACTATGAACTACTAAGATTAATTAGTAAAATAATCAAGCTGATAAGAATAGATTACGAAATAACAAGATCTTAATTCTCACGGCACACTTGACTAATTGCCGTGAACATAACTAAGTATTCGCATTTGTTTTAAAGTCGGTATGGTAATATACAATTGTTTAAAAGTTACGCTGGAATTTACAAAATTACTAGCATTTCCATCCCAAACAATCTCGCAGGGTCTAGGAATTAATATGGCTCTATCAATCTTAAAGGTTAAAGAAAATAAAAATTTACGTACTCAGTGCTCATGCGCCTATTTTGTAAAAGCGACAGGTGACAGGCGATAATCTGTCAATTTTGTAAAGTTTTTCAGATTTCTGCTATAATAAACAGCGTCTGTCGTGAAAATGTGACGAACGCATTGTAAGCTAGGTACATTAATAGGGCCCAGGTTTAACTCTCTTTGTCTAACGACCGAATCCAATAACCTATTTCCAGTAAGAGACAGATCACTATTAATGGTAGACAGTATAATTCTAACTGTCCTTGAATGTCGTCCGAATGTCGTCACAATTCCGTAATTTTCTTATTCTCTGACAGATTATTGGGACGTCAAAACCATAGAGGATTTTCTCTCTCCAGTATGTCAAAACTGTACAACATCAGTCTTCCTATCCTTCAATAGTAAATCTTTGGACCTGTGCCTGTAATTCACTGAATTAGCTATAGTCCAAGCAATCTCACACGAGCATTTCTTGCATTCTAATGGCTGTTACAAGAATTGGTGAAATGAAATGCATTGCCTAATCCTATGAGATTTGGGGAATGTCTTTGTCAACTTACGGTATTAAAATCTGATATTTTTGCTCAACGTGATCTAAATTCAAGACCTCGAAATCGGAATCGGATCAATCTTGACTTGTTTTGTCTTTCAATATTTCGCAATCATCAGATAAAATCGCAACATAATCTATGAAACAGATATAAATAACAACTCGGTTGCAACATATTATCCAATAACAGTCCAGTCGATTAATTAGCAAATGAGAACGATTATAACGCTGTGCTACTGAGGTGGATCGGTCATGGCTACTGACCTGCTAATTAACCTAGCGGTAGGTAGCAAGGGTTTTGATATGAGGTGCATCTACGTAGGTCTGTTGTTGTTAATAACATAATGCAGAATAATGCCCAGTTGGCTGTTTCTGATGTATTTTGATAAACTCTCAAAAGCTATCGATTTAAGTTGGTTGATTATTATTCGTTAACCTGTAAAGCCTACTTAGCTGTGATAGTTTTCCTTTTTACTTCGTTATTATATTGCTGCTGTGATTTTTTTCACAAATCCAAGTACAACCATTTAGCTGGCAGGGGGGACACATGACTCTTACAAAAATGAGTACTTCAAAGCTTTAATATTTCGCGGGCGAGGGCGTGTCAGACTTTTACTGACTAAAACCCACCCGTGTTCCTTCCGTTGCCTGTGTGCGATATCCCTTTCGGACAAACTGCAATGCCTGCCAGGGTTGCGCCTGGCAGGCATTGGCCCTTACGGACCCCAACAGTTGGCGCTGACATCTCTTTGAGGCGCGCGTGGAACACAACGCGCCGTCGACCCGGGCCTGGTCCTTATCGGACGGCGAGCTAACCATTGCTCCCCGTCCGCAAGCCCGCGCCTACGGTGGCTGGAAGTCGGCTCGCGACTCCCGACGCACTGTAACATCACTGAAGTACTGTAAAAGAACTGCAGGACAACACATAATAAGATGACATCAAAGCGATCACAAATGATATACGAGTACATCAGTAACATGTGGTGAAATAAAATTATATTACACATACATACTCGCCTTCTTGCCATGGGAGTAGGTGGAAACTACAGAACGCCACCTGCATACTCCTTTTACCTCGTTCACGTTACATCTGGTCATACACGTACGCCGGTTGCGAGTACTACGCAACTGACCTTTCTGAAGAACATCACCAATCAGGTCACTATATTATGTCCTTCTAGAGCGTCCTCTCCTGGCGCTTCCGCTCACATGATCTGCCTTGTAAATGATTTAATGTTAATAGAACGATACTACCCACAGAAACAGGAAGCAAAAAGATAACAATGTACAAGAAAGCTTGTATTACAACTTAACAAATTATTATTAAAATAAGCGATCGTGACAATACTAAGTTGAACCAAAACAGACGTTACAAAGATCATTGTTTTACTTAAGCACTGATTGTTGAACGTTACTTACATATTAAAACGAATTGACAATGAAAGTAATACATCATTGTTAACCCAAGTAAAGAAACTTGGAAGAAAAATAAAGATTTCCATATAAAGGAATGCAAAGCATCCAATCCAATCTGTATAGCCTTTTCCCAACTATGTTGGGGTCGGCTTCCAGTCTAACCGGACGCAGCTGAATACCAGTATTTTACATGGAGCGACTACCTATCTGACCTCTTGATAAGACTGGTTGTTAGACTTTAGGGCTTCTGACGACCCGTAACGACTGTCAAAGATCCACGAATGACAGCCAGGACCAACGGCTTAACGTGCTTTCCGAGGCACGGAGGAGTCTCGGTATGTGAAGATGGTCGCCCATCCACGGACCAACCCCGGCAAGCATACCTTAACATGTTGGATCAACCCGTGCGGCTGTTGTTACTTAGCCACGAGCTCCTCCATGCGGTATGAAAAGCATCCATGCGAAAGTAAATCTCTCTGTTTGTTACCTTTTTCCGCCTTAAAGGCTGAGCGGATTTCGATGAATTTGGCACACAGGTAGACCATGATTGACCTTTTTATGATACTTTTTATCCCGGTAAGTAGTACGTTCCCATGGGATAATTTCAGACCTATAAAGGGCCGAAGACACGAGCAAAAGCTAGTATACTGTAAACGTAGGTAAGCCTAGGGAGCGACATCGTCGTCCATTCATGTACCAAATGAATGGACGACGATGTCGCTCCCTAGCCACTTTATTTCAAGAGGTCTCGGTAACTGACAAGGTGCCTTTACCTTTAATTGAAACAAGGTCATATGTAGCGGAGAAACTGGCTAAAATACCTATAACTACTCTTGTACATATTGGAAAACTCTAACTACCTATATCAACGGACTTCAACCCACCCCTTCTGCAGCCCTTAGTTTACTTAGCTTTGCTAAATAAAATTTATTTATTACTATTCATGTTTAGAAATCAAAACGAAATAGACCAGCAAAAACCCATTACAATACATCCCCATTTTTTATTCTAAAATCAGAAATTATACACTGAAAATGACATCACTTTTTGGCTCCACATTATCTATAAGAGCAGTTATTTTCTCGAATGAAAAACGTAAAGTCCAGTGCAAGGACTAGAATCACCGATATTCACCTTGAAAACAGTGAGAATTGCAACAACCACTAAATTATTGGAGCAGATATTGATAAATTTATTAAGAGTAAACAATGTCAAACATCTCATTGATTAAATTTTACTAGCATCACTTGCTATTTCCAGGCTTGTAAAATTTTATAATAAATAACTGTAAGGTACCTACTTACCTATAAGTTTATAATGGAATATAAATTTCCGTTGTGATCCACCAACAAAATCAATGTATGCTCAGCCCTTGACTTCAAAAAGGTTGAAGACCCCTGATCTAGATGGACGCTATTAAAAAAAAAAAATTTAGCCCGATATAATACAGCAGGATCTTGATAACCTTCGAGGCTTTTCTAATGCAAATACAGTACCTCCAATAACCTACTTTAAATATTTCGCAGGCATTGGTAAGTTACTCGTATGTGGTAATGAACTGTTAATGACCAGTCTTAAACATGAAAAAAAATCTGAGAAAATGTACGCGTTAACAATAGTTTGAAACCATGAGGCCCTATCTTGATTAACAATGCCTTTGGACAAAAACCTAACAAATTGCAATCTTTAACCACTGCGCATGATTGCAATTAGTTTGATAAACTTAAGATATCCAAATCATTAAACGAGCCTCTACCTACCGAACTTGTATAGGTGGTAATGATGAAGACCGCTGACACACAGACCGACAGCGGAAGCTTAGTAATAGGGTTCCGTTTGGCAGCCTTCGGGTACGGAACCCTAAAAACAGTGATCTCTGCTTGGTAGAACCGATTCGTTTTACTGAATCAATATATTGTATTCATGAAGTTACCCTTTCTTTGTGATTAATAAGTTCCTCACAATGAACCGTTTATCATGATAATATTATGATTTGTGTATTGCATCAGTGAGTCACTAACTTAAATGCATCTCATTCATAACTCGGTATTGTCCTTAATGACATTCTTTATCTAATGAGCATTACTTATAACATTATGCGCAAAGTTGTATTGAAATCCAGGAACTTTAAATCATATATAAGTTGTAATTAAATTACACAGATTAGTTATGCCTATTCTAAGATGCATATCCGGTACGGCTCGTAAATCCTTCCATATCCTAAGGGCAAGTCTTCCCAACAATTACCGCGCCACCCGGTCTACTCCTTGATATGCAATGGCCTCTGTAGCCCCATGATTCCCATGAAGCATGAGACTGCGAAATTTTCATTCGATTTATCCAGTCTGGTTAAGCCACGCTGAGGTCAGTGCATTTCATTCATTCATTCATTTATAATTAAATGGCACTGATTAGTTAATAACTTAAGTAATTATAGAAATGGCTCATTTAACTAAAAATATATATATAAAATGCCATCCACAACACTAAGAATATTAGTTTCAGACAAAGAGTTAATAGTGAAGGACAAGGTAATGATAATATTTCACTTTACTCTCTTTTTAGTCCCAAGATGTCATTGTCACACTACTGGTGTCTAGTATTTCTATGAAATATTGTATTTATGTATATTTTGTTTTTTCACTGTTTTCTGCACCGGTTGACGTCATCAAGTCAACGCCGGCTGTCGCTGAAAACCAGAGCTGGGGCTCTGTCTTGCATAGGGTCGCAGCATTATGCTGAGCGATGGCCGTTTTGTTTTTTCGTGTGTTATCCTTTCCTTGCGTCATGTGTGCCGCAAATAAACGTATATTCTTTCTTTTTTTCTTTCTAAATACCATGTCGCTACCCAAGGAAGGTATTTCATAGAAATACATAGAAACCAGTCGTGTTGCGTTAACACGTCGCCTGCTGCTGCTGCCTGCAGCCGTTACGGACTTGTACCTTTACAGTTTTGATTTACTTTGAACTCGTTGCATATGTTTCCAAATAATAGTTGTAAATCTTGATCAATGCTTTGTTTCTCAGCGTATTCGATCTTAGCACTTGAGTAAGTTTAAGAAATTACATTCGAATGCGTTGATTCCTGGAAACCACACTAGGATTCCTTGTGTCGTGAGATCCGGAGTGTGATTATCGGTCTTGGTAGTCCCGTCATCATCATCCTCATGCCACTATCCCGATGTATTTAGAGTTGGTACAGCATGTCTTTTTACATACATATTCTCTTTTATGCTCTGGCCTTACCGAAATGAATCTCGCGCGGGATGCGGGACAAAATTCGCTTGCGCCAATGATTGTGTCAACTAACCTGCATGAGATATTCAAATTGTCGCGAGTAGTTTGTGTGACTTCCTAATCTTTAAAACAATCGCCGCCACTTCCGATGTCACCCCTTTTTAGGGTTCCGTACCCGAAGGGTGTCCAACGGAACCCTATTATTAAACCTCTGCTGTCCGTCCATCCGTTTGTCTGTCAGCGGGCTGTATCTCATGAACCTTAGACATCTGAAATTTTCACAGATTATGTATTTCTACTACCGCTATAACAACAAATAATAAAAATTTAATATAGTTAATAATTAAAGCCGTATATACACTACTGTTTCTTATACGGGGGTTCATAGGAGAAACGTGTCTTTTCGGCGTTTTAACCCTCCGTGTGCGTAGCCGACTCGCACTTGGCCGGTTTTTGTAGCCCGTATTATCATAAATTGCAAATTGTTTAGATTTAGACGCATATTTAATGGATAAGTTTAATCCCATCACTTTGTAATATTTTTTAAAACAATTTCATTGTTACAGATAACCAAAGATGGAGACACGGTGGAACTACGTCGCCATTTGCACGGCGCTTTGTTTTGCTTTAGGTAAGTAATGTAATTAGTAATAACATTCACGGTACTGGCGGTACTGAGCCTCCGATTAGTAAGGAATATGTAACTATTGACTATATTATTGCACGTGCAACTTATACAAAAACAAAATTAGTGAGGGCTTAAGTGGCACAGGAGTTTCGTTTTTGTACCACAAGTAGAAAGGGCTTTAAAATGCATGTTGCAAATTGAACTCCCAATGACTTTATTCAAGACTATCTTCCGCCAGCGGCTTAGCCCGCGTCATATCTTTGTTAACTATAGCCTATGTATTAACATAGGCTATAGTTTATATATAACACAGTGGTAATATAGCATTTTATTGATGAAAGAATTTTTCAATTCAGTCAAGTAGTTTTTGAGTTTATTAATTACAAACAAAACACATATTTTTTCTCTTTATCTATAGGTACATACATAAGTACATACATATTGTAAAACAAAGTCTCGTTTGTTTATGTCCGCGTTGTTCTTCTAAGCCCCGCAACAGATTTTGATGAGGTTTTCTACATCGTTTAGAGAATTTATTCCGGAAGGTTTATGTGTTTAATACGTTAATATTAAAGTACGTTTATCTAAGAAAATTCGATGTTTTGTCAAGTCGTAAAAACCGTGCGAAGCAGGAGCTGGTCGCTAGTAATAATATAAAGAGAAAAGCCTCCCCATCTCACCGTTCAAATACCTTAGGCGGTGACTACCAGTCGCGCACGGACTATAACCGAAAATGTGTAATTTTCGACTCGGTAGCCTATGCAGACTCTATTCAAGTCATAATCTGCAGAGATACCCGTCCAGGACAACGGTGCTTTCACTTACAAAGGTGCTTTTAAACAATACTATTGTTATAACAAACTGTCAGTTTACAACTAAAACTGATAACTACCAACAGTGAACAGTAGTTTGTTAGTAACAATAACACTGTTATTGGAACCGGAACAGTGATTAACACAATTATCGGCAATAGCATCGGCTCTTTCTCCGAGTATAGATTTTAAATGCTAATGTGTGTAATTGAACATTGTGTAATATAGGTTGTTGGGGCGAAAGTTTGCTTTTTCTTTTCGGCCATTTTGAATTTGGCGATATACTTAGTTCATTTTCAACCGTTTTCCTTGGGAGTTTAATGCTTTTTAACCTTTCTTCTTCTAGTTTTTCTTTGGTTCATTTGTATTCGTCTGATGGCGTCATCGTTGGAAATGGTGATTTAATTCTATGGTTACTTAATTCTTATAAATTCAGGGTCAAATGTTTGTATGTGTGTTGAATGAAAATACCTTTAAATTCAAAGATGCTAAGTGACAGGTCAAAAGCAATAATCATCACACTTGGCAGACGTAATAGCTATATTCCTGTTTGTCATTAGGTAGGTACGGTGACGCAATTTTATTGCAATCTGTTTCAAGTTATCCCATAGTTATAAACACACCCACAAGTCTCAAAAGAATGCCGTTATCAAAGCAAGGATCTCAACATTTATACGAGATGGTGCACTCATTCGTTAGTCTTATTAGCCAATACTTTCTATTCTATAATAAAAATGTCTGTTCTCCAGGGTCCACAAACATGTTACCAATATTCACGCACGACATGAACAACCTGGCGTTATCAGAGAGCACGCCAGTCGGTACCATTGTTTACACGCTGCAAGGATCCGACCCTGAAGGATTACCGGTAAGGGAATTACGTGATGATTTTATAGTAACGCCTTCATTACCGTTACGTATAATACATAATATCTTTAAAGGTTTCAAATTAAGGCAATGGCTGTCAAGGAAAAAAGGAGGAGCAAAATATATTCCGCTGACCCCAAGGTTTATGGGAGGAAAGGCAAAAAAAAGAAGAGATTTACCTATACATATAATCATTATTCTGTCGTGTGTATAGTCATTGAACTCCTTCTAAACGGATGGACCTTTTGATGTACATTTTTGTGAGTTTTGGAGTGAGTCCCTGGATGGTTTAGATTCACAATTGGACTCGGTAGGTGGCGCTGTGATCAAAAGGTCTGATGGAGCGCGTTGTCATATCAATGAGACGAAATCTTTGAGGATTCTCGTCCTAAAAAGTACTAAGGTAACATAAACTGCAAAGTGCTATTGACATTTTGAAATGACAACGTCTGTCGAGCCAGCTAGTAAAAATATAGATTAGAATTATCCAATAAACAGTATGAAGTATGTTAATCATTTATTTTCTTTGTTTTCAGATAAAATATAGCTTAGTGGGTACAGACAAGTTTTCGGTGAATCCAGTCACTGGCAACGTGACGTTGGACCGTCCACTGGATAGAGAGGTAAAAACTTCATTACAAGTCAACATGACTAATTTAAGACCGTGTTGAACCATTTAAGTATCTTTAAACCAATCTTGAGGTGTTTTCTCAGCAAACTTATAGCAATTGTACGGTCAGTGCCGTCAATTAATTTACATTTTTATTGCCAGTATAAAAGGAGCTCGTGGCTAAGTAATAACTGCTGCACTGGTCGATCCATCAGGTTAAGCTACGCTTGCCGGGGTTGGTCTATGTATGGGTGACCATCTCTTTACATACCGAGACTCCTCCGTGCCTTGGAAAGCACGTTAATTCGTTGGTCCCGGCTGTCATTCGTGGATATTTGACAGTCTACGGGTCTTCAGAAGCCCGAAAGT
Source organism: Agrochola macilenta (assembly GCA_916701695.1). Lineage (NCBI taxonomy): Eukaryota > Metazoa > Arthropoda > Insecta > Lepidoptera > Noctuidae > Agrochola > Agrochola macilenta. The sequence continues at coordinate 20,932,873 of OU753563.1, read as the reverse complement.
CTGACAACCAGTCTTAGCAAAGGGTATTGTATTACCCAGTTACTGAGTCGTGGAGGTTAGATAGGCAGTCGTACTCAGCTGCATCCGGTTAGACAGGAAGCCGACCCCAATATAGTTAGGAAAAGGCAGGCATATTGATTTTACTGCTAGTATAAAAATACCACAAAAAAAAACAAAGTGAATCTGTCGGTATGTTAACTACTTACCCACGTTTTTTTTATTAATCCTCTCTGGCGCATTGAAACAAATAACATTTTATTTTATTTTTTATAGCGACAAAGACCCCAAACTTCAAGGCTGGCCGGTTAATTTGAATTTTACATAATAACAAAGCAATTACCAAAACAATTAAAATTATTTAATAATTATTATTATGAGCATTGCAAGTATAATAGTAAAATATGCATATTTACGAGTATATATATAATGTTTTATATTATGCTATTAAAAAGAGTATGTGGTATATGGCGGTATTTAATTCCGCGTTTAAAGCTCAGGGTCGCAGGTTCAATTCCTATTTAAAGAATTTTATGGACAATTAAAGGTAAATATGACATGCTGCATATCAATTATTATTGCCAATTCTTTATGGCAGCCGAATAGATTCCTAAGCTCTGTTTTGTTGATTTACATGCTGGAAACTTTATTTATATCTTTATTGCGTTCCCAAAGTTAAAAAGATCTAATAATAGCTTAAATCTAAGGTACAGGGCTAGATTTGCCTTTTAAAGCGTTTAAAGCTAAATTAAAACCCAACCTTTGTTCAAAGGCATACTATTCTATCAACGACTACTTAAACGATAAGAAGAGTTGGTCGCTGTGATTAATAGAAGACAATGTTTATGTTCTTTCTCCAGAATTAGCTTACCTGCTGACAGGTTATATGTAAGACTGATTGGTCGTCTTGCTGACCATGGCTTTGTTATTGTTATTAATAATTAACAGTTTATTTATTTGAACTTCAATGGCCCTAGTTTATCATAGTGACTTCGAGTTACAGCTTTATTAGTTATATGTAAGCGGGCACGCCCTATATGCGTGGTTTACGTTTTTATTTTCGCTTGAGTATAGATTTCGATGTTTTTGTGGGTACATATTGACATGTGCTAGCTGATATTATGGCAAAAAAAATCATTTAATGTTTTGTATTGAGTAATACAAATTATTTTGCATACTATTGTGTAGAATCAAGTTTATTTTCTAACTGAACGGCTGGGGAGTTTCTTGCGTCAGTTCTTCTTCATAGCTGAAGCACTAGGAAGTGGTGAAGGGTGGGCGTTTTTGGGGGACTTGTCTGACTGTCTTATGTAATTTTGACGTTCGAAAAGTGCTAATTCCCAGCATAGTTTGAATAAATGTTTTTTGAATTTTACAATTATCACCCTATTGGGCTCAGCGAAAATTAAAAAATAAATTCTTTAATGACGGCAACTTCGAAAAATTTACCCCATTAAAACCCAGAACTCTTCACTTTTTATCCAACTAAAAACCAAAAGGAAGGGTTATTTAAATAATCTAATCTTAAATATAATATTCCAGGTGGAAGACACGATAAAGTTCCTAGTGACAATAGAAGACGAGGACCCTGCCAAGGTGCAGAACTTGATGCAGTCACAGCCGGTCACCGTCATCGTGCTCGACGAAAATGATAACCCACCGATGTTTAAAAATGTAAGAGAATATTTTCTTAAGATGGAATTGGGGAAGTATCTGAACGGTAACAAAGGCTATGCGTATGAATTACACTGCATAATCAGGCTATAGTGTTTCCAGTACTATAATACAAGCCTCCTCTAAGACTACTTGCATACTGCAGCGGGATTTCTGGTACAGATCGCTGTTGATCTACGGAAAGAAACGATGACGATGTCTGAGCGCATAAGTAATTACGAAGCTGTTTAACGCACACCGATCGGTACCGACTTGTCTTTACACGTGGTACCTGCGTGTTTTTGCAAGCAGCCTTACGTAGGATGGGGCCGTATCCTACCACAAGGCATAGTGTGGTTCCTTGAATATCCCATGTTTTTGCAAAGATTTCCTCACGATGTTTTACTTCACGGCATTTAACTTTTCACGAATAGAAGAAAAAGATGTAATCCGTGTTCTTTCCAGAGTCCTTACGAAGTAGACGTGCCAGAAGACGAGGAAGTTGGAAAAACTCTCTTGGAGAACATCCTTGTAGAAGACAGAGATTCTGTAGGAGATGGCCTAGAAGTAGGCTGTGTGCCTAATGATCAGGTGAGCTTAACAATAGTATCTTATCAGCATATTGAACCAAGAAGTTCGATAGGGTTACCCAAAAACCCGGCCAAGTGCGTGTCGGTCCACGCACAATGAAGGGCTCGATCGTTGAGACGAATTTATCCCAAAAACAAACTTAACATTGTACACCTTGATTGTGACATCCCACACCATGCATTGGGTAGACAAGAAAAAAAAAAAAACACTTTGTCGGCATGATTAATATTATGTAATAAAATACATATAGTATAAGTACCTATGCCAAATTACAGCTTTCTAGTACTAGAGTCTCTGAGCTAAGCCGCGGACAGACACACGGACGGACATGGCGAAACTATAAAGGCTCCTGGTTGACTACGGAACCCTTAAAAGATGAAATGCTATCTACACATAGACATCGAGATATACCTTTCTCATTCATATTTCACTGGGCAAGGCCGTCCTCGTTCAATCTTTTGACGGCCTGTCGCAAGATTTTAATAGTTATTCCTTACAAATCTATCATCGTTGTTAAGACAAAAATATCTTTATTTTGACCTATATTTTTCCAGTGGCCCGAAGCATGCGAGACGTTCGAAGTGGTGACCCTCAACTCCTCAGCTCACCAGTACACCGGTGCCCTGGTGCTAAGGAAACCTCTCAACTACAACGAGAGGCAGTTCTACCAGTACCAACTATATGCTACCGTGAGTATAACCAGCAATATAAATATAAATTTATTTATTCAGTAAAATATTCCCAGTTTTGTGGTCTATGACGTGGATAGGATATGGATATTATTTCCTATATTACATTTTAATAACACAATAGACACATACATAAAAATCATATTTTTAATTATGTAGGTATTAAAAGAAATACATTTATAAATTAAGCGGTTAGGTTGCGTGTTCTGTACTGAGCTCACGCAACGCGTCGTACGTCCAGCCAGTAATAGGACTCCCAAATTTGACGCAGTACTACATAAAACATAAGGTATTTTAATAAAACACGTATATGTACGAGTAAATGTATAACGATTGAATAATCCACCAGTATCGGGACCAGGGTCCAAGCTACCGGTGATCAGGGCTCCTGAGAGAGGAGTCTCCTTACAATACGTGCCGTGTCTTGAAGTACCACTTTCTGGATAATATTTATTATTTTATCAATATAGAAAGAAAGAAAATACGTTAATTTGCGTTTTACGTTAAATAAAACAAATATTTATCCTTACGCACTCTTTGGGAAACTAGTCTGACTTTACCTGGGTCCTGGGTCATATTATATAAGTTAAGAGTGCATTGAAGGCGCTTACTACTTACTTACTTACTTATGTTAAGAACAGCACTGTTGCCAACTTTCTGACTAGCTATCTTATCTTCAACATAAAAAAGTAAAAATATCAACTGTCATTTTTCAAATTATGACAAAGCAAGCTACGCACCGCGGTTTGACCCGCATAAGTCTCGATCCCGTAGGAATATCGGGATAAAGGTATCCTATGTCCTTCTTCAGCACATGGTCTACCCATGTGCCCAATTTCATCTAAATCCGTTCAGCCGTTTTAGTGTGAAACCGTAACAAACAAACTCACTTTCGCAGTTAATATTATTTAGGATAAGGATACTCGTAGTTATGCAAATCATTCTTATACTCCTATTATTTCCCCATTTATTTATTCAGTAAAATATTCCCAGTTTTGTGGTGTATGACGTGGATAGGATATGGATATTATTTCCTGTATTACATTTTTATAACACAATAGACGCATACATACCTAATCGTATAAATCATATTTTTAATTAGGTAGGTATTAAAAGAAATACTTTTATAAATTGAGCGGTTAGCTTGCGTGTTCTGTACTGAGCTCACGCAACGCGTCGTACGTCCAGCCTACTTAATAGGACTCGCCCATCAAGGAGAGCGGTCCCAAATTTGACGCAGTTTGATGTAATTTATTATACATAAAACAATAGGTATTTTAATAAAACACGTATATGTATAACGATTGAATAGTCCACCAGTATCGGGACCAGGGTCCAAGCTACCGGTGATCAGGGCTCCTGAGAGAGGAGTCTCCTTACAATACGTGCCGTGTCTTGAAGTACCGCTTTCTGGATAATATTTATTATTTTATAAATATAGAAAGAAAGAAAATACGTTAATTTGCGGTAAAACAAATATTTATCCTTACGCACTCTTTGGGAAACTAGTCTGACTTTACCTGGGTCCTGGGTCATATTATATAAGTTAAGGGTGCATTGAAGGCGCTTACTATTTACTTAATTATGTTAAGAGGGTTTATCCTAAAAGATGGCAACGTCGCAAATAACTGTCAAATATTGACCTGTTTTGATTCTTTAAATAGCAATATTACTGAATAGAAATAAGAAATGTGGCTAACTAGCGAACTAGAATATTAATAATGAATTGCAATTTTAATTAACATTGAATTTGATGTTTTACCAATTTTACGTGTAAAAAACGCATTTGGAAACTTTCCAAATAGATTTTTTACATCTAAAACTAAACATTCGGTGTTACGATATTAATTATTGCATTTCGTAATCAATATTCTAGTTCGCTAGTTAGCCACATTTTTTATTTCCACACAGTAATATTGCCAAATTAATCAAAACAGTGAAATATTTGACATCTATTTGCGACGTTGCCCACTTTCAGAATAAAAGAACAGCACCGTTGCCAACTTTCTGACTAGCTATCTTATCTTCAACATAAAAAAGTAAAAATATCAACTGTCATTTTTCAAACTGCGCCCCGCGGCATGACCCGCATAAGTCTCATGAACATGAGGATTATTATTAGGACATGGTCTAACCATGTGCTCAATTTCATCCAAATCCGTTCAGCCGTTGTAGCGTGAATGCGTAACAAACAAACAAACTCACTTTCGCAATATAATATTAGTTAGGATAAGGATAATTATGCAAATCATTCACAAACTCCTCTTATTTCCCCAGGACGGCACCCTCAACTCGACAGCCCATGTGGAGATCAAAGTGGTAGACGTGCAGAACTCCCCCCCAGTATTCAGCGGGGCACTCAGCGGAGCCCTGGCGGAAGACGCACCCGTTGGAACTCTGGCACTCACTGTGAAGGCCAGGGATGCGGATAGGGCACAGCCGAGGAAAGTTGTGTTGGAGCTAGTTACTAGTAAGTGTTCGATCTACATTGATATCTACAGAGTTGGGTTTTTCAGCTCCGAAATTAATGGAAAGAATGTTGCTGCTACTATCAAGCAGGTTGTCTAATGTCTCGCTGACGGTGGCGCGTGTGTTGGATCATTTAGCTCCCTTCAAAATGGTTGAGCTGAATGGTGCTAATCCATGCGTCATGTTCGTGAACGGGCGCCGTCTGTAGGGACTGGTCATCTCTTAGCTACCACGGCTTATTTTAATTTAATTTAATTTTTGAATTTTTATTTTTGTTACGGACGCTTTTAACGTTTTGCATCGTTTTCACATGTATAACTTCATCATGAATGATGTAACCAATTTTTTGTAACCATATTATGATTTAAAAGAGTGTCCGTGGAGTTTCTTGCCCGTTCTTCTCCATAGGTACCTACTACGCTTTGGAATGGGCATCTAGCTTCATCTTTCAGACTGACGGACCCCTTGACAATTCAAAAGTGCCTGTAATTGGTTTATTTGAAATAAATGCTTTGAGTTTGAGTTTGGATTGAAAATAAAGCTTTTAGAGTCCGCGCCACCACTCAAGTCCGATAGACGCGGCGTTAGTTTATGTGGCATTTAAAAAAATGTGGTTCCACAATTATTCACCGGAATTAAGTGGTGGCGCGGACTCTAAAATGGCAGCACTGTATGGTGGCTTGTGACGTTCACATGTTTTTATGAATTTCTGTCAATATTGACTGCTAAAGTTGCTAAAGCTTGTACAGGTCGCAATAAAGTCGTACCGTTGAAACTAAAATAATATCGTATCGATAAGCTGTATCTTTTATAATTTGTAAACATACACGGGCGCCACAATACATCGCTGGATTGGACCCCCTCATACAGTTACTATACTCTTTGTTTGGACCACAAACCACAGTATAATGTTGCTAATAATGGGTTTTGAAGCCATATTTACAAAGATAATCCTTGACATGTTGACAGACAGTTATAATAATTGGATGATTTTTCAGACCCCTTGGATTTCTTCTTACTGGACAGCCGGACGGGTGAACTACGAACAGCTAAACCGCTGGACAGAGAAGCCTTAGCAGACCCGTCTTCACCAGTCAACCTTACTGTTAGAGTGAGTAATACATTAATGTTTATTTCTATTTTTTCACTGATAATGGAACTGCATGACATTTTTGTATAATTCTTCTCCTGATCTTATCCTAATCTATTTACGGCCTTTCAACATAGTGTTAAAGTTGGTTTTGCTAGTTCCTAGGCAAGCAAGAGATAATCTGTACATTGTCAATAGAACTACTTTCCACTAAAAGGTTTCTCAAAATGTTGTCTCGAAAAAAATTACAACCCTACTCTGATCTCACCGGTATGGTTTCGGTCGGCCCGGGTACGTTAACAGTACGAGAGCGGTTAAACTTAAGCTTCGTGCAAACTAGCGTGACGCGACAGCGCGACGCGACACCGGTTATTGTTATACCGTCAAGTTTTCTTAGAAATTGTATTGTTCGTGTCTCGTCGCGCCGTCGTCGCGTCGCGCTGGTCTGCACGAACCTTTACCCAGGCCACACACGTAACGATATACTCGCGCAAGTTTAGACTTGCACAATTATGCGTGATGCCGTTGTGACCACAAATGGCTCAGATACTTGCGCTAATGCATCCCACACAAGTCAAAATTTGCGCAAGTATATCGTAACGTGTATACCATTAAAAAGGATAAACAAAACTAAATCCCACATATTACTTCACAGGCAACAGAAGTAGTAAACGGCGCCCCTCTGATCTCCGACCTGACCTCAACTCTGGCGACAGTGACCATCACTATAAAGGACGTCAACGACGAGCCGCCGCGGTTCAACCGTCGGGAGTACAGTGTGGAGATACCCGAGAGTTTGCCTATCGGGACTCCGCTGCCGAACTTGGATATGGTCGTTACTGATACTGATGTGGTAAGTTACTTTTTTAAGAAAATGATGGAGTTATTTTATTGTATTTTTTAATGTGATAGTTAACGATAGTTTAATTATTAAATCTAAAAAGCTGAGTGCTGCTATTTTGGCAGCTTAAATCAAACTGATGGTGGTCGGTCTATCGATGGCGTTGGTCAAGTGGCATTTAATTTTGCAGTACTTGAAACTCTAGGGTATGAATGAGACCATATCAAAGAATCAACTAGCATATGAACATAAAATTTAAAAAAAAAAACTTTCAAAATAATTCGACAAAGTCACGGTTATTTATGTAAATGTTGACGTGAAATATAAAAAAAAAACATAAAAAAATGTCATTGTCGCATTTTCTTAGCTTTAAATATGAATGATTGGTTTGAATGAAAATGATTAACTCGTACTTATCAATCAAACTTAGATACACATATCTCGGAGTCTAGTGATAAATTAACAAAATTCAAAATTCAAAAGTCATTTATTCAAACTAGGCTGAGAATCAGCACTTTTCGAACGTCAAAATTACATAAGACAGTCCCCCAAAACGCCCACCCTGCACCACTTCCTAGTGCATTAGCTGGGAAGAAGAAGTGGCGCAACAAACTCCCCAGCAGCACAGCTGTCTGTTCAGTTAGAAGAAAACTTCGAAACGATGTATTTTTGAAACACTTGCTCTAGGACTTTTTGTATATTTTTTTACATAAATCATATAACCATTGAGATATGGGGCATCAAAAGGAAAATGTTGTATAATCTGCAAAGTAAGCGCACCTTTGCACAGACGCATTAGTCGTGCAAAAAAATCAGTAAATGAATGATTTTTGTCAGTCCGAACATTTCTATGGTGTATCTAACAGTATTCTCATTGTTCTAGGGTCTAAACTCAGTATTCACTCTACGTCTATCCGATGAGATGGGTGCGTTCATAGTGGAACCTTCCACAGCCACCGGCAGCGCCTCTGTGACCTTGAGGCTGAACTCTAGCCTGGATTATGAAGACCCTAACCAGAGGAAGTTTATTTTGGAGGTGAGTTCTACGATGTGCATTGTGCATCTGTATCAAGTGATCAATGTATTAAAGTTTACTACACGAAGTTTTCAACCAACTTCAACATGGCTCTGGAGGCTCACGATCTGAATTTGTTTTATAAAGTAAAATTTTTCTGTAGCTATGTTAACTAGCGAATGAAAAAAATAACTATCTCATAAAGTCTTGGTTGAACCTACCAAAAAATATCCAGGACCCTGTCTAAATTGAGTACCTACCTATTCTTTTCCATAATATTGGTGCATGAGTAAAAAAATATTCGGTTCTTTTCACTTGCAGCGCAGTTTTTAGGGTTCCGTCCCGAGACCAGAAGGGTGCCAAACGGAACCCTAATATTAAGCCTCCGCTGTCCGTCCTTCTGTCTGTCAGCAGGCTGTATCTCATGAAACGTAATAGGTAGAGAGTTAAACGTAATAGAAATTTTCACAGATTGTGTACTTAATAAAAATTAAATGAAGTTAATTTTTATAGGGGGTCATACAAGAAACGCTTTTTTTTGGCATTTTTTGTTCGATCTTAGTACTGAACGGAACCCTTCGTGTTTTATTCTAACCTACCTCCAATATCAAAATCTTCCTATTTCCCCAGGTGATAGCCGAAGAGCTCCACACATCGCCACGCCTGTCCTCCAAGGCCAGTGTCACCATATCTCTAACGGACGTGAACGACAACGCGCCTCAGTTCGCCGAAGAGCCCTACTCCGCGACCGTCGCAGAGAGCGCCCCCGCTGGCGCCAGGGTCGCTAGTGTGAAGGCTACTGATAGGGATACTGGGAGGTAAGACAAGCACCAATAGACTACAAAGTCCTCTTCTTCTTCAGCGGCTTCAGTAGCATGACTGTGATACTTGGATGACAAAGGGGGTGAGATACTCCTCCAGCCAGCTGCACTGTCATCATCAGTTCTCGCAGAAGAACCGCAATCTCAAAGTTGTTAGAAGTGAACTACGTTAACTCAGGAAATAGTGACGTCAGAGATGCTGCTACAAGATATTGTTTTAGCAATAAAAAACAAAAAAGCAACATTCAATAACAATCCTAACGTTGTAATTTAAAACATTATATAATATTATATTATATAATATAGGAGCTCGTGGCTAAGTAACAACAGCTGCACTGGTCGATCCATCAGGTTAAGCTACGCTTGCCGGGGTTGGTCAGTGGATGGGTGACCATCTTTACATACCGAGAATCCTCCGTGCCTCGGAAAGCACGTTAAGCCGTTGGTCCCGGCTGTCATTCATGGATCTTTGACAGTCGTTACGAGTCGTCAGAAGCCCGAAAGTCTTACCAAGGGGTATCGTATTACCCAGTTACTGGGTTGTGGAGGTCAGATAGGCAGTCGCTCCATGTAAGATACTGGTATTCCGCTGCATCCGGTTAGACTGGAAGCGACCCCAACATAGTTGGGAAAAGGCTAGGCAGATTGATTATATTATATAATACTGCGAAATTATTTGTTTATAAATGTGAAAGTGAGTTTGTTTGTTTGTTACGGTTTCACGCTAAAATGGCTGAACGGATTAGGATGAAATTTGGCACATGGCTAGACCATGACCTGGAGCAGGACATAGATACATTTCATCCTGGATTACAGAAGAAGTCGCGGGCAACAGCTAGTTAATAATAAACAACTGAATGGCTAAACAATGCCGGGTGTCGTGCAGGATTTGTCTTGGATAGGTATTTTTGAAAATAATTATGAAACCATCAGCTTAATCTGACAACAAAGGTTATACCACCTTTTGTCGGAAATCTAGACAGCACAGCAGAAAAAAATCTTCCATCCTTTTCAATATCCAATCCTCTTCCAGATTCGGTACCGAAGGTATAGTGTACCACCTATCAGGCAACGGCGCGGAGCTGTTCCAAGTTGACAACCGCAGCGGAGTGATCACCGTAGCGCCGTGTGCCACGCCGGGCCTGGCGCCCTGTCTGGACTACGAGACGAGGAAAGACTACTTCTTGCAGTACAAGGTAAATGCAGTTCTTGCTCTTGACTCACAACCACCAGCCGCTTCCTTATACAGGAATATTCGATAACGAACAAATCGATCATGCCAAATAATGAGGCTTTTCTGAAATGACCTTCAATAGGTGGCAGCACTGAGACGTTAGGTCCGAACACCTGTCAAAAGTATCAAACCGCCTTTAATTTATTTTGTCGTGGCTAAATGATGAACGAATTAATGAAACGAATAATGAACGTTATCATAATTATGTTTTATATTTATTGTCGAAATGGAAGACCTCTTTTCAAAGTGGCGCCAACTGGTGGCTTGAATTTTATTGAAAACTGTCATTGCTATGGGATGCCCACATTTTTAAAAGCTACTTTAGTTCAATGTCGAATGCAGTCTCCTCCTAAAAAGTACGTTAGTTAAGTGTCGTCAATTTCCATTCTGCTATTGACACACTCACTCACACACACACATACGCACACACGCACACACACAAACACACACACATCTCTGGATCTTTATGAGAATGGACTTTGGAATCTTCCAGAAAGGTAGATTTGTACCTTCTCTTCCACAGTTAAACCCCTAAAATGATCGCCCGTAAGCAAATTTGTTGGTAACGGGTGCAAACCACTTAATGTAGGTATCACAATTTTTTTTTATTCTTCCTCAGGCAACAGACGACGATGGTGCCGGTCAGATGACAGTGGTATCCCTCCAGATATCTCTGACAGACTCCAATGATAACCCGCCAGTGTTCCACACGCTCGTCTACAAGGCGTCCATCGATGAAGATGCTGTTAAGTTTGAACCAGAACTACAGGTACAAACTGTTATAATCGTACTTTAAAAGTAGCTACTTTTGTTTAGCCAAACATCCGCAATCGCATACCCTTGAAGATGACTATACATTTAGATAAATTGGAATCTTTTTGCGTGCTATTATAATATCATCGGCAGTGTCTCAGCCCTTAGCTTGAGTTTAGTCTCAAGTTGCGTTTTTGTCGATTTAATGATATTTATACTCCATAGATTTAGGTAGTTATGAAGGTAAACAAAAAAAAACCACGTGACGAGACAGCTGTCAAATAACCGACTAAACGTAATACCTGACACTTCAGTTGCCATGCTACGTCACAGTTGTACTCTTTAATTTAGCAACGTTATAATTCGTTGACGTTTTGAGTTTGGGCTCTTTACATTAAAGACAGATTAGAAAACATTACATTATTATTAAAAGACGAATTAAAAAATAATAAGTGCTCAACCAGTTACATCTACGAAGAGTAGTTTAAGAATAAATGATAAAGTTTAACATAAATTCATAAAAGAGGAAACTATTATAAAAATCTAAAATAAATTTAATTTGGTTTTATCGTATTTTTTAACAAGAAAGTGTCATCTATAGATGATATAATAACCCTTATATATATATTACGATTTGTTTACCTTTATTTAACTACCTAAACCTATGGAGTATATAAGTGACTTCATTGTCCTGATATTACTGACCGTCACCGTTTTCCCTATACCCGGGATCATTATTCCCACTTGTTATAACAACGTCGACGAATAAGATTTTTTTACACCATAATTTGTTCAGGTTCAAGCCCGCGACGTAGACGCAACATCAGACATCCGCTACTCGATCATCGATCCCCCGACCCACCCGTTCTGGATTGACCCTATCAACGGCAAGATATCGGTCCGGTCTGATACCGGCGGAGTCACCCCACCTGAAGACAGCAACAAGATATTCCTGACTGTGCTGGTAAGTTTAAATTTGATATACAAAGTATAAGTATATATACAAAGTATCTTGATCTGAGTATTTTCATTCCTATTGAAATACATCATCCCTATAGTTTTTGCAATCCATAAAGTCATCAAGTAAGATAAGAAGTTATCATCGCTGAGATCTGGTGAGATAGGGAGATCCATGCAGACGTAGGATTCGGAGATCATAGAACCAGTTTTCTTGTTCGTCGAAGTTTTTGTCCATTTGAAACCCCCGACGCAAATAGAGGGGTGTTATAAGTTTGACCACTATGTGTGTCTGTCTGTAGCACCGTAGCTCTTAAACGAGTGAACTGATTTGAATGCGGTTTTTTTTTATTTGAAACCAGGTTTTCAAGCTATGGTTGTTAGATATGTTTTATTAAAATTGGTTCAGCCGTTTGAAGAATATCAGCTCTTTTCTAGTTGATGAATGGATGTGAGCGTCTTCCACAAGTCTGATCGATTTCAAATTTGGTATTCTGTTACTTCAATTATATTAGAAGAACATGAACTGATGCACAACCTTGAACTGATGCTGCAAACTCACCTGGAATGTGCAGGTTACCCAACTTCCTTACCAACTTACAGCACAGATATCGTGTTTGGGCTCAATGAATAGGTTATAGATAGATGATGAACAGGGTCTGTTGATGGAGTAGGAAAGAGAAATGAGGAAATGTTTGTCTCTTAGGTTTTTTAAAGTTTAATATAATTTCACTTGTCTGAGTTGAGTTTGGCAAAGAGTGAGTCTTAACTTTTCAACGATTTCAGGCAACAGATGGAGTTCACAATGCAACCTGTAAGGTGGAGATAGCAGTCCGTGATGTGAACAATCATGCGCCCGCCTTTGATACTGACAAGTATGACGCTGATATCTCTGAAGATGCACCTATTGGTAAGTTGATCTATAAATATTTCTCATTGAATGTGCTTTATAAAAACCAGCTAACAAAAAAAAATACAGTGGCGTCAAGCAAAATAGCGCTACATGCAATTCAATATATTGCACGGATATTATACGAGTGCTTTATTTAAATTTTATACATTTTGCCGTACCTTGCCGGGTCCGTAATTATCCTTATCTTCAAGCCATTGTAAGATGTTTTAAAAATATGAAATGCAAATAAAGATAATAAGGATAATTATATAATAAGGATGAGAAAACTTCAATACAATTTAAAAACTACAGAATAAGCAATTCCATTTCATTTTACTCTTATTTGGATAAATCAGAGTCTAACTTATTTGATGTCTGCTACATGTCTCACAACAGTTTAAATTAAAGAAATCATAACAATATCTTGTCTTCATTCTCCTCCAGGTACGGAAGTAGCAGCGGTACGAGCAACAGACCTGGACAGTGGTATTAACTCGGAGCTCAAGTACTGGATCCAAAAGGGAGCCCTGGATTCGTTCGCGATACACAACGATACAGGAGTGGTCACTGTGTCATCAAAACTGGACTATGATAAGAGGAACACGTATAGGATACAGATTGTTGCTACTGATTTAGGTGAGTAGTTATATTATTATTTATTATAAGAGAAGAGAATAAGAATTGATTCAACCGTCAAAATTAACTGAACTGTCATTTCTGCCTAATATTACTGCCCCAAATACTTAAAAAAAATACAATAGACGACTTATATTTAGTAACCTAATCCGCTTAAATGTTCTTAAAAAATCATGAAGAACCCTGTAAGAAATCGCCATGTGTATCACCTTTCAACGAGGTATCCTCAGGATGACGATTGACTTGTTGCGAACCCGGACATAACGTGTTGCCACGCCTAGCGCTGAACGCAGTATGAGCCACAGCGCCCGACGAGCCTACTTATATTGGATTACTGCTCAGTCCACTTCGGCTAGGATCGTTATCAGCGCGATAAAGGGCGAACCCCCAAATACCCCCCAAATATTTTGTTGTTCCATCTACAAAACTTGCCGAATTTAACATGGTATACGCCCATCACTCAGTGTTTGGACTTTCCAAGGTCGAACTGCAGATACACAACACACAATGTTGGTCTGCAAGGCACCGTTGACGGTTTCCGTTACCATCAGCGTTCTCCCTGGCAATAGGCAACTAAGAAGTTAAAGCCATTTTAATCTTTCCACTCTAATTTTGTGTAGGTATTCTGATAAGATCTGACTCATTAGGACAAGTAAGATAACCACATTAATGATATAATTTTCTGCTTTATGCGTTTATCCTAAAAGTTGGCAACGGCGCAAAAAGCTGTATTTTTTTTTCCTGTTTTGATTAATTTGGCAATGATACTTTATGGAAATAAGAAATGTGGCTAACTACCGAACTATTAATAATGAATTACAATTTTATTATAACATTGAATTTGATGTTGTACCCGTTTTAGGTGTAAAAAAGCATTTGGAAAGTTTCCATATTCTTTTTTTACATCTAAAATTAAATATTCGGTGTTACGATATTAATTATTTTTCATAATCATTTCATAATCAATATTCTAGTTCGTTATTTCTTATTTCCATACAGTAATATTGCCAATTTAATCAAAACAGCGAAATGTTTGACATCTATTTGCGACGTTGCCCACTTTCAGAATAAACGCTCTTAAGTCTTTAACCACATCCCCTCTTTCTAGGAATACCAAGTCTTACCGGCACCACAGAACTAACAGTCCACGTCATCAACGTGAACGACAAGAAGCCATACTTCACGCCTTCCATTCAACGCGCAGAGGTGTCAGCAGACGATGAGCTCGGCTCCGTGGTACACAACCTGATAGCTGTGGACCCGGATATTACTGATAACGGGTCGCTGCTATATGAGATGGGAGATAGGGTTATTAGAGCGGTGGATAAGAATGGGAAAGAGGTACGTTTCGAATTATTTACTCAAACTCAAAGCATTTATTTCAATTAAACCATTTACACGCGCTTTTGAATTGTCAAATAGTCGCGTCAGTTAGTCAGAAAGTTGAAGCTAGTTGCCCATTCCAAAACGTAGATCTTTATGGAGAAGAACGGGCAAGAAGCTCCAAGGACACTCTTTTAAATATAGAAAATTACAAAATCCTGGGTACATTATTCTTGTTGCTTCTATATGTGAGAACAATGTACAAAAAATAATCAAAACAATTCAAAATATAAGATTAAAAATAAGCCATGGCAGATAAGAGATGACCAGTCACAACTGACGGCGCCCGTTCACGAACATGACGCGTGGATCAGCACCATCCAGCTCAACCATTTTGTAGGGAACCGAATGATCCAACATACTTCTGATCTAGCCGACAGTTTTATTTTTATGGGTATCTATTGAATATTATTTTACTAGCCGATTTGCCAATCAATGACCCTGATTTAAAAAAAACATATAAATTAGAAACATAATTGAGGATTGTTCTATCAACTTTTTGGCCTTCTGAGCATTAAAATCTAAATGATTTCCTTTTTTTCTTTAATAAAATTCTAAGCATTACATTTGAGTATGGAAATGATTTTCTTCTAATGCTTTTCATACGTGAATGTCTTGTAACAGGTATCAGACGAAGGAATCTTTGGCTCCTGGTTTGCAGTCCAGCCCAACGGCACGGTGGTAGTGTCTCAGAAGCTAGACAGAAGCCGCGCAGCAGTACTTACGTTACCAGTAAGAGTTACTGATGCATCTGCTCCTACGCTACAGCAGGCGGACGGTAAGTTGATAAGGGGATTTGTACATTCGTAGTTGTGTAGGTTGTATACAGGGTGTCAGGGACATCGACGCGAAACCGGTTACCATGGATTCAGTACATGATTCTGAACCTAAAAAAAAAAACAGCTGCTCCATACATTTTGACCGCGTACTTTTATAAGAAACAGCAGATTTTTTTTTTAATCACCGACGAAAAATTTCAACGTAGTGGGGTTCAGAATCATGTACTGAATCCATGGTAGCCGGCTTCGCGTCGATGTCCGTGCCACCCTGTATAATTGCTTGGGAATAGAAGGAGCTCTTGGCTAAGTAATAACAGCGACATGGGTCGATCCATCAGGTTAAGCTACGCTTGCCAGGGTTGCTCCGTGGATGGTTGACCATCTATACATACCGAGACTCCTCCGTGCCTCGGAAAGCACGTTAACCCGTTGATCCTGGCTGTCATTCGTAGATTTTTGACAGTCATTACGGGTCGTCAGAAGCCCGAAACTCTGACAACCAGTCTTGCCAACGATTATCGTATTACCCAGTAACTGAGTTGTGGAGGTCAGATAGGCAGTCGCTCTATGTAAAATACTGGTATTCAGCTGTATCCGGTTAGACTGGAAGTCGACCCTAACATAGTTGGGAAAAGGCTAGGCAGATTGATAATTTCTTGGGAATAAGAGCAATATTTTAAAGTGTGATGGTGCGAATAAATCGTGTTGTATTTTTAAGAGCACAACACTTTTAATCTTTGACGTGTCAGAGTGCCTCCCTCTTACAGAGAGGAGGCCTTGGTCTCAGAAGTGGAATAGGCTGATTATGTGTCAGATTGTATCGCGAATGCTGTTTGAACTGTCACTGTTATAAAAGATACACAATTTTCGTTGGACGCATTCTACCCATTTTGTAATTTCTGGAGTATCTTGTTAGCATACCCAGAGCTACTCATCATTTCTCGTATTTCCTTTCAGGCGAGTTAATTATCACCATCGTGGACGTGAACCGCCATGCCCCTGTTTTCTCCCAACCCTCGTACCTGGAGAACATGGTGGAGGAACAACCCATAGGCACTGTGCTCAACACTTACACAGCCACCGATAAGGAGACGCCTGTGCAGGCCTACGTGATACACCCGCCGAATCCGTACTTTACTATTGATAATGTTACTGGTAAGTAATAAACTAATTATAAGTATTGAAAAATAATGATCATTTGCAGGTCTGTAGTAACATTTGAACTACGAGAGTGCTCCAAAATAAAGGCGCTGTCAAAGAAAACCAGTTGAAAATTATAATAAACTGTAAATGTCCAAATATCTAATCTTATTTCAAATAGAGTACTTATAGTTAAAATAATTATTTTTGAAACGTAAGTTTAAGTAATTAGTCTCGGGTTATACCCACAATATTACATATACTTTGCTAGCGCGATGCAAGATTTTGCGTGACGTCAGTAGGATCCGTAGTTCGCATGTGGCGATGTAGATGCCGCCAAAGTTCCATCAACCTGTTTGCCGGACTGTATTAGGAAGAATGATTAAAAACTTTCTCCTAATAAAAAACTTTATTTTTCTCCCACCACTAGGAGTAGTAAAAACCGCCCAACGCATAGACTACGAGAAGATCCACAGCATCAACTTCACACTCATAGCTTACGACTCGGGCGTGCCGCAGCTGAGCACGGCAGCCGGCGTGACGGTGACGGTGCGGAACGCCAACGACGAGGAGCCGGTGTTCGCGGCCGCAGCTTATGATGCAGCTGTGCCTGAACACTCGGCGGCTGGGACCAGTGTGATCACTGTTAGTGCTGTAGATAAGGATGAAGGTAGGAACGACAAATAGCCAGCGACATTTCTTTTGGTCTGAAAAATCCAGCAGTTTAAAAAAGTACACGGCCTTTCTCCACGCGGAAAACATCAGGAAGAATCGACGCAAAGTCAAAATAATATATTTTTGAAGTAAAAATATCTTTGCGCGCTTTGTGACGGTGGACCGGCTCTATTTGGTCACGCACTTTGGTGACGCTGAACCGGGTACCTAAACTCGGCTCTAGTCGGTCATGCACTTTGCCCTCTTTGTAACGCTGAACCGGGTACCTATACTCGGCTGTAGTCGGTCACGCACTTTGCCCTTTTTGTGACGCTGAACCGGGTACCTATACTCGACTCTATTTGGTCACGCACTTTGCCCTCTTTGTAACGCTGAACCGGGTACCTATACTCGGCTCTAGTCGGTCACGCACTTTGCCCTTTTTGTGACGCTGAACCGGGTAGGTCTACACTCGGCTCTATTTGGTCACGCACTTTGCCCTCTTTGTGACGCTAAAACGGGTACCTATACTCAGCTCTATTTGGTCACGCACTTTGCCCTCTTTGTGACGCTGAACCGGGTACTTATAAATACTCGGCTCTATTTGGTCACGCACTTTGCCCTCTTTGTGACGCTGAACCACTACCTATACTCGGCTCTATTTGGTCACGTACTTTGCCCTCATTGTGATGCTGAACCGGGTACCTATACTCGGCTCTAGTCGGTCACGCACTTTGCCCTCTTTGTGACGCTGAACCGGGTACCTATACTCGGCTCTATTTGGTCACGCACTTTGCCCTCATTGTGACGCTGAACCGGGTACCTATTCTCGGCTCTATTCGGTCGGTGGCTCTGAATCGCGTATACTGGGTGTACGGGTTGTAGTAGTTAACTCCGTACACTGCTTTGTCGTGAAGGTTTGTAAGTATAGTTAGTATAGAGAAACACCGTTCTGCCAAAATGCACTAAGTAGTTTAGTTTATTTGAGTTAAGAGTAAGTTACATTACTAGAGTAGAAGGCGATTATTTCTCTCGGTTGTTGATAGCTACACAGTTATAAGTTTACTACATTTTAATTCGTTAGTCATGTCATTTTATTACGCTAAATTATGACGCGCATCGTTGGCCTAAAGTAGGTTGCAGAGTAAGCAGAAAATGTACGGCGATGAAACCGTACACTGGGCTCCAGTCATAAGTTTTCAATTCTATCGTGTGGTCATAAGCGCACACTCTCTTTTCTACCAACATCAGTGCGATATGGCCATTCCAACCGGTCTTACCTACGAGATAAAACAAAGCCATTTTAGTTCATTAAAAACCTTAATTTTGTACTTAGACCTTCAACAATGATAGGTACTTCAAAAAATCTGGTAAAGTGTCAAGCAATTTTAGTTCCTCAGCTCTGCAAAGTAGGTACCTAATCATATTCTCAGTGTTTTGTCCTATTTTAACCAAATCAGTATTTCCCCAGACGAATTCGGCGAAGTGACCTACAGCCTCTCAGGCGAGTCAGCAGCACAGTTCGACATCGACCCTCACACCGGCGTCATCACCGTCGCGGAGGGCGCTGTTCTTGATAGAGAGGTAGCCGGTGATGTGCGGCTGAGAGCCATCGCTAGTGATAATGCTCCTGCACATATTAGGAGGACTAGCAGCGTTCCGGTGAGTAGTATTATTGTTATAGGAGCTCATATTTTTATTTTAACGATATTTCCTACCTTTCCAAATCAGATATACGTTTAACTAGTATCAGCTCTGACAAACCAAATAACTTAATTTCCTGTGTTCTGCATCTACCGTGATCTACCGTTACTATGATGCAAGTATCCGTTTAACATTTTATCTGCCATCATATCTCACTTGACTTGAACGTGCAATTAAAATTTTATTAACTAGGTAAAAAAGACTTTGTTACTTTCAAGTATTTGTCTATCCATCCGTCTGTGGCATCGTATCTTCTAAACGGATACCTATTACAACGGCTATTAAGTTTTTGTCTATTCTTTGGAGTAACAATTAGTCTGTGTATTACCCGACGAAGCTATTTTTAGGCTAAACGTGATTAACAAAGATCTATCAGGAAAGCGTGTAACTGTAAATAGAAGAAACCATTATTAAATCATTTCCTACCCCCTTATTTTTCCAGGTTCACATAAAAATCCTGGACATAAACGACCACCCGCCGATCTTCAGCCAGAAGGTGTACAAGAGTACGATAGCAGAGAACCTGCAGCTGAACCCCCCAGCTGCCATCCTGCAGGTGCTGGCTGATGATAAGGATGAGGGGATCAACGGGAAGATTGAGTATAAGATTGTCGAGCAGAGTGAGCCTGGTAAGAACTTAATCTATAATGAACTAAAACATCAACTTTCACGTGAACATTTAAATTAATATTTCCTCTATAATACAAATTATGCATTTTTTTAATGTTATCATCATGTTTTTATGTTATCGTTATGAGAGTACCTTTTGCTCTATCTACTAGATTTAAAAAATAATGACATGAATTTGATTTATGTTATAATCTCGAAAAAAATAATTAAATGCTTAATTTTTTGTATACCAAATTCATCCGTATGCAAAAATCTGTGCTGTCACATCTATCACACTCCTTCTGAATACCCAATCTCTTCCAGGCGTCTTCACAGTAGACCCGACCAACGGCATCATCTACCCGGCCAAGCCCGTGGCCGGCAACACGTCGCACCACCTCACGGTCACGGCGCAGGACGGGGCGGGCGCCGGCGCGCACTCTGACGTCACGCGCGTGGACATCAGCGTGCTCAGCGTCAACAGGCACAGTCCCGTGTTCACGCAGCCGCCGCCCGAGCTGAGGCAGCTGGAGATTCCTGAGGTGAATATCTGAAGAGTTGTTGATATAGATTTTAAATAAATAGCCTTCTGTTCGAAATGAGAAGGAAATGATAAAAGCAAAGGAAGTCAAACGATTAAAATACCGTTGCGGTTTTTGAAGCACAAAGATACAGCTGTTTCCCTCTTTAGTAGTCCATCTTAGCTTAACACAAGGCACGGCAGAAACCAAAATCACACGAGATTTTGATGGAATATCATACTTTGTGTCACTCACATAACATGCTGCGGCCGCATCTGCGTCTAGCATGACGAACCTTCGCACAGTGATAAGATACACGCAGATGTGATCAGCCATAGTTCGGGCTGCGTAGCACTTATCGCCCGGGTGGAGGTACGTAGCGAAGCCGCTAATGTGACCACCGCATTAGCGCGATAACTTATTAGCGAACAAAACATACGAAGCTTAGGCGATATTGCTTTGTCACGATATACGAAGATGCAGCCATAGGATGAAAATAATACAGTAAAATATGTACCTATCGAGATTGATGGATCCATGATAAATAAATTTATTACGAATCTATTAATTGCGTCATCAATAATTATAAGATCCGCACCTTTATCGCAGTTTGTATTAACTTACATTTACATCCACAGAATGCCGCCCAATCCGACTACCTCATCACCACAATAAAGGCCACAGATGAAGACAACGGTGAAAATGGCCGCGTGTCATACTTCCTCAAGGTGGACAACCAAAACGTGGGGGAAACGCAGGAGTTCAGCCTGAACAAGGATACTGGGGAACTGAGGACCAAGACCTTCTTGGATAGAGAGCATAAGGCTGAGTATCAGGTTAGTTGGAGCACCTATTTGTACCCGACCACGGCAAACCCAAAAGGAAGTGTTATGTTTTTATGTCAACAAATTTATTCGATCTGTTCCTAAGCTAAAGGGTGATTGAACAAAAAGCACACTCGTGAGAATAAAAATTTTGTCTGCAGAAACTCTTTCAAAACTTTTAAATGTAACATTATATTACACCTGGGTGAGGGGCGGTATGTTATGACATATTGTGAAGTGGATATTCAAGGGTCTTGCCCTAGAAAGTATTGAAATTCGTAGAATTTACCTATTATCCCTAAACATCTATGGGCCCGTGTCTGCTGCGCCACTTATTCAGTACAATAAAGAATAGTGAATAGTTGAGCGCCAAGACGACGTGTAAAGCGAGCATCTCACAACTATTCACAAACGTATTAAATCTTTTGGAAAAAAGCGACAAGAAGATGTTTTCGAGAAGCGCCAAATAAGCAGAGACCTAAGCCGTCCTGCACGTATACATACAACACTACAGGCCAACTTTATTGCTCTAGTTGTGACCGGGTAATCAAAACACAATTCGGTCTAGCGAGCCATCTAAGGGCACACCCTTAGATGGCTCACTAGACCGAATTGTGTTTTGATTGCGTGTGCGCAAGGAAGTGATTTCGAAGGGTCGCCGTTATCGAAATCGATAAGAAGTACTATATAGAATCCACATTATCTTTTATTCTTTCTTTTTTTTTTTTTTTTTTCTTTTTTCTTTTTTTTAGAGGAGCTCGTAGCTAAGTAACAACAGCCGCACTGGTCGATCCATCAGGTTAAGCTACGCTTGCCGGGGTTGGTCAGTGGATGGGTGACCATCTTTACATGCCGAGAATCCTCCGTGCCTCGGAGAGCACGTTAAGCCTTTTGCCCCGGCTGTCATTCGTGTATCTTTGACAGTCGTTACGAGTCGTCAGAAGCCCGAAAGTTTGACACCAGTCTTACCAAGGGGTATCGTATTACCCAGTTACTGGGTTGTGGAGGTCAGATAGGCAGTCGCTCCATGGAAAATACTAGTATTCAGCTGCATCCGGTTAGACTGGAAGCCGACCCCAACGTAGTTGGGAAAAGGCTAGGCAGATTGATTGATTATCTTTTATTCTTACCTCTATTTCTCACCATCTTCCTTTTTTCTAGCTGGTAATAGCAGCAGTAGACAATGGTACACCAGCTCAGTTCGAAAGCCTGCGCCTCCTGACTGTGGTGCTCGTTGATGACAACGACAACGCACCTCGCTTCTCTTCACCTCTTCATCAGTTTAGCATCAAGGAGAACCTACTGCCAGGACTTATTATAGGTATGTTCCAGTTCCCTTCAATTTGAACGGTGTTAACAACATTGAGAAGATTTTCGTAATTTTTACTTGTCAACTCTTATACCTACGATTTATATTACCTACCTACAATATTATTTGTTCCGGTATGAAAAAACATATATCCACTATGGACTATGGTGCTTTATCATGGCCATATCCGCGTCATCAATCAGTGTTTTAGCTCTAATTTTGGACCCAATGACGTCAATTATTGTTATTGGTAAACTTAATTGTTTTTACTTTATTCACAGGAACTGTAAAAGCGACGGACAAAGATTCTGGCGAGAATGGCAAAGTTTACTACCATGTGCTGGAAGGCAACCAAGAAGGTACATTTACTGTGGACAGAACGCAGGGAATCATCAGAGCTAACATCAGCTTTGACAGGTAAGCACCTAGGTTAAATACAGTTTTTTTTTTGTTATCGTAGTAGTTATTTATTTAGAGTGGTTGCGAAGATTAGGAGCTCGTGGCTAAGTAACAAAAGCCGCACTGGTCGATCCATCAGGTTAAGCTACGCTTGCCGGGGTTGGTCAGTGGATGGGTGACCATCTTTACATACCGAGAATCCTCCGTGCCTCGGAAAGCACGTTAAGCCGTTGGTCCCGGCTGTCATTCGTGGATCTTTGACAGTCGTTACGAGTCGTCAGAAGCCCGAAAATCTGACACCAGTCTTACCATGGGGTATCGTATTATCCAGTTACTGGGTTGTGGAGGTCAGATAGGCAGTCGCTTCATGTAAAATACTGGTATTCAGCTGCATCCGGTTAGACTGGAAGCCGACCCCAACATAGTTGGGAAAAGGCTAGGCAGATTGATTTGGTTGCGAAGATTAAATTGGTAATTATTTGCAATAGAAGAATGTTACAGCCATTTCTCCTAGTTTTCATAATCTTAATTAATATTTTGTATTCTGGGCGAAGTACCTACACTTTTACTTAATCCATTTCATTGTTGAATATTGGCTATATAATTTAAAAAAGAACACATCACACAAACACAATATGATCTGACCAAGACCATGTCTGGACTGTAAAAGAGACTTTGACCTCTTAGTTTTGTTTCGGTATTCCTTCAGATTAGTCAGATAGGAATTACGGAACATTTCTGAAGCTTTAAAAAAAAATTGACGTGTACAGGAATAAATATTATTTATCTTATCATTTATCACCTCAATGATTTGATTCAGCCTATCGCAGTCCACTGGTGGATATAGGTCTCTTCCAGGCTTCGCTTCCAGGCCACAATGCCCTGTCCTCCACCTTCGGCATCCATTCTGTCCCAGCCTCTTTTTAAGGTCGTCGGCACCAACAATTTACATAAACCATTTTCCTTTGCAGAGAAAAGCAGTCTGAGTACTCATTCACAGTGTACGCCAGCAACAACCCTATCTTGGAACACGCAGCTGCCATCTTGAACTCAGTGGACAACGCGACCGATGGCCAGGACCCCAGCGTGACCGGCGTGAGGGTGCGCGTCCTGGACGAGAACGACAACGAGCCCAAGTTCCAGCATAAGGTTTATTATGCAGGTCAGTTCAACTTAGAATTTTTTTTTTTTTTTTTTTTTTTTATTTATTTAAAGGGGTTTTGTCACTTAGTGATAATGTCACCCCCGTTGAGAAAAACAATCAATAACTTAAATCTAACACAATGGGTAATACACAGTTATTATCATAAATTTTGCATCAGCAATCGAACGACATGATGGCCTATACATCCCGGTAGATAGCTGATAATAGGCTACCCAATATCCTAGCGTCCTCCGACCTCGGGGACGCTAAGACGCTACTGTTACATGCCCCCACCTCAAATCCAACACCAAATAGACATTGTCTTTCTTGTAGGTTCCGGTCACATTCCATCAACACGTGATAAATATCTTCAACTACCCCACAAACTGTACAGTTTGGTGAAGTACATTGACTCATTAAATATCTAAACTGGTTGGATGGGATGTGGCCAGGACGAATCCTCAACAGAGCCACTACATATTTCCTGTCTATCTCCCCTCCTTCAAACCATAGATAATGAAGCGGTTCAGACTGGATCGTTTTATACCAGATTCCTTTTTCCTTTGAGCGCTCATCAAAATATTCGTGCCATCTATGTCTACATAAATCTTTGACATGACCAAGCCAGTCAGAGTATAATGGTACACAAGCATAGTCAATACCCTCGCTCGATGCTTGTCGAGCTGCTAAGTCTGCCTCTTCGTTACCCATGATTCCAATGTGTGAAGGTATCCATTGAATGGTAACGGTTTTATTTAAAGATTGCATCTTACAGATTAAATCTAAAATAATTATGATAGATTAGAATAGATTAGAAGGCTAGTTTATATTACCAAGTAGTTGATGTGATGCAAAGTTGTTTATATGTTTCATGAACCGTATTTTACGGCACCTTCACAATTACAATGCTGCTTGTGAGCAGGTAGTAGGTTTATTTAATTCCTTCGTTATTTTTTAGGATACTCTCCAATTGAAATCAGCTATCTTCTTTTTTTTTAAACAGCAACATCAAGGGTACCTCTACCATCCTCACCGGACACGGTTGTTTCGGGAGTTTCCTATTCAGGATCAAGCGGGAGGAAACGCCCGGGTGTCACCATTATGTGGATCGCCCGGAGGACACGGTGGAGCATACGGTGGAGGTCTGCCCCGCTTGGGCAGGGCACCGCCGTGTCCTCACGGAGGCGATCGGCGGCGGCGATCTCTCGCGTCCGGCCCTGGTTCAGGCCATGGTCCGGAGCGAGAGTGCATGGGAGGCCGTCACCTCCTTCTGCGAAGCAGTTATGCTCGCGAAGGAGGAGGCGGAGCGCGCGAGGGAGATCCAAGCTGCATGCCCTCGCACCCCTAGTCGCCGCAGGAGACGCCCCGGGCGTCGGGAGTCACAAGCTGACTTCCGGCCACCGTAGCCGCGGGCCTGCGGACGGTGAGCGATGGGCAGCTCGCCGTCCGATAAGGACCAGGCCCGGGTCGACGGCGCGTTGTGTTCCACGCGCGCCTCAAAGGGATGTCAGCAACAACTGACGGGGTCCGTAAGGACCAATGCCTGCTGGGGTCGCGGGTTTGTCTGAAAGGGATATCACGGCCCCAGCACATAGGCAACGGAAGGAACACCGGTGGGTTTTAGTCAGTAGAAGTCTGACACTCCCTCTCGCTCTGCCCAGAGCGGGAGGAGTAATTTGATGATTTCCCACCCAAAAAAAAAAAAAGGTCACCTCTGCCAT
Source organism: Agrochola macilenta (assembly GCA_916701695.1). Lineage (NCBI taxonomy): Eukaryota > Metazoa > Arthropoda > Insecta > Lepidoptera > Noctuidae > Agrochola > Agrochola macilenta. The sequence goes on along the minus strand of OU753563.1, from coordinate 20,907,048 downwards.
GGGGAGGCGGACAGTTATTACGGATCCTTAGCCGCCCAATTTAGTGAAAAAAAAGTGCCATTTTCATGCATTCTTTTCCCACAGGCATAACACACACAGCGCGCGTCAATGAGCAAGTAATATCAGTGATTGCTGAAGACCCGGATTTGGACGAGAATGGGACCATTGTGTACATGGTGGCCGCCTCCAACTTGTACAAGTTTGGAGCCTCGCAATCCAGTGGCAGCGTCGTGCCTTCGCCTTTTAACATTAGTCAGGATGGTGAGTCACAATAAATAAACTTTGCATTGATGAAAATTATATTTATCTCGTCCGCGAAAAACTAGTAACATCGGTGGTTAGAATCCACCTTTTAGCGGCATCACAATCTGTGACCAATTGATCACAGATTGTGGTTTTGTGCTGGTTGGTTGGTTGACGTTTGCAAAAGGCTTCAACTTTCTGACTACCCGACCGACTCTTTGACAATACAAAAGTGCCTGTATTTACGTAATTGAAATAAATTCTTTGAGTTTGATGCTTTTTTTTTCATACTCAAACTCAACACACACTTGAATTGTCAAGGAGTCATCCTTGACAATTGTGTTGAGTTTGAGTCAGTCAGAAAGCCCATTCCAAAGCGTAGTAGTATTAATATCTGATGTTAATTTTTCAGGAATACTGATGACAGCAAACTACATGGCAGAATATAACCAGGATCGATTTGTGTTAGACATTATCGCACAGGAACTCGCACCGCCACATCGTCAAGCGAAGGCTCAAGTTTACGTAAGTAACTCCTCAGATTTCACATGTTATTGCTTACACCCACTAGTTTTGGTCAACATCACATCATCATCTGTCTAGTCTTTTTCCAACTATGTTGGGATCAGCTTCCAGTCTAACCGGATGCAGCTGAATACCAGTTAATTTTACATTGAGCGATTGCCTATCTGACCTCCACAACCCAGTTACTGGCTCCCTTACCCCCTTTGATGAGACTGGTTGCCAGATTTTTGGGCTTCTGAGTACCCGTAACGACTGTCATAAATCTATATCACATAACCACCAATTAAAGTCTTCATACAGTCCTTTCACAGTTATTTTGTATCACATTAAAATCACAGTGATCTTTATTCTTGATGCAATATGGTTGCTATTGGATTGCTGTCAGAGGTGAAATAACTTGGTGAGAGATTATCGAACACTTAAGAAGAAAACTGCAATTTCAATAACATGATAAATGTGTTGCTAGCCAAAAACTCCCGTAGTAATCCATAGAGGTGTGATCAGGGTTAAAAGTTCACTCATCCTATATAGAAAAGGAAGGATCCTCCAGACAGCCGGGTGTTGTGTCTCGTGGGTTACTGCCCCACGATTCGTCGTCTTGTCGACTCTGCGACCCCGAAGGGGGCGCGAGGAATCGGTTTTGGGGCTTTATTGGCCCCTTGCCCGAGGAATGCTTCTCTCGGCCCACGAAATCGGGGGCCCGTCATTGGATCCCCCTCCAAGGATGGGGTGGGAGTGCTTTAATGCACACCTATTCGCAAGAGGGGACCTTGCCTCCCCTCAGCACTTTGGGGTGTGTTTCTGGGGTGTATCTGTGGGAGCGCCCTAAGTGCTTCACGACGCCCGTGCGACCCTGCCGGGTGAGATCCCTAGTTCCCTAGGGCAGGCCCAACAAATGCAGGTCTAGAAACGAGAGCGTCGGTTTTGGTTGGCGCTCCCCACAGTGGGAGTCTTCCCCGCCCCCCGCAGCGTGAACCAGATCTAGCCGGTAGCGCTGTAGGGCGCGGAGCGTTGTAGTGTGTGTCGAGCTACTTGAGTTGTGTGTGCGTCGCTCGTGTGGTACTTTTTTGGGTTTTTCTGCGAGTGTGGAGTCATGTGTGTGTGGGCCGCGCGCTTGGCACCTATATTAACCAAGGTCGCTTTGCGCGCTGCGGGTGTCGTGTAGCGATTGTGGGGTTCTTTTTGTCATGGGTAAGCCGCGTGTAGGCTGAGGGCGACTTACTCAGAAGGGTCATCTGGTGGTTAAACGGCCCGACGATTGATGTCGGGACGTTGTATATACACTCGTCGCGCGGTAATTTTGTGTGACGTCATGGTGATGCGTAGTTCGCATGTGGCTTTGTAGATGCAGCTACAAACCATTCCACTTCCTAAGTTACAGTATTGTTTTGTTTCTATTCTCAGGTATGGATTATCGACCGCTCCTCCTTGATCCGCATGGTAGTGTCCCGCAGCTGCGGCGCGGCGGTGTCAGGAGTGCAGCGTCGCCTAGCGGCCGCAGCTAATGCGCTGCTGGTGCCGGGCCGGCGCCTGCCGCTCGTGCAGGCCGACAGGCGGTATGATGACTGGTGAGTCTCGCATCATTGTTACAAACTTTTTGCAATAATATTATAGGTTGCAGGCCAATGAGATGCTACATAGAAACCAGATTGTATAAAAAAACCTTAATATCTCGGACTAGGAAACTGGACCTCGTTACTGCCATGAATATTACGTCCTTTCGAGGGGATGTTTTTTTGTATTTTTATTATGGAATGGGCCCGCTTTGGCCTCGATCGCTCACTTGTTTCGCCTTTTTCTTCACAAAAACAATAAAAATAAATACATTCAGACGAACATCGAACCTCCTCCTTTTTGGAAGACGGTTAATAAAATATAAAAGAATTATAATTCGTTGTAAACTTTACAATTTACAATTATACAGAGAAAAACTGGTCAACTTGCCTTGTTCAAATATCATGAATAGATTGAAGATTAGAAATATATTCAAAGCTAGTCTTACTAACAAATAACAACGTAACAAACTCCATTACTTAAACAAAACCTTTCTCTTTCATCCTAGGTGTAAGATCTACCTCCACGCAGTAGACCCGACCACATACCAGGTGCTACCAGTGGAGAAGGTTCTGGAAACCATCGACTCCAAGTATGACGAGCTCAAGGATGTCTACCAGGAGTATGGAGTGGAGACCCTGACTGCTGCCAGTGCCACTTCAAAAGGTATGATAGTTGAATTTTGGTTTCCTATTTAATTACTTAGTCAATCATTCTTCCGCAACAGCTGGATATCGAGATACATTGGAAATAGTTATGTCTATGAATATAAAATATCGCAGCTTTATCGCAGTCGGATAAAGACCGTTGAGATGATATCCGTAATTTTTTTATGACTCAGGTTTTTTAAGGTTTTCTTTAAGTTTTTTTTTTTAATTTTTCCTTCTTCTTTTCCAGCACCTGACAGTTTTGATCCTGCATTAGCAGCGTTGATAGCGCTACTAATCGTGTTATTTACTGGCATTGTCACATTTATAGTCGTATGCGCCTGTCTGAAACACTGGTAAGTTGACTTTAATTTTACAAAAACTGTAGTGATCTCTGTTACCCATCAACTAACTATAGGTACGAGAGTTACATAATAATTATTATAAAACAAAGTCCCGCTGCATCTGTCTGTCTGTCTGTTTGAACGCGATAAACTCAAAAACTACCAAACGGATTTTTGAACGGTTTCCACCAATGGACAGAGTAATTCATGCGGAAGGTTTTAGTATATAATTCATTGAAGGTTTTGTGTAAATTGGCTGAAATATGACGATTATTGTTAAAGATGTCGGAAAAATTCATGCCGACTGGGAGCTTTACTGGCGTGTGCCGCGTAAACCGTAAAAGATTCATAATAAATATGTTTTAAAGAATGGTTATCTTAAAAGATTCAACAAAAAACTCCGCGATGGCATAAATGTCTATCTTCTAAGGACGACCCACAGTAACTATTGTTATCTTTCAGAATTTGATAAAAATTTAATTGTTATTTCCGAAGCTATTTTGACCGGTATTATAAACTCAAACTCAAACTCAAAGCATTTATTTCAATTAAACCATTTACAGGCACTTTTGAATTGTCAAGGAATCGGTCAGTCAGAAATATGAAGCTAGTTGCCCATTCCAAAGCGTAGTAGGTAGGAACCTATGGAGAAGAACGGGCAAGAAACTCCACGGACACTCTTTTAAATAAATTGTTACAAAGTATTTGTTACATCATTCATGTTGAAATTAAACATGTGAGAACAATGTAGAAAGACGTGCACGTTAGAAGCGTCCGTAATAAAAATATAAAACAAAGAACAATTCAAAAATTTAAATCAGCCAAGGCAGCTAAGAGTTGACCTGTCCCAACTGACGGCGCCCGTTCACGAACATGACGCATGGATTAGCACCATTCAGCTCAACCATTTTGAAGGGAGCTAAATGATCCAACACACGCGCCACCATCAGCGAGACATCTGAGTGAGCATGACATACTCACAGCCGCCAGGGCACATTCAAGTCAATAAAATACGTATTACTCGGTAAATGTTAGCTCTTTAGTACATAGTACTCACACCTGTGCTCTGAAATTATATAATACAAAGGAAATTGATTTTATACAATGCAAAAATAGTCTTAAACTCTTCAGCAGCTCCAACAGTGTTTTCAAATGTTAATCAAATAGTTGTGGTTGTGGAGCAGGACCAGCATTGAGCCAAGCATTTTTATCAGCGATGTAATCCCCCAACTTATAATATGCCTGCCTGCATAGTGTGCGTTTTATACAAGATTTGAATTTCGTCTCATTCAGTTGAAGTATGTGGGCAGGAATTTTGTTATAACATTTTAAACAGTATCCCATGAAAGATGAGTCCACTTTAGACAGTCTGAAACCTGGTTGAACTAATAAGTCCCTATTTCTTGTACTATAATTATGTCTATCACCTCTTTTACTAAAAAGATGTACATTTTTTCTTACGTGCATGATGTTTTCATAGATATATTGACAAGGTACCGTCATGATGTTAATATCCTTAAACAGTTCCCTTAGAGAGTCACGCCTGCGGAGATAATATATGGCTCTAATCGCTCTTTTCTGCAGAATAAAAATAGACTCGATGTCTGCAGCCCGTCCCCATAGTAAAATACCGTAAGACATGATACTATGAAAGTAACTAAAATAGACCAGCCTCGCGGTATCCACATCAGTAAATTGACGGATTTTTCTGACAGCATATGCTGCTGAACTGAGCCGTCCTGCAAGAGATGTTAAATGAGGACCCCATTGTAACCTTGAGTCGAGCGTGATCCCCAGGAAAACAGTTTTATCGACGAATTCTAGTTTCTCTTGATTCAATACTATCTCACAATCAGTACTTTTGACATTTGGTAAAGAAAATTTTATGCACTTCGTTTTTTTTCCATTTAATACTAAATTATTAGCAGTGAACCAACTTTGGACCTGCATTAGGGCGTTATTTACGTCGTCAAAATTTGTGGCACGTCTATCTACCTTAAAAATTAAGGAAGTATCGTCAGCAAATAACACCATTTGTGTTTGATTTTTTAATAAATGGAGTAGATCATTGACATAAACTAAAAAGAGGAATGGACCCAATATCGAGCCTTGTGGCACGCCCATTTTTACTTTTAAACCTATTGAATTGACACCGTTTATTTGGACTTTCTGTTGTCTATCATTTAAATCAGATTTTACTAAATTGAGCGCAAGTTTTCCAAGTCCGTAATGCTCAAGTTTCAAGAGCAAGGTTTCGTGATCGACGCAATCAAATGCCTTGGAGAGGTCACAAAAGATTCCTATGGCGTCTTGGGCCTCTTCCCACGCGCTAAAAATGTGTCTTAATAAGGTTACACCGGCGTCGGTCGTACAACGTCCTTTGGTGAAACCATACTGTTGATCATGAAGGATTTTATTTGTGTTAAAATGATTGAGCATTTGATTAAGCATTACCTTTTCAAACACCTTGCTGAAAACCGGCAACACGGACACGGGTCTATAATTATTAGTGTCTTTACTGTCCCCGGATTTGAAAAGTGGTATTACCTTACTGTATTTCATTAAATCCGGGAAGACTCCTTGGTCCACACACAAATTAAATATTAATGCTAAGTAAGGCGCTATGGTCTCAATTATGGAAGTACATACTTTAATGGACATTCCCCAAAGATCTTCGGTTAATTTGATCTTAATTTGCTTAAAAGCTTTTATTACTGTTAAAGGGTTAATATGGTTAAAGTTAAATTCAATCGGGCAAGCTGAAACATTCGCCCTTACTAAATCAAAAGAGAGCGAAGGCGAGGAATTTAAGGTTTCAGTAGTTTTAAGTGGGATACTGGTGAAGAAATTTACAAATTCTTGAGCAACTTCTTTGCTATCGCAAACGAGACCACCACATGACGTCTTCAGTGTGTAGTCAGAATTATGCTTTTTGTTCCGGTTCGTTTCATTATTGATAATTTTCCAAACCGTCTGTATTTTATTGTCTGCTGACTTAACCTTGTTGCTAATGTATAAGGCTTTAGCTGTCTTACAAGTGTTCTTAAAAGTTCTAGAGTAAGTAGCAACATACTTATTAAAAGTTTCCGTGTTAATATAAGGCTTAAGGCCATACAGCTCGAACAGTCTATCCCTACTTTTCCTGAGTCCTTTAGTTGCCCAGTCACTAAATAAAAACTTAGGGCTGATAGTTTTTGTGTTCTTCTTAAAAGAATTATTGAACTCGGTCTAGACTAACGAAAATAATTCTTCATACAAAATATTAGCATTGTTCATTGTAAGGTCTTGATTATTTAACTTACAAACTAAAGTGCTATTAAATTTATTTAAATTAACTGCTGTTATTGGTCTGAATTGTATCTGGACTTTTGTTATTGGTATGTTGGATTCAAAAGTTACGGATTGACCACTGTGATCAGAAGGGAGATAATTAACTATGGCTTTATCTAAATAGTCACAACAACAAAACACATTATCGATACATGTAGCAGTAGTCGTAGTTACTCGGGTTGGTTCTACAAACACATTTGACAAATTGAATGATTTGAACAAATTTAAAAATCTACTGGTATTTGAATTATTTTCTAAAATATTCACATTAAAGTCACCACAGATAATTACTGATTTATTACCATAATGGAGAAAGGGAGAGAATCAGCTTCTGTCTGAACTACTTGCAAAGGACCTTGTTCAATATGTGGTGTAACTTGATTAGTTATAGAGACCTGAGCACTTCCCAACTGGTACGGGTCCTCCGTTGCCTCAGGCTGGAGAGTGCCAAGATTGTTTTTATTTTGCAATGATGATTGAGGGCTGCTGGGAGTCAGCGGGTCCACTTTATCTATATTAGAGTTGCACATTTCCACTAACTCATTTGCAGCAAGAATGTGCTCCTGAATTTGTTTTTCAGACCTCACATACTTAGTATAGAGTGACTGTAGTGATGCTTCTAGTACCTGAATTTCAGACTGTAAATGTTGAGTGTCAAACTCATAAATGTTCTTACTGTCTTCTAATTTAATTTGATAGTTTTTTTATTTATTCAGAAGAAAACCACGTTCTTTCCTTAGTTGAATATTATTTGAACTGTGTTTTTGTTGTTTCTTATATTAATTACATTTATTTATGATTTTATTTAGCTTTGCATATTTTTTAATTTTGTTTTGACTTACTTTATAACTACTACTATTATGTTTCATTAAAGAATCTTCAGTAAGGTCTATTGTTATTAAGGAATGCGGGTTGCAAGTAGTGTTTAATAATTCATTATACAAGTTATTATTCTCCTTAGCCTGAGTACATTCTTTTAGTTTCTGTAAATTTGTAATTCGTACATTTGCATGAATGAATTCTTCTTCTAGGTCCCTAACCTTACATAAAGCCTCCTCATATATGTTACTGCAGTTGTTGAAACCATTTGTGACCACCCGCAGTTTGTCCCGTTCATCAACAACATCCAAGTATTGCTGATGAAGGTCCACTAGCTCCCGTTTTAAGCCTGTGTTTTTGAAAACGACCTTCTCGACTTTCTTCTCACTTTCATCTATCTCCTGTAACAGTTGTTGACATTTACTGTTTGAAGCCTCAAGATCTTGAACGGCCGTTCTCAATTTAAGCTCCAACTCCTGAGCAAAAGCCTTACGGGTCATCACAGGCATGGTTTCAGGAATTAGTACTGAAAGTAGAATTAAAGGAACGGTGAGAACCACTGAGATAGACAAACACAAAAAAGGAAAGCTAGAAATTAAAGAAAAAATAGTGTATTAGAGAAGTTAGTGTAGCGTTATAGAGAAATGAGGTAGGCTGCTAAATCTAATTGAAATGCAACTTGATTTGATCAGATACTAAGTTACATGGATTCTATTTTCTTATGATTTTACTTTTCCTTATGTGGGTAGGATGCCTTTAAAATAAAATTATGGTTTTACATAGAGATTAAAATGCAAAAACGGTAAATAACGTTCTTGTTGTTGTGTATTCCAATAATATACTACTACTAGTATTTCGAAAATTCACTGAGACATAAGTTTCGTTATCATAAGATAACGAAACTTATGTCTCAGTGAATTTTAGTTAGTTAGCTTTTAGTTAGCTTAGTTTTTTGCCTATAAAGGCAAAAAACTAAGCGACTTAGATTCACTGCTGAGTGCCAAGTCAACCAAGAAAAGAGATTCTAGGGATCAATGAAGGCGTGTTACAGAGTCTATGAGAGGACTGTGTGGTGATTAAAGAATAAAAGTAACAATACTCCCCATTTAAATCCGCAGGTCGAACATCAGCTGTTCGTGATAGGTTACCGGTACCGGTGGGCAACCAAACACTGTGTTTTATTATGAATATGTGCAGGAAAACAATAATCCTGAGTATTTATGCATTTATTTTACATTTAATTAAATTATTTTACTATAATTACACTTAAAAATAATTAAAATTAATTTTAAAATACGGAACAAAATTTTGACATATCACTCGGGCAGTGTTGCCAGTCCCCACCCTATATTAATCCTTATCCAATAAAATATGTTATTTAAATTGGGCATTTAATTTAGATTAAAGTATGCCTTGACATCATATCATTTCAATTAATAGTTTAAAAAATATCGCAGATTGAAAATTACGCGTAACAGAATAATTATGGTTGACGGCTACGCGGGCGCAGCGGTAGGAGTCAATGACCTTTTCTTCGGCTATTAGGTATATAATTCCGGGACGTATTTTCCCGTGGGATATTTTGCGATATCCGCGCGGGCGAAGCCGCGGGCAAAAGCTAGTTTATCATAATTTAAAAACAACCTGCAGACGCTGCAGTATAGACAAAAAGATTATTGCAATCAATAAGATCTAGGCCTTGTATATCAAAACCTATTCACGTAGGTCCGGGTCCGGGTCTTCTAGTCTCCAGGCAATCCTGTCTCAGTATCCATACATCAGATCATGTTCCGGAACTTTATGTTCTGATTTTATTTTTACTTTCAAGAGTTAATATTATCAATGCATCATCTTTCGTTCCAGGGTTATACCACCACCATCGCTTCAATCAAGCAAGGGTGACAGCCTGGCCCGTCGACGTATCTTAGAGGAACTATCCACGACTGAGAACCCTTTGTGGCTGGAGACCAAACTCCGGCCGTATGAGGAACAGGAGCTTACTATGAACGTGTTCGGAGACCAGAATGAACAGCAAGTCGTTGAACCGGCACCGGTATGTGGATTAATGAGAATTTTCTGGAAGATATGTGTGGACGAAATCCGCTTGCTTCAACGCAATCTGCAGCTCGGTTACCCTGAATGATGGCATTAAGTCTGCCTTTGTTTAATCAATAATGAAAATATAGTAGAAATTTTAATAAATAAATGATGTAGGATCTACATCCCTTTCCATCGTTTTAGCATCGCAGCCTAAATATCTTAACTCGGTGACAAGCAGCACTTTAGTAGCACAAGAGCATTTTGCATACCAACTTCTGGGCTTTATCTAAACTCGGTGATCTTCGGTGATTTCGTTATGGTTTTCGATTTTATTACGAATCGACCAAAATATATGTGCTTGTTCCGCTTGTACAATGACGTCCTAATTATAAGATACCTCACTGACTATTTTAAATACCATATTTTTAATTGCAGACGGATAACACGTACGCGACGATACAAGGTAGTCGGACGACTGAGAGGTTTGGTGACTACGCGACGTTAGGTGGCGAGTCACCCACGCCATTAGAAGCTGCCCTAGGATTCCAGGTATGTCTTACCTATATAATATTACTTTGAAGACTAAGAAGGCGTTCTTCTTCTTCTTAGCGTGTCTGTAAACAAATAACACGAAAAAAAAGATAAAAAAAAAAATACTAAATAAGTTTGGCTCAAAACTCAGCAACGCAAATACCGTTCCCTGACGCACATCATTAGGTCCTCACGTGTGCAGGTGACAGGGCATGCGGTGCAAGATGGGAGGTGAGCCATTGTCTGTGAATGCCGCGTACACACCGGAGATCTGAGCTGTCTATGAACCTCCACTCATGGAGGTTGTCCTTGCTGCGGCCTACTTAGAAAACTGTGTTCACAAAAATAGCAAAGATAATCTTTTAACATTTTTTACTTGTGCCGTCTTCAGGGTAGTACATTTAAGCCGCCATCACCTGATACGCCAGAACCGCCACCTAGACCCTCAGGGTTGGGAGTACTCTGATGGTAAGAACAACAGTTACTGACATCATTGTCATTTTCTTGATATAATATCTGAATTATTTTATTTATTTTATTTATTTATTTATTTAAGAATAATTTTATTGAAACTTCAGTTTTTTGTCTAAAACTACTTTGGTTTTTTTGTTTTTATAAGATTCCCATTAAAGTTATAACTTTGGCAAAGAGACCTTATTTTAGGTGTAAAGAAACTGAACTTGTTTTAAGAAAAGAAATAAATTATTATTATTTTCGTTACAGATACGTCAACACAAAATGGTGGAAGATTTATAAATATAAAGCTAAGTGTAAATATGCTGTAACTAGTTAGTGCATGTTTGCAATGTATTACAATAATTAACGAAAGTACTATTTTTGTAACATTTGCTCTCACTGTAACATACAATGTTACAATGTTTACAGCTAGAGTAAAATGTATGTTACAAAATAAGTAACGTGATTCAAAAGTAAGACTGTCTGAAGATATACCTAACTTATATTTTGTTACCATTTTATAAAAACTTTCTTGATGTGGTACATTGACAACGTCCAATTATTTTTATTTTAGGAACAAATTCCTTATAAATACTTAATGTTTATTTGTATTTATTTCAAAATTTTCCTTTTTGGAGTACTTAAATACATTAGTGAAATCTGGTCATCTTCGTTTTCAGCAGTACCCATCTAAATTACCACGACGGATTATTGAGTGATGTTGATATTATTTTAATCTACTCTTTCAGAGACAAAGAAATAAATAATTAAGACTTACCCAGAAATGAATGCTCCAAAAAGGATATTCTTGAAGCTACCTAGTAGACTGTAAAAATATACCGTCTTTTTAAATTATATCTTTTTAAATATTGTGACTAGAATCTTGTCTTGAATCTCATTAAATCTTAGCCAATCTCTAGACTAACTTTAGATTAAAATCTAAATTATTTTCACCTTTTCTTGAGTTAACTACTGCCATATAAATATATTGTAAATTACAAAATATTGTACAAAATACAATATTATTTAAGACTTTATGCTAATAATTAGTGTTTTAAGGGACCACTTGCATAGTAATATTGTTTATAATTGAAATCTACATTTTGTAGGAGGTAAACGAGCGCTGGAGCTATGGTATCGATGATGTCAAATTGACTATCGTTGATTTTGTGCTTGTACGTTTTTTTGTTTTTCTCGTTTGGTTTCTGCATTAATCTATAAAGATTCTCATGAAGTTTGAATCATGATGAAGTATAAATGATCATTCGACCAATCGTGAAACCTTGTGGAAATCTCAGGAATCCGCTGATTGCAAGAAGCACAGAACCGGTCAAAGTGGCGGTGTTTGGGGAAGGCCTATGTACAGCAGTGAACGGCTTTCGGCTGAAATGATGATGATGATGAAGATCGTTCTAGAATTCAGTATAATAATAGACATTTGTATGCCAATGGCGTCTTCATCAACTATTTTTTATCGGCTTGAAAAAAAGACGATATCCTCACATTTTAATGATTTTCCTTCTTTAGTGATTTATAGACAACATCTGTAAAAATGTATTTATCGCGCAGGAATTGTTGTAATTATAAAAGGAATTGTCGTAACTTTAGTAGGTACGTCATAACTAGAAATAATTTCGGAAATTATTAAGAAGTATTCTTCGTCAAAACGACCTACTCTAACTTTACCCAAAATAATAGCAGATAGGGCCAGTTTCTTGAACGAAAATTATCGGAAAATTAACGTAACAAATTGTCAAGCATGCGTAAAATGCTGCAATTGGTTGTTGATAAATCATTTAACCAATCGCAGCAGCGATAATTTTCGTTCGAGAGACTGGTCTTTAGCCAGTTTCTTAGCCTGGGTTTCCAAAACGATTGATCGTAGTAACCTTAGGTCGCGCCCTATTTAAAAGCGATTCGTATTCATATGTCACTTTTTGTTCGGTGAACCCTAACGCGTGGTTGCGCCGACAGAGGGCGCTTTCCAGTTATCTAAGCAAAAGGTGACATGAACCCGACGATCGCTTTTGAATAGGCTTTAGGATTGTAACCTGTGACTGAAAGAACATAAAATACATTAAATAATGCTAATGACTTTTATGCCCTTTGAGTGTTTTAGAAAGTTGTCAATTAATAGTCCCTTAGAAAATAAAAAATAAACACAATTATACAAATATATATACAAATAAATAGTCAGTAAGTTAAGTACCAAGATGTAAATATATATTTTTATACCTTCAAGTATTATTTAACAACGAAAGAGCAATAAAGAGATTTTATACCGAAAATATCTTGTTTTAATTAATTACCTCCGTAAGTGTAGTTGATCATTTTGCGAGGTTGACTATTCCTCCTATTATAGGTAAAAGTACCTACCTAGTAACTTAGGTACCGGTAAATCACCGATACGTTTCTTCCGAAAACGTATCGTCATCCAACCAATTCAAATTTTCAGCCATGTCAAATCGGTTTTAAAATATCTCTACAGGCTCCTTCGCAAATAAAACTAATCGCTGAAATAACGACTCTCGTGTCATGTTTTAATGCTATAACATTTATTCAAAGTATCCATGATAGATCTAATTCTGTCTAAATATCTGGAGAGCTGGGACCTCAAGCATTCTCCCAGGTCGATGAGTGAGGAGTTGAAGTAGGAGTACAGGTCACTCATGGCTCCCTGTTTGAGGAGCATAAGCCTTTGAATTACTTCGTCGTAGTTGTCGTTCTGCATCTGAAACATAATTAATTGTGTTTGCTATATATTAATGACTGGACGTGGACGTGACGTGACACTCTAACTTTTGAAATGCATTTTTGTTATAAAGTTCTTCACTTCGGTTTCATTAACATAACAAACAATCACGCCAGTGTTCTCCGAAAGAAATAAATGAAGATTTGCTACAACTGAGCCTCAGTCCGTCGTTTTTTATGTCCACTATTGCTTAGTTCCCTATTGCCTATTAAATAGCGTTCTTACCTACAGAGATAGCATCTAAGACATTTACTCACATATTCTATCAAGCACTGCTGAGCCATGTCCTCATTCCCAGAGTTTTCATCACTGCACAGATTTATCAAATATCGGTAGCCCTTCCTCCATTTTACTATCTACAACAAAGATGATGAGAAGTCAATAGGTACCTGTAACATTTTACTTTTCTACCTGTAACATTCTCTATTTTACACATTACACAGATACATATTATACATTTCGGGATCCTCAGCCATTATAAATTACCTGCTTTTCCAATTGCTCCACATTTTCCTTCGTCTCTGCATCTTTAGAGGTGGCTGCCTTCAAACATTCATGTTCATTGTCATGGTAGTACCTGATGGACCGTCTGATCTCTTTCCTATGGATGTAAAGGCAGTCAATCCACTGTAATGGGAACAATAATTTAAGTAATTTATTGGCATGCCGTTCTCTATTTAGTATACTCTACGCTACGATAGTGACAAAAGGCCGTCGTATCTACTCAACGAAATGAACTATCAATTATCTCTCATTTATATTTTTTTAATTATTTTTACCTATTGTGGGTGTCGTAATTTTATTCTAGGTGCATCCTCTTCACATCCAATTATATAATTAACTAGCGCCCCGCCCCGGCTTCGCACAAGTATGTATTATACATAATAAACCTTCCTCTTGAATCACTCTATCTATTGCTGAAAATTGCATTAAAATCCGTTGAGTAGTTTAAAAGATCTAAGGGAACCGACAGCGGAAGCGACTTCATTTTATACTATGTAAAGATAAAGATGTAAACATAATACTTACTCGTATTGTAATACATTTTAAGAGCGTTTATTCTAAAGGTGGGCAACGTCGCAAATAGATGATAAATATTTCAATGTTTTGATTAATTTAGCAATATTACTGTGTGGAAATAAAAATATGTGGCTAACTAGCGAACTAGAATATTGATTATGAAATGCAATCATTAATATCGTAACACCGATTGTTTAGTTTTAGATGTAAAAAAACAATTTGGAAACTTTCCAAATGCGTTTTTTACACCTAAAATGGGTACAACATCAAATTCAATGTTATAATTGCAATTCATTATTAATATTCGAGTTCGCTAGTTAGCCACATTTCTTATTTCTATTCAGTAATATTGCTTTATGAATCAAAACAGGTAAATATTTGACAGTAATTTGCAACGTTGCCAACTTTTAGGATAAACCCTCATATAAGAGTAACGGCGGAGTTTTTTGCCCATTCTTCTCCATACGAAAACTACCTTTTGGAAGGGGCGACTAGAATCTTATGTGCGTAATGAAATAAATTATTTGAATTTTGACAATACAAAAAGGTATGGTGAACTCATGATGAAAGAACCTTCTATCTAGGCACTATAAGCGCAGGAGCTGATATGAGGATATCAACTGCCTGGTCAGAAGAACCCGGTCTCTCCCTGTGAACTGTGGTAGCCAGCAAAAGGAAGTTAGCAGCTTTTACTCGTACCGAATCATACACCTCATCATTGTTATTATCATTTATAAAAACCTAAAGTAAAATCAACTCCTTTAATTACAGAAGCCACTGTGTACCTTAACATTCCCATTGCTCTTGAAGCTATGCTCCTGATGCTTCACCATCTGCAGCCGATACTTCATGGTGACATCCAGCCTCTTAATCTGGTATTCATCAGCCCAGCTCAACATCAGCTTCTTGTCACCTTTCTGCAGGATTCTTGATGCGTTGAGATCCAGCTCGTATTTTTTGATCAATCGTTTAGTGTCTGCTGGCTGGAAAACATGGTGGTAGAAATTGCTCAGTAGGTATTTATTTAGATAAGTGAATCAAACGTCTTTAAGTCTCATGCATCCTGCAGTCGCAGGACTACCTCCCCACGCCACGCTGCGGATCTGCCTGTGCACTTTACGCCATGACGTGCAAGATGTTTTCATATAGTTTGTCTCGAAACAAGAAAAGAGGAAGCGAATCAGAATCCCCCGTTCCTATCAGTTGTAATAGATATACTACTAATTTTATTACTGTCTACTGCTGAGAAATGGCACGGAGACACGCCCAGCATGGCGTGGCGTCTGGCGCCCAGCAGCGGGAAAAATGTTGTGTTTATTCGTACATTTTTAAGAATATGCAGCATAACCCGGGTGGCTCCCCATTCTATGATATCTTAGCTGCCTATGCCACGGAAGGGTAAGGCATCCTATTTATAACTCAGACCACACTGCATACAATAACATCAAATAACTTAGTGTACCTACCTCATCAAGGAGTCAACAAGTCAAGAAAGAAGTGGACTTACCTCCCACGAAGCACTCCTGAGTACAGGCAACAACAAAATAAATAATTTTAATAAAAACATTTACGAAAATTAATTTATTAATAAATTAATTGTTATTATTTGCTGATATTGCAGCGATCTAGTCGAGAGCGCGATGTGCATTGCCTTATCTGTGGCAGATTAAACTCGATCTGAAGTAAAGTTAGCAAGTTATTAATGTAAATAGATAATTAATATGATGAAAATATTATTGATAGTGTAGAAATGAGACAGTACCTACGCAGTTACGAAGTTGAAAGGTCACTACAACTAGCGTAATATATTATATCAAGAAGATAATATGGGGTTAGCAAAATCACAGGTGCTAGATTTCAATATTTGTTCCCTGGTATTTTGCTGGTAGCAACCACTCATATTGATTGATTTTGATGTCTTTTTACAATATTTTTATTATCTTATTATATGATTGCTCTATTTCCATTCTATGTTCTTCAAAAATTTATATTTCTTCAATATCTGGTTTTTCCCCCGTTTTCCAATATAATGAGTTGTTTATTACCTACTACAACACTGTCTGTCTGACTGTACGCATGGACCAACCTGATAACCTTAGGTTATCTGTCGGCAGATTGATTTAATATTTATTTGCATGCAGTCACTGCACACCAAGGTCGGATTGAATAACTTGTGATAGTATATAGAACACGTTTCCCTTCATTAACATAATTCCTGAACTATTTTGTAAGTAGATATAGCTCAGTTGCATAAAAATTGCATAAAAAGGTTTGATACCTTTTGGCTTGATTTTGCTGCGTGGTCAAAATGCTATACAGTCCGACACAACTTAAATGTAGCATAAATTTGAAAATTTGCCTTCTTATCTTATTATTGGTTATATGACTTTACAAGTTATTGCGTTTGCGTAAAGATCATTTTCCCCTAAAGCAGTTCGGATGGTGATCGGTTTTACGAATTTTGCCGATGCTACATCTAATTTGTGTCGTACTGTACGAAATTATTAGATACCGTATATTGATTTTTTGACTGGAAGTCGACTCTAACATAGTGGGGAAAAGGCTAGGCAGATTAAATGATTGATCTACAGAAAAAAAAAAAATATATACCTAGGTAGATAAGTAATTAATTTTATAAATGGTACCAAGGTCAATGGTATCAGGCAATCTAAGCAAGAAAAAACACATAAATATAATGATATGATATTTATTAAAAAATAAATTGTCAAATACATTTTTACAATAACATTAACAACAAAAATGGTGTATTAGTTCATAATTTTATTAAACAAACAATTGTACTTCTTACGTATTTTTTATTATTATTTCTTATTACACATCTGTCATTTTGGGTTCATTCTTCGCTAAATTATTTAACTACATATTTTTAATATATAAAAGGAAACCGTGACTGACTGACCTATCAACACATAGCTCAAACCACTGAACGCATTGGGCTGTTCTTGCTTCACGTATTAATATATAAATGACTACTAGTATAATGACATGTATAAAATGAATAATTAGGATATCTTAATGTAATGTAGTAGGTGAAGGTACAAACACAAAAACAAAGTGTATATTGTCTTTTGTACGAATGATTGTATATTCTATGACTGGAGAGCCTTCAGCATCTATTTTTTATAAATTCATAATTATTAAGGAAAAGCCCAAAATACAGATGAAATAACAAAATAATACATTTAGTTAAACATACAACAAATATTATAATTATAAGTTACATTTAAACTTAATTTCAAATTAAATTATATTTAGTTTATAAACTATCACAGTGCGTCTGTATACCGAATTTTTAAACTATTAGAATATTGTAATGATCCGTTTTTTACGATAGAAAAAATAATGATTATACATTCGGAATATATTTAAAAAAAATACGATCTTAACATCACGCTTGTTTTTCCCGAGGGCATAGGCAGAGGTGGGCCTTAGTACCACATTTCGCCAGTTTTCTTTAGATAATTCCCATGTAATAGGACTAACTAGGTGTAACTTCAAAATACTGCTGTTGAAATTTTAATGGCCTTGAATGTTAAGCCATTGTTATTTGCAACCGACTTAGTTTAATTACATAATTTTTATCACAACATTTAAACGGGTCATCACAACATTTTTTTTAACACATTAAAAATTAAAAACTCATAAATTTTCCAATGACATAACCCAATTTCATTCGTTAACTAAAATAAATTATTTTTCTTTTTACAATTTTTAAATCTAAACAATTTTGAGTCTTAAGCTTATAGATACATAGTATATTTTTGGATAAAGCAGTTTTAAGGATACGATATTGCGAACATTGGTAATAATATTAATCATGGTAAGTAAGTACTAGGTACCTAGAGTACCTAACATCTGGAAGTAACAAATATTATGTTTTATGCAAAGTTACGTTTTTGTTACATTCCTAATCAACTATTTCGAATCGATTTATATCGATAATTACTATTTCGGATTTCTATTGGAAGAGAATATTTGATTGACTATTTTCTTTTAAAATTACTAAAGAGTCCAACGATGGTCCTAATTTGTCCCAGGTGTCCCAAATTCTGGGACAAATTTGAACCCCGGTAGGCACTGTTTATTCACTGACTTCATAATAAAATCAGGAAAATTAATTGTTCAGCAAGTTGACAACCATCTTAAATGTTCGTGAATTCAAATCACAACTGTCATCTTTTTGACAGTTGAATAAAATGGCTTTATCACTGCAAATCCAGACCAAACAGCCCACCTGTAGCAATAACATTAGGAGACATTCGCCAATAATATCTAGGATGTGTAATTCAATTCAACGAACTCAACACTAAACTACCTGATTTTGATGTATTCTTTGGTTCCCTGCCGCAATTCAAAACCCTCTTGCGCAGTCATTTAAACAAACATTTAAATGGCCAATGTCATACTTAGTTTAGTTAGTTATTTTATTTTTAATAACATTTGTGTAAGTCTGTTTTTTATTCTGTTTTAAACTTAATTCAACGATGTTTTTTTTGTTTATGATTTTATTTTGTTTTCCATTTTAATTAATATTTAAATTTTATGAATTTGCTTTGTTATATGTGAATGTCGTGTACCTACACCTGTAATTGGTACATATATAAGAGCCCATTCTGTTAACTTTTAATATTTAATGTACAATATATTTATGCTGTTGGCGGTTGGCGTATCTATTCTAAATAAATAAAATAAAATAAATCGGCGTACTGTGTCAATTGAATAGACAATTAATTTCCCTCACTGTATTTCTTAACCATAGTCAATTTAACTAAACAGTTAATACTATAGTCACCAAACTAATTAATATCAATCTCATTAATTTCACTGATGATCAAACTAAGTTGATCACTAACGAATCATTTTCTATATTAAATTAACTAATATGACACATAATTTCAATTATGGATCTTGTAAAACCTTGATTAAAGTCGAAAGTGCAACAATCAATAAGTTTTAGGTCAAGACGCAGACCCAGGTCAAAACCTGGGTCTTCTTCAAACCATAGTGTGACCTTTAAGTTCGACAAAACTTAGAATTATTGCTACCTAACTTAACTTGGTCTAACCGTGTCCAGCCAGATACAGTTTCTACTCAATCATCTCCACTTTTTCAATCTTTGACATGTTTTCTTTCTGCTAGAAGTCATCAGTACAACATTATCTTAGAACATAAATCTTGTACATATTTTGCGTGGTTTGGGACTGTTGAACCAAGGGACATAATATTACAGCTCCAAAGAGAGAATATGCTTTTCCATACCATACTGATATACGCTATCACCTTCTTGCACCTTTCGACTCCATCAAAACCCACAAGACCAATTCTCCCTACCCTCGATTTATACAGTACTTATAATCCGCGACGGCATCACAGGACTTGGTGATGGCCTGCTTCTTCAGATGGTTGAGTTTCCGGCGGGCATGGGAGACCACGTCACGGTAAGATCTCCTGGTGAACGGCATGTCATCTCGCACTCGGTGGATCTCGGATAAGGCGAGGCGTTGCCAGCGTCTGACGCGGGGAGTGAGCTGTGGAGGTAGATTTTGGTGGGAATTAGTTTTGGTGACCATATTGATAGGTTAATCTGAGATTACCCGGTTACACCGGAGATATTTTAGAGCACAAGTGTGTGCGCAAATGCAGGTGCACTGTCAGATTCTTTACTCTCATAGCCCGATAGGACGGCAATCAGACACAACCAGGAGAAGATCAGGTGCAGGACTAACGAGTCATAATATTTAATAACCGACTGTTCCTACCACTTCTCGAACTACTATGAGCAAATGGTTAAAATCTATTTAAACCGAAATTGGCAGTCAGGAATGTCAATGTGGAGTTAAAAAATACAAGAGACGTGCATATGTTTAGTAACCTAACACGTGTCGATTTGTGACATGGTTTTTAGGACTCTTTTGGAATAGTAAAGCGGATTAGAGTACGAAATATATCTACATCTATTATATGTTTTAATGAATTTCCGCAAGGCCACGCCTGAATCAATTAACTATCATTGTGGAGTTATTGAAAGCGCAGATCTTTATACAGGTAGTTCATTCCCACTTCACTGGTGAACGGTCTAAGGAAAGGAGTTGTGTCGAGATAGTACTCCCAGCCCATCCGTTCCACTTGCTGAAAATCTCACACCTGGACATGAGTTGAATTGGCTTACCTTGAAGTCTTTTAATAGACTTCGGACCCAGGTAGATCGAAGCAAGGAAAACCTGCTCAGGAGGACTTTCACAAATGACTCCGACCTGGAGTGTAAATATCTCTCTCCCACAAATAATGGGGCACTTAATATCGTGTCCAGCGTGTCCTGTAGCCTGCACGATATAAGAGCTGATGGACGCTACTGAAGGTGTCAAACTCGTAGCCAAATTCTGGGCTGACACTATATAAATTTCCATCGACACGTTAAGAAAAAAAATCCCGCAATTTTCTAAAAGTAATAAACCTTTCAAGGTCGCGGATCAAGCCAATTTAATCCAGAACTGCTGATCTAGTCCATAAGCATCACTATAATCCATTCAATAGTTATTCACAGCATGTACAGAATCACAATTAACTGCTACACTTTCGCTTTTAATCCCAGAGCCGCTTAGGAATTATTCATTATTGTAATGATTACACAATATAAGGAAGACATCGTTTTCTATCTGATAGGTACATACCTCGCACGGTTGCCTGCAGCCTCTGTTCATTTGGTCACATCTCTTTAAATAGTCTTCGCTCTGAAAATAGGTAAGAAAACGTATTTATAATGGTGGTACAACAAGAAACTGAATTTAATATTGATCATTTAAAAAACCTGGCAAAAATTACAGCCATCACGGGCCGCAGCGCAACGTATTTTCATACGAAAAAGTGCGGTGCGGCCCGCTTGTAGTGTGCGTTGGTTCATAGAAAATGTACGAAAGTGATAAAGGAAGATTTTTGCAATGCGTTGCGTTGCGCCGCAGCCCGCTTTAGCCTTTAAGGTGAATTGGGTTCCAAAGCAGATATTTCGACTTCACGCAAAATCAATGTTTCTCTTAAAAAAACAACGAATTTGCATATATATTTATATGGTTACGAAAATTGAAGAGTGTCCTTAGTGAAGTATGAGGCCCGCTTTTTTTGTTACAACCACTAAGAGAAAAACCATTCGATTGTTATCAAAGCAATTGTGTTAAAATGTTGTCTACGTGTTCACTATTAAATACTTTAAGGAATTATGGACTTATTTTTCTATATCAACACGCGTAAAATGTTTAAATTCTTTATTTGTAAACATAGTGCAATAGAATTGCGCGCGGGCCGGGTCATACCGCCGCTCCCGGAACGCTAACACGATTGTATTTCACCTTAAGGTCATCGAAGTTTGAGTGCATAAGACACTGAGGTCTCAAATGATTGATATTAACAGTAGAATTTTTTGTAGCATTACATAACTGTTCTGGAAATTAAGCGTTCCTATGGTAATTAAGTTAAAGGAAAACATAAGATCAAAGTTTTTAGAAAACCCATTTAGTTATGAACACTTCCGCAATCTTACGCACAAAATGCGGAAAATTGGAGTTTAACAAAAATTATCTACATTACTGGTTTAATTCCTCGATCAATACCCATTAATTGTCTAATAGATATTACATTTTTACCATTAACATTGCACATTTTTTCCTTGAAGATTCCTGATAAAGCAAGGCAACACAGCCTCTGCCAGTTTTGAAAATCAAGGTGTAAAAAATTTGTATCCGTCGAAAAATATTTTATGGCTGCGCTGAGGTTTCCAAGTTTGTTATATCAATATCAATATCAATATATCATTTATTCTCTCTTCACAATAAGTGGTCTTAAAAATAGTGCAAACTTAATACTGTAAAACTTTTCCCCACCTTTGTGAGAGACTGGTGCCTGAGGTAGGTTTTAGAAATAAAATCTGTGTTACAGGTCACCAGGACCCTCACTTCGGTAAGATATTTGTAGAAATGACCAGGAGATAACAATATCAGATAAAACGAAAAAGTACAAAGAACAAAGATTATACTAAATTAAAAATAGTACAATGAGCAGAGATAAACAGAAATATCCAAGTGTATTGATTAAAATGATATGTGTGTGTATGAGGTGTATGCATGACTGTGCGAATTGAGGATGATTGTTAGTGAGGGAGTAGATGTGTGATTGGAGAGTGTTCAGTTTAGTGTGACTGTGTTGCGAGATATGGGTGGGTTGTTACCCACCCATATCTCGCAACTACCCTTCATAGCTGTTGCTATGAAGGGTAGTTAGGGCTTTGACCCTATTTGGGTACTATCAATAAGTTTTCGGTTTTTTGGTAATCAAGCGATTTGAGATATTTTTTTAAGGCTTTATTGCAACTAGATTTTGTTTTAGGATATATATTTAGTGATTTATTTATTTTGTTGTATAGGTGTTGTCCGAGAAAGCAGAAGAATTTGTGGGAAAGTGATGAATGCAATCGATAGGAAGCACATATTCTATCTCTGCGGCGACTACCAACGGGTAGGTTTGGGTCATAAAATTCTATTATAAAGCTCTACTGTTGGGAAATCGTAGGGTAGGCCGGGAATAGCACGCTGCGCTCGTTCTAGTACCAATAGGAGGGTTTTTGCTGCACCACCCCAAGATGTGATGCAGTATTCAATTTGCGAGTGGCATAAAGCATAGTAAACCATAAGGATAGTCTTACGGTCAGCCACGTGCTTGAGATTTTTAAATATGTATATTAGTTTTCTAAGTCTAGTCACTAGGAGATCTATATGTATTTTAAATGTCAAATGTTGATCAATGTTTATACCAAGATATTTGATACTGTCAGCTCTTTCGAGGGAAGGTCATTGAACATCTGAGGCTGAATTGGCAGAACCACATGTATGTGCTGTAATGTTGAAATAGGGCGGTGGCAAGAGATTACTTCTGTGTGCAAATGTTATGTACTTAGTTTTAGAAACATTAAGCGTCAAGACGTTATTCTGGAGCCAATTACAAACAATGTTTAAACCCGATTGTGCAGCGTTAAAGGCCTCATCCCAACTATCACCAGTGAAAAATAAGGCGGTGTCATCAGCAAAAGAAATAATTTTACCGTTATGTAGAGAGAGTTGGCAGAGGTCATTGATGTACACAAGAAAGATAGGGGGGGCTATTATGCTTCCCTGAGGAACACCATAATCAATAGGTAGCGTGTCACTCAGAGTATTATTTACTTTAACCCGTTGTATTCTGCCAGTAAGGTAGTCCTCCAATAATTTAAACGGAATTCCTCTTACGCCGAGATGATTTAGTTTGCTTAAAAGATGCGGAACAGACACTGTATCAAATGCCTTCGCAAGGTCAAGGAACACTGTAATGCACTTTCTACCTTCATCGAGATTAGTAACAGTAGAGTGTAGCAGTTCGTTGACTGCATCATCAGTACTTCTACCGGCTCGAAAACCGAATTGTGCGGGAGATAGCAGTTGGTTAGTCTCGAGAAAATTTGTAAGACGGCCGGGTTATCAAGCGTTCCAAGACCTTGGAAAGCGCTGGTAAAATGGAAATGGGGCGGTAATTATTTACACAGTCTTTTTTCCCGGCTTTATATATCGGTTTGATAAGTGCTGTTTTAAATGACTTGGGAAAGATCCCCGATGAGATAGCTAGGTTACATATATGTGTAACAGGAGGCGTGAGGAGATTTGCGTGTCTCTTAATCATTTTACTGCTTATCAGATGTTATTCTTCAAATGCACTTTACATTTTCGGATCTGGCTATTTCTTTTGGATTTTATGCAGTCATTTAGACAAGAACTTATTTGAATCCATATTAAAGTATTTTGATTGATTATTGACCTCGTGAAGGCCGCAGGAATCCGCAGGATGCGGGAAGCACAGAACCGGTCGAGGTGGAGGAGCTTGGAGGAGACCTATGTCCAGCAGTGGACGTCTTTCGGCTGAAATGATGACGATGATTGATTAGTTACCTTATTTAGATGCATGCGGAACACGATCATGTGCCCCAACAGGAACTTGTGGTGACAATCCCCGCTGTACACAGCGGCCCTGCGCGCGTCATGCTCGATCTTCTTCAGCCGGTATTCGAACTTCGTCCAGCACTCGTTTTCCTGTAAAGAGACATTGTTATGATTAGTTTTCGAGTTTTCTGAGTTAGGAAGCTTGACCCCGTAGCCACGAGTTACACGCTCAAGCCACACGCGTCTTGTGACAGTGTTTGCGGAGAAAATAAACGAAAGAAGTTGTTAAGAACTTGCCCCGAGTCACCGAGACGCGATGGAAACAGATGACGAGCGCGCAAGTCACTTTACCCAAGTTTTTTGGAGGTATAAGGAACAGGATGTAAAGTTCACTCATCCTCTATTGAAAAGGGAGGATCCTCTGACCTCCGAGTATCGTATCTGGCGGGCAACTGCCCTACAATTGATGTCGGATAGTCTTATATATGTCGTTCGCGCGCTAAACTCTAATTGCGTGATGCAGGATTTGTGTGACGTCAGGTCTTTGATACGTAGTTCGCATGTGGCGATGTAGATGCCATTACAAGTCAATCGCATCGCCCGAGGCCGTGAACGGGGCCTTAGTGACATTGGCCAGGCCATGTCTGTCAAAGGTCCGATGGCAGATGGAGCAGATTAAGGTATGGACTCATATTTTGGGGTAATGCTACAAATATATCCTCCGTACTTTTGGCACAAAAAAGATGCATCCGAGCTATCTGCAAATTAAGAACAACAGACACATGTAAGCCACACTTTAAGGACTTAAATATTCTGACAGTACCGTCGCTGTACATCTATGAGGTTTTGATGTTTGTAAAAACCAATGTACATTTGTTTAATCATGTAGAAAGTCAACGTCGCTCAGATATGTTAAAAACAATAACCACCAGAACTGCTTTTGCTTATAAAAGTGTCTATGCAATGGCACCAAAATTGTATAATAAATTACCTTGTCATATTAGAAATGGTAAGAATTATAATGAATTCAAAAGTAATCTTTTTAAGCTCCTAAATGACAAGGTATATTATTCAGTCAAGGAGTATCTGGATGACAAATTTTGATTCAATATTTATAATTAATTTTTTTAATTTTTTTTATTTTTTTATTCATAAATTTCAAGTGTAAATTACGTAACATATTAATACAGAAATGTTACTACTGTCTCAGTGACTATTTTGAGGACAGTTCTTTGACATAATAATATTTGTATACCTACTCTTAGCATGACTTACATGATGACTTTATTATTAAGTAGTAATTCTGTGGACAATGTCAATTTTATTTTTTCTTAACTAACTTATTGACATTATATTAAAGGACGTTTATTACATTTCGTTAAATATTTTTATTAATTACCTGACATTACTATATTTTAATTAAATTACTTTTATAAAATTGACATTGATACTACTGAATTTTATTTTATTTTATATTAATTTACTTAATTGGCGAAAGCCTCCCATAAATGTATATTTGTACGCCAAATGGCAAAACATGGAGAAACTATAATATAACAATTGTAACATCTCGCACACTGTTGTAACCTATGTTTACAAATAAAGAATATTTGATTTGATTTGATTGAGATTAGTCATTCAGCGGAGACTGTGAATTGGCAAAAAGCGTGAAACGCTTCCTAGCTAAATGTATTAAAAAACATCCAGGGGGATGTAAAATCTAATCGAAATCTAAATGTCCAGTAGCTAACTGCGATAGACTAAGTTGAAGAAGTAAAAAGAGAAAAGGATTGTGAAACGGGTTCTGGCGAAGGTCAGGTTTATGAACGGTGACAGTTTTTTTTAAACTGTCACCGTTTATACCGTGAATTCCACCTGATGCTAGGCTTCATACTATTGTCAGGACGTTTCAAGCTAACTTCACAAAAAAAAAAACTGTACATTTTCTACAAATATTTTTACAGGACAAACTGGCAGAAAATACCAATGATTAAAGACTTCGGACCATAGATATAAATTTCTATGCTTGGGACAGTAAGAGATACCTACATAATACTGAATACCTACCCTAATAACGTAATTACAACTCTGCCAATGCATCCGCAGAACAGCCGTGACTGAAACTATTCCAGAAATTCCAGTGGACTTCCGAATGACATTATAATAATCTAGTTTATGCCCTAACCTTCATTGAAATAAAGTTATTTTAGCACCGGTAGCCATAACGATGTGCTAAATATATCGACGACAAGGTTTAACAAACAATATGGCGCAGGTTGATAGGGACTAAATTAAATAGTTAATAGACAGTGCGTTAGTAAGACAGACGGTCGGAAGCTGTGACGTGGTGATCTCATTACTGAGGCCATGAGATGAGCGGAGCATTTCTTTAATTACTAATTAGCATACTGTTAAGCGAGCTGTGGTGGCCTAGTGGTAGCAGCCTCGACTTACGAGTTTTAGGTCGTAGGTTGGAACCCAGACAGGCGCTTTACTTTGTGTAAATAATTTCATCTGCACTGCTCTCAAAATGGTGAAAAAAAAAAGTAACCAAAAATTCGACGACATATATGTGACAGCTACCGACTGTCATCTATATTACAGCCCTCTCCCTCTCACAGAGAGGAGACCTGTGTCCAAGCAGTTGGAACATTATAGCCTGATTATGATACTGATAATATTACGAATTATGACTGATTCGATTAGTAGTCTAGTCGCCGCAAACGTAACTGCTGAACTGCTGTCAAAGAAGTGTGTTGGGTTATTCCATAAATTGTAATTTATCACTACTAGCAACAACAAAAATAGCTATTCAGCAAAGTTGTAGCGAAGCTCTCTGCTTCGCTACCACTTTGCTGAATAGCTATTTGTTAACCACGAAATAACTGGATGTCTTAGGTCCAACTCCCTGGCTAGGCAAAGTGTTATTGGTTTTCCATTCTTCTTCTTCTTTTCGTGTGGTTAGTGACTAACTTGGTGTCAGAGTTTTAAAGCCGCCCATGGGCCTCTGACTTGGCTTCACATGCCGTCAAGAAATATCTCTCAGGCATGCCGGTTTCCTCACGATGTTTTCCTTCACCGTTTTTGAAGTAAGTGAGAATTATACAATACGCACATAAATCCGAAAGGTCAGAGGTGCGTGCCTTGGGTTCGAACTCGCGACCTTTGTCTAGGCAGTCCGACGGTCACACCACTAGGCTATCACTGCTCTAGTCTATCACTGGTTTTCCATTTGGAATTTCTCAGTAGTAGGCTCTATGCCCTATATCACCTTCATGCTGACCAAGATTAATTTCAACCACGACAAGAGCTATTTTTAAACGTATTATAGTTAGTACTAATATTAGTTAAGAAGAAGTCATGTCATAATAATTATGTAATGCATTTAAACAAATGTTTTGCACGTGTACTGTTTATGCATTAATAATAATGTGCATCGACAAATAACTCGCTAATTCTAAGGCCACACAGCGTTCGTATCATTGCCAAGGTTTCTACGTTGATGGACGCGGGAACACCTATATTATTAGATTATGTATTAAAAATTATTTATATTCCTTCGATACGTATTATTTTTAAATATAGCGTGATGCGTTATCGACTTCTGGCTCAACCGCTATCACGTTGATAAACAGACTTTGAAATTGGCGCTCGTTGTCATGCCAATAAGAGCCAGAGAAGATCTAACGAAGCGCAGCGCAGCGCGGTATTCACTGCCAAACAAATATGACTATTGCAATTATTAAAATAAAGTTGAAATTAAATAATCTTCCTCAAGCCCGCGAGAGCATGCAGCCGGTGACTTTATTTTGAAAGAAACAAGGTTGATATTTGTTTGCCAGTGAAAACCGCTCTACGTTTCGCCCAGGTTTGCGTCCGCCCTTACGGTGAAAGTAATGATATGTAGCCAGTTTGTCTAATTATGCTTTTTAGAAATTGGAGATTTTTTTTCACGGAAAACATATTTGGAAAGTTATGAAGGTTCGGTATGTACTTACTTTGTTACAGGGTATGTTACGAGAGAGACAGAGACGTTTCATGTAGGGTAGGTAAGCGCATGCGCATGAATGCGCTTCGACGTTTAAAATTATGGCCATCAAAATAAAAAATAAATCTCTTAAATTTAAATGGGTACTTATGAAAAGTCAGAAGCTAGGTGCACGGTTCCAATTGGTCATTTTCTATGGAGAACAGCCAGCAAGAAACTATTACACTTTTGAAAATAATTGGCTTTTACAATATTATTTCCAAAACCATGACCATTGTCATTACCTATCATGTTTTAAAACTACATAATATGTATTTATATTTTTTCATAATACCTACTCATTGTTTTAGACTGACCTCTCGACCTCTGTATTTTAAATAAAAGTACTTTTTTGTTTTCAGTTTACTCTTGAACTACATTACAAACATACAGATGCACAATGATCTCATAATGTTGATGTATTGCAGGTGTTGTCACATAAAATATCAGATAACTGGCCAGTTGGTTCATATAGCTGTTGCTGCCAAGGCCTGAAAATGTATTGGTTTCATGGAAATAATATATAATTATGTATTGAAATGAAATGAAATTGTTTATTTTGTAAATAGGATATCGGAATCACTTTTACACGTCATATTAAAAAAAAATTAAAATTTGCTAGATGAGTTCGCCGTTTCCTATCCGACTACTCTGAGAAGAAAGGCCGAAACAAACTCAGAAGTCAAATGAAATTAATGAGATGGTCCAATATTAGTAGTTATAATACTTCTTTTTTTTTTTTCTTCGTTCCTATGATAATACACCCTCACTCACCGCACACATGTTTGAATAATATAAAATTTTCATGTCGGAATTGAATGCGATTTTATTGTACAACGTGCAATTACTGTATGTGCAATTTTGCTGTTCTGCTATTCTGGTTACACCTATACTAGTTTTGAATGGCAACTATCTTGCCTGTATCGTGAAATAAATGTACGTGTTGTTTAGATGGATCACGTAATTCAAAACTAGTTCATAATTTAAATATTATACGAGTACATTTTATAGGAGTCAAGTTTTTTTTTTTTTTTGTAACCTTTTAATTCATTATTTTATGTTATGTATTTTTGGTGGAACGGGACGCAAACTCGAAGCGCGTCGTCTTCAAAAATGCCAGAAGTGACCTCAAAAGGCATGTAAATAAATATTTTTTCTTAGCAAACTGCTTGAATTCTCACTAAGGTAAGTTTATAAGTGCGAGTCTCTTCGTAATTCCTTGTATTATATGGATGTCAATACACGAAAAGCGTGCGCGGCTCCCGCTCCCGACCCGCTCCGCGCACGTCCGACTCGCGCACCCGTTTCGTGTGCTGACATCCATATAATACAAGGAGTTATTACAAATATTATTTATCGATATAAATTTTTGTGAAACGTCAAGTTTCACCTATTGGATTATGAATTTACTTCAAAATTCTTCGGATTGCGATTGAAAGCGAAGTGCTTTACGCTGGACGATCACCACAAACCTAACGATGTGTCAATCATTAAAATGCATCAAGACGTCTGGATGCTACGAGAGAATAAGAATCCAGCTTACATAAGGCATAACTACTATACAAAGACAAACGCCAAAAACATAACACTTCTTGTCAGTCGGGTAATAAGCTCTGACGATTTCTATTTTATTTATAACTCTGTGGCGCTGCGTGAGACCGCATCATAAATATTTTGTTGTGATTTACGTGATGTCATATAATTTGTTAAAAAATATTATTGGCTGTGTTTCTGGTTATCTTTTAAGCATTTCTAAGTGACTTCGCTTTTCTTGGACTATGGGTCTTCTCATTTCAGTTTACCTCGGTTAAAATGGTAACTCACATCTCGGACCACTCTGATTTGGCCTGGTTTCCAACGGAGATCCAACGTTCTATAAACTGGTGCTTATTAAATAAATCATTTGGGATACAGTCGTTAGATTTAAGTGAAATTCAATCTGCTGGAAGACAATGGATTACTCCGCGATTGACAGTTTGAATAAATTTTTTGAAGTCATCAGATTTGGGAAGGATCTTATGTTCCTTCACAAAGTTTTACAACGAACATAAATAAACAGGGCTATGAAACACTATTATAGATTCATAATAAATTTTGTTTTATTTGTGTTCATATCTGGGCTGACCTTGTATGAGACCGTTATCCATCTCCTTTGAAAATGAGTATGATGGTGAATGCAATGAGCCTATTCAATATCCCCTTATGATTTTATGGAATAAATACTGTTTTTTTTTTTTTTTCTAAATAAAACTTCTCGTCTTTATTTTTACCTTTTGTCCTTTATTTTTTCATAGTCGACAAATTTAATAAAAATGTTATTTAATCCGATAAAATAACTCATAAGCTTTTAGAAATAATAAACAGAATCCAAATCGAGCTAATAACATCAGAGATATGGCAAACGCTACTCAAAAAATATATGACATGAAAAATATTAAAGATAGACTTTTAAAGTTAATGTTCGATAATTTTTCATGAATATTCCCAAAAATACGGGTATCACTTGCCCATGGGCGACATTGTATATCTCGTTCGAAATACTGGATCACACAACAGTCTACCAGCGAGGAATCAACTTTTATTTTTGGTACAACACTTAGGTAAAAGGCCTAGTAACAGTGAAGTTTTGAAGTTCACGGACTTTGCAGGTCTGCTATGCTAAAACTAGTAGACTTATGGGGAATGCGCTAAGGTAGCCTGCGAAACACGATTATTTTTTGCTATTCGTAGGTCAGTGTCAGGTTGTATATTGATTAAAATATGATTCCCTACCGTAACAAATATGGCTTTACAGAATTAGAATCAGCAATACAACTCCATTGGCCTCAAATGTCATGATTTCATGAAATAGTCATTCAATAGGGTAATATGAACTTAGAGAGTTGTATGGACGATTTTTATGACAATATTCAGATCAAGATTGATTTTTAATAATTATGATTAATAAAAAAATTAACTGTATAAATAATATGGTCTGTATCAGGTTGTGTGTTAATACTGACCTGCAAATTACTCTTAGCACATCCCCCTTAAATAAACGAAATTAAATGACCAGAAGGTTATTTATTTTTGTTTTGAGTTTTTTTTCGCATCTCTATTTCTCAAAGAAGACTATGACTTATCAAAAATATATGATACTTGCTTTTGCCCACGGTTTCGCCCGCATGGATGTCGGAAAATATCCCACCGGTACGTACTATCGGGATTACATACTTAATAGCCGAGCAAAAGGTCATTGACTTCTACCGCTGCGCCCGCGTTGTCTCAAACAATAATTATTTTGTTACGCGTAATTTTGAATCTGTGATATATTTTAAAGTATTCATTATGATATGATGTCAAGGCATATTTTAATCTAAATTAAATGCCCAATTTAAATAAAATAATTTATTGGATAAGGATAAATATGATACCGGTCAAAATAGCTTCGGAAATAACAACTAAACTTTTAGCCAATTCTGAAAGATAAAAATGGTTACGGTGGTCATCTTTAGAAGATAGATTATACACTAAAAGCTTCTACATTAATCACTCCGTCCATTGGTGAAAACCGTTTGAAAATCCGTTCGGTAGTTTTTGAGTTTATCGCGTTCAGACAGACATACAGACAGACAGACAGACGCGGCAGGGGACTGTTTTATAATATGTAAGGATTCTACACGGAAGATAATGTAAGGTAAGTACCTTTTTATGTATCTGCAGCTGAGAACAGTTATGATAATATAAGCAAAGACAATTATACCAAAAATAATTCTTATCGTTATTAATAGCAATTAAACTGATATAAAGTAGAAACTTGGTGTTTTTCTGAAGTAAAAAGTGGTTTTAATTGAAGAATGCAGTTCAAGTCCTTGGGGTAAAGATAAAGATATATTTATTTGTAAGCATGTGTAACATTATACATAAAAATGCAAAAGTGGATGTAAAGTGGGTTGTCTGTGAGTTGCAACATGTTTTGCCACCATTGGCGTACAAAATAAATTATTGCAATACAACACAATGAAAGAAAGCAAAAAAGAAAAAAAAAGAAAATAAAGCATAACAAAATTAAAATATAACACAAACAGATTAGAAACTATCATTTAAAAAATCTTTAACATAATAGTAACATTTTTCAGTAAGTAACTTCTTAAGTTCTCCCTTGAATAAGTTTAACAACGTTTTTTTTTGGATAACTTTGTAACTTTATTGCATAGCTCGTAATTAAGCTGAGTGGCTACCGGTTCGGTATGATATCCATGGGTTGATTGACAAAGTAAGTTTATGAAACATTACATGTGTATAGACATTTTTTGTCCGCCAGCCGGATTAATAAAAAATATTGGACAAGTATTTTTTTCTTTTTTTAACGTGTTAAAAAGATTACGGCAATACATTGAGTTAAAATGGCATGACGCACTCCCGGTAGATTTTATAGCCATATATTTTGAGCCTTCACTCATGCGTTTCATCTAAACCATTTTTTATTAATATGATAAAGCACAAAATAAGTGTCTAATATTTTTTTATTATCTGACTGACGGACTAAACAGTTTTTTTTTTCTGCAGTCGACATCCCTATTACTTTACCTCTGATTTAGCATCATAATGATCCTTATACTCATTGATATATTGCTGATGTCAGAGGTAAAACAACTATGAAAGTACTGTTGGTAGCGATTCAATTGAGTTTATTTACGATGTAAGATCCTATTTTCGAGTGGATCGCCAAAGATATAGCGAGCCTTCCAAAAAATATGTATATATGTAAATGACATAAAAAGAGACTCGAGTTCGAATTTTCAATTTGAACAGGCCATGCACAGATAGACATGTTTTATTCAATTCTAAAGTTAGAAATGCATTTTAAATACTCTAAGTTCAACAATAACATTGAAAACTAAATTATGCCAAGAAATTATTTTTTTGCAAAAAAAGCCATGACATTGGCAAGATGGAGTAAAAATATTTTAAAGTTTTGTTTGATTGAGACTCAAAAACAGCTGGACAGGTTTTATTGTTTTCACGGCAGAATTTTTAATACCAAATGGTTTTTCCGCGTTCGTCTGTGAAATAATAATCGAGTATTTGTCTGTTTACATTGCATCTAATGCATCTAAATTTATTTTAGAATTCCTTTGATATCTCTATTTACGATACAAATAAATAATACAAACACTTGCCAAAGAATTTCATTGCTATAATTATTAGTAAAATATTGATATTAATAAACAACGAGCCTATCCCGCCACCATTAATCAGAATACTAAAAATAATTTGTTTCCTAGAGTAATTCTTGGTAGTGAAATATTGGCAGCATGCAGGTGATGGCATTATGCAATGTTGCACCAATTAGTCATGCGCCCTTGAACGAGCGCAGAGTCAAGGTGTTGCACTTATTCTGCATAAGCTCACATCCGAGTAGGGTCACCATGCGATGGACTTTCATGGGGATAGGAGGATGGTTTTTCTACGCCCGATGGAGATGTTTTTTAGGGATGAAAATAGATTTTGTAGTAGGTTTTAAAACTTATGGAATTAGAAAAAATATATCTCCGTGGAAGTTGTGAAAAAAAAATTTTTTTTACTAAAAAAATTTAGCGACAAAAAAACTGAAATGTGAAAAATAAAAAAGAAGTTTTTAGTGTAACTAAGCTCCTAAAGGAATTTAAGTCACAAATTTTACATGGGACCCATTTCGAGGTATACCCTCCCCAATAACACAAGAATCGTTCAAATCGGACAACTCAGTAAAAAGTTATGCGTGGTCATAAATAAAAATAAAAAATACGCGTCGGCTTGAGAAACTCCTCCTTGTTTTTCGTCTGTTACAAAATAACTGACAGCGTTTTGGATTATTAAGGAAAGATTACCTAGAATTCTTAATTTTAAAACTTAATATTTAACCTGCCGCCTGCCTGCCTGTTGTCACGAGGTTTTTCCATCTGGAATTTCTCAAGCAGCCCGGAGTCTGCATTTGTACCCGGTTGATGGCATTAGGCTCGCCTCCTATTACATGGGACTTAAACATCACAGGCGAAATATGGAAGTACTTATTGGTACACCTTTGCCTAACCCTTCGGTTAATACAGGCCTGATGTTATTTTATGTATTTAACCTGGCAAATCTTGACTAATGAGTTATGAATTAATAAGTCACAATGAATAAGGTACCTTAGCCCTGGTACACAAGGGCAGCTATAGATGATCTAATAAAATTCAGCCTTGACAACTAGTACTTGCTGCAAAATACTTCTTTCTATGTATTTAAACACATTTATTAACTTTAATCTATCACCAACGGTACTATTAATACAAAAGTACCTACACCTACCTCAAACCAAGAATAAGTATAAAGATATGTACTAGGTACTTCAAAAAGCAAAGTGCACTCAAAACATACAGTTTCCTGTGATTATAATATCAATTTATCAATGATGCAACTGATAACCTTCCACTCTTGACAACAGGAAGACTCATTATCATATCGACTTCTAATCAAACAAGTAATTAAATTAAATTGTTGATCATGTAAACTGCGGCATATTTGAACTTACGGAACATTTAGATAAGTAATGTACCTTTTCAACAAGCAATCAATTAGGTATTGCAATTTGCACTTGATTTTAAATGATCAAAGAAAGAAATAAATTATTTTATTTCGGATACGCACAGAAAATGTAAACAAAAAAATAACATTAAAAACTAACAAAATAATTGAGAAAAAGACGTGCGAGACGTCCTATCTCAGTGCTGCGATATTTAAAAAAAATATACCGAAGCGCTAGTTGTCTGATAGGTTCCATTGTGATGCCATCACCAGGATTCACAAAGTATCCCAAACATTATCAGACTTAGCTTAATATGCATGCATGAACAACAGCAGCTCAAGCCTTGAATGAATTTGTGAAATGTGGTCTACATCCTTACAAATATTAAAAGTTAAAATCTCCTAGTCAGCCGATTTGTGCGCAATAAGATATTCGTAGCAATAGATTCTTTAAAATCAATTAAAAATGATTGATTTTAAAGAATCTATTATGTTTTGGTTGGCTATAAAAATTAAACGCAACTCGCGCAACTCTAAATAAATACAATTTACACCATGATTTCTTTTGATTTACATATGGTGTAAAACCACCACAGTATTTTTGGTGTCCAGGGCGCTAGCGCTAGCCAGTAAAAATCTGGTTACCCCAAAGGTTCAGACGACATTTTATTTGTTATTTATGTAAAGTAAGCAATTACTCCTGCACCTGTTAATGCTTGCAGGACCGGTTCACACCTATACCTATGCTAAACAGATCCCGCCAATTACCTACAGGATTTCGAACAACTGGTGATGAGCGAGAATGCAAAAATAATTAAATTGGATTCCAACAATTTCCCGAGCTATGAATTCCTTCTGTCCGTGTGTACGTACCTATCTTATGATTGTGCCAAGAGCATTGGCAATTAGCGGTCTTCCTTTCTTTTCTACAAAAAACCAGTAATTCGTCTGCCAAGGCTGTAGGCTAATAGGCTATGTTCTTGAAACATCTCATCTCAAAGACGGGAATTCGGTGAGTTTGCTTTCGAGTGTGCTGTGTGTGACATGAGTGAGGTTTGAATTTAAATTACACTAGCACTACACTACAAGCTACAAAAAAGAAAAAGCTTCCAATTAGGTACTTGCAGAATTATTTTGTCACAGGAACAATATTTCGTACGATAAACTAATATAGTTTCTACTTGAGAACAAGTGCTACTAAGTAGCACGATTATAAGTCTATAATCGTTTCCTACAGTGTTGACGCAGAAGTCCATCAAGTGCCTGCTCAGCCCGAACTTTCAATTCAAGTGTTTAGGTCAGGAAATTATTTCAAGTACGTAAGTACTTAATATGTATGACAAATTAAGGAACAACGACATGGCTTACTCTAATGTAAGTACCTCTCCAATTTCATGTTGACTGTTTAAGTTTTGTATTCACTAACAATGAAACAAAACAAAAACAATGAAGACATTGAAGAACGTTGACAATCAAATTTTAATCGACTTAAAAAACGAGGAGGTTCTCAATTCGACTGTATGTTTTTTTTTTGTATGTTTGTTACGCGGTTACTGCACTAATTATGAATTTATTTTGATGATTATTTTTTTGTTTGGTAGGTCATACTTCAGAGGTGGTCCCGTATAAATTTTATTAACTTTGCTTGGGTAGTTTTTGAGTTAGCTTCAATAATACGTATTTTTCCCACTTAGTCTACTAAAAAGTGAAAAAAAAACCTTTTTACAAAAAAAAAAACAACCAATTTCCAAAAAAAAAAATTACAATGTGAAAAATAACTTTAATTTTTAAGAAACAGGTACCTATAAACCTATAAAGGAACAGTCATGTGTAATAATAATAAGGCAGTGAAGCTATTTGATTAATTAATTAGGAGAAAGTAGTCTGAGAACTTTTTTTTTCTAATATAGTCACACGTAAAACGGTATCCTTAAAACAGCATTATTTTAGTGATAATTTTTGTTTTGAACGCACACGCTCTCACCAAACATTTCTCTATTTCCATAACAAAACAGCCAAAACATAACGTTAAAACAAAACAACGGAACATAACACGTGTGGTCACCCTACTCTGACGTAGTGCACTTTGGCAGTAGATCAACTGGCGAATGACGCTGACGCCGGTGACGAGCCCATTGCATACACTGATAGACTACTTGTTTGTTTATGTTGGATTTATGTTTGATGGTGATAATGCTGTATTTGATGTAATGTGTGTTAGGTTATATTGAATGTTATTATCTCCTATGGTTTTCGAAGTTTATGGCTGGCGATCTCAGTATCATGGCCGAATGTCATTGGATTGCGGGGGTTAATAACCCTCGCAATCCCATATATACCTAAGCCAGCAACGGGTGTAGACACGGGCGCCATATGGAAGCTTTGATGGAAGCTATATAGATATGGACATAAATGGTATAAATAATAGCACATAACATTCTGTAACTATGCATTTTTTTTAAATTTTTCGGCGCATAGATACAAGCTATTAACTTAGGACTCATAATATATAAAAAAAAAACACTAAACCCGAGTTACTTGATTTTACGTTTGGGCCACCGACTTTGTACGGGTTAAAAATATGCGGAACGAGGAAGAAGGATTATAATTTATAACATATGTATCTCCAAAAGTTCCTGATGTAACGTCGGAAGATTAAAGGTGAATTTTTAATAGCCATTATCGCCATGTTCTTCGGTTTATGAATTATTAACAGTGATCGCCTAGTGGTTCGACCGTCAGACTGCCAAGTCATAAGTCTCGAGTTCGAACCCAAGGCAGTACCTCAGATTTTTCGGATTCAGGTGCGTATTGTATTTATAAATATCACTTGCTTCAAAAACGGTGAAGGAAAATATCGTGAGGAAATCGGCATGCCTGAGAGATATTTCGCGACGGCATGTGAAGCCAAGTCAGAGGCCCATGGGCGGCTTTAAAACTCTGACACCAGGTTAGTCACTAACCACACGAAAAAAAGAAGATTAGTGGTCTTTTTTTTTTGCACTTAATTGTTGATTGCTGGCCATACTCTAAGCTTTTAGGAATACCATTTAGTGGAATAAAGACGTAATGGCATTTTGCCGAGAAATACAAAATACTACTACACGATACATAATGTGATTACCTGATTATACTACAAATCAAGTACTTAACATTATCGTAATAGATCCGAAATTCCACATGCAACTGTGATTTATCATTAGATGCGTGTTTTATGATACGATAATACTCGTATTGCTAAAACTACTAATTATCAACACGTTGTCAATAAGGTAAACATAATTAATTAAATCTTAAAGCTTTGCCGTTTTATGGAGGATCCTTTGTAGCGGGCTTTGACATGGCTTTATTATATGAAAAGTGAGGCTATGTAATTCATAATTAAATTGTAACTTCACAGAGGCCTTACGTGCATGAGTGATACTTATATATTGAGACCTCCCATAGGCAATGACAACGTTTAACTATCGAAAATTCGAAAGCAAAAGTATCCTTCCACAGTTACTACAGACTTCAGATGGTATGGTAGTCGCTCTATACGAACTTCTATTCAAATCCCTGCCCAACACAACCCCTAACGTGGAACTCGTGAAAATAATTCGTTGCATTTATTCATTGTCACTTACGAAATATATCTTCTTATCAATATTCAACCTGGAATCAAACACAAACACATGACCAGATCGTTTACCTATTGCCAAGTTTCTATGCTAAATATAGTTGATCAGATATTCAGATTATCACAAATGTTCGCCACTACATTTCCGATTATGCCAACCATGGGCATTTGAAGCATATGTATCTGAATCCAGACGATTTATTCTGTAAAAATCTCCGTCACCAAATTTTTTACCGACTTCCAAAAAGGAGGAGGTTATATGTTCGTAGCGCAGGATTTTTTTTTAAATGTATTTCCACCGATTTCTCCGTCAATTGTGGGTCGATTTTGTCAATTTTTTTTTTGTATGAAAGGGTTGGTCTGCTCTCAAGTTGGTCCCATATTTGTTTTATTAACTTTGCTTGGATTGTTTTTGAGTTAGCATCAATAATACGTATTTTTCCACTTAGTAAGTATATGTGGATGATATAGATATGATAACTTCCTGTCATTGTCATTTACATAGCAGGTAGTCGTATTCGAATTTGTGGTGGGTTGATACCACAACAAAAAAGTGAAAAATAAAACTCTAATTTCGGAAGTCAGTGGTAAAAAACGAAAATTCAAAACCAAAGACAGAAATTAAAGTTATTTTTCACTTTGTGGTGTTTTATTTTGCATGGTGTTCTTTTTTTATATAAAGTTTAGCTTAATGAAGTGAGCTACTGAACAGTGTCACTCAGGTGCAATCAATCTGCCTAGCCTTTTCCCAACTATGTTCGGGTCGGCTTCCAGTCTAACCGGATGCAGCTGAATACCAGTATTTTACATGGAACGACTGCCTATCTGACCTCCACAACCCAGTAACTGGGTAATACGATACCCCATGGTAAGACTGGTGTCAGACTTTCGGGCTTCTGACGACTCGTAACGACTGTCAAAGATCCACGAATGACAGCCGGGACCAACGGCTTAACGTGCTTTCCGAGGCACGGAGGATTTTCGGTATGAAAAGATGGTCACCCATCCACTGACCAACCCCGGCAAGCGTTGTTAACCTGATGGATCGACCAGTGCAGCTGTTGTTACTTAGCCACGAGCTCCTCCGTGTCACTCAGGTGCATCAGGTGAAATGACAGTTCACTTCAAGGTTAGAGATTTTTACAGAATACACCGGCAGATATACACAAACGGACGACTGTGTCATTGCTATGGTGACCTTGACACTACTGGAAGTCCACGTGAAACTCATTAACGATTATAATAAACGTTTCTGTATTAGCAGCAAGGTTACATCATGAGTTTAAAGACAGCCTGAAATAATCTACTAGTGTATTTATGTTGACAATATGTCAGCCATTATTTAGAGTTACGACTATTTTATTGGTGAGACTATGATGGTTTCTTGGTGCTGGGAGCGTGGCGGGAGTTTCTTCTTAAGTTTTTATAGCCGTTTGGCAAAGTGCAATGTGGTCAAGGGAATTTGTCGTTGAATCGTTTTCAGGGAACTGAATGAATCATTCATGATTATTTTGGCTAACACTGAATAACGGTGACCGTAATAACTGTATAGGTTGATTTATATAGAAATAATGAAAATAGATCAATTTAAATAGCCATAGTCGACGTTCGAGGTAGTAAAATGTCAACATGAGACTAGAGAATAGCAGTAAAACTGACAAAAATGCAATATTCACGAGTTCACAAGTCTTGGAAGTCGGAATCTACACTGGCGACCAACCGCTGAGACAATGAAGCTCGGATAGACGAAAAGAAAACATTTAATGAGAATGTTTTCTTTTGGTCTGTCTACGAGTGTATTGAAAGTAAAAAAAATACACTGAATGAGTTACGATAACAGTCGATGGTTATTGGTACACGCTTTTATTGCAAAAACTGGCATAAGTCAAAATTACTGAGTTTTTTTTAATAGCACTTGGGCTTCTGCTTTCCGCACGATCTTTATTAAACAAACGTTTAATCCCAGCTCCTCTATCAATGTACAAGTAGGGCATTATTGCCAAATCCTGCACAAGCCCGTGAACACGCATCTAGGCTACAGCATTCCGACGTGAAGGCATTCGTTTTGCATTATTTGCATCGATAGCGCTTCCATCTGTTGCAGATAGGGCTGTCAGGGGAGCTTTTAAAGCTTATAGGTTTTCAAAATTGGTTGCTGTTTGTACTAAATCAAAATGATGACCAATTTCTTGATGTGGAAGATTCATTTGATAAATTAAAATCAGTTAAACGTCGAACAAACCTACGATCGAAACCCATATTTTTGTTACATATTCGCATAGATTATTATCTACCATATTGTACATATATGAGTGATCCAAATCCCTCTTGATTTTTTTAATTCAAAGTTTAACAGATAATTTTTGTAACTTGTAGGTACACAGAGGGTTTTATATCTTTTTTTTTTGGGTGTGGGAAATTATCAAATAACTTCTCCCGCTCTGGGCGGAGCGGGAGGGTGTGTAAAGACTTTTACTGACTAAAACCCAACCGTGTTCCTTCCGTTGCCTGTTTGCCGGGGCCGCGATATCCCTTTCGGACAAACTCGCAAAAGATACCCAAGCCTAAGACTTCAAACACAGCCTGTCCAACATTAAAATTGTAAATGATTTTATGATTTTTAATTCTGTAGTACCTACTGGTTTAAGGTACAATTCCGTAGCCAACCGCAAGCGGCAGCAGCAAGCGACGTGTTGTCGCGACGGCTGGTTTCTATGTATTTCTATTAAACCGATGAGTCGCTAGCTAGTATTTCATTGAAATTCATAGAAACCAGTCGTGTCGCGGCGACACGTCGTTTGCTGCTGCCGCCAGCGGTCGGCTATGAAATGGTACTTATAAACAAATACTTTAACACGTCTATAATATTTAAAAAAATATGGGGTCGGTGTTTCCTCCTACCCTACTATTCTGAGAAGAAACATCGAAAAAAGCTCACATGTTTAAAAGT
Source organism: Agrochola macilenta (assembly GCA_916701695.1). Taxonomy (NCBI): domain Eukaryota; kingdom Metazoa; phylum Arthropoda; class Insecta; order Lepidoptera; family Noctuidae; genus Agrochola; species Agrochola macilenta. The sequence goes on along the minus strand of OU753563.1, from coordinate 20,865,686 downwards.
TTGAGCCTCATACTAATAAAAATAATATTCAAAAGCCTTTACAAAGACATGTAGAAAAAGGGAATCCTTATTGACGTTACTTGTTGCCCATTTGTCGATGGAATACTAATCAGAATCAACATTGATATCGATTTAAACTCGTATGCATCCATCAATAGTCCTACCCTAGCATTATACACTGCAACTATGTACCGCATATATTCCCATTGTGTTATGATAAACACACATTTCTCCATACACTGCTTACAAACAACCATTTTTTGATCACGTCAAGGTTATTTTTGGAAAGTTTTCAGGTATTTCTGGGAGTTATTATTGTAAACTATTACAGAAATAGTCTCTTTAAGAGAATCTTGTTGATCATCAACATTTTCGGACGTGATATCAATTGGAATGGGTTCAGAAAACAATGTTATTTATGGTGTGGCTACACGTGGCCTCACCTCTTATGGGCTTAATTGGTGGTGGTGATAGAATTCCTCAAATCGGCTGTTGCAAACCTTGTGGGTGTCGATAGAACTACCGTACACTAGAAGCATAGTCTGGTTTCTTACATACGAAACCGTCACGCAAAATAAAGTTTAGAATACGGTCTATTGTTTTTATTCCCACTTATCCCCCATTATAGTTCCCATATTATGTCCCATTTTTTATCGCAAAGATATAAATCTGTCTAGATAGATAGTCAAAGCTGTGAACTCGTCGAAGAAAATTGCGTCCATCTGTTGGCCGCTAAATGCACGCACACTAGAAAAGCACAATGACGTGGCGCGAGTGTGACGTTGCTGTCACGCACACCAGCATAAAAAAGTTAGCCTGTTTCTTTTAGTGCTTTTGCAGCGGGAATCTCTATCTAGACACAATTATAAATAATCAAAGTTTTATCGTTTGATGCAATCTTCAAAAAAAAAAAATTGGTTGTCTGTAAAGTCGGTTTACGGACGATAGTTTAACGTGCCAACGTCATCACAAAACATACCCTTCCCTCGCTCCGATCGTAACGTTACAATGAGCGTAACGGGACAATAAGCGTAACGGGACACTTTTTCGTGCGTGCAGCCGGCGTTTATCGATTTATTAGACGTTGTCACGTCAAAAAGTTTTTTTTCAGCAGTAGGATTTTTCACATCATAATAGGTCACCTTATGGTGAAAACTACGATAAGATTTATACAAAAATGCTGTGTGGTTATTCCACAGGAACGTTTGTGGCTAACTCAAGGGTTTTAGCTTGAGTCTCACTGTAATGAAAAAATATTCAACGGCGTACACCCATACAAAGACAAGTAGAAAAAGGGAAGCCTTATTGACGCTACTTGTTGCCCATTTGTCGATGGAATACTAATCAGAATCAACATTGACGTCGATTTAAACTCGTATGCATCCATCAACCCTAGTATTATACACTGCAACTATGTACCGCATATTTTCCCATTGTGTTATGATAAACACACATTTCTCCATACACTGCTTACGAACAACAATTATTTGATCACGTCAAGGTTATTTTTGGAAAGTTTTCACGTATTTCTGGCAGTTATTATTGTAAACTATTACAGAAATAGTTTAAGAGAATGTTGTTAATCATCAACATTTTCGGACGTGATATCAATTGGAATGGGTTCAGAAAACAATATTAGTTATGGTTTGGCTACACGTGGTGTTTCGTCTTATTTGGTGCTGGTGATAACATTCTTCTAATAATACGAATGTTGCAAATCTTGTACGAGTCGACCAAAAAGCTACCGTAAGGTTTATAGTCTGTGGTGGAGCATACGGTGGAGGTCTGCCCGGCTTGGGCGGGGCACCGCCGTGTCCTCACGGAGGCGATCGGCAGCGGCGATCTCTCGCGTCCGGCCCTGGTTCAGGCCATGGTCCGGAGCGAGAGTGCATGGGAAGCCGTCACTTCCTTCTGCGAAGCAGTAATGCTCGCGAAGGAGGAGGCGGAGCGCGCGAGGGAAATGCAAGATGCGCGCCCTCGCGCCCCTAGTCGCCGCAGGAGACGCCCCGGGCGTCGGGAGTCGCGAGCCGACTTCCGGCCACCGTAGGCGCGGGCTTGCGGACGGTGGGCAATGGGTAGCTCGCCGTCCGATTAGGACCAGGCCCGGGTCGACGGCGCGTTGTGTTCCACGCGCGCCTCAAAGAGATGTCAGCACCAACTGACGGGGTCCGTAAGGGCCAATGCCTGGCAGGGTTGCGAGTTGGTCCGAAAGGGATATCGCGGCCCCGGCACACAGGCAACGGAAGGAACACGGGTGGGTTTTAGTCAGTAAAAGTCTGACACTCCCTCTCGCTCCGCCCAGAGCGGTAGGAGTCATTTGATGATTTCCCACCCAAAAAAAAAAAAAAAAAAAAAAAAAGGTTTATAGTCTGTTTTGCTATATACTATACCATGCAAAATAAAGTATAGAATATGTTACAAAGATTTTATATTGTTTTTATCTCCACTGTAAGGCAAATGCTGATTCCCACAGTTCCCAAATTATGTCCCATGCCCATCTTTTATTGTTCGGAGAAAAAAAACCGATTTCTTTTCAGCTGGAGACAGATATAAGTCGGTACCTACTTATGTTGAAAACTAAGTTAAGATTTAGATATAAAAATGCTGTGTAACCTCCACGGAGATCGTTTGATAGGTAACTGGACTACTTTTAGGCAAATTTTACTCATATTATTGTTATTATGTTGGGGTCGGCTTCCAGTCTAACCGGATGCAGCTGAATACCGGTATTTTACATGGAGCGACTGCCTATCTGACCTCCACAACCCAGTAACTGGGTTATACGATACCCCTTGGTAAGACTGGTGTCAGACTTTCGGGCTTCTGACGACTCTTAACGACTGTCAGAGATCCACGAATGACAGCCGGGACCAACGGCTTAACGTGCTTTCCGAAGCACGGAGAAGTCTCGGTATGTAAAGATAGTCTCCCATCCACGGACCAAACCCGGCGACCGTAGCTTAACCTGATGGATCGACCCATGCGGCTGTTATTACTTAGCCACGAGCTCCTCGAATGATATGAATTTATCCAGATTATGATTGTTATAATGAATTGCAAATTTGACCATGTAAGACTTATGTACCAGACTATAATATTATTAACTGGCGAGCAACGAGCAGCGAGTGTTAGTTCGGATAGTTTTGTCGCTGGGCTATGAGCGAGTGCGCGAGTATGAATATGACTACCCAGTCACTTGCTGCGGTATGTGTATGTTCCAAGCGAGAGTCTCTCAGCTAGTATTCTGCCCGCCAAGCGTCGCTGAGCGAGTATTTTTTTGATAGCTCTTGTCGTTGTGACAAACTAGTGGAGAGTTCTCGTCGGCAGTGATATCTCTTTTACTGATCTATTGTACGTTTCTTGAGCGAGATAATAGTCGATAGCTAGTCGCTTCCTCGTCAGCGGTGTGGCAAATGCCTTAGACAGTAACCCTACACATAACCGTCTATCACAGTCGAGGAGAACGTAAATCCAAGTGATCGGGAACAATGCTCGTGTTTTGTTTTGTAGTTTAGAACTACATTGCATTGTTGTTAATATTTATGTGAGGTAATTATATATAATATCAAATATTTTCGCGCTGATACTTTAAAACTGGACGAACTAGTAGACGTTTCTGATGTGTCAATTCGTGTGGAATCCTCGAATTTTACATCAATTTTGTGCACGTGATCTAAATGCTTACACAATGTATACACTGTCGAGTCCAAACACGTCGTTTGTCGGTAGTATCGAAATACGACTCCGTTTCTCGATCTGAATTTCTCGGTAACGAGAACTAGGGATTTCCCGGGACAAGAATTCCAGCGAATAAACCCTAGTGAGTTATGAAATGAAGTTCATAGAGAAAATGTAGGTATACCCTGCATAGGATATTTAATATAAAAATATTCGTGAGTCAATTTATTCGCTACTAAAATAATTATGTTTTGTCACGTAAAAAGAAACTCGAGATAATCAAGATGTCAAAAACTCTACCGGAGAAGTAGCTTTTTCAATGTCAAAAGTTCACAGATTTTCACCGCTATCCACTGAGTAACCAACAGGTAATTGCCAAACACAAAATAGCAATGACTTTCAATTTAAAAGTTCAAAAAAATTCGTTGCTTCATTGAAGTTGTTGAGTAGACGAATTTTTTATCTATGAAGCAATGGTTTAGGAATTTTGAAAAATGTGTTATGTAATTGGGGTATGGTTACCAAATTAAAGTTACCAAACACTTTCAAGCGCAAAAAAACTATTTCGTCAAAAAATATTTAGGTCTACGTACTTCAAAACAACGATCTCCTCATTACAAGAAATGCCTCTAAGATTCTCATTAAAAGCTACAACTCACATCATTATAAGGCGGCCCCATATTCAAATTTCTCATGATCCCATCAGCAAACCCGGTGATATTGGTGAGGAATGTCTTCAAGTCGTTGCCAGCTCTTGACGCGAAGTCGGTGTATAGCAGTAGGGCATCAGTCTTAGCTATATGCAGCTGTGCTATGGTGCTCGCGTAATGGTCGTCGTTGAAAGCCACCTGGCGAGAGTGGGTCGGGTGAGTGTCGTTGGACACGTCTACTATGATTACGGCGTCCTGAAAAATGAAGGAGTAGATTTTAGTAAACAAAAAAAAACAAAAGGGTAACGGATTGGTCTCCCCGGGATCTGAAGAAACACCGTATTTACAGTGAGGATCGGCTACCGATCTAAACTGTCTGTGAAGTTGAAGTGAGCTACGCTGTCATTCCACCTCATACATCCGGCACCCATTTTTTTTTGTCCATTGTTATTTATTATTAATAACGGAAACTATTGGATTTCTATAGGAAATGTCAGCTAGCTAGTAATACATAATTTTAACACTGATTTGCAAAGGATTTTTTTTTATTCGTTTACGTAATAATACCTACAATACCTGCTCGTAGAATCGGACCGAACTGCTGACCGACAAAGATCAATGCGCGTGCTCTGTAATCCGGCACTTTTGTATTAAACCTGCCGGATTACAGAGTAGGAGACGGATATGAGCCGGATAACCGAGCGCCTACTGTACAAGGAATTGACCAAAGTTTTCACGATGAGTTTTTTGCAGAATAGATCAGAAAGAGAAATGGCGGTATTTTGTTGCTGGCGATCGCTTACCTCATTATTTCTGTTTTTGTCGAGTGGATTACAGGTAGTTGGGAGCCCAGAGGCTACTTATTGTCTATACAAAATTAGCCCCCTTTCTTTTAGGGTTTTGTCGAGTGATTACATTTCGGAGTACAGAACCCTCTGGAGTAAGAACTATAACACACCTATTTAAAAAAAATTAAGAGGAGAAAGAGAAATATTTGCCAAGAGTGACTGTTTTTTAAAGGGGTGTAAGGCTTGGCTTCACCTCCTTACTTTTCATCCAGCCTATGAAAGCATAAAATGTAGTCAAATCAATGAGATAACTTGCCTCGAAAATCACGTTTTATAACTTCATTCAATTTACGATGGATCGGTTCTGACCGGCTTGGTGAGTTACGCTACGGACTAAATAGGCTACAGATTTAGTTGTTCCGGGTCTGACTGATCGTGGATAAGAGATCGGGTGATTACTATCTTAATATAATCACGAAGCAACTCAAGATCTATTTTTATTGAATAATATCCTCTTTAACAACTAACTAAAATGGAAAACTTGCGTAAATCAGCATTTTTATTAAAAAACTACTTTCATAATTATCTTGTATTTTTTTTTTTCTAAAAATAAAACACTGAAACTAGTGTTGCAAAAAAGTTTGATTGCCAACCTTGAAAGATGTAGTATTTTTAGTTTAACAACGTTATGATCTGAATTATGTTCTCAGGTAATTAAATTATTAAAAGCGAACATTAAGTACACAAGGTCAAAATGTAAGTCTAGTTGTCTGAAATAAACTGTGATGGAAGAAGTTGCTAAAACAATTTTATTGTAGTTTTTACTAAGCCTAAATAGAACAATCAATCTGCCTAGCCTTTTCCCAACTATGTTGGGGTCGGCTTCCAGTCTAACCCGATGCAGCTGAATACCAGTATATTACATGGAGCGACTGCCTATCTGACCTCCATAACCCAGTAATTGGGTAATATGATACCCCTTGGTAATATGGTACAAATATAACGAACGTCATCGAGGATTTAAAGTCAGAATTAAGCGACCTTAAATCTAATTTATTTAAATTAGATTTAAGGATTAAGGATTTAATTTTCTGACTTTACAGTACACAACATGAGTTTCATCTGAACTTGTTTCTTCAGATCGGTTAATTCTGACTTTAAATCCTCGATGACGTTCGTTTTATCTATGTTCTCAAGCAGATATGTAAAAGTCCCATATCATCAACAAGGAGAAATTCATGTACAAATCGTAAAGATCCCAAGCGTCGTTTAACTTATAGCTTCCAAAGTAACCCAAACCAAAACTCAACAACTAACGATCTCGTAACACATGAGAGTATCAATCTGGAAAATGAGTTGTTGAAAAATACAAAACAAACCAAACCAAGAAGAAAATTTCAAAAGACCGTAGTCTTTCGTCCGATTATGAAGTCGATACAAGTTGCAAACATTCTCATCTATCTACAACAGATAAAGCTACTGGTAACGTTTCGGAATCCGTATCCAAACACCAACCAGTCTCTAATATTATGGAAACTTCTAATAGTAAAAAGGAAAATCGCACGAATTACAAGGAATTCTATTCTATTTTACAACAAAAGAACTGCACTGAAAAAATAAACTTTGTATTTTAAGTAGCAATAATAATAACAAGATACTAACAATCGCAGAAGATAAGTTTCCAAATGATCCAATTTGCCATTATTTAACACCGTATGAAGTGACCGAATGAAGAAGCTTATTGATAACATTGATAAAAAAATTATAAACTATACAATGAACGACTACTGCCTGATTTTCATCGGTGAAGAGGACTTTCGACGAACTACCAACTACGTTGACCTAAAAATTACAGTACGGGAAACACTTTTAAAAATTCAACACACAAATGTTGTAATATGCACCTAAATTTAAATTGAACAGCTATTCTACGATAGTTAACGGACGAATAGAAACATTTAACATCCTGATATATCCAGATGCAAGTAATCATATATTACGCGTATTTGTTCAATTCTAACTTTTATTTGTCGTATGATTATAAAATGTTTTGGACGAAAAGTGGATGGGTCAATAATCACGGCATGGGGAATATATTTTTAAATCTAAGACTAATGAATATTGAATTCGTGCATTTTAGTAATGAGGACAATATAAACCACTTCCTTGACACGGTAAAGAAGTCATTCCCTCTTTATCTCTCGAATACTAAAGATCGCGATTAACCGTTTTTTCTCCAATAAATAAATCAAAATATTTCCGTCCTAATAATGATTGATTGTTCCGAATTATTGCCTGGCTACCTTTTACTGTAGAAAGGAGCAAAAAAGGGGAGGAGCATGCATCCTTGCAAGAAACGGTCTTCAATGGAAGGACTTGCCTAAAATATCGAATATATCATCGCTAGGCATATAATGTTGTGCTATTGAGCTTTCCGATTATAAGATAATTTGTCGTCTATATAATAATTTTAACTACTGCCTGGATAAACTTGAAACTCTTTTCCAAGAAATATCACGTTCACGCTATAAGAACATTGTTATTGGTGGTGATTTTAATATACGTATAGATGTGCTGAAACGAAATAGTCACACAAATGCATTTGAATGTCTGTTAATGAGCTATAACTTGAAACTAGCAACAGGGTTGATAAAAATCATGATTTTTATAAAAAAAACAAAATAATCGGATTTTTTTGATTATTTCTGTCACACATGTCTATAAATGTGTTTTCATTCTCGCTACTAAGCCTATTAATTCCTCTTACAACGTTTACACACCGCTTTGTTAAACTTGCCGCAAGTGGATTTTTTTTTCATCGAAATAAACCCATTCAGCATCTTTTTTCCTTCCAGACATCTTGTTGTATTCACTTTCATTAATCAATCACGAATGACCGCGCCAAAGACTAATCGGACGGATTCAGTCACGAGTTTAAATTTCGGAGAACCTCCGAACGGTGGGTGTAGTTAAACAGCATTCTAACGGTGTAGACACGTGTGTGCGCGCCGTAGTTTATGTCGGGGGAAGTCCCTTGACACATTTTGGCTGATTTGGTCGAAGTAAAAAAATATTGATTTAAATCATTGATTTTTATAAAAAAATCACTTGATATTAATCGCGATTTAAATCACTGATTTAAATCAAGTGATTTAAATCATATCAACCCTGACTAGCAATAAAACAACCAACTCGCATGGCCAGCTTGACATGTTTAGATAATTTTGCGCATAATTTTAATACATTTTTAAAACTGATGTCTTGGTTTGCGTTGTCCGATCATACAGCACAGCTGCTTCACTGTCCAGAACAAACAATTTATATTATAAACTATTGGTATGCGGCTATAACGGATTACATTTCAATTTAATACAGCTAATAAGAAGGAAGAGAGAGAAAGTTTAGATCGTCAGAGCGTGAAGTTAAATTTGGAGTACCACAGGGGAGTGTACTGGGTCCTTTTATATTTATATTGTACATTAATGACTTACCTAAATGCATTGAGCAACCAGTAACACTGTTTGCGGAAGATAGTACCGTGGCAAAACCTTGTAAAAGTGTAGATACCTATGAAAGTGAGATTAATAAGTCTTTAAAATTAATTATAAACTGGCTTGAAGAAAACAATTTAAAAAACAACTTGAGTAAAACCAAAGTCATACATTTCAGTCAACGGATTCCTAGCATTCCATTCCATGCATTGCATGCCATACTTTAAACAGTATGAAATACTGACACTACCTTATTTATACATACTAGAAGTAGCTGTGTTTGTTAAGTTGAACCCAAATCGTTTTAAACGTTTGACCGATGTAGTTTTACGTAATAGACGCGACAATACTCTACTACTATGTCATCAGTCCGCTAAGACAGCACTAATGCGCAAAAGTGTTAACTGCATGATTCCGGTCATATACCTATGATAAAATACCAAAAAGTTGGATAGAATTGCAGCTATCATTATTTAAAAAAAGGCTTCGAAGCTTCTTGAAAGTCACAGCTTACTATAGCGTAACAGAATACTAAAGTGAAAAAAAAATTGTAACTTAGTTTGTAATGTTTGAAAATAAGAATTATGTTTGGGTTTGTGTTGTTTTTTGCTCTATTTGTAAAAAAAAAAATAGATTAGTTTAATGGATTTAGTTTATAAATTTTTTAACTTTTGCATGCCTTCTGGTAAAATATGGCTGAACCTATTCCTTATAGCACCGTGTACTCGTATTGTACCCATATTTGCAAAATAAAATATCTTTATCTTTTAAGACTGGTTTTCAGACTTTCGGGCTTCTGACGACTGTGACGTAACGACTGTCGAAGCTCCACGAATGACAGCCTGGACCAACGGCTTAACGTGCTTTCCGAGGCACAGAGGAGTCTAGGTAAATAAAGATGGTCACCCATCCACAGACGAACTACTAGATCGAGACGTGCGACTGTTATAACTTAGCCACGAGTCCTCCTAAGCCTAAATAGAACAAAAAAATTGTAAAACATTTCACATTCTATCGATTGACTTCGATTTCAAGATCGAGAAAGACTGTGAGCTTTAATAATGGCATTTTGTAGTAGCTAGATATTGTTATCTTTATTGATATTGCTTACCTAAAAACTGAACCCATAATCCTCCGACCGCTTTATACTTCTATAGGTACAGTCAGCATCAAAAGTTGTTGACCACATTTAGATTTTCAAAATCGCTGTACACCGTATTCACTATTAGCACTTCGCTACACAGCGATTTTGAAAATCTAAATGTGGTCAACAACTTTTGATGCTGACTGTACACACAAAGTTTTTTTTTTTGGTTAAGTTCTGTGTATCATTTCCGCTCTTAGGGATCACGCATACTAGACGGCCACGACTCAGGCCAGTCATGGCCGTACTGTGAGGCTAGTTGACCGTTGCGACCAAGTGCGCGATTCGTATCAGTTTCTATGTATAGTTTACTTGATAGTGTGGGAGATTCCTTAAGGCCTATAAAATATTAATATCACGTAGCATTGTAACAAGATAGTTTTTATTAAGGGGTTTCCGTACTAGTTTCTGAATACTCATACTGCCTCAAATGCGACCCTGAATTTGAAGTATTTACTTCTTTCACAACAATGTGTCAACTCAATCAATTTATACAAACAATAATTTATAACAACATACAATTGTTCTTTTATAGCCAACATTAAAGTTTATTAGACTGGTTTGCACATTGTATTACAGAGTTAACGTCATCTGTCACCCGTGTCTCATGAAGTCATGAGTCATGTTACCTCTTGGGTTAGCCGTTACCCAGTTTAGGGTTACACTGATAAAGTTAACATCGGGGTTACCATTTATTATTGTTATTATTATTTATTTATATTTCAGACAACATGATCCATTTTGTTAGTAAAAAATAATGCTTAAAACTATGTTAGTTCACACATAAACGCATACTATGTTTAAAGAACGGACAGTCATACCTGTCCGCTATCACACTCAGGATGCTGTTGCTACTCACACGCACCCTGTGCAGCAGGGACGCCGCTTTTTTTTTTTTTATGTGAAACCACTTTTATTTGTGTTTGTTAAGGGAGCAGTAAAAGTGAATTTGACCTAGGTATCTAATAATTTTGAATCAGATAAGTTCATAGTTCAGTGATGCAGATATTGATCTCGTTTTTGTCAAGTTCAACATAAATTGTACAAAACAATTTAGCACAAAGACTAACACAATCAGACTATAATGTTCCCACAGCTGGGCCTCAGGCCTCCTCTCTTCGAGAGGGAGTGACCCGTAATCTACCACGCGGGCCCAGTGCGGGTTGGTAGATGTCTCACATGTCTTCGTATTTTTGGTCCTAGGACATGCCGATTTTCTCACGATGTTTTCCTTCACCGTTTTGAGAGCAGTGGTGATTAAATTAATTACACAAAATAAAGCGCCTGCCTGGGGTCGAACCTACGACCTACAAGTCATAAACCGGGGCAGTTACCACTGGGCCACCACTGCTCTCTGCTGCACAAAGACTACTAAATATTCATTATGAAACCACAGATTTTTTTTTTTTTTTTTTATATAGGGCATCTCGCAGTTGACCTCTGAGGAGGTCGTAGCTGCTTAACCGGACTATCCTGTGGCTGCCTTAAGCTTCTACACTTAAAGCCAGGGGCATAAACTATTCTAATTAAAACTAGGCGAACGCTCGCTAAGGGCACCCCCTGTGGGGTACGGACCTCGGCTTAGGGCGTCGCTGGGGGGAGGACAGCAAGATGGGACAGGCTGGATCAAACATAGATTATTATTATTCGGGGAATTTAAGACTACGGGCTCAGCTTCGACGCGGGCTGGCGCATCGTCGAGCAAGGGTCGGGGGGGAGAAACCACAGAAATGAATGAAGTTATTTTAACTTTGCTAAGTTTATCGTAATGCATTACAGAACCCTTAGCAAGAGTACAATCATTTACAATCAAACTACACCTCACTAAGTGCACACATGTTTACTAAACCGGCCTCACGCCACTGTTGACAGCGCTATGTCTTGGTTTTTTATTTGGTCTGAGGGATGGAATTGGCAATCCACGTCTGTTACCACCACCAGTCCACCAATATCTTCACAATATCTTTAGTAAAACGAAATCTAATTTTATATTCTTCTTCATCATAAAACTCAATTGGATTTTCTGCATCTCTTAAATAGCGTCGTGATACGTAATTGTATGTCGTACATATATTCAATAAACTCTTCAAAAGACATTACGTTACTCGGATAAAATACGCTATGTTTTGGTTAAAAACTTCCTCACGGTGGATGCTGACATACCTTATATTTGACAGTTGGTTCCTCAACTCAAACTTACCTCGACTGAGGAAACTGGTTAAGATGAGGAGTAAAATTGCAACTATGAATCTGAAAATTGCCTAAGTGAGGTTGAGTCGAGTTGAGGAAATCATGAGGTTTTGACTTAGAATATGGGTGACACTTGAAGCGAGTGTACTTAAACAAGGCATTAACAAATATTTACAGGCATGATCTACTTTTCTATAACTCGTGCATTTGTCGGGACAAGGCAGAGGTAGCTAATATAATTTGATTGCAAATGAAATCGAGAGCAAACTCGTAAAAACAGCACTGCACTCAGTTCAGACATCAAAACAAACATTCACAATAATGATAACTAGGTAGAGTAAAGCTGGCTTTCCATCGGTACTGTGCGATCTATAAACTTAGCTTTGGAGACTGTATACGATCAAGCACCCTTACCAGTTGGTAACGGTGCGGAAGAAAGCGAAAAGCGAGTATAAGGAGAAGGTAAGTACGTTAAAAACCTACCCCCCTAAGTTTACATTGTGGAATGCAATAAATATATTGAGTATAATATGTACCTACTTCGGTAGATAGGTAATTTCGTAGGTACGATCGCATCCCTCGCTTTGGTTCATGTAAAAATCCCTCACATTCCAAGGCCCGCTTTCCCACAGGTCAGATCGTGTCAGGCCAGGCCGACAGGCCGTGGGAACCGTCGATCCGATGAGGCCTGCGGTGGAAATGCTCGGCTCGGCCCGCTACAGGCCTCGACAGGCGGTGGGAGCGCGGCTTTACGGGGCTGCACCCCACAGAATAATGCAGGTGGGATACTCCGCAAAATCATTTAAATAAAAAGCGACTCTTGCTGTGACACATTAAAATGTAATTTAGGTCGCACAGCGCTAATTACGAGTACCTACAGTTATATTCGCCTATAAGTTGCCTCTCTTTCTATTGCGTAACCCTTAGATCTTCTGCGTTACACTAGTGAGTGTAACAGCGGGCTCGTCTTGCCGGGCCAATGGGGATGATGACTAAACATTTTTTTTTTGTCCGTCTTTGAGATTATAAAAAAATATTGGACACGTATTTTTTCTTTTTTTACGTAATCTAAAGATTACGGCGATACATTGATGTAAAATGTTCCATGACGTCACGAGTATGTAGATTTTATACATACTTGTGGCGTAGCGACCTCACTCCCCAACTTAAAATGCGTTTTATCTAAGAATTTTTTTATTAATATGTTAAAGCAAAAAATACGTGTCTAATATTTTTTTATTATCTGACTGACGGACTAATTAGTTACTCGTATAATTTTTTTTTTTTTTTTTACCCAGGCATCACCCCTATTCAATGGAATTGGCCCAGCAAGACGGGCCCGCCGCGTACTTTTAGCTTCATACCCAAACTGCGAGTGTCCGATCTCTGTATTCATCTGTGACTGTGCGTAGATTGAAAAATGATATCTTAATAAAAAAAAATCACACAGATGGAAAGCCAGCCCAGGGTGGCCTCGCAGTGCGAAACTAAGGTCGCCATAAAAATCTTATGGCGAAATTATTGTCATGATGTCACAAAGGAAACCATAAAACATCACTGCTGTTAGTATTTACAGTTCAATTTAATGTGAAGACGTCATGGACTCAGCGCTCGGCATCGAACGCGGACGGACGTGCGCTCTAGTGTGCTCCCGAGTTCCTGATTTCCTGAGTTCCGGCTCAGTGGCTCCTGTTGTGGTTCCTGCTACGTGTATAGTCTGGGACTATCTACTGTTATTAATTGTTGTCTTTTTCAAGACACAATTAATAAGTTTCTTATCAGAGTTGTCATCTGAACGTAATCGTCGCGATTTAGCCCCTTCAGGGAAAATCCACAGTTTCGTGGTCCTCGGTGGATACCATACGGTGCCAACGAAACCGAGTGGGGTGTTGACCCAACACACCCGCCGAGCCCCATCAGGGTAAGGCAGTCAATTGGACGGGTCCCAGTGTTCGGCCTTGGGGGATCTCCTAGTCGGCATTGGTGACAGTCTTTCTTCAACAGCCACACAACTAGTGTCGGTCGGGTGTATCTACCCCGGCGCACTAGACTGGTTAGGACCCCGTTGCACACTAAGATAGGCAACGGGCAAAAGCAAGCTTAGGGCTCACAATTAGGTACACAACCTCCCTGTCTACACCCGACAGGGAGGGTTTACACATCCCCGGTATTCCCCCGGGGAGATAGGTTTTAGGGAATTAGGCTTGTAGGTCTCCCTTATAAATTCATGCTAGGATAATTTTAAAGAACTTAGTCAATATGGCGTCGGTCCTCAGTACTGAGGAACGACTCATTGCGACTAAGAACATAAACTCCATCCTATTAGACGTCCTTAATAGGATACTAATAAGGTCGCCAGACCTCATTAACGAGTTCGGTCCCGAACTCGAGTCACTCGCTGCCAAGCAGGAGTACCCGTCAAGTCCCTCGGACTCAATCCCTGCTGAACAGCAGTCCCAAGTCTGTCCTTCTGACTCTATCGCTATCTTTAGCGATGCCCTAGATGCTACTCCTGCACTAGAACTAGATAGTTCCGTCGTGTCTATGGACACAGACAGCCAGACCGCTTCTTCAAAGCGCGCTCCCACTCCTCCACCGCAAATGCATAGCTCGGTCACCGAGGTCCATGGCGCTACTTCCTCTTCCTCTTCCCAATCCGAGGATGACACTTTCGTGACTGTCCACGGAAAAGGGAACAAGAGGAAGAAGAAGAAGCAGTCATCCTCACAGGCCAGCAAAGTAATTGCTTTTGAGGAGTCATGCTCAATCCCGGTAGTTACCCTAGCCACCCCGGCTACTTGCGCCCCCGTAGCTTCCCCCTCCGCCACCCCCAGCCCGATTGCGTCATCCGCATCGCAGGTTGCCCCCACCCCAAATTCCGGTATTAAGAAAATCCCGCCGCCACCTCCTGTGTTCATCCAGGACAAGGACAAGTGGACGGCTATCTCTAAATGGTGTGTCGATCAGCGGATCGGTTACACCAACGCTAGGTCTACCCAACAGGGTATTAAAGTAACTCTCCCGACAGCTAATGACTATAGGGCATTAACTAGGCTTCTGAGAGATAGATGTGTGTCATTCCACACATACTCTCTCCCGGAAGAAAAACAGACCCGGGTCGTCATCAAGAGGATCCCTAAAGAGATTTCTCCCTCAGATATTCTAGCTGACCTTCAGTCACAGAAAATCCCGGTAGACGAGGTGCACCGTATGCACCGTTCGCGCGGCAGGGAAGCATACGACATGGTTCTCGTCGTGTGCTCCCCTACCGAGGGGCATCACCCGATATTCAATGTCAGTTCAATCTGTAACCTCATGGGCTTCATCATAGAGAAGCCCAGGAAAAATAGCTCCATAGGGCAATGCCATCGTTGCCAGCTCTATGGCCACTCACAGAAGCACTGCCATGCGAAACCTAGGTGCGTCAAGTGCCTAGGGGACCATGGCACTGCTGAGTGTACCCGACCCAAGGATCGCAACCTTTGCGACACTCCTCCGAGCTGCGTGCTATGTGGCCTCGAAGGGCACACAGCAAATTACCGGGGCTGCTCTAAAGCCCCAAAAACCAATCCGTCTAAACTGACCAAGCGTCCATCAGACGCTTGGCAGCAAAATTATAGGGAATACCCCCAAATTCCCTCCTCCCAGATCCCCGAAAGGCTAAGCCCCCAGAGGCCTAGCCCGTGGTCCCAACTTCACCACATGCAGGCCTTTCCAGCCATGCATAACCCTAGGCCCGCGCCCCCGCAGATCCCCCTTTATTCCCTTATGGACCCCCGCAATCGCGTCCCCCCGCCCCCCGCTACTTCAGGGCCTCCAGCGCCCGCTCCCGCTCCCGCACCTGCTCCTAAAGCATCGCACCCCGCTCCCACTCCCAGGGCCCGTGGCCCCTCTGATGATGATACATTCGGTATCATCACAGACACCTATCAGGCCTTTTTCTCGCCCCGCGCGCAGCAAATGGCCAGGGATATAACAGCCGCCAAGAAATTCCGCGACGTTCCTATGTTGCAGAAAATCTTACATGCGTACCCGGAGATTACGCACGCCCTTGAATCCTTCTATAACCCCCCCCATAATGTCTAACACCGTTATAGCAAGGTTTAAACCCCGATCCCTTAACTTAGGCATCTTCAATGCAAACGGTATAAAACACCAACGCGATGAGATCGCGGAATTCGTCCGCGATCACAAACTAGACTTATTCCTCATACAGGAAACATTCTTAAAACCGAGTAGTCGCAACCCATCTATAGCCAATTATCGTATGGTCCGTAATGATAGGTCGCGCTGTCACAAGGGTGGCACCCTTATTTACTATAAAAAGGAACTATACTGCATTCCCATAGACCCTCCTCCACTTTCCAGACTAGAAGTCTCAATTTGCCTACTAGGCATGACTGGCCATCAGCCGGTCACTCTAGTTTCGGTTTATATCCCACCAATGGTCGGTTCTGAGAACTTCCAACTCATCTCCGACGATTTCGCCATTCTATTAGGCATGAGTGACTCCGTAATCATTGCGGGCGATCTCAATGCAAAACATACTTCCTGGAATTGTACCAGAACCTCTATAAGAGGGCGACACTTGTTCGACCTCTCCGCTACCCTGAACTTTGACGTCATCGCTCCGATGACTCCCACTCACTTTCCCCACGACCCCAATCATACCCCAGACGTACTCGACCTGGCGCTCTTTAAGAACGTCAACCTTAGGTTAGACTCAATAGAAACGGTACAAGAGCTTAACTCTGACCACCGTCCCGTAGTCATAAGACTGGCCTCCCGCACAGGTCCCTCCGATCCCAACCAACCCATAGGCACCAAAAGGGTAACGGACTGGAGGAGAGTAAGCGATAAGCTGAAACCCACCACGTCCCCCCAGCTGGACTCCATTCCAGATCAGTTTGACTCCGTCACCGACACGACGGCCGCGATCGACTCGCTCACTGATCACGTGCAAACCGTCCTGAACGACTGTTCAAGGGAGGTTCCGGCAACGGACAACCGTTGCCTGAACCTGCCGGACGATGCGCGTGCTCTACTGACCGAGAAGAACGCGGCTATCCGTGCATACAGTAGCTTTCCCAGCGCCACTAACAAAACTCACATGCGCTACTTACAGAGAACTGTAAGGACACGCATAGCTGAGCTGCGTGAAGCGGGCTGGGATAAGATGCTGAGCGAACTGGAGCCAACTCACCTGGCCTTCTGGGAACTCCAGAGGAAACTCAGGTCCCAGCAGTCAGCTGCCATGCCCCCATTAGTCCGCCCAGACAAATCCATAGCATTCGACGACATCGACCAGGCCGAGTGCCTAGCCGACAGTCTCGAGACCCAATGCTCACCCAGCTCCTTACCAGTAGACCAAGCTCACCTTAAAAAGGTCGACGCGGAAGTCGAACGTAGAGCCTCTCTCCCACCCGTCGAAGACCCTGACTGTCCTCTGCCTCCCGTCACTCCGGACGAAGTGCATGACATCATCAAAGGTCTCAAAAAACGCAAAGCCCCCGGCTCAGACGGACTCACCAATAGGGTGATCCAACTCTTTCCCGCTCACTTGATCATGCTACTGACCACCATCTTCAATGGTGCTCTAAGCAATAACATCTTTCCCCAATCGTGGAAAGAGGCCACCGTCATCGGCATCCCAAAGCCCGGTAAGCCCAAATCCGAACCCTCCAGTTACCGCCCCATCAGTCTGCTCAAGGTCCTCGGCAAAATCTATGAGAGGCTTATTCAAAAGCGTCTCAGAGATTACGCAGAGACCAAGGGCCTCATCCCCAACGAACAGTTCGGCTTTCGAACTCAGCACTCTAGCGTGCATCAGGCCCACCGTATAGTAGAACACATATCCGGAGGTTTCCACCACGGTATGTTAACAGGCGCAATCTTCTTCGACATAGCGAAAGCGTTCGACAAAGTCTGGCACAACGGCTTATTATATAAGCTGTACAAACACGGTGTGCCGGACCGTCTCGTGCTCATCATACGAGACTATTTGTCGAACCGCACCTTCCGCTATCGCATAGAAGGAGCGCTCTCCTCCCCCCGACCCATACGCGCGGGAGTCCCTCAGGGCTCCGTGCTCTCTCCTCTCCTGTTCTCGCTCTTCACTAGCGATATCCCTAAGCATAAGAAGGCGCAGTTGGCTCTGTTCGCAGACGATACGGCCATCTACTGCAAAGGGTATAGAACGGCTCAGATACTCCTAAACCTACAAAGGGCAGTCAACAATCTTGGCGCCTGGTTTAGATTATGGAGAATCGAGGTCAATCCTGACAAAAGTCAAGCGGTCCTCTTTTCCAAACCGCGACGCACACCCACCATTCCCAGACCAGTCACCATGTTCGGCAAGCCGATCCCTTGGGGGAAGCAAGCCAAATATCTAGGTGTAATTCTCGATCATCATCTCTCCTTCGCACAGCACATAAAGTCGGTTCGCTCGCGAGCCGCTTTCGCTCTAGGTAGACTCCACTATGTCCTGAATGCACGTAGCAAATTGTCACTCAAGTGCAAATTGCGCATCTATACGGCGTGCATTCGGCCAATCATGACCTATGCGGGCACCGTCTTTGCTCAAGCAAAACCCCACTCGATCCATAGGATTCAGACAGTCCAAAACCGTTTCCTTCGTAAGGCCACGGGATCCCCCTGGTATGTTAGGAATGAGATCCTCCATCTCGACCTCAAAATCCCCACGATCCAACAGTTCCTAAAACGCATGTCCAAGCGTTACTTTGAATCCGCTGCCAAACATCGCAACCCTCTGGTTGTCGAGGCAGCAAATTATGTCCCCTCAACGATTAGTAGGATCCGCCGCCCGAGGTATATTCTCTCAGAACCTGATGACCCCATAACCCTCCTCCAGGAGAGCAGTAGGGCCACCAGCACAGTACACAAACACAAACGACACCCGTCATACCGACCTCGCCGTCGAGGTCCACCGCGATCGCGACCGCGACCCCCCCGAGTAAACGATACTCCCCCCCGACCCTTGCTCGAAGATGCGCCAGCCCGCGTCGACGCTGAGCCAGTAGCTTTAAATTCCCCGATCAATAATCATGATATACTTTTGATCCAGCCTGTCCCTCTTGCTGTCCTCCAATCAGCGAATGCCCTAAGCCGAGGTTCGTACCCCACAGGGGGTGCCCTTAGCGAGCATTCGCTTAGTTTTAATTTAGAATAGTTTATGCCCCTGGCTGGAGGCTTTGAGTGTAGAAGCTTAAGGCAGCCACAGGAAAGCCCGGTTAAGCAGACACTACCTTAGTGGTAACCTGCGAGATGCCCTAGTTAAAAAAAAAAAAAAAAAAAAGTGAAGACGTCATTCATTCAGCTTATCATGCCAATTTTCTAAATTGCTTAACAGGCCTAGTTGGATAATGAGAAGTTAATTATTTTAAGCGAACTATGGTTTGATTAAAATTAAAGGGCAATTGCCTTGAATACTGATTGAAAGCTCGTTAGTAGTCAGAAGTCCAAAGCGATTTAACAGCGTTCATTCTAAAAGTTGGCAACGTCGCAAATAGCTGTCAAATATTTACCTGTTTTGATTAATTTGGCAATATATTGTACGGAAATAGGAAATATGGCTAACTAGTAAACTAGAATATTAATAATGAATTACAATTATAAACACTGAGTTTGATGTTTTAACCATTTTAGGTGTAAACAATTGGAAATTTGGAAAGTTCTAAATACTTTTTTTACATAAAACTAAATATTCGGCGTAGGCTACTAATTATTGCATTTCATAATCAATAATTATTTTAGTTCACTAGTTAGCCATATTTCATATTCCCATACAGTAATATTGCCAAATTAATCAAAACAGCGAAAAAATTTACATCTATTTGCGACGTTGCCCACTTTCAGAATGCACGCTCCTGAATTTTGCATTTTCAAGGCTTTCAAATAGGTATCGGTGCAAAAGAATTCCCGTTGTGTATTTATTTAATACCATAATATTGTTTTGAACAATAAAACCTCAAGTAATGTAGGTTATGACGGAAATCAAATATAATGTGATTTTGATAACAGACCCAAAACTTTAATGCACAAACACCAACCTCAGATTAGATGCGAATTCTCGTGAATGATTAAATAATGCATAATAATGACATCACCCACAGCATCTATGCTGTAATGATCTTTGACCCAGCACTACAGCTTGGAGATGCGCCAATACCAATGCATCCGTATCGGCTCTTAGTAATAACACTTGAGAGTTTGCTTCCCCATTTAAGAGAAGAGGTTGAGAATCTAATATCATTAGGAAGTAAATCCATGATTGCTGAAATATAACGTATCGTGCAGATAATATAATTTTGCATGAAATAATTATTAAGTTTATATTTCACGGAGCTGAAATTACTCGAGAAAGTACGTTTGGCGCACCTACGATATTTTGAATACTAATCTTGTTGTGTCTCTGCCTCTTACATACTTTTCCTAAAGGGTCGTGAAGGTATGGACCTCCATCCATTCTAAGCATGGTTCATCGTAGCTATGCATTACCATTCAACATCTGACAGCTAAATATCAGTTTTTGCATGGAGCGACTGCCTATCTGACTTTCACAAACCATTTACTGGTAACACTGGTTGGTAAGACTGGTTGTCAGACTTTCGAGGTTCTGTAACGACTATCTAAGATCTACAAATGACAGCAGTGACCAATGGAGGTACGGAAAGGTCTTGGTATGCAAAGAATGGTCACCTTTCCACGGACCAACCTTGGCAAGCGTTACTTAACTTTTTAGATCAACCCTGTTATTACTTAGCCACGAGCTCTTCATAATATCCATCATCATATTTATACTAAATGTAATAGAACTAAATGGACATAACTGTTTACACGTCATTCTTGCTGCAATGCATCATAATGACGTCACAGACCCCTTCAGTTGCCATGCCAATTTACATTAATACACGGTCGACATAGCGATGAAATAATATTTGTTTTGCTGTCTGTTCCAACAGTTACGGGCACTTGAACATCATTAAATGCGTTTAGTTTCTATTTCCATGTTGTTTTTGATGTTTTTAGAACATTTCTATTTTACATGGTATTACATGGTACTTTTATTTTTTTTGTCTACTTTTGTGGTAAATGCTACGGGACAGTAGATTGCAATAGGACACGCATATATATATATATATAGCGGCAAAATCCCATCTGTTAAAAGGTGTACACTGGGAAGAGGTCTTGAGTTTGTTACTCATTAACGCACTCACTCTAAGCAAAATCCTATATTTGTAATCACGTTCTCGAAAACGGCGCTAACGATTTCGATGAAAGTTGCAATGTAGGGGTTTACGGGGTAAAAAATCGATCTAGCTAGGTCTCATATCTGGGAAAATTCGTTTTCTTCGTATTTTCACCCGAGCAGAGAGCTCGGTCGCCCAAAGTTTAGAACAAGATGGCTACCATAGAATAATGACATGGCAGCATGGAATTAGTAAGTACCTACTATCATGGCACCATGGAATTAGTATGAACTATAGTATACTATCAAAAATGAGCATTCTCTATTTTCACCCGAGCAGAGCTCGGTCGCCCAGGTAATCATAATATATTATTTAGCTTAGCAGGACGAATTTAATAATGTCCCCAGTTGAAACCAGACCAGATTGTTTTAAGGACACTAGGAACTTACCTAAATTCCTAGTGTACATAAAAAAAATCTGTCAATTTGAATCTTAACAGATCGTTTGACATCAAAACCTGCTACCAATTTTTTTTGTTTACTCTCAGTTATTTTAATTCCCATGCAAATCATTAATAGAGCGAAGTGATAACACAGTTATTTCTATAGCCATGTCTACAAGAAAGGAATGTACTGTAACTACAATGTACTGAAATTCTTATCATACCGCGTTTGAAGAATGACTCAACCTTATTATAGGTAACGTTATGCAAATCATTGTTGTGACTGGTTCGTGGTGATTAAGAATATTGAAGACCGCAAATTCTTCTCTAGAAAAGAGTTTTAGATTATTATTTTTAAGAAATCAGGAGTACAAAATATTATTGATAGACAATAGGGATGTTTCCTGGGTAAAAAAAAAAAATCTAATTAGTCCGTCAGTCAGATAATAAAAAAATATTAGACACGTATTTTTTGCTTTATCATATTAATACAAAATTACTTAGATAAAACGCATTTTAAGTTGGGGAGTGGGGGTCGCCACGTCACTAGTATGTATAAAATCTACATACTCGTGACGTCATGGCACATTTTACCTCAATGTATCGCCGTAATCTTTAGATTACGTAAAAAAAGAAAAAATACGTGTCCAATATTTTTGTATTATCTCAAAGACGGACTAAAAAATAGTTTTTTTGTCATCATACCTATTATGTTCCTGATCCAGAATTTACAGTAGCGATCAACCTGAAAAGTCGTGACACTATAAATCAGAGAGGATTCTCCCTGATTTATGGTGTCACGACTTTTCTATCTACTCGTATCAATAATATTTTGTACTCCTGATTTCCTGTAAAACTCCTGTAACTGTCTTCAAAATAAGAAAACTGGAGGTTCAGAAGATAGGCAATGGTTCTACAACTACATACATCTACAAACTAACTTGTCAAATTTGGGACTACCTCAGAAATGGGGATGTAACAATACACAATTTTCCCGATACGATACCGATACCGATTATTGTAGTAAATAATCGGCGGTACCGATATCGATGGCTTAGTAGATAATAAATCAAATAAATAATGAAGTTTGTACCTCGGGCGTTTGTATCTTTTGTATTTTGTATTTCGAGAACAACTGTTTAATTGTGAGTTATAGTTCTCACTTCACTGTGTGATTAAACAGAATTATGAATAGCGGTGACGTGAAACAGGCATGAAACAATACATTGCTCAGCCAACGACGACACGGTTGGCGCAGTGGCTGAGCGATCGACTGCTGCGCAACGTGTCGCGGGTTCGATCCCCGCACGGAACAAATATTTGTATGATCTGCAAGTAGTTGTTTCGGGTCTGGGTGTTAGTGTATGTGAGTTTCTATGTTTGTAAACGCACCCACGATACAAGAAGAAATTCTTTGTGTGGGGCAAAGTAAAAAAAAAAAAAGGCTCAACAAACTGCAAACACTGCCGTTTGCCATGTCGCTAAGCTAAGCATGCGCTACACGGCTCTCCTCTCGCCAGTCCAGTCTGCGATCGGCCGATGTATTGGTATTGGAATCGGAATCGTTACAACCCTATCTCATCAATAATATTTTTTTGTTTAAATAATGAAACGTTTTACATATCTATAATAACCATGTCATTAGCTCATTTTCACTAACAGTATCTTACACGGTCTGTGTTAGTGATGTGCACTGTCTGTAAGTGACGAATTCACCATACGTAAAAATTGTACGTGACTTTTTTTTAATGTTTTGTCGTAGAGTGCCATATTAATAAATAAGTTACACACTATCACATTTTCCTCACCGAAAATCACTGTTGATTCCTTAGTTCACTGCCTACCGCTTTATCGTTCACGTAAACAGGTGTAACATTACAGCGTGCGTACTATCTACAGCGATCTGTATGCTCTGTTTGTTTGTTCATCGCCAAGGATTTGTTAAGTAATATTATACTTTAAATACTTACATTCTTTATCTATTGTGTAAGCCGTACTATTGTGTCGTGTTACGCGGGTTTGTTTTTCAAGCTACTGAAGGATAAGTATGGAATTATTTTAATTCAAACTCAATCTCAAAGTATTTATTTCAATTAAACCAATTACAGGCACTCTTGAATTGTCAAGGGGTCGGTCAGTCAGAAAGATGAAGCTAGTTGCCCATTCTAAAGCGTGGTAGGTTCTTACAGAGAAGAACGGGCAAGAAACTCCATGGACACTCACAATTGAATACCATGTTTGGAAAAAATCTTTCTTGTATTACAATTCCCTTGAAACTTTTAGTTTTTGAATTTTATACGTATGTAATGTGCTAATCAGTAATGCGTAATATACGATCAATCAGAATCTGAATAATTGCTAATCCATTGCTTCTGAAGTTATAAAAAAAATCTGCTCAACAACGAAAATAACGCAATGAATGTTGTTGAACTGTCAAAATGAAACATACGAGTATTAGTCGTAATCGCTTACGAAAATATGTTACGTAATTAAATAGCTGGCTAACTTTTGAGTTAATAGAGGTAAATGGTGCTTAGATACAGACAGAGGTATGGAAAGTACACACACACGCAATATCAAGGGGTTTTCCGATATTAGAGACAGAGTTTAAATGACTCATGTGTTTGTTTAAAGAAACCTATGTATGTACCTACTTACTTACACCTTTACAATAGGAAAGAAAAATTATATTTAGATGTAAAAATGCGGCCAAGTGCGAGTCGGATTATACAATATTTAAAAATGCGATCTCGAAACGCCGAAAAAACACGTTTCTTGTATGACCCCCTTTAATGTTTAACGTTATTTAATTTTTATTATGTGTTGTTGTAGCGGCCATACTTGTACGCACTCTGCGAAAATTTCCAGAAGTGCCAGAAGGACGGACAGACGAACAGCGGAGCCTAAGTCTGCCTTAGTAATAGGTACCCTTTGGGTATGGAACCCTCAAAATAATAATTAGGGTAGCTGTCTAAATGCTCCTGCACGCGTTGCATGACAACGATATAAACGAGCTTTCTACGGGTTTTGTCGACCGAAGAATAGACAAAATGACAGATTGTGATTGTTTATCTGTAATTTTGTCTATTCTTCCGTCGACAAAACCCGTTTCTATTGTGGTCATGTAAAATTCTGAAACTCCGTGCCTACCTCAACAAAATCTTATCTAATTTTATAGCTGCAGTATATCCCGATTAATTCCCACCTGCATCCCGTCATACTGATCTAGCGATGCAACCATGACCTAAATTCCTGAAATTCCTGAAACGTTTTCAGTGGGGTCTCTTATCTTGTGCACACTGAAGATAAATGAACGACCTTGAAGTTATTTACTGTTATGTCTAAGAGGTAAAATGTGTAGAATGTGTAGTCTTTTGTTTTTGTATCACGCTGTTTTAAAGTTTGGGGTGGGTAGAATATCAGGTACTTAAATTAAAAAAAAATTAAATGCGTTAGATAAACATCAAAGAGAAGTAAAAAAATTTGACGTCTATCTAAAAAAAAAAAAAAAAATTATCAAACTGATCGATCAGGTATCTACCGCCGCTTCATTGGCGATGGTCTTGTGTCTGTCGATCCTGGGTTCGAGGGTCCTGGGTTCGAATTCAATCACGGTGCAAAATGCATTCCTTCATTTATTTTCGTTGCTCATATATTTAATATGTATGTGCATGTGTGAGGAGCTCGTGGCTAAGTAACAACGGCCGCACTGGTCGATCCATCAGGTTAAGCTACGCTTGCCGGGGTTGGTCAGTGGATGGGTGACCATCTTTACATGCCGAGAGTCCTCCGTGCCTCGGAGAGCACGTTAAGCCGTTGGTCCCGGCTGTCATTCGTGGATCTTTGACAGTCGTAACGAGTTGTCAGAAGCCCGAAAGTCTGACACCAGTCTTACCAAGGGATATCGTATTACCCAGTTACTGGGTTGTGGACGTCAGATAGGCAGTCGCTCCATGGAAAATACTGGTATTCAGCTGCATCCGGTTAGACTGGAAGCCGACCCCAACGTTGTTGGGAAAAGGCTAGGCAGATTGATATATTTAATATGTATGTATTTATGTATCTATTATTCTCTAAGATTATTACGGATATGTATTTATCTGTGTATCTATTCTAGTTTATTGTGTACTTATTATTTACTCCAACGACAGCCCCATTTTATGTCCAGGGAAATCACTGTCCATTCCAAGGTTGCCTGGAAGAGATCGCAGTAAGCGATAAGGCCGCCCATTGTATATTTTTTGTAGTGTACAATAAAGTATAAATAAATAAAATGTTACAATTTCTGAATTGAAGTCGGGGAAAATGTTACATTCTATGGTATTTGCATGTCCCCCAATCCATAAAAGATTTTCAGACGTATTTGTAAGTATGTCTCATGTATGAAACCTTATCATTCTAGGAAAATATTATTTCAGGAAATGATGTCACACATAATCCAGTCATCACTTTCGAACCATATGAAGTAATGTTTTGCATAAATACTCATTTGAATATGAAGTGTTTCCGTAATTAATCATTTCAGTCAAGGGCTCTCTGCCTATTAATAATGCCATAGATAATACGCCCATCACTCACAAGTTCAAATAACATGAAGCCCTTGACTATTACAGATAATAGTAACGGTATATACTTGTCCTTAGGGAAGCTATTAACTATTTAAAATGAGTGAAAATGAGTTCCTTTGTATCCTAAAAGCCGAATAATTAATTAATCCCAACTACGGAACCCTTCATTGCGTGGTCGTCGGACCACACGCACTAGGCCGGTTTTTTTTTTCTAACACGCGCTAGAATTTGACCAAGGTTTTGAGATGTTTCCCTATGACACCCGTAGCTCGTATCAATAAGCCAGGCCGTCGCACTTACACGTATTAGTCCTTATCTTGAAAACGACTGAACCGATTTTGATGAAACTTGCATTGTACCCTAAGTTGAAGTAAATGTACGCCAATAAAAAACAATGGTCACAATCCGATTAATAGTTTCGGAGATATGCGAGAACAAACATATATACAAACATACGAGTACATACACCTATCAAATTTTGTATATTTGTTTGGAAGCCCTAACAGATTATCGTATGTGAATATCTTGCAGTTCCAATAATATTACATACATACATGTCAAATTGATTACCTTCCATTTTTTGAAGTCGGTAAAAAAGACATGATTTTCGAATAAAAAAACTAATCGAGTGAAAATGTCCCCAAATCATATACTAAAGTTCCATTTTGATTGTATGCGTGGCTGTATCAGAATATTAATGCAAATTAAAACACAATTTAGGGAGCTTCCTCTTAAGCATCAGTCCCTCAGACTACTTAGAAAACCTTCAGAAATTCAGCTCAGTCATCAACATCGAGGCATTAGCATTGAAATCTTGAAGACATTGACATAAACATAAATCTGAACGTTCCAGTGCAGTTTATTGCGATTGTGTGTAAACAGACACAAGGTTCGCGACACAATTGGAGCATCACGCTGTGTCGTGATGTGATGTGATGTGATGTGGTGTGGTGTGGTGGCGTTACTTAGTACGACTACAATAAACAACGAATAATACAAGAAATTATAAATGCAAAATAAAATAGTTTCAAATCCAGTAATGATTTAGGTATACAGAATATTCAGAGGTGACAGAAATGTTCTAACTTTTATTAATCAAAGTCTAACCCGTACATACGAAATAGGGATATGCAGCAGAATCCTTAAAATATCTGGTTGTAAGAAGAAATAGTAATCATAAACCCATCTACCAAGCGTGGTGATTGAAGGATTTACAAATAAAATACTATCACGCCCTTATTCCTCAGAGTTAGGCAGAGGTGATTCCTATAGTACACCCACATTTCACCAGTTATGTTTTAGTACCTTATAGGAAGCGAGTCTACTGCCATGAACCGTGCAAAAATCCAGACTCCGGGCTCCTACTGAGCAAATTCCTGATGAAAAACCCAATAACACTTTGCCCGACCTAGAAATCGAACCCGGGACCTCACACTCATCAGTCGCGCTTGTGACCACTTACCAACGAAGCGGTAGTCAAGGCAAGAAGGAATTTAACACATTGTATATCAGTGCACATGTGATGATAAGTGATCAGGATACAGGTCCGAGGAGAATCATGATTTATTTCAAATAAAATATATAAATTTATTACCTATATAAATATAGGTAATAAACTTATTGATTAACGTTTGGTATAATTAATGTTATTAATAAAATTGAAATAATTTGCATCAATATTTTATTATGTAATTTAATCATTTGATATGAAACATTTGCAGTGCCCTTACAGGGTGCATGTCTTAATTCAAATTCAAATTAAAAAATCATTTATTTCAGCCCATAAGAGGCCATAATGTTAGACAAAATTATAATCAATATAAAGATTTATATAAAAAAATTGTTAATTAATTCAGTAAATTATATAAATAAAATTTGCTTGTCAAAATTTAAATTAAATAATTAATAAAACGCCTGCCTCTGAGTCATTTGTTTGTCATTACATTAATCATACAACAATGATTAATGTACTGACAATCAAACCTGTTCGCAAATACGCTCAGGATGGTGTTGGAGGTGGTCCGGAGCCTGCGCCCCAGAGATGTGCACCGCTTTCGCATCGTCGTGTAGAAACAGTCGACACGGGCGTCAGCGAACATCCCCGACGCGCTGCAGTGCCGGGGCAGCCCCAACAACACCCTGAACGCATTATTATACTGAATACGGAGAGCGTTGTACTGCTTCTGGGTATATGAGCCCCACAGGCTGGCTGTGTAAAGGGACGTACAAAACGCTCTGAAAAGAGTTATTTTGACGGCCCCCGAGCAACGAACAAACCTGCGGGCAATCATATTGGTCCTCACAGACAACGCCCTCCGCTCCCTATCGATGTCCGCACCGTCCCTCAGGTCAGAGGTCACGATATGCCCGAGATATTTAAACTGTTGAACTCATAATACTGTGTCATGAAATTTTAATGAATCCCTACTACCCAGTATTTTACATGTTAACATATTATACGCACATAAATAAATAACTACAGTAAGATGATATCTGGTAGATTGGTACTGATACCGAGATGATAGATTTAATAGGTAATACAATAATCCCGGATGATATACCTACTAATTAAAAACGCGTAACATAATGCCAGCAGTGGAATGCGATAAACTATAAATAAATTGTCTGTATCAACGTTTGTGTCGCATTCAATCAAACACAAGGACGGGGGCACAATGAGAGCGTCACGGTGTATCATAGTATCATGACGTGATGATGTTACCATCACAATATCATGGAGGGTGCTGTAGTATTTTAATTAAGTATGCTAATGAGAACCTATTGTTGTCCCAGCCCAAGCAACTACCTATTTGTTTTTCTTCTGTTACAGGGACTGTATATGATCTAGTGTTCAAAGTGTGACTGCTCGTGTTTTTGGTTCGGCAGGTCGGGCAAAGGGTTATTGGATTTTTTCTTGTAGATGCTCTGAGTAGCAGTCCAGAGTCTAGATTTGCACTCTCACGAAGTTTTTTTTTTTTTTCAAATGGAATTTGTCAATAACATCTCGGAGTCCTGATTTGTCACTTGTTGTCAAGAGGGCTTATGGGGCTACAAGGGGCCAAGACAATATAGATAAACCTCTGTTCACCCCTACCGGGAATTCAGATATGATGTTTAGTATGTTATGTCCATAGCAACAGAAAGCTTTCATGAGTTGATTTACTTTACGTCAATAATATTCTGTACGACCATTCGTTGTACAGCCGTCATTGCTCATTACAATTGTAATGAGTTCGTTCAGTTGACGTTCATTGGTTAATATTTTCAGCGTGGGTATTCAGAAGTGAAAGTGATTGAGAGACTTAACCTGTAAAGTGAAAGGGGTTATTTGCAAAATCACTAAGTTTAACTGGCTAATTGTTTATCACAATTTGCTTTTAGCAGATGGAAACACGCTGCTGCATAATATCCTCTCAAGTATACCCCTTAGATCAGATCAATAGGTGGTGCCAACTGTACCGGTGGCGGCAAACTGTAGATAAAGTATCACATGAAAAACTTGACAATGGTAGTGTGAAGTACTTAAGTAATTTCAAAAACACGAACCATTATGGTGCTGAAAAACTCTTGTTTACTAATACTTTACTATAGTTATCAGCTGCAACTAAGCGTAATGATTGAAATAAACTATATAATTTGTTGATTTATTACACAACTGCCCAAAAAGGAGTGTAATGTTTTCAGGGTTCATGTACCTATGTACATACATACATATAGTCAGCGAGTAAATAAGTGACCTTTCGCTTTGTTTATACAGATTAACTAATACAAATTGTTTTTTATTCACTTTTTAGTTCGTTTTTTGGCAGAGCAGTAGGTACTGTATTTTTTTTTTCCCGTTTTTTCATAACTATTTTGGCACCGCACTAGAAGGTTTGACAATGATTTTTTTAATGTGAAGTGATTTATTTAAATAGGGAAGGCTTGCTCCGGTACATATTTAGTATTCTTTAAAACTCTATCTAACTGTTCTAGATAAAAAGGCGTCAAAATACGTATAATTAAATAATACTAGGTATCTGCCTAGAAACTGCCTCTATTTGTATATTGCACAAGTATGACTAATCGTTAGCAACATATTTCAGTAAAAATCAATAGTTTATCCAATTGCATTGTCAATACATACAAGGTCGGGGACACAATGAGAGCGTCACCCGTTGCACCGTACAAATGCATTTAGTGCATATAAGTGCATATGACGTCACGGTTAGGACATTACAATAGATGATCTCCTTTACATTTAGTTTTAATTGTGTGTTTATTTCTAGTAATTACGTCATTTACAGACTTGTTCTGTTGCTTAGGTTGACCGTGTACTTCAAAAATAGGTAGGTTGATAATGATCATAAATATTACCTAATCCTACCTTATTATTTTACCGTACTATTATATTGCATTACTTAGGAAGAGACTGGACTCCACGACACAGGTAATCCACGTGTGGGGTCCAGAGAAATTGTAAAAATCTAGTGGGTGGCTGGCTCCTATGTAATCTAAAAATAGATAAGATAAGATAAGTCTTTATTTGCCTTAAATATGGTATATGGTTGTTACAGTCAGATATTAATCTAAAATCCGCATTTTCAGCTATACAGGATATGTATCAATTGCATGCAAAATAATAATTATTAGTAAATTTAAAAGTTCAATGTCACAGATACAGAGTCAATACAATAGTTAATAATAATAATAGTTTTCTCGTAGCAGTATCTGTCGTCATGTCATAAAACATGTGTTCTTTCAACCATTTTAGTAATCTGATTTTAAATGAGTTAATATTAAACAACACAACAACAAACAATTAACAATTATAACAATTTTATTTCTTTAGGAATTTCGTTATAAATAAAATAAAATATATATATATATTGTGTCATGTTATTCAGAAACGGTTTTTTTGTATTGTTACGCCATGACACTTGCAAGACGGATACTAGGAAACGGAAAGACAGACCATATTTTTTTTTTTTTTTTATGGGCAGGAGAATGACGGATACTGTAGAAAAATTAATAGTCTCTTCTTGTCATTTCACAAACATTATTTTCTTTATTGTTCTCAATACTCAATATATTATTGCATTCCACAATGTTTTTCGAGTATGCACAAGGATTTCGATGAAAGTTGCTAAAAGTTTAACGGGGGCGAAAAATCGATCTAGCTAGATCTCATATCTGGGAAAATTAGTTTTTTTCTATTTTATATTTTGAGCAGAGCTCGGTCTACCAGGTACTTAGTTTTAAATTAGAATTTAACTGAATCATATTTGGTGTAAATATTGCCATATTGGAGGAAATGAACCGCTTTTAACAGAATTGCTAAAGTGGCCGTTTTAGGCCCCCTGATATGAAATATCTTCCTCTAAATCATTTACTATGTTAACATATTTTATGTGTACAAGTGTTCACAACTAAATTCAACACGAATAATAATGTAGGTGTACCTATATGTATTAACCTTTATTAGAATTTGCTCTCATCGAGTAGTTTAAGTTATTATTTAATTTAGAAGGCTACATAATTATGTAGATTTTACTCAGATGTGGCTTGATTTTGTTGATAGATACCTATTTTTAATTTAACATTATTAGAATACCTAAGATTAAAAAAAAAAAAAAATTAAAAAAAAAATGTGTGAGATCACTTTTTTTTTTGTCAAAATCCATCTGCTTAGCCTTTTTCCAACTATGTTGGGGTCGGCTTCCAGTCTAATCAGATGCAGCTGAATACCAGTGTTTTACATGGAGCGACTGCCTATCTGCCGTGCTATTCTGTAAACATCTCACCGTGAAAACTTGAGTGATGTGAGCTGTCATTGTACCTAAAGCTAAGCATTGACACTATTGACAGCTCATTTCATTCTCACTTCACCTCACTCTTCACGGTGAGACGTTTACAGAATGGATCTACCGACCTCCACAACCCAGTTATTGGATAACACGACACCCCTTGGCAAGATAGGGTTGTCATACTTTCGGGCTTCTGAATATCCGTAATGACTGTCAAGGATCTACAAAAGACAGCCGGGACCAACGGCTTAAAACTTCCTTACCGCGTTGTTTCTTTTCTTTTTTAAGTTAAAACACAAAAAAATCTACCCTACCGGCATCGGGTAAAAGAGTCCAAGCTTGGTCCAGGGCCAGAGTGAGGAACTTCCTAACAATATTGACTTAACTTGAGCGGCTTCTGCATCAAACCCTTGACCCAAAGACCTTGGCTGTTGCCCTAACGAGAGTCTCTTCAAGTGATGGTCAAGTTCATATCTGACACGCCACAACTTCGTTAGCCATCAAAGTCAAGAGACTTCTATCATATTTTATTATTTCGAACTATATAGTTAATTTATTACGTTCTGGGTTTACTGATCGCAAGTACGAATGCTGAGAATAGGTTCCTGTGTTTCATTCCTAGATCGGATCAAAATTCTCAGTAGCAGACTCGACTCTTTTACTTGGCACTTAAAACATAACTGCCTAGCTTCTGTCCGCTAGATGTTTTAACATAAAAAATCCTATGACACTCGGCAATCTTCCTATTAGTGAAATAATTTTCCGAATCGGATTCCGAAGATTATCTTCTACGTATAAAAACTCAAAAATGTTACCTCTTTAACTCCTAACTAACCTAAATTAATATTATAAAGAGAAAAGATTTTATTTTTTGTATGTTTGTTTGTAATGAATAAACTCAAATGTTCTGGACCGATTTAAAAAATTCTTTCAACTGTAGAATGCTATAATTATTATCACTGAGTAACATCCTACTATCTTATTATTATTATAGATGTGAAAGTTTGTGGGTTTGGATGTTTGTTACTCAATCTGGATTAACACATAGGATACTTTTTATCCCAGTAGTGTGTAACCGTGGGATAATTTCCGTCTTCCACGCGGGCGATTTCGCGGGCGAAAGCTAGTATTCAATATAAATAAAATGTACATACCTTGCTGCTAGTACACTTAGCAAATTTAAAAAGTGATTTTCTCCTACTGTGGTGATTGTAATTTTGTAACGAACATAGTATTTTGGAACCCACACTAATATGAAATAGGTCTTATCTTAAAGTTGCAGTCGTTATTCCATGAGAAAATCTTTTGAATATTGCTAAGTGGATACATATTGGTGCTCGTGACGTACACCTTCTCACCGGGGTCTACCCTTTCCGGAAATGGTGCGATCTTGTATTAAATATCAAAATCGCCGCTCCTCTCACATCCGAGTAACAGTTAACTTATCTGGCAAATAATGTCATACAAAAGGTTCAAATGTTGACATAACCGAATGATGGTGGCCCTGGAGACTCTTATCCACATTTTTGACCTACGCCTACCTACCCTTTATAAGATTAAAGTCGTGAACACACCATTAGGGCCGACCTCGGGCAATAATACCCGCACATATTTTCCCACACATTCTCGCAGTGTTTACTTACAAAATGCCGCAAACTAGAGGTGTAGGGTTATGATAAGCGACTCTACTTGATACAAGATCCGTTGTTTTTGAAGAGCATACTTCAGACGTTTTTGTATGTGCCATATTTGTGGGGTCAGCAGAAAACTTTGTCGAATGAGGTCGAACATTTCCTATTCCAAAGAGATTTAAAAAAAAAACATTCGAATACCAACTCACTTCTTAACATATATACACTGGAACTACTAAATAAAAACTTCTCGTACTGAATAAACTAGTAAACAATATTATATCCTAACTTAGCTAAAAATAATTTGCGGTAATTTTTATACTTATTTTATTTTTGTTTATTTTACTTTTAATTGAAAAATACAAAACCCAAAAAACAGTTTTACTTTTACTTAAAAAAAAATTAAGATGATCCAATATTATTTCATTCATATTATTAATACTTTTCCGGAATGTCGGTTCGAATGTCATAAAATCCACATTTATTTTGACTAGACAGATATTGCTTTATAGGCAATTATTGGTACAAGTAATTATGAAATTTCAACATTGATTGAAATTCCTGCAGTAAAGTACAGTAACACTCCTTAATCCATTATAACTTAGAGTTTACGAGGATGTTAAACATTAATATCGTAGCCACTAGCTTCATATTGCACACGTGAAAATTAACTGACATTTTTCTACACATTTCTTGCTAATTAGTCATCCATTTATTCACTAAATACATGACTATTAATAATTTTATGGAGAAATATTTAGTTATGTAAACACAATAGATAAGTATCTACACAATCTTATCCATTAAAAATCGACCCTTCACCGAGACTAATTAAAAATCTTCGGTGAAGATGTTTATTTTTATATATTGAAAAACTCTTGTTAAAGTTGTGAAGATAAAAAAAATATATTCGCTTACCATCCAGAACACGCGAATTATACATTTTCAGTAAAGAAAACTCTTACCAACATTAAAAAAAAATCAACAGAAAATATTCTGAACACCATAATATATATTTTTTTAATGAACCCTAATACTTCAATATTTTAAATTGACCTTTGATCCTAAGATTCACACATAAAAATAAATAATAAAAACCGACCTGCGCATACGCAAATCCCAAGATCGCGAGAACCGCGCTAGACGCGAGTAGAGCGCGCGCGGCCATAGTGCACTGTGCGCGGCTTGCACTGCGATAGTGTTGTGATAGAAACAGCGTTCGCGCACCTGCGCGCACGGTATACACTGGGTACAGGCATCTGCATATGGCAACTGCATAATAGCGATATGGGAGTATTGCTGTATTTAGCATGCTTGAAAGACGGGATGATCGGAATTCCTATAATTATATTTAGTAATAGAATGGCTGAGTAGGGGAAGACCAAAGGAACGATGGATGGACTGTGTGAAAGATGATATGGATTGAAAGGGATGGGGACTGATAGAGAAGTGTGGAAGATAAAGAAAAAAAAAAGTTTAAAAAAAAATTGTGTTAAGTACAGGACAATGATGATGAAGAAGTAATGATATCTACTCGTATTAACACTTCTAATTTTAGTTTTCAATTACTACTGATGAGATAGATTAATAATAACATCGAGTGATGTAGCAATAAACAGTGATACATCAATATAAGATTAATTCTTCTATGTGGCAATGCTGCCAGCGTTTTGTGCATTTTTCCCATTGGCAGAATGCGGACGAATTTTTTATGATTCCTCATCATGAGCTCTAACCCTTTTTTATACTTGTCCATTAGATTATGTATATAGGTATATATTTTAGAGTTAGTTTGTAACTTTGTATATCTAGTCTATCCATGAATAAATCTAATTATAACGTATATTTCTTTAAAAAAATATGGATTTACTGTCATAGAGTGACTTCCTGAAGTTTGAACTTTGAAGTTAACAGCCCTGCAATCACTGACAAAAGGAACCGAAAATATATTATCCTATACTATTAAATGAGCAATATTTGTATATTTGTAATCACGTTCTCGAAAACGGCTCTAGCGATTTCGATGAAAGTTGCAATATAGGGGTTTACGGGGTGAAAAATTATTTAAATCGATCTAGCTAGGTTTCAATATAAGACATATTCGAGACATATTTTTTATATATGGGAAAATTCGTTTTCTCAATTTACACAGCCTCGGGAATGTGATACAACGTTGGTATACCTGGACGATAATATGCTTATCTATTTTCACCCGAGCTGAGCTCGGTCGACCAGGTACTGTATTTAAAACACCTTTATTACCTTTCCTCCTTCAGACCATTTCCGACACTAATCTACATGGTTCTCACATGATCTGACCAAGATCATGTCTGGACTTTAAAAGAGATTGATCTTTAAGTTTGTTCCGCCATTTCTTCTCAGGGATAGTCAGATAGGAAATATCTAGTTATTTTTTTAATTTCCTTAGTTTTAAAGAAATTTCGATATCCCATTTACAGAATAAACTTTTTTTTTTTTCTACTCCAATAATCATAACCTTTGACTTCAAGCCATGATCTACTCCTATAGTGTGTATACCTTTGTTGCCGACTGTACCTTTCTTGGTCTAATATGAGAGTTTATTATAAAGCATTACATCTTGCACTTCTCCCAAAAAACACGGTGACTGCGGAGCTGTGATAATTAAAAAATAAACTGTTGTAATTATTCATGAGCACTACGTTCTCCATGCGTATTAAATGCGGAGGAATGAGGAAAACGTTGTGAGGAAAGTTTTGGGTATAAATGTGGATGGCTGGCGATGGCGATGGCGATGTGAAAGAGTAAGGGAAGACCAAAGAAACGGTGAATGGACTGTGTGGAAGATGATATGGATAGAAAGGGGGGACTGCCGAGATGACGTTGATGACTAATAGAGAAGTATGGAAGAAGAAGTACAGAAGTCTGTCATTTATAAACAGATTTGAAAATGAAGAACTCTTTTTTTATTTGAAAGCATATAGTTCCAGATTGGTCGCACATAAATTTGGTCAAGTTCTGATGAGTGGTTTTTGAGTTAGCTTTAATAACACTTACATATTTTTTCCACTTAGTGCATGTTGATGATGTCATAATAACTTCCTGTCACTGTTATTTACATTGCATTTAGTGGTATACGACTTTGTGTGGGGTAGGTACCACATAAAAAGTGAAAAATAATATCTTTTTTACAAAAAAAACAAGCGACTTACAAAAAAGGAAGGAAGTTGAAATCGATTGCATTTATAAAAAAAAGTTTAATTTTAATTATTTATTCATTTTAAGGATTTATTATTAGTGCATCTAGCACACGGTACACAATCAGCCATCAGAAGGAATCAATGCTTCCGATAAAGAGAGAGAGCCAAGCTAATTATTTTGAGCATCCACAATATTATGAAGATCACCACGGAAAGCAAATGTTCCGAACTCCACACTCTAGGTACTCCCGTCCATATTTATCAGTGAGTAAGTTCACATCACATCACATTACATAATACCTATATTCAATACATTTATTTATATTTGTCATTCATTTTAGAAGCAGACAACCGCGTTATTTACATCCGTCAAATATGATCACTATTTTAACAGAAAAACTGGCTCAACGCTAAAACGTGATTTTGGAAATGCAACTCTAAAAACGAGACACAAAATCATTTTGCATCGAAATTAGAATGCGCTAACTTCGACTTATGCCGTTTTTATACAAAAAAATTGTTTTGTATTGGCATATCACGAGTGCGTTGCATATTTTTACAGTAATGGTGTGTAGTCTGGTGAGATGATTTGTTGTACGTTGCATTTTAGAGTTAATTAGTTAAATGTTGTGGTTTACGTCTTGGTAAATGGTAATCTGGTTTTCATCTACGTTAACTCATGAAACTGTGAACTGTGGTGGCTCAGTGGTAACGGCCCCGACTTACGAGTTGTAGGTAGTGGGTTCGCTCCCAAGCAGGCGCTTTACTTTGTGTAAAGCGGCTTCCAGTCTAACCGGATGCAGCTGAATACCAGTATTTTACATGGAGCGACTGCCTATCTGACCTCCACAACCCAGTAACTGGGTATTATTATACCCCTTGGTAAGATTGTTTGTCAGAGGCCTTCTGGTCACCCATCCACGGACCAACCCCGGCAATCGGAGCTTAACCTGATGGGTCGACCCGTGCGGCTATTATTACATATCCACGAACTCCTCAAAAAGAAAAAAAACATCAACACTGCTCTCTAAACGGTAAAGAAAAGCCTCGTGAGGAACATGTCCTAGAATCAAAAATTCGAAGACAAGAGTTTGTGACATCTACGAATCCGCACTGGGCCAGCGTGGTAGAGTATAGCCCACTCCCTCTCTAAGAGAGGAGGTATCACAGTATATAGAAGTAACCTGTCTCCCAGCAGTGGAAGTACTATAGCCTGATTATGCTAACTCATGAAATTAGATATTAGATAGGTCAGGCAATGCAACACAAACAAAATAAAAAATATTACATTATCGATATTTTTTTATTAGTAATTAAATTAACTTTAGGACTATCTAAGGAGGTCAAGACGAGGCAATCAATTAATTCAGTTAACATAAAATAGAAGTAAATAATTGAAAAAAAATTGTAATAAATTATGAATGAAAGGCGACTAACAAAAGATATTTAATACAAGGCAGATTTGAGTGGAAACACTGGGAGGAGAAACTCAAGAAGGACTCATAGTGACCTTATTGCCCCTAATATATATTATTGTCTCTTGGAGGGTTGTCCCTTACACCCTGTATATAATATCATCACCAATATTGAGCCTTTTGGTAATGATGTTCTTCAGAAAGGTTAGGTGCGTACCGTGTGGAGTACACGCAACCAGCGTGCGTGTATAACCATATTAATATGAACGTAAACGAAGCAATAATAGTACTCGTATGTAAGGATCGTCGCAGATGGGAAGATGGCGTGAGCGTGGCGTGAGTATAAAAGACCACTCCGGAAAACGACCTTCCATTAACCGTTAAATGTATCATTTGCTTCAAAAACGGTGAAGGAAAACATCGTGAGGAAACCGGCATGCCTGAGGGACATTTCTCGACGGTATGTGAAGCCAAGTCAGAGGCCCATGGGCGGCTTTAAAACTGACACCAGGTTAGCCACTAACCCTGCTGGGGTTGCGGGTTTGTCTGAAAGGGATATCGCGGCCCCAGCACACAGGCAACGGAAGGAACACGGGTGGGTTTTAGTCAGTAAAAGTCTGAGACTCCCTCTCGCTCCGCCTAGAGCGGGAGGACTCATTTGATGAGACAAAAAAAAAAAAAAAAAATGGTTAGCCACTAACCACACGAAAAGAAGAAGATTAACCGGTCCGTTCAATACATACCCTGTGAGTACAGGATATGTATTGAATGGGTTGTTAATAAATATCTCCAAAGAGATCGGTATAGTAAAGGTTTAATATTTATTAGGACATATACGTAATTACAGCCAAGAGGTAGCTACTATCTCTGATAACGTTCAGTTGTGTGCCAATCTCAGAGTAATAACTAAAGCAGTGCCAATTAATCGAAAATATTATAATAGATGGAATTTGTCTAGTATTGCAGACTATACAAACTTAGTTCTTATTAAGAAAATAATAGCCTCATGAGGTTGTGTGTCATAGAAATGATGTCATCATTCATTATTACAACCTCATTGCAAACCCCAGAGAGTGGAGAGTAGGTGACATACCGATCAGTATTTAATTTGGGAATGACCTGGAAAAGGACATAGGATACCTTTAATCCCGAGATTCCCTCGGGATCGAGACTTAGGTATGCGGGTGAAACCACGGGGCGCAGCTAGTTAATAAATAAATAAACTCTGCCAGCGACATCGTCCGACATATTCACACTCCCGTAGTAATTCAAAAAAATCCGTATTCCGTGTCTAATCAATAATCATAAAGGAACAAAAATTGAAAAATTTCGGTTTTCTAGTTCCAAGGGTTGGGGCGGGGCGGTGATGAGTCAGTCAGAGAGTGAGTGAGTGAGTCAGGACTTTTCCTTGTATAATAATTATATTCTTCCCAGTTAGAGCACTAGGAAGTGGTAAAGATTGGGCATTTTAGGGGACTGTCTTATGTAATTTTTGCTTTCAAAAAGTGCTGATTCTTAGCCTTATTTAAATAAATGCCTTTGATTTTGATTTTTATGTATCTTTCTAACATTGTGTTCGCTAAAGAATACTGTTCTGTGGGCTTCGAAGGCGATGTATTGTGTCATGCATAGATATAAATGAATAAAACAATATAAATAATATGACAGAAGCTGAAACTCACCTGCTTCGTGGAAAATGCATCCTATTTTACCTTAATTAATTCTAAGATCGCTTTATTTATATAGTTTATTTATTAAATTAGTTTATTTTATCAATGCTAAAACAATAACACTGAATACATACGGTTATTATTTTATCATTACTCGAAGGTTTTAATTTTCTTGCTCATTGCAAAGACCTCGTTAGCATAATTGAAACTTTTTAAATAAAATTAATAATATGCTTTAGTACAAACAGTACTTGGAGCTTGTAGCTAAGTAATAACAGCCGCACGGTTCGATCCATCAGGTTAAACTACGCTTGCCGGGGTTGGTCCGTGGATGGGTGACTATCTTTACATACCGAGACTCCTCCGTGCCTCGGAAAGCACGTTAAGCCGTTGGTCCCAACTGTCATTCGTGGATCTTTGACAGTCGTTACGGGTCGTCAAAAGCCCCAAAAGTCTGACAACCAGTCTTACCAAGGAGTATCATCGTATTACCCAGTAACTGGGTTGTGGAGGTCGGATAGGCAGTCGCTCCATGGAAAATACTGGTATTAAGCTGCATCCGGTTAGGTGGAAGCCGACCCCAATATAGTTGGGAAAAGGCTAGGCAGATTGCGTAGACAGTACTTGAAAGATACTGATTGGTTCTACTTCTCCCGTATACGAGCTATTCATGAACCATCATTATCATCTGCCGTTCCCCAACTATGTTAGGGTCGGTTTCCGATCTAACCGGATACAGCTGAATATCAATATTTCAAATGAGCGAACCGTGCGTTTGTTACTTAGCCAGGAGCCATCCATCGATCCATGGCCCATGACTTGGTTAAAAGATGAGACACAGCGAGGCTGACCATTCCTATGGTGTACCGGACGTACATTTACATAGCTATCACCACTAGCAGAGGCTGTTTTAAACATGTAAGTATTTTATAGGTATAAATTGACAGATTATGCTGCACATTCACGGCTATTATGGTATACTCACTTCCAGTATGATAACTGGAATGCATACCAAATTAAGAATACTGGTTTTACTGAAGACAAAAATAAACTAAAATTACGTCATACCATGACAAATCCGCTCCAATAATAAATATGAGAAATACTTACTATGTAAGGTATAAAATGGATGTAACTCATGAAGTGAAATTTCATAATCATTGTGGTGGAAATGACAAGAAACACTTGTTCAAATATAATCGACTTTCAGTAGGGCTGGCACTAAAAGAGTGAGTATCTTCTTCCGTCTGAAAACTTGCTGCGACCAGTCTGAAAATTTATATTCTTCCAATTTAACACTTACAAGCATTTTCACTCGTGGAAATACTATAAATAAGATACAGAAATGAAATGAAATTAATTATTAATCATTTTTCAATTAATTATTAATTACATTAAGTAAAACCCAAAGGCACAACCGAAATATCTAAAAAATCTAAATTTATGTATGGGAAGTGTCACTTCGAATTACTCACGATGACGTGTACTACACGTGTTACTCACATCCAAAACCCAGTTACTGGATAAGAGCATACCCCGTGGTAAGACTGGTTGCCAGGCTTTCGGGCTTCTGACTACACAACGATTATCAAAGATCTCCGAACGACAGCATGACCATGGGGGGCACGGATGGGCTCGATTTGTAATGGACGGTCGCTCATCCACGGACCGACCTCAGTGAGCATTGTTCAACCTGGACAATCGACCCGTACGGCTTTTATTACTTAGCCACGGGCCCCCATCGAGTCCTTCATGGGGAACTGTTATATGACTGGTGAAACGTTGGTGTAGCGCCTTGGCTTAGGTACTCCTTCGAGGAATACAGCTGCTGTGATAGTTTTTTCTGTCTTTTTTCTGACCTCGTTGGTCTAGTGGTCGCAAATGCTACTGTATGAGCTCCCGGATTCGATTCTGAAGTCGAGCAGATTGTGCTTGGGGTTTTTCCATCAGGAATTCCTCAGTAGCCGTAGCAGTAGCCCGGAGTCTTTGATGGCAATAGGGTCGCTCCCTACCACATAGAACTTAAACATAAACGGCGAAATATGGGTGTACTATAGGTACACCTTTACCTAGCCCTTTGGATTACGGGCGTGATGTTATGTTAGAATACTTCTTTGTTTGTCGTGGCAACCCTAACTAGAACCTTCAAGGTACGTGATAGTCACAATGTTTACTGTATGACGTGTGCCGTTAGTAATGCTGAAAACATTCAGAATGCACATCTTCAATGGAATTCCGTTCGTCATGGAGGTGCTCATCGTGATTTCATGAAGATGTGACCCAATTACAAGCCTGTCTAGTTTGATTGATCGTTTTTAGGGTTCCGTAGTAAACAAGGACCCCTTATAGTTTCGCGATGTCCGTCTGTCTATCTGTCTGTCTGTTCGTCTTCTGTCCGCGGCTTAGCTCAGAAACGGTGAGTACTAGAAAGCTGTAATTTGGCATATGTATACATATTAATCATGCCGACAAAGTGGTAAAATAAAATTAGAAAAACATTTTTTTTAGGGTACCTCCCCTACACGTAAAGTGGGGATGTTTTTTTTTTCCTCATCTACCCCATGTTGTGGGGTATCGTTAGAAAGGTATTTCAAAAATATTGTGAAACCATTTAAAAAAAAAAACAAATTAACATTTCGCAAACGGATCCCTGAATCCAAAAATGGTTTTAGATGAAATAAAAAAAAAATGTAGCTGAAAGAAAAGCTTTCAACTGAATTTTTTTGTTAGGTTACCCGTGGTCCCGGACTTTTTTTTTTCCAGGATAATCTCTAAAGTGGCAGAAACTGTAGTAATTAACCCCTTTATGTAAAAATGTTGCTTGAAGTTAAGGACCTTCAAATGTCAGAAATCTAAGCAGCGAGAATTTAGAAATAAACCCTTTAAATACCAGTAAGTATTTGGAAATTGGAATAATATGATTCAAACGCCTCATAAAATAAACTGATTAAAGGAGTATGGGCGTATTTGCCTAATGTAAAGATCTCATCAAGGAGAATATTTCTTATTATTACGACTTCTCTTGACTGTTAGT
Source organism: Agrochola macilenta (assembly GCA_916701695.1). Classification (NCBI taxonomy): domain Eukaryota; kingdom Metazoa; phylum Arthropoda; class Insecta; order Lepidoptera; family Noctuidae; genus Agrochola; species Agrochola macilenta. The sequence goes on along the minus strand of OU753563.1, from coordinate 20,822,811 downwards.
ACATCAGAAGCTACAGAGCTCTAAATGTGAGTAATTAAATATTATTGAAATTGTGGTATTTCGTCAATTTATGAGCGTTTATTCTGAAAGTGGGCAATGTCGCAAATAGATGTCAAATATTTCACTGTTTTGATTAATTTAGCAATATTACTGTGTGGAAATAAAAAATGTGGCTAACTAGCGAACTAGAATATTGATTATGAAATGCAATAAATAATACCGCAACACCGAATGTTTAGTTTTAGATGTAAAAAATCTATTTAGAAAGTTTCCAAATGCGTTTTTTTACACCTAAAAATGGGTACAACATCAAATTCAATACTATAATTGCAATTCATTATTAAAATTCTAGTTTGCTAGTTAGCCACATTTCTTATTTCTATTCAGTAATATTGCTATAAGAATCAAAACAGGTCAATATTTGACAGTTATTTGCGACGTTGCCAACTTTTAGGAAAAACCCTTTTAATTAACTTTGATTAATTCGTTGCCTTGCAAACATGATCTTTCAAACCTATAAACAGATATTATAAAACATTGGCCTCCTAATATACCGTTTTGGGTACAACGTTTTTAGGAGTCGGTCGGCTGGATATAATGCATCCTCACGCAACCCTCAATAGCGTTGAGATATTATATGGCATTGGAAAGATCTCTTCAAGGGGAATATTTCGTGATATGACGATTTCTTTCGATTGTTAGTCAGTAAGGAGCTACAGACATCCAAATGTGATTAATTAAGCATTATTGAAATTCATCACCTATTTAGGTAATTAACTCCGAACTGAATAATAATTGGCAAAAGTCGTGTTAGTAGCAAAGGTTCTCCTTAAAAAAATATTTTCATTGATGTTTATCTTATTGTTATTGGACGCCAAGAATTCCTTAACTTTGGTGCCCCAGTTTTTACCTATTTAGGTCATTAATTCCGAACTGACCAACAATTGGCAAAAGTCGTGTTAGTAGCAAAGGTTCTCCTTGAAAAGCTCTTTCCATTGGTGGATATCTTATGGCTATTAGTCCGAGAAAATTCCTTAACTTTGGTGCCCAAGTAGTCACACCTAATTTAGGTCATTAACTCCAAACTGACTAACAACTTAGGCAACAGTCATGTTAGTAGCAAGTGGTTCCTCTAAGAAAACAGATTAACATTTGCAGACCGTTCTAGATTGTAAAGTATAATATGTAAGTACCTACTAATATACTATGTGTGTAAGTAATGTAATCTATAAAGGCCCGCAAATCTTCGGTAAGCTCCTACCCTAGGCTACATGTCATGTTTCCATACATTTCAAGGGTCTTTTAAGTTCACATAAGTAACTACTCTACTCTGACACTCTTGCAACTGAAAATTATAAGTATTATCCAATTATGAACTACTATGTCTTTAACAAAAATATACGGACATAGGAAAACATTAATCCTTATTATTCATGAACAGCAAAAAGGTTGATGTAAACCTTTATAAATATTTTAAAAATTTAATTAAAAATTATAATTATAAATAATTCATCATCATTTTAATTTATGATAATATCATTAAATCACCAGCTATTAAAGACTGCAATGAGGTGTTATTTAATGAATCATTTGCAGTAAATTTTCCTTTAGAAATAATGCACCCAATGTTTATTAACGGAAGACTTATAACTGGGTAATAATTTGTACAACACTGCAATATATTTCGACTTCACTGTTTCAAAAATGGACCTTCATGCAAAAATGGATGCCTGGTACAAGGATAGGAAGAGGAAACCGATGGCGTACACCACCAGGACGATGTCCAGGGCAGTGGCGAAGAGGTCTGTGGCGACCTGGTCGCGAGCCAACTGCCGGAAATAGGCACGGGCTTGCCTGATAAATCGTACCAGTTGAATCACGAATAGTTCTGTTGCACGTAGCACAGCACTGTAAAAAAAAAAAAAACTGCTTAGCTGTGTTTATTTTCATTTTGAAAATCTTCAAAACTCTTGAAGGATCTTAATTCTGATTGAATAGAATAGCTGAATAGGGTAAATGTGGTTTGGAAAAGTATTTGTGAACAATGAAAATAATTTGCCATTCAATTAACTGCAGCAGTCAGAAATCAGACGATCAATTCGCATTACGATTCATGTTATCAATGTTGCGTTGAGCGCCATCTACAAATCATTTACAGAATTATGCTGCGTACAATGTAGAAACGCTACGAGGAGCGCAACAACGATCCGTTGTCATACCTTGTTTCTAGGTAAATGATTCTACAAAATGGAAACAGATGGCAGTTAGATCGCGGATTATAATTTTTTTGGGACCTCATATTCTATTTCCGGTGTTTCAAGATTTGGAATTAATATTTCTGTATTCATATTTTTATTCTGGCTAATCGTCTGATATCACAATAATAGGATGACAATACTATTACTAAATTACTTTGTAATCAAGATCTTAATTACTATTCTTTTTAAAGTTCAGTTTACCTCGGCGTACACCTCCACTGGATGTCAAAGTTGCGGACACTGACGAGCGGAAGGAGCAGTGCCAAAATGTACATCATGCCACTATTTTCCAGAGATGCCGAGGGCGCCAAGGTGGATCGCTGAACTAATCCTACTCTGAAAATTAACAAAACATTTAACTGGTTATAACAACTACTTTGCTGCTTGTCCAATGGGCAGAACCGAAGTATGGTAAAAAAAGCGGGCCCAGTAGATTGTGCCACTCCTATAATAATGTTTGTAACATGCGACATAGGTAGTTTTAAGGGGGATCTGATGACATTACAGGCATCTTCAAACCCCATGGTGGCCGTATAGCCTCAACTCAGTTAATCGCAATTCACTGTTGGGGAGTTTGTTGCGCCACTTCTTTTTCCCAGCTAAAGCACTAGGAAGTAAACACCCGCGCTGCTGGCGGGCGTTTTAGGGGATTGTCTTATGTAATTTTGAAATTAAAAAAGTGCCTATTTTCAGCCTAATTTGAATAGGCCTCTGTCCTCTAATGACTTTTGATTTGATTAGGCCTCTCCCATGTTGCGCCACATTGCAAGGTTCTCCGCTTTCTCCATCCAGCCAGTTCCGGACCCCTGTTTAAGATCGTGGCTCATTTAGCTGCGAGAATCCATGCTGATATGCAATCTTCACTCGGTGACTCTTCTGCTCCATCATTTGTCAAGCATGGCCGGCCTTCTGCCACTTCAGTTTATTAACTCTGCAACCTGTGTCAGTAACTCCAGTTCTTTTCCGGATAATTAAATTTTCACCTTTTTTGTGTTAGTTCTTGTATAATTGTTTTGTAGAAGATTATTAATAATAATAACAGCCTAATATTGTCCCACTGCAGGGCAAATGCCTAATAAAGAAATAAATCAATTATTATTATTTTGACAGCTCCGTGCACCGTCTTTAGCCTGTTTGCCGTTGATGAAGAGTTGGTAATGATACCTGCTGTTCTGAATCCCAGCATCTTCAGTAGCACTGGCTCTTCTTGTTTCATCGTTGTATCGGCTGTCGTCACTAGCCAGGGCATTTGATGTGGTTGAACCTCCTCCATCACTCTGCTGGAAAAGGATTTTGTTCACTACTTTTTTGTCGTTAGTCTAGTGGTCGCAAGGGCTACTGCTCTGCTTAAGCCTTTTGGGAATACAGGCGTGATGATAGGTATTTTAAGTGTTTACAATGTCACCCATGGGCATGTGCAAGCCCGTATTTTTCTGAATATTCATGATAAATTATGGAAAATAAACTTAAAAAAAAATATAAAAAAGTTAAAGTTAGACCCCAAATACTTACTGTTTTTTTTTTAAGAAAAAAATATCTTCACCTCCGATTTTTTTTTTTCATAGTCGACATATGTTAGTTAATACGATAAAATAACTCATAAGCTTTTAGAAATAATAAACAGAATCCAAATCGAGCCAATAACATAGGAGATATGGCAAACGCAACACAAAAAATAAAAATTTATTAACATGAAAAATATTAAAGATAGACCCTCCCTTTTAAGTTAATTATCGAAAAAAAAACATGAATATTCATAAAAATACGGGCGATTACATGCCCATGCTAATAGCGACTTGTTCATAAGGATCTGATTTCATGTAAGTACAATGAGGATTTCTGCAGAACGATAGTCAGTCAAGACATAAAAAAGTTGCAACAGTAATAAATAGCAAGACTCGCGATGATTTTGCAGAGTGAAACATCTGTATTCATCTGTGCTATAGCCTAATTTGTAAGAATGGCCGGCCATACTAAAAATATTGCTGACATTGAACATAATCAAATATTTACCTGTTTTGATTAATTTGCCACTATTACTGTATTGCAAAAAGCGTAAGTAAATTTGAATTTCGCGGGCTACCTTGCCGCTTTCGGCTTAAGCCTTAGGTCCCGCTGTCATTTGTGGATCTTTGACAGTCGTTAAGGGTCGCCAGAAGCCCGAAAGTCTGATAACCAGTCTTACCAAGGGTTATCGTACTATCCAGTTACTGGGTTGTGGTGGTCAGATAGGCATACGCTCCATGTAAAATCCTGGTATTCAGCTGCATCCGGTTAGACTGGAAGCTGACCCCAACATAGTTGGGAAAAGGCTAGGCAGATTGAATTGCAATTCATTATTAATATTCTAGTTCATTAATTAGCCATATTTCATATTCCCATACAGTAATATTGCCAAATTAATCAAAACAGCGAAATATTTGACATCTATTTGCGACGTTGCCCACTTTCAGAATGCACGCTCTTAAATTTGATTAATGCATTGAGAGAGTTTTTGTGAAATCGGGCATTATTATAGTATTCTAAGTCTACATAGCTACATCGCATAGTGATCATCATCATCGTTTTAACCGAAAGACGTCCACTGCTGGACGTAGACCTCCGCCAAGCATCGCCAGTTCGATCGGTTCTGTGCCACTCGAATGCAGCTGATTCCTGCAGCCTTCACCAGATCATCGGTCCAACTTGTGTGAGACCGTACAACGCTACTTCTTCTGGTACACCATCGCCACTCCAGAACCTTTCAGCCCCATCGGCCATCTGTTCTGCGAACAGTTAGTTTTCTATCTCTTTTGAATTTGTAACTTACACTTACGTTGATGGGGCTCGTGGCTAAATGATAACCGCCAGACCAGTTGATAGATTTGGGTTCATTACATATCGAGACTCCTCCGTGCCTCAGAAAGCACGTTAAGCCGTTGGTCCCGGCTGTCATTCGTGGATCTTTGACAGTCATTACGGGTAGATAGAAGCCCAAAAATCTTACCAGGGGGTATCGTGTTACCCAGTAACTGGGTTGTGGAAGTCGGATAAGCAGTCGCTCCATGTAAAATACTGGTATTCAGCTGCATCCTGGAAGCCAACTCGAAACTAGTTGGGAAAAGGCTCGGCAGATTAACTTACGTTGGACTCGATGGATGAAGTCCCGGTGAATGCTTCTGAAGAGAGACGCGTCAACCCGGGGGTTTGATTGTACATAGTTTGACCGAACTGGCTGTTAATCAGCTGCTCATTACAGCCCCTTGCTAGGTCGGACGACATCTACTGACAGAAAGAAAGAAATGACAGAATTCATGAAGAATTGGATTTAACTACACGTGTAACATTTACATAGGAAACGTAAATTTAAGTGGTTACCACCTCATAAAGCATAATTTGGCCTATACTGTTCCCACTGCTGAGATACAGACCTTCTCTCTGTGAGAGGGAGTGGGCCATAATTTACCACGCGGGCCCAGTGCAGATTGATGGATGTCAAATGTCTTTGAATTTTTTGTTCTTGGCACGATTTCCTTACGATGTTTTCCTTCACCGTTTTAAGAGACGCCGTGGTGATAACACAAAGTAAAGTGCCTGGCTGGGTTTGAACTCACGATCTACAACCAGTAAGTCTGTCACCCTCCTAAAAACATCCGCAGTACCAGGAGCATCGCAGATGCATTGCATCCTAGAGACAGAGCCGAAATGTCTCAAGTGCCTCTAATTATACCGGCACCCTTATCCATAAAATACAGGGTCATATTAAATTAGCTAGCGAAACGCCACAGACACGATGGGTATTTGTGGGATATTTAAACACAACAGAAAAAATACAAAAAGACTTGATGATTGTTTTTTTGGGGTATTGAGCGCTGGTGGAGCTGATACTTGAAGTATGAGTTAAGAAATCAGTTTTTTTTTTTTTGTTTTATCCTGTTAAGATAGCCTGTATCATCTGTGAAGTTTATACAAAAAAACTGTTTTTTTAAACTAATATTTCCAGTGACTACACTCCGAAATAAAAAAACCAAGACAGAGTGCTGTGAACAATACAGTGAAGCATGCCGAAACTACACCGCCGCTCTGTGCATACACGCACACATTTACAACCTTTTACAATGACACTACAATCAAACTACGCCACACAAAGTACACACATGTTTACGAAACCGGCTTCACTTCACGGTTGACAGCGCTCTGTTTTGCTTTTTTATTTGGTCTGAGTGATTACAGTACCTGCGAAAAAAAAACTTATCAAGTTAACTTATTTTTTTCATTTTATCATGTTTATGTTTAGGTTTCGAACTCATCACTTCTGCGAAATTTCCTCCTTCAAATCCGAACACATGAATGCTGCTTGGCGACAGAGGCGACGAAAAATAGGTATGGTCAAGCTATGGACGTAGTACCCAAAGATTTCAATCGTAGATTCGCCCTGCCGCGTTAAAAGATGGTCGCGTTTCTGTTTCTGTTTCGCGATGTAGTACGATGGTAGTACCTTCACAAAGAACTGTATCTACCACTGTCTCTTGTTACCCGCGGTTTTACTTACCATTATTCTTCAGATTTCCTCCAACACGTGCCCACATTGGCACGGTTAAGGTTTTCCCTTAAATTCTGCGTTACATTTTAATTTTTTTTTAATGTTTGATAATTTTTGGGTCCTTGCTTTTTCTATTTTCTTGTATGAGATGTCAGTATTTCACTCATTCCTGACGTGGTGTCAAAGTTGTAGTTTTTCTATTTGCGGTATGAAGGTCCGACATTTTGCAAGTTCTTCTCAAAAAGGATGTTCGCTAATTTTTTAGGGGGCTGAACAGAACTCAGAGAAGTAAGATAGTGGACGAGGGAGTTAATATTTTATAACTTAAAAGTAGACCATAGGAATTATTAATCTTAAATAATTAAATTCCGAATTATTTTTGCTAGAATACGAGTATAATAAACACGGCAATTAACTTACGAAAACATCAAATTAAAGAAAGTCTTCGAACCGACACACAGTGTTCATTAATTAAATTAAATTCTTTATGTAATTAACCTGTAAATTCGGTAGCCCGTATCACAACTCGCATAAGAATAAAAGCGTATTTTTTCTAATTTATCTATTTTTCTTTAAATGTCATTCTTTGGGCGCGAACTGCTGGATGCCATTGTTCGAAATTCAAAAAGAACGCGGACAACCCGCGGTGTCATTATTCGCGGTTGCCAAAGTAAAAAAAGGTTTTTATATTCAATTGATTGGGAACTTTTTTTATTAATTGACTTATTTTTATGTAAGAATTTGCCTTAATTGAGGCTCGATCAAAGCCACCTACTGAGTCATTTACGTTGTTGGTGGTATTAGGCACTATGTTCAAGTTGACTTTCTATTGGTCATACAGATGGGGCAGTTGTATATCGCAATAGGTTGAAAGTGTCACAGATAGGTACCACACGCAGCATCTTCAGTTGCCGGCCACTCGCTGGCGATTTCAAAATCTTACATTCACACCCAGATTTTGCCTGCCGATTTGTCGCTAGCGATGTCAAAATCACATATCTAAAGAACATCTAGGGGCATTTTCATTAGTTTTTTTTGTGTCGTCACAAATCGCCAGTAGCTTTGCCGTAAAAATCTCTTGCAAATGACTTGTTACAAACAAGATGGAGTGATGGAGATTTAACAATGCAGCGTTGATTGTCACACATCAGCGACATGTGTAAAAATGACTTAATCAGGATTTCCTGTGATTTCTCTGCGGCGCTGTGGGAGACCATAATATCAAAATGCGAATTATCTTTATTGCTCGTCATTTGTAAATATTGTCACTGTGTTTGATAATTTCTTCATTTCTGTTTGTGATGCAGCCGCCGCGTATTGGTTGTACTTAAAGTGGGTTTGAGATAAAGTAAATTACAAGGTTAATGGGTCTTCCTTCATTATCAACATATTATAATCATACTGTTTCCCGTTGATTAGAAGTCAAAAAAGTTACAGTAATGCCTAATAGTTTAGCTAATGTGCGCTTTTATAATACAATAATAAAATCCATACATTTTACTTCCCTGTTTTATCGTGGCGTGTACGTGAATATCCACGATATTATCGTAACGTTAGAAATGATAAAACGCACAATGGGTAACAATAATTGTCGTTTCTTTGTTGTGTTTCAATATATATTTTGAACGGACTGGCTGGGTAATATTATAATATTTATTTGATAATAAGTCTACTCACACAAAATGATCCCTTAAAAACTTTTTTACATTTAAAAAACTTCCAAACAAACACTACAAAGTCAAAAATAACTAAAATGTCGAAAGTTGGTGTCTTTGCTTTTGTATTTTCGTTATTTGCCACCGACTTCCGAAATTTAAGTTATGTTTCGCTTTTTAGTGGGTCAGTTTGTAATTTATTTAAGTTACAATAGCCTCATGTCAACTACTCATCACCTTTACAAAATATTGCTTTTTCCGATGCAGGGACGTTAATCGTTGAGGAGTTCTCATGGTACTTCACCATCAGCTCCACTTCTCCGCAAATCCGTCTATGTATGACGCAGTTATACGAACATACATTAAAAAAAAAAAAACATCAAAATTGATAACCTCCTCCTTTTGGAAGTCGCTTAAAAATATACGACAACGTATAGACAGACATCTTCAAAATAAAAACTCCAAGGATATCAACATCACGGTACGTCCGCTGAGTGGGCGTGCAAAATCGAAAGCTCAGAAAGTGAAAAGGTCCGCCATTTTTTTTCGCAAATCAATCGGTTTTTTTTATTGAAGCTACCCCGCGGTTGTCGATACTGGCCACACCGCGGGATGTCGCGCTACCGTGTCCAGAAAATTGATGGATTTTGGAATTTTTTGAGTTATGCCACTTTTGATTTCGGCACTGACATTTTGGCGTAGAATGATTGGCGGTGCAGATATTAAACCATGTATTATTTATTCTTTAAAGCTGTTTTGCTCATTCTTGGCCAACGAAAATGATGATAGATAGGTATACCAAGTAACCAGTACCTACATCAAAAGCTCATTTTCGGCTCGGTCTGTGATGGTTTACAATAGTAGATTTAATTCCCAAAAAAAACTGATAACTCATAAAATAACCGTAAAACCATATTATTTTCAACCCAATCTCTTCGCTATATTTATATTTACACATCAAAAATGTAATAGCCAAATATTTGTCGAAAAAACGTCCAAATGTTGACTTAATAAATTCGGAGTCAACCCTTTATTTACCATCGGCGGGTCGTTTAGGCCTATTATAATATTTAATGCTAAACAAACACGGGATTTTTGCTTCTAAATGACTTCATCCACTTTTGATTCGGGGTAATGATTTGACTGGGTTAACTTTGATTTTGGAGTTTGCGTTTACGTTAAGGTTTGGGTACAGTTATGGCATAGAAAAGGTTTTTGAAGAAGGAGAAAAAACCCAATGTGTATGCTCAGTTATTCAACTTAAAATATATTTTTTCCAATAAAATAATAACTAATGATCCTAATTTTATTTCAACTCTACTGACATCTTTAATTAGACACTTTAAGTCGTAAAAAATATTTTTGGCGTTACAGATTACTTTACCGCAGTAAAACTGAAAATGCAAATAAGCCTGAAAAAAGTTCCGTGTGCAATAAAGTTCTAAAACTACTCAAAACGCAAACCACATCATACTTCGACGTTACTGACTTAAAACAAGGCGAAGGGTTTAACGTCCATTTAGTCAACTATACTTAGTTCGCGCTTCGTTCTATAACGATCTACTATTTAGCCACATCGGGACCTTTGATCCAGTTGATCACCTTTTTTGTTTACCTTGATGATACGTTTTTTCCAAAATTAAAGTACTTTGTTTAAAGTTTACTAAATTATAGCCCTTTTTTAACTTTCTCCTAAAGTTTATGTAGTTTAAAAGACGTTAAGTTACCCTTTTTATTGTGTGGATATTGTGATCGTTGAATAAATATTTAAGTAAAGGGTACAATTACTACAAAAAAGTATAGAAGTGCCGATGAGGAAATTACCTGTAAAAACATAAGGGTTAGTCAAAGGTAAATATTTTTGCTATTTCTTACATTGAATTATAACTCTTTAAATAGAACGTGTAAGTTTAGTAAGGATTTGTTTTAGTATTAAGGTACCATTGCAAGAAAAATAAAATAAAAAGTCAAAGTTGCATTCCTGAGCTTTTCACTCTAAGGCGACGAAGGTGTTTTTAATGTCCCATCTAGTTACTTTTAGGTTGGCTCTCCTCTCATAATTCTAAAATAAACTAGATAACAGATTAATATTGGAACCTATTACGCATTATTTTACCGACATAAAACCAAAAACAACGCCTTCCAACGGTTAAAACAAAAAATCTAAATAAGTAGCCAACCAAGTCACGAAAACAAACAAAAATCATCAATTATAATAATCCTTCCACTTTTTTTTTACAAAAAATAGAAAAACTTTTTTTCTATTTCTACCAATAACTGTGCATTGACACGAGCGGGTAATTTTCAATTCGATCGGAATCATTCAAGGGTTGAAATAATTGTACGTTGCGGTGGCATCATTACGTTTGATTGGTTATGGATCAAATAATAGAATAAATTAGAAGTAGGTTTTTAAAGAATTCTGTTGATTTGAATGAGTTTTTTTAACTCGAGAAATATATCGAAAATAAGAATGCTTGGGAGCATGCTGGTCCTGCTCCATGACAATTTAGAGTCTAGACAAAATCAAACTGGTTGGTAATTTAATTGTATTTTTTTTTTTTTTAAACACTGAGTTTACATTCTGTGATTACTTGAACTCACACACTGACTTATTAGTATTACTTGTTAAAATGTTAGGAATAACGTATAATTTTACAATGATTGTAAATATGTGAGCACCATGTATCTATCACATAATTAATTTATCTGTCATTGCTTCATTTTTCATTCTTTTTACCTATCGTGGTATAGTATATATCTAGGTATCTTTGTCTAGATGCATCGTCTTCACATATAATTATATAATTAATGTATACAAAATGATTGTAAAAACATTTTAAAAGAGTAACGGTGGAGTTTCTTGCCCATTCTTCTCCATACGAAAACTAACTTTTGGAAGGGGCGACTAGAATCAATTCTATATTTTTGTAAACTTTTACGTTCAAAAGTGCCTAATTGAAATAAATTGTTTGACTTTGACTCTACTTTTATACAAGTAAAAAAATCCTTCAAATCAACACTAAACTGTGTTTAAACATACGAATTCTATCATAATTCATTTCAGTTTTCACTGCACATTCTTCCTTACACTTACTATAGGCTATACCTATGACCCTGTTGCTGTTCAATAAAAATAATAGTAACAAGGATACAAAATTAAATAAAAATAAAAATCGATTTTCCATTAGTTTTTTTTTTTGCCGACATCAAAGGCAGTTACATAATGGGGCTTGCTACGAGTATCTTCCTAATGATTCCTCATTTTCAACCGAAAGACGTCCACTGCTGGACATAGGACTCCCCCAAGCACCACCACTTCGACCGGTTTTGTGCTTTCCTCATCCGCTTAATGATTAATGATACCATAAGCTAAAGAAATTATGAAAATTATTTACACAGCAAAGAAACATAAGGGTTTGTTTCTTTCAAGTGGTGCCCATAATTACTTTACACTTACCTACATAAATTCTTAACTACCCTACAAGTTCTCGAAACCCTCACAACTTCACAAGGTCCGTCATCCCGATTATGGTTCGCGTGTCATACAAAACTGTAATGAATAGACAAAACTGACGGATGTAAATATCGCCATTTTGAAAATGAACTGAGGGTAATTTTCGAAACCTCAAGCAACATATGGCCGCGGCAGACGCCATACGAAGCCAACTGTCATATCTTCCCTCCTTTTCGTATTTAGAAGAAGTAGGATGGGGCAGAAAGGGATGCGAATAGGATTCATTAGTCGGTAGTACTATCATTTGAATGTCGTATCGCAAAAAAGTGTATTGTTTGGTGCGTAGGACACGTGCGCGGGCGCCGGAAGTAGGGTAGGCTTTGGCGCGAATTCGAGCATAATTCGAAAATTCGAATGACTGTATAAACAGGATATTGGAACGATAATCGGTTTCCGAAACAACATATGGATTATGAGTAAAACTTAACCATTTTGGGGTTAACACAAGATTGTTGCCATGATAATTTTAGAGAAGTACTGAAAAAAGGTTGAAATAAATAGCTTCCTTTTACCATTATTTGAGTCTGTGATATAAAGATTTCAAGGTTTAACTAGTTATAAAGGATGTTGATATCTAGTAACCACTTATGTTTCATCTTTTAGGTTTATTTTTGAGAATTGCAATTGCATAGGTACTATAAAAATAAATTGACAAGGAATAATGAACCAATTATGAAAATGTTTGCTTAGAGTTTCAGCTTGCTATTTACTAACTAACCTACTAAGTACCTACACTAAAACAAAATAAAAATATTCCCTGAAAATGGAGTGTAAAAGAATCTTTTCTAAATCTCAGCAAATAATTGCAAAAAAAAAAATATTTGCGAATCTTCCAGGCCATTTCAGCCCTAACCAAATATCTAATCTAAAATACATGTCACCCCTTATGTCCTTCTATTGCTACCAAGAAAATAGAAAAAAACCGATAGATTTCCAACAGCCACCCTAACGAGGGCACGCGACATATGGACTCGTGCGCATCCCTTTGTGACGCCGCAATCCACGGCTTAAGGGTGGGTCTATTTATTTTTACTTGTTTTTAAATGTAAACTGATTATGTGCGCTGGATGGAGGATTTTTTGGGGTGAAGTTTTCGATTGAGCACGTGCTTTGTTTTAGAATTCAAATTAGGGCATGAAATTTTCGTGCCCGTTCTTCTCCATAGGAACCTACTACGCTTTGGAATAGGCAACTAGCTTCATCATTCTGACGGACCGACTCCTTGACAATTCAAAAGTATTTTAAATTGGTTTAATTGAAATAAATGCTTTGAGTTTGAGTTTGAAGAATGTTGCGTGATGTTTAGGTGTTTTTTATGGTTAGATTATTAACTAGTAGGTATACCATTTACTGATAACATTGACACATGCCGTAAAATTGGTATTCCTAAGATTTCAGGAGGTTAAGTGGGCTACAGGACCTAAACGTGCCTAAACGCAAGTTTTATAATACCTAAAAGTGTATGATCCGCTGCAGTAAACAAAATCAAAAAAATATATGATATTCTTCAGGATACAGGCTAGGAAGATAGTTTGTTGAAAACATAATAGAAATAACTTGATACTATTGGCGCGGTCACTGTCGGACTCGAAAAGAACGAGTAATTACACAACACATGTAATTATTGCAAAATATGAAGAATGCATTAAAAATGTCTTTTAACAATTAAAAATTGTTTAAAGACATTTTTAGAGGTATCTTCGTCATTTTATTTATATTGTGTCAAATAGCAAAACTAACGTTGCTTTCCGTCGTTTTGTTGTTAGAGTTTAATAATTGATTATACTTCCAAGGAAAACGGTAAATTAAAATGCATTAGGGTTCGTAGCTTATGTTTGAGTATCTACAAAAGCAGTTCCCTTGTAAGAAAGAATGGAAGAAAAATAGGATTATATGTCACAGAAACACGTGCATACAAAAAGATGCATGCGCGTGCGCAAGTGGTGCATGTAACAAAGGCGATTTTAGTCTCCAGCTATTTGGGGTTTTGTGGCGGCATCTACGATCGCCACATGTGAACTACGCATCAAAGACCTGACGTCACACAAATCCTGCATCGCGCAATTAGAGTTTACCGGGCGATGGACATATATACAATCTCCCAACTTCAACCTCTGGGCGGAGGATCCTCCCTTTTCTATGGGGGATGAGTGAACTTTACACCCTGTTCCTCTTGCCTCTAAAGTTTCAACCATAGTGTTTTCAGTTTGGCTAAGTTCAAACTCAAAAGTGGCGATTACTAAGTAGATCAATTTCAATATAACCCACAAAAAGTGCCCCATAAAGTAGCAACAAAAGTGCCGCACGTGTATATCATTTGTATTGGCGCGTGGGGCAGAGTCCGGGCGCTCCGCCCCCCAACAGAATGTTTTATGACTTCACTTGTGTGGCCGCAAACAATATTTAATTTGACCATCATGTTGGTAAAGGATCGGTCGAACCTTTCTTATGCCTTTCATACCGTATTTCCACGGAGATATTTCTAATTAAAATAGTTTCTCAATATCGTAACTAAATAAATATTCCACGGTTTCTGAAATATAAAGTTTTGCGCGCAGGATGTATCTAAAACTATCGTCATTGATGAAAAAAAGAGTTACTTATTATCGTTTTCACGGAGTCATACATAATTAATTATAGCTACGCTTTTTAGCTCAAAAATATATTTTTTCAAAATGGAACCATCTTGAGAAAAAAGCCCATGTTGGTGTCCTACAGGATGTAGTCATATTTGTTTCGCAAAAGAAAGTCAAATCGACAACAATTGCAGGTTTTTTTTTTTTACTTGTTTTACAACATATCTTAACGACTCATCTGTACGGTAGTAGTCAGTATTTCACAGCCACCATTTAGATTTAGCGATAGTCACTAATTTTATTGTTTAGGAAACTAATAAATTTCTCCGTTTTTTCCTTACTAAACTGTGCGACGTTAATTTGTTTTAATAACCCATAAAAATTTGGCGAAAAAACTATTTGGTTCCGCTTTTTTTAATGTCGCTAAAAAGGTTTATTACTTTTTAGCTTCGGGGAATTTAGGGCAGAATCTACCAAATCGCTTTTGTTTTTAGAAATAGAGCGATTATGTTTTTTTTTTCAAAGCAGCATTGATAATAGGTTCCTAACATGCCAGTGCTGAAAATATATGAGAGCAGTGCTGTTACTGTAGTGTTACCGAAAAACTTACATTTCCAAAATGTAAGAGTCTGGAAAAAGTAAGGAACAAAGTGTGCTTTGATTAAGAAAGTATCTACCAGAATACACAATCGATAGGCATTGTGCTGTTTTGTGCAGTTTAAGAGCGTTTATTATAAACGTTGGCAACGTCGCTAATAGCTGTCAAATATTTACCTGGTTTGATTCATTTGGAAAATCTACTGTATGGAAATAAGAAATATGGCTAACTAGTGAACTAAAATATTGATTATGCAACCATTAATTTCGCAATATCGAATATTTTTAGATTTAGATATAAAAACGTATTTGGAAACCTTCCAAATACCTTTTTCACACCTAAAACAGTTACAACAACAAATTTAGTTCTATAAATTGCAATAAAATTAATTAATAATATTCTAGTTCACTAGTTAGCCAAATTTTTTATAGTGCCAAATTCATAAAAACAGGTAAATATTTGACAGCTATTTGCGACGTTGCAAACTTTTGGAATAAACGCTCATTTTTTATTTTCAATATTTTGTGCCATCACTTCTATCAATTAAATAATAGCACGTGCTTTTAAATTAAATATTTTACTACACAATCCTTTTTAATATCGACTAGTGTGATGGCCGGCGCGACTAGTGTGATATCACGCGTTCCGACAAAAAAGGCGTAACTTTTTACGCCTTTAAAATACCAAGTCGGTCAAGACACTAAAATCAGTGAACAAACTGACTGATGCCAATAAAGATGTCTACTATCACTTTACAAAGCTTTTGAAGCCATTTCAAATCAGCTAATAGATAAGTAGGCACTTTTTCAACCCTAAATTGACAATTAAAATCAATAAAAATGAAACTTTACGTCTTCCGAATAAAGTTTAATTTACAAAAGCTGTGCGCGTGGCTATTGTCACTCAAATTGAACATCAGTGAATTGTCAAGGCACTTAATTTGTATGGACACAATAAATTTGGTTTTATTGGTACTTTTGGACAGAAAAAGTGAGAATGGTCAGTCTTTTTAGTGAAGCGACACTTTTTTTAGAGGGTAACCGTTTAATTGAGATGGACTTTCGATTTTGTTTCGTTATGTTTTGTTATTTTTATCATGGTTGTTCTATTTTTGTTATAGATCAATATAAAAGTCGCTTGTCGTGTCTGTCTGAGCGACTGCGTTGTTCTGCTAAATTCCGCAATAGAAATTAATAAGATTTGACCATCATTTAGAGAATTTATTCCGGAAAGTTTATGTGTATACACTAATATTAAACTTATATAATTATAATAAAGTAATCCCAATTTTTTGTCAAGTCGTACCAGCTAGCCAAGTCAGTAAGCTAGACAGTATGTAGTAATAGCAATTTTATTTCCAAACTTCAGAACCGGTTACATCAATGGGGTCTCGACCCCTGAACTAGGACATCCTGTATGACAGGGGTCGAGGTTTCTTCAGTTACCTACATGAATCAGCATGAGAAGGCTTAGACTAGATACAATTTACACTTAATTTTTAGTACCTAAGTGAATAATATTACAAGAATCTAAAAAAAGAAAAAAAAATATAGCAAGTATATAATAATATAAAAAAGAATATAGCGTGTTTCTCAAAATGTATATATGGTTATCTTAATAATGTTAAATGGATCCTAAAGTTGTGCAATAACTTTTTATGAGCATGTATTGTATTTTGCTATTTTTTGGCCATTTATTGCAACAATTATTATAAAATTATAATTATACCAAAAATTAAAGCCACTTTTTAAAAGAGATTGATTGACAGCTGAACATCAAAACACCGCTAAATCTCATGACAATGTAGGTGGCAAAATGCTCGCCAAAATACAATGCTAAACGGAAAAAAAGCACAATGGAATTAGGAACATCGATTTATCGCTCTATTGAGCATTCGCACTAAATATACTTTTAATTATACCTTAAAAATACATCTAGTAATTATGCGGTGGGTATTTTGCTAAACATCAAAATAGATGTATTTTTTTGTAGTTTTCTGATGCGTAGGCGGGTGGTGCCACCCCTAGATCCATGGATTTATTTCAATTTCTACCTAATGGTAGCATTTTGTTTAATTATAGGTATTAAATCTTTTGTAATTAAGTTGAGCAAAACTTTGACGTTTGCACATTCCGTAGGAGTATTGATAAATGCTGTTAATAGTGTGGTATATGATAGAACTGCAAAAATATTCTTGGTTTCTATTCCTCATCAGCATCATTCACAGCCTTGTTCTAGCCTCCTCTCTTTAGTGCCATGTTGCCCTGGTGGCCTGGTGCGAGTCAATAATAATTCAATACCTACTTTGTAATCAACATAGAGACGTTAAAGGGTTAAGACAATAGTAGCATGTTACCTAATTAAAAGGCCTCTTTAAATATTATTACTTATCTAATTTATTTACATAATTTAAAAACCAACATAATATCGATGGGGGGGGGAATAATCATAGGGCATCAAATAATTCGTCCGTATCGCTGTCAACAAGAAAAGTGCCCAAAAGGCTGGCAGCATTACCACATTTTATGGCAATGCTGATTTTTTTTAAGAATAGGCCGGCCCTCTGGTCACGTGAAGATCTTATCTAAATTAGAAAACATTTTGGCAATATTTTTTTATAAGTTTCTCATCTCATACACAACTCAGTCGTGACTTTACACACAGAATTAAAATTTAATTCGGTATGTTTTCCCACAAAGACATTCCTAATATCACCGCAGGTTAAAAAAATCCGTCAACCCTTAGCCAACTCAAGGGGTCCAACTTGACCCATCGATTAAGTTTTTGCCTCGCGCTTCCAAATAAAATCATAAATTGTAACTTGGCGGGCAGTGGCAAAAAATCACACTATATCATATTATTCTGCTGCGGGCGTGGTGTGGTCAATTTATGACTAAATTTTAAGGGGCATTTTTGACCCCAATGTGGCTACATTGTTATTTTGATGTAGTACTTTAAAATGGGGCAATAGGTGATTTTTATGGAGTTGATACCAAAACCTCAAAGAAATAATTAAAAAATATTATTATCTTCAAATACAAGTACATTAATTAAGTACTTGTGTTTGAAGATAATAATAACTTTAGAGTTTAAATAGCCTTAGACAAACCAAATTTAAAATAGCCATAAAAAAGGCTATTTTCATAGTATTTTTTCATAGCCTAATGTATACCTAGATAAATTGTTTAGCAATTTTAGTTTTGACTAGAATATTAACAAAATCAGTCGAAAAATACTTTTTAAAGTCTACGAAAGAACAAGCCAAATACAATTAAGTTTCCTAATGCGGAATATTTTTTCTGTCCTATCAAATACAGGAAGTTGTAATGAATAAACCGAATGTCACAAATAGCATATAATCGCTCGCAAAATTGCATTAAATTAAATTCTATTAGTGAATTAGAGATGTTCGCAAAAAAGAACCGAAACTTGTCATCAAATCGCGATCAACCTGTCGACGTGCCCAACAGGGTGCTTCTCGAAAATCGCCGACGGGTTTGTAAAACGTTCGAAACGCTCAGGCATGTATCGTATTCGGATTTCGGTAGTGTCAATCATTCAAGACTTTAAAGGTACAATTTTCTAGCTGAGGCGCAATAATTTTTAAGGAAGGAACTAAGGAATCAATACGCGTTAGCTAGCAAAGGTGTTATTAAAAGAGAAAATATCTTAGACATTTTGGTTCAATCTACATAGAACATTTAGGTAAGGAAATCAATAGTGGCGTATAGCACAGATAATATAATGCCTATACTCAGCAGTGGATAGAGCAAAGCTCCGAACGATGATGATGATGAAAGAAATCTGAAGAAGATGTGATTTCCAACTCGCATAGACCGAATTCATATCTTTTATTTTTTTTTATATCTCGATTCGACATTAGAACTCGAACTCGAAAACCACAACACCCTATTCCGCCCAAAACCTTCTAATTGAATTAGAGTTTCGCAAGCATTAGGCCGAAACCGTAAAGTCGAAAATTATAGCCTTATGGCTACTAAGTATAGCCGGGCGGCTAAGTATAGCCAATGTGGCTAATTTGACAAAAACTTAGATGTCGCCGCTTACTTAAGCTTGTTAGGACTGGCCAAGTGACGACGGCGAGGAAGAAACTAGCAATTATGTGGGAATAAAAAAGTTGCGTCACGCTTTTTAGGGTTAATAGGTAATACGGGCTGGTATCCGCAACTCCACGACTAAGCGCGTATTTTGCGCTTTTTAGGGTTAGAACAGTTACAAATAATAGTTAGCTTATCAGCCAACTGTACGTTGACCTACCTACATTAGGAAATTCCAGAGTTTAAGCTAATTATAAAGAATACTTATCTTAGAGCTCCGTATTAGTCGTTACGGGTAGTCAGAGAAAGTAAGCTTGAAAGTCTGACAACCAGACCAAGGGGTATCAAATTACCCAGTTACTGGGTTACGAACGTCAGAAAGGCACTTACCAACATGTAAAATACTGGTATTGATCGCATGCGCATTGGGCCATTTTGGCGCAACCGTGAGGCACACTACCCTGCTAATTTCTCACATCGCACTTTATACTTTTATTTGATTTTAATTTTTTAATTTTATCTGGTGTATAATAATTTTCATTTTCTCATTCTTCATACTTTCTTTTTTCTTTCTTTTTTTATTTCTTTCATTCTTTCTTCCTTCCTTTCTTCCCTCCTTTCTTTCTTTTTCCTTTCTTTCTTTCTTTATTATTTTCTTTCTTTCTTTCTTCCTTCCTTTGTTTCTTCCTTCCTTTGTTTCTATTTCCTTTCTTTATTTCTTTCTTTATTTCTTTCTCATTGATCGACTAGATAAGTAATACTTGTCACGGCTCGTTCATGAATAGGTAGACGACCAATATTTTCGCTTTGAGACGGGTTTCCTTGCACTACAGACCACGACAAGTCGTCAAAATCTCACGGTGAATCAATTTTTGGGTAGGTATCGATGCATAATGAGCCTACTGCTGGGACAGAGGCCTTCTCATAACGGGTAAGCTGCTGTAATCTACCACGCGGGCCCAGTACGGGTTCAGCGGGTTGGTAGATGTCACATGCCTTCGAATTTTTGGTTCTACGACATGTCGGTTTCCTCTCGATGTTTTCCTTCACCGTTTTGAGAGCAGTGGTGATTCAATTATTTGTGCAAAGTAAAGCGGCCTGGGATCGAACCCACGACCTACAACTAGTAAATCGGAGCCTCTACCACTGGGCCACCACGGTTCCTGTGGCTCGATGGCATATATTAAATTAGACCAGTAGCAAATAGACACTTACAGGTTTGCCTCGTTGTTACTCAATCACGCAAAAACGGCTGAACGGATTTGGATAAAATTTGGCACACAGATAGTTTATAACCTGGATTAACACAAATAATAATTTTTATCCCGGTAGTACATTCCCGTGGGATAATTACCGACCTGCCCGCGGACGAAGCCGCGGGCAAAAGCTAGTATGGCATATAATTTCATTTATTGTTTTGTGTTTCGTAATGTTAATTACTTTCCATGCTATTGTATAGAATCAAGTTCTTCTTACTGAACAGACAGCTGTGCTGCTGGGGAGTTTGTTGCGCCACTTCTTCTTCCCAGCTAAAGCACCAGGAAGTGGTGAAGGGCGGGCGTTTAGGAGCACTGTCTTATTTAATTTTGACGTTCAAAAACTGCTAATTCTCAGCCTCATTTGAATAAATGACTTTTGATATTTGACGTTCAAACCGCTGCAAAATATCAACAAAAATAATAAGCAGGCAGTAATAATAAGATACTTAAACCTAGTATCATAATATTGCAGTTGCCATTTTTTGCCTGGCACGTTAATGTCCGGTTCAGTGGCGCATGCAAACTGCTCATGGCTGGACGTCCGCTGTTGAGATGTCTCGATGGACATGTAGCTTCCGATGGAGAGGTCTTGATAGTTTTGTTAGGTGTTTTAAGTTTGTAATATACACACAACAATATAATATACATAAAAGTTTTCTTCCTACCATACTGACCAATATGGTGATCAATGCTCGTGACTTTTCTGTATGAGAAGAGGCCTTTGCCCTGCAGTTTGACAATGTAGTAATATTATTGTAGAAAAGGTGATTGTTACACAGAAGTGTTTTTTTAAACAGGGTTCAATCTGACTGATTCTGAATAAAATCGAGATTCATAATACATTTTATTGATTGATCAGTTTTAAATTGTTCTAGAAATTATGGGCCTCAGGAATAGATTAAAAAAAAACAATATTGCTCAAAATTCGAACTGATCTGCGGCTTTAATTTTTCGTCTCAATCCAAAATCATTATCGAAATTTGTTCCAGTGCTCTATTGAAATATATTATTTCGGCTTGGTCGTCAACAGGCGGTTTGGAAATTTGTGAACCAATGATTTTTCCGAAATCATGTTCTATCAATGATGATTTAAATAAAACCCAAATATCAAGAGTATTCAAGTGTCGTATATTATGCGACAAAATTGTGAACTACCCGGAAGCGCGATATCTTACAAATTCTGCTAACTTCCGGTCGTGAAACCTTGTTTAGGAAATTATGGGAAGTCTCCATTTGATACGCCCTTTTGTAACTTATACCTTTGTTAACGCTACATTCACTTTAAATTAAACTAAATTGTTGGAACTACAACGTCATCATCATCAGTCTTGTTAAAAAATTGTGACAGAACAAAATAATTAGGCAAAATATTTAATAACGGTAAATATTCAGTAGGTTTTTAAATACCATGAAAGATTTGGAAGATGATTTTCTGGAAATAACTATTTGCTAGGTATTGATCGTGTTGTTTTTTCTTAAAATGAGACCTTTTCATAATTATTCTGGATCTTTGCGTCACTTTATAAGGTACATGCTTACTTTACAAATTTTTGTACATATTTGCAAAAACCTAACTGATTCTTAACAATATTACCGTCATCTCAAGGTATGGCTTGCCTCTTTGTCATGTAAGCACATTTTATCATTCATTTCGTCATGGATGAACACTGGGACACGGGCGTAAGTAAGTTCACTCAAACCACGCTCAACTTAAACCACGAATTCAAACACGGTTGAAAATGCATAGAAAACATGCAGGGAGATATTCTAATAGCTAACAGTGCATCTAGAGAGCCCACCATCTACTTTACCTCTGCATTTGTAAATATACCTACACTCGAAATAATTCGCGAATCCACATTCATGTTTCGACCAATTGCAGGCCACCTGTCCGCGCATGCGCGAGAAGCCTCCCAACTGCTGCCATTGCGGTCGACTCACAACTGTCACTTTTCCCGCCCTTTATATTATTTTTCACTCAAGATGTCCTCCAGATGCGTGTGTTTTTTTGCAAAATCTCTGCTGATCGGTTAATTAGGTGTTCAATTGATTGTGTAATTGGTATATGTTAGGAATTTTGAGTGTTTTTCGTGTGAATTTTGTAGCAGATGTAGGGTCATAATCCTAGATTTTTTAACTCGCATATATTAGGCTAGGCTATGCAAGAAAACTCACTATATGAATTTTATTAGAACTTCGTAGTATTTGCGACCACTGCAGCACTGTTTCAAGTTAAATAAGAATACGGATTTTTTTAAATTACATGTCTGTAGGTAACTAATTGAATTAATATTCTGTTATCATGCTATTGACCCTAAATAAGTAACAGTAAAAATTGTTTAATTGTGATAAACACTAGTAAGTACTTTTACGCAAAGAATATTGTCTTTGCCTAAAATAGTACGCTTTTCAGTTTCAACTACTTACAGAGACATCATAAATTGTTTTACAGGTTGTGTTTCAATAAAGACAGTTCAACATTGTGATGGCCTGACCTGCCTCACTGCCTGACAAAACCCTTATTTATATTTTGCTTATTTTTTAAAGAATAATTTAAAAATCTAACAGTTCGTTTCTTGAGATAGTGCTGCAATCACTTTCACACGAAATTATTGCCATGTGGGGGATTAATGTGCAAAATCTCAGCAGGTTAATGAGTTCAATTAGCATGTAATGAGTGAACTTGGGAATTTATCGTGAGAACTGTACGACAGATGTAGGTCAGGTAGGTGACATCGTCTTTTTTCCAGTCTAGTTTTATAGAGTAGTGAAAAACATATTTAGGTAATATCACCAAGCTATGTACTTACCTAGTTCTTACTGAAACTTCACCAAATAAATGATTGAATTGCGTGTAGAAAAATGTATTACCTACTCTGAAAACTAACAGTTGATAGTCAGTTTGTAAGACCGTATTAAAAAAAACAGCCAAAAGCAGAAGATCATCATTATTAGTCTACCCCTTTCAGTTCTCACATCTATTCAGACTGCCTAGCAAATATTTGATATTTATCTAATGACTGAACCCCTAGTTTATTCGAGAGATGAGGTTTTCTCGTACTTATCGTTAACGCACATTTGTAGGGGGAAAATTACAACAGCGCCCTCCTAAAAAAAACATTATTTTCCCGTTTTCTATCAACCTACATGACATCAGGTCACCACCTTCTAAAACCACACAGTTTTAACCTCGTGTTAAAACAAAAAGGCGGGAGTAATGAGGCGTGATGCGCCTGCGACGATGTGTGGTCGAAGCCCTACGGTCACCCACTGGCCTACTGTTTGAGTATTAATGAGTGGATCTGGTGTTAAGTGAAATTAATATTAATTGTTAGAACGCACAAGAAGTGTTCATTGGAAAAAGTGATTTTATTTTTGAAGAGAATAGATTCAAAAATTAAATCGGGCTGATGTTATAGCGTCTTAATATGTTGTCAAACTATTCACGAATTTAATTTTATTCCTTTAATCGTCAACGTCAGGCGTAGAATATCCTCATCTCTTCACTATCTCTAATGAGCCTTCACAAGTTTACGTCCATCATAAACCGGTACCCCAATTGCGTAATACACGATCAATCAGAATCTGAATCGTTTTGAAACAGATTGCTAATCCATTGCTTCTTAAGTTCGAAAAAAAATCTGCTCGACAACGTAAATAACGTAATGAATGTTTTTGAATTGTCAGAATGAAAAAGAGTAGTCGTAATCGTTTACAAAAATATGTTGCGTAATTCGAAATCTGAAAAGCTTAACATACCAAAAGTTGAAGTACAGTAAAGCCTGCTTGTTCAAAAAATTACTAAATGTGCTTAGCGCTAAACATCATGCTGTCTCTGTCATCTTCAAACGATTAACAGAAACAGACCGATGTTTTAAGAGGACTACAGGAGCTAAACGCAAAGAATTATTTGCTGCACTAAACAAATTCAGAAAAATATATGATATTCTTCAGGATATATGCTAGTCAGGTAGTATGTTGAAAGCATAATACTTTCAAGTAATTTGATACGGTAGAAAAAATTCACGAAAATACGAAAACCAGCAATTATTCAGATTTTTGTCAGATCAGAATATACAAGCTACTATTTATTTTTTTGTCCAATCCATAGCTTCTTGTGAATAGATAATTATTGCTTTGCTTCATATTTTGCAATAAATTACCGGCGTTGTGTCATCGCGCTTCTCTTTCTTTTCTATGCAGTCCGACAGTGACCGCGATTTAGCTGTTGTCAGCTTCTTAAATTTGATTCTAAAGGTGGGCAACGTTGCTAATAGATGTCAAATATTTCACTGTTTTGATTAATTTAGCAATATTACTGTGTGGAAATAAAATATGTGGCTAACTAGCGAATTAGAATATTGATTATGAAATGCAATAATTAATATCGTAACACCAAATGCTTAGTTTTAGATGTAAAAAAACTATTTGGAAATTTTCCAAATGCGTTTTTTTACACCTGAAATGGGTGCAACATCAAATTCAATGTTATAATTGCAATTCATTATTAATATTCTAGTTCGCTAGTTAGCCACATTTCTTATTTCTATTCAGTAATATTGTTATAAGAATCAAAACAGGTAAATATTGACAGTTATTTGCGACGTTGCCAACTTTTTTTAGTGATTTGTATGGTGCAAGAGGGCCTAAGAATTTTGTGGACCGCTACTAAAGATCCGAAGATATAATTATTAAGAAAAACCTAGGATCTACTATACATTGTTACAACGAATAAATCAGGCCTCCCCCGCCAGACCTAAGCCAAATATTTTTTGATATCCGGGTAGCTCATGACCTAAAGAGGTGCCATAAAATTAATTGCCATTAAAACGTTATATCCAACAACGCGAAATTTCGCGGGTATTCTGGTAAAGATACAACATAGATATCCCACCAATAAATAAGAAAGTGAGCTTAAACTCTGGGATCCACAAAATCTTCCTCTCCCACACAACAGTGGCTGTGGGAAAGTATTTTTTGTGTTATTATTTTTTACTGCAACTCAAAAACTCTTGTAATCATTAACATATAAAGGGCAAGGAAGAGTTCCGAGTACATCCGGTCTTTAGGTCCGTGGTACACTGGGATGGAGGCGTAGATTTCATGTACTTAAACCATTTCTGAGGCTGAAATTAATAGACGTTATGTTGTTTGGTTAAGCAATGTTTTTGTTACTGTCGAGTAACGGTCAATCTTTATGTGCAAGATAGAGATGGAAACATATCGAAGCCAAAATAACGTTTATTAATCTCGGCCTTGTATCAAACATTGAATTAGATTACCACAGGTTTAGTTATGGGTGTTGAAAAGAATATTGTTGCCATAAAACATAGTTCTAGGTTATAAAACATTAAAACGATAGTTGCTGAATATTCTACACAAACTGAATAAATAAAAAATCAAAGAAAAATGTTTTGTGAGAAAAGTTCAATTTTCCGCTTTTGTAAAAAAGTGGCAAAGCGCAAACAAAATAATAAATAATAAAAAAATTGTTTGAGGCAAACAAAATATTTTTTTGTGAGAAAAGTTCAATTTTTCGCTTTTGTAAAAAAAGTGGCAAAGCGCAAACAAAATAATATATAATAAAAAAATTGTTTGAGGCAAACAAAATATTTTTTTGTGAGAAAAGTTCAATTTTCCGCTTTTGAAAAAATGTGGCAAAGTGCAAACATAATAATAAATTATTTTCTATTTTGATTCCAAACTGGATATTTGAAACAGTCCCAGCTTCACAAGGCCGTGCCCTCTCAGTGTGTCCCAAACCTCAGCATCTCGATGTACCTGCACATAATGACATCCTGTGTCCAAACTAGCAAGTCTCAGCTACTCATAAGAAACTATTACTCTTTCTGATTCATTAACTTTATTGTATTGACTCTTTTATAATATCACATTATCTTGAATAAGAGAATTCCATTAACTTGAGTTATTTTTAATTTCAACAGTATTTATGCCTTTACTAACTGATTGGAGAAGGCTTTAATTAAGTTAGTTTTACTTACAATACTGCCAATGGATCATGGTCGGTCTAAACTTTCACGCAACATTGCTCACTCACATTCGCCTCATGTCACCATTTAGTTTCTAAAAAATGTTATTGCGCAGCCGCTTGGGCAAAGTTCGGACCGGCCATAATTCATCGGCCGTATTGTACTTGTTTCATTTCCTCTACCTCTAAAGTTCGTAATCCCAGAGACTAATTTGAGATTTCAAGTGATTGTTGTTTGTTTATCAATTTGGAGTATGACATTTGCACCTGCCGAATTTGTCTCTGGTACCTATTAAAAAAATAACTGTAGTAAATGGTAAATTTTTAGAATTTTTGAGAATGAGTACTTACAAGAATTAAGTCTAGTAAACATAAATAGTAAATACCTACTTTTTTTTTTGCTGTCAAGTTTCTCGGTTGCTTAATCGATTTAGAAAATACAGAATAAAAATCCATAAAATAGAAGCTCTAACATTAAATAGGCGAAAGCTTAAAAAACACCGCAAATGACCTCCAATAATTAACACACAAAAAACGGCCACCCCGAAATACGCCGAAAAATCTAAAAATTTTATTATCCTAAATCAAAATAAAGGGCTATAACTTGCCAAAAATGACTCCCAAAAAACGCTTAATGTCCCATTTTTTGGCGCCAAATCGACCACCCTTTTAGTCACACTTAATAAAAGCAATAAAAAGTTACGAAATATCTGGTAGAAGTAATTAAAGTAAATTAAGTTATAACTTGGGGCAAAATATTGGTCACAGATGATGATGTAATTTTTGGTAAAAGAGGTGCCATATTTTGATAAAAAAGTGGCCACTTCAAATGGTCAAGGTATGGTTGCAGAACAAAAGAAACGATAGGCTTCTGATATATGAGGAAAGATGCAAACGTTACTGAATAAGAAACAGTCACAAATATATTTTTAGAACAACGAAAATTTGGGAATTGAAGAGAATTATATCCAGCATTTTTTTGTCAGCTAGATTAATCATGGTCTGGCAGTTTGTCTAATTTATGCAGCCAACCCAAATTTTATTTGTTCGGTATTCGTCGAAGACTTGAGCTCCATAAGTTCTGAATTGAGCTGCACGATTACTGACAAATGCGTGCACTGACTGGACAGGTCCACTCAATCTGTGTGGTTCTTTCCTCAAAAGACCATTTCAAACATCGATCTACATGGTCTTCACACGATCTGACCAAGATTATGTCTGAAGTTTTTTAAGAGGCTGTAACCTCTGAGTTTGTTTCGGCCTTTTTTCTCAGAGTAGTCAGGTAGGAAACGCCGACTTCATCTAGTTTTTAAAATTTGATTGACGTGTAAAAGCATTTATACTATTCTGATTACTTACAGAAATAAAATCATTTAGCATAAGACTGTCTAACGGGACTGCCATAGGCTGACGCTGACGACTTAATCAGATCTAAAAAATATTCAGACCGTGTGAACGTTCAAGTTTCTGTGGTAAACTTACAGCATCAACATCCGAATAAAAACGAAGTAATAAAAAATATCAAAATTAAGTATACATAAACATATTCAACAGAATTTTCATTGGCTCATCGCCACCAAAGATTTAACTAAACATGCTGAATTCAACACTCAATCGCTTTAAAATTTCAATACGGATCCAAAAAAAAACAATTTTATAGGAAGGAAGCTTCTTTACAGTGCCGACACTGACTTGCACTATTTGAAGTGAAGTAAAAACTCCCATGGTGTGTCTATGGTGTGGGGATGGTAAAAAACCCACCCAGGCACCATGACTGTGGGAGATTTGTGCTAAAAAGTGTGAGCTTAACGAGTGACGCTTGATGAATTAATTTGTAGCTGACAGGTTTATTTTAGAAGTTCTTTGAGATGAGTATGGTGGTCTCAGAAAGTGGACCAGCAACCATTTCTCTTCTACAAATAATTGGAAAACTTCACATTTACTGAAACTGTGTACTTGAATAATAGAATTTCGGTTCAAATAATCAAATCAAAGTACTCGCTTTGTGGCTTTTTTATGGCACAACAAATAATTTGGCATCCAAATGTACGTTTTCAGGTCCAAACAACATGTAGGTAGTGTGCAACAGTATTCCCTGAAGGGATACAGAAAGGTGCACCTAACTTTAATAGAATAGAATAGAAACTATAATAGTAACACCCACATCTCGCCAGTTATATTTAAGTTGCATGTAATTGGGGGTGAGCCGATTGCCATCAACCGGGCACAAATCCAGACACTGAAACTCTCTCAGAAATCTCCAAAACCCAATAACACTTTTGAACCGAGGATCTCTTGCTCAGAAGTAGCGCTTGCGATGCGACCCCTAGACCATCAGAGCAGTCCGTTTCCTATTCTGATCCACTTATTTACATTTTCATCAGACACTTTTAGAATAGACTAAAGGTTAAAAGAGATGAAAGTAAGTGTAAGAAAGTGTAATGAAACTGATAGCAAGAAGTGATAGCTGTTACATTGAGACTCGTTTTTTCCAAATATAGTATACATGTAGTAGTAAAAAACAGATTCATAAATTTACTTTTTAACCGACTTCTAAAAGGAGGAGGTTATCAATTCGGATGAGCACTTGACATAAAGCTATTGTAACTTAGATATATTACAATTTGACCCACTAAAAAGCGAGAAATAAAATCACTACAAAGTGAAAAATATCTATTTCGGAAATCGGTGTCTTTGGTTTTGAATTTTCGTTTATTGCCACCGATTTCCGAAATAAAGTTATTTTTCACTGTGTAGTGTATTTTTTTTGGAAGTCGGTTGTTTTTAATGTAAAAAAGTTTTTTTATTAATCAAAATACTGTAACCAAAATTAAGAAATGCCTTCTTGACACGTATAGTAAAAACGTCAAGGGTGCGGGTGGCAAAAACTCCGGTAGCCAAACTAAACAGGGTGCCACTTGACACCGCCAAGAAGTGTTTTGTTAACAAAATAATAAATATTTGAAGTTATTTAGAAGGTCTTAAAGTGTTAACAGATGACGAGAAAATTGGGCGATCAATTAAGAAATAATTTTGGGCTATTCTTACAAAAATAAGTGATTATGAAGTAGACGCTTCGTCAACTAAGGCAAAGATAGGACACTCCGCAGCTTAGGTATGAAGCTACAAGTACGCGGCAGGCCCGTCTTGTTGGGCCAATTCAGTGAGTGTAACGTAGTCAGAAGATCTAATAGTCACGCGATAGAAAGAGAGGCAACTTCTAGGTGAATATAACTGTAGGTGATTAGCGCTGTGCGACCTGAATTGCACTTTATTGTGTGGTGGCAAGAGTCGCTTTTTATTTAAATTATGTTGTGGAGTGTCATTCATCTGTGACTAAGTAGGAGACTAAGTAGGGGTTAGTAGAAAATGATTTTATTTAGAAAATAACAGTTGTTGACCAAAGTTAAAAAAGGACATAACTTTTTGATAAACCGAAAATCATAAATTAATTAATTTCCTGCGAGCTATTTAAACCTCAAACTAAAAAGCCTTTATTAAAACCTCACAGAATTTATCAAATAAACATTGCTAATTATAAACTTTTGTTAAAATCAAAGCGTTAAAAATCATCCTTTTTCACAGACAAATCCTTTACAAAGAAATGAATTCGCTTAAAGTACAATAGGACAATAATATTCACTATTGTAGTTTTACAAAAGACAGTTTTGCCGCCAAAAAGCTTTATTGACAGGACATTCGGTGAAACCACAACTATTTACATTAACAAAAATGGAAATTAAACCTTATGACAAGGGAATAAAGTAGATAGAATGGTTTCCGGATGGCAGTTTTAAGGTGGTCGGAAAAATGTCCCGCAGAGCGAAAGAGTGCGAGTGAAAAAGTTTAACTATTGTTTTCGCTTAGTCGCTGATAGGTGGTATTTTTGTAAAAAAAATGATTTATTATTGCCAATTGATAAAAAGGATGAGCTTTTTGGTTCTTCCGGTGTGAATTAAAATGTCGAAGTAAGAAATAATAGATCAAAGTATATAATTAATTTTTTTGTGAACATGTTCAAGGAACACTTAAAAGTTTTATGTTAGCAGTTGCGTATATTGTCTTCAATACCTACTCATTGTTTAAGTTATTGTTTACATATACGAAAGAAAATAAATCATGAATGAAGTGTTACGGGGTGAAATTCAATTAATCGACCGTTTAAGTAAACTAACTTGTATTACTGCCTACCCCGGCACTTCCTTAACATATAAAGGTACAATACAATGCAACAGACACAGGACAAGTTGTACAAACGAAACAGATATAATCACAATAGACAGAAACGGATTTAGTGGGATCTAGTGCTTTAAGGAAGTCTAGATCTTGGAGCAGAATGGAGCGTGCGATCGCCTTTAGTCAAGATGGTGATGTCAACAATTTGTATCTATTTCTTTTCTTTCGTATTTATTTCTCGGTAAATTCCTTAAAAACTCTTCTGACCCGAATACATTACAATATATGTATATACATAATATATATGTCATTTTAATCACTGTTTTAAAAAACCCAAAAAACACCACTGAACGCTTGCATTCCAACAAAAAAAAACTTTTATTAATTTGCAAACCCTTAAAAACAAATATTATGAACAGTGGCTGTCATCTATGATAAAATGTTGACTATTAAAAATGAAACAGCCGCATATTTTTCACAGGCAAGATAATCAAAAATCCATTGCTCTTTTTGTAAGGAAAACAATAATAAAGGGAGTACGCACCTCCGCAATCGATATTGAACTTTTAAATCTTGATCAGTGCAACATTGAAAGAATTCCAGGTTCAACTCAATATTGCCACATCAAAAATTCAATCAGTCGCAATATAATAGTAAAAAATTGAATATCTTTTGACGCCCCGTCGCGCTTGCGCAGTTATAGAAACATTTCACCAGATTTAACGCCCAAAAGGCGGTGTTATAGGGTTTGCATAAATTTTATATGAAATACGAAATTATTATGTCATGGGAAACGTTATGGGCGGTCCGGGTTATTGTTATTTTTTATATTTATGATTTTTATGACGTCATTATTGTGGTAGTTACGAAATTGGGTTCGATGTAAAATATGTGAGAGCTTTCTTGCTAGCACCAGGTCATCCCAATTACTGTGACCATTTTGTTTGATAAAAATAGGTTTGTTCTTTATTCAACAACATAGATACATTTGCATACGTTTTACGCAGACAGAAAAAATAATTAATCTCTTTCAAAGCTATTTCCAATCTCCAATAGCAAACTACAAATCACGGTAAAAAAACCTATGTTACCCATTGTTATCTTTCTCGTAAGAAGCATATAAAACGGAAGTCCAAACAACCGGATACACAACCATAAACAAAAACAACCAATCAAAACAAATTCGAAATTAAACTGGAGTTAACCCAAACACATGTTTATCAAAAGGGTTAACAATTACATAAATTAATACATCCTTTTTATATAAAAAGTATATGTTTTTATGTTATTGTATGCGTAAAATCACTTCCTCTATCATTTGAGGGTTTTTTTCCCGCCATCTGACGCCATTTTTTCTTCCAAAATGGCGGCCACATATGTCGTTGGTAGCACGTGTTTAAAAAATTATGTTTTTGGAGCGAGCGGCTTATTAGTCTTCATTTTAACCTGAAAATATCTTAACCGAATTGCAAATGACACGCTTTGGGCTGTTACCTCATGGCAAATTGATGATGTGCAATATTTTGACGAGTGTGTGACAGATTGGGTAACAATTACTGTGACTGATCGAATTACCTATCCGACTTTTTTAAATTAAGAAATAATGCGACACATATCTATTATAAACTTTACAACCAACATAGAAGATGACCTGACAAAAGTAGACCCTTTCTGTCATTTACCTGTGGAGTTTATTTTTCCAACAAATAAACTTTAGTTACTCTCGTAATAACCTGCGACAGTTCAAACAATCTTTTCAGTGCCAATAACAGAAACTTGGTTTAGACCATTAATTTATAGTTTAAAGGATTTTTAGTAATTGGGTTTTTATTCTATCTACTTACCAGATGAGCTGACGGTAGGTATACCCCGAAGCAAATATCCTCTTGTTTTTGTGATCTGATAGAGTCTTAATTCAGATTTCTAACCGGTAAAAATCGTGGACGGTATATAATTCGCGCACATTACATAATCCAAATAATTGCGCTCGCACACGATCATCAACTCAACGTCACTTTAGCACTAAAGTTAAAAAAACATAACACGATCGTGACAGATCATCGTTATTATCACTGCCCTTCCAATTAACGCAGAATGTTAAAGAGTCACGTTTCCGAAGGTGTGAGGAATGTCCTTAAACATTTGATGACTAACTTTAGGCTATATCCACTTAAAGATCTTTAAAAGCTTCTGTCACTTACATAATAATTTCATTTAGGGAGTAAAGACAAAGGTGCCGATGCCTTAGGCTTTCGTGTGGGGTATGCAAATTGAAGGTCTGCGTCTGGGCAAGTCAGTACTTGTGACTCTGGATCTATAGTTTTGTAAAAAGAAATATGAGGAAAATATAATACCTGAGGTTAAGGAATCTGTGAAAACTGAGATAGTAAGGAAAAATGTAGCAGTAGTTGCGGTACATCATGATACCACTAAACCTATAAACGAGCCAAACAAAACATTGACAAATATATCGCACGAAGTGACGACACCAAAAGTCAAATCAACCTATTACAACACGAAAAGTGTCAAAAATGTCTACATATGACAGTAGCGGCTCCACTACAAACAATATCAGTCAAGTTAAAAACTCAGAAACGTATTTTAACAAACATTCGATCTTCTCCGAAAACATCAGTGCGTAACGATCGCAAGAAAAGTAATATAAAGAGTTCGATAAGCGATCACACTTCAATTTAGATGAGTGGAGAACGAAATTGAATTCCGTATATAGAACAACAACTGCAAAGAAAGGTAAACATACTCAGACTAAGACAGAGTTGCCGTATCTAAAGAATGAGAGCTATTACGATCCAACTCAAAACAGTGAAGGAAAACATCGTGAGGAACCCGGAATGACCTAGAACCAAAAATTCGAAGACATGACGTGACATCCAGCAAACGCACTGGCCCCGCGTGGTGGATTACGGCCCACTCCGTCTAATAGAGACGAGGCCGGTGTGTCAGCAGTGGGAACATTAGAGGCTGATATATTATGTTTATTCCTCCACACCACATAATCTCCTATATAATAAAAATAAATTGCTGTTCGTTAGTCTCGCTAAAACTCGAGAACGGCTGGACCGATTTGGCTAATTTTTTGGTAGGTTTAAACGGTGAGAAAATATGGAAAAACTGCGAGGAAAATAGTAAAAAAAACAATTTTATTTTGCCAGTTTATTTTCATACTGTTCCTAGCTGTGCCATAAATCTTAACTAACAAAAAGTATTAGGCTTCCATGAATTCACGATAGTATCTATTTCAAAAGGTAGGTAGCTGGGTAGGTTGGTTGGGTAGGTATATGTAAGTAAAGTATGTAAGTAAGGTAGGTAGATTGGTAGGTATGTATGTAGGTGGGGTATTTTGGTAGGCAGGTAGTGAAGGTAGGTAGGTAGGGTAGCTAGGGTAGGTACGGTAAGTAGGGTAGGTAGGTAGGATAGTTAGGTAGGTGCGCCATAGATAGGTAATTAGTGCTATCCGTGCGAAGCCGGGCCGGGTAAAGCTATACCTAGTCTTCTATAAATCAATGGGTTCTTGAATAGGTAACTGGAAATTTATTTAAATGAGCTAGGAATTGTTTTAATACCAAGACCAACATAAATCAAGAGATCATGGTAGCGAAGCCAACTTCTCTGTGGCGTAGTGGTTAGACCACCTGTCTCAGACCCAGAGGTCCCGGGTTCAATTCTCATTGGGGCAAAATTTTCTGCTCGGTTTGGTCAGTGGTAGGGCTTGTTCTAAGTCCGCCTGGCTAGCTACCACCATTTTATCTAAGTCTGTCGCCATAACAACAATGTTAACAGCATTGTTGTGTTTCATTGTTGTGTTGTGTGTCGGCAGCAGCGGTATATAAGGTAGCCAGTTCCTCTATGGTTTAGGAAACAAAAGGTATTTTAATAAAACACGTATAATAAAAGATCAATAATTAAATTATCTTTAAAATGGTGACGGTTTCAGAAAAATACGCCTGATAGATTTTGCGTAAATCTCAGTTTTTTTTCCGCGTTAGTCATAACTTTACAAATTAATTTAACTATAAACATAATCTAAAATATTCCTATATTAAGTTATTAAGAAAATGCTCTAATTTAACATATATTTTTTCTAAATCATTAAATCTAGTCGTTTAGGCGTGATCTTCAGTATAAAATCATTAAAAGTCGGTTATCATCGCTTTAAGTGAAAAACCTTCGGCCTGATCATCACTTACCATCAGGTGTGATGCAGGCCAAGACCTTCCCCGTTGGGGTTAAAAAAAAGAAGTCAAATACTTCTAAACCTAACTTCATTCGATAAAATTGTAAGTATATTTTGGCGAATTTAGCTGTAAGTACAATGTCGGGTGGTATGATTACTGACGTATTATCACCTCCATACACACATCATTTTAAGTAGTGATATAGCCACCGTCAACACAGCATAAACTTATTTTCACGCCATAATTAAGTTAAACCGTAAAAATAAGCAATTCCACAAAGAAACGAGTTTCACACTTTTGGCACTTTTCAAATTAGTCATAACCAAGCTGTCGGAAGGTCGTCAGTTGTGGTGATTTCAACACTTTCGACTAATTTCTTGACGCGGGAATCGAACCTGGTACCGTATATTTATCGGTAAGCACGCGACTTCCGTACTGGTTAACAATTATTGACATTAAGATTCTCTTATTATATTTTGACGCGTGAAAATATTTTTTATTTTGTCTCTTTGAAAGATGATTTGCTAAGTTATATATAGGGTGGTGCTCTTTCGTATTCAGAATTGAGTTTTTTTTTTATAAAACCAAGTTTCTTGATTACTATCGAATTTAGACTTTGTTCCATGTGCTTTACATTTCATTACGTTTAAAATTATCATGTATGATACCATAATATTTTTTCTTTCTGCATTTAGATTCTATGGTGTCTGGTTTCTGATTCTTCCTCAGTTTGCTTCATCCTATTCTCCTTTGAATAATTTCAGATCTATTTAAAACTTGTTCAGTCATTTTCTAGTGGCCAAATTTTTGTACTTTCGTCTTCAGTTTTTACACTTTATCTTCTGAAAATTTACAATACATAAAAAAAAACTCATCTTGTTTAGGTTCTTCCAAAAGAACACCCTGTTCACCTCCGGGTCTCGTTAGCGTGTTGATTTAATATCAAGTGGAGTTATTATTGCATTATTGCTGGCGGGGCTTAAATTACAAAGTGCGGGCCCAGGTTCGACGCGCGGCTGAGCCACTTACACCTGTTTAAATGTTTTTTAAATAGTAGTAAGTAATTGGTAGGATAAATAAAGTGTTATTTTGCAATTATTATTTTTTTCATTCAAAAGACTTCAACGCATTGGATTGATTTTGTAGAGCATGAAAAAGCACCCTGGCTATAGAAGTTCATCATTCCACAAGTAATCCCCTGAGATCTAGGACATAGAAAACCAAGCTTCTTGTTCGTGAACTACTGCCAATGTCAATCTATCATCATCATCATCATTTCAGCACCGCCACTTCGACCTATTCTGTGCTACCCACATCCAGCGGATTCCTGCGGCCTTCACCAGGTCATCGGTCTATCTTGTGGGAGGCCTTCCAACGCTTCGTCTTCCTGTACGCGGTCGCCACTCCAGAACCTTTTGGCCCCATCGTCCTTCTGTTCTAGGAGCAATTACCACTTAAGTTTGGCAATTGTTCGGGCTATGTCGGTTACCTTGAATTTATACATATTATATAACATATACATATACATATTTTTATATATATACATATTATAAAACAAAGTCGCTTTTCGCGTTTGTCTGTATGTCCGCGTTGTTCTTCTAAAATACGCAACGGATTTTGATGAGGTTTTCAACACAATTTAGAAAATGTATTCCTATAGGTTAATGTGTATGATACAGTAATATTAAACTAATAGATAATTGAGAAATCTCGATGTTTTGTCAAGTCGTAAAAACCATGAACACTAGTCGCAAGAGCTACTGCCGCGCATTGATTTGGGTTTGATTCCCGGGTCGGGGAAAGTGTTATAAGGTTTTTCCATATGAAATTTCTCAACAGCAGCCCGGAGCCTGCATTTATGCCCGGTTTATGGCTCGCCCCCTGTTACATGGGACTTAAACTGATAATATATGGGTGTACTATAGGTACACCTCTGCCTGACCTTTCGGGGGATACAGGCGTGATGTTATGTTTAAGTTTAACTGACAATATTAACTAGGAAGTAATGAACCTATTTCGGGTTCCCTGCAACAACAGGACAGTGATATATCTTTTACATTTTCCAGGTTACCCGGCTTGGCAACGATCCAACTTTATGTAGTAAAAAGCCCATAAAACCTGCAAAATAAAAAGAAAACATTGGAGCCTACCGCACAGGAACACAGGCGGACAGTTTGTCCAATACTGCACAATGGCGGTGTTGGCACAACTGATGACGTCATCCGGCACAATGCGCGATGCGAACGCTGTTTGTACAATGTTCGCTTTGTTGGTTAAAGGGAAGAGTGGTTGGTGACAGTTTTGAAATGGTTTTATAAAAAGTGGGCTGTGTTGCCAACAAAATTTTACTGATTCTAATGGTCTGTACTTACTTACATCGTAGTGATAATTGTAACACATTCCCCGCGTATGCGTGTTTTGGTTAGGACGCGGCATTAACCCTTTAGAAGTATGAGGAACAGGGTGTAAAGTTCACTCATCCTCTATAGAAAAGGGAGGATCCTTCGACCAGACGGGTGTCGTGTCTGCGGGCAACTGCCCAACGATTGATGTCGGATAGTCTTATACGAGTATATGTCGTTCGCGCGGTAAACTTTAATTGCGGGATGCAGGATTTGTGTGACGTCAGGATTTTGTGTGACGTCAAGTCACGTGTGGCGATGTAGATGCCGCCGCAACTTTTAGTATTTTTCCCTTAGAAAGTAAATTAGGTGCTTAGGTCAACTGCCCCATGGACTTGTGAATTTCAGTATTTGTGCAAAGCTGTCAAAAGATTTTGGTCGAAAATCATTGAAATATCAAAACCAACAGGATACTTCTCGTCGATATACTTACAATGACAATGCATTTTGACAGTTACACAACATTCAGCGCGTTCTTTACGTTGTCGAGATGACGATTTATTAAAAAATATGAACTATGTTCCACCAAAATCATTCGGATTGTGATTGAAACTGTATTGCGCTACTATGACAGGAGAAATATCGAATAGAAAAATTCAAATCCTACTTTAACGCTAACCCTTAACACATCTGTTTATATTTTCAGCGGCCGACGGACACTGTTTGACGAGGGCGGCTTATCGCGACCCCGTGCTGGCAGGGGCACACAACATTTTGTCAACACTTCATATTTTACTGACCCTGCAGCGAAAATTACTGAACTGAGCACGATTGCTGCTGGATTGCTGCTGTTTTCCAGAGAAGAACCCACAAGGTGTGGATAATCAAGTCAGTAACTATTAACAAGTTCCTGCTTACTGATCTTAAAAGATTTGAGACATAAAACAAGAACAAACGTAAACATTCTGGCTATAATAAGCAAATGAATTTGTTAACCCAGTCATACAGGAAATGTCGACCCCGTCTAGATTATTATTTTTTAGTTTGATGTCATTGGGTTATCCTATTTACAGAATAAACAATTTCATTTCACTATTAGTAAAATCAGGAGGAGAATTTCAGTCTCCAAATCAACCCCGTAGTATATTTCTAAAATGTGCCTGACCCCTGCTTATGCCCACAATATTTGCGTAGTTATTGTGCAGCTAATTGGTAGGAACGATGTGTAACATTGTTGTCACAACGGACTTATATTGTTTATTGTTTATTTGGATGTTTAAATCCAATCGCGGATAAAGTAATTTATAATTCAAGTAATATTTTTGTAGAGCAAAGGACAATTTCCCACATACTCTCACTCAGACCACTTTCACAGGATATCAGGTAGGAACTAGCGTGATCAAAGACAAAAAATCAACAAAAAATTGAATGTTTAATTTGTAATGTTATTGAAATTATTTTTTTGTTTTATAGTTTTAATGAACGTGTTTTTATTTTTTTATTTATGATTTCAAACACAATGTGAATTGTTCCTGAATAAAATTGAATTGAATTGAATTATGGTGACGCAAGTGTCTTTGAACACGTGAGTGCATGGGTTACCTGTGATCACTTGAGTGTCCAACTTGAGATGAATGAGTGATTCATCTCAAGTTGGACACTCAAGTGACTCGAAATACAGACTTCTCTTTTATAAATCAGCTAAACAATATTTTTTAATTTATAATTTTTAATAAGCCAATTCCCTGCCCTAAGCGAATCAAGCTAAATATTGACATTGTAATGATAGATGACATCATCTCATCAATTTTGAGCTCTCCCTTCAAAAAGCTCATCATTGGCTGGTCGCGTGACCAGATCAGTGTGCACGTGCCTCATATACTGATTAAAATTGTGTAATGGGTACGATGACGTAAATTTAGGGGTTCCTGTCAATTTATGTTGTTAATTTTAGAATAGCTAAGCTAATACAATATTTTTGACTAGTTTCCTGAGGTTTGTAGAAAAGGATAAGGTTTAAGTAAGACAATACACTGACGTCGATACAGCTCGGTTAGTCTATTTTAGTTATTTTCATAGCGTTATGTCCTACGGTCTTCTGCTGTGGGGCAAAGCTGCTGATATTCAAAATATATTTGTTCTTCAAAAACGAGCTGTTCGCGCTATTTACCAGCTTGGTGCCAGAGTTTCTCTGAGAGATTTTTTCAAAGATATTGGTATCCTCACGGTGGCATCTCAATTCATCTTCGCCAATATCTTATATATTAGGCAAAATATACACTTATACACTAAAAACAGTGATTTTCACAATGTTAACACTAGAAATAAGGACAAACTACGAGCTCCCTTTCACCGGCTTCATAAGGTTCATAACTCATTTGTTGGGCTTGGTATAACCTTTTATAACAAGCTACCCTCTTCTTTGCTAGATTTGCCTTTTAATGCGTTTAAAACGAAAGTAAAATCCAATCTTTGTTCAAAGGCATACTATTCTATCAACGACTACTTAAATGATAAGAATAGTTGGTCGCTGTGATTAACTCAAGACAATGTTTATGTTC
Source organism: Agrochola macilenta (assembly GCA_916701695.1). NCBI lineage: Eukaryota > Metazoa > Arthropoda > Insecta > Lepidoptera > Noctuidae > Agrochola > Agrochola macilenta. The sequence continues at coordinate 20,783,104 of OU753563.1, read as the reverse complement.
TTTCTCCAGCTTACGTACTGACAAGTTATATGAGTTTATATAATTGTTTATTTTATTTGACTTTTTAAGTCAAGTTATTTTAATTTAACTTCAATTTATTTTTGACAATATCTACTCATCACACTGTTTTTTTATGAGTTGTATTGCAATATGTGGTTAGCTAGTGACCTCGACAATTGATCATATTATTTACTGTTATTAGTAATTAACTCTTTGTTTATTTATTTTACATCGATGGTCCTAGTTTATCATTTATAACTTCCAGTTACAACTATATGTAAGCGGGCACGCCCTTTATGCCTGGAGGCTTTTTTATTTAGATATTAATTCTGTTTACGTTTAGTTTTTTTTATTTCGGCCTGAGTATCGATGATTGATTGGTTGAGTTCTCGATGATTTTGTTTGGTATATTGGCGTGTGCTAGCTAACATATGGCTAATAATTTGAATTATGTTTTGTGTTGCGTAATGTAAATTATTTTGAATACTATTATATAGAATCTTTTTTTTTTGTTCTTCTAACTGAACAGACAGCTGTGCTGCTGGGGAGTTTGTTGCGCCACTTCTTCTTCCCAGCTAATGCACTAGGAAGTGGTGAAGGGTGGGCGTTTTGGGGGACTGTCTTATGTAATTTTGACGTTCGAAAAGTGCTGATTCTCAGCCTAGTTTGAATAAATGACTTTTGAATTTGAATTTGAATTTGAATTTTGGATTGGCTTTTTTTCTCATTTCGTAGTTTGCAAAAATTATTGAGTTGCTAAAGGATGACACACGGCGTCTCTGTTTGTGATTTACATTTTTCATCTTAAATCATCCAGAAGTAGAATTAAAATGCTTTTCTTTGTGCTTTTTGTGCGTTCAACAGACAACGTCAAATAAAAATAAAACATATGATATAAATACATATACTTGTCGGATCGACGCAATGACCCTTCTAAAAGAAACCAGTAAATAACTGCCACTCCACCATTCAGATCCAAGTATCCCTTCAGAAAATTCCACACGTAACTACATAAATATTCAATTCATAGGTAGTCATCATATGCCCAGCCTTTTCCCAACTATGTTGGGGTCAGCTTCCAGTCTAACCGGATGCAGCTGAATACCAGTATTTTACATGGAGCGACTGCCTATCGGACCTGCACAACCCAGTTACTGGGTAACACGATACCCCATGGTAAGACTGGTTGTCTAGTGGCTTCTCACTACCCGTAACGACTGTCAAAGATGTACAAATGACAGCCGGGACCAACGGCTTAACGTGCTTTCCGAGCCACGGAGGGTCTCGGTACGTAATAGATGGACCAACTTCGGCACGACTTGCTTAACCTTGAAGATCGACCCGTGCGGCTGTTATTATTTAGCCACGAACACCTCTAAATAAAAATACGATACGAAAATAAAACGACACGTAAATTCAATACGTGGTAAAGTACATACATTTATTACGTACATAAATACATACGCAAAATATTGACGTGGAGTTGGGGACACCACCCCTACATACATAAATTCCCATATTTCACCACGTCACACTTATTAGCCGCGCTAAGGGTGTGTCCACATTATTTCCGGCTCATTGGCTCAACAAGATGGGGTGTCAGCCCTTCTATCGGCAATAAATTATCGCTGCTGTTCAAAACTCATCAATTGATAGTGCGTACTGAATTAATTCGATAGTCGATAGTAAATATACAAATAATTCTTACCTATTTGCTTTTTGGGGGTAGGCAGAAACTACAGAATGCCACCTGCTGGATCCTTACATACTTCTTTTGCTTCGTTGCGTTAGTTTCGTGAGTTTGTGTATGTGTGTATGTTTTAGCTTTTTATAAGCAACTGCTACGTTACTCAAAATCAAAAGTCATTTATTCAAACTAGGCTGAGAATCAGCACTTTTCGAACGTCAAAATTACATAAAACAGTCCCCCAAAAACGCCCGCCCTTCACCACTTCCTAGTGCTTTAGTTGGGAAGAAGAAGTGGCGCAACAAACTCCCCAGCAGCACAGCTGTCTGTTCAGTTGGAAAAACTTGATTCTATATAATAGTGCTTATGCTAAAATAATTTACATTACCACAAATTGCAATACAACTCATAAAATAAAAATATTTTAATGAGTAGATTATGTCAACAATAAATAAAAACAAAAATTAAAAGCAAAAAAAAAATATTTTTTTTGCACCCTCCCCACAAGCTTTTATGATCATATAAATTGTGTATAACGAGGTTATAAGTTGATAGTTAAAATTATAAAAGAAAATTTTATTTTCTTCTTTTTAGAGCATTTAAATATAAGCTTTTTTTTAAAAAGGTTTTTTTGCTTTTAATTTATTTTTTACTTTTTAGTTATTTCTAATTATTCTCGGCAAGCCCTTTCATTTGATACCCATATTGCAGAAGTGCATAAAAAATAACTATTCCGCCATCTTGGATGTTCCGCCATATTAGATTTAGAATGACATCACATTATTTTTCGAGTTACTCTCAACAAGCCCTTTCATTTGATACCCAGATTGCAGAAGTGCATAAAAAATAACTATTCCGCCATCTTGGATGTTCCGCCTTATTGGATTTAGAATGATGTCACATTATGTTTCGAGTTACTCTCAACAAGCCCTTTCATTTGATACCCATATTGCAGAAGTGCATAAAAAATAACTATTCCGCCATCTTGGATGTTCCGCCATATTGGATTTAGAATGACGTCACATTATTTTTCGAATTATTCTCAACAAGCCCTTTCATTTGATACCCATATTGCAGAAGTGCATAAAAAATAACTATTCCGCCATCTTGGATGTTCCGCCATATTTGATTTAGAATGTCGTCACCTTATTTTTCGAGTTACTCTCAACAAGCCCTTTCACTTGATACCCATATTGTAGAAATGCATTAAAAATAACTATTCCGCCATATTGGATTTAGAATGACGTCACACAGCTTATCATGTATTGTCATCCAAACTAAACGTGTATACAAAATTTCAGCTCAATCGGTTGAAGATATCTGCTTCAAAATTGAGTAGCAAGATTTCACGCGAACAAACATACATACATACATTGCAAGTTAAATAAAAGCTTTTAAAATTATAATAAATTGACTTACAGTCAAATAAAATAAAATAATCCAAACAAATTATATGAGCTCATATAGTATCATGTAGTCTAAAATAGTCTAAAATACTTGTTTGTTGCTTGGGCCCCCCCAAGTAACAAACAAGTATTTTAGACTATGGGATTTGGGGGGAACATTGGAGTAGCTTACTACTGATGTAGTTTTCAAGACATTCGTTCTTCTATCTTAACAGACAGCTGTTCAGCTGTGGAGTATGTTGCGTCACTTCCTCTTCCCAGCTAAAGCACTAGGAGAAGTAGTGAAAAGGGGGTACTTTCTTATGTAATATTGACTTCCAAAAAGTACTGATTCTCAGCCTAATTTGAATAAAACACTTTTTATTTTTATACTAGCTTTTGCCCGCGGCTAGATACGCAGATGGCTGCAGGAGTTCACCCACACTCAAGCGGAGCACTGGTGGACCTCGACACCGGGCTGCAGGCAATCCAAGGAAGCCATGCCATCCGTGGATACCGGGCTAACCCAGCGTTTACTACGCCTGGATAGGAACGGCCTGCGCCTAGTGACGGGGACCATCACGGGCCACTGCTCGCTGAACAAACACTTTCACACAATAGGCATAACGGACAGTCCTCTGTTCAGGGCGTGCATGGAGGCTGAGGAAACCGTCACGCACGTGCTTTTTGAATGCACAGGCGTCACCCAGATTAGAACACAGACCCTCGGGACACCCAGATCTTTCAAAGATGTTCTGAACCGACCAGGAGACTTAATTAACTTCTGGAGGGATGTGGGCTGGTTGGAATAACCACCAACGGGTGCTATGGCCCACGCACAATGGTCCACTGAAGGACTAAGTGCGGAAACCAAACCCCATAACATAACATTGCCCGCGGCTTCGCCCACGTTTTGGTCGGATATTAACCTACGGGAACGTACTACAGGGATAAAAAGTATCCTATGTCCTAACCTAGATTATGGTCTACCAATGTGTCAAATTTCATCCAAAAACGTTCAGCCGTTTGAGCGCAAACTCACTTTCGGATTTATAATATTAGTTAGGATTGTGTGTATGTGGCCAATCTAGAACTAGAGGTTTTCAAAGAAACTCTTAAAAAATTAGAATTTTTCTAGTATTTACAACCTGTCCTTACTCTTATGTGCATTTCTATTTGCCATGTTTCTTCATTCGGATTGAGTTTCATACATACTGGAGCTCTGAAAAGGTACAGCCAAATCATTTCAAATAGTTAGGCAATCCAACTAATAACATAAAAGGAAAGCTTTAAACAGGGTTATTGGTAAAACACCAACAACCTTTTAAGGGGTCATTGTACTCGTCATTATGAACAACTTTTACTATGGGACCAAACCTGAAATCACGAAAAAAATAATCAGCTGTTCCCTACATTTTGACGAGTTATGCGAACATAAATATAGGGAGCAGCTGATTTTTTTTTCGTGATCCCATAGTAAAAGTTGTTCATAATGACGAGTACAATGACCCCTTAAAAGGTTGTTGGTGTTTTACCAATAACCCTGTATAAGTAGGTAAGTGCTAAAGCACATGTTTAAAGTATCAATCCAATGCAGTTGCATAATTAAAATTCTATCACAAATTAACCGAACAAAAAAAAGCGTAAAAATATTCCAAAACCTTAAAAAATTCAAACGTTCTAATTTCAATATTCAAAAACAACGGAATTCCTTTGGTGCCATGAATTAGTTCTAAATAATTAACTTCTTATCGGCGCGTGCGCTGCACCCCTCTTCAAAATAAAAACCCTTCGTATTCAAATTAACAAAACATTACTGTGTATTCTTGCTACAATTATTTTATTCGCGTTTGTTGAAAAAATCACCCTACTTTTTACTATCAAGCGAAAACTAACCATCTGCCTCTGCATATAAAGTTAATTTTCCATCAGCCAAATCTTCATCATTATTTTCAAAAATAAATGCACTTTAAGCAACACGAGAGAAAGTTCGTTTTGCTTTGTATTAAATGGGGTGGTGTCGGTTGTAAAGTGATGCAAGTCAATATGAAACAAAAAGGTGGCACGCGCCCTGCGTACGCGCAAGTACGGGGTATCTTCCCTAACCATCGGAGGGTGAGGTAAGGATGTCACTGTGGTTGTATCGATATTGAATAAAAACATTAAAGCTGTCAGCAAATTAGTATATTAGGTAGGTCAGAATGGGAATATGGTCCAATTCCCAGCTTCTTATAGGAAACAAACTATCAGTATTTTTTTTGTAAAATGGTTTTCAATTTCTTGTTCAATGTATTCATAATCAGTCTATAATGTTTCCACTGCTGAGACACCGGCCTCCTCTCAGTGAGGGAGAGTGGGCCGTAATCCACCACGCGGGCCCAGTGCGGGTTGGTAGATGTCACATGTCTTCGAATTTTTGGTTCTAGGACATGCCGATTTCCTCACGATGTTTCCTTTATAGTTTTGAGAGCAGTGGTGATGAAATAATTTACACAAAGTAAAGTGCCTGTCTGGGTTCGAATCTACGACTTACGAGGTGCTGCGTACATCACTGCTACTGTACACTACTGCACTGTATACTATGTCTTAATTAATCAACATCACATTACCTTTGATTTATTATTAATGTTGTAAGTGACAACAGAATCATATAAATAAAATCTACTTGATAAACAACACCTTTCTAATCACCAATTCCATTATTCTTTTGTTATACCTCTACAAAGGCTTCAACTGATTTTAAAAACAAGAAACGCAGCTTTTATCAACTATCGACATTAATATCGATACCGCAACTCCCATCTCTATGATGGCTCGTGTCACAGGGCGAGGCGCAAGCGCAGGTGCTGTTCCGCTCACTCGTCCATGCCCAGTTGCCCACTGTTGCCCACACCTGGGCAGATCCAGCGATTAGGATTTACGTACTTATCTACTTCACCTACAATCTTTTTAACGTACTTTTTTTTGTTTTCTTTTGTTTCAAAGAAGTGGAAGTTTCATGTCGCAGAATTGTGTTTATTTTTACATATAAATACAATGATTTTTTTTATTGTTTACTGTTCTTGGGAATTAACAGTCAGTGAAATGCATTGTTTAACAGATTGACAATCTGTATACATACATTTGTTGTATTATATTTATTATTTTATACGACTGATAAATAATGAAAGTTTCATAGAACACTAGCTACACCCCGAGGTTAGTGTCACAAATAAACAAATACATAAACACACACTTTCGCATTTATAATATTTAGTTGATCTTATTACTCAGACCAAATGTGTGAGGCCGGTTTCGTAAACATGCTGTGTGCTTAGTGAGGTTTAATTGTAAATGGTTGTACGTCTTGGTTTTTTATTTGGTCTGAGTCTTATTAACCTAAGCAATCGATTTCCCTATCAAAAAAATACTAGATTCAAATACTAGAATATTGCACCTTATATTTAAACGAAAAGACAAAATGAGACAGAAACAAGCATCAGGTCACATTTATTTTCGGAAGTGTTTTACCAGTCCACCATTGTACTCTGCAACTCTCAAAATTAACCATTAAGTATAATTTTACCTTCACAATTAACATCTCAGTATCTCCGTAACTTCCCAATTCGCACTAATGGTAACACACCATTCAAGTTTAGCCGGTGTTTAGCGAAACAAAGGTTAATGACAAGCTTGGCAACCACAGCGGTTGCTGTGTTGCTTTCGGTTACAAATCGATTGTGGTTGCACAGATTGAAAAGAACCTTGTATTTGTACGGCAATTTCTTTTTGAAGCTTATTGGGATCTAATTGAGATCATTAGTGTATTTTTAAAAGGGGTGATGTACTGAGATGGTTTTAAATTAAAGAGTACATCTCTTTTACGGTTATTATGATTGTGTTTCTTTTGAGTGCTCGTGGCTAAGTAATAACAGCCGAGTAATAACACGAGTCGATCGACCAGGTTAAGCTGCGCTTGCCACAGTCAGTCCGCGGATGGGTGACCATCTGAATATACCGAGACCCCGCGCGTGCATCGCAAAGCACGTTAAGCCGTTGGTCTCGGCTGTCATTCTTGGATCTTTGACAGTCGTTACGAGTCGTCAGAAGCCCGAAAGTCTAATAACCAGTCTTACCAAAGCGTATCGTTTTACACAGTAACTGGGCTGTGGAGGTCAGATCATGTAAAATACTGGTATTCAGCTGCATCCGGTTACACTGGCAGCCGACATAGTTGGGAAAAGGGGTGGCAGATTGGTATAAGTGTTTCTTTTGTGTAGGAATGCTTCCGTGTTATTTTAAGGGTTTCAATGAAAGCTTTCTTATTTACGAGTATTACTGTCCCGAGTATTGCTGCCTACCCCGGCTTCGCACGGGTAGCACTATATACTTATCTACGGCGCACCTACCTACCCTACCTACCTACATACTTACTTACGTATCGACCTACCTACATATCCTACCTACCTACCTATCCTACCTACCTACCTATCCTACCTACCTACCTATCCTACCAAGCTACCCACCCTACCCTGCTAAATTGACATTCATCAAACGCGGTAACTGTCCAACGCGCGAAGTTAAAATAGTCGTTAAGTTTTCTGAAATTACCCAATTTTCTGCGCAATTTTCTTAATTTTTCTTTCCGTAAGCACCTTCTCCTTACAATAACAAACACAACCAAAAAAATATTAAAACTCTTCAGCTTTATTATTAAAATTTATTATAAATTATTTATATAATTAAATTAGTATAAATTAGGGCACAAAAAGATAAAACATAGGAGAAGAACCTATGAAAAATAAGTAAATATAACAACAGTCGTACCCCAAAAAACAAAAATATATTTCTTTGTCGTTCGTATTCGGGAAGAGAAAGGACTTTTCACTCAGGAAGATCCGATACAATGGTATTGGAAATTATACAGTATTTTACAATATTACATACATTAGGGGTTCGAAATCCCGAGAAAGTTCTTGCGGTTGAATAAACGGTGCTTTTTGTAATTAGGCCATGAAAAAGGCGTTTTTACTGAAGCAATCATCCGTAAAGAAAGAAGAAAGAAAGAAAGAAATATTGTTTATTCTGCACAAACAAAACGCACGTAGAAAGACAAAAAAAACACATGTAAAATACACACATAAAAAAGTAGCCAAAAGCCTCGTGTTCAACCAATCAATAATATTTTTTTATTACTCTGAGTGGCCCTCGAGTGGCCACGGTCAAAGACAATAATTGCGTAATTACTCTTGTGACATTGGCATATGTCAACAAAAACATCACAACAACAAAATGAACAAAAACACAGTTACTACGTTGAAACAGTTACTACGTTTGTAACAATGAAACAGTAACTACTTACTTTACAGAAACAGTGAAACAGTTACTACGTTTGTAACAATTATTTAGAAAAATTATGCTGTGCGTCGCATCTGTGCAAGAACAGGTCATTGCTTAGCAAAATGCTGTGAATTCGGACGAACCTAACGTCAACAGCGCTGGTTTTCAGCAATTACCTATGGACTGACATATTGTTTCCCCCTGCGTGACTTGTAACTTGCGGGTTAGTAATAATTTTCACTGAATTATGTGTGATTATACATTTAAGTAATAAAAATATATATCTGTATTTGTGCATAACATAAAAAGAAATAATAATAATATATAAACTAAGACCATAATACAATGACAATATAAAACAACTAAGTACCTATAATATGTAATTACTATAAACGTGTACAGTTTCAGTATGTTATTAGTACTCTGTGATGGGTGTGATTTCCTCTTTTTACTGTCTGAGTAATTATAATAATTTCGATAATACACCAACAATCCACAATTTAAGTCTACATTGATACACCATAGTTTCTCAGATGCACCATGGGATTTGTTGCGCCTCGAAGGCATGGCAGCCATTTGCATAACGGTAGACATCGAGGCATGCGGTTGGCAGATGACAACCAAGCTTTTTCGATCAAATCGGCAAATAAGCTAATAGGTACATTTTGATAGTATTATTTAAGGATATTATTTTGTGGGATGACTTGGATACATTGATGTACGACGGAGTAAGATCCCCGAAATATGGAATGCAAAACCTAACACCTTCGAAGCCTCCTGTTCTTAATCGTTAGTATCACTATAGGCATAGTTTGCATTACTAAACTAAACTAAACCAAATTAAACATAATCCCAGCCTAACCTTAAATAAAATTGGTATTCCTTCTGACCTGTATTAAACTATATACCTATTGTCCACTATCAAGACAATGCAGCTTCAGAAGGACACACAGCAAACACGTCACAGATAACTGAGGACCACCATTCCCCCGTGACAATGACACGACACAGACCGGACCTAAACAGGGAGGAATCAAACAGAGGCCAATAAAGCTATGAGCAATGGTTGTGCAGTGGTAACGGCCTCGACTTACGAGTTGTAGGTCGTGAGTTCGAACCTAGACTGGCGCTTTACTTTGTGTAAATAATTTATTCAGTACTGCTCTCAAAACGGTGAAGGAAAACATCGTGAGGAAACCGGCATGTCCTAGAACCAAAAATTTGATGACATGTGTCATCTACCAACCTGCACTGGGCCCGCGTGGTAAATTACAGCAGCCCACTCCCTCACCAAGAGAGGAGGCCTATGTCCTAGCATTGGGAACAGAGGATGTTTAAGCCGTAAGCCTATGATGAGCCTATCTTTTATTTTATCGATCTGGGACGCAGTCACACGCTCATGTTTAGAAGACCACGATAACTCTGTCATCGGGCTTTGGGCATACCTAATCATTGTCATAAATTATTTTTCGTTGCACAGCAAAAACTGATGATTCGTGACTCTCACTTTTACATCACCGAATGAAAGGAGGATTTTCAGGAAACCACAAAACGTGTTGCACAATCAGCCTATAGTGTTCCCACAGCAACAGGCCGTAACCTCTCTGTGAGAGGGAGTGGGCCGTAATCTACCACCCGGACCCAGTGCGGGCTGCTAGATGTCACATGTCTTCGAAGTTTTAGTTCTAAGACATGGCGGTTTCCTCACGATGTTTTACTTCACCGTTTTGACAGCAGTGGTGATTACCACTTCGCTACCATGGTGCACAACTCAGTAATTCAAATGAAATATATCGGTAGCAACAAGTGAACGCGCGCTCTCTCTCTGTGGGCGGTTAGCAGGCGGCGCCGCGGGCGACGGCTATAGCACGCAGTTCAGAACGCGTGCCGACTTACTATTTAGTAGCCACAGAGTAGTTATAACAGAGGTAGTATTTTCCGTTGGATACAAATTAAATATAAAATAATGGTGTCAATTCACCCAGGATCCAGCGCTTGTCTTTCATGATGTGTTATACTAAAATATTATTTTAGACAAATATACTCAAGTGCTTTACTATTATGTTGTTTTTTAAAAAGCGAAATCTCGTGTTATAAAAGGAGTAAGTATATGAAAAATCGTTAACAAAACAGCCTCCTATTGAATCAATAATCAATACGAAGAGGTTACCTATCCATGATATGGTTTCCTTGTTGATTTATGCTAGGTTCCTATAAATAAATAATCGTTTTGCTTACCAATGGTAGGTACCTTTTTTTATTGCCAAACTGGATATAAATTGATTCGTAAGCTAATTTTACCTGTGAAAGCTACTTACATAATGAGAGGGTCTACCATGGAAAGGTATGAGTTTTTACTTCATTTTGTTAAAGATACAAGAGTATTAATGGTCCATAAATTATAGGAATCGGTCATTAGTCTTCATTTAATAACTCTTAAAGAATCAGAATCTAGAAATTTCTATATACCCTAATATTCTTATTTATAAAGTCTCTAAATAAACAACCTAATCTACCTTTATTTTAGCGACACGCGCGGTCTATCTACGGCGGACAGACGGACAGGCGGACAGGCGGACCACCCGATCTCTAATCAAATCAAATTCGTGCAGACTTTATTCAGAACAACTGGATATTGGAATACACTACGACTGGATGCGGATTCGTCTGCGATTATTTTGATTATCGCATTTTTATTTTCAGGTGTTGTATCTTTGATTGAAATAAAATTAACTATGGTATTGAGCGTTTTACTTTCCTTTTTATCATTTATCATTAAAGTTCATGATAAAAATGTTGTTTTCAATAGGGAAAGTTCATAGCTTATTCAGAAACAGAATTCAGTATTAATGAAGAGAGCAAGAACAAAGAGAAGTATATCACAATACAACAATTTAACTGTAGCTTATTTCGTTATTCAATTATGATAGTAATAACGGTATGTTCTCAATATATAAATACTATTTCAATCTATTGTGAGATAATTATAGCAGAGATGTCAAAGTTTAACTTTGTGTTGCCAATCCATACACACAGACACGCCACAATTTTCTATATAGATTTCATTGGTAGCTGCGCGTGAGCCCTTCCACTTAATCGAACTTAATATCAAATTACTTAATGGCTGGCCAATGAGGATTATTAGGATTGCTAACAAGTCAAATTTCCTACAAATTACATCGAGATAAACTTATAAAATTATTGTATTTTGCAGGAGAACAATGCAAAGTATCAGCTGCTTGTTATCCTGCGCCAGCGCAAGTGGGAGACAGTTGTGAGGAATGGTAATCGGTTGGGGTTAGGGGAGGAACCGTTACAGGCACCTGTAGATTTGGCGTGTGTCAATCTTTTCAGGCATAAAAATTTTCAAGCTCAGAAAATTAACATTTTATCAGCTAAATTGATATCTAAGGAAAGTTAAGTTTTCAGAACGCGTAGGATGCTTATGTAGTAACGTAACTCAGGCTTCGGAAAAGCAAAGGCTATTAAGCGAAAGTTGCTCCTAACCCTAAGACTGCTGTAAATAGAGCCATGTGTATTTAAGGAATTAAATAATTGTTCTTCAGAATACAAGGATGACATTACATAATTTCAACTATTTTCAACAGTGGTCATGTACTGGGTCCGAACAAAATAATATAGATTTACCGTGTCGTTACAAAAAGTTACGTTACGTTGATCTGTCGGTCTAGAATAATCCCGAGCCCAAAGTTGATCTCCCAGGATTATCCCCTCCTTTAAGGCTTATGATTAAAGAGCCAATAAATAAAATAAACTAAATGTTAGATAAGAAATCACAATAACACTTTAAATTCAACTCATAATAAGACCGGATACCTTCACGACGAGCTGACAGGGTGTAGGCAGTTTTATTTTCAGCGGCGCAAGCGCATCTCACCGGAAGTCGTCTCGATGCGTAAGCTTCGACAAATTGCACCACTTCCGGATAAAGATGGACGCTCTTTTCAATGTAATTTATGTCGTGAGAAGTTTTTATGCATCTGATTTAACTCTTGTATGATTTTGCATAATTTTTGCTTTATTTCTGAAGGAAGGACTATAAATTTGTTTTTGAGGAGGGGAGCTTTTGTTGTTTTTCGTTTGATACCCTTTGAGCAAGTTTTCTACAAGTTATGTTTAGGGTTTTTAGCAACACGTTTCCGGCCTCAACCTGAAGTATCTAAACACTGCAATGAAGATGGTGTATGCTTGTCTGAAACTGAAAGTCTTAGGGCCTCCTGTAGACCCGATAATTACAACCTACGTAAGAAGAGGTGCTTTCCAAAAAAAAATTGGAGTTCATGCCTAAGCACCGGAATCTCCCTCAAAATTCACAAGACCAGCAGCTGATACACAATCTTTTTCTCAAATTCCCAGACTAATATTAAAATATTAATATTGCCATAAATTATCTAAAACTAATAACGTCCCCCAATCATCCAAAATTCAAATCAGCTACTTTATATTTTTTCTCCAGACTTCATGGGACATTTTTCTTTACAAAAAAACTAGATTCATAATAAAAGGGTTGCATTTTATATCATTTTAAGTGGTTTTAATTTGTCACCCGTAACGAAATTAATAGAAACGATAGAAATATGTTAATTTACTATTAAATAATATGTTTTTAATACATTTCCTATCATCGACGTATGAATTATACCTATAATTTGTTTTTTAAGAAGCTGTTCTTCTCTGTAGGATATTGCTTGACTACCTACGATTAAAATGCCGTTTGGAGGGAAGAATAGATGGAAATGATAGATATCGAGGTGATAAATTTTATTGGAATTGATATAAATGCTGTGGGAATAGGTACTTGAGGACCATAACAAAGGCTTTATACGAGAACTTTCGGCCGAGGTTAAGGATAAAGTGCAAATAGGGAACACTTATACACAGAATTGGAATTACTTTAAATAGATATCTATCATTCAAAATCAAAATATTTTATTTCACATGGCACTTATGAAACGTCAAAAACTCGATGCACGGTTCCAATTGGTCGTTTCCTATGGAGAATAGCCGGCAAGAAACAACACAGTTACTCTTTTAAAAATAATTGGCTTTTACAATATTTTCAAATAACTGTGTTAATAGTTATGGAAGGACAGTGTAGGTCTTAGTACCAGGTATTAAATCTACAGTCCTTAATGGACAAAAATAGTGGAATAGAAAAGAATCTATATAAAAGAAAAGTAAAATAATACAAATAAAACCTATTTTAAACAAAATGACATGATTGCCATAACAACAATAACGAATCTGAATAATTATCATGTCTACAAAAGCCACTAATAAAGAGTTGAAATTCAATTGTAGGTTGTACCTATATAAAGTTAAATAATAAGATGGCGATAAGTCTGCGAGGCTGAAATGAGACTGGCAAGTCACACCTATAGGATGCATCAAAACAGATGGGCCATGATCGTTACACCGTGGGTACTTGATGATGGACGTGGCCACAGGGCGCAAAAAAAGCGCTGGCGTGATGATTTGGACTCATTCCTGACCAATTTGCCGGAGAAGGCACAACACAAGGAAGTCTGGAAAAATATGGGGGAGACCTTTGCCCAGCAGTGGGACAATATAGGTTAGCAAAAAATAAAATAAAATGTAAGATGATTATGTCGAGGAAGAATGTAAAAAATAAACATGGCAATTTGGGAGCTGTTAATAGATTCTTCTAAGCTACTTCTACTCTCAAAAGGAACAGGGGAAGACAACATAAGAGATGGGCAGACGAACTGACAGCGGGTCCGAATCGGAGTTGCAAGAGATAGGACTCAGTGGTAGTTCTTAGAGGAGGCCTTTGCCAAAAGACACACTGAACTAAGAGACATTCTGTAATCAACGGAAAATACCAGAACGCAAAGATGTTCAGAATAGAAAGGGCTTATTATTATAATATACTCTTACATAATTATGCCGTTAATGAGCCACATTGTGATGAAAAGATGGTTAAATAAAATAATAGGTAAGTATACCCAGTCACAACAGTTTATGATGTAGGCTATGTAGGGTATAGTAAGGCCTAGACTTCAGGTACTCCACCACTTGGTTTGGGATGAAAAGGTTGAAAAACACAACATTTATGAGATTTCCCCAAACATTTTCAAAACAAAACAATCCATACTTTTAATTCTAAAGACATAAATCACCCAACTATAACATAGATGACACCACCTATCAAAACGTTTTGTGTTTTTTAACCAAAACAAAACCTATCAAAACCGCAAAACAAAGGTGAAGCATCTTTCCACAAAAACTTCAATAATCTCATATCTATATCAGAGTTTAGATTTACGAGTTCCCAGTGAAGCTGAAAGTGCGACCGTCCCACGATAACTCAGCATTGATTTATTTATAGACTATGGTATATTGTATTTTGAAGAAATGCGACTCTGCTTTGAATTTTTAAAAGATGATTAGTTTTTACCATGATCTTCTCTTGTTTGTGCTCGCTTCAATGCTTATTCATTAGTTAAGATTTACCTCTTACTTTCGGGATATATTTGGGAAGAAAATCGAACTAACCATTTATCTTTTAAATTACATAATTCTTTTGCTTTATTTTAGTTTCGAGTTCAAATTAAACGTTTGAAAAAAACTAAACCTAAAAAGAAATAGGTTCCTAAAATAACGCTCTCTTGATGGCTAAGGCTGAATAAAGAACAAATTTTGTGGTGCCCAGCATCATATCTGCCTAATCAAATTCTATGGCGTCTCCCCCGCATGGAGAGCCACCATTATTTTTCCATAAATCAAATACCTTTTTATAACCTCGACGACAAATATAAAAATGTCAAGCGTTGCCGCCGTATAAAGGATGTCCATATTTAAAAAGCCGTTTGTATCCCATATAATATATATTTCGGTTTTCAAATTCGGAATAAATTTTGTGTCACCTGCGCCGACGCAACCGGAAGAAGATGTATGTGTCTCTCTTTTACGTGTATGGCGCTGTCTCGTTCTCACCTGTTCTTTTATTATTTGTTTTACTATTGAGATTCGTACTCAGATAATCTTTATACTAGTTTTATATGCGATAAATTACTGTAAGCAAAACTTTGGTGATCATTTCGTAGATAAATGTTGTCGTAATTTGTAGGGACACCGTTGACAGGTGAAGAAAGTCTTAATAAAAAATGTCTGCATATTAATTGCAAAGTAAAAACAAGAGCGATATGTAGCTTAAATTAATTCGTAATACCGTGTATTATTTCTAGTTCTCTAGATTTATTAACAGATACTCGTACCAAGATTTATGCTCCATCCAGCAAAGTACAGTCAGCATCAAAAGTTAATGACCACATTTAGATTTTCAAAATCGCTGTACACCGTATTCACTATTAGCACTTCACTATAGAGCGATTTTGAAAATCTAAATGTGGTCATCAACTTTCGATGCTGACTGTACCACTTATGCGAAAGTGAGTTTGTTTGTTACGCTTTCACGCTAAAACGGCTGGACGGATTTGGATGAAATTTGGCACATGGCTAGACCATGACCTGGGGTTAGGCCACAGGATATTTTTTTTTCTTTTTTTACTTATCGGGGAAGTAACATTCCCGTGGAATAATATTATCGAAGTCACGCAAGTGAAGCCTCGGGCAAAAGTAGTTTGTAACTCTAAAAGACTCTTACAGTACCAATGGCTGTAAAAAGAACATAATGAAGTTTTTAATAAAAACGAATTCATCATAAACAATATCAAATGAAATAACTCATTTTTAATTAAGAGGTTTTACCATTTCAATCTTCTTAATTTAGTTTTCTCCATTTTTTACTAATTCAGTTTACGAAATATATTTTTAAACAAAAAATCATTTTCCTTTTTTAATTCATACAATATTGATGTTCCTGGTCCCGCCTTTCTTCCGTTCCTTGAATTAATTCTAACAACTTCATCATAACTCATGTTGCTACCGAATGGGTGTTGCTTATAAAACCATTATTTCTTTTTTAATCAGAGCTATTTCTTTTTTAATGCTAAAAGCTTTGAGGAAGAGCGGAACTTCATCTTGCAATGTTTTTTTCTAGATAATATTTGTAGCCTATTTTTTATTGCCACTACTGAACTGAAGGCCTATTCTGGGACTTAAAAGCAATCAAACTTTATTCAATTTTGCGCAATTTCATCTTAGCGACAATCAATGTCTAAAACTTGTCAAAACTGTAAATCACTTATCTTTTGTCAGATTGAAACTGAGATTAGAATTTGAACGTTCTTAAAAATACTGGAATTGCCCTTCTGATAGGACTTTATATCGTTAATTGTCTCATTTCATTCCGGTGATTTTTTGGTCAATTTGTGGCCATTCGTGGCCGACATGTGACTGCTTACATTTCACGATTTTGTTTCAATAACAAAATCTTATTTACAAAAAAGCTTAATTTTTATTAAAGACCCATGACACTGAAATCTCATCATTGCTGATTCCTATTAGTCCTATTTTACACACAGCTCTTTCGCTACACACATTATAAACTCGTTCACAAGACAAACACCCACAATTCCCAACAAATTCACAGGAACATTTAGCAACTCGTCTAATTGTGAAGTTTCACTTGCATTTAAAGAACACAGACAAGGTAATTGCACTGTATCCTGTCCGTCCGTCTGTGTCCGTACCTTCGGGATTAAGTTCAATTTTCTTATCGCTCCCCGTAATTGTTCGGATCGATTTGGTTACTTCAATTTATTTCGGAGTCGCTAATTCTTTAAATACTTAGATAGAGAATGTAGTGTTTATGTTCGCACTTGTTCGTGCTTTGTCTGTGAGCAGGGTTCCAAGTAGTGTTTATGTAGATAGATAGGTCGTTTATTTCTTGCACACAAAATACATAGCATAACATACAAAAGCACGATGAAATAATCTAATTACATTAATATTAGGAAATAGCTACAAAATGCCGTCACTGGTTGTGATGACACTATTGTCTATGACACACTTTAAAATAATGAATCAACGAGCATTGTGTCAGGCAAATATACCTGACGCTCATTTTCTGCTTGATGTATGAAAGGATGCACCTATTTGATGGCGTAAAGCGCCTATCCATCTTGATGTACGTCCCGCCAAGGCCGCGGTGCTGGACCGTAGCATGAACACTATCGCGCGCGCATCCAGCGTGCTATACGTCCGCTCAAAGCCGCGGTTAATGTTGCCAGATTGGCGGTATATTTCGCGATTTTACCCCAAAATTCCATAGATCTATGTCAAAATAAAATACCCCTAAGCCACACAATATCAATATAAAAGTGGAAACACTGGCTGAATCTGCTATACAGCCAGCATTTACGTATATACAGCACGCACGATATACGCGGTGGTGTGGGTTGCTTGCGGGATGCAAAATTGGAATGTGCAAATCCAGCAAGCAATTAAAAATAATAATTGACGTACGGCGAGACTGTCGTTTTTTGTCGTGCATTGTATATGGCCTTGGCGGGACCAGCAAGATGGGTGGTGAATAAGGCGCTTTACCTAAAATCTTTAAACCTAGAAGTATTTCAAGTGATTCCCTAATAAACGTTATTTCCTGTTCCGCTCTATGATTAGCTTTTTTAGTTATTTTTGGGTCTGGCCAACTTTGAACTAAGACAAAAGACGAAAGACCCAAGCCGACCCAAGCGGTCAAATAAGTTGTAATGATTAAATAATCCAAAATGTCAGTAATTATAAAATAAAAGTTATCATTTAGCAATAATTAATACATTCTGGTGTCAAAGGAAGATGAAAAGGATGTATGTTATTAAAACAAGGGATGAAATAATTAAATATTTATGAGATCGGTTTTTTCAAAGAAAACTGACTACTCAATCTTAGAAGTAAAGATGAAAAGGTTTTTAATATAAAAATATATAAACGTCCATCGCCTAGTTCATCAATAATGAAATGGATAGCTGAAATAGAAATAGAATCTCTTCTCCAAGCAGGAAAGCCTTTTATTGCAAGTGTGTGCAATAAAAATCCTTTCCCACCTTTGCCAACAAAAAAATAACAGAAAAGGAACTTGACAGTATTTATACCAATCACAAAAAGAACTATACAACCACTTATTCTATGTAGTACATTCGACAATTGAATTCAAATCGTGCTCTATGAGCCAGCCGCTGATTGGTCGGCGTTTACCCAATCAGATCGTTTGCATTCATAGAGCTGACGCGCATGCGCCGGTAATGTCAAATAGGGGAGTGAACTTTACTTTTTTTTTTGAGCAAAGATCATTGAAGTTTTATTTATTTTTCATTGTTGAAGGTTGTGTAAAATGAATGCGTAAGAGTAACTTAGATATTTTGTTGTTTTAAGTTTTAAGAGCAGTTTCACTTAACATTTGGTAGTTGAGTTGAGATAGACTAGACGACAATTCTAACTTCCTTGTTATTTTCTTTTAACCCAGATATTTAAGAGAGTCATAATAACTCTTACTGATAGCTACGTAGTTACAGCGAGCGTTTACTCGTTGACCAGGCATTATTTTAAGAGTTTTATTTACAAGTTCAAAAGGATAACTTACAATTCCGCACCCCCACAATTAACTAACGTTAACTATACCAAAATTCAACTCTTCAAAACTACTTTCTCATGCAAAAAATCACATCGGCATCAAATTAACAATATAAATGACATTTATAATGATAGCTTATCATTCACCCAACGATCTGCGCAAAGAATCGCGCATGACATTGCACTCTTGCGCATATCCCACTTGTCAAATTTGACATTTGACATGGAATTAAGACGTTACGTTTAACAGTTAAAAAGTGGACGGAACCCGCTATTACGTTCACACGTTTCGTTTCTTTTAATTATATACCGGTGTTTTAATAACATAGTTATGACTTTTTAGTTTTTAGTAAAGTATTTTGGAAATTATAGAGTTTTTAGACACATTTTAGCTGCTCATTGCTGTTAGATCGATGTTTGAAACATTTCTTAATGTTTCATCTGTAAATGGGCTTGGCATATCGGATTAGTAGCTAGGTAAGATAAACATTTTACAAACGCTAAGAGCAAAACTATTCTAACTATTTTAACAAAACTTGAGTGCCTACAAAAAATATGACAATTGGCTTTCAACAGAATTGACATACGGCAGCTTAAGTCTATTCTATTTTTTAATAAATGGCAAGCAAAGCCGATGTCGACTATTCTGCCAATGTCTAAAGTGCGTTGGAAAAAGTGGCAGCTTAAGTCAATCCAATATATTATATTTTTGACTTATCCATCATCGTAATCGCTAAAATAGAATCTCACTTTTTTAGACTTTTGAACTGTTGAATTGGAAAGCTGTTGTTGCTACTAAACCAAAAAAATAAACCTTAAAATAATTGCCGAAATCAAAGTATATGCATTTTTTTATAGTCTAGCAATTTTACACAGTGTTCATTTTATGTTTTAAAGTTTGTTGATTTTTATCGACAGTGTTAAAGAACTAAGCAACACACCTCACCTCTATCTATCCATTATCTACCTAAGTACGTAGGTATAGCAAAGCATTGCCCTATATCTGTTAAAAAACAATGTCACCCACCGGACACTGTTCCAACGAACCTCCTAACAACCTTTCCAGCACATTACACCTTCCTATCTCAAAGACATAGAGTTCACAACTGCATGTTTTTTACCGTTTCAAGGGTCAAGTTAGTTGGTTTTCAAAACATCTGCTTAATTTGCATACCCTGGATCTTGACTGATTGTCCTGTCACTCTGGGGTTGGCACCATCGATAGACTGGTTATGTCTGAATGGGGAGCAAAAAGTGGTATCATTATGCTGCTTAGGGATTGTAGTGAATTCAGGGGAAAAGGGCAGTGGGGTAATCGGTTTTTACTTAGCATGTTTAGTAAGGGGTAGCCATGATGAGACCTTTTCAATTAATACCTATGTACCTTCTAAGTTTATCATAGATATTACTGATATCGGTGAAGGTACATATCGCGAGGAAACCTGGAATTATATACAGGGCGGTAGGGACATCGACGCGAAGCCGGCTACCATGGATTCAGTACATGATTCTGAAACCCCCTGCGTTGAAATTTTTCGTCGGTTATTAAAAAAAAAATCTGCTGTTTCATAGAAAAGTGCAATACCTACGCAGTCAAAATGTATGGAGCAGCTGTTTAAAAAAAAATAACCGACGAAAAATTTCAACGCAATCCTGCTGGGGTTGCGGGTCTGTCCGAAAGGGATATCGCGGCCCCAGCACATAGGCAACGGAAGGAACACGGGTGGGTTTTAGTCAGTAAAAGTCTGACACTCCCTCTCGCTCTGCCCAGAGCGGGAGGAGTCATTTGATGATTTCCCAAAAAAAAGAAAAAAAAAAAAAAAAAAAAAAAAAAAAAAAAAGGGTGTTCAGAATCATGTACTGAATCCATGGTAGCCGGCTTCACGTCGATGTCCCTGCCACCCTGCATATATGTAGTTGGTAATATAAGTCAGAAATCACCAACTCGTTTTGAGTAAGCGTGGTGGTCAATGCTCGTGCCTTTTCTGTATGAGAAGAGGCCTTTGCTTTGCAGTGGGACAGTAATAGGCTGGTATTATCAAAAAAAAAAAAAAAAAATGTTTTATTTCATTATAACACGTTATACATTATACAGTTGGTGGCGTCTCCTTTAAGCATATAGATGCCTGTGCCAGGAGGCGCCGCTCCTTTATATCTTACTATTAGTGCAACATGTTACTAAACATAAGTTTTTAAATTAATAGTTAATAGTTTTATATTATCTGTAGTCTGTTGTTGTGTGTGTATGTATGCGTGCGTATGTGCGTGTGTGTGTGTGTGTGTGTGTGTTTTTGTTTTATACGGAAGCGGTTTCACCTTATATTTAATAGAAGATTCTCTACTTCATCATAGCACAACTTGTGTATTCACTTAATCAGCAACGATTTGCATTCTTTAAATGATTTAGTATGTATATCTATTTGTTTATTTATTTTATTATATAAGATAGACGAGCGTTTGTCGTACTGATTATTTGCAAATTCTGTTTTTACAAACGGGGTGGAAGTAATATTGTGTTTCCTTCTTCTAGCTAATACATTAGGATCTAAGGGTAGGGTTTTATATTTTTTTAATACTATGTGTATAATATATAATTTTCGGACTGATAATAAATTACTTATTTGGTATAGCTCATATGTGGGAAAGGTTCTTTTTTTGAAGTACATTACTTTTATTAACGTCCGTTGCGTTTTATTATACTCGTATTATGAGGAAATCACATTAGAAATTAGTGCAAATTGAGTTCTAATAATAATATTATTTATTTAGGTACATAAAGGTTTTGTAGAACATGAGGGACTTACAAAGTATGCGTTATTAATTACATGGTGTAGGTACAATGAATTGTTGGGTGAATCGCTGTTCGATCACTGTATTTACGAGAGGTATCTCTGTTTTTTAAATATTGTGTTGTATCTTCATTTTCAATCGGTAAAGCTGTTTTACAGACCATGAAATAGAAGTGCAATAAAATATGTAGGATTATGTGATTTTTTATTGTAATGGATTAAATAGTAACAATACAGGTGGACGATATATTTTTGACTAAAAAGAAGATTTTTCCTGTATCGTCAATATTCGTGGAACATTCAGAACAAGTACCAAAGACTGGTTCTTGTAATAAATGCCTACGTTTATGTCAATCTGAATAATATGCCATCATGATATACTTACATATCCTGAATCTTGATGTTGCCATGTAATAAGTGTATTATTCGAATCACAGTACCAATGGATTTCGAGGTAGTTAGAAACTAATTGTTTTTCCGTTTATTGGTGAAGGGTGGGCGCATTTTGGGGGACTGTCTTATGTAATTTTGACGTTCGAAAAGTGCTGATTCTCAGCCTAGTTTGAATAAATGACTTTTGAATTTTCATCTTGGAACTTTTAAAAATCAGCCAAACACCCTTTTAATTTTGCTCTGCATCTAAAACAGGAATTATGTAAGCTTACGTATTCTACTTTGGTTGAAATGACGTTTCTACCGTTTATGACATTTTATGAATTTTATTTTCTCCTAATCTTAGTCAAATAAAAAGAAAATAAAATTTAAGACATACTAACTAACATTCTATTAGCGATATCGATGATCGAATAGTCAAAAATGTTTTGCATCGACGTAAGCTACCGAAAAGCTTAGGT
Source organism: Agrochola macilenta (assembly GCA_916701695.1). Taxonomy (NCBI): domain Eukaryota; kingdom Metazoa; phylum Arthropoda; class Insecta; order Lepidoptera; family Noctuidae; genus Agrochola; species Agrochola macilenta. The sequence goes on along the minus strand of OU753563.1, from coordinate 20,760,555 downwards.
CAATCCTGTTGAAAGTAGTTGTAGATCCGCGGGTCCAGTAGCGAGTGGGTCCAGCTGACCAAAGACTCGAAATACGAAGCAGTTAGAAAGCGATTGCCTCTTTTCTAGGCCCTCAGATTATGGTATTCAGAATAGTCTATTTCTATGTAGGTTTTAGGTTATGTTATGTAGGTGTAATTGTGAAATGTTTAGGTGAAAACTTTTCATTGTGATTGGGCAAAGGAAAACAACAAAGTTTTGAAACATAATTTGTATATTTACACATGAAAAAACATTTCGAAGCTACTTAGAATTACATAAACAATCTACAATCTAGTTATTAACAATTTTAATACTGTTTCAAGCTCTCGTACTGACACGTACTTAGAAAAGTGACAAACTTTCAGAGATTATATAATAGTAAGAAATCATTTTACGGACAGAAATGTTTTTAAACATAAACTGGTAACTTAATGAATGCAAACATCAATATTCATTGAATTATTATTAGTCTATTAATTTAACACTTCGCTGCAGGCAAAACTGTACTCACAAAATTATTTGAATCTTCGGTAACATTTCTCGACGACACAATTAATAAACTTAAATCTAGCTAAAAAATATATACACAGTACTGTTATATAGATTACACAGGTCTGCGCTTTGTCACTTCAATAAGTAATAAAATATACACTTTGAGTGTTCAAAATACGAGGAAAATACATAATACTTTTACTGGCAAAGATGAAAATCTAGGACAAACTAACTTAAGACCTAAAGCTAAATCGGTAGGACGGATTACACTGGTGAGATGTGTTCACAACTAAAATCTAGACACGTTTAAATTGCTTAATTTTAGACCTAAGTGTGCTAAAGGGGCTAAATGTTTTACAGAATCTACGAGAAATATTTCAAAAGTGATCCTGATCAATGCAGCTATCAAAAAATTTGATGATTACGAAATCTTGTGACTCTAATAAAACCATTTCTAAAGCTACTGAAAATTATTTTCTTTAACTGCTTAATTTTAATACACGAGTAAACACTGTCTTTAATTTAAGTAAAAGTAAAAAAACTTACACAAAATACAAAAAAGATAAGCGTAAGATTTAAACGTAACACGATACAGAAACTCGACACTTTAAAAGTTAATTTTGAAATCGGAAAACTTGAAGCAGATTAACCTAAATGGTAACGAGTATTACGGTACTTAAACTTAAAATAAATATCCCTGTAGTTAAATCTAATTTGGCAAATAGCGGCGGTATGGTGTGCAACTTACTGGAGCAGCTCATAAAGTGCTGATATGTATGTTTGGGCCATTTGAAGGGTTTCGTACTTCGAGAGCTGACGATCAGCGCCCAAAGACGGCAGGTGACCTCGGAGTCGGTCAAACGCTTTGTTCAAGTTCTGCATCCTCCGCCTTTCCCTTGCATTTGCTGCTAAGCGTCTCCTCCTCAACACTGCAGCACTGGTCGCTCGGCCTCGCCTCTTTCCTGACTCCAAAACTTCGTTATCTTCAGCACTGTCTTCCAAAACGTCCCGCGACAATCCTCTGTACGCGATGTGTGCCGAATCTTGATTGATGCTGCCATCAATAGACGGCGTCGGCTCTAGGCTGGATCTCCCCGAGTCCGGAGATCTCGGCCAGGACAGGTAGCACTCCTCAGTCGAATACTCCAGCATCACGTCTGACGCGAACATATCTTTCTCGTAGATCATTCGGTGTCCGTAAGTTTCGGCGGTCATTTTTGCTCACGGTTAGTACAGGTGCGAACGGATCGGCGTCCCGCAAGGGTCTGCCATCGGCACCTACCTGTGGACCTTATATAGGTTCCCTGTTTGTGCGAAAAGGTTCGTCGGGATAGGCTGTGGGGGTGCGAGAGGGACGCAAGAGGTCCCGAGAGGGTAATTTAAGGCCAATCATCATTAATTATTTCCTCCCTCGGGCGCCGCGTGTATTGTAGGTAGCGTTTGACTCCGCGACTCTATTTTTATGGCACAATGCTTGTTGTTAACCTTGTAACTATTAAATGTTTTGTAAATATATTACAATGGTAGAACAAGTCAATTGATGTAATGAAGTCGTATTTACCCGACTGCCCAAGAAGGATGGTAATGTTATTTTATTTATTGTATTTGAGTTAGTGTAATTTTAAAACATAAAATTTGTGACTAATAATTTGCGAATAATATCGTTAAATATTTTTAATATTGAGTTTACATAATTATGAATCGATTATTTGGTTTCCTTCAGGCATACATAGAATTAAGAAAATAATAAACCTTTTGTACATTGATATTTTACGAATGTACTTACTGTGCAATAATAAATTACTTATATCTTCTATAGATATTTCGAAATGATGACGAGAATTATGTTCGGAAAAAAAATACGATTGAAACTGCATCCACTTCAGGAAACAATTTACCGACCTAATTAGGTAATAATTTTGGTTTTAGCAATAGCACCAATATTATTCCTGTATTTAAAAACTTTCAAAATTTGCCGCAATCTCATCTCAACGACAATCAATGTCAAAAACTTATCAAAAGGATTTTTTGATAGATTGAGATTAGAATGGAAACCTTCTAAAAAATATAGAAATTGCCACTAGGAATATAATGATATTTGTATTCCACGGCAGTCTTCCAGCAATTTAGACCTCCCTTACTTTACCACGTTTTTTTCCCGTCAATGTGTTCCCAGATCATACATTTTAATTCATGCCCATCCTGGTGGAATACCAGGGCAGAGTGAACCAGTCACCACTCGACACCATACCGACTCGGGAACCGAACCCGCGATACTTTTCACGAGATGCACCCACTGGGTGAAATTCAAAACTGTCGTGTTGGTGGGCTGTTTCTGCAACGAAATGTGAACTTTGGATGCGGTATTTAGCGGTGGCCAGATTTATGCCAAATTGCTTTCGTAGGTGTGTATGTATTTATGAGTTTTTTTTTTTTTTTACCCTTTTTCACTACAAAGCTAGTCTCTTTAAAACTTTCAGATTAAAATAAAACATTACTGAATCTAATTTTATTAAAACGTTGTCTTATTAAATGGATCTTTGGCCATTGATTTATGTGTCCCATGACTTGGGATAGTAACAATTTTTGTTTATGTTTATTTGTAAAGTGGAAGGGAGAAAAATACCAAACCAATCAAACAGAATAAAATGCCCGAACTAATAATTATTTGATCAGTAAATCTTGGGTTTGATCCATGACTTGGATGTCTAACTACTGTCTCAAGAAATCCTGTTTCTTAACAAACATACCGTATCAAATCTGCCACACTGCTACATCCACGTCGCTCCATCCACGTACCCCCGTGTGGTCCAATCATTTCACGACTCGCATCCCCGTACGTAAATCACAGCTCCTTTTATGAAGTCTTTCGCTGACGTAGCTACTGGGCACTTGTTACCCTGTCCCGGCCATTTAGTTTGGTTTTTAATTAACTACACATATTAGAGCATTCTTTATTCTAACAGAAAAGAAATTGGATCAGAAACAATCTTATACAGGGTGGCAGGGACATCGACGCGAAAACTGTTACCATGGATTCAGTACATGATTCTGAACGCCCCTGCGTTGATATTTTTCGTTGGTTATTAAAACAAGAAACTGCTTTTTCATAGAATAGTGCTATACCTACGCGGTCAAAATGTATGGAACAGCAGATTTATTATGAGGAATAAATAAAAGTAGTACCTGGGTGATCGAGCTCTGCTCTGGTGACAATAAAGAATGCTCATTTCATAGTATAGGATAGTTCGTACTAATTCCATCCTGCTATGATAGTAGGGTAACTAATTCCATGCTGTCATGTCATTATTCTAAGGTTAGGTGCCATCTTGTTCTAAACTTTGGGCGACTGGGTGAAAATACGGACAAAACTAATTTTCCCAGATATGAGACCTAGCTAGATCGACTTTTCGCCCCCGTAAACCCCTATATTGCAACTTTCATCGAAATCGTTAGAGCCGTTGTTTAAATTCAAAATTCAAAAGTCATATCAAACTAGGCTGAGAATCAGCACTTTTCGAACGTCAAAATTACATAAGACAGTCCCCCAAAACGCCCACCCTTCACCACTTCCTAGTGCATTAGCTGGGAAGAAGAAGTGGCTCAACAAACTCCCCAGCAGCACAGCTGTCTGTTCAGTTAGAAGAACAAAAAAAAAGATTCTAGAATAATAATGTGTCCTCATAATAATGTCGAGAACGTGATTACAAATATATATAAATATACAAGTATTGCTCATTTAATAGTATACGACTCTGAAACGTTAAGCTATGTGAGCCAGAGTCATTATGTATCATACTGGTAGTATATAAAGTTCAGTTCAAAAACACTTCTTTCGTTACAATCAAACCTAGTTTTGCGTATAAAAAACTCCACTGTTGAATTACTAAATACCTACTTAGGTAATATTATCCACAAGTACCTATTTCAAAGATGCTTATTCTGTAATTATTTTTAACATCAATAATACTGGCGCCCTATATTTTACCAACCGCTAATATTTGTCAACAGCAATTAAAACAAACACGCCTAGATCTCTACCTACCCTCAAAAAACTAGCTTGAACATACATAAATTCCCAAACCCTCTTGAGGTCAAGAACATTGTTTTTTTCAACGATCATTTTACACGTCATTAACCCTTCAATGCGGCTCGGATTTCGCGACCCATAAAAAATGCTAAGGGTCTACCGTAACCTTGTCTTTTTGTCTTACTTTAATGAAATTACTTAACCTCGATAGCTATAATAATAAAAATATTTGTTTATTTATTGACTATTTTGATTGAGCTAAAAAAGAGAAACATAACATGCAGTAACATTATGGCATAGTATGTGTCTATATGTGTGTTAGTTGGGTTGATGATCGTCGTTTGTTAGGATTAAGATGTAAGGTGAAATTAGCATAACAGGAGTATGTTTTTTTTTAACTAATCGATGTGCTGTGTAATTTAATTTCGGGATATAGCCCTTGTTCCCTTATTTGTAACATTGCAATTTTTGTTTTTAATTAAGTTTTTTGTAGTTTTTCAAATGTTTTTTAAGACATTTTTAAGAAGAAGTTTCACTGTCTGATCTTTTTTTCAAACATAATATCGTATGTTCTGTAAGACTTCAGTTACTAAAACCATCAAATTTAAAACATATGTCTGGTAGTTTGGTAAAGCACCAACAAATAGTTCGCAAATTCATTAATTTTACTAAAAGGAGACGAAGTTGGCTGGAACGATATTTCCCCAAAAAATCTGATTTCGTCTTCCTTATTTTGCCTACATATCCTATTTCAATGTTTACCGGTATACAATATCAAAACGATCCAACAAACGTAACGGAACACCGAATCAAGTTGACTGTGAAAAATATAATCAACAAAAAAGTTACAAAAAAGTCAAAAAGTAACAGAAAAGATCCCATTGGTAACGGGATCGCGGTGCAAGGGTTGATCCCGTTACTGGAGATGTGCCTTCGTTCCGGAGTACACTTCCGATTGGATTGTTATAATTACTGATTAACTGTCAAACGGTATTTCTACACCGTTAAAAGTTTAATTCAAAATGATTCCGTTACCAATCACGAAGTACTTACGTCTTTCATTAACTTGAATGTGCTCACTGTAATGTCTCGGTGATGGTTGAGCTGAATGGTGCTAATCCATGCGTCAGGTTTGTGTACAGGCTCCGTCAGTAGGGACTTGTCATCTCTTAGCTGCCATAGCTTATTATTTTTTTTTTTATTACGGACGCTTTTTTAACGTTCTGAATCGTTCCAACATGTGTAATTTTAACATGAATGATGTAACCAATATGTTGTAACCATATTTTGACTTAAAAGAGTGAGTTTCTTGCCCGTTCTTCTCCATAGTACCTACTACGCTTTGAAATAGGCAACTAGTTTCATCTTTCTGACTGACCGACCCCTTGGCAATTTATAAGTGCCTGTAATTGGTTTATTTGCAATAAATGCTTTGAGTTTGAGTTCTATTCGATATGCATTCATTCAGGAATGGGTTTTGCCATTGAGAATTTTACGACTGTTTTAATGATAATCGTATACTGTAATGTATTTACAAACGTGAACGGTTCATCATTAGTATAATCATGCCGAAGAGTAATAATCTATTTATACTTTCTCGCTGATCGAAGAACTTGATTTAAAAAGAAAAATATGTTCAGTATAATGAACAGTGAACTTCCAAATTATCCCGTAATTTTACTCTAGAACAACTTAATTTCACAAAAACAGTTCCCTCCACTCAGTGTGTGGCCAAACTTAACAATCGTTGATTGATAACATTTGCATAATTTTATAACAACGTAACAATAACATTTATAACATAAATAAATAAATGGGCCAAATCTGCCCCCTACGCGTTTTAGGGTTATGAATATTTATATGAAAGATGTATTTATTGGAACCAATCAATTTTGCTGGATTAAGACATTAGGATATTAATCAAATTTGGTCAAGCATTGTTTTTTATTTGAAATGCAAACTATCCGTAGGTATTCTTCATTTTAAAATGGGGTCAGAATTTAAAACTTATGTTAACTTGAGTTTATGTTAAGTCTGGCAGCGTTGGTTGTATCTCACAAGCTTAGACCTTATTTATTGTTACTCAAAAAGGTCTTGATAAAAAATAAAATAAACTTTAATTCAGACCTAAAATAATCCATAAGTTGTTAGCAACAGATTGTCCTTACGAGTATATGCTATATTAGTGTTGTTAGTACTTGAATTAATCAGTTTAATTTAGCACAAACCTATTGCCTTTTGTACCCAGTGCCTTTGCATGAGGCAGTCCGGCCTGCCAGCAATCATTTTCAGGATACTGTTACGAGTGTTACGCAAGCGTTGTAGTAAGGAAGCCGCTTTCTTACTCATGATGGCGTGAAAGCCATCCGTGTGAGCTGCAGCAAACATTCCAGACGCACTGCAACGCCTCGGCAACCGCAACAGCATCCTGAAAGCTTTGTTGTATTGTACACGCAGGACGTGGTAGGCTCGGCTCGTATAAGATACGCACATGCCACTCGAGTAGAAGGACTTACAGAACGCCTTAAATAAACTGACTTTGACGTCTGCCGTGCAGACGATGCTAGACCAACAGAATTTACGAAAATTATTGGCATTAATCTTTTTCAGTGTAATTTTTGCATTTGTTTTCATTCTCCCTTTCTTAAACTCGGAATTTAAGCCGAGAAGTAGTAAGAAACATTTATAGTTAGACACCCTTTTACCCCACACAGCGACACCCAATGAGATAAACCAACGCATCATTAATCAAATCAACCATAAACCACACAGGGTGACATAGAACAGGAAATCAAAATCCATAGACAAACGGAAGCGCCGGCCATCTTGCCGCCATTTACAGTTAAACACAAAATTATATAGTTTAGCGAAATTATAGAGCGGCGTGATATAAAACTGTTGGATTTGACGCTTTTGATGCGGTTTTTTAAATCGAATCATTTAGTAAAACCGTAAAACGCCTTGGGAGGTTTTTAAGGGTTTTTTTGGAAATGGTAGCAGTTTCTTAAATTGCACATAGATTGGTTCCTAGTATTGCTTAGATCACATATTATGAACATTAGATTGAGTGCATACCGAACCCGCGTCCCGCGTCGTGTACATATAATTATATAACTAATGTACCTATACAAAATATTGTAAAACATTTTAAAAGAGTAACGGTCTAGTTTCTTGCCCATTCTTCTCCATACGAAAACTACCTTTTGGAAGGGTCGACTAGCATCAATTTAATATTTTTGTAAATTTTGACCTTCAAAAGTGCCTTACAAGGGCCTATTTGAAATAAATGATTTAACTATGACTTTGACCTAACCGATAGCGATCGTTGTGCGATTACGCGATCGACATCGTTTGTATAAATTATGATGTACAAATGCGACTTGATTGATTGCGCGAGTAAGCTAGTACATCATATTCATATACAAAAGCGCAACGACCGATCACGAAATCGCGCTATGATTGCTTTCGGTTAGGTTGCGGCCTTATATTAATACAGTAACCTAACCTTATACATCTACCTACTACCTGATTTTGATTTTATCATGAACACAAGCTTGTTTTTATGTTAAATTTTCCACTTGACTACAACAAATAAATTCATTATATTTCGCAAACGGATTCCTGAGTCCAAAAATGGTTTTCAAAACTCACAATATATTTGGATGACCTTTCTAACGACATCCCTCACCATGGGATAGACGAGAAAAAGAAATAATTCCCCACTTTACGTGTAGGAGTTAATTTGTTTTTCATGATTTTATTTTATCACGTTGTCGGTGTGATTTATATATACGTATATACCCATCCCAAATTACAGATTTCTAGTACTAACAGTCTTTGAGCTAAGCCGCTTACAGACGGACAGACGGACAAAGCGGAACTATAAGGGTTCCTTGTTGAATACGGAATCCTAAAAATTAATGCGGCTCCAAAGCTACGACACAAGTTCTTAAAACAGCTTCATCTAGGAATAATAAACATAGGATTCTTTATCGAACTAGATATCATTAACTGCATAGCCTTTTCCCAACTATGTTGGATGTTTGGTTTGCCATCGCGTCCTTATGCCTAGGCTGAAAATACAAAACAGTTTTTTAAAGTTTGCCATCCCACTCACTGGCAAACGACCAAAAGAAAGACTGAAGTTCAGACCGTGCTTCCTTACCCAAACCATTCGTTCCACCTGCAGAAGATCTCCCACCTGGACATGAGTTGCCTTGGGTAACCTGGAAGTCTTTAAAGGGACACCAGACCCAGGTTGGCTGAAACAACGAAAATCTGTTCAGGTGGAGATTCATAGACGACTCCGCCTTGGAGTGTAAATGTGGTGTGGTTCCACAAACAATGGGGCACTTAATATCGTGTCCTGTGTTTCCTGTTAGCTGCACTTTACTGGAACTGATGGACGCTAATGATGGAGCGAAACACGTGGCCGAATTCTAGGCCGAGTCTATTTAAATTGCCTTCGACACGCTAAGAAGAAGTATGTTGGGGTCGGCTTCCAGTCTAACCGCATGCAGCTGAATACCAGTATTTTACATGGAGCGACTGGAGCCCTTGGTAAGACTGGTTGTCAGACTTTCGGGCTTTTGACTACCTGTAACAACTGATCCAGCACATTATCCACATTAACTCTAATAACAGAAGTACCGATAGAACAATAAGTGCATCAATGTCACGGTGGCCGGCCAGTGATTGTGCACAACGACCGGTCATTTCGCAGGAATGCCATTGTGGACTAGATACGACAAATTGGCGATAACGGGAGCAAATGGCAAGAGATTTAATGATTTGTAGCTATGTGGGTATTATGGCGATATTTTTATAACGGGGAGAATAGGAATTGAAGCACTCACAGATGAAATGAGACTAGGAAAAATAAGAACTGTATGAAATAGCTATAAGTTGTTATATATCGGTAATTTCAGCTCAGCGTGTCTTGTTCAACATAAATCTCTATCAGCCTCAATGATGGTTAAGAATTAGAAGTAGTAAGAACTCTCGGTATTGACCCTTCTTAGCTTCAACCCATGTTTATGAACCGAGCGAACGAAGCGTCTCTGCGTCACGTCTGGCAAAAGCTTTCATGTGTCAGTTTGTTGGTACTCTGCAGGTCGTATTTTACAACCGATCTGGACGAAACTTGATACACAGGTTTTAAGAGTTTATAGTTTTTTTTTGTCGTCAGGGATTTTTGATTGAAGGGGTTCTTCCTCCAAAAAGGAGCAAAAAGGGGACTACTGGATATCTCCACCTTATGAACTCCGATTACGATGTTTTATTTTTATTTGAAAGGTAGTCACTTTAAATTGGTCTCATAAAAATTTGGTGAAGATCTGATGAGGATTTTCGGCGTGATGAACAGAATAGCTCCTCAAAATGCAGCAAGCCCGCGTGGTAGATTACAGCCCACTCCCTCTCGAAGAGAGGAGGCCTTTGTCCCAGCCACGGATATCGAACGGATATCTATATAAATTACTACGGTTTCAATAATACTAGAGAACACCGTTGAAAGAAGCGAGACAGCAAACTCAAGGCGCTCTATTTTTCACATTTCAAAGGATATTTTCAAGGCAACATAAAAAATTAATTCCTTTCCATGTCCTTCATTTTAAGCCACTGTTTAAAAACCTGCTCCTGGCAATTCGTAAACGTTTTTCTTTCATAACTACAGAACTGAACAATACTGAATAAAAGCAATTGATAATATTACTGTGAATAACACGACACGCGACCAAGAAAACTAAATAAGTTGTTGCAAAAACATCTGCTGCATAATATTTAGGTCTCGGTCCGATGCTTATAATGTTTATACTTAAACGGATTTTAAGCCTTCCGTCTTTGTATACAGGCTTTGCTGTACGGAAATAATTTTCCATAATTAACGAAAATTAATCTTAGTTCTTATGTCTGGGGAGTATGGTTGGAGTTTGAGGGGAACATGGTTTTGAAATGGCAAAGTTAGTGTTTACTGTTTCGGGTGGTACTGAGATATGGGTGAGGTTACTGAAGAATCGTAGAAGGTAAATAAAGATATACAAGATATATCTTCTCAACAAGGAGAAGATGCTTTTGAACGTCTGGCGCAATCTGCGGGCCTAGACTAAGTGACGTTTGACTTTGACCTTTTTGGCCTCGCACAGGTCGTTATTATTCTGTTAGTTTTAAAATGCTCCCTGTTGTTTTTAATTTATATAATTTTTTCGTTATTTCATCTCTACACTTATTGAATACACCTTTAATTTTTTTTATAAAAACCATGAAAAAAATAAAAAAAATGGTAGCCCACCGGTATCGGGAACAGGGTCCAAGCTACTGGCGGTCAGGGCTCCAGAGAGAGGAACCTCCTAACTACGCGAGCCGTGTCCACAGGTACAGCTTTCTGAATCAAGCCCTTGATGCTGGCCAACGACCGCGAGAGCCGCCTCAGGTGTTGGTCGAGACTCTTGGCTATCAGGCCATTGGGTGTCACGACTATCGGCTCAACGATAGCTGAGTCCATATCCCTCATGTCGACAACCTCGCGTGCCAAGTCAAGATACTTGATTTGTTATTATTTTTTATTATTACTGTTTGTATTTCCTGTGCATGTCCCAAATAAAATAATAAACTTTCTTTTTGATAAAGGTCAACAGGACAATTAACATAGCTTAGTTTATCCTGTTGGAAGTAGTTGTAGAAATACGAAACGCTTTAAAAAGCGATGGTCACTTGTCTCCACCCTCTGGGCACTCAGCACCGCTACCGACCTTGCTAACTAGCTTATCTTTTCATATACAAGAAGGTTTTATTTACCACAGAACAGTCATGGAACATCTTTGCTCGTAAACGTTTCCGTCATCTACAACATTCCTCTTCTATTTATGATAGAAAGGTAAAGTCCTTCACCACTCGGCTTTCACCTAGCAATCTATCAAACGCTGGATAGGAAAACACAAATAAATCGAAGATTACATAATAATACATGGAAACAGATGTATTACTCGCCACCGCCACCACCCAGGCCACAGCTTAACCTATTACACAACAGCATTAACACAACCGGAGGCTTTTCACAGATCTTTTGTATGGGATTACATGAACCACCGTGAAACGGGAGCACGCTTTGTATGACACAATGGTATGGTCAAATATGAGGTCATATTACGTCTGTTTTGGATCTTTTGTTCCTTAAATTATTGCTTGGTTTGTTTCGACAGTAAGTTTTGGCGTTATATGGAAAATAGGCCTTGTAATGTGGAAATAAAAGCTTGTGCAATTAGTACCTATACACATATATATTAGTACATATACACAAAGGCGTGAAAATCCCTAAAGTAAAAGTTACCTTTCCTTATTTGAAAAATAATATTGAAAAACGAAAAAAGCCAAAAGCTAGTAAAGTTTTAACACAATCTTTTTTTTGTGGATAAAAAAATCTAAGTTAATTCCAAGATTTTATTCTTTATTCACTTATTTAGCGTTACGGTCGATTTAATCACCTAATTGTAGTTTTTATACCAAACTTAACTTGGTAGCCATCTTTAAATTGAATAACTTTAAACTTAATTTTGATTTAACCCTTTACACCCTGCAGCATTTTACAAGAATCACACAACCAGAAGATTAGATAAACATTTGGTTATCGATTATTTTAATAACATGAAATCACTTTGATCCATCACAATTATGTTTTTATAACCAAACGAATGTGTTGATTTTACCCCCAAGGGACAATTCACACCTCGATATGTTATAACGTTGAAAATCACGTTACGTTTACGTTACCAGTCCCTACAAAATGTAATAGAATGTCTTAGAAAACGATCAGGGTGTTCTAAGTGGGTTTAAAGAGTATGAGGTTATGGCAGTTGCTGAAAACTAAATTGGCTAATTTGAAGTGAGTTTATCATTCAAAAATACATAATTTTGGGCACGGGAGCTGGATTAGAATAAATTTAAAAATACACAAACAATCGATCTACAATCTGTTGTATTTCTATGGTATTTTACATAAACACATATAAAATAAATAAGTTTGGAAACGCAAACCGCTACGAACTTTTCGTAGTCAAAACATTTCTCGTAGACCTACTACATAGCTCGTAGCAAAATCGCGTAAATGTGTTCAAATTTTGTATGAGTCGATAAATGACAATCTGGTTTATAATCAATACATAGTCAAGCCCTAGATCTTACCAAAATAAATTAACGTTATTCCTGAAACAATAAGTTGTGTTTTATATGATGACGTTTGGTGACGATCTAAGTTTATTGACACTACACCCATAAAACCATACTCTCCTTCTGATGTAGTGAACAAAAAAACGAAATCTGCCAAAAATACTTAGTTATGAGGTGTTTGTTGTGATATTTTCTCTTATTTAATTATACAGGGTCAAATTAAATTAGTCAGCTAAACTCCGCAGACATAGTGGGATACCTAAAAATGGAAAAAATAAAAATATTGGTGATGTTTTTTTAGGGATCAACCACCGCTGATAATCTATTTACTTAAAATAAGAGTTGAGCAAAACAGTTTTTTTTTTTTTATACTAACATATCTACAACCATTACGTCTGTGTAGATTACACAAAAAAAACTGACTTTTCCTAGGGCAGCCGACCGCAACAAAAAAATATCTAGTCAATTTATTTTTTGTTTTATCCTGTTTAGATCTCGATATCAATTACGTCTGCGGAATTTCGCGCTATAGACTTTATTGTTCACCAGACAATTACAAAAGAATACTCAATACTTCTTCTTCTTTTCGTGTCCACGGTATTTTAATTTAACTACTTTTTATAATGTTTGAGTGGCCATCGCTAAAGAAACTTTAAACAAAAATGTTTACGAAACAATCCATGTGCAGCGACTGAATCCCACCCTCAATTCCTCTCCAGAGTTCTGACCTTACCTTCAAACTCACAAAACGGTACACTTGCCCTTGCCACAGGTAAAAGTATATTAATGAATAGTACCACTTATTTCCAAGGATGTACCAATCACGCGATCCCACAAAAGAGCCTTTTGAATTAAAAAAACTTGGTATTTTTTGTATACCTTCATTTAGCCACTGCCTGTAAAATGGAAGACTTTGGAACACACTTTGTATGATAAAATTGGAGCAAGTATATTGGACACGGTGTGAGTACAAAGGTTGGAGCATGTTAGTACTTACATGTAAGAAGTAGCTACTTCGACTTGTACGGTCAACATTGGAAAAGAACAGAAACCCAATTCGCGTATTTAAAAACGTCCAAAATCGTGTCGTAATCTCATCTTAGCGACAATCAACTGACTGCGACTGAGGTCAGACTGCGAAAGATCTTAAAATTACGGAAAAGGCCCCTCAGACGCTGCTGGTATATTATTATCTGTGGTAAAGTTATCGTTGATGTCTTTTGTATTCACACAAGAGAGTTTATTGGTAAAAAAAACCCCAATATTTTTGCTTTCAATCAAATCTATCGTAATATTACTTGTTGCTAAAGAATATCACTTCAATGATAGGTAAATTTGAACTGTGGGGGGGATTTACAAGGCTAGAGAACGAGCTTTCATTGATAGTCAGCCAAAAGGGACTAAGCACAACGAGGACTCCCCAGACTACCAAGTTAGTCGCTTCAAAGTTCGAATTCGATTGACTATTAAAATCTTACTTGATTTCCTTACTTGTTTCACTTTAGTTAGGTTAGTAAGTAATGATTTGAGGCTGGTAATAACTACTGGTACCTTAAATTGCCCGTCATTCCATTGGCGACGGACCCACATGAACAAATTATTTCTAATACGGAAACCGGAGGTTTCTATGCAAAAATCATAACTGCAATAATTATAACAAACAAAAAAAAGAAGACAAAGAGTACCGCACACGCTAATATGACAAATAGATCAAACAATAGAGGAACCGCAAGTCAGCGCGGGCGCATCCTACCGCAAAGATTTCGAAAAAATGTCTTTGTCGCTAACCGCAAGAAGGTTTATTGCAAATATATTTTTTTTGTATTGTTTTAACGTGTGCCCTCGAAATTAGACCATATTTAGAAAATGTTAAGGTTGAAATTCGCAGAAATTAAGACATTGCAAAATTTTGTGCGAAATCAGTTCTCAATTTTCGACTTTTCTAAGTTTAATCAAAATTGCACCTTAGGAAGACAGCATAAAGAGTAGAGTAACTGTAAAGTCAAGTTTGCAGAATATAGATAATTATAACGCTTCATAAAACAAACAGCAATTTGTCATAGAGGAGAAAAAAAAACAAATTAGAATAGATTTTACAGTTATTACAAAAATATTGGTTTTAATAACTAATATTAGGATAATATTTGTTTTGGTAAGCTTTGGATAGTATTTTAGATAATTGCGTACGGGATATTGCTTCAGAAGATTAGCGAAAACATATTTTTTTTGTATTTTTGAAGAATGGTAAAGTACTCCGAATTTGCTCGGGGAATATTAACTGTCCTAGTTTTATGCAGTGACATATACTAAGTACTTGAGGGGCTCTCGTGGCTAAATAATAACAGCCGCATGGGTCGACTGAAGGACTACACTTGCCGCGGTCAGTTCGTAGATCACTCATTACCTAACAAGACCCTTCTGTGCCTCTGAGAGCACGTTAAGCCGTTGGTCCCGGCTGTCATTCGTAGATTTTTGACAGTCTTTACGGGTACACAAAAGCCCAAAAATCTGACGACAGGTCTTACCAAGGAATATCGTGTTACCCAGTTACTGGGTTGCGGAGGTCAGACAGGCTGTCACTCCATGTAAAATACTGGTATTCAGCTGCATCCGGTTGGATCGCAAGCCGACCCCAATATGGTTAGGAAAAGGCTAGACAGATTCAATCCACGGACCGACCGCGGCAAGCATTGCTTAACCTTGAAGATAGAATAATAGAGAAGATAGGAAACATGCGGGTGTTAACAATTATCATTTCAGGTACAATTCCGTAGACAACCGCAGGCGGCAACTGCAGGCGACGTTTCGCCGCGACAGGGCTGGTTTCTATGTATTTCTATGAAGGCGACGTGTCGCTAGCTACGGAATGTATTTCATAGAAACCAGTCGTGTTGCGGTGACAAGTCGTCTGCAGTTCCCATCTGCGGTCGACTACGGAATAGTACCTTTAGCCACGAGCCTCTTTGAGTTCTTTAAAGGTACAATTCCGTAGCCGACCGCAGGCGGCAAATACAGGCGATTTGTCGCCGCGACACGGCTGCTTTCTATGTATTCTTATGTATTTCTATGAAGGCGAACGTGTCGCGAGCTACGGAAGGTATTTGATAGAAATTCACAGAAACTAGTTGTATCGCGGCGACACGTCGGTCGCATGCAGTTGCTGCCTGTTGCCGGCTACGGAATGGTACTTATCACCAGAACTTAAAATAGCATGTTTACTTCTATTAGAACAAGAATATCGAAAAAACAAAGATCACCTAAATATTTTTTATGCTTTCCACGTTTTGAGCAAACAAGCTCGTCGGTGATTAAGCCTGATTATTGGGTGCGGGTTCGATTCCCGATTATAGATATTTTTCGGTTAGAATTTGGCGGTTAGCAATATAGTTTTGGCGTGTAATAATGAATTATAGTTTGTCGGTTTGTTTGTTTTGCCTCAATTTTTTTTTTTATATTGAGTAAAAAAATGGAAGACTGCACTTTTGATCTTATTAAACTTAATCGGTAGGACTATTGGTAATTGGAATAATTCGTAGCGATCGCACAGGATTTAAATATGCCTTGTATTGAGTGAAAAGAGTTGAGGGACAAACAATTTCGTAAAAACTGAGGGCAGTGAATGGCCTGCAAGACTATTGAGATACCATTTCGGTGAAACACAAAACTAAACATTTTAGGATAATAATATAAGAGTCGTAAAGATTTGTTAATATTATGATGAAATTCGCAATCTTTAACATTCATGTTTTGACCTACGGCGAAGAAGAAATTTTTGGATTAATTAATTATCCAGTTTGATTAGAGGAACCTCCTCAATACTGTCTCAACTCGTCTCACCCAACATTATCAAAAACAAATTTAACCAAAATTTCATCGTAACTGACCTGACCTAACAGCCTATAATGACTTAATGCTAACCTTAAGAGGCGCCAAACATATTTTTTTCTCAAAAAACAAAGCATTTTACGCCCACTGTTGGTTTTACAATATTACTTAATCTCCTCGTTATAAAAATAAAAGAAAAAATGGCGCCAAAACAACGCTTCGGCTCGCTTTTTAAAGCCGCCATCTTGAAAAAAACTATTTTATTGGTTATTTTTATTGCTTGTTTTCGGTCAATTTCGACTGCTGTTTGCTGTAATCATAGGTTTTCTGTGAAATAGCTAGGTTGTAAACAATTTTGGTGAAATAATGGGCAAATGCTACTAAGTAGGAGGCCCCTAGCTGGTGTTACGTTTGACAGCAGTAGATCTTCAATTCCCTGCAGGGAAACTGACAAAAATGTACGGTCGCCGAAATAATTATCTGCAATCTTTAAGCTCTAAGCACGATCTAAGCCTCCAATCCATGAATGCAATTGGTTTATTAGAATTTGTTTCGTGCATTAGGTCTAAAAAATCAGTTAGGATTTGAATCATGATTTCATAATATTTAATTTTTGCCGTGCTCTTCAGAATGACCTGCTAACTTCACTGTTATTTCCTACAAAAGAAGATCATAAATAAAACAATATGTTTTCTTTTCACACATCGTACCCAATTCTTTACAACCTTATTATTTAGGCTTATCGTAAAGCAGGCACATTATTAAGTTAAATGAGGAGGCTATAAAGCTGCAACACGGGGCTGATACGATATAGCACCGATCGTGGGGACCGTTTAATTGGGTTGGCGAAACTGGGAGCGGCGCGCGCGCAAGTCTCCAAAGATCAATTTTTTGAAGAGGAGATACACTAGTCTACACTTTGCAGAAACACATTGTTTTTTTGGGCTCGCTAGACTCTTAATATCGGCTAGGAGGAAAGATTGTTGTCGTTTTGGGGAAGCATTTGTTATTAAAATTATTTGAAAAACTTTACCAAGTATCCTCTGATATATGAGACATCCTGCAAGATCATAACATACCTAAATAAATCCTCGATTTAATAATTAACAAAAAAGTTTCTTCTGCTTAAATCTTCTATCTGGGAGATGCGTTAAAACGTTTAAACGTTTGTATCTACAAACGTTTAAACTATTCTCTTAGAAAGGTACTGCAAACTATAAAAGGCGCACTCCTAAACACGGTTTTAAAGTTAAGCAGCGGAGTAGTATTCTCTCCTCATCGAGGCCAGCCATTCCTAGGCACAAACATCACCATTCATTCTACCCTCTACTCTATGCCCTGCACATCCAATCAATGGATGATTTATGGCACAAAGCAGAGCGGATGTTTGTTTAATCGATTACCTTTATGATTATGACGGTAGCGCCTCGAGTGAGGCAGTGAGGCTGATTGCGCCTTTTCTGACGGGAATGGTTTTTTAGTTTTTGGGTTTCAGTAAATGGGTCAATTGGGAGTGGTGTTATAGTGGGGCTGGGGATTTATCCTGTTGGCTTTTATGGTGCTTAAAAAGGTATTATAAACACTTTTCGACCACATTAAATTAAAACTTCACTATTGAACTGGTCTTCCTAGAACTAAAGTACAATTAACAGGTTTGGTGAAAATTCTCTTTAGGCGAGATTTACAGATTCTCAAAAAAGAGGAACATGCATAAGTACATTGTGTTTTTGATGGCGTATTTGACGTGCCTCGCTCGATTGCTACTGATAATGCAATGCTCATGATGATGAGGAGCTCGTGGCTAAGTAATAACAGCCGCATGGGTCGATCCATCGGGTTAAGCTACGCTTGCCGGGGTTGGTCCGTGGATGGGTGACCATCTTTACATACCGAGATTCTTCCGTGCCTCGGAAAGCCAATTCAACCGTTGGTCCTGGCTCTCATTTGTGGATCTTTGACAGTCTTTACGGGTCGTCAGAAGCCCAAAAGTCTGAGAACCAGTCTTACCAAGGGGTATCGTATTACCCAGTTACTGGGTTGTGGAGGTCATATAGGCAGTCGCTCCATGTAAAATACTAGTATTCAGTTGCATCCGGTTAGACTGAAAGCCGACCCCAACATAGTTGGGTAAAGGCTAAGCAGATTGATTGATCTATAATTTAACCAAAAATTATGTTTTTTTGCGTACCTACTACATACTTGTATTGACCGATAATTTTGTACCTACCTATACAAACTGTAATTTATAACATAAATAGAGAAGTGTGTGTGTGTGTGGAAGGAAAAGACACTGTTGCACCGACCCTAAATAATTTGGGATAATCGCAGGAGATGACGATAATCATGATGATTATTACTAAATAAATAAAATACTAGTATTCAGCTGCATCCGATTAGACTGGAAGCCGACCCTTACATAGTTGGAAAAAGGCTATGCAGATTGATTTAATGCAATGCTCATTACTCAAGTCATAAAATATTTAAAGAAAATATAGTTGGTTATAGCATACCATCTTGTCTTTCATCATAGCATAGACTCGATAAAATTCCCCAATCAAACCAAATAAGTTTCTGGCTCTTAAGGGTAAGAAGATTGGGGACCCCATGAAATTAAATTGGTCTTCCTAGGACTAAAGTACAATGAACAGGTTTGGCGAAAATTCTCTCTAGATGCGAGATTTTCATATTCTCAAAAAAGATAGAGATTCCTCAATTTTCTTACCCATAAGAACCGAACGAAAAAACTCTCACAAAAATCAAAGCCAGTCAACCATCAGGCCATTTCTTTTCTCAGCCTATATAGGTAACCTACATTCTCACCTTACCCCAGCTGATACCGTAACAGACTGCAATTAGAACAAGGGTGAGTTCACGGTGGGTGAGCGTGCCTTATGGGAAAGTGGCTGAAGATGGCAGGACAGGTGGTGGGGTTCCCACGAGTGGTAGTTGCGTGTCGTCTGTACTTGACTTTATAATGAAAGTAGGTGTGTGAATAGTTAGGTTAAGGGGTATAAGCAGGCGTCCAAAGTAAACAGAATCTTGGGAATAAGACATTTAGCCTCACTTTTAGTCGTGCGCTTTGTGCGTATTATTGCACTATGAAAGACCTTTGCGAGGTCAATGCTAAGGCTGTTCTCTTGACTGAATTCTGGTCGAAACTTTTATAACTTGGAATAATCGTTGATACGACGGAGAAGATGAAGCATCTATCTACATAACTTATCTCTATCGTATCGCAGGGCAATTGGATATGGAAGAGATTTCCTGAGAAATAAGCAACACAAATTCTTTGCTCTTTCTTGTTGTTTCGTCATTTTTGACTGTACAAAAACCAAGAAAGAAATACTTGTGTTTGGAGACAATTAAGTTTAGCTAGTCGTGTTTACTTCTCTACTCACCCTCGCTGAAACGGCGTTATACCTACCCCAACAGGACCCAATACCGTTGATATGCTAATGTGAGTAATGTGTCACGGTCTGCTGACGTCATTCGATGTACATTACTGGTGTAAATCGCGATACCATCAGTAATTCAGGAACAGATGCGTAATAATCATTTGAATATCGTAGTAGCGATGGACGTGCGGTATGAATCTTGCAACTTTGGCTCCTCTTTAAGGGTTCGACTTTTCCTGCTGGGGTTGCGGGTTTGTCTGAAAGGGATATCGCGGCCCCGGCACACAGGCAACGGAAGGAACACGGATGGGTTTTAGTCAGTAAAAGTCTGACACACCCTATCGTTCCGCCCAGAGCGGTAGGAGTCATTTGGTGATTTCCCACTCTCAAAAAAAAAAAAAAAAGGGTTCGACTTTTAGGAAACTAACAAACTTTTGAACTCTCCTAAACATAGGTAAGTAGTAACTGCTTTTCTTGGCGGGGAAATTAAGGAGACAATGAGGTTTTAATTTTTTGGATTTCCATCATTTAAAAGACAGTGGACACCTGAAAGACGAATACTTTTCTAGTAAAAGGTTGCTCATATAAAAATATGGAACACCTTTGAATGAACATGTGAATGTAGTATACCAGTGGACCATACTACAGTTCACATCCTAACAGAGATACAACACAATAAGGATTTGAGAGGACATTTTCACGTGTGGAAAAATTGGGTGGTTCTTCAAACAACTTTTGAACTCACAAATTTCAACTTCAACAATCACTTCCTCTCACCACCACTCACCACTCTCACTCTTACACCAATTTTAATCAACTAATCAACAAACGGGCTCAAATTTTCCAGAAACCCCTAAACTGACCGACTGGGAGTCGAACCAGTGACATATGGCGCGTCGGTTACCACGTGTCGCCCACCTGAGCGTGCACGTGCTATCCTCGGGTTTTTGTAACCAATATCAACCATCAAACGATTTGTTGGGAGGTGGCAGATTGGTTACTGTTTGCCTTTTGTGTTAGGGAGTCTGGATACATCTTTTACTGAGTTTTAAAAACAGGTGGGAAACTTAGGGGTTGTAGCAAGTTTTCGGATAGTTACTACGGATAGGTGCTTTGATATCCTGATTGGCGAAGTCATTTTTGCGCTAAAGGATTGGAAGGAAGGTGGTTTGATTTCCAGACGAAATAAGAGGGTTTCGTAAATCTAGAAATGATTGAGTCTGTCTCGGAAAACGTACTCTGGTACTTTAAGAGGTAATTTCTAATAGTAAAAATTGAATCGATTTGAAACAAGACAGATATGAATAAATAATAAACTCTTTCAATTTTATTTTATTTCCTACTGCAAGGCGCGTCAGACTTTCATACAGGTTAAATAAAGAACAGAGTATCTAATATCATACATTGATTTTCTTTACCCAAGAATATCTTGAAAAATTACACTGGAATTTCACAGATTTGAAATTTGAAAAGACAACATTTTCCATTCATAGGTGAAACTCAAAGATACACAAAAACTTCGAACAGGGTCAAAGTCGTAAGCAAATGTCAAACACATTATAATTGAACAAAGAGGGGTAAATTCAGGGTCAATTGTAAGTCACAGGGGTGTACATCCCCCCTGGTGTATGTTCAACAATTTTAATTAGCGACCGACGGACAACCGTTGGGAACATATGCGTGGCTTATGGGACGTTTAGTGGGGCTCAAATAGTAGGTAGGTCAAATAAAATTATTGTTTTATTATTCGTTATTGATATCGGTATTTTTGTTAAGTATGATTTGTGTCCCATGTGATTGGATAAAGTTAATTGAGACGGTACAAATCTTATTGGATTAAAGAGGAAAGAAAGCAAAAAGAACTAGGCGAGTCGGTAAGTTTGTTGAAGTGACTTTTCAGAAAGAGCGTAGTTGATAATTGTCTATACCAGGGCCCTGTACAACAAAATTTGAAAAAAATTACAATTCTGTATCATAAAACTCGATGCCACAGAATTGTAACGGAAAAACCTTACAAATAATATGTAAATTGTAATAACAAATCTCATGCTTTGTGATACGCTTTTAAAAATGCGAAAGAAAAGAAGATTGAAAATTGTAAGTCATAAATATTTTTAATGTCTATGTTACGCAATTTTTTCCACAATTTAACAATTTTGTAAGATTGTAGACTTATAAAAGTTTTGTGGTATAGGGCCCAGTAGGTAACTACCTCACAAAGATGTATCTAGTAAGCTTATTTAGGTGAGGTGTCCGGTTAGACCAAACACAATTACGCGAAATTCAAATTTTCTTAGGTTTTTTGCAATTTACAGGTCAGTATCAGGTTGTATTGTTGTTATTGTTGATCTAAATATGATTCGCGGCCGTATCATATGTTTATTTAAAAAAAAATTATCATAAAAGTCATCAATACAACTCTCATGTAATCCTATTGACTGACTATTTCATGAAATCATGACATTTGAGGTTTTTGCTAACTTAAGGAATTGTATTGCTGATTCAAATGGTTATAATTCTGTAAAGCAATATTAGTTACGGTCGCAAATCATATTTTAATCAACATACAACCTGACACTGACCTGAAATTGCAAAAAACTAAAGACAATTTGAATTTTGCGGGCTACCTTAGCGCATCCCTCTTAGGTCTATTGTCTTCACCTTTTTTCTATAAATTCTAGACTTTCCTACTCTAGAAGCAAGAATCTTTTGCGGAAATCTAACTACCTTTACCTAAATTAACCCCATATTTCATCAAAGCGGGGCGAAATTCCGTCCCCAGTAGAAACATTACAAAGATTTCAACACACTACCTGAGATCCGAACTTTTTCGACAATAATTCGTCCATTTTTTTTCTCACAGTGATACTTCGGCTATTATTTTGTCATAAAATACTCTATCAAAACATTTTTGGGGATACGAGACGGATTTGGATGATTGGAGGAGAGTTTTTTGTGAAAATAGCAAGCCGACACGGTTTTTTGTGGGAAGATTAGGCTGTAGAGATTTGCATTGGAGGAGTGAGCAGTTTGGGTGATAGTGACGAGACTGTGTAGATTATGGTATGTGTTTATTATTATTTGCGACACTTATTCCATCAATTTGTTATTGAAATATTACACACACTACAAAACTAATTACGTAATACATTTTCGTAAACGATTACGACTACTCTGTTTCATTTTGACAGTTTAACAACATTCATTGCGTCATTTACGTTGTTGAGCAGATATTTTTTTCGAACTTTGGAAGCAACGGATTAGCAATCTGTTTCAAAACGATTCAGATTTTGATTGATTGTGTATTACGCAATTAGGGTACTGATTTACATACGTAAGACCTCCTCGTAACATAAGGTCTAGTTGAAGGCACTAGTTGGCGGCATTTATGCAGAATTGAGCCTATTTGGCGCAGTCATGAGGCACACGTATTTTAAGTTTTTTTCTGTTTTTGTGTGAATATTTTGTGCCTCGGTCAATTAAATTAATGTTCTTTCTTTCTTTAAGATGTAGGATTAGCATTTATTTAGCAAGATTCACTCTCACCTAGAATATAGTCAAGGATCGTTTTTACTCAATATACTTGTAGGTTTTTGAACCGAATAACATTAACGCTGAAAATTAAATACGCATCACCTTCGACTGCCTAGCTCACCAAATACCTAGTTTATGTGGTGAAAACTAGAGGCCGGTCAATTGGCACAGCTTTATTCACTATAACCATAGATATATGACTATAACAGATAGATGCACTCATAGATATTTCTATGGATGCACTAAAGGCGTTTGCCAACAATTTCGCTTGTTCATGTTAGATTATGGATGCCAATAATTAACACTTTCGACTCCACCCATTTTCATAGAGCATACGCCATGCCGCCATACATATTGCAAGTTGACTCCAGGACACCGGCATTCCTGCTAGGGTTGCGAGTTTGTCCGAAAGGGATATCGCGGCCCCGGCACACAGGCAACGGAAGGAACACGGGTGGGTTTTAGTCAGTAAAAGTCTGACACCCACTCCGCCCAGAGCGGCAGAAGTTATTTAATAATTTCCAAACCTCAAAAAAAAAAAAAAACTGACACCGGCATTACGTTTGCGGTAAAGTTAACGCTCGAGGAGTGTCACCGGCATTAGGATTCAAATCTTGTTAAAATATACAACAGATTTAAGTTTCACAGTTTATAATGACGAATTCGCCAAGAAAAACCTACATTTAAAATGAGCCCTCCGCGAGGTCTACCGGCATCCCATATGAGACTTGAGTGAACCCTCCAGGAGGGTTCCTGGCATTTAACGTGTTAACCAAACTGTTCAAAATAATGAATGTTCGTTATTTCCCTGTATGGAGAAGACGCCTTTGCCCTGTTGTAGAATTTTTTAATTTTTTATTTTATCTGGCTTATATCGTACACATACTCCTACATACATAAACTCACGCCATCTTCCCACGGCGGTAGGCAGTAACTACAAAACGTCACCTCCTACGATCCTCACTTAAAGAAAGAAAGAAAGAACGAAAAAAAGTCGTACTCCTTTTGCTACGTTTACGTCCATACATCTGGTCACACAAGCACTACACGTTGCAAGTACTACGCACCTGACCTTTCTGAAGAACATCACTAATAAGGTTGGTGTGATATCGTAATTACAACATTATAAGTTCATCCCTTTCCGTATGATTATACAGGCTTGGTTATTTCGCAGGCCGCGGCGCCAAGAAGGAATGCTCCATTTACGCTCCACTTTTTTGGGTCAACCCTTAACAAGGGGTGACAAAAACGTGTCAAGGTGTCAACGGGTTGCGCAGGCGACGATTGTGATGAACGACTAATGGATAAACATTATCTAAATCGATAAATAATGACACTACATTTGTCACTTCACCCTTTTGTCACCCTTTGATTTTGATGCTCATAATCTGCTCAGGTGGTTTGGTAATTATTTTGAAGTAGGTCAAAAACGCTGGATAAGCTGATGGTCATCTCGAAAATTTGTAAGGCAACCTACCTATATTACCTATTCCTATAAGGTTTTTTACAGTGCTGTTTTGAGCACTTGACTATCTGTGAATGTACTGGCACAGAAACTTAAAAAAATATTTAAATTTTAGGCGTTGGTAAGGGTGTCGACATCTATTGTATATTTTGGGAACTGCAGCCTGCAACAGTATTACAGTAGCGCCACATTGTACAGTTTGTGTTCTTAGTTTATTAACATTGAAATAGATGGCGCTGTTCTCAATAATGATAAATGAAAAAACAATTTACTAACATTTTTATATTAATTAATTTAATACAATAATAAAATAATCTAAATGCCTCATAAAATATTACAAATGCATAAACTGTCTTCTATCAGTCTCTTTTTGGAAAAAATTGTGAGTAGGTATTCTATGACGACATAGAATTTAGTAGGTGAAGCCTTGTTCTTCCAATTCTTCTCGAACTTTCTGAGGATTCGGCCAGAAGGCCATCAGGATTGTTGACCCTGAAACATAAAGTAAATCATTTAAAGTTATTGTGTTTTTTATTAAGTTTTCTTACCTATTTTATGTCCGATACCAGAAAGATAAACTACATAATAAAATATAAAAAAACCAAATTCCGTCTAGTCTCTAAGAGAACCTCTTTAGCATAAGAAAATATCTTCTCAAATAGGCTTTCTGCTGATCCTCCTAAATTGTCATATTTAGTTATAAAAATCCCAATAGGTCAGATAAGCAGTCACTTCATGTAACACACTGGTATTCAGCTGCATATGGCTAGACTGGACGCAGACCCCCAACATATTATCTTCGAGAATGGCATAGTGCCATCCTCGAAGACGCACCCCGCTCCGTAACTAAGTACGTACAGTAAGTTCTAAGTAAGTATTTCTTACCTGCAGTAAAAACTCCAAAGACAGTAAAAGCCTCATGACAGTGCAGATCCAACATGCCTCCGAGGAAGTTAGAGCCGACGGCAGCACCAGTCCGGCCCACCATGTACATCACGCACATTGCCATAGCCCTAAAGAAATGGAATCATGTGATTTAGTAACTGTTGAGAAGAAATCCACAAAGGTGGATTCTCTTGGTCTGCATCTCATTTGATGGTAAGTGATGATCAGGCCGAAGGTGAAAGCAACCTTCACCCGAAATACCACAGAGGGATTGGCTATCTAACCTCTAACTAACGAAACACAACAATGCTGCTATTACACACTACATTGTTGTTATAGCGACAGACTTAGATCAAAAAAGATCCAGATGCTTAAACAAAACAGAACTTCCAGATAAACCATAATTATTTTGCTAAAAGAAAGGATTAGCTAACTAGCTAGATAGCTAGGGGCTCGTGGCAAAAATAATTATTATAAGAAAGTGGCAAGATTAAGCAATGCTTGCCAGGTTGATCCGTGGATGGGTGACCATTCATTACATACCGAGAGTCCTCCGTGCCTCGGAAAGCACGTTAAGCAGTTGATCCCGGCTGTCATTCGTAGATCTCTAACAGTTGTTACGGGTAGTCGAAACCGAAAGTCTGACAACCAGGCTTAACCAGTATATGCGTTGTGGAGGTCAGATAGGCAGGCGCTCCATGTAAAATACAGATATTTAGCTGCATTCGGTAAGACTAGACTCGAAGCCGACGCAAACATAGTTGGGAAAGCTAGGCAGATTCTGATGCTTGAAAACAGGATTTCCAGATAACTAAAGTACATTCTTGGCGTAAAGAGTAGCTTAAAAGAATTGAGACAGAAGAACAGGCAACTTGAATAATGCAAAATTCCAATCATCTGCTGGTTGTTGAAAAACGTTGACACTCAAAATGACGTCACTCCTTCTTGATAGGTACAGATTGATCATTTGAGTTAAGAATCCGCCAACGTCCATACTACGTTGAATACACCGGTTCTCGTCCGATCACCGAAGTTAAGCAACATCGGGCGCGGTCAGTACTTGGATGGGTGACCGCCTGGGAACACCGCGTGACGTTGGCTTTTTGTTATTTTTTGCATACAAGGCATTTTTTAATTTATTATATAAAGATTAATCAATGTACTATTTATTATAACGAATTTTTGATCGGTCTCCGGTAAATAACTCATGTGCCTATTTATTTACCAACCTCAGTTGTGTAGGAAACACATCCACGGCAATAGCCGCCAGTATAGAGGCAGCACAGCCTGAGCACAGGGAGATGATAAGCAGGACAGTCGCCGGGATTCCCCCGGGGACGAAGGCAGCTCCCACTGTCGCGATGCCACAGATAAACATTATACTACCTGGAAGATAATAGAACATATTATGATTACATCGTTTTCAAAAGAGTGTCCGAAATTGGCCTAAATCGCTTGATTCTTATTGTACATTTTTATTGTGTTTGCAGAACAACAGCCACTCGACCTTCTTATGTCAAGTTATATCAACCAGTACATCGCTAGTAGAACCTGGATGAGGCTAGCACAGGAGCATGTGGATTGGCACAAGAAAAGAGAGGTCTTTGCCCAGCTTGGGCAAAATCATAGTACTATGAATGATGACGATAATGAGGTAATATTGTGCTGTGCGTAAGAATTACATGTGTGTCTTCGCCGCACTGTAGCGGCGGAGTAAGGCACTTGAACATCGCGTGCTTTAGGCCTCACACAGTACATCTCGAAAGATGCGAGACTGACATAATTTTGTCATGTTTGTCTTGCTTAAATATATAATCTCGGTAACTTCTTACTGTCTACCTGACGAAAAAACAAATACAGCAGTAACTATTCTCTCTTACGTTCCATATCGTTGAGAGTCGTTAGTGAGGTTGGGAGCAGTCCGATCCACAGGTATTGCCTCGAAGTCCATCGGAGTGCCAACCGACGATAAAGATTGCGGTATTTTTTATTTTTGTAAGTGATAATGTAATGAAATTTTATTTTATTGAATACTCAGTTTTAATGTAGTTTAGTTTGTGTTTGTATGGAATGTTTTAAATTGAATTTTAATGTGCATATTTCATTTTAAATGATCGATTGCATTGTAATGTACCTACCTATCTTATTTTAATGATATAATGAATTAATGTATAATTGTGATTAGTTTAATGGGACTTGGTGCCTTAGTAAATAAATAAATAAATATCAATCAATACAAAGGTTTTTTTAGATACAACTTACTGTATAACGTCTTCTTGCCAACTTTATTGATGAGGAAGCCTATGGCTAAGTACGTGAGCGCGAACACCACCCCCATAGTCATGGATATGGGGAACACTGCCACTGACACCTCTGACTCGCACACTAACTCGTCAGCTGACAACATCTGGAAGAAGAAATAATGGTAGGTATTTGATTATACTACTGGAAGAACAAATACGGGTATACTATGTGAGGGTACAAAACAAATCATAGATACAGAGCACGTCGGCTATGTGCTATTTTAGTCCTACAGGCGCTTAGTGCAAATTATTATTTGTTTTTTTTTTTTGTTTAAGTAAGTAAGCGTTTCTCTTGGTATATTTCGTTAAAAAAAATAAAGAAGCCAAACGGAACATTTATTTGGTTTATATTTTAGAACATTCTGAGCATCCTACCAGAAAATATACACGTGGCCGGGCTGCAACGCACACAGTATTGCCCGGCCACAAACAAGTGCTTTTTAACAAGATATATTTGTGGTACATTTAATCTATTCATTGGTACTACAAGAACAATATAAGAACATTTAATTGATACGTCTATAAATTATGAAATCGACTGTGGCCGGGCTGCGTCGCAACACACGACCAGGGGGGTTCAGAATCATGTACCTACTGAATCCATGGCGTTGAAATTTATCGTCGATTATTTAAAAAAATCTATTGTTCGATAGATTGTGAAAAAAAATGCATGATGCATTTTCTTTCACAATCTATGGAACAATTGTCTAGCTGGAAATCAATTTGATGGTTATCCTAACTAATATTATAAATGCGAAAGTGAGTTTGTTTGTTTGTTACGCTTTCACGCTAAAACGGCTGAACGGATTTGGATGAAATTTAGCATATAGGCAAACCATGGTCTGGATTAGGACATAGGATACTTTTTATCCCGATATTCCCACGGGATCGCGACTTACTCGGGTGAAACCGCGAGGCGCAGCTCGTTTATTATGAAAATGGAAGTACTTACGCTTGTATTATCGAATTTATCACGTATGATCTGACATATCGTGATACTTTTATTTGCATTACTTCTTAAAATACTGTTCAGTATATCTGGAACCCAAACGTAGAGACCACTCGACCTGGAATGCAAATACAATATTTTATTAACTTTGATAACTTTACTTGTAAACTGCAACGGATCCATCCTATTCTCCAACAAGTAAATATTCTCGTAAACGTAACAAGTATAACAGAACAGCTCATGAGCCTTCATTGGCGTTTCTGTAACCGGGACATCCTTCATGCCGATATCAGACGCTTAACTCGGGTGAGGGTTCATTTTGTTTTTTCATTCCACGTTCACACGAGAACGACTAAATTATAGACGTTCAACTGCTCCTTTAATTTTTCGATCATTCAATAAGCGAGTGGAAGATGTCGAGTGCCGAAATCCAACATCGTTGGATCGGTTCGCCTATGAATTCATTTGATTTATTTTGCGTTCAGATTTCGAGTGAAGATGATGAAAAAAAGATGAATGGCAAAAATTTACAAAAATTGAAGCGTCTATCGGCTTTAATAGTGACCTTAACAGAGCCTTTTTAACTAAATGGTACATTATAGGCATACGATCAGCGACATAATAAAAGTTTCAAAATGTTGATGCTATAAAACGATTGTTACTTACACCATGAATACTGCGAACATCGATATGTGTGATATGAACACACATCTGAGGAGTGGCACCTTGAACATGAGTCCCACGTTCTTGACAGCTCCTGCGAAGCCTCCAGCCTTGATCTCTTCACTGCCTGTTATTAGTTTTTGCACCTGGAAAGTACAGAATAAAACTGTGTGTCAGAAATAGTTTTAGTGATTGTCTCGACTCATAACCGTTAAGACAGAAGGATTCTATAATGAGGTCCATCCGGTACATCATACCCGGCCCATAAGAAAAAAAAAACAGGAATTGGGGACGGTCTCGTGTAGCTATCTAAGTCCTTTAGACCCATATAAAAAAATCTATAAAATAGATTGCGGCAGTCAACGTTTCATAGAATGAAGGACGAAACATTAAGATTACAGAGTTATGACGAACAGGGTCTAAAGTCCAATCCTCTACAGAAAATGGAGAATTCTCCGACCAGACAAGTGTTGTGACTGCTGGGCTATTGCCCAACGATTGCCGGCGGGACATTATTTATAATACTAATCGCGCGGTAAACGCTGCTTGCACGATGCAGGAGTTCGCATGACGTCAGTGTGATGCGTACTTCGCATGTGGCGATGTAAATGCCGCCACAAATATTTAAATCTGCTGAGACGCATTTTATTTTAAAACTTTGAAACACATGCGTGGTTTAATCTTTGCCTAAATCTTATTTGATAATACAGCCCGGTTCAAACTTAATGGCAGCTCGGAACATGAGGCGAATCGCTGCGCAGTAGCGAATTCATGTGTCAGCCCGTGAGGGGTGCGGTACTGCGCAGCGAGTGGCTAACTTCCGAGCCGCCATTAAGTTTGAGTCAAACTATACTGTCCTACTTCAATACATCACTCAGATTAATTTACGTTGTTTAAATCAGCATGACTATTTAGTTGTATCTGATATCATGCGATAACATCGTGTTCTCTGGCGCTTAGTATCATCGCGGTAGATACTGCGCTATTCATTGGTATCTAGTTTTAACCGGAACCAATCATGTATTAAATTACTGATTAGTATTGCTAATGACGGTTAACCTGACTTCACGCTAGGTTAATGTTAATCTATCGTTAATTATGTAAATAATCTTTAATGAGTCTAATCGATTGACGGGTTTTGATTTGTTTACACAAATATTAAACATCAAAGGCTTCGGTCTACCTAAACAGAAAAGTAAGAGCTTTTTCACACGGGAACCGTCATATACGATTCGTCAAAAAAAAAAATGATACGTCATGACGGAAGTACATTCACATTGCATACGGAAACGAGTTTTTTCGCGATTTGTCAAATTTCCGAATAGATGTTTACACATTCGTGATTCAGTTCTCAGTCTTGGACGAGCGCTTCAGCGGATCTGTCACAAAAAAACACGATTCATGTTTTTTTACGAACGTGATTTTTTAAAGACGACGCGTGATTTAAGACCTGTCCGTCATTTTTCACGATTCGGGATCGTATGAACATGGGCATTTAAAAAACATTGCCACCGTCAAAAATTAAACGAATCGTAAAAAACACGAATCGTCCTCGTGTGAACGAGCCCAAACTAGCATTGATCAATTATTAATTTATTTAAGGATTACCAACGAGAGACATTACAATTAACTTTACAATAATAAAAACTTGTATATTATACATCATGTAATGCACACTCAATTACAGGTATAACAACAGCTTCACGCTTACTGTGTGTTGCCAAATTCAGATCGTAAAATTCAGGTTATCTTACGACACTCTCCATTAGTCAGAGAAGCTGAGGGCAAAATTCACAGATCGTACTTAAAGTTTACTTTGAAGTTAGCGTTTCATACGAAATGACTATGACCAAATGTGAATAAGAGTTTTATACTATGAATCTTATTTTTATACCAAAACTAGCGACCAGCTCCTGTTTTGCACGGTTTTTCGTACTTTACAAAATATAGAGATCTCTTAGGTAAACGTAACTTTAATATTAATGTATTATACACAAAAAAAAAAAAAAACCCGGAATATTTATCCCGGTTCTTCCGGAATAAATTCTCTAAACGATGGTGTAAACCTCATCAAAATCTGTAGCGTGGTTTAGAAGAACAACGCGGACATACAGGCAAACGCGAAAAGCGATGAAACGTTTACCTATTAATATGATAAATGTTATTTTCTTTCTTCCGTGAATTTTGACCTTAGTGTCGGCTTATCATTGCCTGAAAAAGTTAAATCAGTATCTTAGAATTGTACCAGCAACCAAAGGATACTTACAGGAAAATCTTCAGGACTTCTCCCATTATTCCAAGCATACATCATAGCTAGAACTGGTAGGGCAGCCTCCGGGCCCTTAGCAGCCAGCAGGTACCGTGGGCTCTCTGGCAGGAACAGCAGGATGGCTGCGGCTGCCAACCCTGGCGCGCACCACAGCCAGACGAAGGCTCTCCAGGGAACTATCTCTATGTACGCAAATGTGAAGGACCATTTCCCTGGGATTATAAGCCAGGCGAGACCTGAAACGGAGATTAATGCTTTAAATGATTTCAATTTTTGCTTTCAGATTTCATTTTGTGGCGGTTACCTACATTTTAACAACGTCCCGTCTAATTTTAGATCTACTTGAAGATCTTTATCGTGACTGTGAGATGTGCATGGTAGTTTTTAGTAATATAGTTACATGCGAACAATGTATTTATTAGAAATTACGTCGGTGTAAAATAATGAGTATAACTCATGAATGTATTTTCTTTCGGACCTAACGCTTTTGAAAACGAAGTAGTCAGAAACAAAAGAGCGTCATGTGTTTGCGCTATGTTTACTGCAAAACAACGTATTCGTTTATTTGCGGTAAACATGACGCAAAAAAAGAACACAAACACAAAAAAGATCAAGATAAGGGGAAAATTTGCGTCACATTCAAATCAGTTATTCGAAAACGTTTGCCGATTGAAAATACTTGATGCATTATGGGCTACAATTTACATGAGCGTTGTAAGAAAATACTAATATTATTACAACTGCATAAGCATGTTTTTAACTCAAATTCAGGTTACGAGTATCATAATAGTGCATCATACAGCTGTTGACGATTTAGTTCCACCGACCTACGTGTTTCTAAAACGGTTAGAACTAAAATATTAGCAAGATAACTTAGCATATTTCGCGAAATAATAGTTAATGGGTCGTCGAGGATAACTGTAAGTTCAAATTAACTCCGTAGTCATTAAGTCATGAATTAGATATGGCGTGCTAATTACATAATTGGATTTATGTGCGTGTTTGCCTTGGTGCAACAAAACTAGCCGATTTAGATTGGGTTTCTAATAGCTCCTACACACTATGCCGGCGATATGCGGCAAGTCGCGGCGCGCGGCGCGCCCGACCTTACCGTTTTTTTGGAGACTATTAGGCCACTTTACCATCAGTAAAGCCTAAGACCGCGCGCACTTTGGATGCGTTTTCGTACAAATTTCACGCGTACACGTACGACCATGGTCGTACTTTTTTCTCCGTCAAATAGGTAGTGTTCCAGTGATATCGTATTGAACGCACGAAAAATTCCAACAAAATCGGATTGTTTTCGGACGTCGGAACTATACATACGTATGTAAGTACGACTAAGTCGCACCAAGTCTATGCACTCCCTTTGTACCTACTTGGAAGGTCGGGAGCGGTCGTGCATGTTCGTACAAGCGAAATTCGTACGAAAACGTATCCAAATTGCGCGCGGCCTTATAGTCTCCACAAATAACAAATCAGGTAAATGTAGTAGGCAGCCATTATAGACATTGGTAACAATATAGGTAAGTAGGTACCTACCTATATTGCAGAGAAAGTTATTTGCTTCTCATTTCATCCTCTAGATCCTCAATGAATGGAGGACACAAGATACAATAAGAGCCTGCACTATAGTTTGACCGAGAACGCGCGTGAACGGTGAGACGGGGGGAGGCAGTGCAGGCCGGTCATTCATCAATACTCACGGTGTGCGGCATAATGCCCCCCGCTCATTCGTCAACGCTGCCCCCCGAATCGCTGCGCATTCCTAAAGCGTGAAGCAGCGGTCCCGGTCAAACTATAGTGATGATACTTAGGTACGTCCGGCTCTTAGACTCTATGCTGCCAACCTTGCTGACAGGATGGTCTTTTCTTGACACGACACGATAGAAAAATAATAATTAGATTAGATAATTATAGAATGGAGTCATGATGTGTAATTAAGATTTAAACTAACCTGGTAATATAATAAACGAAAAGGAGATAAAGGCGGAGCTCCACGCGATGGCTGCTGCACGCTTAGAGTTGGCATGCATCTCTCCAAGGTATGCGTATACTGTGGCACTGGATGCTGATATTCTGAAATAAAAGTTATTCCTCTTAATATTCTTGGTAGAAGCAATTAGAACAGATTGCGAATGGTGGAGGGACCCGAAGGGTGCCAAACGGAACCCTATTACTAAGCCTCCTCTGTCCGTCCGTCCGTCTGTCTGACAGCGGGCTGTATCTCATGAACTGTATTAGGTAGACGGTTGAAATTTTCACAGTTTGTGTATTTCTATGGCCGTTAAAACAACATTAATAACAAAAATAAAATAATGTTAATAATTAAAGAGGGTCCCCCGTCCCGTCCCCCTTAAGAAACATGTTTTGTTCGGCGTTTTTTGCTCGATCTTAATACGATACGGAACCATTCGTGATTGTCGTTTGCCAGGTTTTTCTTCATTCGTGAAGATCATACTTTAACATCATCTCTAGGTTAACACGCTTAGTCAAGTTCTAAAGTCCTTGTTCACCTAGAATACACCTTAAGGTAAAGGTAGGCCAAAAAAAAACTATTTGTATGCTACCTATTATAAAATCGTAGAGATCAAAAGTACAGGTTTACCTATAGCATCGAACTCATGACATTCAGCACACTTGGAGCGTTCGCTGCCTGGTACTATTAGAACGCATACAATCTTAGAATTACAATAAAAAATAAAAATTAATGTTGCTATTGGCTTATCATTTAATTACAATTAATAAATAGTAATGGATTATTACGGGTCGGGCGTTAAACCTGGGTCATCGACCCATTTCAATTACGAACTAATGTTTAGTATAATAATGTTTATTCTTAGATAATTATTTATTTCATTAGTATCTGGCTCAGTTCAATAGATTGAGGCCTTGAGCGAGAAATCCAAATCCAATCAGTAAATTATCAAAATTTTGTTTTTGTTTCTTTTTCTGTCCATCTTTAGAAGTTGACATCTTTTGAAGTCGATAACAGACATAAGAGCCTATACACACGTTACTGAATAGAATAGACTGACAAACGCGCGTTTTAAGCGCGTAATTTTACCCTCCTGAACCAGAAGGAGGATCGAGAACTGCGCAGCATCTGCATGAGGTAAAGTGTGATCCCCGAATTGGATCCACCGTTAGGCCATCCAGCAGTGAGTCAGATTTAGGGGATCGGTTCGGATAGGAATAAATTATCAGTTCGTTTTAAATAACGTTAAGTCCTAGGCTATAGGCAATAATATTAATAATAATAGCAGCCTATTAATGTCCAACTACAAGGCAAAAGCCTCTTCTCAAACAGAAAAGGCATTGAGCAAGCGTCATGGCTTACCTACTGCGACAGGTAGGGAATTTCGTATATACTAATTCCAAAACCCTGGGCCTAAAGCCGAATTTCACGATCAGCACATCTAAACTACGTTTACGAGCTATCAGTGTCATCATTGTTGTAGAATATTGACACTGACATTCCGACGGGATAATAAACAAACTGACACATTCACAATCTGTAATTTTGTCTATTGTTCCGTCGATAAACCCGCTTCTGTGGTGGTCATGCTACGCGTGCAGATGAGCTAAAATCGGTCAGTTTCATTAGTGAAATTGGCTCGAAGTCTCGTACTTTTCCAAACTAATAAGAAACTTACAAGCATCCAGTAAAGAACCTGAAGACCAGTAGCATCCACACGTTGATTGAGAACGAGGACACGACGGAGAAGACGGCAGACAGCAGGATGGCTGGTAACATCACCGCGCGGCGACCGATCCGGTCACCCAAATAGCCCCATAGGAAGGAGGTGCTAATTATACCTGGTGGAAAAAAAGGATTGTTATGTTGTGGACACATCTTCGGAAGTGGCGATTGGGCGTTGAACGAGGAAGTATTGTGCATGGGAGCTTTGTTCTCCATTTTTACTTGACATTAGAAAAATATCAAGAAGAAGTGCCGTGCGTGATTCATGTTTATGGAAATGAGGAACAGGGTGTAAAGTTCACTCATCCATCATAGAAAAGCGAGGATCCTCCGTTCAGACGGGTGTCGTGTCTGGCGGGCAACTGCGCAGAGGTTGAAGTCGGGAGCTTGTTTAAGTGGCAGGACTTTGATGCGTAGTTCGCATGTGGCATTGTAGATGCCACCACACATGAACTGTTGCCAAAAAAAAAATCTCTCTCTTTTGTGAACGGTTCTGATCAATAAAAGGTAGTATACACACATGCGCATGTGATTTTGCTCTAGGTATGTCAAACAGCGGCACTTTTATTATTCTGTTTTGATCAATGGAACTGAGAATATTTTTTTATTTAAAACTATATTTTTCCCGCGGCCGCGTGGCGGCTGGTAACTTGGTAACTCTCCCACGGGAACGAACTCCCGGGATAAAAAGTATCCTATGTCACTAACGTAACCTAGCACGCAATCATAGTCTACCCAAGTGCCAAATTTCATCGTTCAGCCGTTTAAGCGTGAAAGCCTAACAAACAAATAAACTGACTTTCGTATTTTGGATATTCTACGAGTATCAGCTTAGTGGTCGCAACATTAAAATGGCTTCTAATCTATCACACAACTATCGTCATAAATCTTCAAATCCAATAAAAAATTATCGATTATAGGTAGGTCCTTCTTGGGTTTAATATCCAAACCGGTTTAGTAATATAACTCGTGATGGATTAATAATTGTTTTTTTATACCAGACAATGTGGTAATAACACTATTATCGCAGACAGGTACTTATCTATGTAATAAATATTGTGTTTATTCATTATTGCCGTCGGAAAAATGTTGTATATGAATCGGATTTGCTAGGGATATGCATCAAACGCTTATGCGCAATTTTTTTTTTGTTTTTTAATTTAAGAACAAAACAAAATACAAAGAGAAAAATCACTAAAACCTCAATAGGTTGGTTTGTCCGGTGTTGAAACCCTTTTAAGTTATCTTAATTCTAACGAAATATATATAATTTATGGTTTAAACATTGTTTATTAAACATTGTGAGGTAGATTGTAATAATAACTAAAAAAGTACAAAAACGACGACGGCGCGCGGCGTGGGAAACTGGGAACCGTGCGTGCGTGCGTCCGAGTGTTATTGGAACCGTGCACCCAGGCTTCTGACGTTTCATAAGTGCCCGTGTAGGTTTATGTGAAATAAAATAATTTTGTTTTGTTATGTAATAAGTATGATCATTTTGTAATTAGCATTGTCACTAGCAGATAAAAATATAATTATGAGTAGCTTGCTGGTACCAAAAATTTTCTGGTATAATTCGACGGGGCTAAATGCCAACGTCCATACTACGTTGAATACACCGGTTCTCGTCCGATCACCGAAGTTAAGCAACATAGGGCGCGGTTATTACTTGGATGGGTACACCGCGTGACGTTGGCTTTTGTTTTTTGTTTTACAAGCCAGATGGCTACATCAAGACTGACTGGAGAGAGAACCTATTTTTTTTAATGGGTCTGCTCCTGAAGGCCATGGATGAGGTGCACGATGAAACGAGCGAGGGTGTTCAGAAGATGCCTGTGATTCAATCTTGCTCTGAAGGTTGACTATGTTATAGGAGGTATTCTTACCAATAAAAGCAGCAGCATTAACCAGTCCCTTGTCTTTGCTGGTCAGCTTGAGCTCACACTCGGCCGCTGTGATGGCGTAGCTCATGCCAACGGATTCCATGGACACGTTCAGCATGATGAGGCCGCTGGTGAATAGCACCAGGTGGTTCAATCTGCCATGACCTGAGGATTTAAAGGTGCACTTTATCACTTACAACAACAACAACTTACAGGAACAACTAAGTATAAACTATGCACCACATTAGGTCCTATTCGACCTCATGAACGACCAGTTTTTAAAGATCCGTTCCATATTTACCTAGCATTGTGCAAGCTATCCACAATAAATGCATTATTATTTACGCATTTTAAATAACATTGGGCCGTTCTAAAAAATTAAGGCCTAGAACGCACTGCGATTCAAAATCGGGCGAAATTTTTATCGCAATTCCGTAACACAATGTGTAAAATTCGCGCTCTTTGCCATGCCGGCCCTACAGGGATTTATATTCACTGTCTGTACGGCCGGCATGGCAGAAATAAAATTCGCAGTGCGGGCGAGGCCTAATTATTGTCGTAGATACAATAGTCACACGTTTGAATGGCAATACTAACACTAGCCTCTAAAATATGGTTTTACAAAATCGGCACCACGTTGTTGATGGAGGGAATATGTTTATTTCCTCCAGTCTTTAAATTTATAAAGAGTGAATAAAGACATACGCATCCAATAATATAGTTGCATTTCCATTCGTTGCTAATGAACCGTCGGGAAAAAAACCGCGTGACAGTTTTATGACAGATTCGCGCGTTTAAATCCCGCTTACGTCCACTAACCTTAACAACAATAACTGCAAAAGGTAAAATTTTTATAAATATCTACAAACGTAACAACGATAACGGTTACGCAATTATTAGCAGTAATATTTTACCTGTTTGTTCGAAGGCATCTTCAAAACTGTATTCGGTTGCTGGATTCAGTTTTTCTGCGCTCTCTGCATCTCCTTCCCCCTTGTATTTGCTTTTTTCTGTCATAATTACTGACGTTCTCTCTATGTATCTCTTTCTCTGTTTAATTTGTCATCACTCTTCTCTCTCGTTGCTTTGTTTGGTGGTGAAATGTGATGTAGGTACTGTTTTCTCTGAGAAATGTGATGAATTGACGATGTTCTTATACCTGGAAACAATGAAGTATTTGGTTGTAAACGGATGTTTGTGGTTGCCAATGCTGCGATAAAGAGGAATGTTTCTGCTAAATAGGTAATTGAGTACAGAACCGCTATTAGAGAGGGTATATCCAGCTGGGTAGTGGATAGAAGAGGAAATGATTCGTCATAATCGATACCCCAGATAAGTACGTAAAATGGGCACGCCACAATTGCGGCGGTAAGGCCCCTCTTTGAGGAGTGGCTAGAGAGGCGCCACGGCGTCCTCACCTTCCGCCTGACGCAGGTCCTCACCGGACACGGTTGTTTCGGGAGGTTCCTGTTCAGGATAAAGCGGGAGGAAACGCCCGGGTGTTACCATTGTGTGGATCGCCCGGAGGACACTGTGGAGCATACGGTGGAGGTCTGCCCGGCTTGGGCGGGGCACCGCCGTGTCCTCACGGAGGCGATCGGCAGCGGCGATCTCTCGCGTCCGGCCCTGGTTCAAGCCATGGTCCGGAGCGAGAGTGCATGGGAAGCCGTCACTTCCTTCTGCGAAGCAGTAATGCTCGCGAAGGAGGAAGCGGAGCGCGCGAGGGAAATGCAAGATGCGCGCCCTCGCGCCCCTAGTCGCCGCAGGAGACGCCCCGGGCGTCGGGAGTCGCGAGCCGACTTCCGGCCACCGTAGGCGCGGGCTTGCGGACGGTGGGCAATGGGTAGCTCGCCGTCCGATTAGGACCAGGCCCGGGTCGACGGCGCGTTGTGTTCCACGCGCGCCTCAAAGAGATGTCAGCACCAACTGACGGGGTCCGTAAGGGCCAATGCCTGCCAGGGTTGCGAGTTGGTCCGAAAGGGATATCGCGGCCCCGGCACACAGGCAACGGAAGGAACACGGGTGGGTTTTAGTCAGTAAAAGTCTGACACTCCCTCTCGTTCCGCCCAGAGCGGGAGGAGTCATTTGATGATTTCCCACTCAAAAAAAAAAAAAAAAAAAAAAGATAAGTACGTAAAAGTAGACAGACATTCATAAAAAAATTATATCATAAGTATGTATTTATTTTAATACGCTGGTAATACTGTTTACTTATTGTTTTATGCACTTAGATTACCTAGTGGATATTTATGACCTATGATAACAATGTTATTTTTCTCATTCACTCGTCTATGCATTTTCTTTTCCTACATTGTCACGGCTTCAGCAGGAGCTACTGTCATCGGAACTAAGTATTAGTGGAATGACGATCTACAAGTCTTTATGAAGGTCTTATCAAATTAGGTACCCAAATCATCTGAATTGTAATCAGAGCTTATGGTTTGTTTTGCATTAAAGAGTCGAGCAGTTTGACCGTAAAAATCAAGGCTTTTTGTACGATGACTGATTAGCTTTGAACTGCACTGGAGCATAATATCTATTATACTTATCTACATTTCTTTGACGAGGCCGTAATCCGATTTCTTAGGGTAGGCGCGTGAGTTTAATTTATCCCAGACACTCTTGCAGTTTGACGGTCTGACCACTAACGACGTTTTGACGTTCGAAAAGTGCTGATTCTCAGCCTAGTTAGAATAAATGACTTTTGATTTTGACTTTATCATTCTAACCTGATGGAAATTGACGGCAATACGGGTTGGTGTCCACAACTCCACGTCAATGCATGTATATTGCGTACGAAATTTGACGATGCGCAAAGATGGATCGATTGTTTGAAAGACGATAATTATGCCTAGGAAGGAAGTGGACACTGCGAGGTCGGCTGATAGATTTAATGAAAGAAATAGCCGAACTGAGTCAACCTCAAATAATTTGGGATAGAGGCAGGTATGTTTAATTCTCTTTGCAGGTATGTTATTGATAGCGAAGCTCTTTTCCTTAGAAAATATTAGTATACAGGGTGGCAGGGACATCGACGCGAAAACTGTTACCATCATAGATATAAGAAAGAAGGAGATATGCCCGGTAGTTGAAAATGTATCGAAACCCAATGTCTTCGATTTATCCCCACTCTCTAGCCTACAACTACACATGCGATCAGTAAACCCAATAAATACGAGGTCCCGCTCACACTTGCAATTTACAAATCAGAACGTACTACACAATCAATTATAAACCTTATCCCATCAAAAACAGCGTGCATTTACCATGCACCGTACAACTCACCCACACGAAAACATCGTTCGCTATCGTTGTGCTGTGCAAAAGCCATTTATTTTACATATACGCTAGTGATTGACTAAATCGGAAACTTATCGATTCTCCCATTTATTATTGTATTAAAATTTTTGGAAGTTGCTGAAAAAATTATAAATAAAAAGCGATATACATATAATAAGATGATATAAATAAACAATAAGTAAGTAAAAAAAAGAAATATTAAGTAAACCAAAAAAAAAAACAACATTATGAGAAAATCTAAATGAGTATAAAACAAGATTTCACATCGGTCTTCCAATCAGGCTATAACTGTTGACAAATTGAAGAATAAACTTTAATAGTAATATAAATTCATACGACAATCGACATTATTGTCGATAGCCGACGTTAGTGGATCTGCACAACCACATCACTAATCCGTCGCAAGACGATGCGGCCGTACTAACGATGCAACCGCTTAAAGCAAATATCGTTTTGTAATTTTTACATTGCTTGTCCAGTTACTTAGCGACATACTTTGGTAGTGGTAAAGAAGCAATGTATTTACTACAATAAAAGTACAGTCGCTGTGATATATGAAAACAAAAATAACGTAGTAAAGGCAAGAAATATTTTACGATTTGTGGTTTTTCATGATTTTCAACATAAATATAGCAAAATACTTGTGCTGATTTATGAAAAGTGGTTCTACGATTTATAAAGTTTATAGTTTAGCTTCGATTTTTACAAGAAACCACTGAACAACACGGTATTCTTAAATGTTATCACGATCGCGTTCGAAAGCGCACTAGTTAGCGGAAACGGCCATTTGCCTGAGGCTTGACCATTGTGGTCAAGATGCGCGGACACAGACACGCCCCCATGCCACTTCTCCTGTTATTTATATTTCTATGGTTACCATGGATTCAGTACGTGATTCTGAACCCTGCGTTGAAATTTTTCGTCGGTTATTAAAAAAAAATCTGCTGCTTCATAGAAAAGTACCTACGCGGTCAAAATGTATGGAGCAGCTGACTTAAAAAAAAATAACCGACGAAAAATATCAACACAGGGGTCACACGGTCGCCACTTTTTGTTCGCGATGGAACAAAAGGTTTTTTATTAGAATAAAATACTGAGAATGATGCTTTACTTTTATTTGGAAATGGTTTACTTAGGTTTCTTGAAACGTTGTAACTTTTTAAATCGTAGACTGCTTGTTTAGTTGACTGAAGTATTTCAGAATCATGTACCTACTGAATCCATGGTATCAGTTTTCGCGTCGATGTCCCTGCCACTCTGTATAGTATTCAAAAGCACGGACAAGAATCGAATGTTTAATGTTATTAACGTTTATTCATAGCTTCTGCCCGCCACTTCCTCCGCATGAAATTTCTAGTTCCCCCGTCGCGTCGCATCGCCTGTCCGCGCTATTGCTTCGTGTTTACTTAGCGCTTTTCTGACTTTTTTCTTTTTGTTCGACTCTTAAAGGTCCTAGCGTAATTGACTTCCTCAAGAAATGGGATATCAAAAGCTAAAAGTTTTTTCAAATCCGACAGGTAGTTCCAGAGATTAGCGCGTTCAAACAAACAAACAAACAAAAAAACAAACTCATCAGCTTTATTATTAGTATTGATTATCTCGGCGCATAGATTAATATCATTCTTCAGTCAGTTGTAAAGTAAATAGCTACAATTTTTTTTAAACAATATTTCTTATCTAACTGTCAACAGTAGGTAACCTTATCATTGAAATAACACTCCAAGATGTGTTGACTTCTCGGAATGATTTGACGAAAAAATTGTTTGCTTTTCTACGTAAACGAGGAAAAGGTGCGTGAGGCTTAGATAAAACCTTGGCACTACTTATGAAGGACTTCACTTGTCCATCTTTTACTTTAATAATTGCAATTACAGTTCGGCCATCGAGAGAATGTTTTCTTGATACCTGTCAGTTTCATACTTATGCCACGAGCGCATCTGCGTCTATCGTGGCAGAGCTTAGAGTATATATCACTGGAGAAGCCATAAGCGCAATATTCCGAAGAAAAAAGTCGGTCACTTTTTGCGGGGGACTGGGTAGCTACTGTCAAAAATAACAATAGCTGCTCGCCCGGATAGAGAAGTCCGTACCATATTTTTTATTTTTATCGATATCGATATTCATTCGGAATTTTGCTTGAACCCAGAAATAAAACAGCTGTTGCATAAAATAGTTACATTTTAATAA
The DNA here is from genome assembly GCA_916701695.1 of Agrochola macilenta. Classification (NCBI taxonomy): domain Eukaryota; kingdom Metazoa; phylum Arthropoda; class Insecta; order Lepidoptera; family Noctuidae; genus Agrochola; species Agrochola macilenta. The sequence goes on along the minus strand of OU753563.1, from coordinate 20,717,488 downwards.
GAAGAGAAAATAACTTCAATTAAATAAAAGTAACTAAATTTGTAATAAGTAAGTAATCTCAATAAATAAAATAAGATCAAGTTCAATTTTTAATTTTTTAATATACAAACACTTCAATGGACATAAACAAATTATAAAACATTGAACAATAAAAAAAAAATAACAAAAATAAATACTAAGTAATTTTTACTAGGAAATTATCGACATGTCAATTTTGGTTTCAAACATGACCTCAACACTACGGTAGTCTCGTTAACATTTTTACTAGAGGACATAATCGCATGTCAAGTGCGTGTAAGTTTTGCTGATTTGACGTATATTTTCGTAATGCAAAAGAAAAGTATTTTGATCTTTACGAACATAAAAACGAGATGTAGCGAAACTCGGTGACGTCACAGAAGCAACGTGAGGAAAATACTCGATTCATGCTACGTTTTATATTGAATCATGGTTGAATCGAATGAAAAATCGAATTGTATTATGAGGTTAGGATTTAAAATTTCAATAAAAACATGACTAAATCTTAGAAAAAAAAATCTGCTTACGGAAAGTTATTCAGTTCTTTAGGTAAATTTGACGTATTTGAACGCTTTTTACACCATTTAACAGTACAAATAGGCATTTTCACGGAGCTCCGCACGCCTTTAAAACGATTCATGAAGTGCGTTAGAATCGATTTGAAAGTAGTTTTTATGAACGTACTAGAAACATTTGTTCTTGTACTTTTACAGAGGGGAAGTGTTCGTAAGGCTTCTCCAGTGTTATAAACTCTAAGTGGCAGAGCAATGCGTGCCGAAGCTTCGTATGTTTTGCTCGCTAGAAAGTCATCGCGCTAATGCGGTGGTTACATTAGCGGCTTCATAATTATAACGAATTATCGTTCAATAATCCAAGATGGCTCTCCATTATTTCGACAGAGCGTTTACGTAGTCCGGAAACAACAGTCGAAATGACCGACGCTAATCCGATTATTCCGACCACTCGCCACGCTTATAGTGTACTGCCACCCGGGCGATAAATGCTACGTAGCCCGAATTATCGCGACGATATCCGATAATGGTTGTTATGGTAACATCTGCGTGTATCGTTTCACTATGTGAAACTTCGTCACAACAGACACAGATGCGGCCCCAGCATAACGAATATAATGTGTTTTACGAATTTGATCCTTATTAGTCTTCTTCTTTTCGTGTGGTTACTGACTAATCCTGATCCTTATTAGTTCTAGAAATTGTCAACTGACAGGTGTAAGGAGCGCATTGTCTCAACGGCCGGACTTTAGGTGCTTTCCTACTTAGAACCGTACCATCTATCTTTCATCGCTTCTAATTAAGCATTTAATTCTGAAAAATCCTTTTAAGAACACGTTAACCAGCCCCCAATGTCTAACAAATTCCTATTGCAGTCCATTTGCAAAGCTCATGAGTCACCAGAAAACCTGTTTTCCCATGTTCTTGCTCACACTATTAACGACCAAATTCGGTCATGGATGTCAGTTCTGTGATCCATTCAAATGTTTAATATTCTTCCGCTTAGAATAGAATAGAATAGAATATTTATTTGCTCAGAATGTAGGTATTTACAATAAGGTGGTTACAATAATATTAGAGAATCCTTGTACATTCTACCATTTTGGCATGCAAACATTGATGCAGTTCATTGTCAAGCATACAAACGCAACTAAAATGTATCAGCCAGAAAATCAGATACGGAGTAGTAACATTTATTTAATAGAAGTTCAGTTAGTTTCTTTTTGTAAGTTGTTACTGGTTCGTCTTTTATGGCATTAGGAATGTGGTTAAAAATAGCCGGTGCCATACCAAAAACACCTTTCCTCAACAAAGCAGTCCTATATCCAGCTGTGCGTAGCATGTTTTGGTATTGAGATCGCAAAGCTACATCTCGGTATCTGCTTTCCGATACACTTAAAAATAAATGTCGATTACATTTAACGAAAAGAGCAATTTCTAAAATGTAAAGGCACGGAAATGTCAATAAATTATGACTTTTAAAAATTGGAACACAGCTGTCAGTAACTTTCAATCCAAATATTGCTCGTAGGCAGCGTTCCGCTTCTATTGAAACTTCTTGAGGATTTGTGGATTCAACCATGGTCTAATAAAACAGGGTCTGGCATTCCAGGACTAACACATGCTTACGTCACTATCCAGTTGCCACTCTATTGCAACAAAACACGATTAAGGAAAGATTTTCAGAAACCAAAGTTTTTAAATTGTCGTTTCGTGTGTCTAATCAAACGAAACAATTCAATTTAAACATAAACCAACGTAATATTGTTAATTAAAACCTGATTGTTTTATCGGATTCGCACAGGTAATAAAGGTGGTTGGGGAGTTATTATTACAAACTTCTGGTAACACAGATGTGATGACGTAGACTTGTGTTGCCCACGTGACCACTGTGTTTCGGAATGCCATACCTGGCGAAGTATATTATTAAACCATGGATTCAACCATTTTTGGGAAAACGCTTGGCAGGTGATCAAGATCTGTAGTAGTCGCACCTTTCCCTGCAGATTGCTCTGATTCTATTTGTTGCTGCTCTGTATTGTTTTAAACAATACACAATCAATCAATTGGCTAATAGCTTGTATCCATGGCATCACATAAACATTGATAAAGCGGCAATGGCTTGGTATTTTTATTACTCTGGTTTTTTGCGTTGTTTTCCTGTACCTTCGTTTTATATAAGATCTTTGTATTTTTTAGATTCAGGGCTTTGGGGGGCTTGGTCATACAAATCTGCACCATTTATTTAGGTACTCGGTAGATATAGGGCCTATCCTGATGCTGTGAAATCAGTTCTTTGCCTGCTTGGAAATTAAGGACAGTTTTAGACATCGGATTTAATTTTATTGAAATGGATCCAACATAATATTAAAATTAACCTAAATACCACTCAAAGCCTCTCAAAAAAACTACCTCTCGCTCTTCAGTTTACTTCAAGTAGCTAATCTAACAACCTTATCTTAGGGAGACGATAACCGTCTTTTAACGATTTTATACTGAAGATCACGTCTAAACGAGTAGTGTTAATGATTTGGAAAGAGCATTTTTTTAATAATTTTATAAAAGAATATTTTAGATTATGGTTATATTACAAGGTGAAATTAATTTGTAAAGTTGTGTAGACATAACTTTAAACTTTTTTGCGCGCGGATAAAAAACTGAGAATCACGCAAAATCTATCAAGCGTATTTTTCTGAAACTTTCATCATTTTAAAGATAATTTAATTATTGATATTTTAGTATACGTATTTTATTAAAATATCTTTTGTTTTATGTAGAATAAATTAATAATGCGTTTTATTTGGGACAACGCTCCTTGATGGGCGAGTTTTATTACTGGCTGGACGTACGACGCGTTGAGTGAGCTCAGTATGAACACTGAAGGTCACTGGCATATATCTGCGTCTTAAGCAAAACATACGTTTCTCTTCAACCGCTCATCGTTCTATGTTAATTACCTAAACGTGATATCATATACCTATGTACCTTCAATTACATAATGTATTTCAGGTCATTCACCCCCGTATCTATTAACGTAGTAACCTATATCCTTCAGTCATATTTCATGACACAAGATAAGCATAGTATTGCCATATTGACATGACAAGGACATTTGTTTAGAAGATAAGGTCTAAACTGGCGTGGCAGAGATAAGATGTAAATATTGGATTGTATGTTAATTTTATGATTGAAATATACTTGATAATGACACTTCAACAATGTAATTTACAGTTCAGTAGATTATAAGTTTGTGATAGGAAAGTATACCAGATTGTAGGAAAACAGTTTTTGCCTCATATTAACGAGAAAAATGAAGAAAATGGCTTACTTGAAAATTAAATAGGTAGGTATCTAAAGTCTCTGTCACGAGAAGTTATACTTTTGGATTGTATGTTAATTTTATTATTGAAATATACTTGATAATGACACTTCAACAATGTAATTTACAGTTCAGTAGATTATAAGTTTGTGATAGGAAAGTATACCAGATTGTAGGAAAACAGTTTTTGCCTCATATTAACGAGAAAAATGAAGAAAATGGCTTACTTGAAAATTAAATAGTATCTAAAGTCTCTGTCACGAGAAGTTATACTTTTTGTAAATATAGAATTTCTACTAAGTTAGGTAGCGCAACATACTCATAAAATCCCAAATTCAATTAACTCAAAGTATAATACGTGTAATACGAAACTAACGGTTCCAGTACCACTTAACATTACACGACAGCGCTGTATATCGCTAAAATATAACCCGACCAAGTGAAATTTCTCGTTAGTTCCGTATTATATGTTACTTTGAGTTTATTGAATTTGGAATTATTTATTGTTGATTGAATTGTCGCTACGTAACTTAGTAGGATTTCTTTATTTACGAAATGTATAGCTTCTCGTAACGGGGACTTTAAGTCGTAAGCGCTACTTGACTGAGCCTGATGGGGTCTGGGTTCGAATCCCAGGTTGGGTAAAGTGTTATTGGGTTTCTTCATCAGAAATATCACAGTAGCAAGCTGAAGTCTGGATTTGTGCTCGGATGATACTAAAAGACGCCGAAATCTTACATCCCCTATAACATGGGACATAAACTTAAATATACAACATCTTTCTTTTGATGCCGCTTAACTTTAAGGTTCTCTGCTATAAGTAAAAATACTCGTAATACAAAAAGTCCTAGAACAAGTGTTCCAAAAATACTGTAGTTTCGAAGATAACATAACACTAGACTCTAAATGTGTGTAAGTACTTATCTAAGTTTCATTGATAAGTACGAGTAAATCATTTTCATTCAAAGCAATCATTAATATATAAAGCTAAGAAAATGCGACATTGTCGTATTTTTTTTTATGGTCAAAAATAGTAGTTTTTTTTTTATATTTCACTTAAGGGTGTATTACAAAAATTATCGTGACTGTCGAATTATATTGACAGCAAAAAAAAAAATGTATCAATTGCCAGTTGATACTTTCACATGGTTTCATTAAAACCCTAGAGCTATGAGATATCAAAAAGAACACGTGGTATCCAAAAAAGGGTGTAGCTGTACTATTTTACGGTGTTGTATTTTATTTCCACCTCTGCCTAACCTTACAGGAAAAACAGGCTTGATGTTATGTTTGAGACTTCTCTTGGCGAACCGAGAACGACCTGGCGACTGAAGCAGAGATTTGGGAATGTTGGGATTATAGACTGAAAAGCGAAGACAGAGAACAGCCTGAAACCTTCCATGATGGGTGGACTTGAGGTACTTCATTGGAAACCCCTTTGATACCTATTGAGTGATTGATCTGGATTATGGATAGAATGGATGCTGACCTCAACATCCCGTAAGAACGCACGGGGTAAAATCGAAATGAGAGAATAAGCTAAATAGCAAATTAGGAATTTGGCACATTCAATTGAAAAATGTAATGTAATTCTATTTTTTTTTTTTTTTTTTTTTGTCTATTTTATGACTTCCAAAATTTATGATTTTTTGCGTACTACCTACACTTGTATTGACCGATAATTTGTAGCTACATATTCATACTGTAATTTATATCAGTTATTAATCTATACCTAAATAGTATGGAGGAAAAAGACAATGTTGCGTTGATCCTAAATCATTTGGGATAATGTCAGGAGATTGATAATAATGATGATGATGTTTAATAAATAAATAAAATGTGGGTAGGACAGACTCTGATCTTACAATTCATCATTGGTCTTTTATGAAGACACCCACATTTATTTAGAAGAGAAAAATATTCTTTTATTTCGATCACACTTTATCAAGTATACATACTCGTATAATCAAGAGCGACTCTGCAGAAAAAAAAAAACTGCAACTAGAATTGCAAGACTCGTGGGTTTTTAAATCAAATACCTATATTGTAAACGAAAATGTGTTTTAAAAAGCACGTGTTATTTTTTTTTAATGCAGGTATGTAGATCATAAGAATGGGACTATATTTTCTGTAACAATTTTAACCAGTATTGCATCAGCCTGTAATGCTATAAATTGGTATCAATCGAAGAACAATTCAATTATATTATTATTTTATAAATTGTTGTGGCTGTATTGCATTGCATCTCGATTTGACTAAATCAACATGCAGCTCAAAAGCGGCTGATGCTAAGCACACATCAAACAAAACCAAGTAAAAAAGTATTTTTAACTACTAAAAACAAGTAAAGGTAAAAATGAAAGTTTACTCACGCTACACGGGGTTCAAACGATTCAACTGCACTCAATGAACATGTGATTTCAAAGTTAAACAACTAAAACACCACTTTTCACTACAAATTAAAACAAAAAAAAACACAAAAAATTTACTATAATCTTATAGTTAACACATTTTATTTCAGAAAACCACGTTTTATTGAACAAAACGGATTATTTGAAGAGAATAAAACGCACACGACCTTCCTTGGTCGCGAAGAGTGATGTACTGAATGAACTATTGACTAAAATTAGGCACGGCATCGGCGCAAACGCATTGCGGTATTTATATAGAGCTGCCAGGTCATTCCGAAATGTTTGTTTTTTAATTAGTTTAGGTCGATAATTATTTCTTTGTGTTAGGATTATTAAGATATCAATCGACGAATAACATAATTAGAAATGCGTAGATTTACAAACCAATGTGTGTAAGGAATTCTAACAACAACATTAATTTGTAGATAAAATAAGATGACAAATATACTTCTACTATCTGCACGATTAATTCACAGATGTTATAGAAAATATATATAATTGCAAATATACAAATACTTAATCTTTCGATGTACTACATACGTCCGTCCGTACACCTTTTATTTTAAACAGTCACCGCAACCGCAGATTTTTATGAAAAACAACAGCTTATTTTCCTCATTTTGTCCTTCAATGGACTTGACCAATGGAAACTATTATATTAAATTAAAACCGCTGATTGCAGAATTAAATCCACTACCCTTTTTTGAATAGACAAATTCTGACAGTTGTAAATTTTATTGTGATGTGTGTTGCATTGATGACGTCTCTCTCCAGATACATTTGATAACATTCTATTGTTGTTTTAGACGAAATAATGGATCTGACGGTATAATTATTTACTTTGCGGATCTGATGTAATAGCCTTAACGTCTATTTTTACATCCAGTGGCGCCTATTCAAGAAAAAAAAAACATTTTTGTCTGAACCTCGAAGCGAAGGGAATATGCAGAGCTTCAATCAATGCTTGTACCATAACCTGGATTCAACTCCATCAGCCCTCTTGGCAGTCAGCCCCGCTATCATCATCTTCCATAATTACTCATATTTTTACCAGATTCTGATCAGCTGTCCCTATTCTTCGTGTGGATACGAAAGAAGAATACCATAATCGGGCATTTACGAGACTATCTATATACGTTCCTTTCTATACCTTCTTGTAATGTCTTGCCTCTCCATTATTGACGGTTGGCCATCAACTCCGAAAATTTCTCCTCGCCCCTTGCGAGGTGGAACAGCTCAGCAGCACACGTAACTCCGATCCACGAATGTTTCTCAACCAGGACTAAGGCCTTTTTTTTTTTTTTGAGGACTTTTTTATCATTTCAGCCAAAAGACGTCCATTGCTGCACATAGGCCTCCCCCTAACATCGCCACTTCGACCGGTTCTGAGGTTCTCGCATCCTGCGGTCTTCCAAGGTCATCAGTCATCTTTTTTCTATAATCTATAATATCATTAAATCTAAAATCTATTGCCGTGGTTTTCGCCTATCATAACACAAAGAGGTTATCAATCCAGGTCCTGATGATAAGAGGACGTTGTTATCACATATCGTAACGGAATGATGAATTCATTATTGTGATATTACGTCATCATATCCGTTCATGTTCATTATTATGCGTATGTTCGTGAACGTAATAGTTATGGGTCGTAATCAGCCGTCCTTGAGGGCAGTAGTTTAATTATTGTACAACTGCAGCTGTGCGCTTTGGCTATACCTACTTCATAATTTACTTAAATTTTTCACTCTGTTGTGGTTTTTTTTGGAAGTCGGTTTTTTTTTTGTAAAAAGTTTTTTTCGACATTAAATCAGAAGGTCTAACGAATCTAAACCTACTGCAGATAAATAATTAAAACTGCAGTCACTGCCCCACGGGCAAACTCAAAACATTTAATTTTATTTAAAATTAAACCATTTCCAATCTGCCTAGCTTTTTCCCAACTATATTGGGGTCCGCTTCCAGTCTAACCGGCTGCAGCTGAATACCAGTATTTTACATGGAGACACTGCCTATCTGAACTCCATAACCCAGTAACTGGGTAATACGGTAATTTCAATTAAACCATTTACAGGCACTTTTGATTTGCCAATGAGTCGGTCAGTTAGGTTAGTAGCCACGACGTAGTTTTATTTTTTGAGTTTCTTCGATAAAAAAAGAACTTCATCCATATTCGATTAAGGTGTCCTAAGATCAGTGTTTACTAAATTACATTAAAATCATTTAGCCCGGTAGCACCACAAAATCACTAAATCGTAACATTTACCATTAAATCATTAATATTTAAAACATCATAACTCTGTCCATACGAAACGATTAACTGAAACAGAACGATGTTTTAAATTTGTTTATTACTACGAGTAAATGTTTTTTTGCAAACGGTCCTTACAATAGGTTGTTTTGCCGTGAATATCTAGCAAGTGGACACACTTTGAAGATCTCGAAACGCTTTATCCATTCAATGCGTTTAAAAATTCCCTCTGTAAATCATTCCACTAGAACGTTAAATTGACAATATTTTTTAGGGTTTTGAGTCCAGCTCACTTGCTATAGCAGCTCTTATAAACCCTGCTTCGACTGCTCTGATTTTCACCAGATTCGATGGCATGGGGTCCGCGCCCACTCGACCCGCTTAGACTCGACTCGAAGAATAATACCTGGATAGGTCTGTTGGCGGAAGCACCCTTGCATGCTTTCAAAAGTTGAACAACATCAAAGAAAACCGTTTCCATGGCAACACAAAGAGTGTCCGTGGAGTTTCTTGCCCGTTTTTCTCCATTAAAACCTACTAATCTTTGGAATGGGCTTATTTGAAATAATTGCTTCGAGTTTTTTCTCTTGACACAATATTATAATGCAAAATGTCTTGCCCGATTTTGACAAGAGTATAATAGATTTCCATATTCTGAGATAACTGACCGTGTCAAGGTTGAAGAATGGTTAAAATTTGAGACGAGTTTGTTATCAGTTCAGTTCAGAGGTGTTAATAAATCTGATAATGTATTAAGTAACAAGACATGACCTGAAGTACTTAGCAAAATTATTGATGTGCTACTTTAAATCGATATATCTCATTCCCATTCCGAATTTAGACCTTGATAATTGTATTTGAGTAAGAATTTGATAGAACTGGCTGATGCTCTTGATTTTAAGCCACATGCACCTGACAAGCTCCAGTGGCAATAGGCCGATCATATTAGCCATAGATAGAATCGATGAACGTTGACGTAGACACTATTTGTTGAGCGGAGACAGCAAATCGGCAAACGATGGGTAGGAGTTCCTGAGGCGAGGTGGAGCGATGATCTTTGCAGTGCAACTTCGAGTCTTAGCAGCTGGATGAGAGTTGACGAAAATAGAGTTGAATGGCGTGCAATAGGAGAGGCCTATGTGCAGCAGTGGACTACTGTAGACTAATGATGATGATGACCTGAAATTTTTTGTAACATTTCAACGCGACATACAGACATCCCCTGGTAATCATGAACCTGTGAATGTGAGGACTATGTGGTAATTTTGTTTTTTTCTTTCTCAGTTAGTTTTAATGACGGTCTGGCAGTTTGAGTAGTTGATGCGGCCTACCCAAATATCCTTTCTTTGGTATTGTTCGTCGAGTTGAGTTCTGAGTTGAGCTCCATGATTACTGACAAATGCTTGCACTGACTGGACAGGTCCACTCAAATCTGTGTGGTTCTTTCCTCAAAAGACCATTTCAGACACTAATCTACATGGTCCTCACAAAGCTTGACCAAGATTATGTCTTGACTTTAAAGGAGACTGTGACCTCTGAGTTTGTTTCGGCCTTTCTTCTCAGAATAGTCAGATAGGAAACACCGACCTCACCTAGCTTATTTTTAATATTTTTCATATGACGTGTAAAAGTGATTCCGATATCCTATTTACAAAATAAACAATTTCATTTCATTTCATTTAATTTCCTATAATTTCACGGGCTCCGAAAGCGAAACACAGCCATGTTTAGTAAAAGCGGGAGGAAACGCCCGGGTGTTACCATTGTGTGGATCGCCCGGAGGACACGGTGGAGCATACGGTGGAGGTCTGCCCGGCTTGGGCGGGGCACCGCCGTGTCCTCACGGAGGCGATCGGCAGCGGCGATCTCTCGCGTCCGGCCCTGGTTCAGGCCATGGTCCGGAGCGAGAGTGCATGGGAAGCCGTCACTTCCTTCTGCGAAGCAGTAATGCTCGCGAAGGAGGAGGCGGAGCGCGCGAGGGAAATGCAAGATGCGCGCCCTCGCACCCCCAGTCGCCGCAGGAGACGCCCCGGGCGTCGGGAGTCGCGAGCCGACTTCCGGCCACCGTAGGCACGGGCTTGCGGACGGTGGGCAATGGGTAGCTCGCCGTCCGATTAGGACCAGGCCCGGGTCGAAGGCGCGTTGTTTTCCACGCGCGCCTCAAAGAGATGTCAGCACCAACTGACGGGGTCCGTAAGGGCCAATGCCTGCCAGGGTTGCGAGTTTGTCCGAAAGGGATATCATGGCCCCGGCACACAGGCAAAGGAAGGAACACGGGTGGGTTTTAGTCAGTAAAAGTCTGACACTCCCTCTCGCTCCGCCCAGAGCGGGAGGAGTCATTTGATGATTTCAGACCCACAAAAAAAAAAAAGCCATGTTTAGTAAAGAAGAGGAATATTCTAATATACAATGAAAAGACTTCTTGATTTTTATTTTGAAGTCGATAGGAACAAACAAAAACCTTTCATTTATAAGTTCTGCTGGATCAGTTAAAAATTTCCCTTCACACTTTCCCTTTTATGAGTGGGTTTTCGCAGCTCTGTGCAAATAATAAATATTAAACTTAGTTCTCACATGTACCGCGCCCCTTGCGGATCACAGAAGTAACAAGTGCCTGATTATTGCATGTCATGCATCCACACGCCGCCAAAGACAATGCAATCTAAATCACTGCACTTTTATTATGTACTAAACGACTCGACGTTCTTTGTGAAAAACCGCGTCAGGGGTTTGCAACCTAAATGGAGTCGACCCAGAAATTGGCTTCACATTTGGCGCCATCAGTATAGCGTCAACCATTTCCTTTAACGTGCAGACAACAGGACACGCAGGACACGATATGTCCCATCGTTTGTGGAACCACATTTACACTCCAGGGCGAGTCATCTATGAATCTTAGAGTGGAAAACCTGTTCAGATGGCTGAACAGGTTTTCAGCTCTATGACTGCTGCCAAGCAGATTGCTATGTTCCGGATTGAAGAATAGGTGCTGGTGTTTGACAGGCATAAGAATGAGAAGAGAGAGTTGTTGCTGGGTGAGTCAGTGACGACTGCGAATATTTGATACTAAATTTGAATTACACTTCAGATAACAAAAAAACTAGAATACGTTACACTCCTGTCGGGCTTGGGTAAATTTTGTATGGACCGTGACCCTTCTTCTTTGTATTTTAATAGCAGGTCATCAGGCATATCCAGGGTTTCATTTCTGAAGTGCTATCCTGCCAAGTTTCCTACAAAATTCTCTCAATTAGTGACACAAACTTCTCTCAAGTGACACAAACTTCTCTCAAGTGACACAAACTTCTCTCAAGTCACACAAACTTCTCTCAAGTCACACAAACTTCTCTCAAGTGACACAAACTTCTCTCAAGTCACACAAATTTCTCTCAAGTCACACAAACTTCTCTCAAGGGACACAAACTTCTCTCAAGAGACCGCACACAAAGCGAAATCACTAGTTTTTATTAAAACTGACATCGTTGATTCAGACCTCGACACAGTTTGAGTTCAAAATGATGAATAGCTTGCTATCAAATATAGTAAATTGGGACATTCGTTAACACAACAGACCTATATTCACACATAATGATATCAATACATTTTAGAGACTAATTAAATTATAGATTTACGACATTAATCAGTATCGCAAAACGCTAATAGGAGTTGAAGGATAAGCATCCGTGTCTCCCTTTCTGCCAAAAGCATAACCATCAGGTGTGGTGCTTAAAATCGCTTATCCCTTTGCTCGTAGATTTTAGTGGGTATTACTAAGTAGTTCATGAAACCGCTTTTGGGGCACTGTAATTTTTTGGCGTAAAAAAAATTGCTGACTTTCAGCTAAAAAAAAAAAAAAAAAAAAATGAAAAAAAAAAAATTAAAATGAATAAATGATTTTTAATTTTAATTTTGATTTTCTGTCTAAAAACCTAAAGTTTGTTTAGAACTGCCTTCAGCATTACAGAGTAAATTATGGGGTCCTATATTAATCTCTATAACAAAACTGGCCAAATGGGAGTCGGACTCGCACACGATGGATTCTTTACCACCTTACAATATTAAGCAAATACTAAACGAAAAATATATATTTTTTTTCAACAAAAATTTCAAAAATCGCAAAGATAAATTTGTATTTTATGATGAAAGAAATTTTTTTAATGTTCATGGGCAAATTGGAAAATTCGGGAAGAACTGAGTTTATTATTTTCTATAAATTGAAAATTTTGACAAGACATGGTCTGTCGGGTCAGCTGGTTAATTAAATAGAAAATAAATTATTTACAAGACATGTTTTATTCAATAAGGAAGTTTATACTGGTTCTTATGCAAATTACCTCCGTGTGAATATCCTCCTGCCATTGAAACTAACATATATACACAAATAAATAAAATTGTAGTTTGTAATATCAAAATAATATCTTTTTACTAATTGCATATGAAAGTATAAAGTTTTGACGGAACTTTCATTGGCAGACAGCTGATGTTAAAAGGAGTAATCTAGACAACTAATATTTTAGAAAAAGAAGAAGAATTTTATTAGGATCCACGCGGGCAAAGCCGCTGGCACCAGCTAGTTTATTTTATAATAATAAATAAACGAAATAGCTAATGATATATGCCATTAAGGAATGCAATGAATCAAGTTTTTTGCTTTGCATAGTTTAGAGAGTTGAACTGCAGATTTGAAAGTTTTTTTGAAGCTCAACCCTATATCGCGGGTTTGTCTGAAAAGGGATATCGCGGCCCCAGCACATAGGCAACGGAAGGAACACGGGTGGGTTTTAGTCAGTAAAAGTCTGACACTCCCTCTCGCTCCGCCCAGAGCGGGAGGAGTCATTTGATGATTTCCCACCCAAAAAAAAAAAAAAAAAACCCTAATTGCGTAACACACAATTGATCACAATCCGAGAGTTTCAAAGGATATTGCTAATCCATTGCTGCATAGATTTGAAAAATTCGTCTGTTCAACAACGTCAATAACGCAATGGATGTGGGTGAACTTTCAAAATGGAATCTATTGCGATCAATTGTACCCCACTGGAGCCTTAAGGGAGGATAGTTTCAAATAACGATAATAGGTACAATTTACAGTAGGTACAATATTTTTGTTCACCCGACGATAATCTAAGAAGCCCGATTTGACGTTTCTCATTATACATACCGCGATAACTTTGTATGAACGTCTACGTAAGAAATTGAAATATCAAATTCATTATCCTAATGAATCACTAGGTTATCCATACACTATAACAATGAGTATCATTCGTAATCACCAAGTTTCACATTATATTAGAAAAACGCAGTCAAAAACACGAATTATTCGTTGATTCATATTCCGACAGGACGTTATGACAATGTCATGTCTTTTGGTTCGTTGCCGTAGTGTTGTAACTAGAGATGCCACGAATATTCGGCAACTATTCGGTATTCGGCCTATTCGGCCACTTTTTTGCTATTCGGTATGTGGCCGAATAGTGCGTACTATTCGGCCGAATACCGAATAGCAAATCATGTAAAAAAAGACACGTTATTTTACTCAAAATTATGTATTTATTTCAAAATTATAACATTTTAGTACTTAAAATTAATCAGTGGTAAGTTGTGATGGATAAAAACGAGCTTTTCAGCATTTTTTGGTAGCAAACGATTGCGCTTTTCATCGTAAACGTTACCAGCCTCAGAAAATAACCTCTCACTATAAACGCTACTTCCAGGCGAAGAAAGATAGACTTTTGCAAATTTCGAAAGGTTCGGGTATTGGTTTTCGTTTGCTGACCACCACTTGTAAGGATCGGCCTTCCGATCTAGGCGAACTATTTTCAAATAAAAATCCAACTCGTTTGCCACAGCATTCTTCTCCACGTCCTCCTCATCATTAGCATTTCCCATATTATCTGTAGCGACTTCTTCAAAGCAGTTCCAGAAACTGTCGTGTATTTCAATTTCAACAGTCCTATCATTTTCATTCAAGTTTCTTTTCTTACGCGCTGGAGAAGAATCGTCATCGGTACTACTTAGTTCATCACAACTTTTTTTTAGAGCTTCTAGAAGAATATTTTGTCTTGCTCTTTCTGCTTGAACCAATCCTAGAAAACTCGTTTTAAATCGAGGATCCAGAAAAGTAGCAACCAGATATTTGTTTTTATCATCGAAGCTGAATCGCCTTTCTAGCTCGGCCTGCAGTGAAGATCTCATCGTGACTAAATTAGGTACTTTCTCAGCTGTCTCTGCTTTTCCCAGATATTTTAATAAAGTTACTGCATGTGGAATCACTTCAGAGATGCAAGAGATACCTGAGCTAGTTATTTTTGTTATTTCTTCGAATGGTTTGAGGAGTTTGATACACTGTTCCAATAGTTCCCATTGAGCATGTGTCAGATTTATTAAAGTTTCATGATCTGTTATGTACAAGGAGACAGCTCGCTTTTGTTCTAATAATCGCTCCATTAAATAATAGGTAGAATTCCAGCGTGTGCTCACATCTTGTACTAGTTGGTGGTTTGGCAAGTTAAGTTCTTGTTGAATAGATTTAAGTTTCTGCTCTGCTAAGCCAGAATGATTAAAATGGGTAACAATTCGTCTCGCAGCAGCTATCATCTGTTGTACTTCTGGTTGACATTTTAGCGAATGATCTATAGCTCGTTGTAGTGAATGAATAAAGCACCTGCCTGAATCATATCCTGCATCTCGCACACCTTTTATCATATTAGAGCCACTATCATGGACAAGTAAATGGAGCTTGGATTGAGGAATATTCCATCTTTCTGTAATAGCATTGAGTTCTTTTGCAATATTGATACCAGAATGTGAGCCAGGAAATGATTTCATAGCTAAAACGCCATGTTCCAGAATGAACTCTGGAGATATCCAGTGAAAGAAAGCAAGAAAGAAAAAGTATTTATTGAGACTCGCACAGGAAATCACAAATTAAACCAAACACTAAACATAAATAAAAAATACAAAACAATAAGAAACAAAGTAAAATTATGCAGTCCTGTACGAGGCCAAAAGGCTCCTATCTCAGCATAATGCTACGACATTTAAAAAATAAATGTCGCAGCGCTGGTATTCTGATAGGGCCCGCAGTGATGTCACGGAAAGATAGATACAAAGATAAAATAAAATAAAGAAATTGAGCGCAGTGCGCAGTGAAGCTCAGAAAGCTCTCGTTATTGTGCTGGCATGTCCATATATCAGATGTCACTGATAATGCTGCTGCCTGTGAAATACTGGCTTCTATTTTAGCACAAATTCTGTTGTATATATCCGGAACAATTTTCTCGGTCATGTAAGTGCGACCAGGTACTTTATAATGGGGCAAAGCGTTTGCCATAAGTCTCTGAAATCCAACTCGTTCCACAAGTGACAATGGTTCGTTGTCCAAAACAATCATTTCGCCAATCAAGTAATGATATTTTATTGATTTCGGATCATTAATGTCCCAGAGCAATTTCCTTTCTGATGTTTCCTTCAGGGTGAGCTGCCGTTCTTTTGATCTGGACGTTCCAGGTTCTGCTGGCATCTTGACATCGGTAGAAGTAGAAGTACCGCCCATGTTGCTGACACTTGTCGATGGAACATTAATTAAAGCAGCGTATTGGTCAGCATGTTTGGTTTTAAGATGGTTTTTTAAAGAGGTTGTAGCTGTAAATAAAAGAAAATGAAATTAATTATAATTAAATAAGTTATTTTATTTCCCTTATCTATCTTATAGAAAATCAAATAAATATAGGTATATAAATAATTTCTCATAAAACTTTATTCCGAAACAACTAGGGCAAATCGATCTCCTTTCTTTTGTAAGTAGGTATCTACAAATAGGTACAGTACAACAACAAAGTAAGTAGGTACGTAGTTTAAGACAGAACCAGTTAACAAACAACCACCTACCTACGTAAACGTATTAAGTGAATAAAACTCTTTCGAAACTATTAAATTAACCTAACGTTTTACTTTTTATAAGATTTATATAACAACAACGTTGTCTAAACTTTATTCACTTCAACAAAAACAATAAAACATAACAGAAATTTAAATACGTTTTACTTATTTGCTTTCTTTCCTTCTCCGCCTCTTGAGATCTTGATGCTACATAACAAACACTGGGCCAGTTTATTATTTTCACTACAAATCTCATAATATTCCCATATGGGCGATTTTTTATTAACCGGTGTCATTTTATAAGCCTTTTGACGAAAAAACAATTGAAAATGAACTAAGGAACAAACTTCTTAGCAAAATAGTAATTAAGTTTCACATAACGTATTATTTATAAACTAACAAAGCGCTCCGTGACGCGATTTACTCGCAATTGAAACAAATACAAACAATGTTTGCTTGCACCCCGCCCCGCGCGCGCGCCGTCGTCGCCTGCCGCGCGAACGCAACGAGAAAAACAGGTTGTGACTTGTCTTATTCCAGCTAACGCGCCCCCACCAAGCATTCGGCGGCCGAATATTCGGCGCTTCGGCCGACAGCGTTGCCGAATATTCGGTATTCGGTATTCGGCCAATTCACTATTCGTGGCATCATTAGTTGTAACCGCTTTAAATCATTTTTTGACCGAATATAATCGATGTTCTGAAAAATCGATACTTTTACAAACATTACATTTAGAAAAGAGAGAAATGAATAATTACTGTATTATATAATCTATAAACATCTAAAAACAAAATCAGATCTCATATATTTTAAGCCTATGGTTTTAATTAATAAGGTAGGTGTGTGCAAGATCCACACAACAGAATACTCGAAGAAGACTTTAAAAAGAAGAATGAAAAACGTTTACCTAAGAAGAGTAAGACTGATAAACCATGACCCTTGCTAATTCCGGACTTTGATTATGCACACGTCACAAAAGATGATTGGATAAATGTAGTAGAAAGGACAAAGAAAATTATAACGGATGACTTTAGAAGAGTGGTACATTTTGACAATATGCTTGAAAATAATTTTATTATAAGGGTAACCGACGAAGGTAGTTCAACTGATGATAATTTTTCTGGATCATCCAGTGACGAAAGTGAATAAAAATGTTACAAATTTTGTGAATTTATTTATTTATCTGACCCAACCATGTCATGCGGTGGACTGCTGTAGGCTAATGATCATGATGATGACGTTTAATAAAAAGATATGCCTCGAGAATCAGTTCAAAGCAATGTAAATAATTGTCGATTACAAACTCTAAGTATGACAAATCGATATGTCTCAAGAATAGGTTATTAAAGCAACCGATTTCTTTTTCCCGTCGCACGTATAGTTAGCGATATTTCATATTGCCAAATTAATCAAAACAGCGAAATATTTGACAGCTATTTGCGACGTTGCCCACTTTCAGAATGCACGCTACAGGCACTTTGAAATTCCTGCTGGGGTTGCGGGTTTGTCCGAAAGGGATATCGCGGCCCCGGCACACAGGCAACGGAAGGAACACGGGTGGGTTTTAGTCTGCAAAAGTCTGACACGCCCTCTCGCTCCGCCCAGAGCGGGAGAAGTCATTTGATGATTTCCCACCCTCAAAAAATAAATAAAAAAAGGCACTTTGAAATTGTCAAGGAGTCGGTCAGTTAGTTCAGTTTTATAATAATATTCTACGAGTAATAGTTAGTTTTATATTTATATTTAGAATAGTTTTATAATAATAATAATATATTATTAGAATACATAGAAATAAAGTATGTTCATAAATTATAAATTAATGTTTAAAAGTGTAATAAAAAATATTCAGACGCTTTATATTTCTTCTAGGCAAGATTTATGAATGTGGACGAAGCATGAGGTTCATAAGATTCGTAGCACGCGTGGCGTTTATTTATTATTTATTTATACAAATGTCGGATCCAGGTACATAAGATTGTGATCAGACATACTAAGGCCCGAATTACAGAACCTCACCCAAGACTCAAGCATTACTTAAAACTCGTTTAAAGATTGGTTGAAACTAGTTTTAAGTAATGCTTGAGTCTGGAGTGAGGTTCTGTAATACGGGCCTTAGTGTCTGATTTACAGTCGTGGGCGCAGAATTGAGATACGGGTAAACGAGAGAAATCGCTTCTTTAAGTTTCTATTCAGTTTATTGTTACAGAGTCAATGACTAACACTACTGTACCTCAGACCAAATAAAAAACATGACATGGTGCTGTCAAGAGTGACGTGAAGCCTGTTTCGTAAACATGTGTGCACTTTGTGTGGTGTAGTTTGATTGTAAATGGTTGTAAATGTGTGCGTGTGAGCATGTAAGCACAGAGCCGTGGTGTGGTTTTGGCTTTTTATTTGGCCTGAGTACTGTACTAATTAATACTCTGAACTTAAAAGGAATCAATGAGCAGTTCCTATATACTTTATTGTACACTACAAAAGTACATACCAAAAAATAAATCAAACACTACAGAATATACAATGGCCTGCCTTATCTCTTACTGCGATCTCTTTCAGGCGTTAAGAAGTTTCTACCATGAGACTAAAGACTTTGGAGGTTACTTTTTAAATAACCCATCTTCATCAAAAGCCTTTTGCCTGCTTTCACTAACGTCAAGTTTAAAAACGCTTAGTCAAGAAAGAAAGCAAAAGTGTGTTTGGCACAGTACCGTTAACAAGGAACACATTTGAATAAATTGTAGGAGGATTTGAGAAGCAGCAGAAAGAGAAGGAGGGGAAGATGGAGGAAAGGGAGGAGGACGAGGACGCGCAGGAGGAGGATATGGAGGAGAAGGAGGAGGATGAGAGGAGGTGGAGGAGGGAGTGATGGACGAAAAGGAGGTGGAGGATGAGAAGATGGAGAAAAAGGAGGCGGAGGAGGAGGAGTTAGATAATGTGTAACTTATCCAGGTCTCTAAAACCACTCCTGTTTCACCATTAGTTACTCAACTCGTAAGATTCGAAATCTACATATTCGACAGTAGTATTAATTCTCTGCCCGTCAATTTTGTTAGAAATCTGTTTATAGGCAACCCGCAAGAGATGTCTTAGCATTACGCATTGCTGAATCGCTGTCGTAACCTTAATAATCGCCTAGTGTTTGGTGAATTGTGTTTTATTGCAATAACCAACTGTTTAATATATTCACATTACATTTAGCGGTGACCTAGTGTTACAGAAACCGGGAATAAGACTTAGCCACTACCAGGCAGTCTAGCCAGATTCTATGTACAAGTAACTACGACCATACAATTATACTTTCACATACCTCTTACGGAATAAGCCGGTCAGTAGTCTGTAGGCTATACTTTAGCGGAACTGCGCAGTTCCGTATTTTAAAACCCATTTCGAGTCTAATATAGTTAAATAGTCTGGGTGGGGATAAATGTCTGACAGGCTCAAGACTGTACCTGTCACAAGTTATAGAAGCACACTATTTCATAAGAATTTTTATAATTTAGGTCTGTCAAAATCTATAATCAATACCTAAATAAATAAGAGAGCTACCATATTATATTGTATGCAATATAAAGATATTCAATTTTATTCTACCTACCTAAGTATTATGGTAGAAAACTGCCTTAAAAATACCAGCCTTTTATTTTTTCATTGCAGGCTAAAGGCCTCTTGTCTAAAATTATAGTCCAGCGGGGTAATTGCGTAACACATCCAGTACACGTTGGGCGAGCCCGTTGGCCAAGCGCGCTCGCCCAACCGACAATACACGCAAATCACGCAAAAAGGCCCAGTATACGTTGGCCGAGCGACCGACGGGCTCGCCCAACGTGTACCGGGCTTTACATTACCGATCAATGGTTTTCATTTTGACAGTTCAACATCATTATTTACCGTTGTTAGACAGACACATTTTTCGAACATAATTATGAAGCAATGGATTAGATTCTTCAAAATCATTCAGATTGTTATTTATTGTGTGTTACGTACGCAATTAGGGTGAAAAAAGAAAGAAATAAAGAAAATACGTTTATTTGTCGTAAACATTACGCAAAGAAAGAACACCTCATGAAAAGAACAAGTTGGGGGAAATATGCGTCACATCAACGCAAAACGGCCATCTCTCAGCATAATGCTGCGGTGACGCTATGCGAGACAGAGCCCCAGCGCTGGTTTACAGCGACAGCCGGCGTCGACGTTAATATGGGTGCTGGTTTCTTCACGGTATTTTCCTGTAACGATATTAGTAATGTCCAGGATAAACTCTAAATTCTCCACAGTAAAACATAAAAAAACATTTTGTAAATCAAAATGTTTTTTATGTTTTACTGTGGAGACTTCGGAATTTCGGACATACCTACATCTAATGTATACCAATAAGTATGTACCTTGCAAATAACCTACAAATCCAGCGTGTACGAGCGAGAGGTTCTTTGTCCAGCGCTGTTTCTCGGCCAGACTAACGGTATGTTTACGTACCTAGTAACCGGCGGTCTATACTATAACACGAGGTATTTCTTTGTATTGTTCTTTAGGTATTCGTTTAAGTTCATGGCCACTTGGCTTATGTGAAAAGGGAACAGTATTTATTATACTGTGGCACAGCAGAAGTCAGTGTTGGAACTGTCTGTGCCGAAGATGTTTATAATACAATGTCGCCCATGGGCATGTATCAATGTCATGAGTATTTTTCTGAATATTCATGACTTTTTTTTCTAAAATAAACATTCTTTTTTTTTCATTTTTTGAGTAGCGTTTGCCATATCTACGATGTTATTGGCTCGATTTGGATTCTGTTTATTATATCTAAAATCTTATGAGTTATTTTATCGGATAAACAAAGCTTTTTTTATTATAATCTGTTGAGCATGAAAAAAGAATGGAGTAGATATTTTTCTCTAAAAACTGTAAGTCCATAAAATCATAGGGATATTGAAAAAAAAAAAAAAATATATATAAGAAAAAAAAAAAAAAAAAAAAACGATAATTTTTCATGAATTTCCAGAAAAATACTGGCGATCACATGCCCATGGGCGGCATTGTATAGGTGCTAGGTTAGTTTCTCTTTTAACCTGTGCCTACAGCACTATTGATAAAGACACACAACAGAGTTCTGTTCTGTGGTTAAAGATGTTTTTATCGGTAGGTAACAAGCAAAAATCTGTTTGAACCTCGTTATTACTCTGAGGTTTGAACCAATACTTGTACATTATACCTACCTTGATATTTTTTTCAAGTAGTAGTAGTAGAGTATTTTTTACCACTCTGTCCAAGGTATTAAAATAATGACGTCACACCTTATTCATGGATTCAGTTCGATAATTTGAGCTAGTTACTCGCCAACGTCCATACTACGTTGAATACACCGGTTCTCGTCCGATCACCGAAGTTAAGCAACATCGGGCGCGGTCAGTACTTGGATGGGTGACCGCCTGGGAACACCGCGTGATGTTGGCTTTTTTGCTATTTAATCTTTTTGAATGCTATTTTAATGATTATGATTAGGATTATGATTTTAAATCGTGTTTTCCAGAATTGGAAGACATGGCAACGGTTCCACTGTAAAAATCTTTATATTTTACTAATAAACCTCCTCTATTATAAGAAAAAATAAGAATATTTAATATTTATTACGTAAGAATCTAAAGGAAAAAATTAATATACGTTTGGTTTGTTTTAATGTTTATTTTTCAAAGTAACATTTTTTTTAATGATTATTTGTACGCCCTGCTTCGCAGGGTTTTTATGATTTGACAGAACATTATTTATAATATGTCATGTAAGTTAAAATTAATGTATTAGAGACACATAAACCTACCGGATTAAATTTATTTGTTTATATATAGGTACTTTATTGTACCCCAGAAAGTACATAGTAAATAATAAATTTAACACTACAAACCATACAATGGGCGGCCTTATCGCTTTCTGCGATCTCTTCCAGGCAACCTTGGAAACAAATTAACGAAATTCTCCAAATGATGGTCAGAACCGCATGAAAATCCGTTGCGCAGTTAGAAGAACAGTGCGTTCACACAGCCAGACACGAAAAGTGATCTTTAATCTATAAAGCGGAAGATTGGTTTTTCTGTTAATTTATTTGAACGCGCTAATCTCGGGACCTACCAATCGGATTAGAAAAAAATATTTATTTATTTATTTATTATTATTGCATAATGTACACTCAGTTACAGGCTAGGCTAAAACTTATGAGTACATGACCCTGTTAGGGCGCAGCAAGTATTATTACATTTAACTTACATCTAGGTTAGATACATATTTGGAAGTTAACATTATATTGCTAGGCTTAGTTTAGACTTCAGATCTCCCACAAATTACAAAAAAAAATCAAAATATCTGTCAACTTTATTATGTTTAACTAGTTTAAGAATGTAATTTGTGGAGATAAATAAACATCATTTTTATTTTTTATTTATTTATTGCATATCTACTAAATATCAATATCACAACATTCATTATTATTACTACTAATGTATAATCTCTTTGTAAACATATTTAATCTATATTAATTTATACATTTGAAATATATAGTAACATTATAAAATCATTCTATACATAGATAATAACATTTGTGCTTTTTTGCATTTGATAGCCTAATTTTGGTTATCTAATAGCAGTGATGACCTAGTGTTGTAAGTTTGTGACCGTCGGACTGCCAAGTCATAGGTATCGAGTTCGAACCCAAGGCACGCACCTCTTTCGGATTAATGTGCGTATTGTATAATTATCGCTTCAAAAACGGTGAAGGAAAACATCGTGAGGAGGAAACCGGAATGCCTGAGTGATATTTCTCGACGGCATGTGAAGCCAAGTTAGAGGCCCATAGGCGGCTTTAAAACTCTGACACCTGGTTAGTCACTAACCACACGAAAAGAAGAAGAAGATTCTGGCTATAGGATTAATTTAACATCACGTAAAAAGAAAAAAGTTAGAAAGAACGCTTAGCAAAAACGTAGTAATAGAGCGGGCGGGCGATGCGATGCGACGCCCCACCAAGAAATTTCATGTAGAAGAAGTCGCGGGCAGAAGTTAGTTTTAAATAATATTTTAAGTATAGAATAGGGACGACAACAAAAAAAAATTTTTTAGTCTCTCATGGAGATTATTAAAAAATATTGGAGACGTATTTTTTCTTTTTTTACGTAATGTAAAGATTACGGCGATACATTGAGTTAAAATTTGCCATGACGTCACGAGTATGTAGATTTTATACTTACTTGTGACGTAGCGACCCCCACTCCCCAACTTAAAGTGCGTTTTATCTAAGTAATTTTTTATAAAAAATTCAAAAATTCAAAATTCAAAAGTCATTTATTCAAACTAGGCTGAGAACCAGCACTTTTCGAACGTCAAAATTACATAAGACAGTCCCCCAAAACGCCCACCCTTCACTTCATTATTAAGATAAAGCAAAAAATACGTGTCTAATATTTTTTTATTATCTGACTGAAAAAAAAAAACTAATTAGTCCAATTCGTTTTTTTTTTTTACCCAGGCTTCAACCCTATTTTATATATGTTTATTCAAAACAGTTTCACGAGTGAAGCATTTGTTATCTATACGATTGTTTACTGGCACTTACTAAATAGATCCTTACACTCATTAAAGAATTAACAGCTTACTTAATTATACTGGCAGATGACAAGGCAATAACTTACTTTAATTTTAAACATAACAATTAAAATTTATTTCAAGATTTAAGTACTGGTTGTTTTCGTAATGTTGTTCCTTTACTCCGGACAATCAGAACTAAAAAGAAACCTAGAAAATCTGCAAAAAGCCAACGTCACGCGGTGTTCCCAGGCGGTCATCCATCCAAGTACTGACCGCGCCTTCGAGAAACGTAGTAGACGTTGGCGAATTTTAAACTGAAACTGTCCAATAGGGATTAACGTTATTTCAACGTAGTTTTTTTTTTCAAAACGAATGCCCAAAATGGTTTTTTCGGGCAGTGAACCTCTATCGTACTAGTCATCCAAAAGGCGCCGGTATCCGCGAATTGCCGTCAAGTCCCGCCGACTCCTTTAGGAGTCGGCTCGCGGCGCCACAGTTAAAATATTATTTTTGCATCAACTATGCAATTAAATCGATTAGTCGATTTTTCTTACACTGGCAATAATATTTGTAAGCCATAGAAAATAAATAATGCCAAAAATCAGGAGTTCAAAACGTGTTCAAAACTGTCAAAAAAATATTGAAAGACGTAATGTTTGAAGTTGTCAAATAATGGCGGCTAGTCGTGACTCTGTGTTTGTGTTTATTTATTGTGAGGTGATTGTGATGGATTTTTCGAGTAAAACTTAGGTAAGTACATGAAAAATCACGTAGTAGTGTATTGTGCAACTTTTTAGGTAATCGTTTGCATGAAACAATATAATAAAAATGATTTTCGAGCCAATACACTTACGTAAATTCGATGTAAACAAAACACCATATAAAATCAGATTTTTGACTGTTTTTCAATGAATTTGTGTCTTTATACGGTGATTATCTATGCAAAAACTAATTCTAATTAATTATTTCATGCATTCGAGGCGTATTCATTTATTTTTATCAATTTTTCAAAGATTTTTGACTAGAACTACGCGGTACGAAACTATAGCCGCGCACTATGAAGTTTGAGTTGGTATATTATGGGAATATTGTACGTAATTCTTATAAGAAAAAAAATCTTATTCGATTATATGTGTATTCATGATATTATTACCAAAATTTTACGTAAATTGATTCATTACTTTTGCCAGACATCAACATAATACAGCAACAAGTCGTATGTCAAGTCGTTTAATATTTAAATGAGATTGTTTATAATTCTAACATGCCGTTATGAGTGTTATTTTTATCATCATAAGTGGCACTACTGTTCAAGCACATCTGTTTACAGAATGTAAATAGACGCAATAGGATCCGAGTGCCAGCGTTTTTTGTGAGCGGGGTCAGCCCGGGTCAAATTACATCGCGATAAGCCGCGCGCCGCGGTACTTTAAGGATGTGGCGCGTATTTTTTTCCAGTACGAAGGAGGCTTTTTGGTTACTGGATTCATAAAGCATAAATAAATAAAATACCATAGTTTACAACAATTGCAAGATATTTGGATTAAAATGACAAAAAGCCAACGTCACGCGGTGTTCCCAGGCGGTCACCCATCCAAGTACTGACCGCGCCCGATGTTGCTTAACTTCGGTGATCGGACGAGAACCGGTGTATTCAACGTAGTATGGACGTTGGCGAATGCTTAGCTCAAATTATCAAACTAAATCCATGAACAGGGAATGACGTAATTTTGGCGTATTTTTGTGGAGGCTCCTTTTCCTTCTGATGGTGGAATAGACAAAAGATGATAATTGAAATCCTTTTTATTTTTTAATAAGATGAATTTTATCTTGTTTGAACTTTTTATATCCTAATGTTTTGTTGTTACAGAATCATAATCGAAAGCGGCAGACAGTTATCTTAGTACGTAGTCAGCAGACATACAAAACAATACATACTCGTAAGTACAATAGTCATAAATAATGCATTCAATACATAAACATACTCTACGTTCGCAATTCATTTGGCAAACATGTAAACAAACACGAGTTTTAGGAAAAATATCTGTAATGCCCTTCGATCAATAATGCACTAGATTCCCGGTAAGCGCTTCAAAAACGGAACGAAAAATAAGAGCACAGATTCGGTTGTGGTCTTATTTCAAATTAGTATGGTCCAATCATAGCCAACGTTAAGACGTCAAAATGCCGCAGTACGCGTTCAATAAATTTGTAAATAACCACCGTAACACCAAGATTTTGGAAGGAATTTTTTTTTTTTCGGTAAGTTTATTATCAGTAAGTGTTTTTTATAAAATAAAAACAGAATTAAATAGTAAATATAAATCAATTACCAAATATTATGATTGTTTGACCAATGTTTGTGACAACTACCAACTATTGTAACAAACATCGACTGTTCTGGAACAAGGGAATGCATGGTGTAGTATTGTTATTTTATATTTTATTATTGTATAAAGAAAGAGGAAAAGAAATATATAAGCCTCATAAAAACTCGACAATTTGTTCGATTCATTTTAATAGATTGGACATAACTGGAAACACGCAAGGGCGTAGATTACTAAAAACAGTACAATAGTAACAATAAGTATTTTTGAACTTATACAAAAATGACTTTTTATTTTCAAGCGACATGACATTACATTTGTTTCTCCGACGACAGAAAGATTTAATTTTGCCATTGTAATTAAATATTTGTTTCTCCGACGACAGAAAGATTTAATTTTGCCATTGTAATTAAACTTTATGTTTGAGTGTCAAGGCTTATAATAAACTGAATTTGTTAGTATAATTTATTTTTTCTGTATTTCATAGAAAAAGATATAGACACATTTCGACTCCACTCATTCCTTGTCCAAGCAGAGAGCCTCTGTCATAATTTTTTATTGCTTTTATTAGCACTTTGTAATTCGAACTTTAAAACAAGGGTGTAAGGTTGAATTTGTTTTGATGTATGTTTGACTTAATTGTTTTTTGTACACAGCTTTGTGAATACAACTTTAAGCATTGCATTTAAGGTTGAATTTACATTAAGGTATATTTATTTAAACTAGAATTACGTAAACACAATTGGCGACAGTTTTAAGAGAACTTTTGTATGGGATATTGTATCTAGTGCATTATTGATCGAAGGTAATGCCACATTACTTTCATAAAAAAAAAATTAAAAAAAAAAAAAAAAAATATATATAAAAAAAAATTATCATTAAAATCAATAAATTGCGAACGCAGAGTAGATACTTATTTACGTTTGTGTTGTTTAAAAATAATCAGTTTCTATAAAAAGCAAACTTGCCATATTATAATCTAGAATCTAGACAAAATCAAACTGGTTGCTAATTTAAGTTGTATAAATTATTTTTTATTATATGACATTGATTTTACATTCTGTGATTACTTCCTCACACACTGACTTATTAATTGTAAAATTTTAGGAAAATCGTAAGTAATTCATTTATCTGTCGTTGCTTCATTTTTTATTCTTTTTAGCTATTGTGGTATAGTATTTTTTTTAGGTGTACATCATCTTCACATATAATTATACTCGAATAGCTAATGTACATATTTTATACAAAATATTGTAAAAAAAAAACAAAGATTAACGGTAGTATTTCTTGCCCATTCTTCTCCATACAAAAACTACCTTTTGGAAGGGGCGACGAATCAATTGAATTTTTTGTATTTTTTTATGTTCATAGGTGCCTTGCAAGGACCTATTTGACATAATTCATTAGGGGAGGCATTCCAACGCTACTTCTTCCGGTACGCGGTCACCACTTCAGAACCTTTCGGCCCCATCGGCCATCTGTTCTGCGAGCAATATGCCCTGCCCTTGCTACTTTAGTTTGGCAATTCTTCGGGCTATGTCGGTTACCTTGGTTCTTCTACGGATCCCTTCATTTCTGATTCAATCACGTAGGGAAACTCCGAGCATAGCCCTCTCCATCGCCCTTTGGGTGACTTTAGACTTCTGATAAGACCCATTGTGAGCGACCACGTTTCAGGCATCTTAGGACATTATTATTAAATAGGTAGGTACTAATAGACATTTGTGTTGATTAATTTTACCATAGGTTATGAGTTGGCCACTGGGACATCACGATATCTCATTACCACTGGGTTTAAAGGCCTCCCCTCTCATGCACGAGGTTTCAAATTCGGCCACTTTTTAGAAGGAGTCCTTTTTCTTAGTCATGAGCACACATAACAGACACAAAATTTCGACCGACTAGGACTGTAAGTAGTGACCAACTAGCCACCCAAAAACTTGTTGCCTAATTATCCAATAAGATCACCCAATAATTCCAAGGAAGTAATGTTGATATATGGGTCGAGGTACTTAATCAATCTTTTGAAGGAAGTTTTCATTAAAAATTATAGGCATAGCGGAAACAAGATTGTAGGATAGTTAATTAAGCTCATTGATGTTGCTATGTCGTTTTTGTGAATAGATGGTCTAAGATCCGACCTTCCCATGGTGACCTTCACCCATCTATTTAATGGAATAAAAGTATTTTATTTTATTATGTTCACAAATATCTCGCGAGTGTGTTGGCTAAGAAATTCCTGTCCAAAATAGCTATGATTAAATTACAAATTCACAAAATGACCTTTTTCCAAAAATTGCACTCATTCGTTTAACGATTAACTCGTTTTAGTAAAAAATGTTTCTCTTAAAAAGCACTATCCATTGACAATATCACGGGATATTGGGCGACAAGAACATTCCTAAATTTTGGTGTCCAAGTAGTCACCTATTTAGGTCATTATCTCTGAATTGACTAACAATTGGCAAATGTCGAGTTAGAAGCAAAGGTTCTCCTTGAAAAGTTCTTTCCATTGGTTTTTAGCTTGAAGTGTTTAAGGAAGCCATTTTTGAATTTTTATTAATCACAGTCTGGCCAGGATTTTTTTTTGCCAACCCACTCGCGATATATTTTCTACCATACCTACTAAATTTAATTTAGAATACTTTTCATCCATTAAATATATGGGTGAAGGTCGTTCCTAGGTCGGATCCTTTACTAAGACCGCCCTGTGAGTTCATGTGGCGGTCGGTCGGTTACTTACTTGTTCCAATATCCAGTAACGGATGGATAGAGTTACCAATCGTAAAACGAAAGATGTAATATTCCAAAAGATCCATTGAATATTTTGTATACCTTTAAATGTCAGATTTATAAATGCATAGATTCCTTCTATATCCTCAAGTATCATCTCAATATTTATACAGGGTGGCAGGGACATCGACGCGAAGCCGGCTACCATGGATTCAGTACATGGTTCTGAACCCCACTGCGTTGAAATTATTCGTCGGTTATTTTAAAAAAAAACAGCTCCTCCATACATTTTGACCGCGTAGGTATTGCACTTTTCTATGAAACAGCTGTTTTTTTTTAATAACCGACGATAAATTCCAACGCAGTGGGGTTCAGAATCATGTACTGAATCCATGGTAACCGGCTTCGCGTCGATGTCCCTGACACCCCGTATATGTAGTACCTGTGTCATAAAACAAATATTTAACAATAAAATTATAACAATCACTAAGTGTTCAAAGATTGATTCTTATCTTATCAGTTCACCGTTGGTACAGTCAGCATCAAAAGTTGTTGACCACATTTAGATTTTCAAAATCGCTGTACACCGTATTCACTATTAGCACTTCACTATACAGCGATTTTGAAAATCTAAATGTGGTCAACAACTTTTGATGCTGACTGTACATACGTGCTACAAAGTCATCTTATTGCATTGTCTATATTGCACGTGTAACGTGGAATCGTATAAAACTATGTGAACTTACGTTTGCGAATACTCGTCGTGTCGTACCCGCCGTTTGCATTTGCGTTTGGTGGTACACACGGCTACACATCAAGCTATACATTTCCAGTTTATGCTGATCTCGCATTGTTTAGGATTTCGGTACAATGTGAGGTCAGCTTATACTGGAAATGTATAGCTTGATGTGTAGCCGTGCGTACCTAGCAGTGCCGTAACTAGGGCGGTGCGTGCCCAGGCACAGGGTGCAGACCCTGGAGGGGCGCAGAAATGACCAGACCAGGGCCACTAACAATACCTATTATTTATTTATTTTATTTTTATTATAAAAAATTGTGAAGAATGTGATATCGAAGACGATTTTCCTGAAAAGCATAAAAAGCGAGTAAAGAGACACGACGACACGGTTGGCGCAGTGGCTGAGCGATCTACTGCTGCGCAACGTGTCGCGGGTTCGATCCCCGCACGGAACAAATATTTGTATGATCTGCAAGTAGTTGTTCCGGGTCTGGGTGTTAGTGTATGTGAGTTTCTATGTTTGTAAACGCACCCACGATACAAGAAGAAATTCTTAGTGTGGGGCAAGGTTAAAAAAATAAAAAAAACCATTACCATGTATCCATTAAAATATTAAATATTTCAAGGGCGCGGTTCTAGCAGCTCGCACCGGGCGCATAAAAGGCACTGGTACCTAGTAACAAAATATCCTATGCCTAGCTTCCCCGAATGGTCGGGCAGAGGTGTAGGTACTTTAGGTACACCCACATTTCGCCAGATATGTTTAAGTCCCATGTAATAAGGGGCGAGCCTATTACCAGCAACCAGGCACAAATTCAGACCGGGCTGCCGTGGAAAAGTTCCAGATGGAAAATCCCAATAACACTTTGCCTGACCTGGGAATCGAACCTCATGCTCAGAAGTAGCGCTTGCGACCGCTAGACAAAAGAACCAGTAGGCAGTAGTACGGGAATCAAACCAGTGCCCATGAGTATTATTTAGCGAAGCTTCCACTCGCTCCTTTGGAGTTTTCGGAGGGAGTTATCATTGACACGCACAATTATAATCTATTTTATAGAGGGAA
Source organism: Agrochola macilenta (assembly GCA_916701695.1). Taxonomy (NCBI): domain Eukaryota; kingdom Metazoa; phylum Arthropoda; class Insecta; order Lepidoptera; family Noctuidae; genus Agrochola; species Agrochola macilenta. The sequence continues at coordinate 20,686,668 of OU753563.1, read as the reverse complement.
TTATCATTATCTAGCGAATGCTTTACAGCTGCACGTGGGCCTTAGCCTGATCGAAAATACCTCATTTCTTAGTTATACCTTCTACAAAGTAATTTATCTCAGCTAAGATGCATAAACATAACACAATAGGAATAAGTACCTACAAATATTGAAAAAATAAACGCCTGATGCAAAGCTGTTAGCAAGATAGGGACTAAACGCGCTGCACTCAAATACAAAGTGAAGGCGCTCTGCTTTTCTGATGAACGTTTGCGAAAATATCGTATTTTAGTATTTTACGATTATTCAAACCACGCACCTCTGACTTTTCAGATTCATGTGTGTATTGTTTAATTAACACTTGCTTAAAAAACAGTGAAGGAAAACATCGTAAGATAAACGGCATGCCTAAGAGATATTTCTCGACGGCATCTGAAGCCCTGACACCAGGTTATTCACTAACCACACGAAAAAAAAGATTCAAACCGAAGAAATTTGTCTGGCAAACACTATTTTTGTCTGAAAGCAACATAGGTGGCTCTTGGGAATAGTCCCAATATCCTGTTTAAAGGAATGTTTGCAGGTGTAGTTAATCTGCAGCCTCTCAGTCAAGCCATGGAAAGAATAGGAGTCGAAAGTCATATTCTACTTGAAAAACACGTGCAAACTATTTATATACATTGCCCTGAGGTTTAATTACTGAAGAAAAACAAGTTAATTAATCCCATTTGTTCCTAATGATTGCCTTGACAGTTATTATTTATGAACACAATTGACATTCTATGAACTAGGAACAATGTTATTTATGGTGACAGAAAGATTCTAATGGGCATGTTCTGGGTAACCTGGTTTTTGAACCCTTGAGGGTTAAAAGTCTATATAAATATAATTTTTCGGAAAATGTAAGTAGGTACCTAATTTCAATTGATTTGAGTAGTGGCTAATTATTATATTTGTCGGCTGATTCTCTAATCAAACTAAAGAAACTGACTTGATCAGGCTGATTGTTAGATTATTAAGTGTATTTCTCCATTACTGATTTTTATAACATTAAAATTTTATAATTTATTATCTTTATTATATTTAATTATATAAACCTACATACTAAATCAAAATAAAATAAAATAATTAAAAAAATCTTAACTATTCTAAAACTACAAATAAAAATCTGGCGTCGAAGCGTAACACACGTCAACAAAGTGCAAATATAAATATAAAATCTATGAATGTTATGTTTGTATCATGCCCGATACACATAACATTCATAGATTTCTTATTTTCAAGACAAGGCCGTTAATCACGTATTTACAATCGATGCTTTGATTACATTTGTAATTACTATTACATTCTTCTATAATTAATTGTTGTTTACATACCATAACAAAAGTGACTATCTCATAATTTATTTATATTGTTAATAGTGCCTTTACTTATAGTTTTGCACTTTTTTAAGTCATATAGGATTACAGCCGATCATAGGTGAAGTGAGCTAGCAATAGTGTCAATCCCTAACGTTGGAATAACAGCTCACTTCACCATAGTTTTTAGGATTTTTACAAAATAGATCGGCTGGTGTCAGTGCACCATCTTAGGCTGCCTACGTATTGAGAGCGGCTATAGTGTGTCTACAGTATTGCCGCTCTCAATACGTTAATGCCATGAAGACGTCTCGTAGATGTTACGCAGTCGCTGCGAAGTCGGGTGCATGTGAAGGCAGTGGTCTCGCAGACGTCGGCGTCGCTAAGACACCGCGCAAACACTACACTTTCCATAGAGGCATTAAAAAATCTCTGGGGATGAACCTCTGCTCCATTCCTACCTTCTACATCCTTCTCTATGCTACCTTAAATAACGGATGTGAACCCCTTCTCCCCCCTCCTTCTGAGGTTATTAGGTCCCAAACGATGACTCAATAAAAACAACATACTAGTGCAGAATGTAGTTAAATCACAACATCTGTCATTCAAACTGACACTCTTTCTTTCTAATGACGCAAATAAAAATTTACGAAAACAAATTGTATTTTTTATATCGTACCTGCATTAAAACACTTTTGTAAAAGTTTTCTAACAATAACATTGGTCTGAAGGCCCATTCATGTTTGACGTATTTGGTCCTTTGTCCCTTGTTGACACAAACTCTGACAAAGTTCAAGAGCCTCACTCGAAAGTTGGATATAATAAGAGAAAGCCATATAGGCATCATGACGACATCTTGACATACAATTTTACTGAAATTTATTGTCATCATCATCAACATCAGCATAAAGCAGTTCACTGCTGGAATAGGGCTCTCCAATTGCATGCCATTCAGCTCGATTCTCGGCAACTCGCATCCAGCTGCTACCTACCACCCTGCGAAGATCGTCGCTCCACCAAGCCTGAGGGCGTCCTACCTTACATTTGCCGATTTGCGGTCTCCACTCAAGAACACGTCTACCCCAACGGTCATCGATTCTACAGCTAATATGGGCGACCCATTGCCACTTCAGCTTGCTTATTCTGTGAGCTATGTAGACAACTTTGGTTCTTTGCCAGATCACCTCGTTGTGGATTCTATCCCTCAGAGAGACACCAATCTCGTTCCACAGCTCACTGAGCGACCTTAAATTTATGAACCAGCCGTACCGTGTGTGTCCACGGTCGGCTCCGTAAATCATAACAGGCAGGACGCATTGATTGAAAATCTTAGTCTTTGTTAAACTACATAATACCTACTCCATGCTGTGTTTTGATAGGCTTTGATTCAATTTATGTTAATGATCACTAACTCAACAGCAAACCAACATTGTGTTTTACAATGCACTGACGCCCTGATGTTCAAAAACCGACAATTACCTATACTTGAATATACAGGTTTTATGAGAATAAAAGGTGTATCCCCTCAAATGAATGAATGCAAGCAATTTCGCATTGTCTTTTTTCAATACGTTTTCTCCAAAAGAGGTCGAATCCTCAATAAGTTTGTGCTACAGGCCTCTCTTTAGTAAGACAAACTGACTCCTGGCAATAAGCAAGACATTATACAAGACAAAGATGAGACTGTTTGTCTCCTCTTCATCGATTGACCCCTATAAGATCCGCGAGAGGTTCGCACTTTATTGTTAGTGTAGAACATTTTTTAGAGTGAACTACATACAACAATACTTCCTCTCTCCTTAAACATCATCATTACGTATAGTTCCTTGATCTTGTTTGATGTTTATTATTGTATATTTAAATATATATAGATAAGTGTATGCTTTATGAATGTATGTATTTATTGTGTATGTAAATGGTACACCACTGACTACCTGCAGTATTGTCTCTCCTTCTTACTTTAATCCATCCAAAGGTTGTCTGTAAAAGATCGCTTTTAGCGATAAGACCGCCCATTGTGTCACCTTATGTAAAATGTCTACATTTATATCTGTATTTTTTATGGTGTACATAAAGAATATTCAATTGTAAATAATTTTTAGGTCGATTTCCATTTTTCAACAAAGACATACCTATATTTTTTTTTAAGAAATATGACTTTTGTAATTGTTTAGTTTTTGAGTCCGGTAATAAGATCACGTCTATTGAATCTGTGGTTTTTGATACTGCAATAGGATTAACTCAAGGAGAAATACAGGTGTCTTCTAGTCTGCTAACATAAAAATCTCCAGCTATCGCTAACTCATCCACAAAAAATTCTCATTTATCGTTTCTTGAGAGAATCATTTTTCTAAATGATATCTATACTTATTACTTATAATATTATTACACAGAGGTTTTTTAAGATTTTTTGTTTGTAAGTTTGTGTGTGGAGGAGCAGGAGCTCGTGGCTAAGTAACAACAGCCGCACTGGTCGATCCATCAGGTTAAGCTATGCTTGCCGGGGTTTATCAGTGGATGGGTGACCATCTTTACATACCGAGAATCCTCCGTGCCTCGGAAAGCACGTTAAGCCGTTGGTCCCGGCTGTCATTCGTGGATCTTTGACAGTCGTTACGAGTCGTCAGAAGCCAGAAAGTCTGACACCAGTCTTACCAAAGGGTATCGTATTACCTAGTTACTGGGTTGTGGAGGTCAGATAGGCAGTCGCTCCATGTAAAATACTGGTATTCAGCTGCATCCGGTTAGACTGGAAGCCGACCCCAACATAGTTGGGAAAAGGCTAGGCAGATTGATTGTTTGTAAGTTTGTGTGTAGGGGGAAATCTCCGGAACGCCCAGTCGGATTTGAAAAATTATTTTTGCATTAGATAGCCGAATTTTTGAGGAAGGCTATGTAACATCACGCTACGACCCTAAGGAGCTGAGCAAAAAAAAGGAGAGAACTCTAAGCGAAAACGAAGTAATAGCGCGGGTGGGCGAAGCGATGCGACGCGGTGGGTTGGGGGGCGAAATTTCAAGCGGAAGAAGTCGCGGGCAGAATCTAGTTAATTATAAATCTAGTCAACTCGGTCCATATCATAATTTGGTCCTTCAGTCATTAGGAGCATAAGTTCTTGTTTTTATCATCAAATTATGTTAAAACACTCTCTTCCGTCTCGTCTTCTATGACAGAAATAAACAAATTGTTTAATTAAAAAGTAGTTCAGCAACAGTGATATATTACACATAACAGTTCGTCATATGACCTTGTTCATCCATTTCGTTCCTTATTGGCATGGTGCCACGGTACGATTGTCGTCACCACGTTAGTACATCCATCGCCTGTTCGGTTAGAGATGATAATGGTAAACCAGTTGATAGCAGTCAATGTACTATGTGTTATGAAGTTCGTTCGTTGTTTACGTAGATTTCAGTGGTTGATCTGAAGTTGTGTTCAGCGATCGTTAGGACTGACGTACATGGAGTGTGACAACTGCTTGAATTTAGTTGTAACAATCAAGAAATCAAAGAGAATCAAATAAATAAGAAAATCTAACGTGATTTCTGATTATAGTACCTAAGTCAGTTTAATAACGTCAAAGGGATCTTCAGCCAGTTGAATAATAGTTTAGATTCTAAAATTGATATGGGTTGATAAGCAGACATTTTGAAAGTCCCACTAAAGACGATGGAAAACTTGATGGTAAGGTGAAAGCGAAAGATTTAATAAATGAAGTAAGTATTTGGATAATTTCAAGAGCCCGCAAAAACGTCTCCACTTAGCAGCTGAACAGGATAGGACAGGAAGAGTCGTTCGCAGAGTCGTCAGGATAGGACAAGTAAACTGACTGAGAGACATTGAAACTCAAAAAAGCATACTTCATCTAAATACAAATCTACCAACAAAATCATTTGGCAACCGTTCTCTCAATCCGTGCTGCCAATTCCAACCACAGCGTTTTCTCATCAAACTGCACGCCAATCCTATGCTGACTTTGAAATACACGCGCGTGTGAAGCTTTCAGTGCAGTGTTACCAAGGAAGTGTGGTGGGTGAACGTGTGTGACCATGACCACGAAGTGTGACCACAATGATGAGACCCCTGTGTCCTTCGAGGAAGCTCTTGATAAGACAGGTACGGACCGAAAGACAACAGTTTTATTGTAAATATTTTTGTGAATTTTTCCAAAAGTATTTTTATGGAAATTATAGAGTTTTCCTGGGTTTGTATTTGAATCTATGCTTTGTTTCTAGTATTTCGGAAAGTGAAGTTTTTGCGATAATTTTCGTAATTTCTGCTTGTCATTTCGATGTTTTTGGAAAGTGTCCAAAGTGTTTCTTTTTCTCAATCCCAGTTTGTTTTGTAAACACTTTCGAGTAAAACTATGTGTTCTATTGTAGTATTGACGTCTCTTTCTCATTTGTAAATCTTGATTATTGAGGAAAATGTGTTTGAAAATTTTATTCAGATTTTCAGGTCATTGCTCTATAATTAATAAGGTATATTTGGATTGTTTTGTTTTTGTCTGTTTGCAATGATTGCTTTTACGATGCAATTGAAATTATTTAAATTCTTTCATAGAGCAAACGCAATTTTGCGAAAGTGTTCGTTTTCGAAAAACGATTTTACTGAAATAAATATGATAACCTTAAAAAAAGCCGGGTATTTTTTTACCCGAGCCTTTCATAAACGTGCAAATATAGCCGCAAGCACTGCTAGCAAATGAAAATGGTACCTTCTAAATGAGTACTAATGAAAGATTGTGTTAACGACAATTGAACAAGTATGATTGTTTAGGTACAGCGGCTTTTTTACAGATCGATATAAATAAAATAATTTGAACTTGAACTTGAAGTTTAATAGTCCAGAATTGGGAACATAAATTGACACAAATTGATGCCTTACCCAACATTCGATAGATAAATGTATTGGATGAATGATGCAATAAACAACAGCTGTTTAGATATTTAATTTAATTCTAAAGCATTGACGCTTTCAATCTTCTAGGTACAATTTAAAGACATAAAATTAAAAACTCAGTTCCGTTTGTTGTTAAAATCTATAGGTAGGTACAGTTTATCTATAGACATTAAATTAAATACTCATTTCCGATGGTATTTGATGTTGATGTTCTTGTTAAACGTATATTTGGCTTATTGGTCGATTCACACGAATTTACTCGCTCGGAACGGGCGAATTGTCACTTGTTTTTTGTTCAATCCCCTCATTTTATTTGTTGTATTTGAAAATTGGCACTTTTTAAGTTTTACGCAATAAAGTTGAGAAAAAACTACACTAGGAATTATTTGCCAAAATTTTTTATCATCGTTTTCCTGCATAAAATTCAAAATGTGCCAATTGCCAAATACGTATTTATGGAATTGTCGATTTGCCCACAAATAAATTAACTTCATGCATATACAGAAAAAAAAAAAAAAAAAAAAAAGTGAGTGAGTGAATTCGTGCGAATAAACCAATATGCCGAATATTCTTGAATTTTAGCACTAGCTACCTGCATGTAGGTAAATGTGTATTTTTTCCTTAACACCAAGAATATTTTAATTGAATCTTTTAAAGATACTTTTATGATAAGTTAAAGAATCAGGCGTTACTTTGCGGAAATCCATGACAGTAAAATGTTATGTAAAAAAATTTAGATAGAGTATGGTAGTTGTCTGTTTATCTTTTAAATGCTTTAGCTAATTTATGTATTTTTGTATCTAGGCAATGGACTCTACAACATCCTTCTGGTTATGACCTGCTCACTCATACTCCTAGCCATCGGCATAGACCTCTTTGGGTTCAGCCTGGTGGTGGCAGCCGCCTGTGACCTGAAACTGACTGTCATGCAGAAGGGGATCCTCACGTCTTTGCCTTTTGTTGGTAAGTGCGTGCCTCGTGCAGGAATGTATTGTGATACATTCCTAGAATTTTATAATTTCCTATACAAGGATGTAGTGTAACAAGACGCATTAGGTATCTTCAATTTCCTCATATTAAACAGTATGAACAATAACAATACAATTTACGGTTGCAATAAAACTGAAAACCAAAGATAGTAAAATATTGTGGTTACAGTAGTTTGCGGTTTTGATTTTCTTGTTGGTAGTAAATATACTAAATATTTACTTAAGCTTCTACCAAGAATTTTATTTTTATAATCCTCATATACCACTGAGGGACTTGTTGCTCGTGGTAAAGATGTCGTTAAAAATAAATTACAACCTTTATCGATTTTTTTATGTAAAGGTAATCAAACAGTAACACGTTGTACCTAACGTAAAGTAATCACCACTGCTTATAGGCACCTTGGCAGATGTGTTATGTTATTGTGATTGAAATTTCGCTAGCACCCCATAACGTATTATGCAAACACAAAACATTGTTTTAATCAAAACATATTATCTTTACGAGCGCTCGCAATATCAGTGATGTATTTTCTGTTTTGAGTGCTGAATAAAAAAACAAAAACTCGACTGCAAAAACACATAGCTGAAAAGAGAAAAACAAGCATTATAATCTATAACAACCTGAAATATGGTGTAACTTATGTTTATATCCCACAGACACTCGCGCAATAAAGACGAATCTAACGACTTATCATTCATCAAAATCGGTTCAGTCATTTAGTAGTTACGAGGGCACATAGGGACGAACATACATACATACAGGTCAAACACATAACCCTCCTTTTTGGCTTCGCCGCAGTCGGGTAAAAAATATAATTTCTTTCAATTATGTCACTAACTGTTTCTTCATTTTCCAGGTATACTCCTAGTATCCTACCTATGGGGTTACGTGTCAGACACCAAGGGTCGTCGGTTCACCCTCGTGATACCTCTTCTGCTGTCCTTCATACTGTCCTGCATCAGCAGCCTCTCTCCACATTGGCTATTCTTGGGACTTGTCAAGTTTTTGTGTGTTTGTTTGTAAGTATTTTTTCTTTTTTGTTAGTGTTGTAATCAATAACTGCCTAGCCTTTTCCTAAATATGTTGGGGTTGGTGAAAACCAGTATTTTACATTGAGCGACTACCTATCTGACCTCCACAAACCAGTTACCGGGCAATACGATACCCCTTGGTAAGACTTCGGTTCTGACGACCCGTAACGATTGTCAAAGATCCGCGAATGACAGCCGGAGCCAACGGCTTAACGTGCTTTCCGAGACACGGAGGGGTGTTGGTATGTAAAGATGGTCACCCATCCACGAACCAAGCGTGGCAAGCGTAGCTTAACCTGAACTGTCGACCCGTGCGGCTGTTATTACTAAGCCTCTCGGCCCATAATGCGTTCGATAATGTTTTTAATAACACTTTGTACACTAGACTAACTCAGGCTTGCTTTGGCTTTTTTAGACTGTTCCCAGAGAGCCACTCTACGTATAAGAAGTATAGTAGGTACTTATATCTACTGAACAGGGCGTTAAGACCGACAGACATTCTATCCTACCTTATATTATAAATGCAAAAGTGAGTTTCCTTGTTACGCGTTCACACTTAAACGACGCAGAAAGGATTTGGATGAAATTTGGCACATGGGTAGACTATAACCTGGGTTAGCACATAGGATACTTTTTACCCCGGTTTTTTTTTTGGTCAATTTCCGACCTCCAGGTAGGCGAAGCCGTGCGCAAAAGTTTGTTTGCAATATTTCTAACAATACTTGAGTCATCAATCAGAATTCAAACTACCAGTTATTTTAGTACGTTGTCAGGGAAATTAATTATTGTTCCTAACTAATAAATTATACTAAATTCTCCATGTATTAAAATCACAAATGCCATTCTCCGGTAGTTGCTAAATAGCTATACATAGCAAATTGACGTAGGGTGTAAATTTTCTTAGTAATTAATTTCCTCGACTGTACATTCTTCGTCGTTACGGGTCGTCAAAACCTCGAAAGTCTGACAACCAGTCTTACCAAGCGGTATCGTTTAACCCAGTAACTGGGTTGTGAAGGTCAGATAAAAAACTGGTATTCGGCTGCATCCGGTTAAACTGGAAGCCGACCCCAACATAGTTGGGAAAAGGCTAGGCACTAGAAAGATGATAATTATCGACCGCATCCCTATGCTCTGCTTAAGTTATATCTCGCGATTCCTTTAGTTTTATGACTCTTTCTTGGACATGGCGGTTTAGACCAACACGGTTTTTTCTTGATAACTCGACTCAGCTTGCATAGTAACAAAAGTAGGAACAGTCAACCATTCATCAATACTTCGCCACGAAATTCGCCCTTACAGCAACGATATAAAGGTGCTTTCAATGTCAAACTGTAACCAATGATGTGCAGTTGATTGTACAACAAATCTGTGGCCAAGTTAAAAAAAGTATTCCATCTTAAGCTTCATGGAAAAATCCGTCCGCATCAAAACAATCAATATAGTCCTCCTTTCCCCACATCGCGTTGAATTTATTAATTTGACCCGTCTAATTGTGTGGAGCATACCGAGTGGCCGAGCACCATAAATGTGCCATATTTCGCCAGTTGATCGTGAACGTCGAGTGCTTATTGGAGGGAAGATTTGAGAAAACAGACAGTGGAAAAGTTTTTGATATATCTTTTTTTGATCTGCTTTGTTTTCGAAAGGATGTTTGGCAAAGTTGAGAGTTGGATTGGGATAAATTGATAGAACTCTTTGTTATGTTTACCATACTGTTGTAGCTATAAGTTCATGAAATCCTTGAAGGGGTCAGCAGAGGAAGAACTGGAAGTTAGCTGAAGATGTTATTTGGTTCAATATGATAGAAGACGAGTACGATACCAAGTGGTGTCGTGTTACCCAGTATCTGGGTTATGGATGTCGGATAGGCAATCGCTCCATGTAAGATAATGGTATTCAGCTACATCTGGTTTGACTGGAAGCTGACCCCAACATAGTTGTGAAGAGGCTTGGCAAACAATAAAGCATATATAAATAAAGCATGCCTGTTTTTTGCGAAGGGTTTGGCAGAGGTGTACCAACATAGTATATCCACATTTCGCCTGTTATGTTTAAGTCCCATGTAACATGAGGATTATTTTTAATGAACATGTAACAGCTTAAATACGTATATTTATATACATTACTAGCAGCGCCCCGCGGTTTCACCCGCATAAGTCTCGATCCCGTGGGAATATCGGGATAAAAAGTATCATATGTGTTAATCCAGGTTATAAAAAAAACTATGTTAATATAATTATAGAATTAAGAGAATCCTTGCTTAAAATTCAGCATACAAATGTAATTTTATGTGTTCCTACCTTTAAATTAAGTAACTTCTCAACTATGTTTAATTGGCGAATTGAGACTTTCAACAATTTACTACATCTTGATCTTCAAACTTATGGTTATGCAACTGCATTTGACACTAACTTAGATCTATTGTATGATTTCTCTATGTTTTCAAGAATAAATAGAAAGATAAACGACCGCGGAATGAGCAATATTTTTAATAACTTATTGCAAACTATACCTGAAAGTTCGATAGAACGTGATGCCTTTATTCACGAGATTGATAATAACGTCGTTGCATCCTCAAGTCGTGAGTTTTTTCTTTGATTCTATGTATATTCTTCACCAAAATATTGCCGGACTTATAAATAAATCAGACCTTTTAAATATTTACATTCAGGAATTGTTGAGTCAACAAAAAGTAGTTGACGTAATGTGTATAACCGAGCATTTTATAATGTCAGGCCAAGAAAAGTTATTATATATTCCTAATTATAAGCTGGCGGCATGCTTTGCTAGACAGAATAAAAAACGTGGCGGTGCCTGTATCTTAGCAAGAGTTGGACACGAGTATAAAGAACGACCTGACGTAATGAAATACTCGGTATCAGGAATTATAGAATGTTGTGCTGTAGAATTTCCTTCTCAAAAAATTATTATTATATGTGTATATAGGCCTCCTAAATTATGTAATCTAAGTAAGTTTTATGAAAATTTAGATCTCGTTTTAAAAAATGTCTGTAAAAAACCCTTTCAAAAAGTAATTTTATGTGGAGACTTTAATATAGATGTTTTGAACAGGAATAGAATCACCTCTGAATTTGAATGGTTTCTCAGGAGCTTCAACCTTAAACTAGAAATTAATCAGCCAACTAGATTTATCAGTAATACCTGTTTAGACAATTTTGCACACAATCTTAAGCAGAAGTGCCAACATGAAGTCACTGACTTTGGATTATCTGACCACACTGCTCAAATAATTAAGATAAAAGTTAATAAAACGAATCAAATAAAAACATGGAGAACATTAATACGAGATATAACTCAAGAAAACCTTATTAAATTTCGATCGCACCTCGAAAGTCTATCATTTTCTAATGTATATAATACAGAGGATGCTAACAAAGCCTGTGATAACTTTCTTGATATTTTCCTACTGTTACACGATCTCTGTTTCCCGAGCAAATTAGTTACTATAAAATCTGAGAAAAAAATAAAATGGGTCTCTCGCGGGATACGAATATGTAGCAAAAAACAACGGCAACTATTATGGCAGCAGAGACTAAAACCAACGTCTGAAAACAAAAATAAATTTAAGATTTACTCAAGGAGGTTTAAGAAAATTATTAAACTTACACAAAAAGCGCAGAATAACCACTTAATAAATAACTCAAAAAACAAATCCAAAACGGCCTGGCAAATTATTAATAACAACAAAATTGTAAGAGAACCCATTTCTCAAATAAAAAAAGGAGATGAAATAATATCAAACCCTAATTTAATAGCTGAATCTTTTAATAACTTTTTCACTGAACAAACCTCTGGCATACCTAAACATACGTTATGCGATACCATTAGCATAAATACAAACCCGCATACAATATTTATGGCCCCTGTTATACCTCAAGATGTAATGCGTATAATTAGAAACCTGAAAAATAAAAAGAGCTCTGGCCTCGATGGCATTTCAACAACAGTTATCAAATTTGTTGCACATTGTATAGCTGATCCCCTTGCTCATATTATTAATGTAAGCATACAGTCTGGCGTATTTCCAGAAAGTCTCAAGAGCGTAATAGTCATACCAGTATATAAAAAAAACGATAAAGAAGAAATGGTAAATTATAGGCCAATTGCTCTTATCTCTATATTCTCCAAGATCATAGAGAAAGTTATCTATGAATCTCTTGACAACTTCCTAACTAAATACCACATACTATGTGACGAACAAATGGGCTTCAGGAAAAATAAAAATATTAACATGGCCATCTTTGTTTTTCTCCATGAAATAATGCCTAAAGTAGATTCCAAAATACCGGTATGTGCAATATATGCCGATATGTCGAAAGCCTTTGACTGCGTGGACCACGATATTCTCTTAACCAAACTTGATGCGTACGGTATTCGTGGCAATGCTCTTAACTTAATAAAAACTTATCTCAAAGGCCGTAGACAATGCACAGAGATATCACGCTTATGTTTAAAATCTAGGAAGGAACAAAAAACTTTATCGTCATTTAAAGAAATAAAATATGGAGTTCCGCAGGGAAGTGTCCTCGGACCTTTACTATTCCTACTTTATATTAATGACCTGCCACGCCATATATCTAATCCAATGATTTTATTTGCAGACGACAGTACTTCAATTGTTTCATGTACCAATAAAGACTCATACGTAAATGACATCAATAACTCGATCAGCAGTTTAATAAAATGGCTTGACAATAATAACCTAGTTATTAATCTACAAAAAACTAAAACTATGCATTTTCACCAACGTATATCTACAGGTGACATGGATATCAACTACAATGGCCAAACTATCGATAAAGTGAATAACACAAAATTTCTAGGAATCTTAATTGATAGCCAGTTAACATGGAAGCCGCAATCAGAAGATATCTGTAAACGTCTGAGCACAGCCGCGTTTATGTTATACAACCTATCCAAAAAATTAAATCGGTCAACAATACTAGTGGCCTACCATGGTCTTGTAATTTCTATTTTAAGATTTGGTGTTATATTTTGGGGTTATTGTAGTGAACGAGAAAGCATTTTTAAAGCTCAAAAGCGCTGCCTGAGAGCTATATTTGGCCTCAAAGTTACTGACAGTTGTGTGCCTATATTTAAGTCTCAGAAACTATTAACTTTCCCATGCCTCTATATCCTCGAATTAGCAATATTTGTTAAAATAAACCGTAATTTATTTGCCTCATTAACAGAAACCAGAAAACGGAGTACATCATTAAGATCACAATATCAGAATTTACTTCACACAGGCACATTTAAAACGAGCTTATTAAAAAAAAATGTAATTTGTATGGCTCCTGTTGTCTTTAATAAAATTCCCGATCATATAAAAACCTTGCCCTTGATGAAATTTAAAAAATGTTTTACTGAATTACTTGTAGATAAATGTTATTATTCTGTTCAGGATTTCCTAAATGATACATCTTAATAACCTATTTTGATAACTTGTATAATAATTATTGTGTTTGCATGCCAACAAGGCAGAATGTACACGGTTCTTTATTATGTTATTTACGATCCTATTTGTATGTACCTGCATTCAAAGCAAATAAAGTATATTCTATTCTATTCTATTCTATTCTAAACTATCTGTTTGCCAAATTTCATCCAAATCCGCTTAGTAGTTTTTGCGTAAAAGAGTAACAAACATCCATGCATCCATCCATACTCACAAACTTTCGCGTATTAATATTAGTAGGATTGTACACGAAAAAAAACAAAACAAAAAGTACAATGGCCGGCCTCATCGCTTTCTTTGATGTGTTCAGACAACGTAATGTTATGTAATCTGTATATTTTATTCTATTCCAGTGCCTGTGCTGCTAACTCTGCCACCTACACCCTGGTTGGAGAGTCATGTATCCAGCGAGTAAGAAACCGGTACATGCTGCTGATGACCTGCCTGATTCTACTGTCCCCTGCTGTTGCTGGTAGTAAGTGTCAGATTTTTTGTATTTTTTATTATTTATACCAGGGGATTAGTTTTGATACGACCACTTAAATGTTTCATCAAGGTTGACCCGAAAGTCTTACCTAAAACTGCTTCCATAAATCAGTTCTGATTTAGACAAAGCATCAATTTTTTTTTTTTTTACCCTGCCGGGGAATCTCTAGGCCTGCATCTCACCTGATGGTAAGTGATGATCAGGCCGAAGATGGAAACAAGCTTCACCCGGAATCCTCAACCACAGAGGAACTGGCATGTGCGACAGACTTAGATAAGATGGTAAAATTTCTAGAATGTATCATACAAGCAAATTAGAAACTAAGTATATCTCTGAAGCATGATATATTAAATATGGCGTACCTCAAGGCAGCGTATTGGGGCCTCTACTCTTCCTAATATACATAAATTAATGATCTCCCAAAAAAATTGTGGAACAAAATGGTACTTTTCGCAGACAGTACGGCTATAATAAAATGCACCCATCAGGAAAATTATCGAAACGAAATCAATAACTCTCTACATAATAATTATCATAACTTGGTTTAATAATAAAAATCTTATAATTAATTTGACAAAAACAAAAAATATGCAATTTCATCAGCGGCGTGAGTATCCACCATTAAATATAGCCTATAATGAATGTAAAATAGAAGAAGTCAGGAGTACTAAATTCTTAGGTATAACTGTAGACCACAAATTAACCTGGAAACCTCACCTAGAGGAAATTTGCAAGCGACTGAGTCAATCTGCGTATCTACTATTCCAACTGTCCAAGAGAGTAAATACTGATACTCTACGAGTACTAACAGCTGATCATAGACTTGTAGTCTCTATTCTAGTCAACAAACAGGGAACTTATATTCAGGATGCAAAAAAGATGTGTACGGTCCATGTGTAATTTAAAACCAGCTGCGTTTACTTTAAGAAATTTAAGATTTTAACGTTACCAGCTATATATATGTATATACTGGAAACAGCATTGTTTGTAAAATAAAATCCGCAATTCTTTACTAAGTTGTCAGCAGTTAAGAAGACTCCAATCCGAACTCAATATAAAAATCTATTATGTACGACAAAATGCAATACATCATTAATGAAAAAGAGCTTCTTTGGTGTTGCTCCCAAAATTTATAATAAAATACCCGATGTCTTATGAAGTATGCTGCTAAAAAATTTAAAAGGTGTTTTCATAAATTATTAGATGAGAAATTTTACTATGCCCTAGATGATTACATAAATGATAAAACACTGTAACTTCTGTATCTATTAATAATTCAATGCATGTATTTTCTTTTGTTTTGATATTTTATTGTTTGTTTTCTATGGTGAATTTTGTTTGTCTTTATATAATCCGCACTGATAGTTGTATGTCATCAATGACAAAACATAGCGCAACATATAATTATTATATAGACCTTGACCTATGTTTTACAAATAAATAATTCTGATTCTGATTCTGATGGTGGTAGCTAGCCAGGCGGACTTAGAACAAGCCCTACCACCAACCAAGCCGAGCAGAAAGTTTTGCCTCCACTGGGAATCGAAACCGGGACCTCTGGGTCTGAGACAGGTGGTCTACCCACTAGACCACAGACGCGGTTTAACATTATTGGCGGTTATCTATTACCACAATATCCATAATCTAGCTAAGAATGAAGAATTTTGGTATTCTTTATTCGTGTTTTTCCTTTTGAAAGGTAACAGATGATTTACCTTGATTCTTGATTGTTGTTTTCACAGCTGAAACAATAAATATAGTTACACGATGTAAGTCTCTTTTTCCAGTTCTCACCTACCCAACTTTAAAACAAGACTTCGAATTGGAACTATCCTGGTTGAACGTCGTCTACAAACCCTGGAGGCTACTCATCGTAGTTCTGGCCTTACCATCAGGTCTCGGAGCCCTAGCCATCTACTTCTTCTGCGAATCTCCCAAGTTCCTCTTCAACTCTGGCCGGAGAGAGGAAGCTTTGGAGGTGCTGAAGCATATTTATGCTGTCAATCATAGGGGTTCTAAGGAGGAGTACAGGGTTAGTATTTTTTTTTAAATAAAACGAGAATTGATGAGTATGTAACCTACCTAGAACAGTACGCCGTAAATACATCACATCGTAATCATAAATGATTGTTTCTGAAGATAGATCTCAGAAAAATCTGCATGATAGGTGGTTTTCGAAGGTAATCATTATTTAAGATTTTCTCAGATACCAATTTGTTAAAAAAAAAATGGTGAGAAAGTGATGAGAATAGTGAGAAAGAAGAAGCTGCTTTACCTCTTGAAAGAAATGAAATCTGATTTCACCAAATCTTCCAACCCAAGTCTTCACACTCTTTCTCCGATTCCAGATCCATTCCTTCACAGTAGAAGGCTACACCGCAAAGAAGGAGATGTCTTTAATCCGTGCCATGTACGAGCAGAGCGCCCCCCTCTTCAGGCCCCCCTACGTCTGGAGGAGCGCACAGCTGTTCTATATCGTCGCCGTCGTGTACATCACGTGAGAACCAGGTTTTATATTGTAACTATGTATACTAACCTGGTTATGGTAGAGTGGTGGGAGAAGACTTTATGCAGTGTTGGAATATTACTGGATCAGTTATTTTTTTATTTTGAGTATCGTAAAGATAATTATGATATATGATGTCCTTTTACTTAGATCTTTTATCATAATTGTGTTTGTCTATCCATCAATGATTTCTTGGAAGGATTTGCATATAGGAATAACGTATTTATGAGAAATCAAACTCCACCACGCAATGGATAATTTCGGAACATACAGTTACACATTAATATACGAGTATTATATCTTGTCTTTATACCCCAGCTTTAACTGAAAGTAAGGCCGTGCTACCGATTTTTCCAGATTTCTGTCACTTCTAAACGGTTTTGGTCTTTCTCTGTCAACTTTTGATCAATAGTCCATAACTGAAAAATCTTTGATATTTTCATAGATATCTTTGATAATATTTTGCTTTTCACTGCTGCAGCTTTGTGACAATTTTATTTGTTTATAGGAACAACAGCTTTTTAGTATGGCTTCCCTACATCCTCAACCTGATCAGGTTGTCAATGGAGAGCGGCACTGCGACAGGCAATATCTGTGAACTGATCAGCAGTAAGCCTGTCCTAGCTATTAGCAATGCTACTAAAGATATTGTGAGTATCAACACTTAACTAAAAGATTAAGATAAAGCGTTAGAAGCGAGAGAAGTGTTTATTTCCCAAAAAAATATAAGTGTTACGTAAGTATACCTAGTTCGAGAATCATGGTTATTGGAAATGGACACCATACCCCTTACCATTGAGAATTTTTGTAAAATTGCTATTTTTTTTTTTGCCTTGTCCTATTTGTCCCTTTTAATCATGATTTAGGAAAGTGGACTTAAGTAACTTTTATTAATGATGGAAACTTCTTTACTTTTTTCAGACTCAAGAAGTCTGCACCGGGACAATAGAACACAACGTCATCTTAACCCTGATCGCCTCTCAATCCGTCTTCGCGTTTTTCAACTTTCTCATCTCCTACCTCCAAAACCGAAGGAGAGTTGTGCTGATCTGCATACTCTGCCTCTCCTCGATCAGTGGGACCATGCTCAACCTTGTGCCTGAACCCATTTCCAGTGTGTTCTTCTTCATGGTCTTCACCTGTACTTGCTTGGGAATGGGCATCCTGGCTTCGTATTTTGTGGATATTTATCCTACTTCTTTTAGGTAAGTGGTTTTTGTGCTACAGTTAATACACTCTATAACCCAAAAAGCAGCCAAGCTCAATTGGCACTGGGCCGAACACGTTTGCCGCATATCACAACATGGGTTCCTGAAATCGTCCAACAGCATCGCGGAAGACCCAGGAGTAGATGCCGGGACGAATGTGATGCTTATTGGAGGGATTGGTCCATATTGGCTCAGGATCGAGTTGAATGGGAAAAGAAAAGGGTAGGCCTTTGCCCTACAGTGGGACAATACATGCTTTTTACAAAAAAAAGAATAACTTCAAAATCACAATATCACTATGCCAAAGCAATATTGTAACGCCAGCTTCGCCAGGTCGATGGCACGTTGTGTTCCACGCGCGCCTCAAAGAGATGTCAGCACAACTCACGGAGTCCGCTAGGACCGATGCCTGCCGGGGTCGCGGGAAAGTCCGGAAGGGATACCGTGGCCCCTGGCAACGTACAGATAACCGAAGGAACACGGGTGGGTTTAAGTCAGTAAGAGTTTGACACGCCCTCCCGCTCCGCCCAGAGCGGGAGAAGTTATTAAATAATTTCCCACCCAAAAAAGTAAGCTCTGACTATTTTGCTATTTTGAAGCCTCTCTCTGACTTTGTCAAAGTCTCATTTGTTTAATGATTTAATTACGATTAATTGAATGAAGATTTATTGTCAAACAAAAGCTAGCAATTTCTATAGAAAAAGATCATACTTTTATAAGACAGTAATTAGCTTTTTCATCTGTCACAAATAAACGATTGTATTGTATTAAGATCCAGCAACACGTCCTAGTGGCTTAAAGGATAACAACGCTGCATTTATGCAACCTCCTCACATCACAAATTATAAGCGCCTTTAACGAAAACTTGGCAATTACTACTTTTTTCATGATTACTATTTGATGGTGTAGGAGCGTCTTTCGTTTCACACTTTTTTAATTCTAATCTTGGTTTCATTTGGCTCGTGGCCTAGTAATAACAGCCGCATGGGTAGACAGACCAGATTAAGCTACGCTTGCCGCGGTCAGTCCGCGGATGGGTCATGATCATCTTTACATAATAAGACCCCACCGCGTCTCAGCCGTCATTTGTGGATCTTTGCCAGTCGTTACGGGTCGTCAGAAGCCCGAAAGTCTAACAACCAGTTTTACCAAGGGGTATCGTGTTACCCACTGAGTTGTGGAGGTCAGATAGGCAGTCGCTCCATGTAAAATATTGGTAGGTATTCAGATGCATCCGGTTAGACTGGGCTTCCAGTTTAATCATCGTCATCATCATCAATCTTGAGATGATTGGTTTCCTTTGTGACTGTTCTGTTTTACAAATAATATCTGTTATTATTTCAGAGGCATGGCCACGTGCCTGAGCATAATGGTCGGCAGAAGCAGTACATTCATTGGCATCAATGTGGTGGGGAATCTAATATTCCACCACTGTCAGGTCACCTTCTACTTGTGGTCTCTACTTGTGCTGAGTAAGTAAAGAATTATTATGTTTATTTTTATAAGGAGGAGCTCGTGGCTAAGTTATAACAGCTGCACGAGTCGATCCATCAATGGATGGGTGACCATCTTTACACACCGAGACTTCTCCGCACCTCGGAAAGCATGTTAAGCCGTTGGTCCCGGCTGTCATTCGTGGATCTTTGACGGATCGTTACGAGTCGTCAGAAGCCCGAAAGTCTAACAACCAGTCTTACCAAGGGGTAACGTATTACCCAGTTACTAGGTTGTAAAGGTCAGATAGGCAGTCGTTCCATGTAAAATACTGGTATTCAGCTGCATCCGGTTAGACTGGAAGCCAACCCCAACATAGTTGGGAAAAGGCTAGCCAGATTGAGATTGATTTTTATAAGGAAACTGTTTCGTTGCTCGGATCCCTTCCAGACTGAGTTTGCAGATAGCTGCGGGATGTTATTCGCTGAAACCTTTTGGTATAAAAATAGGAAAGAGAAATACCTTAGAGTGTTATTTAAAATACAATGATGATACATAAATAAGAACCTGCGGAGTAATTGCGTAACATACAGTAGCAATGGCTTTCATTTTGACAGTTCAACAACATTCATTGCATTATTTACGTTGATGAGCAGACAATAATTTTATTAGCAATATCTCATCGGCTCAGATCAAATAAAAAACGAAGACAGAGCGCTGCGAACAATACAGTGAAGCATGCCAAAACTACACCTCCGCTCTGTGCATAGACACTCTCACGCACACATACAACCATTTACAAGGACACTACAATCAAACTACAGCTCATTACGTGCACACATGTTTACTAAACCGGCTTCACATCACTGTGGACAGCGCTATGTCTTGGTTTTTTATTTGGTCTGAGCCGATGAGATATTGCTAATAAAATTATTGTCTTGTAAATCATAGGCTTGTAGGAAAGGTACGGTTCTAATTTATATTTTTGGAGTGGAGATAGGTAATACGAATAAATCAATAAATAGTCTTTAACCCTACCATGATTTTGTATATTCTAAATGCTTGTTTTATTTCCATTTACAGGTAGTGCAGTAGCCGCGTGGTTTTTGCCACCGGACAAGCCAGCTGTTTCTAAACAAGATGCCGTGTAACTGTATGATGTGATGTTGAAAGCTTTATATCTGTGATTTTTTATATCGTAAGCAGTTATGTAAGGAAAATGTTAAGTCTAATGAAAGAGTGTTTAAAAGAAACTGAATTGAACATTGAATTTGAAACGAATAAATTTATAGTGCTGCACTTATTGCAACGTTCAGAATGAGGCAAATAAAATGAGTTTTTATTCAGATTTTTACAAATCAATCAATTTGTAGAAGTGATTGTTACGCCATTTGTATTCATGCATGCTTCTTCTGAATGTAAAAATGTTTGATTTTAAATTAAACAGAATCAGACTACGTTTAAGATTCGTATGATATTTTTAATAGGTTGTGATAGTTCCTCATTAATTAATTAATTAACAAAATTATTTCAGTTAGGTGTACCTACCTACTTATACTCAAATGAAGGTAGGTAGGTACTTGTACTAGGTAATTTCTGTAGATAAATTAATTTTCTGTATGATTTAAAAGAGCTATCAAATCGAGAGATATATAATTTTATGTAACAATTATATTTTTATAAAATCCTTTTTATTTGTAGATGTTTTTATTTACATAATTATGTTAAGGTGATTATGCACTATTTTATTAGATTGTATACAATTATTAAGTTTTATGGAGAATGAAAATAATAATTTTTTCCATGATATAATTATTAATAAATAGTGAAATGTGCTGTACAATATACAAGGTATATTTTTTTTTATAAAATTCTTGTTACCGTAGCTTTAGAAGATTGTTTACTAAAATAAAAGAGATTAATTAGATAAATAATGTCCATTTATTTCACTTTTTATTTATAAAGCGTTATCTAAAATAATACACTTGTCATACATTTTTAAATTAACGTTTTTAACGTTACGTAAAACTCGCTCATATTTTCTTAAAATCACAGAACAAATTGTGAATGTTTTTTAAACAATGTGGCCCTGTGCAGCAAAAACTGCACGTTGTGGCCAAAACTCTACGTTATTTTAATACAAATCATAATAATAATATTTGATTGTTTCTCTCTCTTAATTAAAAAGGCACACTCTAGAGTATAATATAATACATTCAAATTTGATAATTACCTAAAATAAATACAAAAAACCTAAAAATTACGAGATCTTATTCTACATATACTAAATAAAATTACATTTACAATGATCGAACAAAACATTAATTAATTACTTTCGTGTCATTTAGAGTTGCATAATTAATTTATTAAATATTGTTGATATGTATGACTATACTTACTTAAAGGACTATAAATTAATTGTTGGTCATCCCTTCATTGCACTACCATCAGTGAGGGTTAAGGCCATAGCAGCCAACGGCTAAGCTACGCATGTGTAGGCCCTTTGCTTTGCTTTGCATGAAAATGTAGAAGAGATCGTCCACTGCGACGACGCACGGAAACGCTACGCACGTATGCGTGGCCGGCAAGCAAATGCAGCTAACGTGGCAAACCTCTCCCTGCATTTTGCGAAGCTGGAGAGCCGACTTTTTACTGTTACCGAAGCTGTTCAAATCATGATTACAATATTATGTACATCCCTTAAGGTCTAATTGTACGTAATATTATAAGACACAGTACTTTCATTTCAACTTATTAGACAATTTTAAGGCATTATGTGATTCGAGTTTCAAACAAACATCCTATATAAGGCAGTACATTGGTGGGACAGTATCCCTATTCCTGTGTCAGAACGTCTTATAATATCTGCTGTTAAATCTATCATTCTAACATAACTCATTGTGCTGATGGACACAACTGTTGTCCACCAGCACATTAGACACAATATTTATGACTTGATCAACAGTGTTCAAATACCATACAAACATTATATCTTCCAAGAATATTAGAATTAAAAACCTGCTCAACGGACGGACTGGCACCAATCGCACCAAAATCATTACGTTTTTACAGAACACTAATAAAAATTAATGTCATCTTTCAGTTTTACTGAATTATACCTATTTGTATCATAAAATCTACATATACGTAGATATATATCTGTCTAGTCCTGTGTTCTTCTCCAGTCCGTGGTCTGGTTCTTCTTCTGTCTTCTGACTTGTCTTTTGACTTACATCTTCTTTGTCTTCTTCTAGTTTTATTACCATGATGGCCCCGATTGATACTGCAGAAAATAATTTGATTAACAACAATATTGACTTTTAAGTTTTTGTCTTTGACTAGCTAGGTTTTGGAGGTCAGATAGGCAGTCACTCCATGTAAAATACTGGTATTCAGCTGCATCCGGTTAGCCTTGAAGCCGGGCCCAACATAGTAGAGAAAAGGCTAAGCAAATTGATTGACAATATTGCTATAGTGGATGGCTTAAAGATTAAGGAAGACCAAAGAAACGATGAACTCGTAAGAAATATGAGAGCTAAAAAGGGTGTCATTTATATTGCGGAATAATCATTTGATAAGCTAGTATTACTTGAGCCGAATACTTTATTATCTTAAATTGATAAAGTACAGGGTATGATTGTGAATGGCAATAAAATTAGGGGAGGCCATAAAACGAGACCTAAAAACTACTGATAGCTGTAAACCTGTCTTCAAGTCATTAAAAATCTTCACTTTCCCGTGCCTATATATATTTGAAGTAGCAGTGTTTGTCAAATGTAACTTGAACTTGTTTCCTGCGATAGTAGATACTAGAAAACGAACCACTCAACTTAGATCCCAATACAAAACCATGTTGCGTACAAGTAAATTTAAAACAGCACTAGCAAGGAGAAGTATCTTAGGCATGGCTCCGGTTATATACAATAAACATTAAGAATAACATTAAGAATGAAAATTTGCACATCTATAAAGGAAAATTAAAGATTTTTTTATAGAAAAATGCTATTATTCAGTCACCGAATATTTGAATGACATGCTGTTATAAAATTTCTGACATTTCTAACAATTAATGATCTTCCTTATTGATTTTTAATTTTAATTTATTACATTTTATTACAATAACTGCGGATATTTTTAATTTTTATTTTTAATTTATTTTTTCTCACTACACTTAACTAAATAACTAATCGACATCTCGATCTCGAGATTGAACCCAAAGCACGCACCTCTGACTTTTCGGATTCATGTGCGTATTGTATAATTATCACTTGCTTTAAAAACGGTGAAGGAAAACATCTTGAGGAAACTGGCCATGCCTGAAAGATATTTCTCGACGGCATGTGAAGCCAAGTCAGAAGCCCATGGGTGGCTTTAAAACTCTGACACCAAGTTAGTCACTAACCACACGAAAAGAAGAAGAAGACTAAAGACGAAGACGTGCTGCATTGACCCGATTTTGACCTCTAATGCATTAGGATAAGAAAAGGAGGCTAATAAGGTACAAAAAAATAATACTTACACGCAAGCAAAGCCCCCACTGCTATGAAGGGCGCTGGACAGGAGAAGTCAAGTAACGCTCCCACTGCCAAGTTGGATGCTACTCCACCTGCTCGACCCCACCAGGCTCCCCAGCAGACACCAAGACCACTGGAAGGGAGTGAGAAAGATGATGTAGATATGGTTAAAGACGAAAGAGAGAACAAACTTATTCCACAGTTCTATACTTGAAATTATAATGCATCTGATGCGCTTAAATTTAATGTTACTCCTAGATTTGTTGTATTAAGTTCAATACGTGTCTGTAGTATAAAGTAATTTTGATTCCAAGCGCTGCAGGGAGACGAAGTTAAGCCAATAGCACATTGCCTGACCTGGCAATCTAATCCAGGACCAACGAGGCAGCATTATAATTGTATTTTATATTATTGTTGGTTATGTGAATGTATTATAAATTGTATGTATTTTAGTTAGATACTTGTAATTGAATAGATTTTATTTATCACACATCTAACACACTTTCATAACATTCAGAATTAATATTGCAACGCGCTTTGCTTCAGTGCTTTTATTTCATCGAACGTAAATAATCCCAAACAGGATCTGCTCAGATGGAACTTTTTAATTAGTTGAAATCTTAAAAGATAATTCTCAGTTACCTCAACCGAGCCGGCAAGGCATGCAACAGCAGTCGTATCAACAGCACATTTCCGTTCAGAGACGCTGCATTCAGCGCTGCAGCAGCTGCGACCGCTATCTTATTGAAGCTGGAGCAGGAGCAAGCAGTGGCTGCTAAACAGGCGCTAGCAAGAGCACAGACAGCTGTGCAAGCTATGGCTGCACGACGAACTCCCCGGGCACCACCTCGTGCGCATAAGATCGCGCAAGCAGCATTGCCGAGGACACAGCAGGCGCCGACTATTAGGCCTGAAGTAAACACCTGGAAAATTATGAAGAGTCTAGTTAAAAGCTGCCACCAGACAAAAGTCCAGTAGATTTGATTTTAAGTTATGAATATATTTTATCAGGTCCATTGTAAACTGATATATCCATGCATACTATTTATTTATTTAAACTTCTCGCACACATTAAGGTACAAAGGCGTACTTAATGCCTTAGGCATTCTCTACCAGTCAACCAAGGGTGGTGAAGAGATAAGATGGCAGGTGCTCGGATTAAAGGAGATAATAATAATAAAAAATATTAAAAAGACAACAATGAATTATAAATAAAATAGGTACACACGTACATACGAGTACATAGTTTATAGACTTATGATACACGTACATACATATTTACTATAATATATACCTACATCATATATATATATATATATATATATATAAGGATACAAATTCAAAGGAAATGAGGTAGTTGAGATGACTCTATACTATTTGTTTTGAAAATAACTCTGCAATTTCCGCTTAAATGCATACCGACTAGTGGCCGTCTTGATATCAAGAGGAAGCGTATTCCAGAGAAGAATAGACTGAATATGAAAGGAAGCATGAACAAAGTCAGAAGTATGAGAAGGACAGAGTAGAAGAAGATTGTTGGAAGAACGCAGATTCTTAGCGTGTGAAGAACATAGATATTGGAAGTGAGACATAAGATAAGAAGGAGGGGTGGGTGAGTTCAGAAGGGAGCAAAGAGTGGTCAAACTTCTTATTTGGCGAATAGACATCCATTTGAGCTCGGACCTGTAACTCGACACATGGTCATATTTCCTTAAATTAAATATGAACCGGATGCCATAGTTGAGCAGTCTGTCGAGCTTATCAAGCAAAACCGCATTCAAGTCAAAGTAGCACACGTCTCCATAGTCGATGATAGGGAAAATCAAAGTCTGCACAAGCATAGTTTTGGTCTTAGCGGGCAAAAAGTTTCTCAGACGATACAGGGATCGCAGAGTACCGTTGACCCTTTGACTAACACTAGATACCTGGCGTTGCCAGCCCAGTGTCGAGTCAAGATGCAAACCGAGACTTTTCACCGTAGGGGTAATGGTTATGACGGTACCATTAAAAATAATAGGAGGAAGAGCACTTAGTGCCACCCTACCCATCATGCGCGAGCTTCCAATTACAATGGCCTGACACTTTGAGGGGTTTACTGACACCCCAAAACTATCAGACCACTTTTTGATAGAATCTAAGTCCCGGTTTACATCTGCTATAGCGTCCGACAAACATTCTACCCGCCCAGCTGATACAATTGAAGATCATCAGCATAAAGATGATACGAACACCGAAGACAGTGAGTTATAAAATTAATGAAGATAGAGAATAACAATGGAGAAAGAATACCACCTTGTGGAACACCAACATCCAGATCACGCCAACTCGACGAGCTCTCATCAACGCGAACCGATTGCCGACGTCCCCGAAGATAAGAAGAGAACCATTCCAGGGCCTCGAGTGAAACCATAAGATGAGAGAGGATGGAAAGGAGAATATCATGGCTGACGGCATTAAAGGCATAGGAGAAATCAATTAATACCAAAACGGTAACCTTGGTATCCTCCATCGCTTCTCTAATGTCACCAGTCACTTTAAGGAGAGCGGAGGCTGTACTGTGCCCAGACCTGAATCCAGACTGAAAGCAGCTAACAAGGTTGTTGCCGGTGAACAAACCCCGTAAACTGCTTGTGTACGCAGGCTTCAAGCACTTTAGACAGGAATGGGAGAATGGAAATAGGCCGAAAGTGGCTGGGAAGGGAGGGATTTGAAATTTTAGGGAGTGGGTGGACATAGGCCATACGCCACAGGGAAGGGAATTTTCCGGAATCAAGTGAAACGTTGATGATGTGGGTAATCGGAGGGAGAAGGATATCGAGGATCCAAACGACCATACTACGACTGATGCCCACAGCCTTGGATTTTATAGATAGGATGATCTTTTTGATTTCATCCAAGGTTACCGGAGAGAAGTGAAATGGCTCTATAATAGGACTAGCAAGGCCTGTAATGAAAGCGACCGTCTGGGACAATATTTGGGAATCCAAATGGGAAGTGGTTGTGAAGTGACGGTTGATATCATCAAAACCAATCGTATCGTATCGTAGGAAAATCCACATGACGTGATCTACCGATACCAAGAGTCCCAAGGAACTTCCAGATATCAGCAGGTGAAGCAGAAGATATGTTCTCGAGAATATACTATTCAAACTTATATACCAATAAACTTAATACAATATTAAAAATTCTTAAATTAACTGTCTGTCCCCTTTTCAGGCTTTAACGGCTGAACGGATTTGCATGAAAATTGGCACACAGTTAGAACATGACCTGGTTTAGAACATAGGATACTTTTAACCTAGTATTTCATTCCCGAGAGATAATTTCCGACTTCTACGAAGGCAAAGCCGTAGTAGACTATACATCTAAATATCTTACCAACTGATTGCAACAACTATAACTTTTGGATTTCCGTTTCACCCTATAGTACTTTTGAATAACCTAACATTCCATGACACTCAATAAGATACAAGATGGATAGTTCTTCAAAATGTAAAACATAGGACCCTGACCTCCTGATCGATAGTAGCATCACAAGTGCTGCTCTGCCCAAAATGATCGCCATAGCT
This sequence comes from Agrochola macilenta, assembly GCA_916701695.1. Lineage (NCBI taxonomy): Eukaryota > Metazoa > Arthropoda > Insecta > Lepidoptera > Noctuidae > Agrochola > Agrochola macilenta. Next base: position 20,659,208 of record OU753563.1, on the reverse strand, counting down.
GCTATCATTGAGTCCTGGGATAGGTATCTCCTTGCCATAGGAGTCATACTTCAGGTCCTTCCAATGGATTGATGCGTTGAACAGTCTGGCGTTTTCAGGTTTAGCTGTCGATGCTGTTAGTTTACACTCTCGACCCTGGATGCGGAGGAGAAGCTCTGGAATCCACATGTTTAGACCGAAGCCACTGGAAATAAGAAATGGGAGAAATTAATCAGTATTTTACTTTATTAAAATATTATACCTTCATCATCATCAAATTTACGAATTTCATTTTCAGTCAATTTTCAATCAGTTAGTTGACTCCAGAAATTATTATCGACGTCTACTAATTTAATTACATGACTAAAACCTCGATCTTTCGAAAACGGAGATATTACATTACTGTCGCGGCCTGCAACAAGGGTATTGATCGACGATCGTGAACATGTGCGCCGAGGCGAAGACGACATCAATATCTGGTTGCGGCCAAGGCTTGTTAAATACTTTTCTAAAATAATGCGCGGAAATTCAAACTAAGTAACTTAATCATAAAACCCGGAACTAGTTGTACATCAGATATTATTATAAACTTGACAGAAGGAAGATAGTCTTCTAAGAAATTGGATACCTAATTACGATCTACTAATTTATTATTCTTCTAGAGAAACAATAATCGTTTATTATTTTTACTACTTCCAGGAATCACTTGATTGCTTGAACAGTATGTTTTATTTCACTGCTGGGCAAAGGTCTCCTTTTCCAGTTTTCCTTATGTTTCGCCTTCTTCGGCCAATCGCTCAGGGACGAGTCCGAATCGTCACGCCAGCGTTTCTTAGGCCTGTCTCGGTGACGACAGCCGTCTTCAGGCACCTACTGTGTGGCGATCCTGGCCCATAACCTGCGCAGCCATTTCAGCCTTGCAGACTTATCGCCTTATATATTTAACTAAAATCACTATAATCTTGGCAATAATAATTTGATACTCACGCTGCCATATTAGCAAAGAACATGAACAGTATCAAGCTGGACTTGACAGCATAACTTCTGGAGACGAACGTCTTCAAGTCCTTGATGACGCTTAAGAACAAGACTTTAGTCCTGCTCTCTTCATTACCCAGGGTCTTGCCGACGAATACGTCGTCTTGGATCAACTTCTTTATCTGCAAGTAAACAACTTTGTGTTATAATAACATCAATACCTATACCCATCATCTGCCAAGCCCTTTCCCAGTTATGTTGAGGTAGGCATCCAGTCTAACCAGATGCAGCTGAATAACAGTATTTTACATGAAACGATCGCCTATCTGACCACCACAACCCAGTTACTGGGTAACACAATACCCCTTAGCAAGACTGGTTGCCAGACTTTCGGGCTTCTGACTACTCGTAACGACTGTCAAAGATATATGAATGACAGCTAGAACGAACTGCTTAAAGTGCTTTCTGAGGCAAAGACGTGCCTCGATATATAATGGATGGTCACTCATCTACGGACTAACCTCGGCAAGCGTTGCTTAACCTTCGATCATGTAGCCACGAGCCCCATTATTGTATTGTAATAACATCAAGTAGGCACAAGTGTTCCAAAAATACATAGTTTCGACGATAACATAACAGACTCTCGATGTGTGTATCTAAGTTTCATTGAAATACGAGTAAATCATTAATTTCATTCAGACCAATCATTCATAGATTATTTTCTTTTCTTTCAGTACAAAACGGCAATTTCATATTTAAACCCCTAATATAATATATATCTCTTTTACTTACACGGGACCTACAATCTTATGTACGTTTCTTGAGCGAGAAAATCGTTGATAGCTAGTCGTTTAGCAGGTGCCTTAGCATCCATAAAATGCTCCAGTACAGTGGTGTGACATAATAATTGTTACGTCAATAAAATACGTGGGTCAACGACAGACTGATATATTTGCATAAGTAAACTAACTACCCACCACCATACAATTATGAGTACCGACACTACCGACCGATGTTACAATAATGAAGACAACAAGTTAGACACTACTTTAGTTACTTTTTACAGGTACTTTATGCCTAAACTCGGTTAGAAATAGTATGACTATTTTAATAAATCAAAATACCTTATATTCACCACTGCCCCCATGATTTGACTTATAAATAGAAGCCAGGATCTTCAAGGCCTTATCACTCCTGTTAGTATCAGACAGCAGCCTGGGACTCTCTGGGAGGTACAGCACCCAGCCTCCAGAGAGGAACCCTGGTATACTGGAGAGAGCTAGGAACAGCCTCCAGGAGTGGATCGGCAGGAGGGTGGTCTCGTAGTTAGCTATCTTGAATGGAATCACTAACCAGGCTACGCCTGGAAGGAAAAAAAAGTTTTTTTTAATGCTAATCAATAGATGAATGCTATATGATAAATGCGAGATCTATAACACACCACACACACACACACACCACAGATTGTGGGTTAATGCTATGTATGTTTATAGTTGGTAAGCCTATAAATAAATAAATAAAATTATTTGATTGAATTTTTTAAGTTAGGTCTCAAATGTGGTAGGATGATTTGATAATTCGAATTTTCGCGAAAACGCGAAAATGGTGAAAACATTTCTGCGAGCAACTGGGTGAAATATGTTAGGTCAGGTTAGAACTGTGACCAACCGCGCGCGAGCTGAGCGAGCGTAGCGAGCGGTGCCGCGGCAGCGGCCGGCGAGGGCTACCAAGTTACACCACCAACAATAATTCATATAATTGTCTACAATCTTTGTTTCAAAATATTTTATCAATGTGAAGCCACAAAGCATGTTACACATCGGATACCACATAGTTACAATATTATGGAACATAGATTGTACACTTCACTAACCCTTTCTAAGGATAACATACTACATATACATAGATAATACTTTCAGATCTAGGAAAAACTAAACCTACCATACTCGTATGCTATATTCATATTTGTTACAGTTATGTTTTATTTTATTTCATTCATGGAATTTATTTTGTTTAAATAACATTTAATCTACAATTCCGCCATATTATTTTTATTACTCTTTTAGCTTCGGTTTCATGATATTCAGTTTATATAAACACGTGTATGAAGTTAAATTAAATATTTATAATAATAATATAATACATGGAACCCTGTTCCCGATACCGGTGGGCTACTATTTTTTATATTTTTTCAAATGCTTTTTTTTGTTTTTATAAGAATATTTAAAAATGTAAATGATATGTATATAAATGAAATAAAGGAGATATAATATATAATTAGTATCTAACAGGATGAGAAGGATAAAATCCAAAATAAAACCGATTCGCGCATGAAAGATTACCTAAGTAATATTAATAGCTTATATATTGTCTGTCACCATAACAACAATATTAACAGCATTGTTATTTCGGCAGTAACAGGTACGATAGCCAGTTCGTCTGTGATTGGGGATTCCGGATGAAGCTTGCTTCTACCTTTGGCCTGATCATCACTTCCAAGAGCTTCCCCGTTGAGGATAAAAAAATAAAAAAATTCTACTTGAAATAGACAGCTGTAATAAGCCCCAACGTGAACAATATTGACAATTTTTTAATTTTTTTATTGGTTGAATACGAGGCCTTTGGCTACTTTTGTATGTGTGTATTTTATGTCTTTTTGTCTTTACGTGCGTTTTGTTTGTGCAGAATAAACAAATTTTCTTTCTTTCTTTTCTTTTTCTACAGTAACAACCGCATATTAAAACAATCCGATTGATTAAATTAATTGGAGGGTATAAAAGCAAAACATTCGTAGAGACAGCTAGTATTGAATTCCTATTATAGGATAAATAGCGTCGCCCCCTATTACATGGGACTTAATTAAACATAAATGGTGAAATGTGGGTGTTACTCTAAGTACACCTCTGCCTAACTCATCAGGCAATACAGGTGTGATGTTATGTTGTAGTACAACAGGTAAAGTAGGTACACTCGGCTACATAATATCAAGATATACAAGTGCAGTATAAGTAAAAGTCAAACAATTTATTTCAATTAGGCACATAAAAGGCACTTACGAACGTCAATTTTACAAAAAATAGAATTGATTCTAGTCGCCCCTTCCAAAAGGTAGTTTTCGTATGGAGAAGAATGGGCAAGAAACTCCACCGTTACTCTTTTAAAATGTTTTTACAATATTCTGTATACATTAATTATATAATTATACGTGAAGACGATGCATCTAGAATAAGATTACTATACCGCGATAGGTAAAAAAGAACGAAAAATGAAGCAATTAGAGATAAATTAATTAAGTGATAGATACATGGTGCTCGCATATTTACAAACATTGCAAATTATACGATATTCCTAACATTTGAACAAGTAATACTAATAAGTCAGGGTGTGAGTTCAAGAAATCACAGAATGTAAAATCAGAGTTATAAAAAATAACAAATTATAAAATTAAATAAGCAACCAGTTTGATTTTGTCTAGACTCTAAATTATCCTATGGAGCAGGACCAGCATCTTTCCAAGCATTCTTATCTTGGATATAATCCTCTAATTTGTAATATGCTTGTTTACAGAGTGTACTTTTAATATGAGTTTTAAATTTTCTTTCATTTAATTGTAATATATCACAAGGTATTTTATTGTAACATTTAACACAGTACCCCATAAAAGATGTATGTCATGAACTTTAGATAATCTGAAAAATGGTTGATCTATTTTATCTTTATTTCTAGTATTAAAATTATGTCTATCACTTATTTTATTAAAAATATGTAGACTTTTTCTTACATACATAATATTTTCATAAATGAATTGGCAAGGTACTGTCATAATAATAATCCTTTTAAATAGTTCCCTGAGAGATTCGCGACGATGTAGATTATATATGGCTCTGACAGCTCTCTTTTGTAAAATAAAGATGGATTCAATGTCAGCAGCCCGACCCCACAGCAAAATGCCATACGACATGATACTGTGAAAGTAGCTAAAATAGACCAAACGCGCGGTTTCTACATCTGTTAACTGTCTTATCTTTCTAACAGCATAAGCGGCCGAGCTTAACCGCCCCGCAAAAGATGTTATAATGAGGTCCCCATTGTAATTTCTAGCGGCTAGCGTGATTTCTAGGAAAACCGTTTGATTAATAAATTCTAGTTTTTCTCCATTCATTATGATGTCACATTCGCTACTTCTAACATTGGGTAATTTAAATCTAATGCATTTAAAAAAAAAAAATAAGCTGAGCTCTCACTGTACGGGAATCCTATACGATGCGAGATCAGCTTATACTGGACATTTTTAGTTTGATATGTAGCCATGTGTATAATTGTTGTTGACCTTTTTTTTTGAGAGGGAAATTATCAAATAACTTCACCCGCTCTGGGCGGAGCGGGAGGGCGTGTCAGACTCTTACTGACTAAACCACCCGTGTTCCTTCAGATGCCTGTACGTTGCCTGGGGCCACGGTATACCTTTCGGACTTTTCCGCGACCCCAGCAGGCATCGGCCCTAGCGGACCCCTTCAGTTGTGCTGACATCTCTTTGAGGCGCGCGAGGAACACAACGCGCCCCGTCGACCCGGGATTGTTGTTGATCTGACATTTGCCATTGCCATTGAAATTTACACAAATCAAAACTTTATCATCTATATACTTAATATTATGAAGAGGTAAACTTTGTTTGGTTGTTTGTATTTAGGGGTAATCTCCGAAACTACCAGTCGAAATATTTTTGTATTGGATAGCCAAATTCTTGAGGATATTATAGGCTCGCGGACAGAAGCTAATAATCAATATTATGACTGGGATCATGATAAATTGTCCCCAGTTTAATTTATCCCATCACAATACCTACCATTTACGGCTGATAGCACAAATACACAGACAGTTTAACAAAACCTACGTTAACAATGTAGGTGGTCGCATTCAATTGTATTGAATAAAACACTTGTGATTGGATTATGTAGCATTATTTGTAAGCGATGATGGTGATCGATTCTATCAAACTAGTCCTAATAATATTAAAATCTGACATCAGCAAATTAGCTGAGTACAAGAAGTATCTATCACGTGTCTAGCAATTTTCAAAATAGAAGCTACAAAAACTTGGTTATTTAATTTTGTTCAATGTGTACCTATCTGATGCCAGTCGGACAGAAAATCCAATAGTATAAGAGACCTGCTGAGGGAAGCGACACATAAAGTTAGTAATAAAAACCACAGAACTCATGGTCCCATGACCGTCCGGCATTGAATTTAGAAAATACTTTATTTCATTAAGGCACTTAAAACTCAGTGGAGTAAAAAAGGAAGAACTGCAATCGAGCATGTTCTGAACAAAATATATGAAATCACCAAAAAGGTGTCTCCGAAAGGAGTAAATATCTACTCTTAATTGTAATCCAATCGAAACCAGGATGCTTAAGTCTTTTTTTTTGAAGCCATTTTAATTCTCCTGAATATGTTTTTAATGTTTTCGATATCTCTTTTCGTTTTTGAGAATTAAGATTCTTTGAAAATAGTCCCAAAAAACCGGTAAAATAATCGGCGGTTTTTTTAATAATAAAAAATAATAAAACATTTAACATATTTTTTTTTGCAGTGTTGTAGCCCTTTCAGTAACGCATCTTTTGATGCCAGTTTAATTTCACTTTAATAATTAAGGACTCTAGCCCCGGTTGCACTTTTGGTGAAAACGGATACCCTACTGATGCGATCGAAAAAGCATTTTCAATACTAAAATGGCAGTTCCACATTCTGTAAAAATCTCACCGTCAAAACTTAGGTGAATGACAGCTAGCATTACCGGAGGAGTAATTTCCGTATTTTTAATAACGTTCCCAATCTAATCTCAGTCGTTATCTATCTAAAATACCTACCTCTGATTCTCAAAACAACGATTTAAATATTACAACAAAAACAATTTCGGAAGTCGCTGGCAAAAAACTCAAATTCAGTAAACTAAAGACACCGACTTCCGAAGTTAAAGTTATTTTTCACTTTGTAGTGTTTTTTTTTTGGACGTCGCATCGTTTTTTTTTTAAAAAAACGGGATATTAGCCTCCAGCATGATAGCTCACTTCACCTATGTTTTCAAGATTGAGATTTTTACAGAATAGACCACAATATCCTGATGGATATTGTGGCCTATTCTGTAAAAATCTTAGTACATAAATTAACTGATGTTATTAAGTCATCGCAATTGACCTCTGAATAGTGAAACCCCCAAGAAGTTAAGATCAAAAGTGAAAGTTAAGCCACGAAACTTTTCCATTAGACTAAGTAACTACTTATTACTGATACAAAAAACCTTCCACCGACAAAAAATACAACACAAACTGTTACAATCGGTTTCTCCCATAAGGAACTGTCTGCAAACACGTTTTAGACTAACAAATGTGTAACACTGACCCCTAATTTGTATGTACATGTATGTTTAACTATTGAACCGTTAGGTCATCGGTTCACCCGTCTGGTGTCTGACACAGAATAGATACGTACAAAAGGCGAACGTCATACAGCGAGCGAAAACAGGCGCATGCACACATAGACGCGTTCGTAGGCGCGTATGGCCAGTCTGGTGACTGGCATTTGTTTATATATAATATAAACCAACCGATAGGCGACAGGATGCAAGCGACAGTCCGACAATTCGACCAAGGCCCTATTTTATATAACTGAGTAAGAGACATATTTGTCAAAAAAAATGCATAAAGGAGAAAACAATGAAAGAGACTTTACATAAATGTCGGATTGTCAGATTGTCAGATTGACCCCAGTGCACTTGCACTCGGTGCATGTAAACGCGTGTCTATGTGTGCATGCGCCTGTTTTCGATCGTTTTATGGAGCTGACCCTCTGTACCGTTCTATTTTGTGTCTGTATTTACACTGTTATTAAATCTAGGATTTCGGAGTTAGTACCGGTTAGATCCGTTGACCTTATGAGGTCCTCGATCTAATCTCCTAAGAGAAAGTATTTCGGTTTTTTGTCGATACTTATCGCGACTTTTTTTTTATACACTGAGTCACAGTAGGATTTTTCCTACACCTTACATACACTACTCTTCCACTTTAGAATTTAATCACACGGCCTTGTTATTTTACTTTCATCAGTCATGAATCATGATCAGTCCTACATAAACATGTTATATGTATAAGTATATGTATATGCACTTGATTTGTTATTCTTTCATCACTTTCACATTTGATAAGACCAAGTTATAGCTATACAGTGTGAGTCTTCATAATGTGCACATATCGAAATGAAGGAAACTATGCTTAACTAAAAAAAACAAAAACAAAAGTACTTAGACCATTTTTTTTAATTCTTGTTCTGCGATCCCTGTGTAAACAAAACGGTATAACTTTTACACTAAACGATCTATCACGATGAAACAAACTCAGTAATGATTGAAAATAACGGGGGTACACATAAAAAAAAAAAACTGAGGAAATCACTTGAGAATTAAGGTGTTTAAAAAAAAACAGGTATTTTATCTTTCTTTTTTTAAATATTTTGTAAAATTTCTCAATAAAAGCTTTTATTACCTAACCTTATTTATTACTTTCAATTATTCTACATACTAACAGCTTTCTAAAAGTAAAAATACCAAGTTTATAACTCAATCAAAACATTTTCTATCAATTGTAAGCACACGGCTACACATCAATCTATATATTTCCAATATAAGCTGTCGTCGCATTGTACGGGAATCCTATACAATGCGAGATCAGCATAAACTGGAAATGTATAGCTTGATGTGTAGCCGTGTGTACCATACTTTAGCAGATAGTGACCCTTTTTGAAGTTTCTTTCTTTTTTAGACTTTTTAAAATATTTTTACCATCGATAAAATTTGTTAATATTTTTTTTTTTTTTTATGTATGTTCAGGCATAACTCCGTCATTTATAGATCTTTTTTTGTTCGAAAGGGTATAGTTCCGAGATGGTCCCATTGTCATTAGGTCAGGATCTGATGATGAGATCCTAGAGAAATCGAGGGAACTCTTCAAATATTATAGGCACACCTATAGCGATTTGGGTAATTTTTATAATAACATGTGTAGTTGCTCTTGGAAAGCACCATTTGGTGAAGTGGAACTGATGATGAAGACCACAGATGGCCACCGGAACTACTCAATAATAAGTATTTAACGGGTTGCGATTCGATTATATTAATATGAATACCAAGCAATTTATGGTCGTCACAATGTATATGGACAAGTGGAGCTGATGGTGAAGTACCAGGAGAACTCCTCAACGATTAACGTCCCTGCTTCGGGAAAAGCAATATTTTGTAAAAAGTGATGAGTAGTCAACATTAGGCTATTGAAACTTAGATAAATTACAAACTGACCCACTAAAAAGCGAAAAGTAAAAACTTTTTTACAAAAAAAAAACAACCGACTTCCAAAAAAACACTACATATTGAAAAATAACTTAAATTTCGGAAGTCGATAGCAAATAACGATAATTCAAAACCAAAGACACCGACTTCCGAAATTTAAGTTATTTTTCAATATGTAGTGTTTTTATTTATTTTATTTTTATTTATTTATTGGATCTCCAATAGAGGCTACACAATTACATGCAAGTTTACAATCTAGGAATAGGGACAAATACAGTGTGCGCTTCCAATTATTGAAGACCACATCATTCTCATATAATCTAGGGACAACATTAAGTTTGACAAAGCGAAAATATAATAATGAATAAATCACAACATACAACATGATATCAGAAATGAAAATAAAATGAAATACAAAACAAATTAATAAACATAACATTAAAAATAATAACCAACAATAATAATAATATGTAGGTATATATTATAGTAAATATGTGTGTATTATAAGTTTATAATCTATTTATGTACTTGTTTACCTACTTTATTTACAATTCATTATGCAATCTTTTTAATATTCATTATTATTATTATCACCTTATTACGTAGTCAATCAGAATCTGCCATCTTATTTCTTCACCACCCTTGGTTGACTGGTAGAGAATGCCTAAGGTATTAAGTCCGCCTTTGTACCATAATGTGTGCGAGAAGTTTAAATAAATAAATAATTATGACAAATGCAGGTTCTTACCAGGTATTATCAGCCACGCAACTACGAAGCTCATCCCCACCACACTCAGGTATAGATGTCTTTTCTTAGGTCCCACCAGGTCTGACAGGTAGGAGAACACTAATGTTGCAGGTCCACCTAAAGAAAAATACAATATTTTTGGTGTAATGGAAAGTAGTTACGACCGTCAATCAGCAATCATAAGGGGTTGGTCGAGGACTTGGCTATTAGCGAACCGTCCCTGCTTTGCATGGGTGCAATGGTGAAATGCCAAAACATTGAGGTTTCAGTTCTACATCGTGCCGCTACAATAGCGACATTAAGGGTCAGTTGACGTGACGCAACGCGACGATGCTTGAAGAGGCCAGTGGTTTCGCGCTGCGCAGCACGGCGCCGCGAGACGCAGCGCGACGTCGCGAGGCGCATCGTGAAGTCGCTGGCAGCACCCCGCGCCACGCCTCGCTGCTTCGTGATACGTCGCGCTACGCCACGAGGCATTCTACAATTATGTCAATTAAATGTTTATCTTTTTGAGTAGTAAATAAAATTTAATTATATTTTGTATCACTATCTTAAAAAGTGCGCGCTAAGTTGCTTCGCGTCACGTCTCGGTGTGAACGGACCGAAATTTAACACACGGATAGGGCTAGTGCCCAGTAATCTTAAAAAATATAATAAGATAAAATAATTATTTAATTGTAAAATTAAAATGTTCAATCAAACTAAATAATAAAGCTCTCTCTTTCCTTCAATTTGCCTACTCTTTGCACGTTATTTGTTTTAATTTCATTGATGTGAGGTTATGATTTGTGACCCCGGAAAATTACCTATGCGCTACAGTTCTATAAGTACAGGCTGCTCCAAGATGCTATTTTAGGAAATTGTTAATAAATAATAACATTTAATGATATTCAAATTTTTTCATAAAACGCAAACGCCAATCCGTATACGTGTGTTAAATTAATGTGGCCATTAAATCGGCACGCTGTATATTAATTTAAGTTAAATATTTAAGTAGGTATTATACACATTAACTCAGACACCAAAAGCCATTCGCCCTTCAATTTACATACTAATGCTTTTAACCGCAGAAATCTAAAATATCTGTGCTTATAACATTTGACAGGAAAGTAGTCTTAAAGTGATTTCGAAGTAGTTGATGGAATACACTTGCCTATAACAAAACCATTAATCGTCCTCGCAGCCAGCAGTAAACGGTAGTCAGACACGGTGCTCTGTGCCAGCGTGATTGTGGCATCCATCAGGAGGGTCATACTGAGCACATTCCGCCTGCCAAACACGTCGCCAACTATACCCCAGAAGAATGCACTGGCTACTCCACCTGGAGAAGAAAGAGAGAAAATGTAAAAGCCGATATTAGGCGCTTTACTCGAATGAAGGTTCATTTTTGTTTTTTAATTCCACGTTCACCGATTTTTTTTTAAGTATAGGAATGAACGCGCATCTTTTCCTTTTATTTAATTTTTCTATCATCCTGTAAATAACAACTTATACCTAATTAATGAATAAAAATAAGAAAATGATGTCCTATCTAACTAAACCTATTAACAAAATAAAATATGGAGTCAAAAAATTCATCCGCCTCGCTGTCGACTGGTAATGTATCCAAGAGATTGGCGGCATTGCTACATTGTATGGCAATACTTAGCCTCTAGCCAAAGTAAAAGCCAGCTCTTGGGTCACGGGAACTATCAACCAGCCGTTTCGATATTTCCGTAAAGAGACCATAAGCACTCGGACCGAACGGCCCGGAGATTTCAACTCTAAACGGCTCTCAGCCGCAGCACCTACGCCAGCACAACACAGCACAAGGCCCCGGCGCAAGAGTTGCATTCCATACTAAAGACCTACCGACCTTCCATGGAAATCCTTCCGGTATCAAACTTCAAAATCGTTGACGGTTGGACGTTCATAAATTAGTTCTTTTTTCACTTTTCATTGATTTTGTGTTCATAAGATTCACTTTTGAGTAAAAGATGAAAGATAATAAATAACAAAAATCGGCCAAGTGCGAGTCGGAATCGCACACGAAGGGTTCAGTACCATATCAAGCAAAACAACGCAGAAAAAAAAACACGTGTGGGGACCCCCTTTAATTAATAACTTTATTTAATATTTATTTGTTGTTATAGCGGTAATAGAAATACACAACTTGTGAAAATATCAACTATTTCTAGCTATTACGGTTCATGAGATACAGCAGCTGACAGATAGACGTATATCTATTGTATAGCAATTAATGTAAACGGAACGAAGGAGCCTGGATCTCACGACACAGGGAATCCTAGTGTGAGTTCCAGGAATCAACGCATTCAAATGTATTTTCCTAAACAATAAATTATTCTTATTCTTATAGACGGCCGAATGGACAGCGGAGGTTTAATCATCTATCTATATATATATATATATATATATATATATATATATATATATATATATACATATAAAATGCTTTGTCCTGAATGACTGACTGACGGATCAACGCACAGCCTAAACCACTGATCGTAGAGACCTGAAACTTGGAGGGTGTGTTCTTTGTATGACGTAGGCATCCTATAAGAAAGGATTTTTCGAAATTCTACCCCTAAGGGGGTGAAAAAGGGGGGCAAAGTTTATATGGGACAACGTGATTCCTTAGTCCAATCTGCTTCAAATTTTGCATAAACATACTTTAACAGAATTGATGGAAGACGTGTTTCGTATTTTATTGAAATTATTTTATTTTATTATTTTATTAAAAAGGGGTAGAAAGTTATTTTGGGAGTGATTTGCTTCGAAGTTGATATCAATACTCCTTAGTCCTTTTGATAATTACATTTTATTTTGACACATGATTGAAAACTCAATCCGATTCTATTAAAAAAAGGTTGAAATCACATAAAAGCTTGGTGCAACGCAAATATTCTTTAACATTGGCATATCTCGAAAGACACCGTACTATATTAGTACCGCATTTGAAGGTTTCTAAGCTTTACAGAGGTTTGTATTTATTCAAATTACCCCTTCGAATTCAAGAGACTGCAGTTTCCCATCAAAGTCTGCTTCGCAATGACCATAAACAAAGCTCAAGGTCAAACGCTTAAGGTAGCGGGAGTAGACTTGAGGGAAAGCTGCTTCTCCCACGGCCAGTTGTATGTAGCATGCTCCAGAGTAAGCGCACAGAGTAGCCTGGTGATTCTAGCACCCGAAGGAAAAACAAAAAATATTGTTTACAAAGAAATGCTGCGGTAGGTGTAGTATTTCGATTTCGTTGTAAAAAGATAATACCCCCGATCGAAGACCGAGCTTCGTGTTCATAAAATATATTTACTTAACTTAATTTTATTTTATTTTTATGTTTATTTAACTTTTAAATCCTTACACTATAATAAAGATTGTTATATTTTATATGTATTCAAACATTTTAACATAATAATTTATATGTTATAACAAAATTAATAACGTAAAATACCAATAAAAATCCTGTTAGAACCATTTTCGACTTCTACGTGGACGAAATCGCGGGCAAAAGCTAGTCTATATTATATTAAAATCAATTGCTGTTCGTTTGTCTCGCTAAAACTCGAGAATGGCTGGGCCGATTTAGCTGATTTTGGTTTTGAAATGTTTGTCATAGTCCAGGGAAGGTTTAAGCCGTGAGAAAATTAGGGTAGGTAGGGTAGGTAGGGTAGGTAGGGTAGGTAGGGTAGGTAGGGTAGGTAGGGTAGGTAGGGTAGGTAGGGTAAGTAGGGTAGGTAGGGTAGGTAGGGTAGGTAGGGTAGGTAGGGTAGGTAGGGTAGGTAGGGTAGGTAGGGTAGGTAGGGTAGGTAGGGTAGGTAGGGTAGGTAGGGTTTAGAGCTACCCGTGCGAAGTCGGGGAGGGTAAAGATAGTAAAGCAATAAAATGTCATACATATGTAAATGTAGCGCGGGACCAAAATGAGGAACTAACGCGGCACATTTTATTTTTTGAATACCAAAATTTTGCATAGATATGCCTAATAAAAGCCATTCTATAGCTTTTAAATTATCACGCTATTTGCTACGGGGGATGAACAATATGTCTTTATATTCATATTCTTCTAAAGTTTACCGCAAATTGTAAAAAGACGAGTCAAAAGGTTAGAATATAGCAGATAGTTACAGATTTAACATTTGAAATGATTTCATACCTTTATGGAGCTAAACAGTCAATCCATGAAGTATATAAGAACGGCTTTTTTAGTTAACCTTGCAACAAAGCAGCTTAGTGGTTCGGTGACTGCTTTGCAAACCTAAGTTCGATTCCCAACAGTTGATTTATTTTGTGCTTCATTTTTAACACTTTGTAATTCTGTTACCTACGTGATAGTTAGCAGAATGTACACAGAAAAACATTAAGTTAATGGTCTTCTGTCATCTATTTTTATAATAAAAATAAATAAATCTATTGTTAGGTGACTGCAGTTTTAATTTCGACGCAATTTTAATTTTGAATCTATTGGAACAGAATTAATCAAATCATCATTACGAGATAGGACGCCTAATAGTAAATCAAAAAGTTTTTCTAGAAAGGTTGGAAAAATTGCTAATTAGAGTCACAAACAAATCGGAGCAGGTAATCATTTGTGGTGATTGGAACTTAAATAAAATAAAAGTTGCCAATAACTCTTAGGGATTTTGAAAATTTTCAATATTGAATTGCATAAAATAACACTAAAACGATAACAGTCGTGTTTAGATTTATTTGCAAGCAATATCAAACAAGCTAAACGTGAAGTTCATAACCTGGCTCTATCTGATTATGAGACAAGGCAGACCCTGACAATGACGACTAATAAACCTAAATATGCAAAGTTGGTTTGAATACAAAAGGGAGTATTATATAGAAAACATACAATAGTTTTGTCACTGTATTTCTACGCTTTTATTCTCTGACACTACGCTCCGACTTATGGATAGTTTGGAAAATGCGTTTCAGATATTTCATGGGACATTACAACTGGTTTATAAACTATGTTTTCCCATACAAGAGATAAAAAAGTGGAACGTACAAAATTATACTTTATGCTTGACGAATGGTTTCAAAAAGTATTGTATTCGGAAACGTTATTTACATTTGTAAAGAAAATGTATTTCTTATTGTAGTAATTATTCATAGGTACTTTTTGCATAGCAATACTACATAAAGAGTTGTTATAAGACAGTGACAATTAGCACGGATGTCACGTGGTAGAGATGATTAATTAAATAACTTTAATTTCACCAATACATTGGCGTTTTATTGTTACGCCTATATACGATATGAAATATCTCATAAAACGACATTAAAACCAACAAAAATAAATTGACAAAACATTATAAAAAATATAGTGACATACTTAAACGTTGTATTAACAAATCTCAATAAATACACTGCAAAAAGCCAGAATATGAAAAACAAGTGCAAGGCTATTTGGGGTAGGTATTATTAATAAAAACAAGTGCGTGTCGGACCACGCACAATGAAGGGTTCCGTAGTTGGGATGAATTTATCCCAAGAACAAACTTAACATTGTAGTTGAAAAACGTGTTCTCCCATACGGAATGTATGGGAGATCATGTTTTTCAACTGCAATGTTAAGTTGGTTGATTATTTCTCGTTAACCTGTACAGCCTACTTAGCTCTCATAGACGTCGGTATGGACACTTAGCTCTACCAAAATCGACTTTCTTCAGTATCTACTCGTATGTACTCAAATAAATAATTATAATACTGATGGAACCTGAATTAAAAAGTTAGAAAACAAAATACTGAAACGCACTGAGCAAACGTGCCTATTCATACAATGCTTGCTTGCTGCCTTTTCTCTCGATATGCTCTACTAAAAATAAAGCTGAAGAGTTTGTTTGGTTTGTTTGAACGCGCTAATCTCGGGAACTTCCACTCAGATATGAAAAAACTTTTTGCATTTTATAGCCTAATTCTTGAGCAATGTTATAGGCTATTAAACATCATGCTACGACAGTTAGGAGCCGAGCAAAACAAAGAAAAATAGTAAGAAAGAACTCTAATCAAAAACGAAGTAATAGCGCGGGCGGGCGATGCGATGCGATGCCACGGGGTGGGGCAGGGGAAGAACACACAGAAGAAGTCGCGAGCAGAAGCTGGTGCTTCAAACTTTTGCAGCTAACGATATTTATTTATTTATATATACTTTATTGTACACCAGATTATACATTACATATAGAAAAAGTAATACACTACAAAATTTACAATGGGCGGCCTTATCGCTTACTGCGATCTCTTCCAGGCAACCTTGGAATGGACAGTGATTCTCCGGACATAAAATGGGGCTGTCTTCGGTGCAAACAAAAGGTATATAAGTACAATATACTATAATAGATACACAGATAAGTGCTATATAATAGATACATACATACTAACTATATAAGCAACGCAAATAAATGACGAATATTATTACAGGTAACGAAACGAATAAAATCATAACGAACGAAAATGTTCTTTCACGAGTCTTTTAAACACGAGCAACGATTGCGCGCCCTTTATTGGAACTGTAGATCCATTCTGTAAACTTCTCACCGTGAAGAGTGAGGTGAAGTGAGCATGAAGTAAGCTGTCAATAGTGTCAATGCTTAGCTTTAGGTACAATGACAGCTCACATCAAGCTCACTTCACCCAAGTTTTCACGGTGAGATGTTTACAGAATAGCACGGCTGGTAATGCATACCACAGACGAGCAGCCTGGACAGAAAAGGATTTGTCAAGGAAAGTTGAGGAATGCATTGGCATTTTAAGCTTCAAGGTATCTGATGATCTTAATAATTACTATAGTACGGCGTATGTAAGTACGACAGGCCAGGCGGGGTATAGACACCTTGCATATACTTCCCAGTCTTACTTACATCTATGTGCCATAGAAACAATCGTTCAGCCTTGTAGGCGAACCGATTGTTTAATTGTTCCGATCAATCCATCGTCTAACTCCAATCGGACTGAATTACATAAGCGGCCAATTTGCTACATTCGATCTTTTCTTAATTCACATGGTTTTTAACGAGAAATAGTCCTGAATTAAAAAAATACTGGTATTCAGTGCCATCCGGTTATACTGTAAGCTGACCCCAACATACTTGGGAAAAGGCTAGACAGATCATGACGATGAGTCCTGAATTCACTATGTTTAGTCTGACAGACGTGGCTGAAAATGGGAAGCAAAGACTGCTATGACATAATATGTATTTTTTTCTTCTGTAACTCATCCTTACCAATAACCTTGTCCATCAGTACAGTTACAGTCTCTGTTTTAAATACTGGAAAAACCAAAACGTGTTCATAGGGTTGTCGTCATAGGCCTTTTTTTTAAGTGGGCAATTATCAAATAACGTCTCCCGCTCTGGGCGGAGCGGGAAGGGCGTGTCAGACTCTTACTGACTAAAACCCACCCATGTTCCTTCAGTCGCCTGTACATTGCCAGGGGCCACGGTAACCCTTTCGGACTTTGCCGCGACCCCGGCACGCTTCGGTCCTAGCGAACCCTGTCAGTTGTGCTGATATCTCTTTGAGGCGCGCGTGGAGCACAACGCGCCGTCAACCCGGGCCTGATCCTTATCGGACGGCGAGCTACCCATTACTCACCGCCCGCAAGCGCGCGCCTACGGTGGCCGGGAATCGGCCTGCGATTCCCGACGCCCAGGGCGTCTTCTGCGGCGACTAGGGGCGTCAGGGCGGGAAATTTGCCTCTCCCTCACGCGTTCCACCTCCTCCTTTGCGAGAATTACTGCTTCGCAGAAGGAGGTGACGGCTTCCCACTCCCTCTCGCTCCTTACCATGGCCTGGACCAGGGCTGGATGCTAATCGCCTCCACAAGGACATGGCGGTGCCCCGCCCAAACCGGGCAGACCTCCACCGTATGCTCCACCGAGTCTGACGTCATAGGCCTAGAATTTTGTTCAATCTTCATTCTTTTGATTTTGATTTTGTCAACGTAATTCAATCTCGAAAACTCATTCGGCATTTTGTCTGCTTTCAAACCACACAAATTTATAAAACACGGGACATTCTTCTAATTTGGCCTAGCAGTAGGGGACATTATAAGTTAACAAAAATCTACGTTATTTGTTACGGCGCCATTCCCAATTAAGTACCAATAAATCGTAGTAGCACTTGATATATTTTCGCTAATAACTCCATAAACGTTGTAAGTAAATGGGAGGCTCGTTTATGGAGAAAATGTTGTCATCAATATTTGTATGGACATACTAAGTGCCAGTTATGTTATGTGACGACTTTTGAATTAATTGTTGACGCCTATTGCTGAATTCGCAGAAAACAGTTAGTGAGGTGAAGTTCAACAAGACCCACTTAGACGTTGGTAAAAACACGGGAATAAGGTATTATGCCCGTGTTTTTTCTTTTTAGAATAAAGCACCTGTATTTTCAACCAATAAATTAGGTTAATCTGCCTAGCCTTCTCCCAACTATGTTGGGGTCGGCTTCCAGTCTAACCGGTTGCAGCTGAATACCAGTATTTTACATGGACTGCCTATTCGACCTCCACAACCCAGTAACTGGGTAATATGATACCCCTTGGTAAGACTGGTTGTCAGACTTTCGGCCTACTGACGACCCTAATAGACTGTCAAAGATCCACGAATGCCAGCCGGGACCAACGGCTTCACATGCTTTCCGAGGCACGGAGGAGTCTCGATATGTAAAGATGGTCACCCATTCACTGACCAACCCCGGCACGCGTAGCTTAACCCGATGGATCAAACCATGCGGCTTTTATTACTTAGCCACGAGCTCCTCCGGCAAATACATTAGATATTCTTGATTAACAAGAATAATTTATTTACTGGTAATACAGGTGTATGTCCCAAAAGATGGGAATAATCAACAAGTAGTTACCTAATAGTGATAACTATTTAATTTGACTACTTGCAACATGGAGGTGCAGTCTAGACGTTCTTGATATTATTATCTTGTTCAATGATTTCCTCTATCCATTGTGCAAACGCACCTGTATAAGCACTGTGTATAAAGCAGATTGATGCGAGCCTGGCACCTATACAAAATACTCCAGGTCCTATTCCAAATATCAATCTGCCTAGCCTTTTCCCAACTATGTGAGATCGGCTTCCAGTCTAATCGAATGCAGCTGAATACCAGTATTTTACATGAAGCGCCTGCCTATCTGACCTGCACAACCCAGTTACTGGGTAACACGCTACCCCATGGTAAGACAGGTTGTGAGACTTTCGGGCTTCTGACGACCCGTAAAGACCGCCAAAGATCCAAGAATGACAGCTGGGATCAACGGTTTAACGTGCTTTCCGAGGCATGGCGGGATCTCGGTATGTTTAGATGTTCACCCATCCACGGCCGACTGCGGCAAGCGTAGCTTAACCCGATCGATCGACCCGTGCGGTTGTTATTACTTAGCCACGAGCCCCTCCATGTCTTATTCTAAAGACTTTGATATGACCACGAGAGCTATCAAACTGACTGACCTAAGGAAGGGTAATTTCCGTATTTATATGAATATCAATGTCAATAACTTCGCATTCTAAGCTACTAAAATTACTATACTACTTAAATTTTTTGTCAAGTTATTGACATTGATTGTGTTGACGTTAAATAAGACTCGATTTTGAACGTATTTTTTTACGGTAATAGGGATGATGACATTTTTTTTTTTGTCAATAAAAAAATATTGGACACGTATTTTTTCTTTTGTTAACGTAATCTAAGTAAGATTACGACGATACATTGAGTTAAAATGTGCCATGACGTCACGAGTATGTAGATTTTATACTTAGGTACTTGTGACGTAGCGACCCCCACTCCCCGACTTAAAATTTTAATCTAAGTATTTGTTTTATTACTATGATAAAGCAAAAAATACGTGTCAATTTTTTATTATTATTTGACTGACGGTTTTATTAGAACTTCTTTTTTTTTACCCAGGCATCATCCCTATTGTCCTTCTGTTTTACGTTTTTTAATTTCTGTCAGTTTTCCAAAGTCTTTATTCAGATACTTCATATCATCTTTCAACCCCCCTTGAGGTCTACCAATTGATTTGTTGCAGCCCACAGTATTCATTCAAGAGCTGTGAACAGTCTTACACTATAAGTCATCTTATCCGAGCCTTTTCACTTCTTTCTTAGTCGTGTGGTTAATGACTAACCTGATGCCTCTGACAAAATTGAAAAAAAACATATATTCTAAATAGTTTATTACATGGGCACTTATGAAACGTCAGAAGCTAGGTGCACGGTTCCAATTATTGGTCGCTTCCTATGGAGAAGAGCCGGCAAGAAACTCCACTTACAATTTTTTTAATACGAGTAATTGGCTTTTACAATATTTTCAAATAACAGTTTTAATAGGTATGGGAGGACAGTGTAGGTCTTTCAACAAGTACCAGGTACTTAACAAAATAGAAGATCTTCATATTATGCCGTTGAGAAATATCTCTCAGGCTTGCCTGTTTCCGCACGTTGTACTCTTGTCACTGTATCGGCGTCAATAATTATGATCATGAAGATGGTACCAACTTAACTAAATCGGTTAAAAACTGAATTCACCTTTGATTATTACATCGATATTGACTCTAAACTGAAATCAGTGATGCAACTGACAATAAGCGATTGTCCTCCGATAAATATTGATATTCAAATTAGTACTATTCTCGTAAACTCTATTAGAGGCGATAGAAATACGTATCAAAGTGTTTGTTTTGACAATGAGCCTATAATTTGTGTCTAATCATAAATCAAACATGACGCGTAAGTGTGGAACTTCCGCGAAAACGTGATTGAATTCGTAAATTCCCGCGGTTTTCTTGTGATCATAATAATTCAACATAAATTTTGATTGTGAGTAAATAGAAAAAGTCTTTGTGATGTCATTACTATTAGGGCTCAAGTTTGACGACTAGTTTTAAAAGGCGTGGACAATGTTGACCTTTAATTATATTTTCTATAATAAGGATAAAAACAAAATTCTTTGTAATTAGGTAATCTTCTTGTCTGTGATATTTATCTAATACTAGCTTTACCCGCCCCGACTTCGCACGGGTAGCTTTAAACCCCTACCCTACCTCTACCTACCCTACCTACCCTACCTACCCTACCCTAATTTTCTCACCGTTTAAACCTTCCCTGGACTATGACAAACATTTCAAAACCAAAATCAGCTAAATCGGCCCAGCCGTTCTTGAGTTATAAAATTACAACGAAAAGTGGCATTGATTTTTATAGATATAGATTTAGAACCAAAATGAGCTCTTTCTATTATCAAAAATTATGTATCAACCCCACTATAAGTGCATCAAACGATAAAAATTGCAGGGAAAAGAATGCCCTAAACACTAGGCTACACCTGCAGTACGCTGTTGGATTTTCAACGCTCTAATCTGAGCGCACCGAAAGTTGAAAATCCTACAGCGCGTTTTCATTCAATAGAATAGAATAGAATAGAATATTCTTTATTATGTACACCATAAAAAATACAGATACAAATGTAGTCATTTTACATAGGGTGACACAATGGGCGGTCTTATCGCTAAAAGCGATCTTTTACAGACAACCTTCCACCATTCAACTATTAATTTAGGTGTCGACTAGTGTTAGAGAAATCGGGCACAAGTCTTCATACAAATCAACATTACCCTTCCTCTGCCTATAAAACAGTTACCTAGTGGACAAAGTATAAACTCAAACGTCAACATAAAAATGTAATTTCTAAGAGAAATAAAAAAATGATGATCGTGCTTTGTTTTATGACGTCACTGGCGCCTACAACGGTATTGAGAATGTTAAAGTAACTAATCAATGTTTAGTTTTCAAATTTATAGGTTTATGTTATCGGTGATAGTGTTAACACCTTTTGCTTGAGACGGTATATGGCCAATGCCTTCTTTGAAATTTAATATCCTAAGAATTTAGGAACTACGTCTCGAAGTTTCTAATAATAAAAGGGTTATGGAAAAAACTTACCACTCATAAGCGCCATATTAATGAGTCCAGCCGAGTACGTAGTTACAGCTCACACCTGGCGGCTGGTAGGACGTAGGACATGACGCAGTTCTGTACGCGTCTCCTGCGGCGACTAGGGGCGCGAGGGCGCGCATCTTGCATTTCCCTCGCGCGCTCCGCCTCCTCCTTCGCGAGCATTACTGCTTCGCAGAAGGAAGTGACGGCTTCCCATGCACTCTCGCTACGGACCATGGCCTGAACCAGGGCCAGACGCGAGAGATCGCCGCTGCCGATCGCCTCCGTGAGGACACGGCGCCCAAGCCGGGCAGACCTCCACCGTATGCTCCACCGTGTCCTCCGGGAGTTCTGTACGCCTGACGCCAAGAACAAGAATGTACCTAATACTCACCACTCATAAACGCCATATTGATAAGTCCTGTCTGGTACGTAGTAAGTTCCAGCTCACATCTGGCGACTGGTAGCTTGTATTACTGACCACACATTAATGCCATATTGATAAGCACAGCCTGGTAGGAAGTTTGTTTCAGCTCACACCTAGGTACTGTGAGGACATAGGACATGACGAAGTTTTGTACGCCAGGAGAATGTAATACTCACCACTCATAAACGCCATATTGATAAGTCCAGCCTGGTACGTTGTTAATTCCAGTTCGCACCTGGCTGCTGGTAGCACGTAGGACATGACGCAGTTCTGTACGCCTGACGCGAAGAACGAGAATGCGCAAGCGCCTAGCGCATTCCGGCTGAAGCGGCCGTAACCTGTAAAAGAAAAGGAAAAGGAAAAGGTATGTATAGTTTATCAATAATTATATGGGCAATAGGAATGCTTATTAGATAATGAACATTTCAATATATTATACATTTTAGAATCAATTGTTTGTGCCAGCAACAGACTGCCACTGACTTTACACTGCGGCTGTGTGAAAAGTTAGGATAAAAAAAAACAGTTTTTTAGGGTTCCGTAGTAAACAAGGAACTCTGAGTGAATCTGTCTGTCTGTCTGTCCGTGTCTTTGCTCTGAGACGGTTAGTACTAGAAAGCTGTAATTTGGCATAGGTAAATATATTAATCACGCCGACAAACAAGTAAAATAAAATCAATAACAAAAAAAAAATAAGGTTCCTCTCCTACATTTAAAGTGGGGATATTTTTTTTTCTCGTCTGTCTCGCAGTGTGGGGTATCGTTGGGAAAGTCGTTGAAAAATATAATTTTTCAATTCTGGGATCCGTTTGCGAAATATTAAGGTTTAAAGTGCAAATTTTTGTTAGAGTCAAGTGGCCCTTTGCCAACTAAATGGTTGTACTTGAATTTGTGAAAGAAGGAAAACTATTACAGCTAAGTAGGCTTTACAAGTAAACGAGCAATGATCGACCAACTTAAATTTGCAGTTTGAAAAACATGATTTAATTAAGAACATGTTTTTCAACTACAATGGTTTGTTCTTGGGATAAATTCATCCCAACTACGGAACCCTTCATTCTGCGTGGTCCGACATGCACTTGGTCGGTTTTTTCTTCTATGCTGCTCTTGACCTCGATCTCGCTCGAGCTCATGCGTCGTTATCACTTTCCAATAGCCGTCGGTATCCCAAAATCTCATGATGTAGTCAATATTCTTATTTGCGTAGCAATGTACAACTCTATCAGTTTCAAACTCTCGGTTGTTGCAGGTTTACCTCTGTTGTTCCGTCAGTACCTTCTTTGCTGTAAGTTTATCTCAGTCGGCTCGTATCGCGTCTGTATTTGCAAATCAGCTACAAATTATCACCATCTGCGCCATTTCTCTATCAGCTAGAGATAGTGATCTAATAAAATAGTCATAATATCCTCGTAACGACATTTATCGCATCGGAATGCGAGCTAGTCGAACGTGGCCAGAGCAATAACAACAGTAGATACTGTGTTTCTAATGCATTATGACGAGTTAGCAAAACTGTTACCGGCTTCTACTGGTTATTGACAGTGATTATGTTAATCTTATCTTGTTATAATATTTTGAAATGAATCTCTGAATTTCGGTATTTTTTTTTATAGTGTCCTGTTAATGCAGTAAAATAATGTTAATTTTGTTAGTTTTAAATGCTCCTTTTACGGTTTGTTTTTCCTGTGCGTGTCCCAAATAAAATATTTCTTTCTTTCTTTTCTTTCTTTTCTTTCTTTCTTTCTTTTCTTTCTTTCTTTTCTTTCTTTCTTTTCTTTCTTTCTCTTTCTTTTCTTTCTTTTCTTTCTTGTCTTTCTTTTCTTTCTTTTCTTTCTATTCTAACTGGAATGAGAATAAGGTAAGTTAAAGAAGAGGCAAAGTTTTGTAGATTAACCTGGCTGTTATTTATAGCCTACTACATACAGGGTGGCATCGACGCGAAAACTGATACCATAGATTCAGTACATGATTCTAAACCCTACGTTTAAATTTTTCGTAGATTTTTTTTTTAAATCAGCTGTTCCATATGTTTTGACAGCGTAGGTATTGCACTTTTCAATGAAACAGCAATTTTTTTTTTAATAATCGACGACAAATTTTTGCGCAGTGGCGTTCAGAATCATGTACCTACTGAATTCATGGTAACAGTTTTCGCGTCGATGTCCCTGCCACCCTGTTTATGGAAGAGGTATAATACACATTCATAAAATCACACAAACTTTACTACACACCTACATTAACATTATACTAGCTTACTAGTTACTACACATCGATCGAATCCAGTTCAAGTTTATTATCGACACACAATGCTAAGGTTTTCAGTACGAACAGCTGTAACAATAATATTATGGCTAAAGCATTGAGTTAATTGTATGAAATATGCTAACAGTTTTTATTATGATCTTTACAGTGTAGAATAGTAGGATTATGATGATGAATTTCTTCACGTGCTAACGGCACGCGCGATTTTTCTTGAACTTCTAAAAGGTGATGGTTTTGGGTTTTATAGTTAGAGAGTCGGTTGTAACATAATAAGATTCTTGAAATCTAAACATGGGTGTTTTTACACCCGATACGGAACGGGTGTAAAAATACCCTTAACGAAGCCGAGAGTCACTAGCTCGTCCCATCATTGTGATCAGTTTTATGTACTGGACCATACCTGGGAACCTTCCAGGTCAAATTTCCAACTTTCTCAGATGATTTTTTAGGAAATCCAGTTTAAATGTTGTATCTTAACTCTAAATACCTCCACGACCCCTCTGTACCGTTGCACGCACCCATAAGCACAACGTTTTGCGTGCGTTACATTGCGCACCACCGTAAACAGCTAATTTTCACACCAAAAATAAAAGTAATTTCCTAGTAATTGTGTTTGCTCAATGTTACTTCGTTTGATGTACAAAATGCGTAGACGCCAGCTTCGTGAAGGGTCTTGTTACACCCTGTCTAAGTTTCAAACAGAAAGTCTCCCCTCTCGGGGGTGGACGCTAATGTATACAACACAGTTTTTTAAACATAAGCAAACACAAAAAAATTGTGAGCCTGTTTTGGTTCCCATAAATATTTGAATTTGAATTGTAGAATGCCAAGTGATTCTATCAGTGATAACGAGGTGAGGTGGCAACACTGACTTAGTAAACATCTCCTGCGTATTTAAATCCTAAAAATAATTAAATAAGTGATAAAACAGTGTTTATAGTAATTGAATGTAGAGTAAATAGTGAGCCATTCCTGTGACATTGTTTGTGGCTACAGACACTACGTAAAAACAACAAGTATAATGTGTAAAAAAATAGTGACTGGTTTCTAAAAAAAACTCAAAAAATAAACAATACGTGCCGTATGTGGACAATAAACAAACAGTTTTAACTTAAAAAACCTCCCCGAATGTCTGTGGTGTTAAAATAGTTATTTACTAGTCAAAACAAACTAAAAACAGTTCATTGTCGTCGTTAAGAAAAAGTGTTTATTTGAAAATTGATAAATAAAGACAACTAGCGCCCGAAGTGGTGAATAGTTAAACTAAAAGTGACATTTAGGTTACGAGTTGCCACTGTATAAAAATCCTAAAACTGCAAAAGGCGCCATCTAGTATCGAGTAGCTTACGTTTCACTGATACTGGGTGACATTAGTAACAGGGTTGCTGCTGGAAAAATTAAACCGTAGTGTTACCATAGTAATATAATTATTCTAAATTGGTAGAAAATTGAAACTTTGCGGCCGACATGAATTTTTTGGAAAACATTACTTTTCGCCGAACTCGAACGAAATCAGACTCAATTTTGAACGTCAGCGATACCACACAAACACCGAATGAAACGGTCAATAGTGCTCCGGAACTGTCAGATGACGAAGATGATGGAATTGTAAAAAAATTGCGCGAACAAATTATGAATCTGACATTAGAATTGCAAAGTGCTCATTCTGAAATTGAAGTCCTGTCTTTAGAAAACAGTAACTTGAAGAGCGAGAACGATAGTCTTATGAAAAAAAATGATATTTACAAGAAAGTTGCCAGTACTCCAGTTAAACTCAAGTCAACATCAACACCAAGTAAGAACTTAAGCAATAGTAAAAAACATAATAAACAGACTCAAACAGAAAAGCGGGAAACCAAAAATATGATAGAAACAAATGGAAAGCCAACAACTCAAAATAAGACCAAGCTACAAGAAAACTATAATGTGGAAGGCAATAAAATTTGCATTTTAAGTACTGATAATAAGAATAACATTCTATACATTGCAAAAAACGCTTTAGCTGAGTCCGATATTTGCCATTACATCACACCACACGGTAATATGCAAGCTCAACTAAACGGAATAAAACAGAAACTCTCAAACTACACATTAAACGATTACTGTATTATATTGCTGGGAGTAGAGGACTTCACACTTACTAACAGATACTTAGACTGTGTCGTCCAAATTAGACAAGTGTTACAAGACATAACGAACACAAACGTTATTATCTGCACCCCAACGTACAAGTTTTTTAATAATAACTACCTTTACAATTCAAGAGTGGAAACTTTCAACAACTTACTATACCTTGACATACTCACTCACGAACACGCATATTTCTTGGACAGCAATAGAAATTTAAGTTACGACGACACAATGTTTGATAGACGTTCCGGAAGGATAAATAAATTTGGACTTCAATCAATATTTAATGACATACAAAATATGATTAGGTTCATAGCAGCAAATTCTGAAAAATATATTGAAGAGTGTAAAGTAAATTCCACTTCTTGCATAAATGAACGTATGGAAAAGGATCAAGTAAGCAAGCTAGCAAACAACTTGGAGCTTTTTCTTTGATAACTACATGCACATCATGCACCAGAACATTGCTGGCCTTCTAAATAAATCTGATCAACTAACAGTACATATTCAGGAATTATTGCAAAATCAAATCAACATAGAAATAATATGCTTAACAGAACATTTTGTCATTTCTGGCCAAGAAACACTGATTAAAATATCTAACTTTAAACTGGCGTCATGCTACTCTAGAAGGGAGCAAAGACGAGGAGGTTCATGTATTTTGGTAAAGACTTATCTCGAATGCAAGGAATTAAGCGATTTAATGAGCTTTTCTATCACCGGTGTTTTTGAATGTTGTGCGATAGAACTGCCAAAACATAAATTAATAGTAGTGTGTATTTATAGGCCTCCCTACATGTCTAACATTAATCGTTTTTTCGAAACTTTAGATACCTTATTAAAAAAGTTGTGCAATAAGACTAATGTAAAGGTGGTATTATGCGGAGACTTCAACATAGACATTTTAAAACGTAACAGATGCACTTTGGACTTTGAATATTTGCTCCTAAATTACAACCTTAAATTGAAAATAAGGCAGGCCACAAGACCAAGCAGTCTTACTTGTCTAGATAATTTTGCTGTTGATGCGAACCTAAAATGCACTAGTGATATTATTGATTTTGCGATATCGGATCACTCAGCTCAAATCCTCAAAATTCGAGTTAATAGAATTTGCAAATTAAAGTATTGGCGCACTCAAAAAAGGGATTATTCTAAAGACAATTTGGTTAAGTTTAAAAAAAAATTGCAGAGTTTGTCGTTTTCAAATGTATACGGTGAGAGTAACCCTAATGACGCATATAACAAATTTATAGAAATCTTTAAACTCCTTTATGATCTGTGTTTTCCAATTAAGTGGATTAGAATTCAAGCAGAACACAAAAATAAATGGGTTTCTAAGGGCATTAAACTTTGTAGCAAGAAGCAAAGAAGCCTATTATGGAAATGCAGGTTGAATCCATCAAGCGAAAATAAAAATAAATTTAAGTCATACTCACAAAGGTTTAAAAAAGTCATCAGACTCACTCAAAGGGCACAAAATAACAACTTTATAAATACTGCTCATAATAAATCAAAGGCTTCATGGCAAATAATTAACAATAATAACTATATAAAAGAACCTGTATCAAAGATTACTAACCAAAATAGGACAATTGACGATCCTAAAGAGATAGCAACATCATTTAACGACTTTTTTATTGACCAAGTACAAAGTGTAAGTAACAAAACAAACGTTAGAACTATTGACCTGAATTACAACTCGAATTCAATGTTTATGGCCCCAACTGTCTCAAACGACTTAGTAAGGATGATCAAAAGCCTGAAAAATACACAAAGTCATGGTTATGACGGTATAACTACCAAGGTTGTGAAGTTTGTCAGTGATATTGTAGCTGCGCCTTTAAGTCACATAGTGAACACTTGTATTACTTCTGGTATTTTCCCTAATAGCCTGAAAACAGTTGTAATTAAACCAATACATAAAAAAAATAGCAAAGAAGATATGTCCAACTATAGACCAGTAGCATTGATCCCTATATTCTCCAAGATACTTGAAAAGATTATTTATGAAGCACTTGACAATTATTTGACTAAATATAATATATTGTGCAAAGAACAAATGGGATTTAGAAAAAACAAAAATATTAATATGGCAATCTTTAATCTTCTATTTCCCGTTATGAATAATGTTGACAAGAAAGTACCGGTATGTGCCATATTAACTGATATGACTAAGGCGTTCGATTACGTTAGCCATGACGTCCTTTTATATAAACTACACCGCTATGGCATTAGGGGTAATGTCCTGGACCTTATAACCTCTTACCTCAGTGGTCGATATCAGGTAACAGAAATATCTAGAACATCTCTTGAAACGAAACGTGAGCTTAAATATGCATCAGACGGTAGAGTAGTCAAATATGGTGTTCCACAGGGTAGCGTTCTTGGGCCAGCTCTATTTCTGCTCTATATCAATGATTTGCCACGTCAAATCCAACATCCTATGGTGCTATTTGCGGATGATAGTACTGTGATAGTAAAATGTAATGACATTAAAGATTATGAAGATGATATCAATACAGCATTGGAAAACATTATTGACTGGCTTGACATAAATAACTTAGTCATCAATCTTAAAAAAACAAAAATTATGCATTTTTACCAAAGGACTTGCCCTCTTAATGTTAACGTTGGTCATAATGGACAATATGTTGAAACAACAAATATTGCTAAATTCCTAGGTATCTTAATTGACAGCAATCTTACTTGGAAACCTCATGCTGAAGACGTTTGTTGTAAACTTAGCAAGTCAGCCTATGTGCTGCATAATCTATCGCATAAAGTAAGCAATAATATACTCGTAGTAGCTTACCACGGTCTAGTGGCGCCAATTTTAAGATTCGGAGTAATATTCTGGGGCAATTGCAGTGAGAGGGAACAGATTTTTAAAGCCCAAAAACGTTGCATAAGATCTATGTTAAATCTGAAAACTACAGACAGCTGTGTACCTGTGTTTAAGTCGCTGAAAGTACTGACCTTCCCATCACTGTACATTTTAGAGGTCGCAATTTTTGTTAAAACTAATTTAGATTTATTTCCATCACTAGCCGATATTAGAATGCGGTCAGGTCCAAGGAGACTACAATATAAAAACCTATTACATACAGGCAATTACAGAACAGCACTACTAAGGAAAAATATTATGTCGATGGGACCTATCATATACAATAAAATTCCGCACAGTTTCAAAGAACACCCTATTCGAACATTTAAATCTAAGCTCACTGCATTATTATTGGATAAATGTTATTATTGTATCAATGACTTTTTAAATGATAAAGAAATTTGACAATAAAATTTGTAAATGACATTATGTTTGTAAAATAATATTTCACTTAATTATAATTCCAAGTAATGAAATTCATTTTATTGACAAGATTTATTTATGTGCAATTGACTATTTGATGATTATTATTATTTTATTATTATTTCCTTTTTTATGTTTGTTAGTGTTAATTAGAATGACATGTTAGTTGTTAATTTATAATAATATTGTATGTAATCTATTAGTTTCTATGAATTTGCATGCCGTAAGGTAGAATGTAGCGGTAACCTTCAGCTATTGTATCATCTTAAACTTGTACCTACATTGATGGCAAATAAATAAATCTGAATCTGAACATAAAAAAACGATGAGTATGCATAAGTTTTTTTTTTTTTTTGTTATGACCATTTAACTTGCAACGCCTTAACAGGCAACTAAGTTCTAAGAACCTAGCTATTGTTAACATCTTCAAAATTACACTTAGCAAAAAATAATTTGAATTTGCGACTGATATTCACCGCCTCCGTGCGCCATTGACATAATTGCCAGACTGAGTTAGCTTGGCCTTTGTCTACCTCCCCGTCTCATCGCTCACATACCTCTGGCGGTGACTAGCAGTCGCGCACGTACTATAGATTGACTAAGGCTACCGAAAAGAATGTCAATCCTATTGAAAGTAGTTATAGAAATACAAAACGCTTGGGAAGCGATTACCACTCGTCTAGGTCCTCTGGCCAAATTTTACAGGTCAATATGTACCACTTTTATATAACATAACATCACACCTGTATTCACTGAAGGGTTGGGCAGAGGTGTACTGGTATACTCACATCTCGCCAATTATGTTTTTAAGTCCCATGCAACAGGGGGAGCCTATTGCCATCAACCGGCCTTAAATCCAGACTCCGGGCTGCTAATGAGAAATTCGAGATGGAAAAATAACCAATAACTCTGTGCCCGGCCCGGGAATTGAACCCAGGAGACAGGCTCAGCTGTAGCGCTTGTGACCACTAGAACGACGGCCAACGACCACCGAACGACGACCAATAACTTTTTATTTTTTTACTTTGTTAGTTTGAAGGCTATAAACATGTAAGTGCATGCAAGCAATATAAGACAGTGAAAACTGCTCTGACCAGTCTCACTGTCTACTCCCTTATAAGTTAAATTAGGATGATGTGCCGTTATAGGCTTGACAAGTTAAACAAAGTAGATCTTCTATATCTTTGACACTTGATTTCATATTCAATAGAGGAGCCTTTTCCCAACTATTTATTTATTTATTTAACAGTTGATGTACACACATATTAATAGACAGGAACAGAAAAATACGTACAAAGGTGATGCTTATTTCTAAAGAAATCTCTTCCAGCATACCTGCGATAGGAAAGTAGTTAAAGAGATGTAGACAACGTGTGTAAGATTAGAAGAGAAAATAATATACATAAAATAAAAACACTTAATTATTCACTAATTTAACTATAAACATACAATATGAGAATAAACTTACATACATACTTCTAAAATAAATATCACTAAAATAAATATAGTTAATTATAATGTAGTATAAAATAATAAATATAAAATATGCAACTATGACGAAGTGGACAGATAGTGTTCTTTCACTCTTCTTTTAAAAACTGCAACAGTTTGACAGTCCCTAATGTCAGGCGGAAGTGAATTCCACAACCGAACCGCGTGCACGCTGAAGGAGTAGGAGTAGAAGTCGGTTGAGTGGGGAGGGGATTTAAGGAGATTTCTAAGATCCGACCTGCAAGGAGCATCAGAAGGACGGGCGTAGGAAAAGCGTTCCCGCAGATAGGATGGCGTTTTAGGGTTGTGAAGGAAATTAAATAGCAGACACAATATCCGAGAGTTCCTGCGAAGTCGAATGAGCCACTTGTGTATCTTGCAAAAGTTAAAAACGTGGTCATACTTTTTAAGGTTACTATGTTGGGGTCGGCTTCGACTCTAACCGGATGCAGCTGAATACCAGCATTTTACATGGAGCGACTGCCTATCTAACCCCCACAACCCAGTAACTGACTAGTACGATATCCCTTGGTAGGACTAGTTGTCAGACTTTCGGGCTTCTGACGACCCGTAACGACTGTCAAAGATCCACGAACGACAGCCGGGACCAACGGTTTAACGTGCTCTCCGAGGCACGGAGGAGTCTCGGTATGTTAAGATGGTCATCCATCCACAGACCAACCCCGGCAAGCATAGCTTAACCTGATAGATGGAACCGTGCGGCTGGTATTACTTAGCCACGATCTCTTCCCACGACACTTGATTTCATATTGATACATTTAATAGGCTCGCCCCCAAAGAGCACCACTGCTCTCAGCGTGCAGCGGTAACAGCCCCGACTTACGAGTTGGGTCGTAGGTTCGCACCCAGACAGACGCATTACTTTGTGTAAATTATTTCATCACCACTGCTCTCAAAACGGTGAAGGAAAGCGGCATGTGCTAGAAAAAAAAAATCTAAGACTAGTGATACCTGCCAACCCGCACTGGGCCCGCGTGGTGGATTACTGCCCACTCGCTCTCACAGAGAGGAGGCCTGGGTCCCAGCAGTGAGAATATTATAGGTTGGTTATGCTTATGCCCCCCATTACATGTAATAGGACGCGTATTTAAGTCCCATGTAATGGTAGGTGAGTATATTGACATCAACCGGGCACTAATCCAGACTCCAGCCTACTACCGACACTTTGCCCAAACTGGGAATCGAACCCAGGACCTCATGCTCTAGCGCTTGCGACAACTAAATCAAAGGGGTGGTCCAAGAGAGGCAATAAAAAAACATACGGAAAAATCACTGAGAGCTTCAGATATACAGCCATCCAAGGGGTTCAGTCTTAGGTTGTATAAAGCAATTAAGGAGTAATTATAGAAATTTCATTAACGAGCAATAAAATAATGTTATTAACAGAAAGTAATATTATCAAGTATCGTTAACTGTTACTGAAAGAAAATCGTGTTTGCTAAATGGACAGGGGAAGTCAGTGACCTGTCTATGCCGCATAAAGGTACTGGGTGTGCCTACTTAATAAAAGGTTATTTATTATTAATCATTAATTTATAATAAGGGTAATTTGAAGGGGTCAACACGTCCACCTTGAGTAGGATACATAATATTATTATCCAATTTAGAATGAAAGCTAGAACTGATGAAAGTCTAGTCTATTTTCTATGACTTATTATTATTATTTGTCTAATAATATTTGGAATGTATTGCATCGTGACTACCCCAATTAATTAATTGCCATTTTGATGTCTCAAAAATATTCATGTACACTCTAATATAATAAATGTGTCTCTTTTTGTGAGCCTCACACACAATTCCCATTTAGTTGTTCTAAAATATTAAGTAGCCAATTAACTGCGAACAACTTGGATGTAGTGCTCGCCGGCCGCACCGCAGCACCGCTCGCTTCGCTCGCTCGGCTCGCTAGCGGTTGTTCACAGTTCTACCCTAACCTAACCTATTTGGTCAGAGTGCCCTAGGTTAGTTACTGTGACCATCCCGGCTCGCGCTTGACTTAGCTTAGTTACTAAAAAGCCGTACATTATTAGACGGTCAATAAGTTTTTAGAGGAACAATTATTTATTTCCCATAAGATTTTCAAATAGGCAAAAGTGACAGATCTCACCTGGGACGCAGAGAGAAAAAAAATAGATATTTTATCTATTAAAAATGGACTGGATGAGTGAACTGGATTACGAAAACACGGTATTAAGCATCTCTCGAAATTGCGTTCTTTGGGTATTGTTATGAAAAATTACTATATTTATAGAAAGCGGCGTAAACATGAGTTGTGTTGTGACAAAACGCTATAATAATTGATAAAACAGTGGTATGACAAAACAGTACTGTACTTTTTTGGAGATACAGAGTTTATATTCCTATAGTTTTTCTCAGTATAATTAA
This sequence comes from Agrochola macilenta, assembly GCA_916701695.1. Taxonomy (NCBI): domain Eukaryota; kingdom Metazoa; phylum Arthropoda; class Insecta; order Lepidoptera; family Noctuidae; genus Agrochola; species Agrochola macilenta. Next base: position 20,625,179 of record OU753563.1, on the reverse strand, counting down.
GAGTTAATCGAGGGGCTTGTGGCAAAATTAAAACAGCCGCACGAGTCGATCGAAGGTTAAGCTACGCTTGCCGCGGTCTGCTCTGTAGATGGGTGACCATCCATTACACATCAAGACCTCTCGGTGCCCCGGAAAGCACGTTAAGCCGTTGGCTGTCATTCGTAGATCTTTGACAGTCGTTACGGGTCGTCAGAAGCCCGAAAGTCTAACAACCAGTTTTACCAAGGGGTATCGTATTACCCAGTTACAGGATTATGGAGGTCAGATAGGCAGTCGCACCATGTTAAATACTGGCTGTAAAATACTCGAAATTTTGATCTGCCATCCTATGTAATGAAACTACACGCATGAAACTAATTCAACGTGTGACGACAAATTACTGTACCTATACTAAGGTATATTATACCTATTGTCTGCCTCAGCTAGACGGCAACATCAATTTCTTGCTACGCATATCTATAATAAGATAAACAAGGCCTTACTGATTAACCCATTCTCTAAAAATGAAATTAAAAAGAAAATAAACACCCGGCTACAAGCATTAGACTACATACAGACTGAAAAATTAATAACATAAACCCCCACATACACACACACACTCACTCACATACGCTCACACATACACACACATGTATACACACCCACCCTCACACACACGCCTCAAGCAGGTATTGTATAATTTAAAATTGTTTAAATTTTATTGCATATTATCTATGTAAAACTACTGGGAGAAGACACTGATTCCTGTAACACAGGTCACAACCTAGCGCAGGAGTCAGGGTTTCCATATATAAATGTAACATACTTTTATGTCAATAAATATTATTATTATTATATTATTATTACGTCTTTTGACATTTCTCGGGACCCTGGGGTCCCGGACCTTTTTAAGGCGTACGAGGGGCCAAAGCCAACTCGCAGAGGCCCGTTAGACGTTTTTAATGATATGAGGCACGAACCGACGATTATCCCTGTGTATACTATGCAAGTACACCCAAGGACAACCCCCGGTTGGTGTAGGACTATTACAGGATATGGAAACAAAGATATTGGACTATGGGTTTGGGTGGCTTAAGTTGACTGGTGACCTGGAACTATGGAAGGACTATGGCCCCTGCCTGATCAATGTTTTATATGTACACGGATAAAATGGCAGGGGGTGACTTGCACTCAATAATGGGCCCCCGAAAACTGTCGCTAGCACGTAGTGACGTAGCGACAAGGGGGCAACATGTCCTGAGGTGCTTGTGGAGTGGAGAGGTATTCCACGGCTTTCAGAACAATCTCAGAGCCCGGAAGATGGTCAAGATCCCTACGAGCACTTACTGGAATACTTCCTTCCTCCGAGTACGTTTGCTCTTGCGAATCTCCACTCAAGCCGGCCAATTAAGGCAAGAATGAGGTGGGAGCTCTGTTCCTCGTCAGTGTTCACTCCAGCCAGCCAATAAAGGCAAGCCAGAGATGAGGAACAAGATTTCTCCCGGGAGATAGGGTCCGTGGGGTCGCTACTGCCCAACAGCTCGCCACATGCTGCCCTGCCCTGCCCTTATTATTATTATTATTGTCACTGCACGACAGTGCTACGTACTATCTACTAGTAGGTAAACCTAATATATTAGATTTAGTTCAGAAGACTGATAAGCTAAGTTTTTTTTCAAAGGTTCCTCTCTCCTATTATTGCCCGACAGGGTCCATAACGATAACATCTATTTTGAAGATACCAACTAAGTACACATTGTGGAATGCAAACAGAATAGAATAGAATAATTTATTGTTTAAGTAATTACATTCGAATGCATTTATTATACGTGTAATAGGTATATATACGTTCAAATAAATGTCAAATTTCATATAATCTACTGGTAATATACTAAAAAAGGAATATACAATAAAAACTATAGTATAGTATAGTATAGTACAGTTCTAACAAAGAAAACAGGAGATAACCAAGTAAGTTGTGTTGTATGTTGTAATAAAGTATTGAGTAATTTGAATGTTAACCTAATTAATTTAATTCAATGTTATGTAAAAAACTAACCAAAACTTTAGAAAATGTACTTGTGGCATACAAGTACATTTTCTAAAGTTTTGGAGTTTTGGAGACGGCAGAATATTATGATCTTTTATAACTATGTAACTACTCTGTAATAATATTCTGACAAATGAAGGTACTCATTGTCCGCAAAATGGCAAATTGTGGTCAGAAATCTATCGGTTTTCAAGCTTCTCCATAACTATGTGAACCAAACTCATGAATTATTGTTATGTCTGCAGGTATGTTTGTTTGGCAGTAAGTTACATAGCTGTTTAGTTCTAAGGTAACTACTACTGTAAACAATCGATCAACAATTTTGTTTACTGTTAGGTATTCCAACCGATTAGCTTTAGACTGCTCGTTTTCAGTTTTGAAAATGGCATTTCAATCGTGGACAGCATAGAGCCTTTTTACAAGCTTGAAATTAACATGCTTAGTTTGTACATGTTTCTGGTTAGATCATAGTATCTTTGTCATCCATTTTTTTTTTTATTACATGGAAGTTAACATAACTGGCGAAATGTGGATGTACCTCTGCCTAACCCATCGGCGAATACAGGGGTGATGTTATGTTATGTATATTTTAATTAACCTACTGGGAGTTTTCATTAAAAGCATGTTCGTCAATATTGGAGGTATCATCGTGATCAATAGAGCAATATCCGCGCCAATCACAACAACATTAAGATGCAGATATAAGCCAGTGACCTTGAGTGGTTAGCTTGCGTGTTCTGTACTGAGCTCACGCAACGCGTCGTATGTCCAGCCAGTAATAGGACTCGCCCATCAAGGAGCGCTGTCCCAAATTAGACTCATTATTAATTTATTATACATAAAACAAAAGATATTTTAATAAAACACAAACAAAAAAATAAAAATAAACAAAAAGATCAATAATTAAATTATCTTTAAAATGGTGAAGGTTTCAGAAAAATACGCTTGATAGATTTTACGTTAGACATAACTTTACAAATTAATTTCACTATGTATTTATTATAAACATAATCTCAAATATTCATATATTAAGTTATTAATAAAATGCTCTTATTTTACATCTAAATCATTAACACTACTCGTTTAGACGTGATCTTCAGTATAAAATCATTAAAAGTCGGTTATTGTCGCCTTAAATAACTAACTAACAACTACATTGAGATATTTGTAATACCTAATCATATTATTGACATACCTCCACAGAAATATATGCATGCCTCCAATATGTACTTCTCTATCAGAGTAGCGTGTTGCGATCAAAACGTGAAAATATTGATGTTTAGAAAAATGATTGCACAGCATTTTGTCGAGATAATGAATTGTCGGTTCATGTTATTAGGTTAAACTTAATAACATAACATAACGCCTATTTTCCCAGAAAGATCAGGCAGAGGTGACCCATATCTCGCCAGTTATTTTGAAGTCCCATGTCATAAAGGGGAGCCTGTTACCAACAATCGGGCGTAAATCCAGATTCCGGGCTGCTACTGAGAAATTCCTGATGGTAAAACCCAATAACACTTTGCCCGAGCTGGGAGTCGAACCCAGGACCTCATGCTCAGTAGTAGCGCTTGCGACCGACGAGAATAATTTAGTAGAATAATAAAGTACCTATCTGACTGTGCGTGGTCTTTTTTGGAAAAACGTGCATAGATACTTAACGTAAATAGCACGTTATATAGATAATCTGCGTTCGCAATTCATTTGCCAAACATGTAAACAAACACATGTTTTAGGAAAAACAACTGTAATGCCTACTCATAAGTTTCAGTTTTGGCTACAGTTTCATATATTTATTACTTTTTCAACAGTACTTGTCAGTTTAAAATTAACTTTATTTAACTTTCATAAAGTTGATGTTTGTCTAAGTGAAAAACTCGTGTTTGTTTACATGTTTGGTAAATAATTTTCCAACGCAGATTACATATTAAGGGGGTTCATTTTTTATCACGATATCGTTGGATATTAGATTCTCTTTCAATCGATCATTCACGGAATATTTTTCTAGTTATCATGCATGGCTTCAAACGCTCATATACCTAATACAATAATATTTACATGTATAAATTAATAAATTATGTTAAGAGAATAAAGAAAGGGAATGTAAACTAAAATATTCTCGGTAGACAGGCTCTGCCATCCCATCCCACGCGATTTAAAAGCAACTGAAAACGTACTACTTAATTAATTGTTAAACAAATTGACTACCAACTTAAATTGTCCGTATGTTCAAATCACAACTGTCATTCTTTGATTGTTGTATGAAATGGGTATAACACGCTTAACAATAAACAACTCTTCTGTGCAGCTAACGCACTAGGAAGTGGTGAAAGGTGGGCTTTTTGGGGGACTGTCTTATTTATGTTATTTTGACGTTCAAAAAGTGCTGATTCTCAGTGTAACTTGAATAATTTTAATTTGATTTTGAATCAATTTCCCTGACTGTACCTATTCGTCATTAGCTTCTACTGCTTCTATACCTACCAAAAACTACTTACACCAGGTTTCCGAATTAAGAATTCGAAGTCGAGAACTGCAAACTCTACTTTAGCATAAGTTATTCCTTCAATGCAGCCCGTGAAATACAAAATATATTTGCAAAATTTTAAGAAATTCAAATTTATATAAATAATAATAATTCAAAATCATCACCATCAATTATTCAATCTACCTTATTCCCGATAATTTATCAAATAACATAATCGTAATGTCAGTTACAACCACACATTCTGCATGCCTCGATTCGTTTGAACGGCGTGAAACCATTTACATTTCATTTATAATTCCACTTGTAGGATGAAGGCAATGGAGGCATTAGTAATTAAAAATATATAAGTCAATCGTAAATTGTTACGCACGTGAGGCTGCAGATCGAGCATTCATCAGTAAGTTGGTGACCCGTAAAGGCACGTGTATGTTAGAAGTAGGAAATTAAATAGATCTTTTCATAATAGAGTTTGTCTAAACAACTGAAACTGCCTCGTTTGGGCTAGAAGTCGCAAGTCCTACTGCTGAGCTTGAGGGTTTGATTCCCGGATCGGTCAAAATGTTTAGTACTTAAAATTGACGACATGGTTGGCGCAGCGCTAAGCGATCGACTGCTGCGCAACGTGTCGCGGGTTCGATCCCCGCACGGAACAAATATTTGTATGATCTGCAAGTAGTTGTTCCGGGTCTGGGTGTTAGTGTATGTGAGTTTCTATGTTTGTAAACGCACCCACGATACAGGAAGAAATTCTTAGTGTGGGGCAACAAAAAAAAAAAATATACATATACGTATATATCTATTAAGGCTGTTAAGCCGTTAAGCACAAGGTTCATTTTTAGGATTTTGAATAAAAATGACAGTTCGAAAAGATGACATTCGCCCGCTATGTGGGAAAGGTATTTGTTTGACACAATATCGCTTCACTTTTTCACAAAAAGCTCTACTTAAGAGTCCATGTTACCTCAGCTCAAATTCGCTCTTTATCTCACTCTCCACTACTGCTCGTGGGCGGAGTAAGACCGACACTGAGCGGAGGGGAGAAGGCTCGAAGGCGCCGATAGTTTAGGTAATTTCTTTTTACGGTGAAAATAATGGTAAGAACCTAATTTAAAAAATAAACGTAGTACCTAAACTAAAACTGCTTTGCTGCATTTTGCATATTTCCATGATCTAATTTGAAGTAAGGTTTATTGTTCGGTTTGGAGATAACTTTTTAATTTTTTTCTGTCGAGAAAATTTTAAGGAATCATGTTTTCGTCAAACATCTCCTCAAAATTAATCCTCAAGTTTACCATTTATATTCTATGTTACAGGGTTGGTGTCCGCACTTTGTCCGTCAGGTGGACCATTGTGCGTGTTACCATATACTTATTTCAAAATTAATACTGCAGTCGTTTCAACATAACGGAGGATCATGCTAACCAATTTGAGGTACCTATTTACTTAAGTCTATAGACTTAAGTAAAACTGTAATAAACTGTTTACTATTAAACTTACCGGCGATATCCAGCGCTGTGTCATAGTCTGCTATCTCTGGCATTCCATCGTGTTGTGTTTCACTGCTCACCGTCCGCCGCGTAGCTTGAAACAATAAATTAAATTGATTAATCATCACATAATATTAAAAAGCTAAGGGAATAATATGAAATGAGCAATTTCAGGACTGGAAAGGACGCATAACCTTCATGCATAGATTTCATTATCACACGGTTGTGAGTAATTTGTATTCAGTGTGCACCCGGGTTATTATATTAACAAAGTGAATTCGAGCACCCAGCTATATTGAAAGACTATAGGATAAAGTAAACAAGATGAACCGTGCCTTGATCAGCACTCTAAAGGTGGTGATAAACTTGAGCATTCACTTGTAATGAGCATTCTAGCGAATGTTACATTACAGAAAAAATTACGGGAGCATTCTAGCGAAAGGACACTAAATTTGCTTCGAACGTTTTGCCGAGCCGAGCCATGCTGTCATTGTGCCGTTTCCATCTTCGTGAAGAATATTTTTTTGACGGTGAAAATGTTCGTAGCGATGTTTGGCTCTATGCGTATGGCGTATGGCGTGTGGTAGATTTTTTGTTACAAGTGAATGTTCAAATTTACCAACACCTTAATAATAATACATTTGCGTAACGCACTTCTTATGATAACAATACAAAGGGTTTTTTGATGTCCATCTTTAAAAACAAAAAATCACTGACAGACATCGCACAGTATAAACCGCTGGGTCTATACAGCAGCATGAAATTTTGCACGAAATTCCTTCTATGTATTACAAAAGTGAGCACTGAAGAAGAATTTTTGAAAATACAGATCCTAATGTGGCGAAACGGCGAGATTTCGTTTTTATGGAAAATCTTATTCCTTGGGTTTATAAAATTTTAACTTGGTACGAATATATTTTATACTCAATTATGTAATAAATTTGACATTATTCGTCTTTTGTTTTACGGGATGGTAAAGTTTGTATGGAAGAATCTTATCGCGCGGCCCGATTAATTTGAAACTTGGCATCCAAAATCTACCTATAACTAGGTGAAGAAAGAGTATCATTGGTTTATAAACTTATGGTTAAACTATGGAAACATATTTAACCGATTTTTTTCTAAAATCAATGCCTGTTGTGGTGGATGGGTTTGTATGAAAAATCTCATTTATTCATTTCTGAAACTTGGCACAAATACTTATTTAGAGTATATAACAAAGATAATAATGGTTAATTTTCCAAAACTACCCTTTAATGGGGGTGGAAGAGTGTTGGAATTCAAAGAGAAAAGTACGAAATTCACGCGGAAGAACTCGAAGAGCTACAGTTCGATAAAACACAAAAGTGAGCACCAAGCAATAATTTAAGAAATTCATCCCTCGGTGTTAAATAGGGGATTACAATTTGTATGGAAGTTCGTAATTTTTGTCGATGGCGAATCCCATCGCGCGCACCTCTTGAATCACATAACAATGAGAACTCAACCACATCCAGTTAGATCCGAAACCGCTTAAATATAGGAAATGGTTAGATTGATAATACGAGTATAATTAATGAATTAAAGTGGTATTCGTACAGAAATAAACAATTACAGTCTTTACCTACATACTGACAGACAACGCACAGCTTAAACCGCTGAGTTTAGAAGCATGTCATTTTGTACAAAACTTCCATACAAGCTTAGTTTTTGTTTACCCTAAACCTCTTAATTATGAAGGGGTCATTGTACTCATCATTATGAACTACTTTCACTATGGGACCACCGCAGAAATCGCGAAAAAAAAAACCGCTGTTCCCTACATTTATGTTCGCATACATCGCTGAAATGTAGGGAACAGCTGATTTTTTTTTCGAGATTTCATAAACTAAGGTAATTAGGAAGGAATTTTTAAAATTCAATCCCTAAAGGGGTTTATTAAGGGATGAAAGTTTTTATGGAATTACGTAGCAAATCCCATCGTACACACGCCATGTTCCTCTCTTAATACTATACTATCTATGAACTACTACAAAAAGTACAACAAGAAAATAAAAAATGGATCGAAATTTTCAGTTTGGTGACGGAATTGCTAACGTATTGGGCGTCATTACCGATACTGTCTCTCCTTGTCATTGTGGCTATGGTAATTTTAAACTTATACACATTTTTCTACATTTAATTTTTCATTTCTAGGGACATTATTATTTGCTAATGTGTCATTATTATTTGCCACTGTGAAATTACCCAAAATTGTGATAATAATTATAAATTATTGTTGCAAATAATTGTTTATGATGCCTCAAGGCGTATTATGGTTGAACTATGCCCTTTTTTAACAACTTTATGTTTTTACCCATATTAGCAAATAAATGATTTTGAATTTTGAATTTGATTAATATTATAAAGAAAGTGTCGTGATGGCCCAGTGGTTAAAGCATCGCCTCTCATGCACGAGGTTGTGGGTTCAAATCTGGGCAAGTACCAATGTGACTTTTTCAATTCATATGTATTTTCTGAGTTTATCTTGGACATTACTGACATCGGTGAAGGAAAACATCGTGAGGAAACCTGGACTTATAGGTAATATAAGTCTGAAATCACCAATCCGTCTTGAGAAGAGACCTTTGCCCTGCAGTGGGACAGTAACAGGCTGGTATTGTTATTCTATTACGTATAAAGAGAAAAGATTTGTATTTTAGTTCGTAATAAATAAACTCAAAAACAACTTGACCGATTTAAAAAAAATATTTCGCCATTAGATTGCTATATTATCATTGAATAAAATAAGTTATAATTTATAAAGATCTTGCGAAGCCGCTGACAGACGATAATGCAGTATACAATGCAAGGGAGTTGTTTTAATAATATCACTTAAAGTAACTTAAAAGTAACAATTCCATTATAAGGTATAGAGGTAGGTACTAACCTACCTTACAATGGAATTGTCACTTTATTACTCGACTGCGGCGAAGCCAAAAAGGAAGATTATGTGTGACCTGTATGTATGTATGTCCGTCCCTATGTTCCCTCGTTAGTTACTAAACGGCTGAAGGATTATTGGCGCCAAAATGTAGGTTTAAAAAAAATCTATCGGGTATCAAAATATATATTATACGTATAGTATATGTCTTAATGTAATTTGAAATAAGAAATGATAAAAAACTAAAAGCCGAAAATAAAAAAAACTAGGTAATTAATAAAACCTGGGTTGGTAAAACATGGGTTGTGGAGGTCAGATAGGCAGTTGCTCCATGTAAAATACTGGTATTCAGCTGCATCCTGGATGCCGACCCCAAAAGGGTTGGGGAAACGCTCGGCAGTTGATGAGTGACTTTGAATCAATTGACAATTTTTATGAGGTGAAAGTACCTACCATGAAGATGAAAAACGTTACGAAAAGAAGCATTGCTTCATACATGATCACTGAATTAGTCCCTGGTCGACCGAGCTCTGCTCGGGTGAAAATAGATAAACAAAAATCGTCCAAGTATACCAATGTTGTATCACATTCCTGAGGCTGTGAAAATAGAGAAAATGAATTTTCCCAGATATGAGACCCAGCTAGATCGATTTTTCACCCCAGTAAACCCCTATATTGCAACTTTCATCGAAAACGTTAGAGCCGTTTTTGAGAATGTGATTACAAATATATACAAATATTGCTCATTTAATAATATAGGATATATTTTCGTATAACAGTACATAATTTTCACCTTCTGAAAGATGTCTATAAATTCACAAGTTTGTATGACTCACCCTGAATTATTATGAAAAAAACGTTTGTTTTGGTTAAATGAGCGACCAATCTGCGATATGGGCTGAAATTCCTTAATGCCTTATGGCATTTAGTGCGCCTTAGAAGACTAAGTAAATTATTAACATTTAGAAGATGATCCAACATCGATGGGTGAAGAGAATTCTAATGATATCAGTCGGTCAATTTTGTTAAAATCTCATCGTGAACTTAGGTGAAGTGATCTGTCATTAGTAAATCCCTAGCATTAAGTGGAATGACAGCTCTCTTCAAGCTCACCTCGTCTAAGGTTGGGTTCACAGCTTTGCGGGAGACCCATACGGGCCGCCTGTACTGGTCTCCCGGAACGGAGACACACGTGAGGCGCTAGAACATTGTTTCACAGCGACTCGGATGGTCCGTACGCGATCCGCTCCGGGTAGAGCCCGTACAATGTTTCGCCTCGTTTCAAAGCACTGCGGGTGCTACCCGTACGGGTCTCGGACGACACGGACGGGTCTCCTGCACAGCTGTGTGAAACCAGTCTTATTTGCCACGGTGGGATTGGGTCATCTTCGGAATGTCTGTGAGATATTTTAGCGATCTATATGCTGTACGGCAAAATGTGTCTGCGTGATTTACTAAACTGAAACTTAGGCATTTTGATCTGCCTAGCCTTTTCCCAACTATGTTGGGGTCAGCTTCCAGTCTAACCGAATGCAGCTGAATACCAGTATTTAACATGGAGCAACTGCCTATCTGACCTCCACAACCCAGTAACTGGGTAACACGATACCCCTTGATAGGATTGGTTGTCAGACTTTCGGGCTTCTGACGACCCGTAACAACAGACAAATATCTACAAATGACAGCCGTGACCAACGACTTAACGTGCTCTCCGAGGCACGGAGGGGTCTTGGTATGTAAGGTTGGTCACCCATCCACGGACCAACCACGGAAAGCGGCAAGCCTGATCGATCGATCCGTGCTGTTATTACTAAGCATTTTGCAGTAAGATTAATAACTCACTGTCTAAATTAAAAGCGAAAACAAAATCTCTTAATTTTAATGTTTTCCATTTATTCATTCAAGTGGGCTTAATTTCAAGTCCGTTTGTAGAAAACGTCGTACCGATAGCATTATTAAAATCGTAACAAACACCTAAAAGTTATCATGATATGATACCTACCCAAAGGAATCTAGGAAACTCATAGCCCGAAGGTTAAAAGCGGAAAGTCAAAGTCAAATAATGTATTTCAATTAGGCACATGAAAGCCACTTTTGAACGTCAGAACGTACAAAAAAAAAAAATACTAGTCGAAGTAGTTCCAAAAGGTAGTTTTAGTATGGAGAAGAATGGGCAAGTAACTCCACCGTTACTCTTTTAAAATGTTTTACAATATTTTCTATACATTAATTATATAATTATAAGTGAAGACGATGCACCTAGAATAAAATTACTATACCACAATAGGTAAAAAGGATTTAAAAAAAACAATGACAGATAAACAAATTATGTGATAGATACATGGTGCTCACATATTTACAAACATTGTAGAAGTATACGATATTACAAAAAAATTAACAAGCCTAATACTGTCAGAGTGTGAGTACAAGTAATCACAGAATGTAAAATCAATGTCATCAAAATAATTAATTATACAGTTAAATTAGCAACCAGTTTCATTTTGTCTAGAAGCCACACACGGCTAAATAAAACAGTTAACTTTGTTTCATAATTATTATGGTGAATGATATAGCCAGATCATGACAATGAAAGCGTCACAATGGATACTAAGTTTAAACAACTTTAAACCAAATGTCAGACTGATGTTGTGGTTGTGATGTATTGAATCATAAGTTTAATAACTTTATTATGTATTGATAGATAACATTTTAATAACTAACCTGCCATTGCGGCTACATAAATATGAAGATGATTAAGACAATACTTAAAGAAACATTACTTTGGTGTTTTAGAGGTATGAGAAACGGGGTGTAAAGTTCACTCATCTTCTTAGAAAAGGGAGGTTCCTCCGACCAGACGGGTGTCATGTCTGGCGGGCAACTGCCCAACGATAGTCGGATAGTCTTATATATGTCGTTGGCGCGGTAAACTCTAATTGCGCGATCTAGGATTTGTGTGAGGTCAGGATTTTGTGTGACGTCAGGTCTTTGATGCGTAGTGGCATGTGGCGATGTAGATGCAGTGTATATTGAGTATATTGATAAATGTATTTTTTTTCGTGTTCCTAACGTTTAAACTCAAAGGAAAAGCCCTTTTTATATTTCTCTTTATATACTTTTCTAAATTGTGTCATAAAATTTAAGAAGCAAATACTTTCTGAACTTGAAAAAAAAACTTTTTGGCTTCATTGTGTAACTATCTGTGCCCGCGGCTTCGGTCAAGCGGCTGTGTATAATTCTACTAGCATATAAGTATAAGTTCATCGAAACGTAAAGTCATATCCTCTACAACATCGGAGAGGATACTAAGCGGCTTCTAAAGTAACCGTTCATATAAATGGCAAGATTCACTGCTTAGCTCCTTGTAATATGGATAATAAATGTATAGCGTGATGATATTAATTTCAGTGGTATAATTCGTATCTATCTGCAATATTTTGTAATTTTTTCTAATCTTATGAAATCTCGCAGTAAACTGTTGAGGTACTGTTGACGGACATAATGCAATAATGCTCATCCCCTATAGGAAATAGCTTGTTAATATAGCCCATTCAATGACCAGACCTTAAATAATATTTTTGCAAAATTTGAACAGAATCTATTCAGTAGTTTTTGCGTCAATCCGGAACATACATCCAGACAAACGAAAAAATATTCTTAAAATTATATTTTCGGCATCAGACTAAGTTACACTTCATATCAATTCCTTTTTTTTTCAAAAATATTCAATTTACAATTTTGAATTCGCTACTAATTTATTAGCCGACTTCAAAAAGGAGGAGGTTCTCAATTCGAATGAATAGATTTTGATGATTCTTATTTTTTTTTGGTAGATCATAGTTCAGAGATGGTCCCTGAATGTTATTAACTTTACTTGGGCAGTTTTTGAGTTAGTTTCAATAATACGTATTTTTCCCACTTAGTAAAATGTGGATCAATCTGCCTAGCCTTTTCCCAACTATATTACCCAGTAACTGGGTAATACAATACCCCTCGGTAAGACTGGTTGTCGGACTTTCGGGTTTCTGACGACCCGTAACGACTGTCAAAGATCCACGAATGACAGCCGGGACCAACGGCTTAACGTGCTTTTCGAGGCACGGAGGAGTCTCGGTATGAAAAGATGGTCACCCATCTACAGACCTACCCCGGCAAGCGTAGCTTAACTTGATAGATCGACACGTGCGGCAGTTATTACTTACATGTGGATGATGTTATAATAAAAAGTTCCTGTCACTGTTATTTATATTATAGCAGGTGGTGGTATTCGAATTTGTGTGGGGTAGGTACCACAACTAAAAAGCTAAAATAAAAATGTTTACAAAAATAAAACAACGGACTTCCAAAAAAAACACTACAAAGTGAAACACAACTTTAATTTCTGAAGTCGGTGGCAAAAGACGAAAATTCGAAACCAAAGACAACGACTTCCGAAATTCAAGTTATTTTTCACTTTGTAGTGTTTTTTTTGGAAGTCGGTTATTTTTATTTTAATGTACAGTCACGAGCACCAATATGTATCCACTTAGCAAAATTCAAAAGCGATTTTCTCATGAAATAACGACTGCAACTTTGAAATAAGACCTATTTCATATTATTGTGGGTTCCAAAATACTATGTTCGTAACAACATAAAATTACAATCGCCACAGTAGGAGAAAATCACTTTTTAAAGTTGCTAATTATATACATATTGGTGCTCGTGACTGTACTTGTAGATAAAATGTACTGCTATTAAAACTATGACAAAAAAGGCTAACCTTTTCAGCATGAGTCTGTAAAGGTGTTATAATTGTGATTTAAATAAATAAATTTTCAGTCGAGATTTCTAACACCTACATACATTTTCTACTTATAAAACTCTTGTTTTTTAAGTACAAAATGTGTGTAGGTGTTAGAAATTATTTTAGCTACAAAAAGTGAGCCGATTCACTGACAGACAACGCACAGCCTAAATTGCTGGGTCTAGAAACATAAAATTTTGCAAGAAATGATTTTTGGCAAAAGGGATTTCAAACTCTAAAGGGGTTAAATAGGGAATAAAATTTTGTATGAAGTTCTTAATTTTTGACGACGTAAAATTCCATATACTGCCTTAAAACGATATTTATTTATCTATTAAAAGCGCAACTATTGGCGTCGAATGAAAGCAAGAATATAGCAATTTACTACCTAATTAATGTTCAGTTATTAATTTATCAAACTATTATATGAATACAATGTCACCCACACCGTATTTTTCTGAATATTCATGACAAATTATAGAAAATAAACTTAAATAAAAATTAACAATAAACATTTTTCTTGTAATTTTTTTTATTATTTTTCAATGTCCCGCTATGATTTAATGGACTTATACTTGTGTTTTTAAAATAAATATTGTTTTTTTTAGAAAAAAATGTCTTCACCTCTAATTTTACAATTTTTTTTTTAGTTAATCCGATAAAATAACCCTTATGCTATAAGAAATAATAAACAGAATCCAAATCGAGCCAATAACATAGTAGATATGGCAAACCCGCAAACGCTACAAAAAAATAAATAATTGAATAACATGTCATGCCCATGGGCGACATTAAATAATATGTATATGTATAATTATATGAATATATATATATTTATAATTGTATATGTATAATTATATAAATATATATATTATATTAAACAGTGTGTCTGGTCACCGGTATCCGACCCCTTAAGGCAAAACAATGATCAATTTTATCCACAAATAATAAATAAAATACAGCCTGTTACTGTCCCACTGTAGGGCAAAGGCCTCTTCTCATATAGAGAAGGCACGAGCATTAATCACCACGCTTGCTCAAGACGGACTTATATTAACTATAAGTCCAGGTTTCCTCACGATGTTTTCCTTCACCGATGTCAGTAATGTCCAAGATAAACTCAGAAAGTACATATGAATTGAAAAAGTCACATTGGTACTTGCCCGGATTTGAACCCACAACCTCATGCATGAGAGGTGAGGCCTTAACCACTGGGCCATCACGACATATCCACAAATCCGCGATAATAAGGTATTTTGCCCCTACTGTTTTGACTCCTCCGTGTCTCGGAAAGCACCTTAAGCCATTGGTCCCGACTGTCATTCGTGGATCTTTGACAGTCGTTACGGATCGTCAGAAGCCCGATAGTTTGATAACCAGTCTTACACAGTTACTGGGTTGTGGAGGTCAGATAGGCAGTCGCTCCATGTAAAATACTGGTATTCAGTTTCTACTGAGATTTTTACTTTCTTAATCCGCTTAGACTGAAAGCGGACCGCAACATAGTTTGGAAAAGGCTCGGCACATTGACTTCACCTATTCTTAGTTTTCAATCAATCAATAATTATTTTGGTGATAGAAGGAAATTCCATTACCTAATAGTTTAGGTTTTACAGCTGAAATCCGGCTCAATAGCTTTTATTACCACTTTATCGAATATTTTCCGTTTTCGAAGCAAATCCGAGCGTTTTACGATAACACGGTTACGTACTAGTGAAATCTGAGGATTTTCCACGATTACAGGTTCGATTCCTAGCTCTTACACGTTTGTTAGGCAAGAAAATATTATTTAGATTTAAAATATAGTGTTTTATTTTTATTATTGCTATGTGAGTAACTGTTTAAATTTAAATAAAACTAAGGATATTTTATTGTGTTTTTTCTTGTATTTATTGCGTTTATTTATTAAAAGGCAGTCAGTTAAAGACAATTAATGTTAAAAGTTTAATGAAAAAATAATCCAATAAAACTAAAATATTTCACGAAACTTAAAGAAAGAAAGAAACGTTTATTTGGACACAGTTCGTGAAACACAAAATAAAACAAAGTAAAATTAACAGTAATCTTTTGACAATAAGTGTGCCTCACGGCTGCACCAAAAAGGTTCATTTCAGCATTAATGCCAGACAAATGCTGTCTGACGCTGGTTTACAAACCACTGGTTTACCGGTAACCGCTGGTTTTTTTTTAAACTTGTACGCAGTTTTCCCGTTACGTAGTATCTATTCTCAATTTATCCAAGAAAACTGAATATTTCACGAAAATTGTACGCAATTTTCCCGTTAATTAATAACTATTGCCAATTTTAACCACAAAAATAATTTTAAAATATATTTTAAATTAATACTCACGACTCTGTATTTTCGGTAAAATTTTGCAAACCATTATTTAGTATTTTTATCACTGTCTTACACTAAACCATGGGATCGGGCGCCGTGGTACCGCGCGCCATACACAGTCGCCAGCGACAAACTGCGGGTCGTCTCTAGCGCCATTGTTCCACAGACTTACACACGCACAGAGAAGGCGGGGATGAAATGTAAATTATCTTAAAGTTGTTATTGTTAGCTTTTGGTTGATGTTATGGTAAGGGGAAGTAGAATGTAACGCAGAGGTTGTGTTTGAATTAATATTTAGATAACATCATTCATTTAGGGCTTTTACCAACGTTAGAGGAACCCGCGGAATAAACGTAACGTTTTATAAACGATTTTTATTGGAAATGCTGGTTTTATACGAAATATTGATTTAGATTGAAGACTTTATTCAATCCACAATTTAGGTGCAAAAAAATTGCTTTAAAAAGAATCGGGGAAAAGAAAGAGGACTTATTGTATATCTTAAAATGTACTTAACTTATTAAAAAAAGTCTATTTTTCGTTTTTTGTTTAGAGTTTCAGGAGTTTATCACTTATATATTTGTTTACACTGTAATAACATTGTTACTAATTGAATTTTTAAATTTATTCGTGAATTATTGTGTTTTTCGCCGTTAAACAGATATCCTAATCGTTCGAATTTACTTAACGTTTACTCTGCTCGGTCGTGCTAGGCCTTCAGATATCTTTTAAACGTGGAATAAAATGAATGGTCGAGAGTTTTTAAATGGAATAACTGTCAGAAATTCTTAATTATTCCCCGGATAAACATATTAAAATTGGGCGTTGGTAAAATTTGCCTTTACGCACATGTTGGTATATTAGAGGCACTTGCAATACTTCAACTTTGTCACTAGGATAGCATCTGCGATATCATCCTGGCATTGCGGATATAGGTAACCACTAAGGATACCACCAGGTAGTCCTCTGGCTTTAAATTTGACATGTAATATAAAAAAATAAGAAGAAAATTTTAGTTTTTCTTGAACAAGGTAATATATAGTTACTAAGGCAGGAAACGCCTTTCTATGGCCACACTTTCCTATAAACACAGTAATTACTCCTTTCTATTAGACGGTTCCAAGAAATGGAGTTAGAAAATAAGCCTTGGGATACATAAATTATGTACTAATTGGTACTGAGTTTATTTTAATCTGTCAAGCAGTTGACCAATCACCTCAGTAATTAATTAATATTATTATTGTTTTAGGAAATGACTGCAAGTTAATGTACCTGTCAGTTTGCCTTCCTTCGTCGGTAATCTTGGGTTATTCCGTTTATCCACCCTAAGGTGGATACCCGGAAACGTATAACCGAGAATTCACCCTAGACCTAGTAGGATAAACGGAATTTATAGGTTTATAGGTTTTAGATTTTCGGACATACGTTTCCGAGTATCCACCTCAGGGTGGATTTTTTGGGGTGGATAAATGGTATAACCCGTGAACTTTGGATTATACTCGTGAACGGGTGCTGCTTGTGGTGATTGGTTGTCTTCTTCTCAGCTTAAACAATAAGAAGCAATGTATTATAGTTTTTGAAGGCTGATATTGCTTTTCCCCGCGGGTTCGCCCGCGTGGATGTCGGAAAATATTCTACGGGAATGTACTACCAGGATAAAAAGTACCCTAATGTATTAATCCAATTATAAAATATCTGTGTGCCAATTTGCATCCAAATTTGTTCAGCCGTTTTTACGCCAATCCGGAACAAAGATCCTAAAAACGATATATTCGGCATAGACTCGTCCACCTCGTAGCTATGATTTTTTTCATACTCGTAAATGTACAGTTTTGACTTCTTTATTATTTTATTATATGTACAGATATTACGTAGATTGATGGGATCCTGTAGATTGACAGCATAGCCAATTGACAACTCCCTTTCCATCATCATAATTTTTCTGTCTTTATCCCAACATAGGTCAGCGCAGCATGTCTACTTCTTCCATACTCTGTGCTAGCCGTCATCTCAGTGTCCATTTCCTACTATTACATCTTTCACCCAAATCCTTTCTATCGTTTCTTTGGTCATCCTCTACTCCCATATGATCCCCCAAACTCTTTCAATTTTCCGTACCCGAAAGGTAACCCCCAAACGGAAACCTATTACTAATTAAGCCTTCGCTGTCCGTCTGTCTGTCAGCGGGCTTTATCTCATGAGCTGTAGTAAGTAGACAGTTGAAATGTGTATTTCTATTGCCGCTTTAACAACAAATAATAAAAATAAAATAAAGTTAAAAATTAAAGGGGGTACCCCCCCATACAAGAAACGTATTTTTTTCAGCGTATTTTGCTGAATAATGAACGGTGGTGCGGAATCCTTGCACTTGGTCGGTGTTTAACATTCGCAAAACCATTTCTTCTATCTTGTCCCAACAACTCCACTTCCATCACATTATTCCCAACGATCTAAATAAACAAATAAAGCGCAAATAATCAATTAGTTCGTTCTATCTTTACCGGCTTTCTCTTCCTGACGACCAGACGCCATTTCACTCCAACTACACATTTATGTTCAACATAATTACAGTGGGTTTGCATAAAATTGCTCTCAGATACTGGTAATGCATGTCGTTGGTAATTTGCAGTAGGGATTAACGGTTACCATAAGTAGTGATGGCGCCTGCGAGGAATTTATAAGTTGTAGATACGATGGGATTCGTGTTATCAGATAAGGGACTATCCTGTTTGAGGCTGTGAGGGATGGACTTGTTAGATTGTAAGAATATGTACTTTTAAGATCTACTTTTAAAGAGTTATTGAGGTTTTAGTGTGAGTTGAATATGGTTCGATATTACTGTCGTGTTTAACTATCAAGCGTCGACTAATCCATACTTCCATGTTTCAATTAATCTGCCTAGCCTTTTCCCAACTATGTTGAGGTCTATGCTGACCGGATGCAGCTGAATACCAGTATTTTACATGGAGCGACTGCCTATCTGACCTCCACAACCCAGTTACTGGGTAATACGCAATACCTCTTGGGCTTCTGACAACCCGTAACAACTGTCAAAGATCCACGAATGACAGCCGGTTTAACGTGCTTTCCAAGGCACGGAGAAGTCTCGGTATGTAAAGATGGTCACCCATCCACGGAGCAACCCCGGCAAGCGTAGCTTAACCTAATGGATCGACCCGTGCAGCTGTTATTACTTAGCCACAAGCTTCTCATACTTCCTATGCCATCCTACTAATATTATAAATGTGAAAGTTTGTATGTTTGGATGTTTGTTACTCAATCACGCAAAAACGGCTGAACAGATTTGGAAATTTCGCATACAGATAGTTTATAACCTGGATTAACACATAGGATCTTGAGGACTTTTATGCGAAAATAACTCTGCCTGTCTGTCTGTTACCTTTTTATGTGTTAACAGCTGAACGGATTTCGATGAAATTTGAGCATGAACTGGGTTGGGACACGGGATACTTTTTATTCCCGTGGAATAATTTCCAAACTCCACGCGGGTGAAGCCGCGTGCAAAATCTAGTAAAACATTAATAATAATTCTTAGACTCAATTATTAATAGAGTGTTAATCACCGATTACTTTAATATCTTCACTAACTATACTCCAACATTGTTGTCTAAATAGTTCGGTAATTCAAAAGTGCGAAAGTGACGTTCCTGTCACTTACCAGTGACAGCTCGCTCAGCCAGTGATGTACGACCCTGTTCGTCGATATGCGATCTCCAGAATTCCGGTTCATATTTGATTTGAAGTATGTCATAATTTCACTCCATTTCTAGAAGTATGTTTTTTATTTTTTGTATATTAGGTAGCATCTTGTTTTTATATATTCATTAAATTTTTTATCATTTAATTGTGCTTATGTGTTTACTGATTTTTTTTTATCTATCTGTCTATTGTAGCGAGACTCTAGGGGTCTTATTTCACTTAGTGAAATAATCACTTATTTCACTATTTGCCCTATGATTTTAATGTTTGTAATTATCATCATCATCATCCAGCTCATATGCCAAATTAATTTGTGGTCGGCAGACAAGTCTTTTTCTTCCATACTTCTGTTTAGTCGTTATCTTGGTAGTCACCCCCCGTCTACCGATATCACACAAACACAGTCCATCCAAATCACATAACATAACAACACGCCCTGTTTCTCCAAAGAGTTAGCAGAGCTACACCCATAGTACACCCACATTTCGGCAGTTATGTTTAAGTTCCATGTAATAGGAGGCGACCCTATTGCTAACATCGGGCACAAATTCCATCCAAATGTAATCATCGGTAACAATATTTTCCTGTGCCCAAAATCACACTCTGAAAGGACGCGTCTAATTTTACTAAGCTCTATAACTAATCCACGGAATAATAACAATAATAAGCACTTTAAATATGACAACAGAATCGTAGTTTTGGCAAAACTTGACTAGAAAATTAGGTTGTAATAGACGAAACAATGATTACATTTGCGAATTATAATAATATGATTACTTATCATAATTTGTGGACGAAAATAGAAACAATCAGTGACAACGAGTGTCAATTTTTTATTACTTGTGTCTTCATGTTTCACAATGACGGAACTCCGGAAAGTTTTGGAACGTTATTCTCGTAACCGTGAATAGTCGAGTACCTACAGACCTACGTGGTGACCAGCATGGTTAAGACTATTATTAAATAATAATAATACCAGCCTGTTATTGTCCTACAGCAGGGCAAAGACCTCTTCTCATGTGACTTTTTCAATGAATTACTTTCTTAGTTTATCTTGAACATTAGACATAGGTTAGGGAAAACATCGTGAGGAAATCTGGAGTCTGAAATCGATAACCCGTTTTGAGCAACCGTGGTGATTATGTCTATAAAGGTGACAATCAATAAAAAAAAAACAAACAACATACCAAATTTTTTTATACTTTGTTGTTTCCTAGTTCTTCAATTTTCATTTTATTTAGGTCGTGGCAGGATCAACTAGAATGTATTCTTTCTCTGGGACTCGTCGACCTTCATTTTACCGGTAACTTTTTCTAGTTGGTTGATGCTCCTTTGCAGGAAATTCAGTGTTTAGATATAGTGTGGCGGGTTTTGTACTAAGATGTCAGATCCGCTAAGATCGCTGAGCGCGATCGCTGTAAGACTAAAAGAAACTGCTCTTCTAGAAGCTAAAACCTAGAAAAAAATTGCATCCGTATTACGCTTCCAGGTAACTACGGAAGACACAATTAACACTTTTTGCTAAATTGTTTTAAATTCGCTAATTGATACTTTTTAGCAAAATAACAATTGCTTTGCACGTGGACCTTAAAACGAAAGCAATAAGGCGTATTATCAATCGTAAAAATAAATTGCTTAATTGACGATTTTACGCCAAACAGCACTGAATGTCAATTTTGTATGCATCAGCCTTTTTTTCTATTGAACACCTGTAACTTTATACTATTATCTAATTGTGTGGTATTAAATAAAACTAAATAGATTTTCCGTTTTGATAACTTTGTTATAAGAGACGATCTTGAATTTAACGGAATATTCGCGTTTTACGGCTACGTACGCTCAAAGTATGCGTACGCGCATCGCGTGTATGCGTGTTTAAAGGTAAATGTATTATAATAACGCACTTGCGTTTTGGAAGAAGATTTAAAGAGTCACCTACCCTATTAGTAGAAACCACACCCTTTTGGGAACGCTACCCAACTAACTGCTATTAACCAAAAGTAGAATCTATCATTAATTTCGTGGTCTTGATGCTGAAAAATCCCCTCGTTGCCAAAGACGTCACAATGTCTGAATATGCCAAAGACTGAATTCGGACTCCACCAATTTGTACCTAAGTGTCCTCGAGCTATCAGCTGATTCCCATCTCCCGACGTATGTCACCACGACTGAGGGAAATGACCAATTTTCTCGTAACACACTGAGCAGCAAATTGACATTATTTACGCATAATTATATGATGATCATTCGGCGCTTGCAGTTTGTTCCTCGTTTGGAAAAGTTTTGTTATTGTCACCAACCATTTGTTATCTTCAAGACTATAACAAATATTTTATGGAAACGTCTAGTGCTGGAAAAAATTTAATACCACCACAGTCACCACTCGCACATCTCGATGACCTTTGTACACCTAAAAACTCGTCAAATCGTTTCTTCTTCTTTACATGATTATTTTAAATTGGTTAGCTGAACTGCACAGACGCGATGGGAATTGTTATATAAAAACGATTAAATAAAAAATCAAAAGATTTGAATTTGTTTTTTATAAGGTTAGCGACCTCTTTTATTGTTGTTAATTGAAGTATGTGTAGAGAACGGCTGTTTTATCGCGTTTAGGCCCATCAAGTCAAGACGTTGACAAAAAAAAAAAAATATTTCATTTTTGTTTTATCATGTATACTCGTACATATCGATACTCATCGCGTCTGCGAAGTTTAGCTACCTAATTTAAAATAACCCTGTATGCATATGTGTGTCCTGTGATCGTGCTATTCTTCTAAACTTTACAACAGGTTTCACCATCATTCCACAATCAATTACAGCATATATTCCGGAAGGTATACTTATAATAAATATAATAAATTAAGGCGAAAGCGTCAAGGTATCCCGCGAAAGCGTCAAGGTATCCCGCGAAATTCTATTTTTTTTTACAATTTACAAGTCAGTATCAGGTTATATGTTGATCTAAATATGATTGGCGATCGTATCAAATGTTTATTTGTAGAATTATAATCATGAAAATCAACAAAAAACAAGAAAACGAAAAAAAAAATGCATTTCGCGGGCTACCTTAGCGCATGCCCCTTAACCCTTAATTAATCAAACGGAAAGCTTTTCAAGAGATAAATAAAAACTGAGATTTGTTAATAGGTAAGTTTTGTCTGTAGATTTAATAAATTTTGATAAAATTGAAATAATGGTGGGAAATAATTTCCCGTTATTTGTTACTGCAAATCAAAATATTATCAAGTGGGAAAATTAATCCCAATATTTTGTTATTTCACGTATGTCACGTATGGGAAATAATTTCCCAGTATTTGATTAAGGGTTAATACACTGGCGAGCAAATATAAAAAGCCACTTGCAAAATGCCACAAAAATCGAAATATCTCTTAAACCACACAAGTTAGCTACATGAAGTAAAAAAAATCTTGAAACAGTTTTTAGGTGTTTTGAGACGCTACTAAAAACACTTGAATATTGCTTCAAATTCAAATTGTTTATTTGCAAGAAAATACACGGTGTAAGGGAAGATCTTACTACCTTAAAGTTATTGTATTCTGCCTGCAAGCAAGCGTGCATAAGAATCATGTTTAAAAAGTCATATAATCACTATGTAGATTCTAATAATTAGTACATTATTATTATTATATTATTATTATTATTACATTATTATCACATATAATCGACCTTAATTAATTTACAATAAATTATACACACATATTACAATAATTATATACACCAAATAAAGGTACTTACTCAATCAAATATTTGTATGTTCTAAAAATTATTTTATGCTGTAGAAACACTTTTTTTGTAACCACTCTGACAATTTTGTTTTGAAAACATTACCCTGCAACAATTTAAATCCGTTTGGTAGGGTATTATAAATTAATATACACATATTGAACACATTTTTCTTGTAAATATCTTTATGTCCAGCTGGATGATGTAAGAGGTTCCGAAACTTAGCCCTTTTCTGTCTTGGTATAACCTCGGTATGTTGCTTAAAATAATGCATGTGTTTCTTTGTAAAAATGCCGATATCTCTAATATACATACAGGGCAGTGGAAGAATTTTAAATTTTTGAAATAGTGGTTTACAGCTAAGAACCATGCCCTGTTTAATACCTGCTTACTTCAAGAAGCTATCTTGCGTGGTTTCGGATATATTTCATGATAAGTTAGTGGCGTTTTTATATTGCTCGACAGTGTAGAAATCTCGATGTTTTAACAAGTCATATATAGTAAGCGTGCGTGCCAAATTCAAAAATTCTAATTCAAAAGTCATTTATTCAAACTAGGCTGAGAATCGGCACTTTTCGAACTTTTCAACATTACTTATGACAGTCCCCCAAAATGCCTACCCTTCACCACTTCCTAGTGCGTTAGCTGGGAAGAAAAAGTGGCGCAACAAACTCCCCAGCAGGACAGCTGTCAACTATGTGTGCTTTTTTTATTTTTTTTTAAACGTTGCCCCACACTAAGAATTGCTTCTTGCATCGTGGGTGCGTTTACAAACATAATAAACTCACATACACTAACACCCAGACCCAGAACAACTACTTGCAGATCATACAAATATTTGTTCCGTGCGGGGATAGAACCCGCGACACGTTGCGCAGCAGTCGATCACTCAGCCACTGCGCCAACCGTGTCGTCAAATAAATAATAAATAGTATAAAAAATAATAGTAATAATAATAGTGTAAATATAGTATTTAATAGTAGGATACAAATTAATTTATATTACGCAACACAAAACATAATTTAAATTATTAGCTAGCACACGCCATAAAAGATACTCAAAAGCGACGAAGTGATGATCGCGGGCTTATGGTCTCAATGTGGTAAAAAAAAAACTATTGTTTAAATGTATACTCGTAAGAGTAGGCGCATTTAGAATTATTATTAAGTAGTTCAAAATATATTTCCCTTGTAAGCCCCTTCTAATCTGCTTACTTACCAACACAAGTTACCGTCAACTCGACGATAAAATTCCATCCCACTTTCATACATACATAGGTACAATCGCGTACACAAGTATGAACAAACTATATGTACAGTCGCATCGTAAATCAAGAATCGAGCATGCAATAACGTGCGAGGCACGCCTTGACTTTGAACTTGGACTGTCGCGTACACAAGTGGTTTGTGTAGTTAATGAATAACAGGAGAATTGGTGATTATTTTTATGGTGCTGTTTTTTCATTGGGACTGAAGATGGGAGAAGTGGAAAATAGTTTAAAAGTTGTAAAAGAACCATGTTTAGAGAGTTATGACACTTGACACTTTGCAGAAAACCAATATTTCAATATTACATATTAATTGATGCAGTGATTTAAAATACCCTTCTTTATAACATTATAATGTTATTTGATCGAGTGCTGCGTTTGTAAATAAATGCACTATCTACTGACAACTAGAAAAATAGGAACTTGTCTTTATAAATATCTTACGTATGTAAAAGTTGTCATAGTTACAAGAAAACTAATTATCTGTTTGAGTTGTCTGACTTGCGGCGCAAACAACGATATTTAATACTTCGTTAGTAATCTAGCTAAGTGCTTTATGTTCTTGGCTGTTGGTATAAAATTCCTTTACTTTGCAGTTATTAAATTATAACGTGATAAGGTCAATAACTTTTCGATGTTTACAAATATTATATTAGGTTTTGGCTTCTTTACTTTTACATATTAGCTCCCTGAATACTTCTTTCTCGTGTCAGATTTTATCTTATTTTTGTATACGATCTACTAACTTCGATGAAATCAAACTGGTTGCTAATTTAATTGTATAAATTATTTTTTATTTTGACTTTGTTTTTACATTCTGTGATTACTTCCTTACACACTGACTTATTAATTGTAAAATTATAGGAAAATCGTCTTGTTTTACAATGTTTGAAAATATGTGAGCACCATGTATCTATCACATAATTAATTTATCTGTTGTTGCTTCATTTTTAATTCTTTTTACCTATTGTGGTATAGTACTTTTTTCTAGGTGCATCGTCTTCACGTATAATTATATAACTAGTGTGTAACCTATACAAAATATTTTAAAAGAGTAACGGTGGAGTTTCTTGCCCATTCTTCTCCATACGAAAACTACCTTTTGGAAGGGGCGACTATAATGAATTCAATATTTTTGTAAATTTTGACGTTCAAAAGTGCCTTACCTTGACTTTGATGTTCCCGCTGGATCGAGAGTTATGCTGGTGAAACCGCGGGTTGCAGCTGGTAATAAATAAATTATTTATTTGGACCAAACACTTGTACACATATTATAAACCTGTAAAACTGCGTGACAGTTTGTTGGCAGGATTAGCGCTCGTCTTAAAACATTTGGTACAAAACAATCTAATTCAAAATCTAAGTAGGTTCATACGTTGCGGCCATTTCATTCAGCAGTTAAGCCTTTAATTTACTCCCCAGTGTTTGTTGTGTAATTTTGGCATTTATATATCTAAAGCTGACTAGAAATGACGACCATAACATGTGCTTTTAGTATAAGTAAAGATTTAAGAACATATTTTTATATTGATTTTAGGCCGGTCTTTTTGATATCATGAGTATGCAATTAACAATACCCAAATTATTATAACCTCAATCTTCATCCTCCAATACCCTTAAATACAGCAATAACTCATCCTTTCAATACCTTCCTTTCACGTGCTCCTTACTTCAACAAAGATTAATACAAACGCGTATTTTAACAAAAAGCTTTACATTTCAACAATATATCATTCCATTTTGCGCGTAACTGTACTCAGTCGGCGGTATTCGCAGAAGCAAAAGTATAAGCAAACCAATTTGACATGTATGTATGTGTTTGTGTTCCGAGCCCAAAAACTGAACGCATGGTTAGGTACATACGGTTGTGTTTAATCGACTTGGGTTTAGGTTATATTCAGACGGTACTGCGATTCCGGCAGAAAATATCTAATCCTCTTTTTTTTCCTACTATTTATAGATATTTTAGAAGCCTGTGTTCTATGATTATAAAGGTTTTTTGTTATTATTAATTTCGGTTAACCAGTCTTAGCATTAATTAGGGTATTTATTTATTTAATACTTAAATCACACATATGTACAGAGGCGGACTTAATGCCAGAGGCATTTTCTACTAGTCAACCTTTAGGTGATGCAGAGACAAACAGTGTTATGTGCAATAATGAAAATTGTATCGATGAAAGTAGCTAACATTGCAATCTACAACATATTTTTTCAAATGCTTTGTAATTATTGATCTTTTTGTTTAAATTCTGTAACAAAACGTCGTATAGCATTGATTCTAAAAATCTTGTTCGTAAAAAGCACCTTTTTGTTGACATTTTTAAGTTCATAACTAAATAAATAAATACTTTTAACACTTTTTTCGTCGATGATACACAGTAATAGTATTTTAAAATAAAATCCATTGATAGCGTGTACATTTCCGGGGCGCGGGCGCATAATATTATGAAATACGACATTATTATTTTATTCATAGTTGGAAAATTAGAGCATAGTGAATTGAACCGAAAAAACATGAAGCTCTCTCTTAAAGTAACAGCAAACACAAAAATATTATTTTCTATGATAAAAATATGCTGCTGTCCGCGGGGGCGTTCACACGGTAGGTACTGTGGGAGAGGTATTTCAATAATACATATTAATCTTTCAGATTAAATAAATATTTATTCACGGAATAGAACCGTCAGACAAGTCCTACCGTTTTTTTTTTCTATTCTAAATACAAATTAATGTTTATCTCGTAATTATGCCATCAACTTATAACAGACTGTTGGCGGTTACATGTTAAAGGCTCTACCTAAATTCAAATACCATCTTGGTATCGAACACAAAACGAAACCTAACTTTTGTTAACCTTTTAGCTTAACCAAAAAACGTCCATCAAAATACATCTCCATTTCAGGTAAAAGAGTAACCGTGGAGTTTCTTGCCGGCTTTTCTCCGTAGGAAACGACCAATTGGAACCGTGTACCTAGCTTCTTACGTTTTATAAGTGCCCTTGTAGGTTTGGGTTTTTTATTTTATTTTTTTTAACTTTTGATTTTCCTAAAATCAGATATCAATCTGCCTAGCCTTTTCCCAACTATGTTGGGGTCGGCTTCCAGTCTAACCGGATGCAGCTGAATACCAGTATTTTACATGGAGCGACTGCCTATCTGACCTCCACAACCCAGTAACTGGGTAATACGATACCCCGTGGTAAGCCTGGTGTCAGACTTTCGGGCTTCTGACGACTCGTAACGACTGTCAAAGATCCACGAATGACAGCCGGGACAGAATGGCTTAACATGTTTTCCGAGGCACGGAGGATTCTCGGTATGTAAAGATGGTCACCCATCCACTGACCAACCCCGGCAAGCGTAGCTTAACCTGATGGATCGACCAGTACGGCTGTTGTTACTTAGCCACGAGCTCCTCCTAAAATCAGACATCATGCACTGAAAATGACATCTCTCTTTCCACAAATCTATGCGAGAAGTTATTTTCTCGAATGAAAACAGTGAGAATTGCAACTACCACAATAGGGATGATGACTTAAATTTCGTTTTCAACACACTTGCTCGTAAAGTAGCTCTTATTGAACCGTTTTTAGGGTCATAATTCAGTGTATTAAAAACGCGTGCTTTTAACTTTATATTATCGGACTAGTGCTGTAATGCCACAGATAACTAATCAGAATTTGGTTGCGACTCGCTAAAAACAATAACATTGGACTTGCCTGGGAATTGAACGCAATATCTACGTGTCACTGATTAAATACGCACTAATTAGGATACACGTATTATCACACCCACTTTAACATCCTATGCGTGTTTCTTATCTTTTAATTAAACTATTTTAATTAACAATAAAAGCGAAAACTGGAATAAATTTTCAATTTTTACAAAAGTCAAACAACCGACCATAGGCAACCGACATCCTTTTTAACTGATCTAAATTTATCTTGTCATTGAAAAGTTAGTGATTGACGTAATAAATATTGACTATTTGTTCAAGGAGTATTTTATTAATCCTTTATTGAAAAAAAAAAAACTATTTTGATGTATTTATAATTATTATACTGACAACAATCGTGTTTTAGGCTAGAATTTTCAAGATGCTGTTGGAGCTAGCCCACGTTTAAAGATGCGGTCCTATTTCCTTATTAAATAATGTCGTAGGTCTATATGTATTACGGAGACCCCTCAAGTTTTAGAATATTATACTGCTTTAACACTGAATTTATTTATCTATTACATACCAAACGTACGTAGTACTTGTGCTATCTTGTTCGTTTTCACGGTTTTAACTTCGAACATACTCGTATTTCAATGGATTTGTTTTTTATGTGAAAGTTACTCAATATAAAAAATACTGATGAAACACTACCTACAAAAAAAATCGTAACATCGAAAGTACGAAAACGAAAAGATCATACTACCACATCACTAAAAGCATAGACAATTTCTAGCGGCCATTGTTGTTTGACAAATTTTGAAACGCGACATGGCATTATGGAATTAGTAAGTACTATCATTGCAGCATAGAATTTGTATAAAGAAACTGACTTTGAATACATGGAACTAGTATGAACTATCATATACTATTAAATGAGCATTCTCTATTTTAACCCGAGCAGAGATTTGTGGTTTTTTTAATCTCATCAAAGAGACTTCTTGACTTATAAGTTATATGTTAAGGAGTTTAGTTCATTCCTTCAGGTGGACCATTGTGCGTGGGTACTTCTTGCTTTTTATGCCTACTGTGTAAATAAATAAAATTTGATACATTTACATAATATTTCATCAAATTATATATTTTTCACTACATATTAATCTTAATTTGCGTATTCAAATTATAATTTTTTGTTTGTTATATTTTTATATAGGCTGTTCAGCGGTTTTGCCTGTGTTTTTATTTACAACTGCGCGCGCATCGCTAGCAGAAAAAAAAACCAGCGCGCCATTTTCCGTAAATATTTGATATCGTTTTTGTTTTGTTGTTATAAAAAATACGAAAATCTAAAGTATTGTCACCAACCGACGTACAACAGTTTTTAAAAGAAGCTCCGATTGACAGTACCTGGCAACAAAGGTCAGTTGAACTTTATAAATCTAAATTATCATCTCTATAGTTACGTTATTCCAGCATAAGTTCTTTCAACAAGTCTGTTTTTTTCCTCGCAAGTTTGTTGAAAAACGTCGTATGAAACGCGTGTGCATTGATCATTACCCACTCCGCTAAATTATCGCGCTCACCTATGGCTCGCGCGCCAATGCCGCCTTTTGGGTAATGACCAATACGGCACACTCGTATCATAATGTACTATTATCTACTCTTATATCGTAATATTCGAATTATAAACTTCAAAACGAGTTTATATTGACATACTTTATAAACACAATACCGAAATTTTAAAATAGAATCTTATTATAACACTTTTTCTCTAACAAAATAATATATAAAACATTTTTTTTTCTATTTTGATACAATGCAAATCCAAGAAGTTATTATCACCAAGGAGTTTCCATCAACTTTTCTAATGGAACGTTAGCGGGGGGACAGCAGCACCGCTCTAGCGCATGCGCGGTGACGAGCTGGGTGCAGGCGCCATTCATACGTGAAGTTGTACGAAATTTCGTGGGTCTTTTTAAATCTTCATCTTTAACTTTGATCTTTTATTTAGTAGGTTCAATCCCAATGTATGAGAGTAGATAAAGTAGTGTATGAAACTGCACATAACTAGGTATTAAAATACTCGTGTGATACTAAACACACTCGTATTTTAAAACCCCTCTTTATGCAGTTGCATAAACTACTATTTTAGTCCGTCATGGAGATTATTTAAAAATATTGAACACGATTTTTTTGTTTTTTACGTAATCTAAAGATTACGGCGATACATTGAGTTAAATATGCCATGACGGTGACACGAGTATGTAGATGTTATACTTACATAGCATGCGTTCTATCTAAGTAATTTTGTATTAATATGATAAAGCAAAAAACAGTACGTGTCTAATATTTTTTTATTCTCGGACTGACGGACTAATTAGAATATTTCTTTTTTTTCACCCAGGCATCATCCCTATTTGGGGCAGATACTGATAAATAAGTGAAGAGTCAACAATGTCAAACATCTCATTGATTGAATTTTATTAGCATCATTTCCTGTTAAAGCCTTGTATCGGTCACTAATTACCATCAGTCATTTACTAATGTAAGTGTTGAAGTATGAAATAGTAGTATGGATGATTGTTTATTTTGATCTCCAAGTATAATAAAATACCTCGTTAAAAGTCTCCTTTGTCTCCCATAGGAAATTTATTAACACCTGTATGCAGTGACTACTATCATGTTTCAATTCATTCAAAACGAGTCACTCACCACCTGCTGTATTTTTTTACCCAACTACGGCGAACCAAAAAGGAGGGTTGTGATTTTGACCGGTATGTATGTATGTTCATCTGTTACCTTATAACTTCTAAACTACTGATCATAATTTGACAAATCAGGCAACGTTGGATTGATCGTCCGCTGGTTATAAGCTATGTGACGTCAATATGGCGCCCTGTAGAGGACATAAAGTCATGAACTAAATTGTTAAAAACAAGCAAAAGTGAGACTGCTACGTACGACGCGGCTGTAAAATTAATACCTATTATACAATAAAACCTAAACAATAAAAATAAAGCGGCTGTGCAAAAGCTTGATCACCAAATTAACTCCAAAATAATTTGAATAAAAAGTAAGTTTAAAAACTAAAACCCGACTACTGAAAAATCACGCTCTAAAAAGTACACAAGAAAATATTGCGGACAGAAATCCGTAAGATAAGGCTGTCGTCGCATACTCGTGCCATTAGAATTTTGTAGATGTTCAGGCGGACCACAGCTTTACCTTCTAAGTCGTGATTTTCTTGTAGTCGGGTTTTAGTTTTTAAACTTACTTTTTGTATATACTTAACCTACCTTCATGCATTGTAACACTTACGCATCACATGTAACGAGTTTCATAACAGCTGTAAACCTAGGCCTGGTAGTGGGCAATAAATACAAACTGTACTCGAGGACGTTGGGGCTCGAAGCTAGGACTGGTCCACGGCTGCATTCCGTACAGGACTGATGGCGAAGCAGGGCCGTCGGCAGGAATTCAGAAAGAAAGGTTATAGGAAGTAGGTAAATCAAATAAGTTGTTCAGGGTTCTAAAAACAGAACTCCTAACAGTATAGCGTTAATTTCTCGGGATATAACAAGTGAAATTATATTAAAATTTATAAAACCCCTGACGTAAACATTTCCTCATTTGTCTTCCCTGCTCCATCACCAGACCCTGTTCATCATCATCTATACATATATAACTTATTCATTGAGACCATTCAAATGAGCCCAAACACGATACCTGTGCTGTAAGTTGGTAAGGGAGTCGGATATCCTGCAAATTCCAGGTGATGCTGCAACATCAGTTCAAGGTTACTGTGTTCTTCTAATATCATTGAAGTAACAGAATACCAAATTTCAAATCGATCAGACCTGCGGAAGACGCTCACATCCATTCATCAACTATAAAAGAGTTGATAATCTTCAAACGGCTGAACCGATTTTGATAAAACATGTCTAAGAACCAGCGCAGGAAGCCCTGCTTTCAAATAAAAAAACCACATTCAAATCGGTTTACCCGTTTAAGAGCTACGGTGCCACAGACAGACACACACACACACACATAGCCGTTAAACTTATAATACCCCTTGTAAAAATACTACAGCCCCAACTTTTCTTTGAATGGTATACTCGTATTACAAGAGATTCTGTGAAACTGCCACACAAAATTGGTAATCAGTTTTTTTCCTATAATTTTTACCAACGATGGTATATGTTTATATTCAAAAAAACTTTTTTTATATGCTCAACGGGGAAGCCATTGGCTTGCATCTCACCTGTTGGTAAGTGATGATCAGGCCGAACGTGGAAGCGAACTGGCTTCTTACCTCTAACTGCCGAAACACAACAATGTTGTGAACATTGCTGTTATGGCGACAGACTTAGATAAGGTGGTGGTAGCTAGCCAGGCGGACTAAGAAAAAGCCCAACCAAACCGAGCAGAAAAAATTTCCATCACTGGGAATCGAACCCGGGACCTCTGGATCTGAGAAAGGTGGTCTAACCACTAGATAACATAGGCAAGGCGGTTAATATTTTTTACCAACGATGGTTTATGTTTATGTTCGAAAAAACTTTGCACGCATTGGGCTCCTTATCCAGGTTTTCATCAATAAGATATTCGGTACAGTCTATAAGCCTAGGTTACTAGGTACCTAGTAAGTTCTCTTCTGTAGATAAGGTTAAGAGCGTCTATTTTGAAGGTGGGCAAAGTCGCAAATAGATATCAAATATTTCACTGTTTTGATTAATTTAGCAATATTACTGTGTGGAAATGAAAAATGTGGCTAACTAGCGAACTAGAATATTGATTATGAAATGCAATAATTAATATCGTAACACCGAATGTTTAGTTTTAGATGTAAAAAAACTATTAATTACTCAAATCTGTATAATACTTTCCTCAAAAGACCATTCGAGACACAAATCTACATGGTCCTTCAATGATCTAACCAAGACTATTTCTGGGTTTTATATACACATTGACATTAATGAATTTTATATATACAATGACATGAATATTTACTTTTTAAAGTATTATATTGTTTTAATAATTGTGAATGTGAAGACTATGTGGGTCATTCCTTTTATTTTATTATTTAGTTTTTATCACGGTCTGGCAGCTTGAGTAATTTATGCGGCCTACCCAAACGTCCTTTCTTTGGTATTGTTCGTCGAATCGTTGAGCTCCTTAAACCCTGAGTTGAGCTGCACGGTCACTGACAAATGCGTGCACTGACTGGACAGGTCCTCTCAATCTGTGTGGTTCTTTCCTCAAAAGACCATCTCAGACACCAATCTACATGATCTTCACATAATCTGACCAAGATTATGTCTGGACTTTAAAAGAGACTGTGACCTCTGAGTTTGTTTCGGCCTTTCTTCTCGGAGTAGTCAGATAGGAAACGCCGACCTCATCTAGTTTAAAAAATATGATTGACGTGTAAAAGTGTTTTGTCCAAACCCACTTACAGAAATAAAATCATTTATCATTTATCATTTATTTGGAAACTTTCCAAATGCGTTTTTACACCTAACATGGGTACAACATCAAATTCAATGTTATAATTGCAATTCATTATTAATATTCTAGTTCGCTAGTTAGCCACATTTCTTATTTCTATTCAGTAATATTGCTATAAGAATAAAAACAGGTAAATATTTGACAGTTATTTGCGACGTTGCCAACTTTTAGGATAAACCCTCTTAATTGTATGCAGCATTTTCGCTACGAAGAATTTTAACCAATTTCATGGAAAATCGAAAACTGAAATGGGTTCTACCTACTGAATTTTTTAGCAGATCCTCGTAAAGTGTCAAAAATATTTATATTATTATACTAACTGCGCCCCGCAGTTTCACCCGCATAAGTCTCGATCCCGTGGGAATATCGGGATACGAAATATCCTAAGTCATAACCAAGGTCATGGTCTACTCATGTGCCAAATTTCATCCAAATCCGTTCAGCTGTTATAGCACCAAAGCATAACAAACAAACAAACTCACTTTCCCATTTATATTTATAAATATTATCATGTCATACTATGTTGCATAAGATATAGGGACACTCGTAACTCTTTAAAAACTATTTAAGAAGTGGGTGCCAGTGAAATTGCAGACACAAGATATTTGAACGTTGTTGCTAACGATGGCAACGCATCGGCAATCCCATTGATACTATGTGTATGTTATGTTCTGAGTTGAGCTCCACGATTACTGACAAATGCTTGCACTGACTGGACAGGTCCACTCAAATCTATGTGGTTCTTTCCTCAAAAGACCATTTCAGACACTAATCTACATGGTCCTCACATGGCTTGACCAAGATTATGTCTGGACTTTAAAAGATACTGTGACCTCTGAGTTTGTTTCGGCCTTTCTTCTCAGAGTAGTCGGATAGGAAACGCCGAACTCATGTAACAATTTATTTTTTATTTTTTATATGACGTGTAAAAGTGTTTCCTATATCCTATTTACAGAATAAAAAATTTCATTTCATTTCATATCAACTGCTTCCTCAAAAGGGCTTATAAATCGACCATCAAATAGACATTTTCTAATCCTTTCTCCTCTTGTTAAATCTAGGTAGTAGCTACTCGTATCAATATGAATGAATCTGATCTGTGTCTGTATACAATCTAAACTTTTACCACTTATGCGTACATGCATGCATTCAACATGTAGCCGCTTTAAGCAGCTGAAAGCTGTACTTTCCACCCTTGAGGCCTCAGAGAATACTCAGCATTGATTTGAATTGATCACGAGTGGAGGTCAACGATGAATAAAGAAAAAATCTACTAAGACTGGTACTTAGTATGAAACCAGGGCAGCAGCCCTGCTACCAACCTTATTAATTGTCTAATAGTGTTTTTGTTATTTTCACGATAGTATGATCTATACTCCATAGGTTTAGGTAGATAAATAAACGTAAAAAATCGAAAAAAGGGTTTTTATAGATGACACTTTCTTGTTTAAAAATACGATAAAAACAAATTGAATTTATTTTAGATTTTTACAATAGTTTCCTCTTTTATTAATGTATGTTAAGTTTTATAATTTATTCATAAACTACTTTTCTTAACTGCTGGAGCATAATTTTTCAGTTAGATTTATAATAATAATATAATATTTTTATTGTAAAAAGTCCAAATTCTAAACTTCAACGAATTAATATAACGTTAGCAACGTTATAATCAAGACTCAGCTGTAACGTAGCATGATAGCTGAAGTTTTTTTTTTTTTTTTTTTCGGTATTAATAAGAATGTTCTTAGTAATTGATTACAATCTAGCCTAATAGACTAATAAGTAATTTGATTCTAACTTAATATTTTACGAGATAGATTATATTATAACTAAGAATAATGTCACTTTGCACTTTTACACAAGGTCAATTTCATTGCACTTTCTTAGGGTCTGATAATTGATAAAACACTTTGTTCATGTGTCACATGTATAGCACAGCATTGTTACTATTTATTATTAATTCACTATTTACACACTACACTAACTCAAAAGGTTTAGTTCTCTTTAGCCTACGCACTATTACTATACTAGACAACTGAAGTGACAGGTATTACGTTAAGTCGGTTACTTGATTCCGGCGTTTCCTATCTGACTACTCTGAGAAGAAAGGCCGCAACAAATTCAGAGGTCACAGTCTCTTTTAACTTTTAAAGTCCAGACATAATCTTGGTCAAGCCATATGAGGACCATGTAGATTAGTGTCTGAAATGGTCTTTTGAGGAAAGAATCACACAGATTTGAGTGGACCTGTCCAGTCAGTGCAAGCATTTGTCAGTCATCATGGAGCTTAACTCAGAACTTATGGAGCTCAACGATTCGACGAACAATACCAAAGAAAAGACATTTGGGTAGGCTGAATAAATTACTCAAACTGCCA
This sequence comes from Agrochola macilenta, assembly GCA_916701695.1. NCBI lineage: Eukaryota > Metazoa > Arthropoda > Insecta > Lepidoptera > Noctuidae > Agrochola > Agrochola macilenta. Next base: position 20,588,875 of record OU753563.1, on the reverse strand, counting down.
GACCATCATTAAAAATAACAAAAAAAAGAAAAACAATGTCCCATATAGATTGATCTGTAGATTGATGTGTGAAATGGTCTTTTGAAGAAAGAACCACACAGATTGAGTGGACCTGTGCAGTCAGTGCACGCATTTGTCAGTAATCGTGTAGCTCAATTCAGAAGAAGAAGATGCTCTTGGCCAGCTTCTTACCTGATGGTAAGTCTTGATCAAGCCGAAAGTAGAAGCGAGCTTCATCCGGAATCCGGAGGCTGGACGCCAGAAGAACTGGCTATCTTCCTTCCAACTGCCGAAACATAGCAATGCTGTTAACATTCTTGTTAAGGCGACAGACTTAGATAAGATGCAGAGCATTTTTCATCCTAATGGGACCTGACGACGGCCCTGGCAGTCGGGCAATGCTCTCCAGCGCTTAGAATAAAAAGAGGTTCGTCTATTAATAGCCCGAGCTTTCTCGTACTAACTAATTTTGTAAATAGCCTCTTTTATACTTTTATGTTGCTACTGACTTACTGCCTGCTACATTGATAAGATATAGGATGGTGATAAAATTTAAATTTTATATAAAAATCATACTAATAATATTGTAAAGAGGTTTTGTTTGTGTGTAAGTTTGGATGTAGAGGGTTATCTCTGGAATTACTAGTCGGTTTTGAAAAAATCTTTTTGCATTTGATAGCCCAATTCTCGAGGAAAGTTATAGGCTATTAATATCACGCTACGACCTTTAGGAGCTGAGCAAAAAGAAGAAAAAAAAACAGAGAGAACGCTAAGCTAAAACGAAGTAATAGCGCGGGCGAACGATGCGATGCGACTCGGTGGGTCGGGGGCCAAAATTACCTCGTTGGTCTAATCGTCGCAAGCGCTACTGCTGAGCATGAGGTCCTGGGTTCGAATCCCAGGTCGGGCAAATTGTTATTGAGTTTTTCCACCAAGAATTTCTCAGTAGCAGCTCGGAGTCTGATTTGTGCCCGGTTGATGGCAATAGGCTCGCCCCCTGTTACACGGGACTTAAACATACCTGGCGAAATGTGGGTGTACTATAGGTACACCTCTGCCTTACCATTCGGGGAATTACAGGCGTGATGTTATGAATTTAAGACGTGTTTTCCATACGCTTATATAACAATGTTTGAAGTATTTCTGTAGCATCTGCAATTACCAGTCAGAAGGCCAATTCTCGGTACATATAAAACGTTCACATTCAAGTCGCAATCTGTCAAACTTGTCAAAAATTTTGGTAAATTGATTGTATTTTTGACAGATTTGTGAATGAGATGCGAATGTTCTTAAAAATTATGGGAATTGTAAAACCCGAAGGATTACCAGAGGTGTAACTCAACATCACCAAGCGGCTATCAACAATATGCCAGGAGCATGCCCTCAACTCTTTCGGACGTATTTTGCGTACACCTAAGCATGGTCTGGAAAGGCTTATGTTACTAGGCCGGGTGGAAGGAAAACGCGCTCTAGGCAGAGCACCGGTTAGATGGTCAGACGCGATCAAGAAGGCTGTTGGAGGCAGCATTTACCAAGCGGTCCACACTGCAGAAGACCGCATAGCTTGGAGACGAGTCGAATGTGGTTGCGATCTTCAGCATTGAAGGAACGATGAAGAAGAATTCCCATGACCCATTACGAAACCATTACTGACTTACTTTTATATTTTAAAGATTCCAAAGCTTTCCTCCTAGTGAAGAAGCCATCTTGAAAGTTATTCATTTTAACAAGTTTTTTGCGATACAATAATAGATCAAATTCGGTCAAGTAGTCTCTGAGACTTACATCAAGTGACTTTCTATGTACTTGACACGTTCTACTCCCAATAGAATAGATTCGATGCGACCTTAAGTTACCGGTACATTATGTTATAATTATGTATTAATTCGCGGTGAATATCAGAACTTAATGGCCTGATTTTTTTACTTAATAAAAAGAGAAAAAATGATTTGCATTACAACAGAAAAATACACCTTAAAACTATAAAAACAGAAAACAAATTATTATAATTCCAAAAGGGCCTCAGCTCAGCATAATGTCAGATGACAACCAGAAAGTGTAATTTAAAATAAATGGGTAAAATTGACAAAATTGATAAATAATATAGTCAAACTTTTTCTCATTTCATCCAAAAGTGATCCGTCGAAGCGAAACAACTCACGTATCGTATCAGTTCTAATATTGGTATGACAATAAAAACGATACGATCTGTTCGTGTTGAAACACCTTTACAATCCATTCTCAAAATCTAACTTATCTTTTTTGGATTATTTTATTGTTTCCGCGAGTTGTCGTCGTAAACCTTGTCCTCGTAACAAATAAAGACCACAAGCCCAGCGTTTCCTAAGACTGCGGTGGCTGCCACATATCGTCTGCAATTTACCGTCAAATGACGTCACTGAAATCTTACGAAAGTACTGTGTGTTTTCCTAGAAAGCGTTTTAGACGACGTAAAGTCAAACGCCGTTGCCATCATTGTCATGACGGCCGTCACTGCGGCCGTTATGTGGCGGACCCCGCTCTTCTAGCAAACCGTGACTTAACAGACAGTTTCGGTATTGAGCAGAAACTCTAACTTAGCATGATTGATTCTTTCAATATAGCCCTTGAATTTTAAAATGCTTAGGTTTTTTGCAAAGAATGAACTTCGTGGGCTTGAGTAGCGTTTGACAAGTTCTTAAATTCAAATTCTCAATTCAAAAACAGGGTGTATGTCACAAAAAAACTGTTTGTGAGCATTGGAATCGGTTGAGCTGTCAATTAAAGTTAAACTCAAACTCAAACTCAAACTCAAAGAATTTATTTAAAATAAACCAATTACAGGCACTTTTGAATTGTCAAGGGGTCCGTCAGTCAGAAAGATGAAGCTAGATGCCCATTCCAAAGCGTAGTAGGTACCTATGGAGAAGAACGGGCAAGAAACTCCACGGACACTCTTTTAAATCATAATATGGTTACAAAAAATTGGCTACATCATTCATGTTGAAGTTATACATGTGAGAACGATGCAAAACGTTAAAAGCGTCCGTAGCAAAAATAAAAATTCAAAAATTAAATTAAATTAAAATAAGCCGTGGTAGCTAAGAGATGACCAGTCCCTACTGACGGCGCCCGTTCACGAACATGACGCATGGATTAGCACCATTCAGCTCAACCATTTTGAAGGGAGCTAAATAATCCAACACACGCGCCACCGTCAGCGAGACATTAGAGTGAGCATGACATACTCTCAGCCGCCAAGGCACATTCAAGTCAATGAAAGACATATCCAGTACCTAAATGGTAGCTTTATAGTCGGTACATAGTACTCAACATGTGCTATGCAATTATACAATGTTATGAGATTGAATTTATACAATGCAAAGATAGTTTTTTAAATCTTCAGCAGCTCCAACAGTATTTTCAAATGCTAATCTATTCGTTTATGCGCCCTTGGTGAGCAAGACCAGTGTTGAGCCAAGCATTTTTATCAGCGATATAATCTCCCAACTTATAATATGCTTGGCTGCATAGTGTGCGTTTAATATAAGATTTAAATTTCGTTTCATTTAGTTGAAGTATGTTGGGAGGTATTTTATTGTAACATTTTAAACAGTACCCCATGAAAGACGAGTCCACTTTAGCCAGCCTGAAACCCGGTTGAACTAATTGGTCCCTATTCCTAGTGATGTAATTGTGTCTTGCACCTCTTTTACTAAAAAGATGCAGATTTTTCCTTACGTACATAATGTTTTCATAGATATATTGACAAGGTACCGTCATTATGTTAATATCTTTAAACAGTTCCCTTAGAAAGTCGTGCCTGCGGAGGCCATATATGGCTCTAATGGCTCTTTTCTGCAGAATGAAAATAGACTCGATGTCTGCAGCCCGTCCCCATAGTAGAATACCGTACGACATAATACTATGAAAGTAACTAAAATAGACTAGCCTCGCGGTACCCACGTCAGTAAATTGACGGATTTTTCTCACAGCATATGCTGCTGAACTTAACCGTCCTGAAAGAGATGTTAAATGAGGACCCCATTGAAGCCTAGAGTCGAGCGTGATCCCTAGGAAAACTGTTTTATCGACGAATTCTAGTTTCTCTTGATTCAATACTATCTCACAACTACTACTTTTTACATTTGGTAAAGAAAATCGTATGCACTTCGTTTTTTTCCCATTTAATACTAAATTATTAGCAGTGAACCAATTTTGGACCTGCTGTAGGGCGTTATTTACGTCGTCAAGATTTGATGCACGTCTATTAATTTTAAAAATTAAGGAAGTATCGTCAGCAAATAACACCATTTGTGGTTGAGTTTTTAACAAATGGGGTAGATCATTAATATAAACTAAAAAGAGGAAAGGACCCAATATTGATCCTTGTGGTACACCCATTTTTACTTTTAAACCAATTGAATTGACACCATTAATTTGAACTTGCTGTTGTCTATCATTTAAATAAGATTTTACTAAACTGAGCGCAAGTTTTCCAAGTCCGTAATGCTGAAGTTTCAAGATTAAGGTTTCGTGGTCGACGCAGTCAAATGCCTTCGAGAGGTCACAAAAAATTCCTATGGCGTCTTGGGCCTCTTCCCACGCCGTAAATATGTGCTTTAATAAGGTGACACCGGCGTCGGTCGTACAACGTCCCTTGGTGAAACCATACTGTTGATCGTGTAAGATTTTATTGGTGTTAAAATGATTGAGCATTTGATTAAGCATTACCTTTTCAAACACCTTGCTTAAAACTGGCAACACGGATACGGGTCTATAATTATTAGTGTCTTTACTGTCCCCGGATTTGAAAAGTGGTATTACCTTACTATATTTCATTAGATCAGGGAAGACTCCTTGATCCACACACAAATTAAATATTAAGGCTAAGTACGGCGCTATAGTCTCAATAATGGAGGTACAAACTTTGATTGACATTCCCCATAGATCTTCAGTTAATTTGATCTTGGTTTGCCTAAAAGCTTTTATTACTATTAAGGGGTTTATATGCTTGAATTTAAATTCAATCGTGCAGGATGAAACGTTTGCTCTTAATAAATCAATTGAACGCGAGGGAGAGGAATGTAAGGTTTTAGTAGTTTTAAGTGGGATACCGGTAAAGAAATTTACAAATTCTTGAGCAACTTCTTTGTCAGTGCTTATGAGACCCCGTGAAGTTTCTAGTGTGAAATCATTATTATATCTTTTATTTCTGTTTGTTTCGTCATTGATAATTTTCCAAACAGTCTTTATTTTACTATCGGCTGATTTGATCTTGTTGCTAATGTACAAGGCTTTAGCTACCTTGCAGGTATTTTTAAAAGTTTTAGAGTAAGTAGCAACGTATTTATTAAAAGTTTAAGAGTTAAAATTGTTTGAGCTGTATGGCCTTAAGCCTTATAGGCTTAAGGCCATACAGCTCAAACAATTTTTCCCTACTTTTCCTAATACCCTTAGTTGCCCAGTCACTGAACAAAAAATGTGGGCAAATCGTTTTAGTTTTTTTTTTTTAAGTATTATTGAACTCGGTGCGCACTACCGAAAAGAATTCCTCATATAATTCATTTACATTTTTTATATTATGACCCGGTATACTTAATTTACTAATTAAGTTATTATTAAATCTACTTAAATTGCTAGTTGTTATTTGTCTAGATTGTATCTGAATTCTTTGTAATGGTGTGTTGGACTTGAAAGCAACGGTTTGACCGCTGTGATCAGAAGGGAGATAATTAACAATGGCTTTGTCTAAGTAGTTGCAGCAACAAAAAACATTATCAATACATGTAAAAGTATTTATAGTTGTACGGGTTGGTTCTGAAAACACATTTGACAAATTGAATGATTTAAAGAGACTTAATAATCGACTGCTATTTGAACTATTTTCTAAGATATTAATATTAAAGTCACCACAGATAATCAGTGATTTTTTATCCGTTGCAAGTTTTGCTAGAACATTTTCCATTACTGACTCAAATGTGGAGTAGTTTAGATAATTTGGAGGTCTGTAAACGCACACTATAACATACTTATCTAGCTCAACACAGGACAATTCAATGTTATGTTCAACTGACAGATTAACTATGTCTTTACGAGTCTTAGATTTAATAGAATTTTTAACTATGATTAGTGAACCGACGTTGCATATACTTTCGGTTGAAACAACTGCCCACATTATAATTTTTATAATTAATTAGCATCTCATAATCTTTCAACCAATGTTCAGTTAAACAAATAATTTCGAACATGTTTTTTTCTAAAAATAATTCAATTTCTAATTGTTTTGAAGAAAATCCTTGAATATTTTGATGAAATAATTTCAAGGTATTCTGCTTAGACTTTTTTTTACAATTAACTATTTGAGAGCAAGAAGACACCTTGTTCTTGGTAGGTATAACTATAGTGTTACTGGTATCTTCTGTTGTCTTACTATCTAGTTTAATTAAATTGCCATATTAATTTATTGTTATTTAATTTAAATTGCCATACAACGTGGTATTGCCGCCAGTCTCTTGGGTACATTACCAGTCGAGAGCAATGCAGATTTATTTTTCGAAGCCATATTTTAGTTTGTTAGTAGTTTTAGTAAAGTTCGGATTTATATTTTTATTTAATGAATTAGTTAAGTGTTATAATTTAATTTTAATTCTGAATAAATAAACATTATTTAAAATCTAAAAACGAATAATCACCAGACATGAATGCTGAAAATTGCCCCAATTTTATTGAATCTGTACCATAGTCCATCGCATCGGCAGTAGGCACAATAGGCCCGCCATTTTATATTATGCGTGAACAAAATATAAAAGTCACAACAGGCTTATTGGCATTGACCGGTCGAGAGGTCGCGGGTTCAAATCAAGTTCAAGTGCACAACTGCACATAGGTCGCTTAGTGAAGGTTTTTTTTTTTAAATTAATCACTTAGTGGTATAGATATCACAGACTCTAGAAAGAAAGTTCCACTCGTTGACACACGTACTTGGTTTTGCAAAAAAAAAAAAACACTGAACGGCACCATTGGTCTATAACCACCTTTACAAACAATTCTCAAAATCGATCCTCTTATATTTTTTACATCACATAGGTACACCAAACGGGTATAATTTAGACTGCGGGAGGAGATTTAATCATTTTTCTCGTTGCGATTGAAGAGTGTTCTTTCTGAGCCTCCGTAAAATTTATGAGCTTGAAAATTAATTAGTAATTAGCTGTAACCGAATGTTACTGCTTACTACGTTATCTGTTAATTATTGTGTATGGTAGGTTTTATTTCCGTATTCTAGAGCATGTTTAAAAATAACCCTTTTCGTACAGGTTCCAATCCAACAGAAGATGTACATATTTTTTGCTTACTCAATCTGCCTAGCCTTTTTTCAACTATGTTGGGGTCGGCTAACCACCGGCGGCGGTCGGCGGTCTACATAATGCCACAGTGACGGCTGTCATTAAAATGATGGCAGCGGGTTTTGACTTTAGGACATCAAAAAACTGGTAGTCGATATACAGCGGCCACCGTTCTTCTACGTAGCTTTATTCTATTATAAATCGATTTCATTTAGCAAAAACAAATTCAAGGATAAGTTCAAAAAGCCAACATCGCCGCAACACCGCACCGATCGTCTGTCACTACCTTAACCAGTTCCCAAAACTGTACTTCTTGTACTTTTTACATTGCGAACAGCTATAATTTAGTACCGCTGTTGATTTAAATATATTCTGAAGGGAACTGATTTCCGATGCATGCTGTGATTAACTGATCGGATGAACACCTGTCGGGACTGTTGCTACGGGTTTCTGAGTGAGTACCTAAAAATAGCTTGGTGAATTAAAAGGAAATGTAAGGCCGCGCGCACTTTGGATTCACGTACACATACGACCGTGGTAGTACGAATTGAGTGCGCACACTGGATACTCCACGCAAAACGGCCATTGCTCAGCATTGTGCTGCGATCCTATGCGAGACAGACCCTCAGCGCTGGTTTTCAATGACAGCCGGCGTTGAAGTTATGACGTCGACCGATGTAGCATACAATGAGATATAAAACTAAAATAAATATACAATAATTAATTCTACATGTTTAAATAAAATTTAAAATAGATAGGTAGGTACGCTGTCAGAAAACTATTTGTATAACGTTTTGACGTTTTGTTTTAGGTATCAAAGAGAGTACTCGCTAAGCGACGCTCGCTTGGCGGGTAGAACACTCGCTGAGAGACTCACGCTTGGTACATACGCATACCAGCGAGTACTCGCTCGTCGCCGTTGCGCACTCGCTGCACGTTGCTCGCCAACTCGTTTTTAGTTGCTAGATAATGTAAGCTTTGGCGACTGCATCAATGTTGCATCGCCTTTTAGCGTCTCTCTGCGTTCGGCCGAGTATTCTATTGATTAATTTTTGTCAGTCACTGATCGCTGTATCGAGCTTCCGAAATTCGCTGGTCGCCGATGCTAAAAATATCGTGGCTTATAATGCTCTTAAATAGATATTCACATATTTGAAGATGCAATAGGGACATATAATACCCCTTTATTTATAAAAGTTGCTTAAAGTTAAGTGACGTTTAATCAGTCGCTAATCATTAGTTAATTTAAGTGTGCACTAGTCGTCCGCTCAAATTCGTTGGTGGGTGTGAATACGATATGCATGCTAATTAGTCTAATTATTCATTAATTTAGTATTAATTTATCCCGTTTTTATTTATTTGTTTATATATTTATTATTTTATTTTGTTAAATAGACAATGATTTATAACGAAAACAGGCGCGTAAAATTTCATGAATAGACCTTTGGGCGTATAGATATTATGGAAAACGACTGGATGAATTTACTCAAAACAAAATTATTTGAACTTTTGAATACTTAAATTGTGTATCCCTGTACGGTTTCTATTTTGCCATTTTTTTACTACATAAGTAATTTATTTACGCCCAAAGACAATTTAAATTTATTGTTGAAATATGGGAGTTTCAACGCTCTTAACTTTCAAACCGATATTTTTTTCCAATTCTGCTTTCATACAAGGCTAGATAATGACAAGACAATTTGATATTATTTTTAGTTTTGAACGTACACCGTCAAACAGACGAGTAATCTCCATATTACGTTTGTATGGAAGTATGACCGACTAGCGTACTCTTAAGGTAACGTTTATAAATAAATCTCATCATACAATCTACTTTTTTTACCGACCACTGCTGACTGCTGAGCATTCGTACTCGTGCAACGCGCGTGAAGAATTATTATGATAAACATAATACTTTGAATGTAACAATGCATACCGTACCTTGCACATTGTTTCTCTCTTCTCTCTCGTCTTTTTAGGGTTCCGTTGTAAACAAGGAACCCTTATTGTTTCGCCATGTCCGTCTGTCTGTCTATCTGTCCGCGATTTTTTTTAGGGTACCTCCCCTACACATAAAGTGGGGGATGTTTACTTTTTTTCTCGTCTGTTTCATGGTGTGGGGTGTCATTGGAAAGGTCGTTCAAAAATATTGTGAGTGTGTGAAAATGATTTTTCAATACAGGAATCCGTTTGCGAAATATTAAGCTTTAAAGTGCAAATTTTTGTTAGTCCTGTGCCGCCCCCCCCCCCCTGCCAGCTAAATGGTTGTACTTGGATTTGTGAAAAAGACCACAGCAGTAGTATATTTAACGCAGTTAAAAGGAAAACTATCACAACTAAGTAGGCTTTACAGGTTAACGAGTAATAATCGACCAACTTTTTGCAGTTTGAAAAACATGATATCAATGTTTTTCAACTACAATGCCGGTGCAGCTAGTAATTTTATAAATGCGAAATTAAGTTGGTTCTTGAGATAAATTCATCCCAACTACGGAACTCTTCATTGTGCATGGTCCGACACGCACTTGGCCGGTTTTTTTTATGTTTTTGCAAGGCACCGTTACACAGTCGCACAGTTGTTGCAGAAGTCTGATGTTGTTAAATTAGGTAGTATAGTAACGTGCTTATATACCTACATTATAAAATAGGCAGTGTATGTATAGAGTGCTGCTGGTGGCATAATAGTGGCGCTGCCTCGACCCGGCTTACGTGCCGTAAGCATTGCATTGTCATTGTCACTGTCACTCATTTTTTTTTTATTGTTGTGGTTAGTTCGCTGTAAAACACCACACAAAACATTACATTATCTTGTGCCTAAACGGACTCGTTATCTAATTACGTAACATAATGTTCGTAAACGATTACGACTAATCAGTTTCATTTTGACAGTTCAACAACATTCATTGCGTTATTTACGTTGTCAAGCTGATTTTTTTCGAACTTATAAAGCAATGGATCAGCAATCTGTTTCAAAACAATTCAGATTGTGATTGATCGTGTATTACGCAATTAGGGCACCGGTCTTTATTCACTCGTTTCGCTCGCTCACTACACCCCGCCATCCCCTTCGTGGGGAGCTTATGGGGTCACTTTTCGGAAGCAAATTTGAAAAGTAAAAAAAATTGCAAACAGCACCGTGTGACATATCAAATGGCAGGCCTTGTTTCAAAACTTTTAATTTTAATTTTAAAAATTTTGTGAAAAAATACTTTTAAAGATATTTAAGAAAATTGATGAAAATTTACCACCCCCTTATCTCCAAAACTACTGAGCTTAGAATTTTCAAAAATACAGAGAATGGTTCTTAACTCTATGGTCTTAAAATAACATGGTAAATCTCGCAATATTGTGCGTACAAACTTACATTTGCGGTTGGAATTTATGAGAGAACATGTTTTTGAACTACAATGTCATGTTTGTTCTTGGGATAAATTCATCCCAACTACGCAAACCTTAATTGTGCGTGGTCCGACACGCACTTGGCTGGTTTTTTATTACTTTTTCAGTCGTCAATCGACAGTAAAAATAGATTGCAAGTATCAATATTCTGAGAGAATTAAAAACAAACGCCACGTGTTTTCATTTTCTAAATTGATAGTGAAAGAGTAAACACTAGTGATACCTAGTACTCTTGAGTGACGCCTACGTGTCCTTTGTATGTGGCTTATGTAGTGTAAATGTCATATAAGTTACCTACGTATAGGGGAATGGCATAACTGAAAGTTGGGGGAAGGATCGAAAATAAAGCCTGCTCCACATTCTCTGCAAAACTACACGAGACTTGCCGATACAAGAGTGTAGAGGGAATATTCGTCTATATTCTTGTTGTCTAGTGTATATTCGTATTATCTCCGTTGCGTGTCGGTAATTTTTTTAAATTATGTATTCATGAAAGGACTCTCGAGTAGTTTTGTGTTTATGTGAAATCATTCCTCCACATCCTCGATCGCTCTCGCTGTGAGTGTTCAATTTCTGCTTACATCGCACTTTACACTTTTTTATTTGATTTATTTTATTTTATCTGCTGTGTAATTATATTGTGTGTGTTTTAGTCTATGCTAAGTAAATGTATTTTCTTGCTTTCAGTTGGCCGCCAGTCACTTCGCGAATCTCATCATCATCTGTAACGGTGTATGGCAGTCATTCACCACCTTGGCTTATTTCAACGTCTTTTCATAACAATGTTTTTTTACTAAATAATTGTAATAGGCTGCAGCAGCGCATAATGATACAGTGGTAGATATTTTCAAAACGTCCATCTTGGTACGAGAGTTCAATACTACTGTGCCAGGCAAGAATGTAGAGTAAAGGCTTGTGCAGACCAGCGCGACACGAACAATACAATTTCTAAGAAAACTTCACAGTTTAACAATAACCGGTGTCGCGTCGCGCGACAAGTCGCGCTGGTCTGCACAAGCCTTCACGCTCTTGTCTCGGCAAATGTTCGAGTCGAGACATCCCGCCGAGAATGTGGAGCAGGCTTTAGTTTGAAGACAGGTCTACATGGTCCTCCCACATAAAACAGTGAAATTTGAAAACTTTGTAAAAGCCATTTATTATAGAAAACGACCAGTTAGAACCGTGCTCCTAGCTTCTTGAATTTAAAGAAAATCTTAACCATAGTAAAATTGTTGTGAACTTGTGACTTGCATCTACTTTTTTTGGCATCATCTTCATCTTTACCCTAAATAAATAAAAATTTAAGATTGTGTTTTTAAACTGCGTCAAAAAGGGCGAAGTAAAGTATTTTTAGATTTTCATGGTATAGAAGTTACGGTTAGAAACTAATATTATAAAGAGAAAAGATTTGATTTTTTGTATGTATTAATGAATAAACTCAAAAACTACTGAACCGATTTAATAAATTATTTCACCAGTAGAATGCTATATTATCACTGAGTAACATAGGCTATAATTTATAAAGAAATCAGGAGGAGGAAGCCGCTGGCGCAAGTTAGTTGTAAAATAAAAACGCGGTTTTGCAATAACTTTGTTGTTTTAAAACTTTAAGAATAGTAAGTTGCGTTGCTTTTCTGTTTTTCTGCTATTCAGTCTTCTGCTAACCACTCATATCTAAGGATGTCAACAACGTGAAAGTCTAACAAAAACTAGCTTTTAATAAACAACATTAAGTGCAGCTATAACATGCTAAGTTTAATATGCAATATAATAATATATCTCTAACTTTTACTCGTACTGTATAAAAAAACATTTATGTCGCAATAATACAGACGTAGCCACATTGCATTCATGAAGTGATGAGCTGCTTCTCACACGGACATCTGTACGTAGGTACTTGCTCCCGCATCACCAAGTCTGACTATTTTCATTTATTTTGACTGCTGAGACCAAAACTACAAACGTAGTACCTACACATGGTAGTTTTATAATAAATGTGGCTGTTATTTCAGTTTATTGTGGTGTCTTACGACTTCCACGCGAACGAAGTCGCGGGCACAAGCTAGTGAAATTACATAAGAGAAAAAAAAACACGGAGTCTATTTAAGAGCGTTTATTCTGAAAGTGGGCATCGTCGCAAATAGATGTCAAATATTTCACTGTTTTGATTAATTTTGCAATATTACTGTGTGGAAATAAGAAATGTGGCTAACTAGCGAACTAGAATATTGATTATGAAATGCAAAAGTTAATATTGTAAAACCAAATATTTAGTTTTAGATGTTAACAAAAATGTTTACACCTAAATCGGCTACAACATCAATTCCAATGTTAAAATTTTGTAACTAACCTGGGTCAGACTTTTAAAAGTTTCGCCCAGGAGACTGACATGGCTTCTCATGCCGTCGAGAAATATCTCTCAGGCATACCGCTTTCCTCACGATGTTTTCTTTCCAACCAGAAATCTTTGAAATTAAACTTAAAAACTTCTCATCGGGCACCAATCACAACAGTTTGATTAAATACGACAAATATTAATTAGTGGAAAATTATATCAATTTATATAATTTAATATTATAATGTTGCGAATAATTAAATATTATAGTAAATTGTAACCTTGTTTCGATAACTGTCAGGGTTCCGACACAAATGTGGAAGGATGCATTTATTTTTCATAATCAAGTTACCCTGATGTGGTTTCTTCCATATTAATATTATATTGTGTTAAATGTTACAATATAATTTTAGCTAGCAAAGCTTAAAATACAATAGATCACGTAGCAATTTACATGTTTCAGTTTGATCGCAATATTAGCCAGGAGGTGCTAACAAGTAAAATATGGATTATACAAAAATATCGTGAATTCGATTTAGTTCAAGTGTAGTCTAGTCTAGGAGTTTGTATACATTTTTACTATTTTTTAAACATAATTTTTCTTAAATTATGATGCCGCAGAAGTAATAACTGCAACGCTAAACGAAACCGACAATTATTACGTATAATTATATCAGGTTTGAGAAGTTTATAGGTCAATAGCTTCCGCAAGCGCCTTCACCCGTGTGATATCTTTATAAATTATAGCCTATGTTACTCAGTGATTATAGCCTATGGTACTCAGTGATAATATAGCATTCTACTGGTGAAAGAATTTTTAAAATCAGTCCAGTAGTAGATTTTGTGTTTATTCATTACAAAAAAAATACAAATATTTTTTTCTTTATATCCTTTATTTAATTTTAAATAATTATAAATTATATTTTTAAATATTAGAATTAAAAAAATTAAAACATTTAAAAATATAAAAAATAGTAGCCCACCGGTATTGGGAACACCGGCGCCGCGCCGGCGGCGGTCAGGGCTCCAGAGAGAGTGTAATTTTCTATATTTAAAAGAGTGTCCTTGGAGTTTCTTGCCCGTTCTTCTCCATAAAGATCTACGTTTTGGAATGGGCAACTAGCTTCAACTTTCTGACTAACTGACGCGACTATTTGACAATTCAAAAGTGCATGTAAATGGTTTAATTGAAATGGTTGGTTTGAGTTTGAAATGCGAGCCGTGTCCAGGAGTACCGCTTTCTGAATCAAGCCCTTGATCCAGCTGCCCAACGAGAGCCTCCTTAGGTGTTGGTCGAGGCTCTTGGTAACTAAGCCATTCTTTATATTATTATTAGTGTAGATAGTACACATTTATGTATTTGTTATACAAGCCATGTTCCTTTCTTCATGCTCACTTTTGCTATTTATGGATCTCTTGGGCAAAATTGTATGCTTCTAGACCCAGCGGTTTAGTCTGTGCGGTTGTCCACAAGCGTTGTCGGTCAGTGAATGAATGAATGTTGTTTTTTTTTTAATGTTGGTAATTAATATGATAGCTCGTCTTACTTGCCTGAATACTGTTATATGCATAGATACTTCATCTTTATCCAAAAAAAATGTGTTCATTTATAAAATTTATTGATCGTTTTAAAACCATAAATGATTTTATTAAAATTCATTACAGGAGCTCCTTTATACAGGCTGTCACAAAAATAATTTGATAATTTACACTAATTAATTTCTACTCGTTGAAAATTTCAAAATAAATAACTTAGGTATTTAAAGTAACAAGAATACCTTTATCTTTATGACACTCTGTACAATTGTGACTTTTTAGAAAAATACAAAAGTATTTTCGACAACAATATTTTATCATGATTCTTTGATTGATAAATCAACTGAAACTTGTATGTACAAAAAAACATTTGCAAATGATAAAATTAATACTCATGCAATTATCATTGAAAATCAAAGCTATACAATTTAACTCATTAAAATCAGTGTGCTATTCTACTTTACAAAATTAATTAAATTATTTAACATTTTTAATTGAACTTACAGATTGCAACATTTAATTTTATGTTATAATATTCATATTTCTACAATTTCATTTTATTATAATTTTTTTACATAATATCTGGCCACCACTTCTACCGCTTTATACCTGCTTCAAAAAGTCAAGATTGTTAAAAGTTTTAAAATTGCATTCAGGTAATTAAATATTTAAAAGTTCATTTACTCAACAAAAAATAAAACAGTATTTCAGTGGTGTATAATTGCATCTGTGACTAAAAGTTTGTTATTATTTTTTACTTTTGCACGTTTGAATTCTCATCAAATCTCAAATCTAATTAAATGTGTAAAAATATTAAGAGTCACTTAAACTAAAATAAAACGTTTGTATACTTTGCAAAGTACGAGAAACCCGCAATAGAGTGGGACACTGTCTTCCCAAAGGTTATCACTGGTAGGTATTTGGATAATTATAATAAGAGCAAAAAAAAGAAATGTACTCAGTTACTTATTCTATTATCACAAAATCCAACAATAATGGGCCCCCGATTTATAGATTTTTTACTGAAAAAACCACCCAATCAGGTACTTTCCCAAACAAAAATTAAGTTGAAATACACTATTACTAAAAAATATGAAGAAAAGATACAAGTTATTGAAATAGAAGAAGAAGATTACAAGAAATGAATCAATCTGAATCAATCCTAGGCCTACATTCATGACGTAATAAAGCTATCTTGACCACAAGACATTAATGTTTTGCACTAGACAACTTCCTCAATCATAATCACTTAAAGTACCATTAAGTATAGATACAACATTCCTGGTATGCAAACCAGCTCTAGATTCCCACTGTTCGGGCATCATTGAGAAGCTAGAACTAAAAAAAAGATGACAACATTTACGCAAAAACATATCAAAAATATTGTACCTATCTACAAAAAAAATCAGCTGACGAAAATTATACCTTCTATCTATTTACAAAATTACTGATCTTGTCACAAAAAGTTAAAAAAATAAACATGCGAAATGTTGAAACAGTAAAAATAAAGACCGTTTTTGCGACAGAATCAATCGATTGTAAAAATCAATTAGGATATTATAGTGCAGAAATAACAATTAGTTAATCGATGAAGCCAATTTAGGTCAATTTGTTCAGAGAGCTGTAGACATCATAGACAATTATCTTATTAAGACTAGAATGCAAGATACAAGAAAACAGAAAAAAATAAAAGTAAAAAAAAGGAATGACACAGATTTTCAACTTAATACCAAATTGTGAAACGCAAACATTTGAACATCCTGTTGTGATGATAGAAAAAAATAACATTGTACTAATGAAGATGGTCAACAATCGATTGTGTTTTGAAACAGATCCATCAAATGGCCATTTTGAAACAATTATGTATAAGATAATAGTGATAATATTTACTCTTGACAGTTCATGTAACACGTAAAGGGCCACATTATATCAACGCGGTATAATCTTATGTTAATGCCAGAAGGATCTCATTTAAGGGTTTGATGCTATCGAAGGTTCTTCTTTCAGAAGCCCTGAACATCACCGCAGTGGTTGCTTTGGCCCCATTCCTGATGCAGACGAGTTTTTATGTATGCTTAGTAAATTTTATATAATAATTCCTGTAATGTTTTATAACTACCAGTCATAAAAATGCCAGTTTCTAATACAAAATATTTTTTTTATTAGATGAGAGTTCAAATAAATATCATAGAAAATACGTATAACTTAAACTAATTTAGATTTAATCACTAGGAAATAAGATTTAACTTTCTTTAAACTTGTTCAAATCCATGAAAAGTATTCTGGGACTATCACACGGCACTGGTTCATTGCTGAAAGCAGAAAACACATTTAATGGTTCGGTTTCGGTTTAAAGACATTTATTTCTCCAAAAAAAGAACGTTACAATTCACTTAACATATTGAGAAAAGTAAGGTAAAAATAAAAGTAAGATTCTCTGTGTTCACGGTATTGTTTAGTGTTGTTTTCTTACGTGTTCTTCTAGGGCTTTTTTTAAATGTATACATATGGTGTCACTATTTGGTTCAATGTACCTACATGGTTCAATGTGCATTGCCAAAACACAACGAAATTAAACAAAAGTTACACCATATATTCAGGTTATTGGTTTGCCCGGCCTGCAATACCATGAAATTCTATAGATTATAATGCTTGTTTTTCTCTTTTCAGTTATGTGATTTTGCACTCGGTATTTTGATTTTTTAAAGCAATGGATTAGCAATAGCCAATCCATTGCTTCATATGTTTAAAAATGTGTCTGTTCAACAACGTAAGTAATTATTGCAATGAATGTTGTTGAACTGTCAAAATGAAACATATTGTCATTGATCCTGTGTTACTAAATTAGGGCGCAGGTTTCCTCACGATATTTTTCTTCACCGTTGTCAGTTATGTCCAAGATAAACTCGCAAAGTACCTACATATAAAGTGAAAAAGGCACATAGTTGCCCGGATTTGAACCCACAACCTTGTGCAGAAGAAGCTACGCTTTAACTACTTGGTCATCACGACATCTCACTAATAAAATCATTAAAAAAAAACAGACATACGATTTGATGTAGAATTTGAACTCGTCGTCGGCAGAAAACTAGCAATATACCTACCGAATTAAACAGGCGCTGCCTATAGTCTGGGGACCACTGTTTTATTAACTATGTTAAATATTCTAGTTACAGTAAGCATACAATATTGTTATTTATGAAATTTATTTTGTAACAATGGACCAATTTTTTTTTCTTAGTCTTATTAAAATGTATTTCAGCAATACTCACCCAGGCAGATCGGCTCTGAGAAATGCTGTAGGCGGCTGCGATAACAATTCTATGCCGTCTCGATTGTCGCAAATAAGGCGAGACATCGTCACCTTCTTTATCTCCTCTAATTGACCTGTAATTAATAGAAATGTTATTTATTTGTAAGAGGCCACTTAAGCCTCATCAATACCAATTCATTCTACGACAGACCATTTCTTGACAAAGTTTTCAAAAAGGATTTTACAATGGTTGTCTTTTATTTTTCGTCAAAGAATGAGCCGATCTTATTCCGTTTAACTCCTTTCGGATACGGAACCCCGGAAATAATGGTTTTTCGACTTACTTGGCGTAAACGCTCCTGGATTAACATCAGGTCCACACTCATAGTAGAAGCGATCCCCCTTCTTATGCCTGGCGAATTGGTCAGCGATGATATTGGCGAAGGTCGGGCCCAATATCCCGCCTTCCACTGGTTCCTCCAGCAACCCTCCCACCCAAAGGTCTATATCCTCTGGATGCTCGTATACTGAGACGAGGCGTTGAGCTGCCTGTGGAAGAAGAATTAAAGATAAACGAGATGTAAGCTTCTTGTAAAAAATTATACCAGTTATACATAGCTCAAAGAACGTGGCAACGATCGACTAGTGAGTCGATCGTTGCCTATTGCCGGAGCAAAAATACACGATCATGGTCAGTGTAATAAAATAAATGTAAAAAACAACCTAGACATAGAAGGCATATTTAGGCATAGAACATAACCCTCGATCTTTCCCAAAGCTGCTGATCAGAACCCAAGTTCTGATCTGTACAAAATTATTTGCATTAACTATCAACTCTCTGATCCTTGATTGAGGAGAAAATATGGACAGGCTTGAAAAGTCAGTGGCGGGTGCCCTTATAGAGGTTGTTTTTGTGATTTGATCCTAAAAAGCTACTTAAGGCCCAAAGGACCTGCTTGATATGATACTTACGGTCGGAGGAAACTGCTGAAACTCAGTGTACGGTTCAAGTCCTATTAGTTTCCTGTACTGGTTGTATGAGTTCAGTCCATGATCGCGTCCACGTTGGATGTTGATGGCCGCCAGGTCCACACCGTATGGGTTGCCTCCGTGGAACATGTAGCGAGAGAGCTGACCATATGGAGATTATAAATTAGTCAACCACTGCTTAAAGACGAGAATGGTTTCACACTTTCAGTTTATGTATAAGCTACTGAGGTATATAACATCTCAAAGGAAACCATAGGGCGATAACAAATAATATAATAAAAATAATAAATAATGGCGGTTGGATCAAGCGCCTGATTCAGAAGGCAGTACTCCTCGATACGGTAGCTTGGACCCTGCTCCCGACACCGGCGGAGAACTTTTTTTTTATTTTTTCTTTTTTTTTATCTAGTTTTTTAAGAAATATTTAAAATTGATTTGTTGAGGAGACTGGAGCCTGTCCTACGAATACAATACCTGTGTTACAGGTCTCCAGGCCTCCAAACTACCCGGACAAGTCACAGTATATAAACATAATTATAGATGATAATGTTGGGAAGAAAGATAAAAAAACACATTTAAGTCTATTACAACATATAATTAATTAGACAGCAAAGCAGGATGTGTGGGTGTGG
This sequence comes from Agrochola macilenta, assembly GCA_916701695.1. Lineage (NCBI taxonomy): Eukaryota > Metazoa > Arthropoda > Insecta > Lepidoptera > Noctuidae > Agrochola > Agrochola macilenta. Next base: position 20,569,402 of record OU753563.1, on the reverse strand, counting down.
GTGCGTAGTGAGTGTGATACCCCAAACTGGTCTCTAATATCGTATAGGTAGGACATGTCAAGCTGCTTTTTATGAAATGACTTCTTAGAGTCTCATAATCGTAACATTGAAGCCAATTTTTTAATATACTTTTGCAGTGTACTGTAAAGGCATCTCCTCGCGCCCCTAGTCGCCGCAGGAGACGCCCCGGGCGTCAGGAGTCACAAGCTCACTTCCGGCCACCGTAGGCGCGGGCCTGCGGACGGTGAGCGATGGGCAGCTCGCCGTCCGATAAGGACCAGGCCCGGGTCGACGCGACGGCGCGTTGTGTTCCACGCGCGCCTCAAAGGGATGTCAGCACCAACTGACGGGGTCCGGAAGGACCAATGCCTGCTGGGGTTGCGGGTCTGTCCGAAAGGGATATCGCGGCCCCAGCACATAGGCAACGGAAGGAACACGGGTGGGTTTTAGTCAGTAAAAGTCTGACACTCCCTCTCGCTCTGCCCAGAGCGGGAGGAGTCATTTGATGATTTCCCAACCAAAAAAAAAAAAAAAAAAGGATACAGTGATATTAGAAAAATATAAATATCGTAATGTCATTGGAAGCCGTGTAAACAGGAACACGTTCGCTCAAGCCTTGGGAGTGGTTTAGTGAGTTTACAACGATTTCATCTTCAACGACGGTGGTTCCAATCACACTTAAAACCATACCCTGGCCTTTTGCACCCCTACTAATATCAATACCGCTTGTAAGCTTACCCCTTCAGTAACAAAAGGATCCACCGACTGCATTGGCTGCGAGGACAGTCCGATCAGCAACCTGTCTAAGAAGTGACGCAGGCGCATCCTCGTTGGTTGGAACATCAGCTCGGGGATGGATATGGTCTCGAATACTCCACCCATTTTGGGACTCTGAATCCTGAAGGAAAAAGAATAATTTATTATGTTGTATGTTCCCACTACTCTCTGTGAGAGGCAGTGGGCCGTAATCCACCACGCGGGTCCAGTGCGGGTTGGTAGATGTCACATGTCTTCGAATTTTTGGTTCTAAGACGTTTTCGCAAGATGTTTTCGTTCACCGTTTAGAGAGCAGTGGTGATGAAATAATTTACCCAAAGCAAAGCGCCTGCCTGGGTTCGAACCTACGAGCTACAACTCGTCGTCGCTGCCGTAACACTGCTCTGTATACTTGGTTGTGTCTGAACAAAATAACCCTTTTCTAAGTTATGATCTGAATCTTTATCATATACATTTTTATCAGCAGGAGACTTGGCTGGCTCCATAGATAATCCGCATCTGTAGCTAGCTCGTATGTCTTATTTCTGCATCACATTTTTAAAACCCAGTTACTTACTTTTTTAGTCTATTAAATGTATGTATTTGAATTTCCATGGACTTTAAAAATAAAATTCTCTCCAAATCAATGATTTTCTCTTTTTCTTCGAAACGGTTAGGTATTTCATGAATTCACCGTTTTCGAACTCAAAGCATTTATTTCAATTAAACCATTTACAGGCACTTTTGAATAGTCAAAGAGTCGGTCAGTTAGTCAGAAAGTTGGAAGAAAGAAAAGAAAGTTGGTGTCGGATAGTCTTTTATATGTCGTTCGCGCTCGAACTCTAATGGCGCGATGCAAGATTTGTGTGACGTCAGGATTTTGTGTATCATCAGGTCCTTGATGCGTAGTTCGCATGTGGCAATGAAAATGCCGCCCAATGGCAAGCCTATTGCCATCATCTGGGCATACATCCAGATTCTAGCTGCTACTGAGAAATTCTTAATAGAAAAATCCAATAAGACTTTGCCGGACCACGGGGTCGAATCCAGAACCTCATGCTCAGTTAAAATTGTTATAAAATTAAATTCACTTACAAAATTCTACCGCCGACTACAGAATGACCGAATCTCATGGCTGCGGCGGAGAACTCGGTGGATAGTGACGGATTCGTGTGAGGGTCGTATGATGAGGAGTAGCCTGCAGATGGGAAGAGCTCAAACGTGTTGATGATTTGGGGACCTGTAATTATAACTATGGTTAATCATGTCATGTTTCATAAGCCTGACATCAACTTATTGGTAAGGTTGATATTCCAATTTCTCTAAATCTGATGTCTACCTCATCAACGTAAGATATATTTGATTTAAGCATGTCCCCCACAGGCGCGTTTTCATCGCGCGATAATAACGTTAGCGTCATTGCGATAATGCGTCCAGATTCCTTGCACACAGCTGCGTTTTTATCGTCCGATATTTATAACATTTGCGTGTAGCCTACACTACAGGGCCCGCACTATAACATACGAGCGTTATTAACACAGGTGTTTGTAAGATCACATGCGTCCTAATACAAAATTTTCTAAGAACACATATCGGAATATCGCAGGACGGAGGAACGCAAGCGTCCTAATTCTATTGCGTCGTTATTATCGCAGCAGTGTGTAACTTCGTGGCCGTCCTCATTCAAAATGTACTGGAAAGAGATATAATCGCAATAACGATTGCGTTATTATTGGGCGATAAAAACGCCCCTGTGGTGAAGAGGCTTTATAGCCCAGCTTAGTGAAAGATGGTGCATTTATTATAGAACTTTTCAAATTAACTGTTTATTTATTTAACTTCGATGGTCCTATTGTATCATTTATGACATCCAGTTACAGCTTTATATAGCTAAATGTAAACGGGCACGCCTTTTATGCCTGGAAGCTTTTATTTAGATAAGTTCTGTTTACGTTTAGTTTTATTTCTACTTGAGTATAGTTCTCGGTGTTTTTGGTTGATAAATTGGCGTGTGCTAGCTGACATTAAATTTATGTTTTGTGTTACGTAAGGTAAATTATTAAGTATAGGTACTATTGTATAGAATCATTTTCTTTTCTAACTGAACAGACAGCTGTGCTGCTGGGGAGCTTGTTGCACCACTTCTTCCCAGCTAAAGAACTAGGAAGTGGTAAGGCTGGGCGTTTTGGGGGACTGTCTTATGTAATTTTGACGTTCGAAAAGTGCTGATTCTCAGCATAGCTTGAATAAATGACTTTTGAATTTGAATATATGTGTTTCGGTGGTTTTAAAATGTTGGTATTGTGCTACAGATTGAATCAATCTGCTAGTCAACGAAGTGCGAAAGTATCTTTGGTAAGCGCACACGAAGGTACTTAGTACCAACGTTAGTGAATGAACTACCCCCAAAACTGATATCGCATGTCAAGTCTAAGGATCAACTTAAAAGAGTTCTACAAAAACATTACCTATCATTGTGTCCATAGCTATATCTGTAACAAACATCACGTTTGCTATAATGCATTTTTGTACAATGTGAGATTTCATAACTCGACTGTAGTATGTTATTTTATCGTTTAATTAGCATATTAAGTTTTAGCACATAAATATTTCAAAATTCAAAATTTGTAATTCATTGTTAGACGAGAACAACTGCCGACAAACTGTTATACAGTTTGGCAGACTTTATGTATGTTATTGTTAATACAGATTTTGAATAAATAAATAAATAAATAAAAAATTTATAAAATCATCATGTGACAAAGTCGTTTTGGGATGGAACGCTCTTCTTTTGTTTGTAATTATGTGACCAGTAACATCAAGTATAGCTTACCCAGAAGCAAAGGCAGCCACTCATTATAAATGACATGCTGGAACTCAGCCTGCAGTATCCTCCTGGTCTCCCAAAACACGGTTTCTTCATCCCAGCCTAGGTTGAGAGCTGACAGAGCTCGAGCTACGCGGTTGTGCTCCCTCGTGAATATCGTGTGGAGGACGGTTAAGGAGATGATCTGGTTTCCGTGGTTGTCTCCTACGAAGAAGGAAAAAAGACTGATTAAGAATGAATAAAAATATCGAGGATGCTTTGACGATTATGATAAATCTCACTGCTTTGCGAAATCTTTACATAATAATTATGTTATTTCATTATCATTGTTTTGACATTTCATAGAAACTTTGAGAGAGAGTAATTCATCGCTCACTTTGAAGCATCTTAGCTAATAAAATTTCCGAACGAAAATTAGTACTATAAAAATTAATAACAATCTAATTTAAAAATAATAACACATTGGTACAATACCTGATTCAAAGCAAGCCGTTCCTTCCTTCACCGCCAAACACTCCTTCCTCTCCGTCAGAGGCGGCAGCTCCCTGCCGTAGTCATTGAAGGTCTTCAGCAGTCCACCAGCATCTCGAAGAGACGAGAGCTTCTCCTCTGAACTGCCATATAGGTGGGACAGGTCGGGGAAGTGCGTTGCGCCATTCATCTGCAATTGGAAAATTTACTCTTGTGTCATTAAATCTGGCATGATTTGCAAATGAAAAAGTGTCACAAGTTATAATCCCAGTAAGGAAGATAACTATAATGGGATTTTGTCCCGTTGAAGATATCAAAGACAGGAAACCACAACGGTGGGTAAGGGAAAATAATAGCTGACAGAACTCCTTCGTGAGGAGGACGGTTAGGGAGATGATCTGGTTTCCGTGGTTGTCTCCTACAAAGAAGGAAAGAAGACTGAGTAAGAATGAAGAAAAATATTGAGGATGCTTTTGGCGATTATGATAATTCTCACTGTTTCGCGAAATCTTTACATAAGCAATTTCGTATTTGCATATTTTCGTAAATTTATAGTACAAATTAAATGTAACTGGTGAAATGTGAGCTTCACCAGTTATGTTTGATTTCCAATAAAGCGCGAGCACAATTCCGGACTCCGGGCTGCTTCTGAGAAATTCCTGATTTAAAAACACAATAGCGGAAAAGTGTTCGCGCTTACGACCTTTGGATCAAAGAAACAGTCAGTATGTATGACTGATGCAGCCAATAGTAAAACCAGCGGTCAAAACAAGACTATCATGACGACGTACCTGCTTAGCATAACCTGCAGAGCAATCACTGGCAGGCGCGATCTGAGTCCTCACAAAATTGATGCATTTCTGTTTGAACTGTCCGTAGAACTGGTCATCAGGATCCACTACTATTGGTGCGCAAGCGAAGTGCTGCAGTTCTTGAGGCAAGACGTCTTCGCCATCGTTCATGCAGCAGGAAACGGCGCTGCCATTGTCTGGGAGAAGTAAAAGGTAGGATAGTAAAAATGAAAATGAATAGATTATCTGTGGTGGCATCTACACAAGTGAATTACGTATCACACTGACGTCACGCAAAATCCTGCATCGCGCAAGCAAAGTTTACCGCGCGACTAGCACATATACAATGTCCCGACATCAATCGTCGGACAGTAGCCCATCAAACACAACACACGTCTGGTCGGAGGATCTTCCCTTTTCTATTTATTATTATTTATTTAAATATTATATAAAACTAAAAAAAACTTAAACAAAAATAAAACTAATTCAAGAACCTATAACTATGTCTGCTTCCCGCTGCACCAGACCTGCAGCTGTGCATACGGGTCCAGTGCCCCAGGAACGGGCAATCAGGCTTATCACTATCATTTTTTAAATACTGTTCTCTCACGAATCCTTTGCATCAGGGACGCTGTTCTTTTTCACATAACACTTTGATAGCAATCTGTACCTGCTTCTGTAAACAGGCTCGAAGCGCAACAGAGACTTTCTATGGAGGATGAGTGAACTTTACACACCCTGTTCCTCATACCTCTTTAATCTAAATGCAAATAAAAAATTAAAACATTTTGGCGTACCCTCTTCCTTACATCCTGTGTATAAGTAGCTAAACACGGCAGTAGTTGTAGTAGTCTAGCTACTACAACTACTGCCGTGTTTAGCTACATCTTCGGGTGTAACGAGACAACATTCCGAAATTCCTCAGAATTCTGTTTTCATAGAAAATGGCGAAGGCAAGGTAAATAATTTGAATCAGACTTAAAGTAATGCTGTCTTAACCAACAATAATTTCCAATTAATAAGATGTTTATGTTCTGCAGAGAATTTTAACTAAGTAGGTACACACGGCTACACATCAAGCTATACATTTCCAATTTACGCTGATCTCGTATTGTATAGGATTTCCGTACAATGCGAGGTCAGCTTATACTGGTAATGTATAGCTAGATGTGTAGCCGTGTGTACCACAAATGAGCATGTACAAAAAAAATCAGGACCCTGTTAAACTCAAAAACTGGAAAGAAGTTTATTTCCTGAGGATGCCTTTGAGGCAAACACGTCTCCAGTATATGGGTTGCAGGCGTCTTTATTTTTATCCACGACGGGGAAGCTCTTATCCTTCATCTCACCTGATGGTAAGTGATGATCAGGCCGAAGGTGGAAGCGAGGTTCATCCGGAATCCTCAACCACAGAGGAGCCACAGAGAAGGAGGAGTTAGGAGGAATTACACCATAAAAACTTAATATTTGTATTTTTGCGGGCTGTCTCTAGTTATTGCAGAATTAAAACTAAATATTTTTACTTTTCATTATACTGTAATAGTTTTTAATAAGTGAACGAGTTTAGTAAGATATCCTCACCTGCAGTAAAAACAACCCCCGCGCTGATATCATGGGCGATGAACTGTCCGAACTGCATGAACATCATGTTGTGGGTACTGCTGGGGTGGCTCCCGTCCAGAAGCAGAGCGCTGCTGACCGTCCTCGCACTTGGTAGAGGAAGACCAGACTTAGATGTTCTCATGGCCCATGTTCCTGCAAAATAGTGAAAGCTTTTAAAACCGTTCATGAAATTCCCCCAACGTCAAAAATTCAAACTCCAATTGTTCAAAATAACGATTCATCTTTAACAATTTGGATTTTAAATGTTCGCTTTGAACATTTTTACAACTTTCAAATTGCGAAAAACGGCTTACCATCATGGCGTCATATACTAGCTAATAAATATCTAGTCTTGCTTACATTCAAGTAATTTTTACTATAATAATTATAGTAAAAATGACTAGTTGCTCTAGCACGTGTTAAAATAATTGTAACACGTGCTAGAGCAACTGATAATTATAATACCTATACCTATTTTAGGTATAATTATATCACAATTACCGTCACTATAATCAGGCGGCAGAAGCCTCTCGAAGCCAGTGAAGACAGCACCCCACGTGGAGGAAGTGGGATTGTTACACTCTCCTCCAATACTCCTGTAGCGATTTGGACCCGAGCACGACGGTTGTGGAGGGCAGAAAGGACCTGAAACATAATTTAAAATGAATCAAATTGTTGGAAAACATCAACCTGTAACAATGCCACAAACTACAAGTAAAAAATGCCTTTTTATCGTCATGGATACTGTATGTGTTTGTGATTTGAAGCCATGACAGCTGTACTACGAAATTCAGTACAATCTGCCATATCTTAATATCTACTAAAAATCTTGAATTCATTTCAAGACTACGCACATCACTAACCGCTAGGTCTAGGATCATGAAATTTTGCACAAGCGTTCCTTGTATAGCGTAGTTAAGTAAAAGGAAGTATTTTTAAATATTAGGTTAAATAGGGGATGGAAGTTGGTAATTTTTCCTGCCGGGAAACCTCACCGGCACACGGCTTGTCTTTTCATAAAATTTAAGAAAACCAAAACAGACTTTTCTCTAAATACTCGTGGATCTGGTAATGTCGTGAATCAAGAAAACATTCAGAAAATAATACGAAATGAACTCACCATCCGTATGATCAGTTAGCCCTAAAGCCAGTTCATCTTCAGAGATCGCTTGGCGCGCCTTCAACTCCTGCGCAGTGAACAAGTTCAGTAAACCGCCGCGACCCAGGGTGGCGGCGCGTTCGTCGTGCGTTACCACCGACTAAAGGAAGACATGAGACAAGAAAATTAATGTAGGTAGGAAATAATTTATAGTACTGAGATTTATTTCTGAAGAATAGTCTCAATACCTATAAGTAATAGAAGAGTTCCGTGTCGAAAAGATGAAGAATTACTATAGACTTATAACAGTCACCCAGACGTATTACCATAGTATGCCTATGAAATAACAGTCATACTTTAGGGGTTTGAGGAACAGGGTGTAAAAAGTTCACTCATCCCCCATAGAAAAGGGAGGATCCTCCGACCAGACGGGTGTGTAAACTCTAATTGCGCGATGCAGGATTTTGTGTGACGTCAGGATGTTATGTGACGTCAGGTCTTTGATGCGTAGTTCGCATGTAGCGATGTAGATGCCGCTACAATACAATTAATATTTTCAATCTGTCTCTAAGGTTGCCATCATCATAATCATTCTAGCCCGGAGTCACCCACAACTGGTTTTTGGCCTACCCTTTCTTCTGCCACACTTCCCGACAAGAACTCAAACTCAAAGCATTTATTTCAAATAAACCAATTACAGGCACATTTGAAATGTCAAGGGGTCGGTCAGTCAGAGAGATGAAGCTAGATGCCCATTCCAAAGCGTAGTAGGTACCTATGGAGAAGAACGGGCAAGAAACTCCACGGACACTCCTCATTTAAGGGGCATACGCTAAGGTAGCCTGCGAAATGCAAATTTTACATTTTGCAGGTCAGTGTGAGATTTTATGTTGATTAAAATATAATTCGCGACCGTAACCAATATGGCTTTACATAATTATAATCATTAAAATCAGCAATACATCTCCATAAGTAAGCACAATCGTCAAATGTCATGATTTCATGAAATAGTCATTCAATGCGATTATATGAACTTAGAGAGTTGTATTGATAATTTTTATGATTATAATTCTATAAATAAACATTTGATACGGCCACAAATCATATTAAGATCAACATACAACATGATACTGACCTGCAAAATTGTAAAAAAAACATAAGAAAATTTTTATTTCGCAGGCTATATTGGCACATCCTCCTTATTTATATATACTCGTATATAAATACTGCTGGCTTACCAAATGGTGACCATAACTCGGCGAGGTGGTATTAACAATGGTGTGCATGGAGTGTTCTAGGAGTTTGGCAGCTAAGGTGATCCACAAAGACAGCTTCTTACGCGACTGCGAGTGAGAAGCCTTGATGTCAACGGTGCTGATCGCAGTGGCTGCGCGGGAGTGGCGCTCAGTTTCCGCTGGGGAAATATAATTGAAGTAAATAAATTTACATTTATTCTTGAGTAAAAGTATTGTTTTAACATAACAGTATCATAATCAGAGTATACTTAAATTCCCACTGCTGATGAGATGTCACATGTTTTTTTGTGTTCTTGGACATCCCGGTTTCCTCACGATGTTTTCCCTTACCGTTTTGAGAGCAATGGTGATGAAATAATTAACACAAAGTAAAGCGCCCGTCAGGGTTCGAACCTACGACTGGCTACAACTCGTAAATCGTGGCCGTTACCACTGAGCCACCACTGCTTAACATTGCAGTAGAGTTTTATATAATTATGCATTCGGTACGGGAGTGCATAAACTAACCAATAAATAAATATTTTTTATTAAATCTTGGTTATCACTCTCACTCATACTCTTTCACCTTCCACATTTCGTGGTAACATTTTTATCATAAAATTTATATAAATTTGTTTTGAATTTTGTTTTCTAATTGTATTTTCTGTTTAGATTTTTTTACGATGTTATTTTTACGATGTTATTTTTAAGATATTATTTTTACATAAATCCCCATTGATGGGGATTTGTGGACAAGAAAGTTCACAAATCCCCATTGATGGGGATTGTCAATGGAGATTAGTGGAATAACTAATTTTTACGATGTTATTTTTAAGATGTTATTTGTACGATGCTATTTTGTGGTGTATGCTGTGTATACATAGGCATACATACCAGAACTTTTATTTAGTTATTTTTCTGTTTTAATTTTTTGTATGTACTGCTGTTGGTGTACCAAATAAATAAATAAATCATTATCTGCTGTTTTCCCAACTATGCTGGGGTCAGCTTTCAGTCTCATTAAGTATGTAGAATTCGGATAACGTGGGAGTACTTTAAACTTAACGCTCTTGTGGGTTTTTCAATAACAAATTGATATATGGTTTGGATGGTTTATTGATAAATTCGATTCTTTTAATTCCTTCTGCTTTAATTAATGACTAATTCACCAGTGTTCTGAATTATCTGAATAGCGCAAAATCTAAACTACATTCGCAACTGTTAGATCAGAATTCTGATATCCAAAACCACAACCATTACCTTTCGTTGGAGTTTGTCCGCAGTTGGCCAAAGATTTTAAACTGTTACAATTTTGTTTTCAATAATTTTCCATCTCACCTGCATGTCCACTGCCGGTGAAGCAGCATATTCCGGCGGCACCTTCCAGATGACACGCTGGGTTATAGGAGCTTGCTCTGACATGTGCTGGACACTGCACCTTGGGCACGCATTTGCCAAGACGAGGGCAAACGGCGCAGGGAGGCTCTTTGTAATGAATGTGCTCTGGAAATATTTGTAGTAAAACGAAGTAATTATACAAACGTATTTGTACGATCTTGCTGATTTATAATTGCTTCGTTGTCATAAAGTCATTCGCTAATATTTACTCCTTTTTTTAACTAATCTGTGTTTATCACGGCATGAACACTTTTCCTATAATTTTAGTTTGTACTTGTCCAGGGACCTACCCTGGACAAGTACAAACTAAAATTATAGGAAAAGTGTTATTGCAGACCGCTCAAATTACTCGTCGCGTGAACTCGTCCTCGATCCGCACAGTCCGCAACTCCGCTCAGCACTACCTCGCTCCGCATCAATGGACAGACACAGTCCGCAATTGCGCTCCGCAATTACTCCCTCGCCCCTCATCAATGGACAGGCAACCTAAGCCCCAGCGCGCACTGCGGTGCGGTGACTTGCGATGCGTTTTTTTCACCGCAACGAATAAAATCCTGTTTTATTTCTTATGCGTTCTTATTCGTTTCACAGATTTTGCGGTAGCAAAACGCACCGCAGTGCGTTCTAAGCTTCATTGATCGAAGGTTCTAAGCCTTACTTTCTGCCTATTACAAATTGGTACGGTCATCAATCCGTCTGCGGAGTTAATTTGGACAATATTCAGCACATGTCTACTTTCAACGATGTATGTTTGCTGATTAAGTAGGTATACAAGCTATGTATCAACATAAAAATTAAATAAGATAATCACTAACAATTCATAAATCGTTTCTGATTTTTTTCATAACCTAAAATCTGACTCCGCCAATCATAATTACAGTCCAAAGACGTCTAGTACTAAAGATAGGCCTCCAGCTAACGGCAGGTTCCCTGAATCTTGCATATAAAATTCTTACCTTGTCCATGTGTCACAGGGCTCCTTTCATGCGCGTGGGCAGACAGTAAAATGGGACACACTACCACCACATACACGAACAAACGTAGAACAAACTTGTATAAACTCATAATGACTATATTTTTCAAAAAGATTCTTTTGTTTTATACTACTTGCTTCAAGTTTTAATGAAAAGGTCTAAATTTATGGAAAGATGGACATGGTTGGTTGATGGACACGCGCTGGCTTAGCGGTGATCGAAATGACCGAAACAAAAGTTGGATCTATTAAGAATGAAGATATTTTGAGGGTAGCTATATTTTTATTTTTATTATATTTCAGAAAGTAGGTACTTATTCATGAACAATGAAACCAACGATTAATTTTCAACCGAATTGTATAATAATAATTTTATTTCTCATATTCACAAACATAACTAAGATTCAAACACAATAATAATTAATTATTACTGTTACGTCGATTCTCAACACAAAAGACACTATGATCTATTAATCTCTTATTTATTTCACAAAACAAACTTATTTACAACAAATATTATCATTAACTAAAAAATAAATAAAATTCTCTCTTTGAACTTATGGCATAAAAAATTCGACGATAAGTACCACACATACCTACTCAACTTAGTTTCATAATAATTAGTACTAGGTCAACCGCCTTATGCTCGTAAAATATGATTAACATTATTTCATTAAATTTAAGCGTACAGGCACAATACGTGCGTATTTTCAAGCTTTTAAGTTGGCTTTCTTCTGCTGTTGTATCTTCTCATCCGAAGGCAGAAGGAATCCAACTACGCCACCACCTGAAAAAAGTAATTTCGTTACTAAGCAATCAATCTTACTAGCCTTTTCCCAAATATGTTGGGGTCAACTTCCAGTCTAACCGGATGCAGCTGAATACAATTATTTTACATGGAGCGACTGACTATCTGACCTCCATAACCCAGTAACTGGGTAATACGATACCCCTTGGTAAGACTTGGAAGAATTTCATTACTCAAAAATCCGCCCATTCCTATATGATTATGATCTGATTCTGATTCTGTCCAATGTTAAGAAACCTACCCCTGTGTTGTGTGTGCTGGACCCGCTAATCTAATGGGTATTGCGATCAATATCATGTTATGTCTTTCCGCAGGTCCCTCTCGAAGAGAGGAGGACTGTGCTGATTATGCTAATGCTTATGTCTTTCCGCAGTGTTCATAACTAAGCTATACTTGGAATCCTGTTGGAATCGTTATGTACCATCGAAAAAGTTCATAACTAACCACCGTAATGACTATTCTTGCTTGCAGCGCTCGGCGGCTATAGCACCGGGCTAGTAACAGATGTGGTCATCGTGTTCACGGGATTTTGATGGTACATCTTTTGCAAGCTGTGATTAAAAGATATAACAAAATGAGAGTTAATCATACTAACCAAAAGCAATAGACCCATAAATATAGAAAGCTCCTTCACAGTTGCTGTCAAGGAGTCTTTTGAGAACGTTGATACCGATGACCGCACTACCACGACCAACCATCAGGGTGAGACACACGGCCATGGCTCTGAAAATTATTAATTATTTTAGTTAACACAAATATAAAGAAAATAAAAGGGTAGAAATGATGGTAACCGGCATACTTGAGAGATATTTATCGACGGCATGTGGAGCCAAGTCAGAGGCCCATGGGCGGCTTTAAAACTCTGACATCAGAAGAAGAAGAATGATGGATTGGTTGGGTTACATGAGAAATGCAAAATGAGTAAATACTATTCAGCAAATAAGAATTACAGTATCAAATCATCAAAAATTGTTAAATGAACAGACAGAATGATTTAAAAACATTCTGTTATCGTCTAATAAATGACTGATTCTCATAACTTACTTGACATAAGTTGGGAAGACGTCAACACTGTAGGTGTTCATGAAGCCGAAGTTGAAGATGGCAGACAAGAAGACCATGAACAGGACAGCGCTCAGGATCCAGTAGGGACTGCTGTTGATGATCAAGGCTGCTACTCCAGCTAACATCTGCAGGAAACCAAATGGAAAATAATATCTAAGACTTTAATAATTCAAACATGATGACAACGTACATTCTACTTTGTACTTACACAAACATTAGGAAGAAAAAAAAACTTTTTACAAAAAAAAACAACCGATTTCCGAAAAAAAACACTACAAAGTGAAAAATAACTTTATTTTCGGAAGTCGGTGTCTTTGGTTTAGAATTTTCGTTTTTTGCCACCGACTTCCGAAATAAAAGTTATTTTTCACTTTGTAGTGTTTTTTTTCGGAAGTCGGTTCTTTTTTTTTGTAAAAAGTTTTTATTTTTCACTTTTTAGTTGTGGTCCCTACCCCACACAAAGTCGAATACCACTACCTGCTATGTAAATAACAGTCACAGGAAGGTACTTATCAACATGTCATCCACATATACTAAGTGGGAAAAATACGTGTTATTGAATCTTACTCAAAAACTATCGCAGCAAAGTTAATAAACTTATATGGGACCAATCCGGGAGCATACCCTTTCAAACAAAAAAAGAATTTTCAAAATCGGTCCACAATTGACGGAGGAATCGACGGACATACATAAAAAAAAAAAAAAAACCTACATACGCGTCGAACATATAACCTCCTCCTTTTTGGAAGTCGGTTAAAAAGAAGTAGAATGGCCATGACATAACATGAGCGTTTATCCTAAAAGCAGGCAACGTCGCAAATAGCTGTCAAATATTTACCTGTTTTGATTAATTTGGTAATATCACTCTAAGGAAATATGAAATGTGGCTCACTACCGAACTAAAATATTGATTATGAAATGCAATCATTAATATCGTAATACCGAATATTTAGTTTTAGATGTACAAAATATATTTGGATACTTTCCCAATGCCTTTTGTACACCTAAATCGTTTACAACATTCAGTGTTATAATTGCAATTCAATATTAATATTCTAGTTCGCTAGCTAGCCACATTTCATAATTCCATACAGTAATATTGCCAATTTTATCAAAACAGCAAAATATTTGACATCTATTTGCGACGTTGCTCACTTTCAGAATAAACGCTCATACATCAATCAATACATTGCCAAATTAAGGGTTAACAGAGCTCTCATAAAAAATAGATGATATTCAGAGATTAAAATGTGTATAATATTCTAAACAGTAGTATAATACCTGTATGCTGATGAATAGTCGCTTCCTACCAATGCAGTTAATGATGCTGCTCATAAAAATGTTGCAGGTAGCTAAAACCATAGTGATGCCGAACACCAGGGTCATGGCTTCAGTATTCATAGAACAGTCTTGAACCTGAAATTACAGACGCACAATTAACAGTGACGCACAAACCAGGGAAACATTGCAAAAGGCTTCTTCTTTTCGTGTGGTTAGTGACTAACCTGATGTGAGAGTTTTAAAGCCGCCCATGGGCTTCCGACTTGGCTTTACATGCCGTCGAGAAATATCTCTCTAGCAAGCCGGTTTCCTCAAGATGTTTTCCTTCACCGTTTTTTAAGCAAGTGATAATTCGTCGGTTATTTAAAAAAAAAACAGCTGCTTCATACATTTTGACCGCGTAGGTATTGCACTTTTCTATGAAACAGCTGTTTTTTTTTTTAAATAACCGACGAAAAATTTCAACGCAGTGGGGTTTAGAATCATGTACTGTTAATCCATGGTAGCCGGCTTCGCGTCGATGTCCCTGCCACCCTGTATAATATTTTTTCTAGTAATATTACCTCTTGGACAGATGTGGAATTCGCGGTGAGTCTGATCATCTCACAAATGGTAAGATGCCTCTCTCCTCCCACTACGGATATCATGAATGCGTTTACTATGAAAGGCAACCATACGAAGAAAGCATTCATTCTGTGAAGAAAAACAATCATAATCATTATTAGTGGTGTGGAAAAATAAATGGATCAGCATTCAGCAAATAAATTTAGATAAGGAACTCACAGAATATACAAATCTGCAACTTAATAAAGATACAGCCAAAAAGATACTCAGATATCCGTTTGTATGTCTGTGATTCAATCATACTCACGTGATATAGCTGATGACGAAGAGAAAAGATAGAAGTATAGTATGCTTGAGCAATGGCGGCTTGACCATCGGGAGTGTCTGTGCCACTATCGATCCCCAGAAACCCTTGTGTGTAGCTGAAGAATGTTCCTCATCCAAGTCTAGGGCATCAACCTGGAAAGAAAATAATAATATTTCTATAATATTAAGAAAACACAGACTAGTACTCGTAAAGCAGTCAGTCAAAAAATTCAAAATTCAAGTCATTTATTCAAACTAGGCTGAGAATCAGCACTTTTCGAATGTCAAAATTACATAAGACAGTCCCCAGAACGCCCACCCTTCACCACTTCCTAGTGCATTAGCTGGGAAGAAGAAATGGCGCAACAAACTCCCCAGCAGCACAGCTGTCTGTTCAGTTAGAAGAACAAAAAAGAAAAGATTCTATATATAATAATAGTGAATGTAATGATGACCTGTTAAATTCTTGATGGAAGACTCAGCAAGCGATCTCAACCGACACTTTGTTTACGGAAGTTATACTGGATTCATACTAAAGTTATCATGGATCATCATCTTCCTAGCTTTTTCCCAATTATGTGGCGGTCGGCTTTCAGTCAAACTAGATGCAGCTGAATACCAGTATTTTACATGGAGCGACTGCCTATCTGACCTCCACAACCCAGTTACTGGGTAATACGATCCCCTTGTTAAGACTGGTTGTCAGACTTTAGGGCTTCTGACTACACGTAACGACTGTCAAAGATCTACAAATAGGCATGGAGTGGTCTCGATATATAATGGAAGACCACCCATCCACAGGCTGACCTCGGCAAGCGTAGCATAACCTTGAATCGATTCGTGCAGCTGTTATTATTAAGCTACATACGACCCCACAAGTTATTATGAATATAAAGATGTCTGTAGATTTAAAGTATTGATAGTTAATTATACTAACCTTATAATGTTCAGCACTTTTCCCAGTATTCATGGTAAAAATCCCCTGCAAAACTTTAAGGGCATCCTCATCTCTGCCGACAGTGACCAGGTACTTGGGGCTTTCATAGGCAAAGTAGCTTCCAATGGCACTGATGGCACACGGCACCGCAAAGATCAGGTCTAGGACCCGCCAGGAGTTGAAGTAAATACCCAGGAAAGGTATGTGGTAGGAGAATGTCAGTGGCAATACTGGTATTGCTATTACTGAAAGGGTTGAAAATAGTTAGCTTCAATTGCAATACAAAACAAATTTCAAAGAAACGTTGACATCAAGCAGAGTTATTTTTTGTATCGTTTTCTTTTATGGGCATCAAAAATTCCTCCGCATTGCTGTCAATGGGAAAAGTGCCCCAAAAGGCTGACAGAATTGCCACTTTGGATGGCAATGCCGATTCTTTGGCCTAAAAATAATCACAATCCTTTAGAGATATCAAATCCAAATATAACTAAAATGTACCTGCCATAACCCCCATTGAAGCCAAGTGGACGCTGGTGGTCAGTAAGACCAGGGAACTCCTCCTGGCCGAGGGTGTGCACTCACTCAGCAGCGTCACTGCTAACGCATAGCCACCAGACACACTGTAAATAGAAAATGTTGCTTCATACTGAACTAGTTGTGAAAGGCGATGATTTGCTGATAAATAGTACTGATTCCACTGATAAAATGTTAATAATAATCGTCTAACAGTTCATGTGGTATGTATCTATAGACTAGTGACTCAGTGGCCTTACGAGTTGTAGGTCGGGTAAGTTGAAACCTAGCCAGGCGGTTTACTTTGTGTAAATAATTTCATCACCACTGCTCTCAAAACGGTGAAGGAAAACATCGTGAGGAAACTGGCATGTCCTAGAACCAAAAATTCGAAGGCGTGTGACGTTCACCAACCCGCACTGGGCCCGCGTGGTAAATTACAGCCCCCTCCCTTTCAAAGAGAGGCCTGCAGTGGGAACATTATAGGATACGATGATGTATAAAAAAAAAAAAAAAATTTTTTAACTGTTTTTGCTTAATTTGAAAATACTATTGTCGTGGTCGTATTTGATAATTAAGATATACAGAGTGTGATGGAGTTTCTTACCCATTCTTCTCCATACAAAACTACTTTTTGGAAGGGGCAACTAGAATTTATTCTTCGATATTCTTGTAATTTGTGATGGTCAATATATGATTTGACTTTGATTACAGTTTTTTTTTAAGAAAGAAAGAAAAAGTATTTATTGAGACAACACTCAAATTAAAGTAAAACACACTCATTGAAACATAAATAAAAAAAAGCAAAAAAAATAACAACATAGTAACATTAAAATGTCAATTTTACTCTTACCAATTTTATAATATTTCAACTTTTTTAATATTTTTATATTTTATAATATTTTTACTTTTTATTGATGTTACCAAATTTTCTTTATTTTACCGCTTATTACTAAGGGCGGATTTCTCCAACGCAATTGATCGTGATCATTTTTTTTTTATTGCTTAGGGATCAGACCTTCGTAGCCAGTGAAAAGGAAGCCCTAATTCAGTTGGTGGATCAACATTTTGTTAGAATAAAAAAAAACATGCCGTGAGTGTAAAACAAAAAACAGAAGAGTGGAAGAAAATTTCGATTTCTACATCATGCTCCTCCTCAGCACGCAAATCTGATTTAAATGGAAGATTGATTATTGCCGTGTTCTCACGGACGTTTGGGGACGGACGATGGACGTCCACGTACAAATAATATAACAAAAAAGAGCGTTTTGTTGTGAATGTACCTTATTGTTTAAATAAATAAATCGTTTAAATATTGTTTATTACATACCACACCAGAACATACATCTTTTTCATTTAAATACACATATTTAGAAATTAAAATCACGCTCTATGTTTCTACGCATCTGTAGCTACCAGATGACTGCTGTGGATTTATGTGGATTTAGCACTTCAACTGCACAGAATTGTGCCCAAAGTCAGTGCTGCTATTGCCTCACTCCGACCACGTCACATTACTTTCCCGAGTCACCACACGATATCCACCAAATTTTGTTATGTCTTTTGTCTTTTCTTTTTGTCTTTTCCAGACTCCAAATAACCTTTCTACACAATTTCTTGTTCTTATTTGAGACTCATTGTACAAGTGTTCAGCAGTAGTATAACACTGATCTAATGGAGTCATCATATCCTAGTTGTTACGTGCGTAACCTGCATCTCCAACAAGAACAGCACTTCCATATTTCCCCTGTTCGAACATTGCTCTTCTATAGCAGTTATTAAATATATACGAGTCGTGTGTACTTCCTGGCTTTGTGTACTTTTAACTCTATTTGATCTTCAATGGAATCCAATACAGACATAACTGTTGGTTTTGTAAGATGAAATCTTTTCAAAAAGTCTTGGTCATCCAGGGGGTCGAAATGTTCTTCTCTCTCGCGTATCCATTTTGGACGACGAACAATGAACTCATCCTCATCCCAACTTTCGTCATAACATAGTATTAACAATCTTTTCATTTTAATTACCCAAATATCACCAAAATCAATATAAACAACACGACACTGACAGCGTGTTGTCAGCTCTTGAACTCGTTTAGAGGATTGAACGCCAAAAATCGGGAGTTCAGAATATAAACTGGTTTATGCTTAACTGCGATCACTTTGTGTTGGTGAAATCAAAAGTGGAGATATGAACTCAGTTAAACGCTTTAACTGAGTTCAGCATGACTTGATCACGATCAATTGCGTTGGAGAAATCCGCCCTAAGTAAGTTAACTTATTTTTCTGATTCATTGTTTTATGCATGTGGTGTTTACCTATAAGTAACTGATGCCCTGTTATTTTACTTTTTTAAATGTATTATGTGGTTGTATCAGTAATCAATTGTTGGTGAACCTAATAAAAAAAAAAAAAAAAAAAAAAGCAGTAAGTCCTGTGCGAGGCCAAATGGCTCCTATCTCAGCATGATGCTGCGACGTATTCTGATAGGGCCCGAACAACTTTTAAACACTTGGAACACATGGATATAGAAGGTTCGTTCCAAATTGATAGAAGATACTTACGAGGCCGATGACAGTAACTTCAGGAAGCCTAATACTATCCAGTTAGGTGAGAAGGCTGCTAATGTACCAGCGACGTATGTCAACGTCATGGAGACAATGAGGATCTTCCGCCTGCCTTTTGTGTCTGCAAGGTAACCCCATACATGGGACATGGCGATTGTTCCTGAAAATAACAAAACTATGATTCATTTGAACTTAATAAAAAAGGCTTCAAGTAAATTGTAAAGTGAAAGGACTCTCAAACACAATAATCGCCGACTGCCCATTTGGTCGTCATTATAGTGTCTTAGTCGTGATAGTCCGTGGCAGTCGCGATCATCATGACATTTGTTAGTACATATTTTAATGTCCTTACATCTCAAAAAACTAACAGTTCTAATAGCCTAGTTTCATGGCAACTAAGACTGTGAAGGAACGTCCAAAAATGCTTGTACCCAGCAGAAAAGCGATGATGAACTCACCAACCAAAGGCACACAAGCTACCAGTCCCTGCTGCGTACTACTGGTGCCAAGTTCACAGGTACTAGCCGTCACCAGGTAGGACACGGAGAAGATCTCGAAGGTCATGCCGATGATGATGCTGGCACATAGCATGAACGTGCACAGGTTGTAGCGACTGAAGCCTTAAACAGAAGAAAGGAATTTTGGTCATGTGACATGACGTGGAATAGTCCATTGTTCTCCATCATTATCATGTTACCTGTTAAGTGATAAAACGATCACATGTAGTGTAAAAGCTGGACTGTATATTGTAGAGATACCTTTTTATAGTTTTAGAATGAGATAATTTAGCGGAGCCAGTAGCCGAAGTCTTTTCGACTATCACCTAAAACATTTTCCGCCGTCCATCAGCATCGCTATGCTCCGATTTATAGGTTGAGCTTGGCAACGCATCAGCACACCCTTTGTGCGATTCTATAAAGGCTTATAGACAGCAATAGCTATTGTCTAATATCTTCTTTTTTTTTTTAACCGGCCAGGTGCGTGTCAGGCCACGCACAATGTAGGGTTCCGTAGTTGGGATGAATTTATCTCAAGAACAAACTTAACATTGTAGTTAAAAACGTGTTCTCCCATACGGAATGTATGGGAGATCATGTTTTTCAAACTGCAAATTTAAGTTTGGTTGATTATTTCTCGTTAACCTGTACAGCCTACTTAGCTCTCATAGTTTTCCTTTTAATTTCGTTATATATACTACTGCTGTGAATTTTTTCACAAGTCCAAGAAATACATCCCCACTTTACGTGTAGGGGAGGTACCCTAAAAAAATTTTTTTTTCTTGATTTTATTTTACCACTTTGTCGGCATGATTAATATGTATACAGGAAATGTTTTTATTCACTGCGCAAATTTTGACAAATTAAACTTAAACGAGTTTTATTGAACAATTTTTTTTTTATTTGGATACGTCATAGTACAAAAAAAAAAGTTTACGTTAACGAAAGATGTTTACTTTAAAAGTGGTTGTATGGCTACCCGGCGGCACGCGGCGAAGCGGAACGCGCGAAAGTACCTACCTATCAGTTGTGTGATCGCTCGATTCGCCGGCGTAGGTATTTACGTGGGTTACAATACTTACAATGTATTGATCGCTAATTTTATCAGATTCGAACTAGACTTTTTTATGTTTAGGCCGTGACCTGAAGTTATTTGAAGAGTAATTCCAATTTTTCCTTCATACTTTAATGGGCTTAGGGCCATCAAAATACAGAAAATAAAGCATTATTATCAATTAAATTTACATTACTTAATACCTTATGCCGCTAAAATGGTCTTTTCCTTTCACGGGGTTAAGGATTCCATGGGCTCGCATTCGAGGTATGCTCTGTGAGCTGCTTGCAATCATTCACCACTCAGTACATACACTCGCACCATCTCATAAAACTCGCGGTGAGTGAAGTCTGACATCGTGACCGGTAGGTCTGTACAAGTACGACACACATGCAGCGCGGGAAAGCGATTAGACGCGACGTCACACTACAGCGCGTGCGATGAGCGGACTGTCAGTCAGGGTCACAGCGCCCGGCGCGCGGGCGTCGCTTTGCCGCCCGGGGGGAGGGGAGGTGTCCCCGTGCAACACCGCCGCGCGCGCCCATTGATATTATTACGAATAGATTGTGTCCATATTTTGCTGACTTAAAGTAGGATAAAAAAAATAAAAAAAAATTGTATAAATAATGGAAATGTGTTCTATTACTGATTTTGAACCACCAAAAAAAATTTTCGCACTGGTTAAAAACTTTTCTGTATATATGTCAAACTACAGCTTTCTAGTACTAACCGTTTCTGAGCTAAGCCGCGGACAGACAGACGGACAGACAGACAGACAGACAGACAGACGGACAGGGCGAAACTATAAGGGTTCCTTATTTACTACGGAACCCTAAAAAGGTTGTTAGCATTTCATCAGAAATGTGAAATATACCTACCGAATTTTTGAACGTCTACTCGTATGTCATTCATATGACGACTCTTGAAAAGTAAATATTGCAATCAAATGTAAAACACTTGTAACATTGTTTAAACATACCTTATATAAAACACACAACGTATACATGTATACAACATAATTAATTCTTGACAAAATAAGCTAAGTAAGCATATTTGATTTTGATAAGAACTGAAAATATCAATGGTGTAACTACATATATTATTTATATTATGTTTTTTGATTCATCATCGTGACGCTTTAAATAAACTGCGTCGTATTACTTCATTTATATTGTACAAGTAATTGTCTGATAAAGAAATAAAACTCTTTAATGTCTTCTCTCTCTTCTACAGTTTCTTGATGAATGAAATTGAATACTATGATTAAATTTCATTCATCAAGAAACTGTAGAAGAACAAAAATAAAACATAAATCTTTGTTATTTAACTGGACCTCTAAAAACTTATTAACCTTGTAATCTCTTCTTTTCGGGTTAGTGACTAACCAGAGAGACTAGTGACTGACCTGGTGTCAGAGTTTTATAGCCGCCCATGGGCCTCTGACTTGGCTTCACATGCCGGCCGTCGAGAAATATCTCTCAGGCATGCCGGTTTCCTCATGATGTTTTCCTTCACCGTTTTTGAAGCAAGTGATAATTATACAATACGCCCATAAATCCGAAAAGCCAGAGATGCCTGCCTTGGGTTCGAACTCCAGACCTTTGACTATTAATCTTGATTAACCTTGTAATGATGAACACTTTTTTTAAATAAATGAGCCTCTTTTTAACTTTCTGGCTTTTTCTCACAGTTGGTCGCATTACCTAAGCTAGGGTTCCCCGACCAAACGGGTTAGGTTAGGTTGGAAGTGAACAAATGACGCGCGAGCCGGGCGAGCGCAGCGAGCGTTACGACAGAGCCCGGCGAACGCTTCATCCAAGTTGGTCGCAGAGTCGCAATTGGCTATTTAGTATTTTTAGGACCCCAAAAAATGTGAGGTTCACGAAAAGAGACTAAATCATTATATTAGAGTGTTCAATAACATTTTTAGGAGCTTTAGAGATTTTTAAAATGAAAATTATTAGAGGTTCGATTATCTAACAAAGATATAATAAACCAAGCAACCAACGAACATTTCAGTGCAGATGAAATGGTCATTCCACCTAACAAAAGCCCTAATTGATTGTTATATATAACTATTAACTTTTGCCCGCAGCTTCGCTTGCGTGGGTATCGGAAATTATCTAATGGGAACGTACCATGTAATAATAAAAAACCGTATTTTTAATAAGTACTACTAATATGGATTCCTAACCAATATATGGTGTCCGAGAAATCCAAAAAAAATTTTTGTACTTATCAAAATAAAGAGAGTATAATTATATCTACATAACAGTCACGTCATGTATAAACACATTTGTATGATATCAATCCGTCATACCAAAATAAAATATAGTATGTAATCTTGCGCAATAATAATAAGCAGTACAGAACAACTTTGATAAGAAATAAAGAACTACGCGCTTCGGCGTGTTTCTAAAATCTTCCTCCAAAGGGGTAAAATAGGGGATGATTTTAAAATTCACATGTAAAATTGATTAAATTTTTCTTTTCAGCAGATTTAAGGGATTGGAAATAAAGTCATAGTCCTTTTCTTGAATTAATATTTATTTTTTATTTAATTAAAATCAGCCCACTCTGTCAAAAGTTATTACAATTTAAACTCATAGACTAACCTTTCTAAGATGTAGGTATTACGTGGTCAATGGCAGAGTAGGTATTACAAAATTAATGGTGATAATAATTGTAAAATGAATAATTAGTATTTTTTGTAAGTAAGGCATTCTGTTTTAGTTATTTTAAAAAACAGGACAAGTGTGAGAAGGACTTGCGCCCAGCACGCGTAACATGACAACTGTAGAAACAACGGGTTTAGTCGACGGAAGAATAGACAAAATGACGGATTACGATTGTTTATCCGTCATTTTGTCTATTCTTCCGTCGACAAAACCCGTTTCTATTGTGGTCATGCTAAGCGTACTGAGGAAAGTCTCAAAGAAAAACTTAACTTTTAAACTGAAAAAGAACTTTTAATAGAGTAATTAAATACAGACTAAATGTTACTTCAAGACACGGCCTATGAATTTTTAATCCAAGATAGAAGAAAAAACGTAACTTTACAGTTCAATTATATTTACTATTCCTCTTTAATTGACCTTGCTTCTCACCAAACTTAATGCGGCTGGGCCGACGGGAAGTAGGCTAAAAAGGCTTTGGTTCATTAGCGAGTGTCAAAATATGCGGCGTAAAAGGCCGTTTTTTTTTATTGCGTTGTTTTAGAAGTTTGATTTTCGTTAAAACTCCTAGGGACCGTAGATCTAGGTTTTTGATACATATCTATTTCAACTTGCCCTCCACGCGTTCCTGAGAAAAATGGTCTTGACAGACAAAGCGCATAAAAGATACAGATGTCATCTCAACAATAGTCTGGCTGTTCTTTCGAAATGGTTGGCAGCTAATAATCTTTTACTTAATGCGAACAAAACTAAATGTATTAGGTTCTCATTACCAAATGTACCTCAAGTCTAAATCTAAAACTTGATGACAAAAAAGTAGATGCAATAACGGAAACTATATTTTTAGGAATTACTTTAGATTCAAAATTGCAATGGGGCGCCCACATTAGAACTATTTCAGGTAGATTAAGTTCAGCTGCATATGCAGTAAGAAAAATAAGGCAGTTGACTGATATAGCCACAGTTAGGTTAGTATACTTTGCTTATTTCCACAGTATTATGTGTTATGGCGTTCTGCTGTGGGGATCGGCAGCTGACGTAGTTTCAATTTTCATTTTACAAAACAGGGCAATCCGCGCCATCTATAAAATGCGTCCTCCCGTGCAGAAACAAATTCAAAGGAATTGATATACTGATCTCTTTATAACTTAGAAAGTATTTTTTAAGTTCGCAAAAACTTAGGACTTTTCAAAATAAGAAGCGATTTCCATAATATAAACACACGTAGTAGATATAAAATTGTGATACCTACCCAAATTTAGATTTAGTTGATCTAAATCAAGTAAGCAAGCATAAATAAAACAAGTCAATAAATAAATCAAGTAAGTTATTTCTTGTTATAAGAAATTCGTTTTTATAACAAGTTGCTAAAGTAGGTTACAGGAATTAGCAATGCGATGGAAAGTTCAAAACCCACATCAAACGTGTCCATATCAAGAAAGCGTTATAAAAGAGTACCTATTACTAATAAAAAGTTGAAGTATAGTTGTAGGTACCTACAATTTAATTTCAACTCTTTATTGGTGGCTTTTGTGGCCATGATAAATATTCAGATTTGTTACAGTCATGTCATTTCGTTTAAAATAGGTTTTTATTTTTATTAATTTATTCATATTTTATTTATTACGATTTCTTTTCTATTTTGTGAATGTGAAAACGCTTTAGGCTTAGAGGACTGTAGATTTATTGACCACCTTCTATTTTGTTAAGTACCTGGTACTTTTTGAAAGACCTACACTGTCCTCCCATACCTATTAATACCGTTATTTGAAAATATTGTAAAAAACGATTCTTTTTAAAAGAGTAACCGTGGAGCTTCTTGCCGGTTCGACCAATTGGACCCGTGCACCTAGTTTCTTAAGTTTCTTAAGTGCCGATGTAGGTTTATGTGAAATAAAATATTTTGAATTTGAACTAGTCGTCCTTCTCAGCTCAAATTCATTTATAATCCCGCTCGCGGACTGAGTGAAAGCAAGACCGAGTGGGGAGCTCGCGGCTCCAAGATGCCAATAGTTTAGGTAATTTCTTTTTGCGACGAAAATAATGTTTTTTTTAATACATAGTCCGCTTTATAGTTAGTTCAGTTATTATGCAAAGTTCCATGATCTAATTTGAAGAATTTTTTGAATACCAGAGATATATTGTTCGGTTGGAGGTAACTTTGGTTTTTTTTTTGTTGAAAATTTTGTTGTAGCGTATTTTCGTCAATATAACATTATACTATTTATTTATCTATAACGGAGGATCGTGCTAAGCAATTTGAGGTAGTATATGCCCTTAAGAGCTACGATTTTTCATTTGAGGTACGGAACCCTAAAACAGATTTAATATTTGCCTGTTACCTTTTCACGCTAAAACGGCGGAACGGATTTCGATGAAATTTGGCACATGGGTAGACAATGACCTAGGTTAGGACATAGAATACTTTTTTCCCGATATTCCCACGGGATCGAGACTTAAGCGGGTGAAACCGCGGGGTGCAGCTAGTTATTATATACATAATTATACGTATTATAAATGAATGTCGCTTTTCGTGTCGTCTAAACTACGCAACGGATTTTGTCCACGCGCAGACACGGTGCCGCGGAAGACGAAGGCGGGGTGCGGGAAACGCGCGGCACGAAGACGCGGCGCGAGCCAATCTCTGACGAATAGGGTTGCCAACTTTTTGATATCAAATATAGTATTTTCGAAGCCATTGCCTGTAAAAACATATTAGATGGCGAAAAAAATAATAATAATAGTGGATCAGTTTCAAAAACATTTTTATTCTTTAAATGCATATTTTTTGCTACTATGAACTTTATTAACAGGTTTATTTTTTCATGTATTGTAATTTTTTTTTACACTCAAAATTAAGGTTACTTACAAAATACCATTAATTCACCTTTTATGAGATTAATACTGGTTCTATTGCGATCATCTCGCCATTTTGTATTGAAATAAAAATACAATGCCGTATTAAAATACTCATAAGCTTTTAGAAATAATAAAAATAATCCAAATCGAGCCAATAACATCGGAGATATCACAACCGGTACTCAAAAAATAAATAATTGAATAACATGAAAAAATTCATGAATAATTAGAAAAATACGCGCGGTCACATGGCCCATGTAGTTTGTTTGTATAGTAGTTTCGCCTACTATATCTTTTCTTCAGAAATATAGTATTTAGGCCTTTTTTTTGGGTGGGAAATCATCAAATGACTCCTCCCGCTCTGGGCGGAGCGAGAGGGAGTGTCAGACTTTTACTGACTAAAACCCACCCGTGTATCTTCCGTTGCCTGTGTGCCGGGGCCGCGATATCCCTTTCGGACAAACTCGCAACCCTGGCAGGCATTGGCCCTTACGGACCCCGTCTGTTGGTGCTGACATCTCTTTGAGGCGCGCGTGGAACACAACGCGCCGTCGACCCGGGCCTGGTCCTAATCGGACGGCGAGCTACCCATTGCCCACCGTCCGCAAGCCCGCGCCTACGGTGGCCGGAAGTCGGCTCGCGACTCCCGACGCCCGGGGCGTCTCCTGCGGCGACTAGGGGCGCGAGGGCGCGCATCTTGCATTTCCCTCGCGCGCTCCGCCTCCTCCTTCGCGAGCATTACTGCTTCGCAGAAGTATATAGTATTATTATTATTATTATTATATATATATATAGTATTTAGGCCTCTAAGCAGGAAAAGTACTATAATATTATACAGGGTGTTCGGCAGAAGGTTGAACATTTATTTATTTATTTAATTACACACACATAACCCTTAAATCTATCTTTACAGGTTGCCCTAATGCGATAGATAAGTACACCAAAAAAATACAATTATACAATAAATTTCCAATAAAACAAGCATAACACATAAAATTCACTTAATTGTAACATAAAACCCTAGCGGTCGTCCGAGTAAAGTCGTTCAATGTACAAGAAAACAGGTCTATTCCTTCGGCTACCGCGTTGAGCGAGCACAGTGCGCGCATCAGCGGCGCGCCATTTTTTTTCGGCATTTTTCATTGCCAAAACTTCAAACGTCAATAATTTCATTTAAAAACAACAAAACTGGCCACATTTTATTTTTATTTTCATTTAAAGTAACTGTAGAATCTTATAAAATTCATATTTGACGCAGATGATTGCTAGAAAAGTAAATACGAGCCCTTAAACTACAAACAAATCAAAAATAAATACCGAAAGCCCGACTTTGAACTGCGTTCAACAAAAAACTAACAGTGTTAGAGCAGTTCTAATTTAAGGAAAACATTTTTGGTTCATGTCCAATCTAACGGTATGCAATATGTACAATTTCTTAAAAAAAAAAACCAACATTTTAATTGCCTGTGACTTTTTTCACCGAAAGGATTGCGAAGGAAATTTTGCGAAAAGTTAAATTAATTAATATAATACGAACCAATTTTTTTTTACATATTAGATTCTACAATTATTATAGAAAAAAATATATAAAAAAATTGCCAGTTTTGTTATTTTAAATGAAATTATTGACGTTTGAAATTTGAGCAACCACGAATTTCCTTTAAATTTAAAAAAGTCATTTAAAAAAATACTTGTGGCCTGGGTCTTGTTATTGGACCTAAACACGTAGTAGATGGCCCCACGGATCCGCCATTTTCGTATGTTCAACCCTCTGCCGAACACCCTGTAAACATAGTAGGGTTGGCAACCCTAGCGGCGACCTACGCTGACCGCGCCTATCAAAACTTGTTAGCGAACGTCATCGTTTTCTATGTTAACATCGAATATTTTTGGCCACTATAACTAGTTTAATTGAATAAGAACCAAGAACCACCTCGAACAGAGTTTGGTGCGGTTATCACCTTCATTTAGAGAATTTATTTCGGAAGGTTTTATGTATCACACAATATTATTTATCTTATATTTATTAAAGGAACCTCGATGTTCTGTGAGTCATAAAAACTGTGCGAAGCAGGGACGGGCGCTAGTAATATTATAATCAAAATACACAATACATTACAATTGACTTTTGAAGGCAAACTCAAATAATTTATTTCAAATAGGCACGTTAAGGACTTATGAACGTCAAAATTGACAAAACAAAAAAATTCGTAAAATTATTTCGTATGGAGAAGAATGGGCAAGAAACTCCACCGTTACTCTTTTAAAATATTTTGCATACATTAATTAGACGTATAATTATTAATTATACGTGAAGATGATGTATCAAGTATAACATTAAGTATACCACAATAGGTAAAAAGAATTAAGGTTTCCCGCAAACAGCGACTCTTAACTCTTTAAAAATAAAGCAATAATAGATATAATTATGTAATAGATACATGGTGCTCATATATTTACAAACATTGTAAAAGTGTATGATATTCTTAATTTTTTTACACGTAATACTAATAAGTCAGAGATTACTTGAACTCACATAGAGTTCAAATAATCTCAGAATGTAGAATCGATGTCATAAAAATAATAAATTATACAATTAAATTACTAACCAGTTTGATTTTGTTTAGACTCTAAATTGTCATATGGAGCAGGTTTAATAGGTATTTGTATTTTTCGAACACAAACAAAACAAAAATGCTACCACGAAAGGTGTATGATGAAAAATAAATAAAACCGGCCAAGTGCGTGTCGGACCACGCACAATGAAGGGTTCCGTAGATGGGATGAATTTATCCCAAGAACAAACTTAACATTGTAGTTTAAGTTGTTTAGGGGTATGAGGAACAGGGTGTAAAGTTCACTCATCCCTCATAGAAAAGGGAGGATCCTCCGACCAGACGGGTGTGATGTCTCGCGGGCAACTGCCCAGAGGTTTGAAGTTGGGAGATTCTATATATGTTTATCGCGCGGTAAACTCTAATTGCGCGATGCAGGATTTGTGACGTCAGGATGTTGTGTGACGTCAGGTCTTTGATGCGTAGTTCGCATGTAGCGATGTAGATGCCGCTACATCACTCCCCTCCGGAGACTGGAGGTCGATAGTGGGCTGAGTCTTGAATCTTGCGATGCTTCACAGTGCCAGCTGTGGTTCCAGTGAGTCGGAACCGGGTGCCGCATAGTTCGCGGTGAGTCGGAACTGTCTGCGGTGATTCCCCAGTGAGTCGGGGTAGCGCTGCGTTATGATCCAGTGGGTCGGATGTGGTACAGCGCTGGGTTGTGGCTGAGGGTGATGACCAGGAATGCGCGTTCGCTGCATGCTGGTGGTCAGGATACCCGTTGAAGCCGTGGGTGCTGACTGGCTGTGTGACTCGCCTCACGAAAGCTTGCGGGAGTGATGATGATGATGACGTCACGCTGAAGTATCTGCACGAAGGCTGCGTTGACGTTCATGCTCGGGGTCACCAATTTAGGGGTATGAGGAACAGGGTGTAAAGTTCACTCATCCCTCATAGAAAAGGGAGGATCCTCCGACCAGACGGGTGTGATGTCTCGCGGGCAACTGCCCAGAGGTTTGAAGTTGGGAGATTCTATATATGTTTATCGCGCGGTAAACTCTAATTGCGCGATGCAGGATTTGTGACGTCAGGATGTTGTGTGACGTCAGGTCTTTGATGCGTAGTTCGCATGTAGCGATGTAGATGCCGCTACAGTTGCATTGAAATTGTAAAAAAAAAAAAAACAGTTAAATGTTTAATATTTCGCAAACGGATCCCTGAATCCAAAAATGGCTTGTCGGCATGATTAATATGGATACATATGCTAAATTACAGCTTTCTACTAACCGTCTCTGAGCTAAGCCACGGACAGACAGACGGATAGACAGACAGACAGACGGACATAGCGAAACTATAAGGGTTCCTTGTTTACTACGGAACCCTAAAAAGGTGGTCTATACGAGTGCCAAATTTCATTCAAATCACCCGTTCAGCCGTTTAGGCGTGAACTGAGTGACACACACAGACAGAGTTACTTTCGCACTATTTTATAATATTAATATTTATAGAATTATAATAATATTCTAATAGTTGCCGCAAGCGCGCAAAAACAGATTTTTCACTAGGATGACATTTCCAAAATGAATATGCCAAACAAACCTTGATTTAAAAATAAAAAACCGGCCAAGTGCGTGTCGGACCACGCACAATGAAGGCTCGCGAACGGGCCCCATATAAAACCTAATGGCCAATAATGATCGCCGTCTTCTGTCTCTGTCTCCGGTCTCTGCCGCCATGCGAACCACCTCCTTAAGAGCATTTATTCTGAAGGTTGGCAACGTCGCAAATACATGTCAAATATTTCACTGTTTTGATTAATTTGCCAATATTACTGTGTGAAAATAAAAAATGTGGCTAACTAG
This sequence comes from Agrochola macilenta, assembly GCA_916701695.1. Taxonomy (NCBI): domain Eukaryota; kingdom Metazoa; phylum Arthropoda; class Insecta; order Lepidoptera; family Noctuidae; genus Agrochola; species Agrochola macilenta. Next base: position 20,538,708 of record OU753563.1, on the reverse strand, counting down.
CGAACTAGATTATCGATTATGAAATGCAATAATTAATATCGTAACACCGAATATTTAGTTTTAGATGTAAAAAAACTATTTGGAAACTTTCCAAATGCGTTTTTTACACCTAAAATGGGTACAACATCAAATTCAATGTTATAATTGCAATTCATTTTTAATATCTAGTTCGCTAGTTAGCCACATTTCTTATTTATATTCAGTAATATTGCTATAAGAATCAAAACAGGTAAATATTTGACAGTTATTTGCGACGTTGCCAACTTTTAGGCTAAACCCTCTTATGAGCGTTTGTTCTGAAGGTGGGCAACGACGCAAATAGATGTCAAATATTTCACTAATTTGATTAATTTGCCAATATTACTGTGTGAAATTAATAAATGTGGATATCTAGCGAACTAGCATATTGATTATAAAATGCAATAATTAATATCGTAACACCGAATATTTAGTTTTAGATGTAAAAAAACTATTTGGAAACTTTCCAAATGCGTTTTTTACACCTAAAATGGATACAACATCAAATTCAATGTTATAATTGCAATTCATTATTAATATTCCAGTTCGCTAGTTAGCCACATTTCTTATTTATATTCAGTAATATTGCTATAAGAATCAAAACAGGTAAATATTTGACAGTTATTTGCGACGTTGCCAACTTTTAGGATAAACCCTCTTATGAGCGTTTGTTCTGAAGGTGGGCAACGACGCAAATAGATGTCAAATATTTCACTAATTTGATTAATTTGCCAATATTACTGTGTGAAATTAATAAATGTGGATATCTAGCGAACTAGCATATTGATTATAAAATGCAATAATTAATATCGTAACACCGAATATTTAGTTTTAGATGTAAAAAAACTATTTGGAAACTTTCCAAATGCGTTTTTTACACCTAAAATGGATACAACATCAAATTCAATGTTATAATTGCAATTCATTATTAATATTCCAGTTCGCTAGTTAGCCACATTTCTTATTTCTATTCAGTAATATTGATTGCTATATGAATTAAAAAAAGGTAAATATTTGACAGTTATTTGCGACGTTATTTGTAAATTAAAACTGCTTATACTACACCGTATCGAATTTCGCAAATAGCTGAACAACGTAGGAACCGATAGAATGTGCCACAACGTCATTCTGACACAAATATAATATTTACAGCAATACGCTAAAAACTTAAACAGCCTGCACACGTTTTGAATTTGATTCAATTAGAATCTTTATTCTTTATTTTTCTGCCTCTTTGGTATAGTGGTCCCAAGCGCTACTGCTAAGCATGAAGTCCAGGGTTCGATGTTGAAGATGCATTCCCAAATTTAGGCAAGTCGCTGGTATATTTACTTCGTTGTAAGTCCGATCGTTTACTAGGAGAGAACAGTGGTGCTTGACACCTTATTTTAGAACTAGATAAGGTGGGTATCTACTTAGTAATTTCCTGGACAAACTATTCGTCAAAAGACTATTATAATACTAATATCCTTTACTGTCCAGGCAGCTCGTTTGTGGAATGCATTACCAGTTCCAATAAAGTGCGCGCAATCGTTACCAGTGTTTAAAAGACTCGTGAAAGAACATTACTTGTCGTTATGATTCTGTTTTTATCGTTATAATATTCGTAATTTATTTTCGTGCTTAAATAGTTAGTATGTATGTATCCATGTATCTATTATATAGCATTTATCTGTGTATCTATTATAGTATATTGAACCTATCAACCTTTTATTTGCACATAAAGGCTTGTGCAGACCAGCGCGACTTGTCGCGCGACGCGACACCGGTTATTGTTATACTGTGAAGTTTTCTTAGAAATTGTATTGTTCGTGTCGCGTCGCGCGACAAGTCGCGCTGGTCTGCACAAGCCTTAAGACAACCCCATTTTATGTCCAGAAAATCACTGTCCATTCCAAGGTTGCCTGGAAGAGATCGCAGTAAGCGATAAGGCCGCCCATTGTATATTTTGTAGTGTATTACTTTTTCTTTACGTAATGTATAATCTGGTGTACAATAAAGTATATATAAATAAATAATATAGTTTTCTGTAATCTTACCTGTCATATCCAACGCTTCTTCAAACGGCACCTTATTAGTCTTGACCGTCATTTTGCACTATGTTCCACTAACACTATTTACTAAAAGACTTATATTATGTACATTTATCTGTTATATCATTATGATCACACCAGCATCGTGGCAGGCACTGCGCCCGCCATTGTCATGAACATGTTTTATAACAAAAACTATTCAAGCCAAGCGTTTCATTTTGTTAGACATTTGGTTCCGTAGGGTTGGGCGACTACATAAAGCAGTTTTCTATTCTATGTCTTGAGCGATAAGTCCTCCCATTAGATATACAATTACGTGTTCACACTTTATTCTGTTTTATTATCCGTGTTCAATAAAATATAATTGTATTGTATTGTTCGTTGAAATTGAATTCACAAGCATGCGTGTATTAGGTAGTGTGTTAAGAGCGTTTATTCTAAAAGTGGGCAACGTCGCAAATAGATGTCAAATATTTCGCTGTTTTGATTAATTTGCGAATATTACTTACGAAGTGGGGCTAACTAGCGAACTAGAATATTGATTATGAAATGCAATAATTAATATCGTAACACCGAATATTTAGTTTTAGATGTAAATAAAAGCAAATGCCTTTTTTAACCGACTTCCCAAAAAGGATGAGGTTCTCAATTCGGTTGTATGTTTTTTTTTATTTTTTTTTTTATTGTTTTTACCTCATAACTCCGTTATGTATCAACCGATTTGGAAAATTATTTTTTTATTTGAAAGGAAACACTTCCCGATTGGTCCCATTTTCCACTAAACACCAAAATTCAGTTCTGATGATGGAATCCATGAGGAATCGAGGGAACTCCTCAAATATTATAGGCATACACATTGCGAGTTTGGTATTTTCAGCAATAAGTTAAGCATATGCATTCAGAAAGTATTATTTGGTGAAGTAGAACTGATCAAGAAGACCACAGATGGCCGCCACAATTCCTCAATGAAAAGTATTTCAAAGGTGGCGCCTTATGAGCCGATTTGGATTTTTTTTTAACTTTTGAAAGGATTTACTTCCAGATTGGCCCATTTTATCAAAATTCAGTTCTGATGATGGAATCCATGAGGAATTGAGGGAACTCCTTAAATATTATAGGCATACACATAGCGATTTTGGTATTTTCGGCAACAGGTTAAGCATTTGCTTTCAGAAAGTATGATTTGGTGAAATGGAACTGATGAAGAAGACCACAGATGGCCACCGGAACTACTCAATGATAAGTATTTTACGTGTGGCGATAAGATATCTCGATTAAAATTGTTAAGTGACTATGAAGCACATTCTGATGAAAATGGTACCATCGCACTGATTTGAAGATGAAGCCGGAAAGAAGGCACCGGAACTCCGTCATAAAACAATGTATCCTAGCCGTGTTTGGGCTTATTGGAATTGCCATGAGATGCACTCTGCCTATTAACGATGAATGGTAGTACCCCGGCATCAAATTGCGCTACTTGAGTCGTATGCTATGTGTGGCCTTGATTGTCAGAAGACAGATTTCGTTGCCTCGTTATTTCCGTCAAAGATCCTGTCGTCGTGTGGTCGCTTTAATATTTATTTGGCGTCCAAATCTGATAACACTATGCCTTCCAAACTTCTGACACGACTAAGCACGACGTAGATTTGCGCTTTAGCAAACAAATATTTACCAAGGTCGATCACAGATTTTTCGAGGGTGGTACCCTGTAATTTATGAACTCTGACCGCCCAGCTTAATATTAGACGCAGCATACGACGCTCCACATCTCGGTTATCTTTTGCCGCCTGGAACGTAGTGCTTGTCGGTGGTATGGGTAGCACTTTGAAAACTATAAATTAGCATATCTTTTTATTGGATGAGACGATTGCAATTAAACAAAAACTAAATGTTACATCGTGATTATATTCTATTTACAATTTTAATAGGACTGCAATTAAATAAATAAATTATTATATCTGTTAAATTGTATGTAGAAAAGTTTATTCATTAGTACCATTTTGGGGCAATAATTTCTTCCGAAATTAAAGTTATTTTTCACTTTTAAGTATATTTTTGTGGAATTCGGTAGTTTTTGTTTTGTAAAAAGTTATTATAGTGTTTTTTTGGAAGCCGGTTGTTTTTTTACAACTAAAACGGATACAACATCATATTCGATGTTATAATTGCAATTTATTATTAATATTCTAGTTCGCTAGTTAGCCACATTTCTTATTTCCAAACAGTAATATTGCCAAATTAATCAAAACAAGTAAATTTTTGACAGCTATGTGCGACGTTGCCAACTTTTCGGATAAACGCTCTTAATACAAAGTACCTATTACCACAAAATCTGGTTAGAACAGTCTGAAACGATCTGTAAGTGAGAAAGTGTGACGATTAATCAATTATTACAGTTAGTCTCATAAGGAAAGAAAGCATTAATTTTGTTATTTTATTGGGAAAAAAAACGGTGCTATCATTGAGGAGTGCAGTTCAAAAACTTATTTTAAAATTAACTAGTTCAAGCTGTAAATCGAATTAAATGAAACTATTTCATCTGATTGCTCAGTGACTGTAGAATATCTACTATTTGGTGGAACCATTTCTCATTAACCCACGGAACCCTATTATCCGAGATGACAGTATCGTCAGATAGCAATGTTTGCAAACAGTAAATATATCATGTACACCCGCCCAGAGCAAAATATAATTAATAGTGTGCCATAGTAATCCCATAAGTGCTACTAACATCATTAGATAATTAAGTTTTCCATTCAATACTGAAAATTAGTTCACTGTCAACTTAGATCAAATGAAAAACCAAAACAGAGCGCTTCGAACAATACAGTGAAGCATGCCAAAACTACACCTCCGCTCTGTGCATACACGCTTACCCGCACACATTTCCAACTTTTACATTGACACTACAATCAAACTACGCCACATAAAGTGCACACATGTTTACGAAACCGGCTTCACGTCACTATTGACAGCGCTCTGTCTTTGTTTTTTATTTGTTCTGAGACTGTCAACTAGCTTTTAATTTTGTTGACCAATATTTTAAGCCGAATTTACATTACAAAACAATTAACGCAATATTAGTTTTACGACATTAGTTTGACGTATAAATATCATATAACAAATGCATGCGCGATGTAATTATCTATTTACACGTGAAACTATCAGTGAAACGAATGTCATGAAACTATTAGGTAATATTAAGCAAGTAGGTACTTTCGTAATGTAAATTCGGCTTTCCCTGATTTAATCTTCACTTGAGTGTTTCGATAAGGGTTATCAATCAGACGAAACCGAAAGTTAAACAAAATAATTTATTACATAATTCACAATCTTAAAATTAAAACAATTTAAACAAAATAATCTCTTTTATCACAATGTTCTTAATAATATATAGTATATACATATATGTATTTAGTACTTAATAATTCCATGTGTAAGTATTTCAAACAACAACAATACTAAAATAGGTTTTATATTTCGCTTAATTGACGGTTTTTTAAATAATGTGACTGGTTGCTTCTGCATGCCTTGCAAACCAGTATTAACCTTATTTTGAAATTTTATAAAATAAATAAAAAGTCATGGACTTTTCCTTCTATCAGAATCGCCTTTAAAATCTCGAAGTACCAAACTTGGTTTTTTTTTAAAACAAAAAACAAAAAGATTTTATTTCTTATATTCACGTGTTCAATTTCTTTTTCTGTTCCATGATCTTTGCGTCTGAAGGCAGAAGAAATCCGACAAGGCCACCACCTGAAAAAATATTGTAGGTATAAGTAATATGAACACGTGACAAGTTTGAAATTCGAACTATTCGAAAAATCGAAGATATGTGACATCTACCAACCCCATAGATGTATTATTTAAAACTACCAACCCACACTGGGCCCGCGTGGTAGATTACAGCGCAACCCCTCTCAAAGAGAGAAGGCCTGTGGCATTATAGGCTGTTTATGAAGTTTTAAATTTAGCTTTTCTATTACTTCCTTTATAAAACAGCCGGTCTATTCTGTAAAAATCTCACCGTCAAAACTGAGGTGAACTGAGCTGTAAATAGACTCAAAACTGGATTTCCTATAGGTATAGCTTTTCATGATAAGCTTAATGAGGAATTTGCCAAGGGCAATACTACTCTCCATTCTTCTTCTGCTATTTATAAGAATTTCAACGATGATGCGCATGTCAAATAAAACCGCACAGTACATAATGATAAATCAGAAGACTCACCTAAAGTAATAGACCCATAAATGTAGAAAGCAGCTTCGCAGTTATTGTCGAGGAGTCGTTTGAGGATGTTGATGCCGATGACCGCACTACCACGAGCAAACATCAGGGTGAGGCATACGGCCATGGCTCTGAAAGAGAAACAGAGAATCCATACTAAAAAAAAAACAAAAAAAAAAAAATACTATCCATACTTAATATACTTAATATGAAAATGAATGAATGATGAAATTTGACAGATAGGTAGCCTAGAGAAGGGCATAAGCTACCTTTCGTCCTGAATATTAAGAATGTTGTATTATATACGTAGACGAATTTGCGGGTAAACGTTAGTAATGCATAAACTTGATTTATTTTTACCTATTTGAAGATACCGTGATTACCGTGGGACGGTGACACTCGGCGTAAATTAATCTTCAAAAAATCCACCATTCCAGATAATCCATTTTCCAATCTACGCATTACACGAGTTTATCGTCAATTCGACAATAATATCGGATCAAATTGACTCTAAGTGTGATTCATCAAGGTCCACTCAACCGACAATCGGGTCACGACTCTCTAAGACATGAATTTTCAACTATACAACCTTAGTTTTTGTTTACACTAAACCTCGTAGGGGGTCATTGTACTCATCATTATGAACAAATTTCACTATAGGAAAATTATACTATACAACGAAAAAGAAAAAAGTTTATTTTTATTTTTTTCGCGATTTCAGCGTTTGTCCCATAGTGAAAGTTGTTCATAATGATGAGTACAATGACCCTTTAAGAGGTTTAGGGTAAACAAAAACTAAGGTTGTATAGTATAACTTTTTTCATTTCCAATGTAGAAAATAATTCACTTTTCTAGAATTCATGTTCGATTTTAATTATCATCGAATTATTCACTGCATTTGGTCAATTCATTCGTAGTCAATTTTAGTTATTTTGACTAACCTGACATAAGTTGGGAAGATATCAACGCTGTAAGAGCTAAGGAAGCCAAAACTAAAGATGGCGGACAAGTAGACCACGAACAAGATAGCGCTCAGGATCCAGTAGGGGCTAAAGTTGATGGCCACTGCTGCTACTCCAGCGAAAAACTAAAACAACATAGTTATAATTAGTTTTTCAATATTGAGGGTTGAAGGCTTCCTGAAATTAGGGACCAGGCACAAGTCATATCAAAGAGGCTAGACAAGTAGGATTTCATATATTGGATTTATATATCGCTGGAGCATATTGTCCAATGCTTGGGAATGCCTAAGAATTGTAACAATTAAGAAGAAGATGCATACCTGGATGGCTATGAAGAGTTTCTTCCTACCAATGTAGTTGATGATCCTACTCATCAAGATATTTCCGACAGCCAACACCATGTTGATACCAAACACCAGGGTCATTGCTTGAGTGTTCATAGAACAGTCTTGGGTCTGAAAAAAAACCTTGTTTTTAGCAATGATTCATCGCTTTCCCAACGGGTCGGCTTCCAGTCTAACCGTATGCAGCTGAATATCGGTATTTTACATGAAGCGACTGCGTATCTGAACTAGTCTAACCCAGTTACTAGGTAACACGATACCTCGTGGTAAGACTGGTTGTCAAGCTTTCGGGTTTCTGACGACCCGGAACAACTGTCAAAGATCTACAAATGACAGCTGGGACCAACGGCTAATATCGTATTGTTATGACCAGGTACTTCAGCAAATCTAAAAATATTTTTAAACAGTCCCATGGATCATAATTATATGTGCTAAGGACTTCGGTCGCGTCCTATGGGTGACATATAATACCAGAATATGATAGTCTTACCTCTTGAACAGATGTCGAATTTGCAGAAAATCTGATCATCTGACAGATGGTAAGATGACTATCTCCCTCCACTACCGATATCATGAAGGCATTTACTATGTAAGGCAACCAAACGAAGAAAGCGTTCATCCTGAAAATAAAGAAAGTGGAAATTATCAGTTTGCAAGGAATATTATTTGTGATACCAATGAATTTGCTAAAATAACTTTAGACAATACTGATAAAATTATCAACGCTCTATGGCAAAATTAACAACTTACGTAAGATAACAGATGACAAACAGAAAAGATAGGAGTACAGTATGCTTCAGCAATGGCGCCTTAAATATTGGTACTATCTGCGACGTTATGGTTTTCCAAAATCCTTTTTTGTACGAAGATGACTGTTCTTCGTCTAATTCTAATGCATCAACCTGAAAAAAGCAACTTTATTTATTCAGCATTTCAACAATAAACAAAGATAAAAAACCTTCATTCTTTATTTATTTTATTTTATTATGATATCAAAGTGAAATTAGATCTTAATAATACTATACAGGCACTAGTTTCCAATAAAGAAGAATGGGAAAAATACTTCTCTGCTACTCACCTTATAATTATCAGCACTGTTCCCAGTATTCATGACATACATCTTCTTCAAGACTTCGAGAGCATCCTCATCCCGGCCAACACTGGCCAGGTACTTGGGGCTCTCATAAGCATAGTAGCAACCAATGGCACTGAGGGCACATGGCACAGCAAAGATCAGGTCCAGGACACGCCAGGAGTTGAAGTGGATGTCCAGGAATGGTATGTAGTAGGAGAACTTCAGTGGCAAGACTGGTATTGCTACAACTTGAATATTTAAAGTAGGTTAGATGGTAATCCAACTGATTTCATTTTAATATAGATACATCGAGAACGTGCTTCTTTATCTATTGAAGACAGTTTTATTAAAAATAGAATAATGTATTAGGTAAAATTAATAGCAGACACAATTCTTAACAGTTTTGGAATTATAGCCCTCTGTCAACTAGAGATAAATATGATGATAGCATGATAATATGGAATATAAAGTGGAAATGAGTAGTGGAAAAACATCTATATTTAACTTTTTTCAAATAATAATATAATATTAGCCCTCTTTCTCTATCCTATCTTGTTGTGCCCGACAGGGTCCACAATGATCTAAAATTATGTATATTTTATAATGTACCTACCACCTATGTTAACATTGTGGAACGCAATTATAAATATAATGAGTATTGAGTATTGATAAACTATACATATTTTACTTAAATTAAAAGTGCTTCAACTGTGAGAGAAACATTTAGTAGAGTTTTACAGCTGAAGTATAATTTGCTCATGAGACTGAAGTAAACAGTCTACTTCTTCAGTCTCAATTGTTTTCTTCGAGGGACAAGCGCGTAAGCAGTCCCTCACTACCAAAAATTACGCGTCCGAGTTATCAACATTAAGCATAATCGCAAGGGTCAACCTAACCGCAGTGCAATGGTAGGCCTCACCCTGGGGGAACCGCCTTCATGATCACGGTTCCTCCAACGCCAGGGAAGTATGAATTTGCTACAAAACCGCGCAAAGGTACATACCTGCCATTATTCCTATGGATGCCAAATACGCACTCATGGTCAATAAAACCAAGGTACTTCTCTTTGCAGCCGGTGTACATTCACTCAGCAGAGTCACCGATAACGCCATGGAACCCGACACACTGAAATTAAGACATTTCATTTATTGCGGATCACACATACAAGTAGGTACACACAATCCGTAGAGTATTAGCAACGACTTGAAAACTATGTAAGTAAAACTTACAAACTAACCAACAACAATTAATAACTACGTGGCTCAACACCTTGTTGGCACGTCCTTTATTCCCAGTAGTTCCATATAGTTAGTTCCACATGGTACTGCTGCAACTCACTGATTCCGAGTATGGAACTAGTAGGAGTATTAACGAACTTTAAGATTTAATTCCCTAGTTCCATTTTCTGCGAGCAACTTGGAAGTAGCGCTCGCATGCTGCAGCCGCGGCACCGCTCGCGGTTGGTCACAGTTCTAACCTAACCTAACCTATTTCACCCAGTTCAAAATAACGAATCATACAATCTGCCGCAGAAATATTTTCACTATTTTCTAGTTATCTAGTCACAAGCATATTGTATGATTCGTCATATTGAACTGGGTGTAATAGGTTTGGTTAGAACTGTGACCGACCGCGCGCGAGCCTCCGAGTCAGACAGACCTGACCAGAGTCTGTCGCACCTTGCTCCTGAGACAACGCGGACTGCACTCTAAAATTATCTTTAAAAATATTTTATATACACTGCGTCTGTCGTCTCTTATCTACACTCACAGTCAGGCCCGGTTTTGGATTCAGCGTAATAAAACTGAGAATAATTTTGAGCGATATATCCATATTTATCTAATCTTTGGGATTTTGACAATGTTTTATCACCAATTTTTTTGACAATGTTTTTTACCTTCTTTTTAACTGTTCTTACTACATTTCTATTTAAGTACTAAATCTACTACTAATCCTAACTAAATCTACTAAATTACTAAATCCTTCGCTTGGCTTGATAATAATGTGATTTTGTTATAGGTACTTTAAAAATAAAAATAGCTGCAAAGAATATCTCTTGGGTAATAAAACATCAAGATTAGTTAACATTGCATATTGTTGTTATTTTGTAAGTGCCTTTTTTATTTATAAGGGAATAAAAAGGAATAGCACTTATTAGGACTTAGAGAATCCCCAGCATAGGGGTTCGTAGTGGAACATTGAGTGCTGCGTAGTCCCCTCGGGTCTAGGGGATTTTAGTGGAGCGAGCGCTCGAAACGCATATGAAATCTGTACGATATTTTGATGCTTTAGATATCAAATATTCGCTCGGACTCTTCAAAATCTAAACATTTTAAAGAGTGGTATCACGATTTTATTCTGGATCTTATTTTCCGGAGCCATATTTTAACATTTCAATGCAGCATCTCTCTCCTTTAGAGCAACTTAAGAAGCACTTATTCGATAGCATTTTTGTCTGTTTTTTGTAAAATAGTAAAAGCTTTCTCTATCTAGGTTTCATTGTAACTTTAGGCAACATATATAGGGGGCACAAACTATGTGTATTAGATATATCCTCAAAATCAAAGGTCATGTATGCAAGATACTAACGCGCCTGACGAAAGTAGTTTCAGTAAGCTCAGCACAATCCAGTTGGGTGAGAAGGCGGCGATAGTTCCAGACACGTAGCTGATGGTCATGGATATGATGAGAATCTTCCGACGACCCCTCGTGTCTGCGAGGTAGCCCCAGATGTGAGATGATGTTAAGATACCTGGGCAAATAAAATCATAACATATTACTTCTACAGTTTATAAAATCTGTCTTTTTGTGAAAACTCCACATAGGTGCGAAATTCTTACGGAGTTTAGAAAATCTGTCTTTTTGTGAAAATTCCACATAGGTGTGAAACTTTCACAGAACACATGAAAACAAAAAAAAACTATTTTTTTACCGCATACTTCAAGTACCTACACCACTTACCACTGTTGACCCAAAAAAATCATCTAAACATATTTTTTGTCGTTTCATTATTTTTAGATATCCATACCCATCATGTCTGCGGAGTTTTGCTAGCTAATTTAATTTGACCCTGAAGATACAAGAAAATCTAAATATTTCAACTACCTGCGCCCCACAGTTTTATCCGCTTAAGTCTCGATCCCGTGGGAATATTGGGATTAAAAGTGTAATAATAGTCTACCCATGTGCCAAATTTCATTCAAATCCATTCAGCCGTTTTAGCGTAAACGCGTAACAAACAAACTCACTTGCTAGATTGAGTTTTATTTCTTGAGACACTACACAATAAATATTTTTAAGATTTTCTAGAGCAAACTTGTGACCTTGGTCACTTAATATTAATTTATAGTCTGAAAATGACCTCTCTACGTTAACTGACGTTACTGGAAAGAACTTGAAATTTTGGCGCCATTTCTGCATAAACGTTTTCAGGCAGAGTTTGGCCGGTACTACGTTTTACCTAAAAGTTGGCAACGTCGCAAATAACTGTCAAATATTTACCTGTTTCGATTCATAAAGCAATATTTCTCAATAGAAATAAGAAATGTGGCTAACTAGCGAACTAGAATATTAATAATGATTTGCAATTATAACATTGAATTTGATGTTGTGCCCATTTTAGGTGTAAAAAAACTATTTGGAAACTTTCCAAATACTCGTAGTTTTTTTACATCTAAAACTAAACATTCGGTGTTACAATATTAATTAATGCATTTCATAATCAATATTCTAGTTCGCTAGTAGGCCACATTTTTTATTTCCACACAGTAATATTGCAAAATGAATTAAAACGGTGAAATATTTGACATCTATTTGCGACGTTGCCCACCTTTAGAATAAACGCTCATGACTTTCTTTTCAACACACTTGCTCGTAAAGTAGCTCTTATTGAACCGTTTTTAGGGTCATAATTCAGTGTATTAAAAACACGTGCTTTTGACTTTATATTATCGGACTAGTGCTGTAATGCCACAGATAACTAATCAGAATTTGGTTGCGACTCGCTAAAAACAATAACATTGGACTTGCCTGGGAATTGAACGAGATATCTATGTGTCACTGATTAAATACGCACTAATTAGGATACACGTATTATCTCACCCACTTTAACATCCTATGCGTGTTTCTTATCTTTTAATTAAACTATTTTAATTAACAATAAAAGCGAAAACTGGAATAAATTTTGAATTTTTACAAAAGTCAAATAACCGATCATAGGCAACCGACATCCTTTTTAACTGGTCTAAATTTATTTTGTCATTGAAAAGTTAGTGATTGACATAATAAATATCGACTATTTGTTCAAGGAGTATTTTATTAATCCTTTATTGAAAAAAATAAATATTTTAATGTATTTATAATTATTATACTGACAACAACAAGTGTTTTTCGGCTAGGATTTTCAAGATGCTGTTGGAGCTAGCCCGCGTTTAAAGATGCGGTCCTATTTCCTTATTAAATAATGTCGTAGGTATGTATTATGGGGAAGGGGAAGTTTTAGAATATTATACTGCTTTAACACTGAATTTGTTACGAATATTGAATAACATTTGGTGACTCCTAAGCTACACCATATCTTTAAGTAGTCTGTGAGCTACACCATCTGTAAGTTCGTCTCGTATTATTTGTCAGGTAGGTATTTGGTTAGCATAAGTTTTTTTTTTAAATCTTTGACATACCAAACATACGTAAGTACCCGTGCTATCTTGTTCGTTTTCACGGTTTTAACTTCGAACATATTTCAATTGATTTGTTTTTTATGTGAAAGTTACTCAATTTAAAAAATACGGATGAAACACTACCTACAAAAAAAATCGTAACATCGAAAGTACCAAAACGAAAAGATCATACTACCACATCACTAAAACCATAGACAATTTCTAGCGGCCATTGTTGGTTGACAAATTTTGAAACGCGACATGGCAGTATGGAATTAGTAAATACTATAATTGCACCATGGAATTTGTATCAATAAATTGACTTTGAATACATGGAACTAGTATGAACTATCCTGTACTATTAAATGAGCATTCTATATTTTTAACCCGAGCAGAGATTTGTGGTTATTTTAATCTCATCAAAGAGACTTCTTGCCTTCTATGTTACGGGGTTTGGTATAGGCTGTTCAGCAGTTTTACCTATGCCTTTATTTACAACTACCCGCGCATCGCATAGAAGAAAAGAAAAAAAACCAGCGCGCCATTTTCCGTAAATATTTGTTATCGTTTTTGTTTTGTTGTTATAAAAAATACGAAAATCTAAAGTATTGTCACCAACCGACGTACAACAGTTTTTAAAAGAAGCTCCGATTGACAGTACCCGGCAACAAAGGTCAGTTGAACTTTATAAATCTAAATTAACATCTCTATAGTTACGTTATTCCAGCATAAGTTCTTACAACAAGTCTGTTTTTTTACTCGCAAGTTTGTTGAAAAACGTCGTATGAAATGCGTGTGCATTGATCATTCACTCGGCTAAATTATCGCGCTCGCCTATGGCTCGCGCGCCAATGCCGCCTTTTGAGTAATGACCAATACAGCAAACTCGTATCATAATGTACTATTATGCCTTCAAGACCCGGGTTTTTATATAGAACAGGACTGTGGCACGCTCCCGTTCCCGCGTAATACAACACTCCTAACACATGGAACTACTGAAATAAGCACTATCAATGAAAAAGTACTAAAATATGCAATGACGCTATAAAAATAGCGTTTTATGCAATAGCATTATGTTAACGTGCAAATGCATATAATCCGATGTCTAAATAAGAAATGTCTATGTTTATATGTATCTATACCTATGTATAGGTAAATAGGTAATTGAAAATATAATTATACTATACTAGTTTTAGCCCGCGGCTTCGCACGCCTGGATGTCGGAAAATATTCGACGGGTACCTACTACCGGGATTAGATACCTAATATCCGAGGAAAAGTCATTGACTTCTACCGCTGCGCCCGCGTTGTCACCAGCCATAGTTATTTTGTTACGCGTAATTTTGAATCTGTGATATCTTTAAAAGTACTTATTCATTTTATGATATGATATCAAGGCATATTTTAATCCAAATAAAATGCCCAATTTAAATAATATTGCCTACGGATAAATATAATACCGGTCAAAATAGCTTCGGAAATTATAACAATGAAATTTTTATCAAATTCTAAAAGACAAAAATGGTTAGTTACGGTCATTCGTAGAAGATAGGCATATGCTATTGCGGATTTTTTTGTTGAACATTTTAGGATCTACAATTCTGTAGAACATAAATGTGATGTATCTCTTACGGCTATGTATCTCGCACGTCGTCAGTAAAGCTCCCAGTCAGCATGATTGTTTCCGACATCTTCGACAATTATAATCGTCATATTTCAGCCAATTTACACAAAACCTTAATGAATTATACACAAAAACGTTCCGCATGAATCACTCCGTCCATTGGTGAAAACCGTTTGAAAATACGTTCGGTAGTTTTTGAGTTTATCGCGTTCAGACAGACAGAAAGACGCGGCGGGAGACTTCATTTTATAATATTTAAGGATGTAAGGATCAGTGAATAAGATGTTTATCAGCACAATCTGCCCTGTAACGCTCCAGGCAGAGCAACGGCAAGATGGTCAGATACGATCAAGAAGGCTGTTGAAGGCAGCATGTACCGAGCGGTCCACACTGCAGAAGACCGCATAGCTTGGAGACGAGTCGAATGTGGTTGCGATCTTCAGCATTGAAGGAACGACGAAGAAGAAGTAGAAGATATGTTCAAGGGTACGACAACTAACCAATCAAAGGCACAGAGGCGACCAGTCCCTGCTGGGTGCTAGTGGTGTTCAGCTCACACACGCTGGCAGGAACCAGGTAGGACACGGAGAAGATCTCGAAGGTCATGCCCACAATGACGCTGGAGCACAATATGAAGATACCAACATTGTACCGACTGTAACCTGCAAGGAAGACATTATTTATTTAAACTAAATGTATGATAGTTTAGAGGTAGGCAAAAATAATGTTGGTTCCTTAGAATAATTATTCTAAGGTTAGTCCATACTATGTCCCGCCAGAAGGCATACAAAATAACTTAGATAATCGAATGTCACATTAACAAAATAAAAACAAAAAATATAAATTAAAGTCAATAGATGTCACAATTTCATGCCAAACACTAATAGCTAAGAATATGCCAATAAATTAAGACGGCACATAAACAAATAGGCTCTTAAGGGGGAGCGTGAAAATTGATTCGCTGTTACAATGTATACTAGATAAGTTGTTGTTGTTTTTGGCCAACACACAACAAGTAAAGTTGCGGAGAATTTACCGGTCATATCAAGCGCCTCTTCGAACGGCACCTTACCCTTGACCGTCATTATAACACTATTTTAAACTGACACTATTAACAAAAAAGTTATATTTTATTTCTAGATGCAATGTTAATGTTATTTTCACATTAAAACATGCCTACAACTGCCACGGCCACTATCAAAGACGCATTTTATAATAAAAACATATAGTCAAGCAGTTTCTTCTTCATTCACGTTTGGTTCCGTGCATATCAGTTTTCTAGCCAGTGCAAACGCACTGTCGTTTGCACTGGCGAAACATTCACAAAACATGTTGAAATCTCTAGAACTTCCTGTCAAACATTGTTCGAAAATAGAGATTTTAACATTTTTTGTTATGAATGTTTCGCCGTATACACCGGTTTTGGCGATTTCTCGTAGATTTTTCTAAAAGAACTTTAGGTATAGAAGGTGAAAGCAGAAAAGCTCAATACTGCAGCGCCCTAAGCAATTAGTCTCACTACCATTCTACTGACTGACTCACTACACCACAGCATGAAATATTTTGACGGTTACCCGAGCACCGGGAACACGGAGCAGTCATGGAAAATTTTTCTTCTGCAAAGCAGCATTTTTATGTTGCTGCTTGAAAGGTTTTTGAAGGGAAAACTTCTTAAAGCGCGTTGAGCGATTTTTGGTACGGGAAATACGGGATCGCGACACCAACATGCTCGCGCCGACATGCTGCAGTGCAGTAAGTGAAGTTAATTTGACCACGTGAAAAGTTTAATTTATATAAACTGTGCATTGTATAAATTGTGTTTTAATGTTTTGACTTTTTTTTCTTAAAACTAACATAGCGAAGATCACTATTTAGTTTCTGGTCTTCATATGTGAGTCCCAATATTTTTACTACTCGTAATGTTATAAGTGCGAATGTGAGTTTGTATGTTTGTTTGTTACGCTTTCACGCTAAAACGGCTAAACGGATTTGGATAAAATTAGGCACATGGGTAGACCATGACCTGGGTTAGGATAAAGAATACTTTTTATCCCGATATTCTTACGGGATCGAGACTTACGCGGGCAAAACCACGGGGTGCAGCTAGTTATACATCATTTTTATTTTGTTCTTCTTTCCTTCTTTCTGACCTTTTCTTCGTCATATATTTGCAATCCTGGTCTTTAACTTATAATATTGTTAGCTGCTAATGTGGACCAATCCTTACGGTAGAATAGAAGTCATCCCGCCTTCTTCACGTTGGTCAGACGCGGGTCTAGAGGTCGATAAGTTCCACACGAATTGAATCACGGTTCGGTTCGGTTGAATCGGTCGGACGGTTGTTGTAGAGAGTAAGATAAAAATACGGTACCCTAATATTTAAGATGCTGTTATCATTTGATAGTCATGTTTCAGCATAGTAAGCGTTATAAAAAGCTTGTAACTAAAATGTAATCGGTAGTTTTTCTAGACATTCTTTTTTTTGATATCTAAAGTAATATCACAAAGAGGAAAAATATGTTTTTTTGTAATGAATAAACTCATAAACTACTGGACCAATTTAAAAAATTCTTTCACCAGTAGAATGCTATATTATCACTGAGTACCATAGGCTATAATTTATAAAGATATCACGCGGGCTAAGCCGCTGGCGGGAGCTAGTCAACGATAAAATTAATATCATGATAATATGCACTTGTAATAAAAAATAAATAACAAAATGATTTCTTCAGATTAGGATCCGCACTTTTTGGATAAAAAAAAGTTACGAAAAACGCCCGATTCGCCCTTCCCCCTCCCTCCAATAAATTGAGAAGTAGAAGATATTGCCCAGCAACTCCAAGATATTGTTTGATTTCAATTTCAAGGGCCAAGTTTAATAAGATTCTCATAACTATAAGTAGGTAGCTACTTTGCAGCCACTTTAAATTTATCAAATTACTAGCTGCGGCCCGCTGTTTCGCCCTAAGTCTCGATCCCGTAAGAATATCTGGATAAAAAGTATCCTTTAACCTAACTGAGGTCATGGCCTACGCATGTGCCAAAAGTTATACAAATTCGTGTGACGTAGCGAGCCCCCACTCTCCAACTTTAATGCGTTTTATCAATACCATTTTTTTTTATGATAAAGCAAAAAATATAAGTCGATATTTATTTTCTATAATTATTAATTATTAGTTTTCTAGAACTAATATATTATAACTTACTAACTATTTACACGAGGTACTAAATACAATAACTAACTACACAAATAGATACAAAAAACAAAAGGACAATTAGGCGTCGAAGTATTCGTCCGCATCGCTGTCATCCGGAAACGTGTCCAGAAGACTGGCAGCATTTCCACGTTGAATGGCAATGCTAATTCTTTGGCCAAAGAACGAGCCAGCCTGGTCGCGTGAAGTGTCAACCAGTCGGCGAGAAATTTCCTTAAAAAGGAGACGCGCACTCGGCCCCCACGACCCGAGCGTTTCGACCCCAAACGGCTCAAAACTGTAGTTACCCATATAGTTACAGTATTTGCGCCGCTTGAGGGTCTCAGCAGCCGCTGCAGCGGCGCCAGCACAGCCCGCCGTGCTAGGAACATGAGATGGTGCAAGGGTGTCAACACAGGTTGCGTCCCACACCAGAGGCCTACCCACCTTCCAAGGCAACAACGTCATGCCGTCTGGTCTCTTTCCATCGTCACGTACCAAGCCGTTTGGTTCTAATACCGCTGGTACGCCGGCGGTGACAAGGGCTCGACGAATAATGTCGTTGATGCTGGCGTGCCGTGCAATGCGACCTGCGCTCCTGTAACAGGACAGGCCATGGCGCCCGAGACTATCTACAGCTTCACCGCAGAGACACCGATGCGGATATAATTATCTGACAAACGGACATTTTTTTTTTTTTTAATCAACTTCCTTATTAATTGTGGGTACGTACATATTTTTTGACGATAATGCCAATAGGAATTGCATTGTACTCGTATCATGGGGTCAAAATAACAAAGCGCGGGTTCTTTTCCTTTCCTTATCTGCATAAGCGGGTCCATTTCGGCAAGAATCAATCTGTAGTCTGGATTGTGTAACTCTGCAAGCGGTGGGACAATCCAGTCAGTTTCAGCACTGTCTACTTAACGATGGTTAAAAATGCTAGACATAGGTACTCAAGTACTCTTTGAGGTTATAATCGAATGTCCGTCGCGTATGTTTTTTTTTTGGTGGCTTAGTTGAATTCCTTCTGCTTTCAGACGAGAAGAACAGCAGAAGAAAGCAAACATAAAAGCTTAAAAATACCCACAGGACAAAAATACTGATGCTTAGCTGAATCTGGTTAGCCCGGATGCCCACCCCACATAGGTACAGATACGAAGGGCTTAATATAAGACAGGTGATGAGTTGTTATGGAAAAATTACGGCCAAGCAGTAACAGAATGAAACAGCCCTCACTTCCGTGACCTAATGTAGACGGGATTACTGCTTGATTTCGAATGTCATTTTCCGGATGGCTAATTCCCCGAAGTCATCAGATCGAACGTCCGAATTGCCGACACGTGTTCAGACAAGAAATCGCCGGGATCAACCAATAATCTGTACTAGCTTGTTGTCAGATCCTTTTTTTTCATATCATTTTATAAATGAGTGCTTGTGAAAAAATCGCACTTGTATCACACATGTATGCCACAAAATTTGATTTGATTTTTTATGAGTTTGTTTAGCAGTTTTGTTTTATTATTTAATACTACCTTTAATTTATTTATTATAACGGACAGACACTTCCCTATGTTTATTATTCTAGCGTATGGCGTATGCTTTTTTTTGTAAAAAGTTTTGAATTAATCAAATCAACATCTTAAAATATCTTCATCTTATTAAATCTTGTGCTTTATATATTGTAGTGAAAGTAGTTTATTTTTAGGATTTGACATACTGATTTTACTAAAACAGTAGCAGTTTTAACTAACATTATCTTCATTTCGGAACTTTTACACAGTTAAACATTCTCAAGACTTTGTTTACAGTAGTTTAAAATAAATATTGTAATGTATATTTGTATATAAGCCTATTTTAGCCTCTGTGTATTTTAGCTTTGTGCATAGCTTGAAGAAAATTTAATAAAATAATTAAATTGTTAATAAATACGTCATGGAAATTGGGAGCGAGAGAAATTGTAACGAGCGCAAAATTTACGTTATTACACGCTTTTAATTACAATATGATAAAAAATGATGCTGATCATATAAAATTATAACTATACATTAAACCTGAACTGGTTTGATCAGGATGGATTGCTTTTGCTATCTGTCTATTTTCGTCATTCTCCTTATGTGTACCTAATTTAAATTTAAGTAGTTACAAGCCGTGTGCTCGATGGGCTTTCCCAGCGGCAAAAATGACGATTTTTCACCCCTAAACTTTTAGGGTAAATTTCATACTTCTAGACCTAGTGGTTATGGCTGTGATGAATTAATTCAAGATTTTCGGTGCATCTTATTAGTTTCATCGAGGAGTAGCTAAGTAGCAGTTTTTTTATACAACAGGTTTTTCAGACAGTCTCATTGTTGATATGTCCCCACGCCGCGGAAAGGCTGGGGAAATCCGCTGCCTAGCAGCCTGTATCTACCAGTGTACGTCTTTTCACTGACATGATAATGACAATAACGACAGATATCCTGTGTAGTATGCTCTAAATCCTTGATGTTATTGCAAAATCATCAAATAAAGGGAACTTTCTCGTATGTTTTCGACTAAAACGTGAAATTGTAATGTGACTGATAGATAAATAAATGTATGTTTATATAGAAAGTCCCGTGAGTAGAATCAGCTTCAGTTAGCTCCGAAGATTGTAGCTGACGATAATTTACATTTTCACCCCTCGATACCGAATATCGAGGGGTGAAAAATGAAAATAACAATACACTTTGTAAGGAACATCGACGCGCAAACTGTAACTATACATTTGTGGCGGCATCTGCATCGTCACATGCGTACTATGCACTAAAGACCTGACGTCACACAAAATCCTGACGTCACACAAATCCTGCATCGCGTTAGAACAGCATATATATAATTTTCCCAACATCCGCCAGACACGACACCCATCTAGTCGGAGGATCCTCCCTTTTTAATAGAGGATGAGTGAACTTCACACCCTGTTCCTCATACCCCCTAAATTGATGACGCCTAGTATGAACGTCATTGCAGCCTTCGTGCAACTACTTCAGCGTGACGTCATCATCATCACTTTCGCAAGGTTTCTTGATTCGAGTTACACAGTCAGCCAGCACCCACGGCTTCAACGGGTATCCTGACCAACAGCAGGCAGCGGATGCATTCCAGGTCATCACCCTCGGCCTCATCAGCAACCTTGGCTCAGCACACTGCACTTTCGGTCGGTCCACAAGCAGAGCCCTTTCTACCCTCTCGTGGTCGACGCCAGCAGTCAGCCACAACCCGGCGCCGTACCACATCCAACTCACTGGATCATTAACGCAACGCCACCCGGACTCACTGGGGAATCACCGCAGTCACCGCAGACGGTTCCGACTCACCGCGAACTAGGCGGCACCCGGTTCCGACTCACTGGAACCTCAACTGGCACTGTAAAGCATCGCAAGATATAAGACTCAGCCAACTTTCGACCTGCCTGCTTTTGGCCTGCTGGCAGCATCTTCATTACCACATGCGAACTACGCATCAAAGTCATGACATCACACAAACTCCAGACATCACATAAAATCCTACATCGCGCAATTAGAGTTTACCGGGCGAATCAAATATATATAACTTCCCCGACATTAATCGTTGGGCAGTCGCCCGCCAGACACGACACCCATCTGGTCGGAGGATCCTCCTTTTTCTATAGAAGATGAGTGAACTTTACACCCTATTCCTCATAACTCTAAAAAATCACATCATTCTAGATCCCCCGCCGATCCCCACCACATCATTCTAGCGTTGAAATTTTTCGTCGGTTATTAACAAAGAAAACAGCTCTTTCATACGAAACTTCAATACCAACGCGGTCAAAAAGTATGGAAATATTTTTTTTTGTTCATCGTGTATGTTCATTCATGTTCGGCCTATAGCGGAACACCGCTGGACATAAATGTAGGTAGTTTCACGTCATATTTCATTTAGTTCAGTCCTAGGCATATATCTGCATTTTAATTAGTTTATGATTGGTTGTACGGACCGCCATGCAATACTAGTCCTGTGACATCCTATTGCGGCTACTCATTGGTGATTTCAGTTTGTAACTGGTTACTTTTGAGTAACATCGTAGACGATGGGCCCCATTGTGCGGGTGAATGGCCCATAACATAATTAATCAAGCAGGAAGGAAGGAAAATAAAGGTAGGAGAAAAGATTAAGGAGTCAGAACGTTGCACTGCCACGCAAGTCACCGTTCGAACCCAAGACTGCTCAAAACTGTCACACATCGCCACAAAACCAACGAGGTAGTGACAATTCTGAGTAAGTCCACCTAAACAAAGGGAATTGGAATTCCCTAATCCTCTATTATAGTCAAATCTATAGTTTTCTTCCAAGACAATGCCACTACGTCATAGAAGGAACACATCTGCGAATATTTCATCACTTCTATAAATAATTACAATAACTATCTGAATATTTACTTTCGTAAATCAACAAAAGTATTGTAACGTTATGTATCTATAGAATTAGACGAGTGCGTACGCTCAGGTAAACTGAGGTATCTTTTTAGGTAAACTGAGTTTCTAAGTTTATTGTAAAGAGTAAACGTCACTGGCCGTAGCGGTTTTGTCTAGTTTAAAGAAAGGGCGCTCTAAACATAATGTTATGTGATGGGCGTTAGTGATAATCTCTTCTTCTCTTTCTCTAATCTCTAATCATCTCTTCTCTATCTCTAAATATTATAAAACAAAGACGTTTTTAGAATTTGTCTGTATGGCCGCGTTGTTCTTCTAAAATACGCAACGGGTTTTGATGAGGTTTTCAACATCATTTAGAGAACGTATTCCGGAAGGTTTAATAAACGTATGTAAATTTAGTACAGAAACTTGACGTTCTGTCAAGTCGTGAAAAAGGCACATTTTTGAGCGCTTACTAGGCGTGTGCTGACTCAACCAGATTGATGTTTTACTGGGTTGTATATCATCAACAGAAAAGTCAGCAATAGCATATGTCTATCTTATAAGAATGACCCACAGTAACCATTTATATATTTCATAATTTCATAAAAATCATATAGTTTTTTCAGAAGCTATTTTGACCAGTATATTATTAATCCATAACGGATAAAATATGTTTTAAAATTGGCCATTTAATTAAGATAAAAATATGCCTGGACATCATATAAATACTATAAAAGATATCACAGATGTAAAATTACGCGCAGCAAAATAATATTATGGCTGAGGGCGCGGCGTGACGCAACCACTGACGGGGGCAATGATCTGTCCTCGGCTAAGGAACTGCGATTATTGCCGTTTGATGACAGTGCACTCAGGATCGATTGTCATCAAAAAAAGTTTTTGTGAAAACTGCCCATTTTCTTGCTGACTGTATTTTTTTTTCTAAATCTGTGAATACAGATCTAAATGGCTCAACAAGTTAAGGGCAGTCTCCTAAAGACCGTTTTCCAGTTCCTTATTATTCAAGGAAAGGTCATTGCCCCTGTCACTGGTTGCGCCACACCGCGCCCTCAGCCATCCTGCCATCGTGTACAATTTACATTTTACTTAGATATAGCACAGAAATCTCGATCTCGGCACTCGACAGGGCCTACAACATTATTCTCGGACCGGCCGGAGTTAAGCAGAGTTCGTGGGTGGCGGTCAAGCAGTGAAGACGTTTAGCTTCAGTGTGTGAATTGCTAGTGTAAATAATTTGGTAGTAAATTATAATGTGATTTGAACTGCAAACGGTTTTTCTCTCCGTCATATATTTTAAATTATGATCAGTACCTCTAATGTAAATAATTTGTGCTACTTGGCAACATCTCAGGAAATTGTTTTATTCAAGATTTTGTAAAGTTTTCATTCATAATAATCTAGCACACCCAAGAAAGTAATTAAGTTACTCATAATTATTTAAAACGACCACTAATTAGGTACCTACCTCCTTATTAGTATATCGTTTTAAATGCTTAAAAGTACCTAACTTATAGAACAAAAATACAAAAACAAAAAAAGTCATTTATTTGTAAAAAAAATATCACAAATGCACAAAACGAATTTTTAAACCGATTTTCTGTCCGGCGGCAAAAACAGTGACACTATGACACCAGCTGCAACAAAAAAAAAAAAAAGTAGGTCTCTTAAGGTACCATTCCGTACCCGCAGGCAGCAACTGCACGCGACGTGTCGCGGCGTCACGTCACGGCAACACGTCACGGCGTCATGTCACTGCAGTCATGATTCTGAACCCGACCGCAGGCGGCAGCAACCCATATTTCAGTCGGTAGATAGAAAATAGAAAAACGTGTTATAGCTCGGGCGTTGGCGGCACAACTACTGGTCTGCGGTCGGGCTGCACGTGTCGTCTGTCACTCGCCCGTAGCGGCCAGCGACGTGTCGCTAGCTACGGAAGGTATTTCATAGAAATTCATAGAAACCGGTCGTCTCGCGGCGCAGTTGCCTCCTGCGGTACGTAATGGTACCTTTAAACACTTTATTTTCTTTCACATTAAAAAAACAGTGTATAAATGCGTCTTTCATAATTATTACACAGAGCAACAATAAAAAAATCTCTATAAAAGTCGGGGAGAGGATGATTCATCTCAACTAAAAGACGTCCACTATTGGACTTTCCTACAAATTTCCACAACGACCGGTTTGCGTTGGTCGAATCAAACTGATGGTGCAGCTCATAAAATTTTACAGGATACCCATACTCAGAAAACGATCTAGTTTACTAATTATGAGGTACTTACTTAACCCAAGTAGAGAGAAGCAGTAGAAAGTCAGCTCGCAGTGGCTGGTGATGAGCATCCCGATCAAATTTACACCCATGAACGATACCAGTCTAGCCACCATCATACCCAGACTGGTTACTAGGCCCCTGGAAGATATATATTTTTTTTTAATATAAGTTGTGGGAGATACTAATAATAATAAAAATAATAAAATAAACTTTATTTCCAGCATCGCAATAACAACCATAAGAATAACAAATACTTATAAAGAAAAAATAAAATACAAAACATAACATCTCATGTCGTGCGTACAAATATTATGGTTGTTAGAGAGTAATTTACACTGACCTCCGTACTAGTAAAAACTGTATCACGGTAGGTCAGCCTTCCTCGTTCGCCAACAATCACACACTTAACAGCACTTTATAGTGACCATAATATTTTGAGACATTTAGCAGGTGTTCGATACTGTAGATACAAGTTTATTCTAATGGCCGAAAGGGTTGAGGCTTGACCCCTCAATCTTCAATTTATTCTGTTTTCATAACGCAAAAGAGTATGTTAGTTGAAAAAGATATTTCATAGACGTGCCAAGGGAAACACGCACGCAGGTCCAGTTGAAAACCAGCGTCAGGCACTTATTGCACTTTACACTTTTTATTTGATTTTTAGTTTTAACGCCCCGCGGTTTCAGCAGCATAAGTCTCGATCCCGTGAGAATATCGGGATAAAATTATCCCGTGTCCTTCTCCAGGTCATGGTCTATGTAAGCGTGAAAGCGTAACAAACAAACAAACTCACTTTGGCATTTATTATATTAGTTAGGATTTTTTATCTGCTGTATCATTATACTGTGTGCTTTTTAGTCTGTGCTAAATAAATGTATTTTACAATGCATTTGCTCGAAAAGAGCGTTTTCCAAGAAGTCAATTTGTGCGGAAAGTGTCACTTTTTTTCACTAGTGCTTTTTACTTTTCTGTTTTTTTTTAAATTTTTAGGCCTTCGCCGTCGTCAGCCAGTCTCGTCTCAGAGATTTTATTATTTGAGAAAAGTTTTACAAATCAGATGATGATGATAACGATGACGATGGCGATGGCGATGGAGATGACGATGGCGATTACGATGGCGATGATTATGACGATGGTCAAAATTAAAAAGTCGAAGTCGAAGTCAAAGTCAAAGTCGAAGTCGAAGTCAAAGTCAAAGTCGAAGTCGAAGTGAAAATCAAAGTCATGAATGTTGTTTTTTTTTCATTTATATAAGTCGTCATATGTTAGATGTTATACACCATAGGCGACTGCCGTAAGGCTCGCTTGTTCTTTTTTTTTTTTCTCGCACAATCCTTAGTAAAACGTTGTATGATACACGTGCGTAAGATGATTTCACCTTGTTATCACCTACCTTCCGCACTTGTAGCATAAATAACTATTCTTTCTTCTTTCTTTCTTTCACATTTTTTTTATTGGATTCTCTATCACAGAAAAACTTTCTGCTGAAAGCGTCCAGTATGCGGTTTTATACGGTGGAAGTCCATATAGCCCCTAATCTTCAACAAATCACAGAAGAATCATTCGTCCTATTTTATCCCGATGGTATTAGGAACAACATTTACAACTTATGCAAGACAAACAAAAAAATAACACCTCACCTGTGACACGTAGGATACAGATCCACAAAATACACAACCACGCATCCAATCCCCAATGCAGTAGACTGAACCAGAGTAAAGAACACCATACTAGCGACCGGTTCCTTCAAGTTGACCAAGGTTGAGCTGACTCCGGAGACTATCAGGGTTGTTATGAGGACTAGGCGAGGCCGGGAGGCGACCTTGGAGATGGCTAGGTTGACGAGGAAGAAGAAGAGGCCACTGGCCAGTCCAAAGTAGATTGTGTTGGTTGAGATTGTGTCGTTGCATATGTACTGAAAGAAAATAATGTTATTTGGTTAAGTTATCACTTCTTATTATTTTAACAAACTGGCATCTGGTAGTACGACATCATATCCTATTAAAATCCCTAGGGTTTATGAAATACCTTGGGCTATTACTGAGAATTTCGTTGTGGGAAAACGCTACACTTTTGCTCCTGCTTCACACAGTACAATGGCAGCCCCATTTTATGTCCAGAGAATCACTGTCCATTCCAAGGTTGCCTGGAAGAGATCGCAGTAAGCGATAAGGCCGCCCATTGTATATTTTGTAGTGTATTATTTTTTCTTTATGTAATTAATAATCTGGTGTACAATAAAGAAAATATAAATAAATAAATTATTGGCAACTTGTCATAACATCGAGATTTTTGTGCTTTAACTAACAATTTGTGTATCTATTTATCTCATTTTACGACGAACTTATGTTTTCATCTACAAACGCAGGCCAGAAGGAGAAAATAGGACTTTAAAAACAAACCATTTCAGTTTCCGGAGATGCTATGGTTTGGATCCTGTCGCAGAAGCTCTGAGGCGTCTGTTGATCTTCATTGAACGAGTTAAAGAAGAAGTTCACCATTGTCGGGAACCACATCATAAACGCGTTGGTCCTGAAATACAGATTTACTTTAAATATTCTGAGTATAGTTCTCGATGTGTTTGGTTGGATAGCTAATAATTTAAATTATGTTTTGTGTTGCGTAATGTAAATTATTTTGCATACTATTATATTTAATCTTTTTTTCTCTAACTGAACAGACAGCTGTGCCGCTGGAGAGTTTGTTGCGCCACTTCTTCTTCCCAGCTAACGCACTAGGAAGTGGTGAAGGGTGGGCGTTTTGGGGGACTATCTTATGTAATTTACACGTTCGAAAAGTGCTGATTCTCAGCCTAGTTTTAATAAATGACTTTTGTATTTGAATAAGAAGTGTTGACTGGCTCATTGTGGTTATAAGAAAGTCAGAGGATGCTCTTGCCAAACCTCTGCAACTGTTCCCGAGTCACCTTCTAAATGCTTATGCTTATGTTCGAAAAGTACTTACTTATCTGGTGAAAGTGTAAGCAACCCTTATTTAGGTTAAATTCTAATGGTAGCCATACCCGTTACAATATACTTGCGCAAGTTTAGACTTGCACAAGTCTGTTTGAGACCGAATAGCTCGGATACTTGCACTAAATCATCCTCAATCCTCAGGGGCTTGTGGCTAAGCAATAACAGCCGCATGGGTCTATTGATCAGGTTAAGCTACGCTTGCCGCGGTTGGGCCGTGGATGGGTGACCATCTACCAAGACCCCTCCGTGCCTCGGAAAGCACGTTAAGCCGTTGTTCCTGGCTGTCATTTATAGATCTTTGACAGTCGTTACGGGTAGTTAGAAGCCCAAAAGCCTGACAACCAGTCTTACCAAGGGGTATTGTTTTACCTAGTTACTAGATTGTGGAGGTCAGATAGGCAGTCGCTCCATGTAAAATACTGGTATTCAGCTGCATCCGGTTAGACTGGAAGCCGACCCCAACATACTTGGGAAAAAGCTAGGCTGATGGTGACATGTACTAAATCATCCCACAATTACTGTATACTTGTGCAAGTCCAAATTTAGCGCAAGTTTATCGTAACGTTTGTGGCACGCAATCATTCACTAAAGGGAATTCCTAACACATCGATCTATACAAGACGGTTTCAACTTTATATGTCAACACTTTTTCTATCAATTTAATGTTAGAATAACATTATTAAATTATAATTGAAAAATCATCGAGGTATAGGTAATATTAACCTCAAATTGTGAAATGAATAACATCTTGGAGACGATTTAAAATAAATATTCAAATCAAAGCACTCGTTTACACTACAAATTAATTTGTAAGTGACACTACAAATTAGCATCCACAGGTAGGTTTGCAGATCCATTTGTTTACATTTTAATGACATACTTTTGGAATAGACTATACGTCACCAACGGTAAGTAAAGATGAACTGTAGATAGAACATCTTTTTGCAGGAAAGCAACCTGCCCTCAATGAAAATAAAATAATATTAGGACAACATGCTTCTTACAATTTTACAAAAGCAATTCATTCACTTACGTGCTGCAACATAGTGCTATTAGAAAAAATAGTTGAATTGTCCTCCAGAGCAGTGGTGGCTTGAATATCGGCGCTGTATGCTCTGATATTGATGTCCAGAATGAACTAGCCTGCTTCACTTCTGAGTCTAAAGTCAGTATGTGTTTTACCTGAAAGTAAGTAAGTATCAAATAGATCATGGTTACCTGTGTTAAGCTAAAAAAAAATAAGTTATGCGCCTTGCTTGCAAATTTCAGAATAATATCACTTTGAAAACATTGCTAGTAATTCTGACAAGGCGTTCAAGAGAATATTAGCGGTCTAGATTTAAATGAGTACAATACCTAACAGTTTTATCCAAGAGGCAAAGTTTCAGGAACATGAAATACCTACTTTCTTTCCATTTCTTTGCAAGACCCGTTAAAACGTTCTAGTCAGATTATTATATCATTATAGGGACAATATAGTTTTCTCAACATTCTTAATATTCAGCAGCAGAGATTTTAAAATCCTATACTATTTAATGAGCTTTCAACCTACCGGATATCCATCTTTCTTTCCTCCATTAATTTTATAGATCTTCTCCAGCACCTCCAAAGCCTTGACATGGTGTCCTCGACTGGCTAAATACTTAGGACTCTCCTCCAGCCAGAACATGAATAAAGCTCCTATACCCAATGGCAACGCCAGGACTAAGGTGAGCAGGCGCCAGGGTCGGAAGGTCATGCCATACCATGGTAGTGGCAGGTTGAAGGTTAGGGGTAGAATCCAGTATGCTAAGCCTGTAACAAAATATCTTGAAACTTTTAATTATACTCATTACTTATATATTATTATCATCGTGGCTGTAAGAGATTTGAAGATAATTGACAATTTTTACATGTATACCATGTTGATGATAACTCAAACTATGTAGGTATTTAAATGTTGCTGCCATCCTCTTGAGCTTTGTTACGTGAAGGTCGTATGCGATGTTTATTTTACGAGTATCATCGTTTGATCTTACCTTGTCTGCTGACCCTGAATAACAGCGTTGGTGAAAAAGCTCGTAATTGATTAAATTGGCTAAAGTTCGTTTAAAGCCTTGTGCAGACTAGCACGACGCGACACCGGTAATTGTTCTACCGTGAATTTTTCTTAGAAATTGTTTTCTTTGAGTCGCCTCGCGCCAGTCTGGACGAGGCTTAAAGCTGGCATACATTACAACCGCCTCGGTTCGCAACGCATTGCATTTTAATACAAACAAGAGCGGTGGGGCCTGCTTTTAATGGGCACTGCGCTTTATAGACCCGCATTTGCAGATTTTAGCATTATCTAAAAAAAGCGAGGGCTGAACTATATACTCTGCAAGTCTGCATGATTGAACTTCCGAATAAATTGAACTATACTTACGACCTTATTTCAAAAACCACGCAGCAAATAACGAACTAAACAGAAAATAGTACTTACTGAACCCAACCACCTCGGAGGCAAGATTGAAGGAGTTCATAATTTGCAGGAACTGGCATCTATATCGAACCACAGTGCACTCGCCTAGGATTGTCATACTGAGAGTGAAGCTTGCAGTGGAGCTGAAACGGTAACAGCTGATAAACATGAAGGATACCTACAAGAGACCAGCTTATGCCTTGGGAGAAGACTCGGTAGTCAGTGCATGCTGTGCTTTTTTAAAAGTAATGGGGCACTAAGCTACGGTTTCTTAGAAGAGCGTTGGCCACCATTTAACGGCCGCAGTGACGGCTGTCATGAAAAATATGGCATCTGGATTTGACAGGAAAACACACTAGCTTACTTTCATAAATACCATTTACGTGACGTCATTCGCCAGTAAATTACAGACGCTATATGGCGGTCACCGCTCTTCTAAGAAACCGTAGCTTTAAAGACTTACATAAGTTTGCAATGTACAAATTGTTGAGTAATATTCTATCCCATTGTCGAAAAGCCCAATCATTTTATAAATAGTCGAAAAGGTGTGAGTAGGTATATATTTTAGTTCTATCTCCGTTCTTACATACGTCATTAAAATTTATGTTCAGTGACCGCAAGCAAGTCACGGTAGACTTGCTTGCGTCACTAAACCCATACCATGACAGGAGTTTTATTTTATTTTATTTATTATGGGACAATAAACAGCTACAATATAAAATGTTTACAAATAACAATAACATAGGTTCATAAGTAGTATTAAATTATTATTATTAAAAATCAACTCAAAAGTTTCCTGTTGAATAAGTGTATTTATGTTGTTGAAGATCTATAATGAAATTCCTATATTATGTTGTATTTATGCATTGTTGTAATGTTTAACGTGTTTCTTTTTCCTAATGTAATTTTATTTTATTTTTTATTTTTTTTATATTATGTAATTTCAAATACAATTTATTGTTCATGAATAAACAAACAATATTGCAGCCCACTACATTATCCGCATGTAACAAAATTAAGATAAATTTAAAAGTGCCACTAGATTAGCATTATTCAGATAACATAATTAATTATTAAAAAATAAATAAAAAAATATGAATTTTAAGAGTAAATAAAAAATTTGGGATTGTTCCATACTATCACAAATAAGAAATAACATTTAAAAAAATAAAAAATGTACACTACAATACAATTAATAAAAATAATTAAAACGGTTGAAATAAATTAAATTTTGAATGACGGACACACTATTTTGAATGACGGACACACTATTTTGAATGACGGACACACTATTTTGAATGACGGACACACTATTTCTTATTATCATTAGATAAGATTTTAAAAACATTCGACTTAAATTTCGATTTAGAACATTTGGAGTTACCGACATAGCTTGCAGAGTAAGCAAGCTGAAGTGGCAGTGGGCTGGCCATGTATGTCGAAGGACCGATGGCCGGTGGAGCAGACGAGTCCTGGAGTGGAGACCGCGTATCGGCAAGCGTAGTGTGGGACGCCCTCAGCTGGATGGAAGACCTTAATAAGGTGGCTGGGAAAGACTGGATGCGGACGGGAGAGGACAGAGTGTTGTGGCGCAGCCTGGAAGAGGCCTATGGCCAGCAGTGGACTGCGATAGGCTGGCTTTATTGAAGCAAGTCTGCCGAAAAGGTAGTTCTAGGTTGGAAAATTCTATCGAATTGTGTTGTTGGATTTTAGTACAGAAATTCTTCCAAGCTTATGTTTCAGTATTTCTAAGTCGATGGATATGGATAACAATAGATCAGATGCCTAACCTTTTCCCAACTATGTTGGGGTTGGCTTCCAGTCTAACCGGATGCAGCTGAATGCCAGTATTTTACAGCAATTCTTTAATTTAGACCTACAGTTATGTCAATTGTGGTGGTTTTGGCATTGAGACCGTGTCTACTACGCCAATAACAGGTCGATGATCACAGGCTACCATAAAATGATAAATTGAACATGACATAGCGCAGATATTCAAACACGATATTAGCATAATCACAATGTACGTAGGTACTTAGGTAAGTACCTACTGTAATATCTTTCAATAAGAGATAGATCGCAGTGACGTCTATGAGCAATTAATCTGTGACATAGCATATTATTATATATTTCTGATAAAACCATAATATTCTTATAATCTCTAGACAGATATATAGGTAATTTTACAGTGCAGGTAATAAATTCCAATATTTCAGGTGTCAGATATAAAATCATGGTCTTTTACATAAAGTAGATTACCAATTTTGCTTGAACTGAAATTTATCTTCCCACAGTTTGATCTAAAAGTTGCGTCATAGCCAAGGATGAGCCAAACCCAGTGCGAATTCACTAAGACATGATAGTCCAAAGCTTCTTTGGCACTTACGGGGTCTAAGAGACATACCTCACCGGAGAGCCATACCTCACCGGGTCGCCATCCTTGGTGACGTCGCCAGGTTGCGCTGCCAAATAAATGTATACAGCTTTATAATGGATGAGTCACCCGCTTAGTTGCGCAGCCAACCATACATTTTGCTGGCGACGCGACCTGGCTGCGCCGCCATGGCGTCCCGGCGAGGTAGAGCTCCAAGTGTCTTATTTACTTACAGAAATAAATTTCAGCTATGAGCTGAATTGCACATGCAAGCATTGCAAGTAACCCTAAATGATTTAATAACCGGAATCTCTATTTAACAATACCCATTAAAAGGTTCTTGGTTATGACCAGGACGAACCCTAAAGCTGCATCTATTTTTGTCAATACAGAGATAATAATAAGTACTAAGCAATTACTTCTTTATCAACATGATATACAAGTACGATGCCAATCAATTGGCGATCAAAATATTTAAGTAATCCAATACATTATAATATTGACAGCTTCATATCCAGAGCACGTGTCAATGTGCTGATGCGTGCGTGAACAAGACTTTCGTAGTTGTACACAAAGAAAAAAGTGCACGAGTTGAGGCATAACAGCAAAAGGAAAGAGCAACGAAAAACGAGACAGAAGACATTGCTTTATAGTTACTGTTGAGGATTAAATATTGGAACGTACATAATGTAAGGTAACGTAACGTAATAGAACCTACTGAAAGTAGAGGTCATCTATCTCTAACGCTGGTGAAAGACGCCCCAGACCACTAACACTGAAAAATAAAACTATATACGTAGCTATATTTAGTAAACTATTTCGCTTAACTATTATATAAAGAGTCATAATAAACCCTGTAAGAAATCGACACGTGTTTCACCTCTCAACGACGCATCCTCAGGATGACGACTGACTTGTCACGAACCCGAACACGGCGTGTTGACTCTGCGTCCAGCGCTCCGCATGGCAACACGCCGTGTTCAAGTTCGCGTTCACTAAATATATCTGTGTCTATAGTATTTTATAATAGATTTCAGCAAGGTTACGCCTGATTCAATTAACTGACTATTACGGCAAACTAATAAATCTCTAGTAGTACTCGTAGAATCCCACGTGGGATACGGGATGAAATTCGCTCGCGCCAATTGCATCATTGCATCAACTAACTTGTATGGAGGTGTTCAAGCAGGCGCGAAGACTTTCTTAAGGAAAAGGCAAATAAGGAAATTGCCTACTGAAAAAAGAGCAGCAGTTGCCGGTGCATTATCTCTTGGTGTAATAACATTAGTATACGTACAAACTGCTGCCAATCAGCTTGACGACCAGCATGAACTGCCAGCTAGGAGCGAAGCTGCTGACAGCTGCGAAGAAGAACCCGACAGTTGTGGACAGCAGGAGGGCACGGCGTCTTCCATGCGTGTCTGCGTAGTAGCCCCAGGGAAACGCAAAGAGAACACCTGGAATTTACACCATAAGATACAATATTATCCTAAACTTGCCGCCAGTATACAGAAATCGCCAATCATTATTGCCATGGTAAAATATTTGTCATTTGATCATAAAAATTATACGGAATTAAACGGTACTAGCATCCTACCCCAGCTTTGCACGGGTAGCAGAGCATATATGGCTATTTTTTTTTCTGTCGTAGTGTCGTATCAGTCTGTTGTGTCGAACGGGTTAGATTAAAATGTAACTGATGTTCATCCCACTTGGAGTACTTTTCATCGTCATATTTCAAACAAAACCTTTAATGAATCCTCACCTTCCTCACAAATCACTCTGTCCATTGGTGAAAACCATTCATCAGGCATGAGGAACAGGGTGTAAAGTTCACTCATCCTCATTAGAAAAGGGAGGATCCTCCGACCAGACGGGTGTCGTGTCTGGCGGGCAATTGCCCAACGATTGATGTCGGATAGTATTATATACCTCGTTCGCACGGTAAACTCTAGTAAAATTGCGCGATGCAGGATTTGTGTGACGTCAGGTCTTTGATGCGTAGTTCGCATGAGGCGATGTAGATGCCGCCACAATCGTATGAAAATCCGTTCGGTGGTTTTTGAGTTTATCATGCGTTCAGACAGACAGAAGCGGCGGGCGGAGTATGTTTTATAATATGTAGGGATGATTGATTACGGTATATTATAAATTTCAATTGAACATGACGACAATCGAAATAATAATGCAGAGAGCAAGGTTAGAGATGTCGTGTCAAGATTTGTATGAAATGAAAAGAGGCTTTTACAAAGGACTAATGGCTGATAACTATAAGGTGTTGTGGCGTATCTGCGAAAAACCCTATATCCGGCACTGCGACAGGAACCTAAAGTAGAAATATTAAATAAATAAAATATTCAAATCCTACCTGCAAAAGGTGCTGAAGCCAATATCCCAATCTCTTTTAGCCCCATCTTAAGGTCACAGCTGGAAGCCGCCACAACCATCGCAAACCCAAACATATCCAGAGCAAAGGCATTGGCAATGATGCAGCATACTGCCAGGAGAAGATAGTTGTAGCGACCATGGCCTGGAATTGGAAATAGGAAGATAAAATGCAAGGTGCTTAGACAGACCTCTTTTTTAGGGTTCCGTACCTCAAAACAAAAAACGGGAACCATTATAGGATCACTTCGTTGTCCTTCTGTCAGTCTGTCAAGAACCTTTTTCTCAGGAACGCATGTCGGTATCAACATAAAATTAATATCAAATACGTAAGTATACGGTCCTTTGGAGCTCTAAAAAAATCAAGCTTCTAAGTCAATGCAATAACAAAATACGGCCATTTATGCGACATATTTTGATACTCGGAAATAAATCAAAACCTATAGGGTACTTCCCGTTGACCTAGAATCATGAAATTTGGGAAGAAGCAAGGTCTCACAGCACAAGTATAGGAAAAAGTCCGAAAATCGTTAATTTGTAGTTTTATCACATTTTTTTTTTTGCGACAAACTTACATTTGCAATTGGAGAATTAACGTGGCGTGTATCGAATGGGATAACATGTTTTTTAACTACAATATTAAGTTTGATTTTGTGATAAATTTATCCCAAACGGAACCCTTCATTCTGCGTGGTCCGACACACACTTGGCTTGAAATTCCTATATATGATTTGATTTGCAAACTATTTGAAATAATTAATTTATGTTCATAGTTTTTGTAGATTTTACTGAATTACATTTCGATACACTGTAAAAATTATAAAAATGAAATAAATAAATAATAACAATAATTCGTCTTTGCCTCTAGTGGCAATGCAGCTTTTGAAATGCCTATGGGTTTTGCAGACGTACATATCTAGGAAACCATAACACACATGGCACCACCACCACATAAATCTGCCTAGCCCTTTCCCAACTATATTGCGGTCGGCTTCCAGTCTAACGGGATGCAGCTGAATACCAGTACTTTACATGAAGCGACTGCCTATGCGACCTCTACAACCCAGTAACTGGGTAATACGATACCCCTTGGTAAGACTGGTTGTCAGACTTTCGGGCTTGTGACGACCCATAACGACTGTCAAAGATCAACGAATGACAACCGGGACCAACGGCTTAACGTGCTTTCCGAGGCACGGGTATGTAAAGATCGTCACTCATCCACAGACCAACCCCTGCAAGCGTAGCTTAACCTGATGGATGTACCCGTGCGGCAGTTATAACTTAGCCACGAGCTCCTCCCCGTGGGCACCACCACCACATAACATTCAAAAACACTAAGTAAGCAAAGACTCATCAAAAACTACCAACATTGACATCCACGGAAGCCAAACAAAATCCAGTTCCAATACCCACTAATTACCTTCGTAAGATAACAAAATAGACATCTTCTTCCTTTCGTGTGGTTAGTGGGTAACCTGGTACGGTCTGCCTGTTAGCCTGGTGGACTGCCAAGTCATAGGTCTCGAATTCGAACTCAAGGCACGCACCTCTGACTTTTCGGATTTATGCGCGTATTGTTTATTAATCACTTGCTTCAAAAACGGTGAAGGAAAGCATCGTGAGGAATATTTGCCTGTAGGATATTTCTCAACGGCATGTGGAGCCAAGCCATGGGCGGCTTTAAAACTCTGACCCCAGGTTAGTCACTAACCACACGAAAAGAAGAAGAGACTGTCCTATTTAAATTCAGTTGCAAAGTTATGGCTTGAAACACTGTTTTGAATAATCCTTGATCGGACAGGTCGCTACATTATCTATTAGCTAGCTGTATAGCTATTAGCTGTATTCACTTATGAAGTGTTTGCCTACAGAGCCATGGTCTTGTCTTGGTCTTAGTTTTAACTTGTATTTATTTTTTATGAGTAGTTAAGCAAGGATTCGTGCAAAATCCACGAGAACCTACTGCCAACAAATTGCTTTGCAGTTTGGCAGGTGTTATTTAAAAATAAAATATTGCAGCATTACGGATTAAATAAACAACAAAAAAAAATAAAACATAATAATTATATTTTCGAGTTATCAAACCCTAGATCGGCTGTCCGATTCAAACCTGTACCTGTAATTAATTAATATTTTAAGTTAGCAATCATGAGAATTTACCTAGGCTCTAAAAACTCTTATTAGTCTGTAACTCTTTGTACAACATTCTACTAAAAGATCTAAGTTTTATTTTATTTACTGATACATTAGTAACTCCTCTTCAATCTAAATTCTGACTCCTCTTTTGAAAGCGATTGACTTCTACGCTACCATTGCCGACTCGTAGTCACACCAGATTATCAGTACCACACCAGTATGACAAACAGGATTTTTTTTCTCGTTTGTCACACCACTGATTTTTCCACACCATGTATACGATAATTGCTAGTGCAGTACCTTTATATTCTAATAAAGTCTGATCGGCGTTTACCAACCTCCCTTCTTTGCAATAGACTTCTTTTCTATTTCGATTTTTCTACTTATAGTTATATTTGATAGGGTGATAATGTTGTAAAATCAGTCGAGCACAAAAATACATGTCAACCAGATGAGAACCAAAATGAAATAGCTATTTCTATACACAAAATGCATGAAGTAGCTAGTCCGTGTCGCGGTTCAAATCCCGTGATGTGCAGTTAGGCACTTTGAGGTAATACCGGACGGATTTTCGACTAGTTGAATGAGTATTGCAAAAGCTTTATTTTCTCGTCATCAGCAAACTTTAAATTACTGAAATATGCCACATGTGGTGAACAGTTTCTAGTTTGCACGTGTGTAAAGACAAGTCATAGGTTTTTTGACATGATGTAGATTTTACCATCAAGGGGTAAGTCTGTACTTTGATTAAAATCCGCTTTAGTGCTTGGAGAGAAGCGATCTATAAAAGGAATAGATACATGCATTTATTTCCATTTTTTCCTTTCAAAAATGCTTTTTTTTTTGCTATCCTTCGTAGCACATGTCTTACACCGGAACGACTGGAGGTCGAGGCAGAATAAAATGGCGCCAAACACAATTCAAAATTCAAAAGTCATTTATTCAAACTAGGCTGGGAATCAGCACTTTTCGAACGTCAAAATTACATAAGACAGTCCCCCAAAACGCCCACCCTTCACCACTTCCTAGTGCGTTAGCTGGGAAGAAGAAGTGGCGCAACAAACTCCCCCAGCAGTGCAATGTTGTCAGCATATAAAAATAGTGGCAAACTAGCCTTGAATTTGATGCGTACGGTATTATCCCAAAGAACTTACCCCAACATGCGCCAAGGCGTCCTCACCTTCCACCTGACGCAGGTCCTCACCGGACACGGCTGTTTCGGGAGGTTCCTGTTCCGTATAAGACGAGACGAGTGGACGTAAGAGGAGACGGTGGAGCATACGGTGGAGGTCTGCCCGGCTTGGACGGAGCACCGCCGTGTCCTCACGGAGGCGATCGGCGGCGGCGATATCTCGCGTCCGGCCCTGGTTCAGGCCATGGTTTGGAGCGAGAGTGCATGGGAGGCCGTCACCTCCTTCTGCGAAGCAATTATGCTCGCGAAGGAGGAGGCGGAGCGCGAGAGGGAGATGCAAGCTGCACGCCCTCGTGCCCCTAGTCGCCGCAGGAGACGCACCGGGCGTCGGGAGTCACGAGCTGACTTCCGGCCACCGTAGGCGCGGGCTTGCGGACGGTGAGCAATGGGTAGCTCGCCGTCCAATAAGGACCAGGCCCGGGTCGACGGCCTCAAAGAGATGTCAGAAAAAACTGACGGGTTCCGTAAGGACCAATGCCTGCTGGGGTTGCGGGTTTGTCCGAAAGGGATATCGCGGCCCCGGCACACGGGCAACGCAAGGAAAACGGGTGGGTTTTAGTCAGTTAAAGTCTGACACGCCCTCTCGCTCCGCCCAGAGCGGGAGAAGTCATTTGATTATTTCCCAACATCAAAAAAAAAAAAAACCCCCAACCTACTGTGATGTATTTTAAAGGAATTTGTATTTACCAGTCAACTCCACAGCTTCATCGTAAGTGTACCCGTCTCCACTCTTAACAGCAATATTGTCTGTTCTACCCTCTTCCATCTTATGAGGTGTTGCTTTCTCTCTTCATCCCGCGACACTGACCTCAGTTATCTAACACTGCCAGCATTTTATCTGTTATCACACGTTTCTTTGTATTTGTCTAGCGAGAGACTTAACAAAACATATAGGCGCAACAGATGATACAAAATAGATACAAATATTTCTAGATGTTTAAATTTTTAAGAGCATTGAAATATTTACAAAGTTATCTATCATAAAACTAAAAACTTTCTTCATGGGAACAACATCATAATCGTGAAAAAAAATATCAACGGTCACATACAAAACTTCAATACTACTCGACTAACTGTTCGCCAATTAAGTAAATTAATACAAAATAAAATAATTCAGTAGTTAATGTAATTTTTTTAAATGTAATTTAATAAAATGCAATAGGTAATGTCAGGTAATTAATGAAAATATTTAACGAAATGTAATAAGGTCAATAATGTATAATTATAATGTCAATAAGTTAGATAAGAAAAAAATCAATTGACATTGTCCACAGAATTACTACTTAATAAAAAAAAGTCATCGATCATGCTTAGATAGTCATGCTAAGAGTAGGTAGGTATTAGGTATACAAATATTATTATGTCAAAGAACTGTCATCAAAATAGACACTGAGGTAGTAACATTTCTGTATTAATATGTTACGTAATTTACGCTTCAAATTTACTAAATTTAAACTATTAATTGAGCAAGGTATTGTATTGAATATTCTTTGGGTCATACAAAAAAAGCTTTTCCTCATTAAAGCATATGGTACTTTAAGCTCTAACTTATTTTTATCACGTAGTTTCCTTTATTGGCTTTAAAAAATATTTTATAAAGGGTGATGTTTATTTTAACAAATATATTTACTTGTGAAGTTAAGGTTAAGATTTGGAGGCTTTTAAATAAAGGTTGACAGCTGTCAATACTTTGTAACCCACACACAGCTCTGATGCATTCTTTTTGGGCTTTGAAGACATACTCTTTATTTACTGAATTGCCCCAATATATTAAGCCAAATCATAAAGTAGATGCAACATAGCCATGATAAGCCATTAAAAGAGATTCTAGGCTTACAATTTTAGCCAGTTTATAAAGTGCTTAAGCAAATTTATTAATTTTCATACAACAAGGAATCTAGTCATAGTTGCCGACTCTATTTTAGTCCCCAAATAGTTCATGTCAAGGTTTACATTAGGAATCCTCTGATAAAAATGCATTATTTTAGTCTTTTCTAGATTTATGACAAGATTATTATTATTTAACCAAGTAATTATTTTATTCAATGTCAAATTTATTTCTGCTTCGTATGTATTCATCGTTTCGTCAAATTTTACTACTACCGTGCTGTCGTCAGCAAATAGTGCCATAGGATGCTTTATTTCTCTAGGGAGATCATTTATGTAAGTCATCATCAACATACTATACACCAATACGTATTATTGAAGCTAACTCCACAACAACCAAAGCAAACTTAATAAAAATTGATATGGGACCACCGCGCGTGCTTCCTCTACCAAATGAAAAAATAATTTTCAAAATCGATCCACAATTTGATGTAAATATCGATGAATATCCTAACTTAATATTATAAATGCGAAAGTGAGTTTGTTTTTTTCGCTTTCACGCTAAAACGGCTGAACAGATTTGGATGAAATTTGGCGCACGGGTAGACCATGACCTGGAATAGGACATAGGTTACTTTTCATCCTGGATCGTAGATGAAGTCGACTTTTTACTCCGGTAGTACGTTCCCATGGGATAGTTTCCGACATGCTCGCGGGCGAAGACACTGGCAAAAGCTAGTCTTCTATATATTTAATAATCAATTGCCGTGCACTAGTCTCGCAAAAACGCGAGATTGGCTCGACCAATTGGAATAATATTTTTGAGAAACGTGTTGTGACAACGTCAAATAAATCGATGAACGCCGGCTGCACCCACGAAAAAGTGTCCCGTTACGCTTATTGTAACGTTACGATCGGAGCAAGGGAAGGTAATGTTTTGTGATGACGTTGTCACGTTAAGCTATCGTCCGTAAACCGACTTTACAGACAACCAATTTTTTTTATTTTGTGCTCCTCAATACAGAGATGGTTCAGAAAAAAAAACAAGTTTGCAAAAACCCTAAGGAAAAATCGAAATTGAAATTTTGACAGGACAACGTCTGACGGGTCAGCTAGTACATTAATAAAATACATACAGACGAAAATATGGGGAGCCTGCCGTTTTACCGAAAAGATTTTGCCCAAATTTCACTACCCAAACAATTTTAGCAACCTTTTTTTATACCAATGCAATGTTTGGAATGATTTTAGTACGCACATTTTCATTTGGTCAAATTTTTACTTGGCAGAATATTATCAAGGATAATGTTATTTAGCCATTTGATCTTTAATCAAATGATTTATTACAGCAAACAATCTTGGTCAGTTAGTTATGGAACTAGTTAGAGTAGGTTAATTATTTTAAAAAATTGGTTAGGTTAGGTTAGGTTAAAACTGCGACCTCCTACGCCAGAAAGACTAGATAATATAGAAAAAGAACAGGCTACCCGAAACTGAACTAGTTAGTAGAACTAAAAAAAAATAATTTAATAAATGAATATTATTATTACCTGTTTAGAATTTGTCACAAGTGGAAAAAACACCCTTGTAATAAAACGTCTTTGTTTTGCGTAAAATGAGTTATTCCAACTGAAATATTTGACTAAATAAAAATTGGTAAAAGTACTAACTAGTTGGTAAACAAGTTATTGTTTAAACGTTCACTTGCAAAACATTAGGTTTGCGTTACAATTATTTGGGAAGAGATTTATTGCTAAGTAATAATTTGGCAAATGAAATTATGCGGAAAATTGTTTGGGAAGTGATAATTTGGCAATTTCTTTTCGATGAAACAAGGGAGGCCCGAAAATATGACCTCTTTCTTTTTGCAGTCGGTTAAAAAAGTATAATCACATTATATTACATCCGCACCACTGATGGAATGTGAATGGATTT
The DNA here is from genome assembly GCA_916701695.1 of Agrochola macilenta. Lineage (NCBI taxonomy): Eukaryota > Metazoa > Arthropoda > Insecta > Lepidoptera > Noctuidae > Agrochola > Agrochola macilenta. The sequence continues at coordinate 20,496,610 of OU753563.1, read as the reverse complement.
AGTATTTATTAAGTTCAAGTTATAAATAAGCGTCTTCTCGTTTGTAACTTGATCAAGAGATTGTTGCTACGGAAGTCGACAACGTTTACAAACTGGTATTAATCTTTGGTTATTTATATCCTAATTATAAATGTTTATTGTCTGTAAGCCTTTTTAAAAGATTGAGATATTGACTCTGACCTTTAGCGTAACACAACTTTTGAAATCTCAGAAAAAAAACACAAATGAGGTAGATATCTCGAGAGAATTTGTTACCGGTTGATGGCAATAGGCTCGCGCCCTGTTACATGGGACTTTTAAACTTATCAGGGAGCATGTAGGTGGCTTCGGAGTTTACTGGCATGATGATATGTATCTCAGGAGCCTCCGTAGCCCATTTCAAGAGAAACCTTTACTATACTAGAAGGTGTAACTAAAATGGGGTTGGACCTGAAAAGGGGTCATTGTACCCTTTCTTTAAACATCATGGGAACTAACCAGTGGGATAATTGCGAAAAAAAAAAAAAATGGCAATCGATCCCAGTGCCTTTCATGTTGACATCCATTGCTTATTAAGTTTGAAAAATTTGTCTGCTCAACAACGCTAATAACGCAATGAAAGTGGCTGTACTGTCAAAATGAAAAACATTGCGTTCCATTGCCATTTTGCGTGTGTTACGTAATTACACAAAAAAAATTGGTGATTCTTTTGACACCTAGTTACCTTTTAGTTACACCTTGTAGAATAATAACTTATCAATACCATGCAAGAGCTGAGTTCACAAGATCACAACTAGAAATGACCGACAAACTAAATTCAACACACAAAATCAGTTTGAGGTTAATTTTGTAACCTCAATTTTTGTCGATGATTTTTCAATTAAAATTTAATAATTTAACTATCTTGGAAAAAATTGTGAGATTAAAAGTTGAAACCTTCTAAATACAGATAATGTGTTACTGACTCCATATGCAAAATAAAAACACAATACCCCTTGGCAAGACTGGTTGTTGTCAGACTTTCGGGTTTCTAAATACCAGTTTAGACTATCAAAGATCTACGAATGACAGCCGGGATCAACTGCTTAACTTGCTTTCGGAGGCACGGATGGGTCTCGATATGTAATGGATGGTCATCCATCCACGAACCGACCGCTGCCAGCGTAGTTTAACCTTCGATTGCCACGAGCCCGTAAACATTACACAACTTACGATCACAAATTCTGACCTTTTTTTTTTTTTCGCTGAGATATGCGTTACGCATCCCCGGCTCGTGGGGGACGGGTCGGGTTATGTGGGATTGCCTGTCGTAGTGACAGTATACCCACTAAAACTCAGCGGTGTTCCCGCATCGCCGTGATGCGAGGGTCATGGGAAACCGGCTCAGCCTTTACATCCACAACCCTCCCGGCGCATGCCCGCCTAGCTGGCGGGCCCCGCATGCCCCCCGGGTTGGGGGACTACGGGAATGGCCGGGAACGCCTGGCTATTCCCGTCCGACACTGGTGGAGGTCTGTGCAATACAGGCAAGGGTGCCCCCGCACCCGTTGCCTGCTGGCCTCCACCTGGGAGGAGTCGAAGATAACTATCGTACTGACGTCTTCTTCGACCCCTCCTCCGCCTTCGGAGCGGCGACGCGTCAGGGTCGTCCTCACGCGCGCGCTCCACCGCCTCCTTCTGGGACTTGACGTGTTCGCAGAAGGAGGCGACTGCCGCCCAGGACCCCTCGTCCCTCAGCATGGCGTTAACCAAGCCGGGGAGCGAGAGGTCCGGTCCGATCACCGCGACGTGACTGCGGCGCGGCTCGGACCACGACGGGCACACCTCGAGGGTGTGCTGTGCCACGTCCTCCGCCGCGCCACAGTCGCGGCACGACGGTCACTAATTCTGATCTAGGACAACTATTACTCGACTTACGTTACAAAAGCTATTAGTTAAGCCGTTGTAGTTAGGTAATCTAGCAGATGTCATTATATTTTATGACTCTAATTTCATAATTTTATTATTAAGCTTAGTCACCTTAGCCTTAACCTAGTCCCAGTTTCCGTCTCGAGATCAATATAGGCAATATAATTACTAGAACCCATAAATAAAACGATTGAGACTTTCAGGAACTTCCTCGGTCTACGGAAGTTGTCATTACTTTGCTAATAGAGGCCTATTTATTATATCTAGAGGAGATTGGAGGCAGGACAAACAAGGTTTCGGTAGACTAAAAAAAACCGACCAAGTGCGAGTGGGACTCGCCACGAAGGATTAAGATCGAGTAAAAAACATAGAAAAAAACACGTTAGTTGTATGGGGACCCCTTTAATTAAATAACTATGTAAAAAAATTGTTGTTCTAGCGGCAATAGAAATACACAATCTGTGAAAATTTCAACTGTGTACCTATTACGATACATGAGACACACAGACAGACGGACTGCCAGCAGACGCTTAGTAATAGGGTTCCGTTTAGCACACTTCGGATACGAAGCCCTAAAAAGTACGGTTTGAAGGATAAGGGGGTAGAGAGAGTGCATTAAAAAAAATAGTCCTCCAGACCGAATTTCGGCTGTTCGGGAGACTAGCCTTCGGCGTGGGAGATATAAGAGTGCACAAGTGTGCGTGTAGACACAGGTGCACTCTCTCTTCCCTCACTCTCACAGTCCTATGGAACGGCAATCCGACACGACCGGAGAGAGATCAGGCGCAGGACCAACGGCTCGACGTGCTTTCCGAGGCACGGGGTTTCACACCCACAACTTCCAAACTCCGGGCTGTTGCCAAGAAATGCCTAGTAGAAAAACCCAGTAACACTCTGCCCGACCTGGGAATCGAACCCGAGGAGAGTCCCACGCTCAGCAGTCGCGCTTGCGACCACGAGACCACCGAGGCAGTAAAGTCAAGTGATAACGTCGCACATACTTGTCAAATATTTGCCTGTTTTGATTAGTTTGTCAATATTACTAAATAAAATTATTTATTTATCTTTATTTATTCAGACTACAATGGTCTATAGTGTTAATAAGAAAATGGCTTAGCCTATGTTATTACCTACTTAATATGAAATACCGCTGTGGAGTGCACTAAAATCTCGTAAAACTGATATTTCGTTTTAGGAAAACTTCATATTTGCAAAGAGTCCAAATGCTTTTTTACCTACCCTGTCCTAGTCGGGGTGCCCTAAGTCCCGAGCTCGCTTTTGCATCCTAAGTTAGTAATAACATATAATAGTAGTAATAACATTGCCTCAGGTACATACACAAAATGTCAATTTTATTGTGCTAACCTCAACACATAACCAAAATAACAAGTGACAATGCTTACGGCACTTTAGACGGGTCTAGGTAGCGCCACAATTATGCTGCAAACTGCGGCACTTTATCCGATAGTGATAGAATGCCGCTAGTGACAATATAACCGTGGTATATCCAATAGTGATAGAATACCGCTTGCGGCACTCTATACACTGCCATGCTTTTTTCGTAAGTCAAGTTAAATATTCCATCTGACGATATTAATTATTGTTATTTTTATCATAAGTAAGTACAGGTAGGTACTAGGTATCTACAAACCATGCAATAAAACTGATATTGACTAGAACTAAACATCTAAAACCAATATAATTTGTATAACATGACAAAGCACCAACTGTTAAAAACTTATCTTCTATCATATTAATGACAATTCAAATGCAAATGAATAATATATCACCATGAAATTACAATACGTAAGTTTCTTGGCTTAGCTGATAAAAGTTGGATCAGCATGTTATCATTATCACTGATATGTAAGCGGCGGATAACACTTTAACTATGCTATTAATAAATCAAGCAACTAGCCTTTCAAAGTCCAAAGCTGTTAAGCTTTTACTCGTTGTGCAGCGACAACGAAGTATTAATTATTTCATCACCACTGCTCTCAATACGGAAACCGGCATAACTTAGAACCAAAAAATCGAAGACATGTGATATCTACCAACCCGCACACTGCATACGGCTCGAACTCAAATTTCAATTAAACCATTTACAGGTACTTTTGAGTTGTCAAGGAGTTGCTCAGTCAGAAAGATGAAGCTAGTTGCCCATTCCAAAGCGTTGTAGGTACCTATGGAGAAGACCAGGCAAGAAACTCAACGGACACTGTTTTAAATAAAAAAATTGTTACAAAATATTGGTTACATCATTCATGTTGAAATTATACATGGGAGAACAATGTTCAAAGACATGCACGTTAAAAGCGTCCGTAATAAAAAGATAGAAAACAAAGAACAAATTAAAATAAGTTATGGCAGCTAAGAGATGACCAGTCCCAACTGACGGCGCCCGTTCACGAACATGACGCATGGATCAGCACCATTCAGCTCAACCATTTTGAAAGGAGCTAAATGATCCAACACGCATGCCACCATCAGCGAGACATCTCAGTGAGCATGACATACTCACAGCTGCCAGGGCACATTCAAGTCAATAATAAATAAAATAAAATCATTTAATTCAGGCAACGCCCTTAAAATTAAATTTCACAATACTGCAACACAATACACCACAATAGAATAAAATGTCAATGCAATTAAAATGGATGCAAATTATAAAGGGCACAGAATAAAAATTTAAATAAATTGTCAATGAAAGACATATTACCCAGTAAATGATAGCTCTTTAGTAAATAGTACTCACACCTGTGCGTGCTCGCGTGTTGTATTAGGTATTACGGCTCACCCCCTTACAGAGAGGAAATCTGTGTTCCAGCACTGGGAACAATATCTTAGGGTGATTGATTATTATGCTAATGGAGCGTCCTTACATCCACCCGTGAAAGGGCCTAATAAAGAACGAGGAAAAACGAGTGTGTATAGGGGAACGCCTCTGCTTAACGCTTCAGGAAATACAAGCAGGATGATATGTTATTAATTGATCATTTACTGGAGATTCCGTACATCTGCACTTACACCGATCTCAAAAATACGGCTTGGATTTTCAGAGGTATGAGGAACAGGGTGTAGTAGGGTGTGAAGTTCACTCATACTCTATAGAAAATGGAGGATCCTCCAACTGGTGTTGTGTCTGGCGACTGTCCAATGGTTGAAGTCGGGAGCTTGTATATATGCCGTTCGCGCGGTAAACTCTAAATCCACGATGCAGGATTGTGTGTGACGTCAGGTCTTTGATGCGTAGTTCACATGTGGCGATGTAGATGCCGCCACAGATTAAAATGGCCAGTTACTGACTCTATAAGCTTTCTGAGCTTGCTACTCGAAAAGCAGAAGTTCAATACTGAAAACATAGACGTCTTCCTACTGTGTCACATTGATCTTCTGACTACCGCCTCCAGATCAACCCGGAGTATTATTTTAGGCATCAGTCCAACGAGCATCCTTTATTTCATAAGTCGGAAGTCCCTAATATCGTATGTCAACATACGAGTACATCATGCATGAAAAATATAATAACAAACCGTTACCTATCGCCATTCCGGAAATTCCACTCAAGTGGACTATAGCCACTTGTATAGCCACTTGTCTATACAAGTGGCTATACAAGTGGCTATCTACTTGCAGGTACTGATAAAGATTATATTATATTATAGCCGAGACCTTCGTACAACTCAGCTAATAGAAGTCATTGATCGACATCCGTACCGTGCTATAGATAAGGTATTTAACAGATACGACATTTTCAAGTACTTAAGAACATTGTATTGATTTATCTTTTTCTTCTCTCATAATTTTGGCATGAACTTATTGCGTTAATAGCTTCTGCAGTAACTTCAGTCAGTTATTTGGTAGACACGTTGACAGCCCAGAGTTTTAAATTATGTTTTTATTTTTGGCAATATGATGTTCGAAGTTTGGAAGCTCTAATTCTCTTTTTAATCTCAGCACACACCCATGGGTTCAAGTTCAATACAACTACAACGAGACGCAGATAAATACCAGTGATCTTGAGGGGTTAGCTTGTGTGTTCTGTACTGAGCTCAGGCAATGCGTCGTACGTCCAGCCAGTAATAGGACTCGCCCATCCAAGCGCGCTGTCCCAAATTAGACGCATTATTCATTTATTATACATAAAACAAGAAGTATTTTATTCAAACATGTAAAAACAATAATTAGATTATCTTTAAAATAGTGAAGTTTTCAGAAAAATACGCTTGATAGATTTGCGTGATTCTCAGTTTTTTATCCGCGTTAGACATAACTTTACAAATTAATTTCACTATGCATTATAAATATAATCTAAAATATTAATATAGTAAGTTATTAACAAAATGCTCTAATTTAACATATATTTTTTCCAAATCATTAACACTACTCGTTTAGACGTGATCTTCTGTATAAAATCATTAAAAGTCGGTTATCGTCGCCTATAAACATCCTAGAACCCTCGATGAATAATATGAGCTCTGAATGTCAGTTGCCAGCCAAGTGCTGTTTTATTTTTGTATGAAATGTCAATGTCACGAAATACCCTAATTTAAGGATCTCAATCAATATTATTTCAAATATATTGTCATTCGTTGATATTAACAGCTTCTGCCACCACTTAATTTTTTTAATAATAAAACAAAATTGTACAATAGGACTTTATCAACACTGTATACAGACCTTATAAGTTTGAAGGAGCCGTCTCTTACAAAATGCTCAAAAAGTCACTTAATTTTAAATAACGGGAATAAAGTGATGGTTATGACAGGACATACTTAATTATAAACAATGATTGTGACAACCCTCGTCAACTTAAGAGGATGCGACAACGAATTTAATAAATTGAGCGTAAGAAGTGAAAAGTGCCAAGTGAACAGCGTCAAAACCCACAAAACGTGATATGAAGTGGCCCCTGGCAACGTACAGGCAACTGAAGGAACACGGTTGGGTTTTAGTCAGTAAGAGTCTGAATATACCTAAGTAACCATATAAACATATACCCTTCCACCAATTCCAGAAGGATTGGTGTTCACAATTATCATAATTAAGTTGCTGCTCCTCATTCTCCCATCAAAATTCCTTGACAATAGTTCAAAACAAGTAGATCCACAAACTACTATTAATAAAAATCTTAAGGACATTAATTTACATGCAGAGATCGCACAGCCTAAACCGCTGATTCTAGAAGCAGGCACAAGAGTTCCATAGATAGTGGATGAAAGTTTGTATGGAATTTCGTCATTTTTGCCGATGGGGTCTCCCATCGGCAAAAATGCCGATGGGTGACCCCATCGGGCATACGGCTTAACCATTAATAAAAGCCCACGTTGACCCCTTCTCACAACCGCAACCCCATATTAGGGCGTATTCCTCGGAGCGCACCTACTTTGGAACGCACCAAATGAAGCGCACCAAAAGTATTCCTCGAAACGCACCATTCAGGTTGTACCATTATTGAGCTAAATAGTAAGTCGCTGCACATAGTTCCAGTTCATTTCTGCTTTCCTGGTAGTTTTAATAAATAAACAATTAGGACAGTTGAATTTTAAAACGTCTATCGATATCATTTATTACGTACGAATCGTTCATGCTCTTCTCTATGTTTCATCGTTGGTGCGTTTCGAGGAATCAAATTATAATATTTTTAATTTGAATATTAGGCACGAATAAAATTATTTTCTTTTTGTCTACCTTCGTGTGCCAGCTGTCCCATCTCCGTCATATTATAATCTATGGCTAGAACTAGGAGCGGCCGCTATCTATTGTCAGCAACTGGGCCGGTGTCGCTGTCTGCCTGTGTGACGTCACTTATCTGATAGTGTTGCTCGTCAGCTGATTGTGATTGTGTTGGACACTATGTACAATCAACAATAACCGGCATTTTTGCTGTGGATGACGTAGGGTCAGACGGACACACTTGTCGAAATATAAAGGCTCCTTTTTCATTGTTGTAGTGGTGAAGAGCGTTTTGATTAATTTGACAATATTACTGTATGGAAATATGAAATGTGAAATGTGAATAACTAGCGAACTAGAATATTAATAATGAATTGCAATTATAACACTGAATTTGATGTTGTAACCGTTTTAGGTGTAAAAAAGGCATTTAGAAAGTTTCCAAATACTTTTTTTGCATCTAATAATCAATCAATCTGCCTAGCCTTTTCCCAACTATGTTGGGGTCGGCTTCCAGTCTAACCGGATTCAGCTGAATACCAGTATTTTACATGGAGCGACTGCCTATCTGACCTCCACAACCCAGTAACTGGGTAATACGATATCCCTTGGTAAGACTGGTGTCAGACTTTCGGGCTTCTGACGACTCGTAACGACTGTCAAAGATCCATGAATGACAGCCGGGACCAACGGCTTAACGTGCTTTCCGAGGCACGGAGGATTCTCGGTATGTAAAGATGGTCACCCATCCACTGACCAACCCCGGCAAGCGTAGCTTAACCTGATGGATCGACCAGTGCGGCTGTTGTTACTTAGCCACGAGCTCCTAATCTAATAATCAAAACTAAATATTCGGTGTTACGACATTAATAATTGCATTTCATAATCAATATTTTAGTTCACTAATTAGCCCCATTTCATATTTCCATACAGTATTATTGCCAAATTAATCAAAACAGGTAAATATTTGACAGCTATTTGCAACGTTGCCAACTTTTAGCCTTATTTTTTGCCTTTTACCTTCGAGACGACAAAAACGACGAAAAAAGGCAAGAGGTAGTTTAATGATGTTAAGGTTTTTAAAGGATGATAGATAGATAGCTATAATACTCTTTAATATGTTATATAATACTCGTTAAAATTTCAGTTAAAAATGTAAAAAAATTACAAGGCGTGACACAATAGGTGGTTTTATCGCTAAAATCCATATTTTTAATAAAGACAACCTTTGGATGGATTAAGAGAGAAGCAGAGACAATTCTACAGGTGATGCACATAATCAACAAGTTGAAAATCATACAATAAAAATAAATTGCATAATTTATTAGATTTAGTTGGCTGCCTGCATATCAAATCATCTGTCAAATCAAATCTAAATATTTTATTTCATATAAACCTACATGGGCACTTATGAAACGTCAGAAGCTAGGTGCACGGTTCCAATTGGTCGTTTCCTATGGCCGGCAAGAAACTCTACAGTTACTCTTTTAAAATTAATTGGCTTTTACAATATGTTTTCAACTTACAGTGTTAATAGGTATGAAAGGACAGTGTAGGCCTTTCTACAAGTACCAGGTACTTGTTGATAGGATAGTGGACTTGCACTATGAATACCGTCTTTACTGCTACGACATAAAGGCGCTGTCAAAGCCAAACTGTTACCACTGATGTGCGTTTGGCTACACCTATAAAATTAAATTAAATTAAAAAATAAAACACAATGTTCCCTAACCAATATTATAGTCACATAGGCTCACATAGAAACATTAGCTATAGCTTAGTGTTTATTGATAAGGACAGCAAAGCTCTAATCCATATCAAAGTGCTTCAAACTGGATTTGATTATCGTAGTTTTATCAGCGATTAGAACTAATTAATGCAACAAAGAGATTATCAAGGTCGGCTCGATTGATGCGATAGACATAACATGGCCAGAAATCAAACACAAAACTGAGAGATTTGAAAGGAAAAAGGGAAGGCCCTTGCCCAGTACTAGACAAGCTATTTAAAAAAAAAAGATATAACCTACGATCACGGTGTCCCGCAAGAACAGTTCTTGGGCCAAAATTTTTTGAAAACCAATAAGGTCTTGTTCAATCTGAGCTCTGTGTCTCTATGTAAACATTTTCACGACTACATTTTACGTTCGACTTTCTTTCCACATAAACCTACCAGTAAATGACATTCCAGTCAAATTTACCAAATTACATTTCCCGTAGCTACCTAAATTTTATGCTGGGTTCTTTGACCTCCACGTTTGACTTCCTCTGCATAAAATCTTTTGAAAATGCCATACTCGTAGTAATTTTCATTCAGTAACTTACTTAGCGGTTTCCACTTTATTCACGGTTTTTTGTTCAGTCAGTTACGGATCGATTTAGATGTGTCAACAATATGAGAAAAATTCTTAGTCAATTTCATGAAAATAATCCCAAATGCCAAAAAAGTAAAGTTAAAATCCATTCTATCTTCCTAAAATGAGAACTGGATATAACCAGCTCCCGTTTGGAGTCTACAATTAACGTTCGTCTGCCTCTTAATCCACTTACGTAGATCATTCACACCCGCCTAGATTTAATTAATTCTTACGTAATAGGGAGATGGCATGCAGAAAGCGGAGGCGAGAGCGTTTTGATAGAATAGCTTTAAAATAAATAATAATAATATTAAGGTCTTATTAATAATTAATAGAATTATGATCTTACATGTTTCGGCATGAGCTGGCATCATCATCATCATTTCAGCCGAAATACGTCTACTACTGGACATAGGCCTCCCCCAAATGGGGGGGTTTGCCATAATCGCCACGCTTGGCAGGCGGGTTGGTGATCGCAGTATGGTGTTAAAATGCATAGAGAACACTGCTGCCCATTCTCTAGTAATTCTACTACACCCGCGGGATGGACAAATTGGATGGTACTATTCTTTACGTCCGGCACCACACGGACACGCCTGAAATGTTAAAAATAATAGATAGTAAATAAATATTATAATGAAAACTCGGTAACCATATTTATCTGTTACTTTTTTATCAATTAATTCTTTCACACTCTATAAACAATTACCAATAAGCCATTTATGTTGTTTCGATTTAAAGTGTTTAAGAGGTAGAACCCTTAAACACAGGAACGAGCGGAGGAGCTCGTGGCTAAGTAACAACAGCCGCACTGGTCGATCCATCGGGTTAAGCTACGCTTGCCGGGGTTGGTCAGTGGATGGGTGACCATCTTTACATACCGAGATTCCTCCGTGCCTCGAAGAGCACGTTAGGCCGTTAGTCCCGTCTGTCATTCGTGTATCTTTGACAGTCGTTACGGGTTGTCAGAAGCCCGAAAGTCTGACACCAGTCTTACCAAAGGGTATCGTATTACCCAGATACTGGGTTGTGGAGGTCAGATAGGCATTCGCTCCATGTAAAATACTGGTATTCAGCTGCATCCAGTTAGACTGGAAGCTGACCCCAACATAGTTGGGAAAAGGCTAGGCAGATCGAAGAGGTAGAACCCTTATTTTTTGTTATTTTTTTTGTTGAATATTTGAATTGCTGTGATATAGTACATTACTGTCGCGGCCTGTAACAAGGGCATTGATGGATTATCGTGAAAATAAATAAATAGAAAGTGTAAAATGTGGGCGTGTGAGGCACATATAAATAAGTTCATCACTGCCTGGTTGCGGCCAAGGCTTATAAAGTCCTTTGCTCAAATAATGCGCGCATAAATTCCAGAATAAATCCGACCGGCTTCCCGCGTCTCTCATGCACCCTGCCACCACTCTTTAATGCCGAGTTCATTGCAGATTAGCAACAGTGGACATGGGGCGCTACCGTGCTACAGTAACGTGATACGGATGTTACGAACACGTCATTCATGTTATACGATACACCAGACTAGTGTAATTGTAACTCGCTTCGATTCCGTATATGTGAAAATGGTTTTCTTGCAAATGGTAGGCGGATCGATGTGGTAGGTTGCTATAATAGAGGATATAACCTAGAAACGACCTTGACCCATCTGTTTAATGGATGAAAAGTATTTTAAATCTAGAATGTTAGAAAATATATCGCGAGTGAGTTGGTTAAAAAATTGTGATGAGTAAAAAAAATTTTTATTATTTTTTGACTTCTAGAGAACAAGGATTTCTGACAGCCTGCAATGAAGTCAAACTTTTTGATCAGTTGTCGAATTTCTAGGTAACTCTTGACTATTTGTTGGCGGCAAACAGGCGCTACGCGACGCTGCGACGCGATTTTGGTTTGGAACTATTTCCATAAAGTTTCCATAGAAATTGTTCTACTAGAGTCGCATCGCGCTGTCCCGTCGCGTCTGTCTGCGGGAGCGTAAACACAATTTAATAATCTATACATTTTATAAATTAAAGTCGCTTTTCGTGTTTGTCTGTATGTCCGTGTTGTTCTTTTTTTTATTATGCAGGAGACAGCTTATGTATGAAAACAAATGTTTTTTGTGTAATGTTTCGAAAGAACACGCGCAGAAGACACGGCTTAATATATATCTTAATATATATCTCATTCCCGTCCTTGACGCCACCACGCCCTTCCGTACTTGTATTACCTCAGTGTTCTTTAATTCCAAAACCAAGTAAAAAGTGCATAAAACAGTGACAAAGCGATACAGTTATATCCTACAGTGTACGAGTGACAAACCAAGTTAAAATAACAGTGAAATAACGACACTAATCCAGTGTGTGAGCAATTTTAATATCACAGCGAACTACTTTTCAAATGAGCTAATTTTTCGGACTTTGACCCCATTACTTACACAAAGGAATCACTAAGACCAGTTCTGACCGATAAAGCCACGCAAAGTAAAGCACACACGTATTTCGAGCGTTAAAGTAAAGATCACTTGGCGCTGTGTGGTAGCACGCCCCTGCGAAATCAAGCCCAGTGATCTAGAGTTCAAATCTGGCATACTGATTTTCATTTTGCCTTTTTTTATTATTATTTTATTTATTTTTTCTCCTCCGAATTACTTATTTTTATTTAATCAATTCTGCTACAAAATGAAAAGAACTCCGCCTAAGACACGTTTAAGTCATGGACAATCTCTCTCTGAACCTGACATTCCGACTGCCACTGCCGACGGAACGGAAAAAACAGATGCTATTAATATTACCGTACGGAACAAACGTCAACGCCTTGCCGATTCTCCAAATAACGAAGTTGACGCTGAACGATCCACAGCTTTCTCGGCTTTCAAATCGGAGCTACTGGAGATGTTAACGACTTGGAAGTCCGAGCAAGAAAAGCTGCTCACATCATGGAAAGACGAACAAACTGCTATTTTATCCAAGCTAGTCAAAGATGTTGCCGAACTCAAACAAAAATGTCTGTCGATTGAGGAATCCAATGCCGAAATGGACCGCAGCATGACTTTCATAAACAAAACATATGAGTGTCTCACTTCTAAAGTATCGAATCTGGAAAAGGAGAAAATTGATAACGCTGACAACATTAACCGTTTACAAAAGCAGATGCAAGATATGAACTTCCTGTCTAGGCAAGCTACTATCGAGTTGCGTAATATACCAAATAAAGATAATGAAAAGCCTGAAGATCTCATTTCTGCAGTTTTGAGCGTTGGGAGGACTGTTAGCATGAATATTCAAACATCTGCTTTCCGAGATGTATATCGTATACCAGGAAAATCTGGATTATGTAGACCGATTGTTGCTGAATTCGGCTGTGTCAGTACGAGGAATGAATTCCTTGCCAAGGTGAGGAAATTCAATAAAGATCATTCGATCCATGATAAGCTGAACACACATCTGATCGGAATTGCCGGAGAAAAGAAACCAATATATGTCGACGAACACTTACCTCCTGCCTTAAAAAAACTATTATATGATGCCCGCCAGTTTGCTAAGGCAAGAAATTACTCCAGCTGGTATTCCAACGGAAGAATTCTCTTGAAGAAAGACCCAGCTGATAAACCCGTTGAAATCAAATCTGAAAAATGCCTTACCAGGTTATCAGTATCAGTACCAGTACCAGGTCATCAATGACTACTATCACCTTCTCCTAAACATATTATTCGCGTTCATGCATGCAATCAATATCATTTTATATATCTTTTCTACTTTTATTTTGATATTTCTTACATTTCAATGTCCATTTATGTAACACTTAAACTACAATGTACTAACATAGAACTAAACTACACACATCACAATTATATCACAAAGTTACGTACAACTACCCGAACACAATCTCATATATACACTAGTAACTATACTCCACTAATTACAAATAAACTACTCCATAAAAAGCATACATACCTCACACTGCTACTTATAAACAATTATTTACATGGACTAAATACGGGTAAAAAGAATGCTAACATAATTCTTCTCAGTAAATTTATTATCAGCGTTGTAAATGTGCTAACTTTGCAGCATATTACAAAAAAACTATAACATAAACGTAACCGTTGAAAATTAAAACGCAAACATTCGATAATATTACAAATAACACGCAAAATATCGATTTAATCGCAGTTTCGGACTCAGCGACCTGTGACCTTGACAACTGTGCTCCCCCTAATTTTAGGCCCAACATGTCACTCAAAATAATAAACCAAAATATCCGTAGTATTACTAAAAATATTGCTGGCTTCTATACAATCCTAGCAAGAACAAAAATTGAATGGGATATTATAACGTTAACGGAATGTTGGCTTCCTGGAACTCACATGATACCTGATTTGGAAGGATATGATTGTTTCAGTACTGTTAACAATCTAACACAAAATGAGGGTGTCGTGGTTTATGCTAAAAAGGAACTTAGGGTATCTGTGGAAGAACCTACATTCTTAAATGCCAACTGCCTCCAAATTTCCATCGACCAAAATACCATACTTATAGCATTGTATCGACCTCCAGCCAATAAAGATATTACTAACTTCTTGAGTTCACTAAACGATGTACTGGCCAAGATCACGCGTTATAATAATATAATTATTTGCGGTGACATTAATATAAATATCAGCGATCAATGTCTTGACCCAAACAAACACAGCTATTTAAACTTGGTGGCATCACATGGTCTATTGCCTGCACACACGCTACCCACCAGACAATTATCATGCTTAGATCATTTTGTTCTAAAAACTCAGAGCCCTGCATCAACGTTTGTTGCTCATTCTGCTCTGACTGATCATGACACGGTGTTGCTGTTTCTCTCAAAGAAATTCCCCAGGGCTACTGCGAGAAAAACAATAACACTTGTTAATCGTGATCGGTTAGACAAAGACATTGGGAATATAGACTTCAGTGAAGTCTATAACACCCAAGATCCTCATCTAGCAGCAGAGACCATGGTTACTCAAATAAGACAAGCTATAGACATAAACTCGCAAACTATTAAAGTACCTAACCGCAGGAAAATTGTAAAGCCCTGGATAACTCCAGGGCTTCTTCGTTGTGTCCGACATAGAGACAGCCTACATAAAAAGAGTAGAAAAACGCCTGATAATGATGATCTTAAATTAATTTTTACCCGATACAGAAACTTCTGTAACAAATTGTTAAATAAAATAAAAACTGAATATGAACAAAATCAAATAACCAAAGCTGGAACAAACCCCAAGAATCTATGGTCTGCAATAAATAACTTGACAAACAGAAATAAAAAGAAAGAACCTACAACTCATCTCATATCACTTTCATCTTCTCCAAAGGAATCTGTAAACTCAGCTAACGATTATTTTGCTCAAATTGGCAAACAGCTTGCGGAAAAAATTGGTAGCCCTTCGAAAGCCACCAAACAACACGTCAACGATAACGCTCACTCAATGGTCTTACTACCGACCGACGAAAAAGAAGTGGAGCAACTCCTAATGTCCCTTCGTAGTGATTGCGCACTGGGTTGGGATAAAATATCTAGTAACCTTCTTAAAAGAAACAAAGCCTCCATTGTACCCCCTCTTACATACATCTGTAACTTGGCTCTCTCAACTGGCAAATTCCCTAAAGTCTTTAAAAGATCAATTATACATCCGATCTATAAGAATGGGGACAAAAGCAGTGTCAGCAACTATAGGCCTATAGCTGTCTTACCTGCCCTCTCAAAAGTTCTTGAGCGGATAATAAATGGTAGGCTTGTTGATTACCTCGAAAAGCATAATCTTCTATCTCCAACACAATATGGCTTTCGGTCCGGAAAATCTACGTCAGACGCAGTTCACAACTTAACTAACTATGTTGTCACCAATATGGATAAGGGGAAAAAAGTACTGGGTATATTCTTAGACCTTGCGAAGGCCTTTGATACGGTTTCTGTTCCGATTCTCACACAAAAAATGGAAAATTTGGGAATAAGAGGAGTTCAACTTCAACTCTTGGAGGACTACTTGAGGGAGCGTACTCAGTGCGTTAAAATGGATAATTGCACTAGTGATGAACGTACAATCTCATATGGCGTGCCCCAGGGAAGTGTGTTAGGTCCCACCTTGTTCCTCATCTATATCAACGACCTGGGTTTGCTCACGCTTCCCAACGGTAGGATCATAACCTTTGCAGACGACACGGCTCTTCTCTTTAGCGCTGATACGTGGGCTGAGGTTTTTTCACATGCACAGTCTGGATTTAATGCAGTTTCTTACTGGTTACGCAATAACATCCTAACTCTTAACACTGACAAAACCAATTATATGACCTTCTCCCTCAAAGTTAAAAGTAACATACCGCATTCCTCATCTTCTTACACGATTATAACACACACCTGTTCAAAACCACTCGATGACCAATGTAACTGTACGCCCATTCGCAATACCACATACGTTAAGTATCTAGGAGTAATTATCGATAATTCGCTTAGATTCCATGAACACATAAACACACTTAAAATAAGGTTGCGTAAACTAATATACATCTTTAAAACTCTAAGACAAGTGGCTGATGACAATGTAAAGAAATCCGTCTACTGCGCCCTAGCTCAATCGCTGTTAACATATTGCATCTCTGTCTGGGGAGGAGCCCCGAAAACCACAATAATTGAGCTAGAGAGAAGTCAACGAGCTATACTAAAAGTCTCATTTTTTCTACCTTACCGCTACCCCACAGAGCGACTTTACAAGGAGGCTAAAGTTTTGACAGTGCGTCAACTCTTTATCGCAAGCACCATATTAAAGCAACACTCGTTAATCACCTATCATCCCTCAGCCTCGCTTGGTAAAAGACGGTTCAATCCAGTAGACAACCGTCACATCCACCACTCTAAACAATTTTCTAAGCGGTTCTTTTGCCACCTAGGCGCCTTTTTATACAATAAAATAAACAGAATGATACCTATAGTTAACCAGCCTAGAATCTTGTGCAAAAGAAAAGTTACTTCTTTCCTCCAAACCCTAAATTATGAAGATACTGAAAAATTGCTTACCTCAATGGTGTAATGTAGCAGCGCCTGATGCGCCTGATGAAGTAATTTTTATTTTGTCTTGCAGTCTTGTTACTTATTATTATTTATTTATTAATAGTTCCCGGCAATCCAAACAACACACACACTGCTAGCTCCATACACGCACGACCAAACATACATCATAAATACCAACACACCCCTATCTCTTACACACACATACACATACACACACTTCCATGCACAAATACTAACATAATAAATCTTTGACTCTCTAACTCATTTTAGTGAGTCAATTACTGAATACCCATTTATAAAAATTTGACTTGAGTCACAAAATCTCTTTTTCCTGCCATGATATTATATAATGTTCGTCATGGTCGGTGTACAAGTATATAATAGAATGAATGTAAATGGCGGAGATCCTGGTGTCCTGAAATACAGACCTCGAGCCTAGTTTAGGCACCAGTCTCCCACAATATTAAATAACAAAAATGTATTTATACTGTGATTACTCTGTTTTTTTCCTTTTTTCTTTGTTATATTGTGGCGAGAGAATAAACGATTTTTATTATTATTATTTTTATTATTATTATTTATTATATATTTTTTTATTATGCAGGAGACAGCTTGTGTATGAAATTTTTTTTGTAGAACATTTAGGATTAGGAGAATATCTTATCTATTTTGTGACAACTCAGAGTGTAGAAAGGGGATAAAGGCCGCAACAGACAGCAGAACAATAAAATTGACTCAGTGGTT
Source organism: Agrochola macilenta (assembly GCA_916701695.1). Taxonomy (NCBI): domain Eukaryota; kingdom Metazoa; phylum Arthropoda; class Insecta; order Lepidoptera; family Noctuidae; genus Agrochola; species Agrochola macilenta. Next base: position 20,478,909 of record OU753563.1, on the reverse strand, counting down.
ACTGATGAACCGATGCCTGCGTTCTGTGTGCCTCATTAGTCTCGTGGTCGCAAGCGCAACTACTGAGCAAGAGCCCGGAGTCTAGATTTGTGCCCAGTTGTTGGCAATAAACTCGCTCATTATTACATAGAATTTAAACATAACTGGGGAAGTGTGGGCGTGAAGGGCGAGCGTTATGGGAGACTGTTTGAAGTTCAAAAAGTGCTGATTCTCAGCCTAATTATTTTATGAATTAATAAATGAATGAATGAATGAAAAATGAATTAATGGAAATCGAATGAATGAATGAAAGTCGAATGAATGAACGAATATCGAATGAATGAATGAAAATCGAATGAATGAATGAATATCGAATGAATGAATTAATGAATTAGAAAATCAAAAATGATTGAATGAATGAGTGAATCAATGAATGAATGCATGAATGATTATTTATTTGTTAAACACAGGTACATACATGTTTTGTCTTCAGTAAAAGTTCATTTCGCTTTCTGTTTTGCCAGTGGCGTATAAATTTTATAGTAACAGTAGGTAGGTACAGGCATAAGTAATAAATGACTTTGATTTTGGGTGTACTACGGGTACACCGCTGCTTATTCCTTTAGGGATTAAAGACCAAGGACCAAGGTTGCCTGGAAGAGATCGCAGAAAGCGATAAGGCCGCCCATTATATATTTTGTAGTGTATTATTTTTTCTTTATGTATTTTCTGGTGTACAATAAAGTATATATAAATAAATAAATAAAGACGCGATATTATGTTAGGGACCTAAAGCGCAGCGGGCGCCACTCCGCCGTCCGCTATCACGACAGCAGCCGAAGATTGCCGAGTGGTCGGAGGCGCCCGAACAACAAAACATCTTTATTCAATATTAATTTATTTGTCAATAAGTATCATAGGTACGATATTAATTAGGAGCATTAAACGCAGCAGCTACAAAGTCCTAGAACCCTTAGGGTATCTGAGAGCGTAGGTCACGCGGCAGTGACTTTGTTATCATCCTCTATTACGTCCAACCCAGATTCAGGTTATTAGACCTGCGTCTACAAGGACCTTTTGTAGATGCAGTATACCGCTGTCTTTCCAAAAAAGTATTTTTTTCTTATGCTGTATCTGTAAAAAGCGGCCAAGTGCGAGTCGTACTTGCAACAAAGGGTTACCACAGTACAATGTTTGACACTGAATTTCTTGCATGGGGACCACGCCACCATTTATTTTTTTGTTTTTCGTTTCGGTATCTTAACACCATAAAACAAAAGAAAAAAGATTTTCTCAACTCATAATTCAAGTAACAAACCCGCAAATTTTTTTTTGACATGTTTGCGTTTCGATACCCGTCGCGTCTCCAGAGTTTCGCTAGCTAATTTAATTTGACCCTGTATAAAAGAGATCATTAGTCTTTCTATTTTTAGCCGTATTCTCTACACTACTCTTATTCTAGAGAAGGATGCAACTGCAATATATCCTGTACTTAGACTATTTATATAGAAGGCAGATGCAGTATCCACTAACTCGGTAAGATTTGTATTAATAAATTAATAGGTGACCTGCGCGCAACGAGGAGTTTAGCTGTGTGGCATACGAGCAGTTAGAACGGCAAACTTGAATGTTTATTTGATATTTAAATTTAATTTTGGCCGGAGAAGGCACAACATAAGGAAAAGTGGAAAAGTATGGGAGAGACATTAGCCCAGCAGTGGGACAACATAGGTAAAATAAATATTGTTAAACAAGCTAGTATTTTATTACAGATTCTGTGCTCCTGCATGCTGGTACTAAAATGTGACATTATTTAGACAATATGGCAGTAATGTATGTATAGTCGAACATTGTGAACAGATATGGTCCTTGTCACATTGTAGGTACATTATGTTTGATGGCACTTAAAAACATAGGTATCTGTTTGTGAAACAAAAATTTTAACCAACTGTCGTTGATTTTACTTACAGAAAATCAAAATGAGACAAAAGTGCCATCATGCTGGTTCCCTGCGACTGTGATATACCTAGCTGTTGTCGTCGCTACCAAATGTCATTACTCTCAGTACGGCTAGAAGCAGAATGTCTTAATTTCAACAACAATAATCATTCCAATCTGTATCATATCTCCCATCTCGTCAAACGCAAAGAAGCCATGTTAATTATTATATCGTCTTTGATCTTTTCCGATATCATCGCATACCCACATAATCCACTACTATCAATCATTTAAAAGTATTATTAGTGTTAATTATATGCATGCTTTCAGCACAATTAACAATCATGATTCATATTCATCATGATTAGTTATCGTTTGTCTTTACCATAATCAGCAGATTCACGTGAAATGTTCATTTGTCAAAAATTTCAGTTTTCACTTTATATTATTGTGTCCTACTGTTCGCCTTCAATTCTACTGTTATTCAAATTTTGTTAGCCAAAACCTTTGCTACTTCCACAACGTTATCGGTGACAACGCACAGGTCACTTTGGCTGCATCTTTTGGGGCACAGAGGATGGAATAGGAGATGGAACATGGTTTGTGACACAGCTCCACATCCACCACACCCTGCTGCCGTTTCATCGAGGTAGCCCCACTTTACGAGGTTCGATTTAAGCACTCCTTACCACATGGGTTCGGAGACGGTCAGCGACTGTCCTACTGTTGATCAAGTATTTCATTTATTCTTCCAATCCTGTATATCTCCTGCTTTTCATTCTATGCCGTTTTGTACCCGAAATGGATAAAAGATTTCAAACGTTAAGGCAATGAATGCTTGAAGAACTGATTGGATTTACTTCTTGTAGTGACGTACTAACTAGATACTGAAATACGTACTATAGGGGTATGAGGAACAGGGTGTAAAGTTCAATCATCCACCATAGAAAAGGGAGGATCCTCCGAACAAACGGGTGTCGTGTCTGGCGGGCAACTGCCCAGAGGTTGACGTTGGGAGACTGTATAAATGTCCACCGCGTGGTAAACTCTAATTGTGCGATGCAGGATTTGTGTGACGTCAGGATGTTATGTGACGTCTGGTCTTTGATGCGTAGTTCGCATGTGGCGGTGTAGATGCCGCCACAGCACCTACAACTTGAAATAGGTACTTACTTCTCATTACCAAAATGACTAACATAAAAACAAATGATTGTATGTTTAATTAAAACTGTTTTGTTTTCTATAACTAACGCATAGCAAAAAGCCCTGTCATATAGTAACCATCAATGAATAAGTAATTCGTTATCAACAAAAATATTCTGTGTTCTCAGATTAAGCAAAGTTTACATTGTAGGACAGGATTAGGTGCGGACATTGTTAAAGATAATAAGTGATCGAAAATCGTTACGAATGAATGACGAATCGTCTTTTAAAATAAAAGTGTTATAATATAACACTTTTACCTACTATATCTTTGGAAATTAACATAATATTGTAAGAGCTTTAGGTACAGCAGATGTTTTAATCACTAAAGTCTGAAATATATTATACTAAAACTCATTTGACATGATACTAGAAGAGAGCGAACCAGATCGTACCTACTGTGGTAACTAAATTGGCCACGCCCAGGGCCTTAAAGTAGTACAAATACCACGGTGGGGTACCCATAAGAACAACAAAACATTACTTTTTTTATTGTTCAAGTTACCTATAACGTACTGCTAAATAATTATGTTTACATTTAATGATTACAAATGGTATTTTAGTATCCGACTCGAAAGACCAAAAATTTACCAATTCCTCCTACTTATGACTAAATCTCAATAGTAATAATAGCTTATTAATTACTTATAATTTTATTTAGATAAGAACAGAGCCAATTTATTTTATGTATGAGATGAAAATGTCTATTGATAAGTGTGTTTTTAATTTAAAATAAGTTTAGATAAACCACACATAAATCAAGGTACAACCGGTAAAAAAAAATAGTAACCCACCCCCAAAGTCGAATGAAAAATATGTATTTACCGTTAATTATACCCCTAACATTTTTTTTTTTTTTTTGAGCGGCATAATGTAGTTCACCCTGTGAAAATTTCAAGTGTTATACCTATTACGGTTCAAAAGATGACAAACGGATGGACGGACGGGCGGACGGACAGCAGAGCCTCAGTAGTAGGGCCCCGTTGGCACCCTTTAGGTTCGGAACCCTTAAAACGACTAAAATATTTAACGGCGAAAACTCAAGCCACAACAAGAAAGCTACAAGGACCAAGGAACTTTATTATGTCCAGATTATATCGTCATGTTTCCGAAAAAAGACACACTTTGGCCTTTATTATATCTTGAGAAAGATAACAATAAAAATATAATTGAATTTAATAATTGTATTTTAATTTAACAATTACATACAATAAATAATAATAATTAATTTAATTTAAATAAAATTGTTCAATAATTCAGATACCTACCTATTTCAATTTAATTTTCATTTTAGTCTATTTTAATTTATTATGTACCTATTTTAATTTATTTACAATTATTTATTTCAATTTCATTTGAATTTATCTCTGAAAATATCTCTCAAAGTATATTATATAACAACAAAGGGATTAATGGCTGAAAACTCAAGAGCAATTCAGTTTCAAAGCGCTGGTAAGTCTCTGGATGAGTTTTAAGCGCAAATCTTATAGTTAAGTAGCGTTTGAGTGTTTGGGGGTGACAAGATAAGCAGAAATACCTATCAGTGTGGGAATGATAAATGTGTCAGACTGTGTTGTTTTAGTAGACCCAATAAAACGATGTAGCATGTATAAAACCAGTCATAAGAAGAACTGTTCTCCATCTGGAACACCATACAAAATCTAATAGAAGATCAACCTGTCCACTTCTTCATGTCTGCAGTTGACGGTACCAGTGACGTGTGATAATGTAACAACACTTTTGCTTCTTATTTTATCAAAATAAACATCACCATGCTTGGTATGAATTGGCGATAGCTAGATAATTTTATGTTCTCGCAAGATACCGAATGGGTTCTGCTGCTATCCATCTTACAGAACTCCTTGGTAAAAACATAACTCTGTCTTTACTGCCGCGCAGTCGAGTAAAACGACAGTTACAAAAAGAGGGATCATAGTCTATCCATTTTTATTCATACTGTCTACTACTAATCTAATTCTAGAGAAGGATACAACTGCAATATATCCTATACTTAGACTATTTATTTAGAAGGCGGGTCCAGCATCCACTAACTCCGTAAGATTTTTATTAAAAAATTAGGTGACCTGCGCGCGACGCGAAGTTTAGCTTTGTGACATACGAGCAGTTAAAACGGTGAGCTTGATAAGTAGTTTTTATTTTTCATTAAAGATGTTTGAAAAAGGTACTGTTTCTTGTTGAATTCGTGGCTGCTGGTTCAGAAATCTTACATTATTTTAACAATATAGCTCTACTGTGACCAAGGACCATTTTTATACACATTGTGTATAAAAATGGTCCTTGTCATATAGTAGGTACATTATGTTTGATGGCAATTAAAAACATAGGTATCTGTTTGTGAAACAAAAATAATACCAACGTCGTTGATTTTACTCACAGAAAATCGAAATGAAACAAAAGTGTTGTCATGATTGTTCCTTGTGACTGTCGTATATACCTACCTACCTAGCTGTTGTCATGATTGTTCCTTGTGACTGTCGTATATACCTACCTACCTAGCTGTTGTCATGATTGTTCCTTGTGACTGTCGTATATACCTACCTACCTAGCTGTTGTCATGATTGTTCCTTGTGACTGTCGTATATACCTACCTACCTAGCTGTTGTCATGATTGTTCCTTGTGACTGTCGTATATACCTACCTACCTAGCTGTTGTCATGATTGTTCCTTGTGACTGTCGTATATACCTACCTACCTAGCTGTTGTCATGATTGTTCCTTGTGACTGTCGTATATACCTACCTACCTAGCTGTTGTCATGATTGTTCCTTGTGACTGTCGTATATACCTACCTACCTAGCTGTTGTCGTCGTCATAAATGTCATTACTCCTCGTATGGCTAGAAGCAGAAAGTATTAATTGCAACAACAATAATCATTCCAAACTGCATCTTATCTCCCACCTCTTCGACTGTAAGGAAACCATGTTAATTCATAGATATTTTCCGATATCATTGCATATCCAAATAATCTACTATGTGACGGATAAGGTTTACGTGGTGGAGATAAATGAGACAATGCAAATTGTCATGTAAAACTAGGGAGTAGGTAAGTGTATGGTTACAAAATTCGCAAAGTACTCTCCTGGCTTAGCCTGGTGTGACTATGACCGCAGCAGGTGTGCCACGCTGCAGATGCCAGGGATAGTGACGATCGGAGGATGGTCTCGCCAAACCCGTAGTACAGCTCGACGCTCGACAGTGCATAACTTCATGTAATTAGTTCTGCTGTTCAAAGAATTTACCATGTATACCTAAAGACTGGTGGCTACGTGCGCCATCCAGGAGGGCCACAAAATCAGGTCACTATAGCATGACAAGATTAGTTTATCTTTACCAGCCTGCGCAATCGTCATCTGACATCAGTACAGGTCCAAGAACAGCTTCGACACTTTCATGGACTGACTGTTTGCGCTCGAAATATTAGAAGGAGACTTAAAGAACGTGGCCTGAAACCTCATAAGCCAGCCAATGATCCCAAACTGACACAGGCTCACAGAATGGCGCGCCTACAGTTTGCACCAACCATTTGCATTACAGTCAACGTCAATGGAGCCAAGTTATTTGTACGGATGAAATCAAAATTATGCAGTACTAACAGCGTCCTGCGGTTTCACCGCCTAAGTCTCGATCCCATGGGGATATCGGGATAAAAAGTATTATGTGTTCTAACCCAGGTTAAAGTCTATCCATGTGCTAAATTTCATCCAAAACCGTTCAGTCGTTATAGCGTGAAACCGTAGCAAACAAACAAACTCACTTTCGCATTTATAATATTAGTAAGGATGGCAATGATGAACGTAGGAAAGTCTACCGAAGACAAGGAGAACGTTTTCAGCAACAGCATTGCTGAAAACGTTCTCCTCTCGCTCTCCATTGAAGAAAAGGTGAGTTATGGCGAAAGAAAAATTGGCCTTGAGGTTGTGAAGGGACCACAGTAATTGCCACCACTAAATAAAAGAAAAGAAAGAAAGAAAAATATTTAAATTGGGACACGCACAGGAAATACAAACAATACCTAATAAAAAATAAAATACAAAAGGAGCATTTACAACTAACAAAATTAACATATTTTTGGAGCGTTGTGCGAGGCCAAAAAGGACCATATCTCTGCATACTGCTGCGATATTTAAAAATAGACACCGCAGCGCTGGTATTCTGATAGGGCCCACTGTGTGTACTGCCACGGACACACCTACGGACGTATATAAATCCCACTAGGGGATTACAAAATAAATAAAACAATAACCAATAATAAAAAGTAATAAAAATAACAATATAAATAAAAACGTTACGTATTTTTATTTTTATATGTACAATAAATATTAGAATCGACTCACGACATCACGAGTCACGCCCCACGTTTGAATATCACTTGTCCCTGGTATACACTATTAAATATTGTTATGCAGCTGTATGACAAGCGAAGGGACGCGAAATAACGACCGATACATTCGACAATGCCTAGAGAACAATCCACCCATCATAGTGGCATTAATTAATTCCATGCCAAACGGCATTGCTACCGTCCTAAACGCTCTTGGAAGTAACACTATTTATTTATTATTAGGCTCTTCAACAATGAGTACACTATTACTTTATAATTAGTACATTTCAAACTTAAACTTTAACTTTCAAATTTACTAGATAAACGTTTTCTCTATGTAAACCATTATTTTCTTCAACAATACTATGCTAATTTTAATTACCCCTTAGAAACGCGAAAAGACGACATATTGCAATCATACTGCTTTTTTTAATACAGATTTCAAACTTGGAAAAATCGGAAATGATAGTGAGTGACTGGCTTCAAACCACTCTTTTTTTTCTCTGTACCACCATTATTTAAAAAGATAGAGATATTTAAACAAAAATATGCAGGGTGGCTCGATTCAGTTCAGATCACAGAGAGATCATATCTGGGAGTGTATTATTATTTATTATTTTAAGACTCTTAGCTTTTAAATTACGTAAATATTATCTGGAAAATTAAAAAAGGAAAATAATCGTATAGTCCGGCCGTCGAGAGAATGCGTTCCTGACACCTGTCAGTTGGACAATTTCTAATAGTAATAAGGATCAAATTCACTAAACATGTCCTTTCTAGTTTGAAACTGACAGGTGTCAAGAACGATTGTCTCGGCGGTCGGATTGTACTACTTGAAATACTTACTTCTCAGTACTACAATGACAAATTTAAAATATGATTGTATGTTTGAAATTACATTATTTTCTATAACTAACGCATAGCAAAAAGAACTGCCTTAGAGTACCCATCAATGATTAAGTAATTCGTTATCAACAAAAATATTCTGTGTTCTCAGATGGTCTCAGCTCATGAACACACGAGAGGCACGCGTCAACGGCAGACGCAACTCCAGACGCCGACACGCGTCGACGGCAGCCGTCGACGACGTATCGCTCGTGCCCACTTAAGTAAAGTACATTGTAGGAATTAGGTGCGGACATTGTTCAAGATAATAAGGTATTGATAGCATATCGTTACGTATGAATGACGAAGCGTCTATCAAAGAAAAGTGATATTTATATCTTTGAAAATTAACATAATATTGTAAGAGCTTTAGGTACAGCAGATGTTTTAACCACAAAAGTCTGAAATATTTTTATACCAAAACTAATAGTACCTAGTTTATGGTTATAATAGGGGAAAGGCGACCAGCATACTGTAGTTAATTAATTAGCCATGCCCAGGGCCTTAAAGTACGTACAAACATCACGGCGGGGTATCCTTAAGCAACTAAAACAGACAAGTAATTACTAAATAATAGAAAAGAATAAGAGGGAAAATATATAATTGTAAATAATAAACAAATAAATTATGCTAACTTTTATTGATTACAAAATACTGAAATACAGTATCCGACACGAAGGACCAAAATCTTACCAACAGACTGATTAAATATCAATGAATTTGAAGAATAGTCTCATCAATTCCATATATTTTTTAATAAACAATAAATTATACTCAATGACGGAAGCACAACCTGTTAAGAAAATATAAATGTAAAAAATATTATTGACTGTTAATTACATTTTGAAAGATCAAACTTCGCGATTGTTAACTGTACTTTTCAAAGGGAACACAAACCGATTCAATTTGATATAAAAATCCCAGACAAAGAGTTGTTGACTTACAATTTAAAAACAGAATAATTGATGGACTTAAAGCCGTGTCTCCTGCGCACAAAAAAAATTACACATAAACATTTTTTTTTATACACAAGCAGTCTCCTCCGAAAGCATATTTATTTTATTTTATTAATAACACATTTTGTGTAGATGTAGTAATGAGTTCCGACGAGGAAGACGTGCTTAAAAAAATGAAGAACAGTATTTCGATTTCAATTCCAATCCATCGTCAATTTATCACAACTTGTTCACAATTATTTACAGGACAATATAACCTCAAAACCTATGTTGACTGACAGTGACAGATGTTCGTGGTGCGCGCGGCAGTTGAAAATGAAACAAACCCTTCCCTTCATCACCCGCGCGGGGAATGTTTTCCATGCAGCTCGGAAAACAAAAACATTGTGTTTGCATACACAACAGTGTATGGCCACGCCTCTTTGTTTCGATGTTTTTGTGTAATGTTTCGTAAAAACACTCGCAGGAGACACGGCTTCAGACAAACGTTTATCACGAAACAAGTCAATAAGTTATCGGTGCAGCCCATCTTTTTGAAAATGCATTGTTTTCAGATTAGTAATGGAAAACAGTCTAACAGAATACCCCTTGTATTGTGTTACCCAGTTGGGTTGTGGAGGTCAGATAGGTTCCATGTTAAATACATTCAGCTGCATCCGGTTAGACTGTAAGTCGAACCCGACGTAGTTGGAAAAAGGCCAAGTAGATTTTTTAATGAAAATTTAAAAAAAATTAAGCAATACACATTTGGTTGGTTGGTTGGTTGTGTGGACACCTCGGGAAGTAAAATTTCTGTTTTTTGAACTATTTTATTGTGACCTTTGGCTTCCATGTTTTTGAATCATCACAAGATATAAGGATTTAATGGGTTTTTTTTCGAGACATCTGAATTAGGTTTGATGGCATTCTTCATTTCAGAGTTTTTCATTAGTATATAATTGTGTTGTTAGCACCGGTACTGTTAGCTACTGCTGTTAAAGGTAATCATCTACTTACCTAGAATTTGCAGGTTCCAATCCTTTCAGATAGTACCTATTTGACAGGACCAATTATCGGACGATGACAAATGTTGTGATTATTTCCTGGCTTCTGATTACCTGAACGCTGATCGTAATCTTCCGATACAATGTGACTGACCCTACATTACCCTAGGCTGATAAAATTTTCGATTTTGCTAATTATGTTAACATTTGTATTAAGGTCGGCTTCCCCCGGTCACCGCGCAGAGTCAGCATCTCCATAATTACCCACATCACTTGCAAAATTTGGTATAATAAAGCCAATATTATAATTTTGCGCCCAAAATAATGATACCACTTTATTTCCTTGATTTTAACGACATTCACAAAAATAACCCTCATTCAGCCGAAAATACCCACCAGCTGATATCAAAACAAACCTCAATTTCCACATTTTAGCATTATTTCTCGCCGCGCATGCCCAGTATTGACCAACAACAGTCGCGGCACGCGCCACGCAGCCAGTTGACCGTCGTTCCCGGCCGTATGTCACGAACGTACCTATTATCACTTAACGCTAAGTACGAACGTCTGTCAGTTGGCGGGACGAGGCGCACGGTGCAAGCGCCCGATAAAAAAACATGTTCAAAACAAAAAAAAATGTATAAAACATGGAGTTGTTCAAATTTCCATATTAGTCCCAAAGCGTGGGTGTGAGAGTGAACTATACTTCCAATGAATTTCAATTAAAATTAATCCATAATTATTTAAAAAAAAAATAAACAAATAGCAAGTGCAATAAAAAAAAAAAAAGTAATTTTGAAAAATGTTTGCGTTATTTGTGTTGTTTGTGGTCAGTTTTGCAGGTGGGTTTGCAACTTAAGTTTTAAAATGTTATTTTTGTGCGTGTAAAAAATATTACCTTAATATTTAAAAAGAAAAAGTTTTGCCAACAACGTTTAGATATAATTTGTGTATTTTGAAACTTGAAAAGGGACTTATAGCGAATTTCTAATATTCGGAAATTTTGGCCATAATCATAGTCATCTTCATTATAACTATTCAATCATTTGTAGTAGGTACCTATAACCCAATAGTAACTAAAAATATATGCACGTGTTAGTTTGTGATTATTTACACACTTTTTATGTAAATAAACAAAGTATTATGGATCATTGAATCTGAGTCCTTCTTATAAATTACGTTGGTACAGTGAAAAAAATCAAATTCATTCATAAAACAATTTAGGTACATAAATAATATGATTTACATTTCCAATATTGACATGACAGTGTAGACTCAAAATTATCTGTTTTCCCGCCAATACCTTTCGATGAATTTTAATACAGCGCTTTTTCTTTTGTATTATTATTTCTCTTCTTTTCCGACATTTCATAAAACTTTTAGTTTCCATAAAACTTGCATATGAAATTCTACCATTTTATATCATTGTTTCAGACTTGACTCTGCAGGCGGAATGGTCCTATGGCGGTAAGTATTTTTTATTATAGAATAGAATAAAATAGAATATTTATTTGCGTAAAACATGGTATACAAGGTATAAGTTTTATAATTATTATTAAAGAGTTATTAAAATTCTTAGCTAAGTATCTACCTAAGTATATCAAATGAACATACCTATATCATAGAAACATGACAAAAAAATGGACGGAATCTTGTTATCTTATAATTATTAAATTAGGTTTAATAAATAAAATACATTTTAATTTGTTATGAAATATTTGAACAGCTTTTAATTAGATTTTAAAACTATTATTAGAAATGACTAGATAGGGTTTTTTTTTTCTTTTTGATATACTCGAAACTTTATTCAAATCTGTGTGGTTCTTTCCTCATAACATCATTTCAGACACTAATCTGCATGGTCCTCACATGATCTGACCAAGATATGTCTAGACTTTATAAGAGACTGTCCTCTGAGTTTGTTTCGGTTTTGTTCTCAGAGTAGCCGGCTAGGAAACACCGAAATCATCTATAGTTTTACAACATAATTTATTATTGACTCGTAAAAGTGTTTGTAAATTCCTAATAACAGAAATAAAATAATTTATCATTAAAAGATATTAGTATGAACGTATGGACTTTTCAATGAGTTCTTAATTTCTAAAAATAGTTTCACATTATGGTGGCGCCAAAAAGATAAGTTGTCATTAATTAAATCAAAAACCGTCACAACAAATGAATCATTACTTGAAAGTGAATAACATAGGTAGATTGATTTTATCAAATTCTAATAATAACATGTACGTAGTAAGTATTACTGCATGTATAGATAAATACCTAACGACTTTGAAAGAAAATATGTATATTAATTCGGCAATCTAGAGCGACATTTCGACACCAGCAATTTACTCTAGGCTAACTTGAATTTTGGGCAATTTCCGTTTTTAATGCCAAATTATTTATAGTATGGACTTTAAAGTAATACCAAAACAATTATATAGAAATTCCAAAAAATTACGAAGTTGCAAATTTTACATTACGCTATCTCTAGTTAGTCTAGTATAGTCCGTTCGTGAAAGTTCGTACCAAAAAAGCACTTATTACATGGTGGTATAAGGTATTAGAATTGCGTTTTGTTTTTATTAATATTGTAAAAGTTTATATTTTTATATAATACCACGTATGGGTAAATACCTAACGACTTTAAACGAAAATATGTATATTAATTGGGCAATCTAGAGCGACATTTATTTTGTTACACCTATAAACCTAACTAGCTTCTGCCCGTGACTTCGTCCGCGTGAAATTTCTTGTTTTAAAATAAAATTTATATCCTATGACATTCGGCAATACTATAGCTTCCCATTAGTGAAAGAATTTTCGGAATCGAATTAGTAGTTCCAAAGATAAATACCCTACTTAAAAACTCATAAAATTTTACCTCTATAATATTTGTATAGATCATTTCTTTGAAGATAGTTCTTCAAATTCGGTAATACTCGTAAGTACTAAATTTTCTTTGTATGGAAAAACCAGTTACTTCATACATAAATGTAACTCGCTCAGAGTTAAATTATGTCGTGACTGGTTTTTCTTTAAAGTGAAAAATATCCAACCCCTTATTTTTGGTCTTTTTGTAAAATTTGTTTCAATTCATGAGTAATTCACCCCCTGAAAGGATGCCAATGAATTCAAAGTAAGCCGATATTGTATTGTACTAGGGAAAGTAGAAAACCGGAAAAAATTTAATCGAACTCGCACACTATGGGTTCCGTATCACCATACATAATTATGTAGGTAGTTTTCTTGTTTTCAAGATAATGCAGAAACGAAAAAACGTTAAGCAAAGGTTTTTTTTCGGATTCCCTGCATAGGGTTCATTTAGAATTTTGGGCTTTTCATTCTGAAATACAATACACGACGTACATTTAGCCTAGTCCGCTTAACTGTTCTTAAAGAGTCATAAAGAACCCTGTAAGAAATCGACACGTGTTTCATCTCTCAACGAGGCATCCTCAAGATGACGATTGACTTGTTGCGAACTCGGACACGACGTGCCGCCACGTCAAGCGTCGAGAGCAGTGTGACACTGTCGTCTATTGTATTTTATAATGGATTTCCGAAAATTAACTATTTTCATTATGATTACTATTTCCCATAAAAGCAGATATAATTACACGTTTTATATGTAATTTTCAACAAACTAGCTGTTCCGGTACTAAAGATGTTGCCCGGCTGTGGCAGACAGTCAGCGTAGGCTTAGTAAAGGGATCCCGTTGGCACGATTTGTGTACGGAACCCTAAAAACGGGGTGATATCACCGGCGATGGCACGATAAGTGCTGCACTGCAGCTACTGGTGTTTACTAATCATAACACCGGACATCGATTACAAGATTATCTGATGAGATAGTCAAAAAACTCATCAATAATAAAATTGACTGCATAGGTAGTTAATCAAGGTATCAATTTGTTTATGACAAAAAACATTTATTTCTCTAGTTAGTTGGTAGTTTTAAAATAAAATCCAGGATGTTTAAAGTTAAAATTCACACAGTCCACGACAACATTTATCATCATAATCTTTCTGACCTTAACCCAATTGATTTGCTGTCGACGAAACATGTTTTGGATTGACAACATCTCACTATTCACCCCCAGCAGTGATAGCCTAGTGGTGTGACCGTCAGACTGCCAAGTCATAGGTCTCGACTTCAAACCCAAGACACGTACCTCTGACTTTTCGGATTCATGTTGGTATTGTAATATTATCACTGGCTTCAAAAACGGTGAAGGAAAACATCGTGAGGAAACCGGCATGCCTGAGAGATATTTCTCGACGGTATGTGAAGCTAAGTCAGAGGCCCATGGGCGGCTATAAATCTCTGACACCAGCTTAGTCATTAACCACACGAAAAGAAGACTATTCACCCCTTTCTATCGTACTAGCTTCCGCACGACTTCATTCGCGTGAAATTTTGGCCCCTGATGGGATGCCCCTGCGCACTGGGCGCAGGGGCATACCATCGCCCGCCCGCACCATTACTTAGTTTTTGCTTAGTGTTCTTTCTGATTTTTCTTTTTAACCGACTTCCAAAAAGGAGGAGGTTATATGTTCGTGTAACTTCCTGTGATTGTTATTTACGTAGCAGGTAGTGGTATGCGAATTTGTGTGGGGTAGGTACCACAACTAAAAAGTGAAAAATAAAAACATTTTACTTACAAAAAAAAAACAACCGACTTCCGAAAAAAAACACGACAAGGTGATAAAAATAACTTTTATTTCGGAAGTCGGTGTCTTTGGTTTTGAATTTTGGTTTTTTGCCACCGACTTCCGAAATTAAAGTTATTTTTCACCTTGTAGTGGTTTTTTTCGGACGACGGTTGTTGTTTTTGTAAAAAGTTTTTTTGTGTTCTTTTTTCTCGGCTCCTAGGAGTCGTAGCGTGATGTTACATCACCATACCTTCCTCATGTATTAATAAAAAAATCAAATCCGACTTACGGACCGGACCCCTACATACAAACTTACAAACTAACAAACAAACAAACAAAATTTACCTCTTTATAATATTAGTATAGATTATTAGCTTTCCCAAAATCCATGTGAAATGTGGGTCTACTTTGATAGATACTCCTCTTACTAAAGCTTCGTGCAGACTAGCGCGACGCGACAGCGAGACATAACACCGGTTATTATTAGCCCAGGCTCACAAGATATTTTCCCGCGGCGATTTTTTTTCGTGCACTGGATTTTCAACGCTCTGCTTAGCGCCGAGAGTTGAAAATTCAACGGTGTGTTTTTTCAACTCGCTGGGACGAAAGTGCGTCCCAGCGCGTTGGGTTCTCTATGCTCGGCTCATCACCGAGAGTAGAAAATCCAGTGCGCGATAAAATTCCGCCGCGATATTTTTACGTCCGTGCGAACGTGGGCTTATACCAAATTCAAATTCAAAAGACATTTATTCAAACTAGGCTGAGAATCAGCACTTTTCGAACGTCAAAATTACATAAGACAGTCCCGCAAAAACGCCCATCCTTCACATCTTCCTAGTGCTTAAGCTGGGAAGAAAAAATGGCGCAACAAACTCCCCAGTAGCACAGCTGTCTGTTTAATTAGAAAAACTTGATTCTTTGTGCTTATGTTAAAATAATTTACATTTCCACAAATTGCAATACAACTCATAAAATAAAAACATTTTAATGAGTAGGTACCGTGAAGTTTTCTAAGAAATTATATTGTCCGAGTCGCGTCGCGGTAGACCCTTCCCTAACCGAACACAGACGCGAACCATGATGTTTTGTCAAAATCCATCTAACATTTCATTGGTCATCCCCTACCCCTATAGTACACAACTTCTCAAAACTAAAGAATCCATGACTAACTGCGCCCCGCGGTAAAACCCGCATAAATCTCGATCCCCTGTAAATATCGGGATAAAAAGTACCTACGTGGTCTACCCATGTGCCAAATTTCCTCCCAATCCGTTTAGCCGTTTAGCGCGAAAGCGTAACAAATAAACATACAAAATAATAAAATCTCTTTTCTTCACACAGACGAATCGCAATGGCCAGGAGTGTGCACCATCGGCAAGCTGCAGTCGCCAATCAACATCATGACGCAGGAGACAGTGCTGGACAAGAACCAGATCCACATCCGAGGACCTCTGGTCTTCCGAGGGTACACGGATGTGGAGCTGTCTGCTAGTAATAATGGACATACGCGTGAGTTTGTGAACATTGCTTTATATTAAACTTTGTTATCGCATGCATAGACGAACACTCTAAAGGCTCACGACATCGTGACGCGACTCTAGTAGAACAGTTTCTATGAAAACTTTATGGAAATTGTTCTAACTAAGTCGCGTCGCCCTGTCGCGTCGCGCCTGCCTGTGGAAGCCTTTAGATTGAATTACAGTTGCATGTCATAAAACAACAGTCTATTTTCGCTTTCGAGACTAATATGACAGTTACGATAGTTTCAACCTAAGTGAAATTTTAATTTAATGGAAGTTTTCATTGAAGTTACGGCACCTGTCTTCGCAGCGACAAGAGCTATCAAAGAGAAGCTCGCTCAGCGACACTCGCTTGGCGGGTAGAACACTCGCTGAGACACTCACGCTTGGTACAGCGAGCAATCGGTCATCGCCGTCGCGCACTGGTTGCTCGCCAACTCGTTTTTAGTTCTCTACCACTTTTCGTTAATCACCGGTGGTGGGACAGGTCGACTATACACATTTGTTAGATTGTGATAAACTACTTGGTGAAAAGCGATTTTCCGTCAAATAACAGATTAAGTTGTGCTGGAAAACTTACAGCTACAGAGACTAAACTTAGCCAAGCCTAAAGTTTTCAATTATTGTGTGTGAAAAACATCAAAAGTTTGGAAGTAAAATCAAGTAGCTACCATACACATCCGCCTACTCCTTCAGGAAATATAATGTGATGTTATTTATGGAAAGAAGACCAAAGTTTTTTTTCCTGATAAACAAGTAGGTAAGCTAAAAGTTATCAAAATCAGGCAAACTTAAACATGCACGGATACAAGGAAGCATCATTTGAAAGAACAATCTCTAATGTCAGACTATTTAGCATAAGCATAAATAGCCTATGATACACAGCTGGGACAAAAGCCTCCTCACTTCGTGAGGGAGTGGGCCATAATCTACAGTGCGAGTTGGTAGATGTCACATGTCTTCAAATTTTTGGTTCTAGGACACGTTTTCTCACGATTTTCCTTCACCGTTTTAAGAGCAATTAGTGATGAAATTATTTACACTCTATTATGAACACTATTAGATCTCTGTGTAATTATTGTCAAGTTACTTATCATACAAGAAAGGGCTAGGAATAAGAAAGGAAAGGAAATTAAATGGAAATGAAGTTCCGCGACAGGAAACGCTAACGCGCTGGAGCTTTTCAACCCTTCTAACACCTTCCGGTCTTAGCTTCAACCCTACTCAACACATATATCATACATCTGACCATGTATGATATATATCTACACACAGCTCCCGCCAGCGGCTTCATCTGTGTGATATCTTTATAAATTATAGCCTATCTTTATAAATTATAGCCTATGTTACTCAGTGATAATATAGCATTCTACTGGTAAAAGATATTTTTATCGGTGTAGTCGTTTTTGAGTTTACTCATTACAAACAAAAATACAAAATATTTTCTCTTTGTAATATTAGTGTAGATGTTATGTTCTTCAGAAAGGTCAGGTGATTGTCGCATCGTTGACGTCGAACCACGGGAACGGTCGCGTGATCTCTCGCGGGATCTACAAGAAATATACGTAAATTTAGAATAGTAGTTATACGTTAAGGAGGAGCTCGTTGCTAAGTAATAACAGCCGCATGAGTCGATCCATCAGTTTAAGCTAAGCTTGCCAAGGTTGGTCCGTGAATGGGTGGTCGACCATCTTTACATACCGAGACTCCTCCGTGCCTCGGAAAGCACGTTAAGCCGTTGGTCAGATTGAACTGAATACTTCCTATCTCTAGAACGAGACACCCTTTCTCTATGTTCTCTGTCGCGGAACATTCTGTCCCGCTCTAACTCGCGGGGTACCCTCAGCCTCTCTCTTTCACGCTCATGTTCGGTCAGGTGCGTAGTTGTCGCGTATCCGGCGTTCGTGTATGACTATATAGCGGCATCTACATCGCTACATGCGAACTACGCATCAAAGACCTGACGTCACATAACATCCTGACGTCACACAAAATCCTGCATCGCGCAATTAGAGTTTACCGCGCGATAAACATATATGGAATCTCCCAACTTCAAACCTCTGGGCAGTTGCCCGCCAGACACCACTTCGTCACCTCTTTCTTCCTTCTGCGAAGCAGTAATACTCGCAAAGGAGGAGGCAGAAACCGTGAGGGAAAGGCAAATTTCGCGCCCTCACGCCCCTAGCCACCGCAGGAGACGCCCTGGGCGTCGGGAATCGCAGGCCGATTCCCGGCCACCGTAGACGCGGGCTTACGGACAGTGAGCAATGGGCAGCTCGCCGTCCGATAAGGACCAGGCCCGGGTCGACGGCGCGTTGTGTACCACGCCCGCCTCAAAGAGATGTCAGCACAACTGACGGGGTCCGCTAACTTAGTGTTGTCAAGTCACCGAACTATTTTTAACTTAACATCACAATATTTCTGGTTAATATAAAACAATTTAAAAAACCTGATTTTTAACCATGACCTTTTATTCCACTGTCAATGTCTCGGTTAATGGGATGTGAATGGAAATTCTAATGTTATATAAGGATCATGTAATATTGCCCTTTGATACCTTACTGTGACGCTTTCAATGTTCCTTAATAAAAATTTATTAATTGATTTTCTATGTTAATTTTATGGTGTTAGAAAATGAATGAATAAGCTAACAAGTAAGGCACCTTTAATCAAGCACGTGCTTTAATTGGTATTGTTATATAATTAAAGAAATCAGGGTTTTCTGTTAGGAATCTCTCAAATAACTTCTCCCGTCGTGGAGAGCGTGGAGGGCGTGTCAGACTCTTACTGACTAAAACCCACCCGTGTTCCTTCAGTGTTGCCTGTACGTTGCCAGGGACCACGGTATCCCTTTCAGACTTTCCCGCGACCCCGGCAGGCATCGGTCCTGGCAGACCCCTTCTGTTGTGCTGTCATCTCTTTAAAGCGCGCGTGGAACACAACGCGTCGTCGACCCGGGCCTGGTCCTTATCGGACGGCGAGCTACCCCTCAGCATCTGCCTGGAGTCTAGATTTGCGCCCGGTTGAAGGAAAGAGACTTGCCCTCTAATACAAACATACACTTAAACATTGCTGATGACAGCGGTGTTAATACTATACACATCGCTTCTAACTACTTTTCTCTTAATAATATTTGTGTAGAAAAGAGTTTTATTTTTAAAAGCTTTTATTTAACTTGCAATGTATGTATGTATGTTTGTTCGCGTGGAATCTTGCTACTCAATTTTGAAGCAGATATCTTCAACCGATTGAGCTGAAATTTTGTAGATACGTTTCGTTTGGATGACAATACACGATAAGTTGTATGACGTCATTCTAAATCCAATATGGCGGAACATTCAAGATGTCGGAATAGTTATTTAAATACATTTCTACAATATGGGTATCTAATGAAAGGGCTTGTTGAGAGTTACTATAAAAATAATGTGACGTCCTTCTAAATCCAATATGGCGGAACATCCAAGATGGCGGAATAGTTATTTTTTATGCACTTCTGCAATATGGGTATCAAATGAAAGCGCTTGCCGAGAATAATTAGAAATAACTAAAAAGTAAAAAATAAATTAAAAGCAAAAAAACCTTTAAAAAAGAAGCTTTTATTTAAATGCAATAAAAAGAAGAAAATAACATTTTCTTTTAAAATTGTAACTATCTACTTATAACCTCATTATACACAATTTATATGATCATAAAAGCTGATCGCGAGGTTTGCAAAATCGGCTAAGTTTAAGTTTTTTTTGCAAACTTCGCGATAAGCTTTTATGTTTTTTATATTGCACATAAAGTTTAGAATGCCCTGTCATTAAACCTGCTTGCCGTGTCTTTGCCGGCTACTGCCATTTCATTGTGAATTGAGCCATAATGGTTCTACTAATGGGAGCTACTCTCTGTGAGATGCAATCCACCACGCGGGACCATTGCGGGCTGGTGAACCAACGAAGCAGACGTGATCAAAATGTTTGAAAATCCATATTTGTTTCAGTTGAATGGGACGAAGTCACAGGTGGTGAAGCTCGATTTCTACGTATGATATACAGATATTATTATTTTTAACCCCCAAAGAAAACAGAGGGGTGTTATATGTTTTTAACCCCTACGAAAACAGAGGGGTGTTATTATAAGTTTAACGTGTGTACCTGTGTGTCTGTGTAACTTTGTGTCTGTATGCGGCATCGTAGCTCTCAAACGGCTGAACCGATGTTGTTAAAAATAGAGGGGTGTTATATGTTTTTAACCGCCCACGAAAACAGAGGGGTGTTATTATAAGTTTAACGTGTTTATCTGTGTAACTGTGTGTCTGTCTGCGGCATCGTAGCTCTCAAACGGCTGAACCGATGTTGTTTTTTTTTTATGTTTCTTTTCCATGGAATTTCAATGACTCGAAAGTCGCATTACGACTTTCTCTCAGAGATAAAAGTCAAATAGTTTCAATTTCACCGACATCTGCTCGAATTTCTGGGCAGATCAGAGATTTTATCAACTTTCACATTTTTCACCAAACTTCAGGCTAAAAATCATCTTTTTTTCCAGTGAAATGGGCCGGAGTCGGTGGTGCTGCTGCTCCAGTTCTATCTGGAGGTCCCCTGAGAGGGAACTATACGTTCCTGCAATTCCACTTCCACTGGCTGTCGGAACACGCCATTGATGGCATGAAGTAAGTGAAATGTAACTGTTTTTAGACCAGTGACCCCAGTGACGACAAAATTTTGACACATTGATACTTCTAAAAAAATTACGCAACGATGATCAGGTTTTCAGGGCAATTAACTTTTAAATCAATATCAGGTATGTGGATGGATTTCATAAGAATTCCTAGCAACGCCTTAAACTAAGCTTACCTTTGCCTAAGGTTTTCAGTTTTTCGAAAAAAAATAAGCAATGACATTTATTTGTTAATAAGTAAGTACTCGTAAATAGCCAAATTCTGAGCCGACTCAATTTAGATTGCCATCGGCACTGTAAGAAGATGTAAGTAAATAAGTGGTCAATGTTATATTCCAAGTAAACTTACTGCATCCACTATACATTGCAAGGTCACAAAATATTTAAAAAGCTTACCAATTCAACGTATGAAAGCGAATCGTTCCTCTGAGCGAAACCTTTGCTTAATGAGTATTTTTACAACTCTTTCACATGCCTGTATCTTTTCAGAACTCTGAGCATGAAAGGGTGACCTTTCCCATTTCGCAGCTTTTCATTCCCAGCTTCCCCAGCCCTTTTCTCTGCTAACGACGCTAGTACGTGACTTAGCATTCACTGACCGTACCTCCCCTATTTTCTGTTACCCTAATTCAATTTTGCAATTCATTTATTTGTGCAAGCCGTTGGGTATTCATTCAATGTTGTACCTAATTGGGAATATGCATGAGATTCAAATAAGGGTCAATTTTTTTTTTATATAAAATATATTACTTCAGAATTATGCCTCCATCAATATTTTTTTATTATAATTTAATAATGAAAAAGAAATTAATTTTTAAAAAGTGCAAAAAATCTGTGGGAAATTCAAATACTTGAAAAGCGACGCTATTGGTCAGAGCGAATGTGACGTAACAATCTATGACAACAATGTAATGTCAATGTGTTTTGTAGGAGTTTTTGCGATTCAGTCAGTTTTATTGTGATTTTAGTACACATTTAGAAGTAATACATTTGTGAAATGAAATACATGAAAGACTCTTTCGAAAATGACTGAAAGCGGTTTTGTGAAAGCCCAATCGGATAGTTTGCCGAAAGCTGATGTGTTCATGATGACCACATTTTTACATCAAATACCGATTTCACGTCTGTTGAAATCAAAGGAGAGAAAGCTTTAAGGTAATCAAGTATAACATATAATGTTTATTTTATCTTCCACACCTTTTCGGATTAATTTAGTTTTAAAAAGCATGATAACCTTAAATAACATAGCTTCGCGAAATATCGAAATCTAGATTGTGTTAAGTATAGAATGTTGTTATAATACTAGGATATTGAAAACAAGTTGGGAGATAGCATGTTTCTTTTCATAATTTTACACCACTTTCTCCGTAAGTCCTCTCAGGATAAAAAAAAATACTTGGTCGGGTGCATTTCATAATGTATTTCTGCACTTAGGCACAATGCAGTATTTGTATGTCGGTTTTTTGCATTGTTCTATAGGGGGAGAAGTTGGTTCCATGATGATGTATTAGTCGAAAATAGAAAACACATATTTGCAGCAGAGCACAATACTTCTTCAACATAACCTCAACATTTGACATTTACTTGATTGTTGTCATAGACTGTGACGTCACCACACCAAGCGCGCCAAAATGGAGTTTAAATAGCCCGGGTCGGATGGTTATTTTTAACTTTTTTTTAAAGTACTTTGAATTGCTTTTTTGGCGTTGAATTATTTTTTACTATTATTTGGCGATGTAAAGTATCGAATAAAAAAAGAAAAAAAAATGCATGCATATTCCCTATTGTTTGTTATAATATTGCTTACAATTTAATTGGACGATTGATAATTATTTAATTAATCAATTAGAGGACATGGGCATGGGCAACCTATTGAACCAATTATAATTATTTGAATATGCAACTAAACGCCAAATCCCTGGGGATTTTGCGAAAACACGGAAAATGAAAAATGGTGAAAACATTTCTGCAAGCAACTGGGTGAAATAGGTTAGGTTAGAACTGTGACCAACCGCGCGCGAGCTGAACGAACGAAGCCGGATCTCTACTTCCAAGTTGCTCGCAGAAATGTTTTCACCATTTTCTAATTATCCGTGTTGTTGCAAAATCCCTAGGGTTTTCACGAAAATTCGAAGTATCAAATCATCCTACGACATAATATATAAACAGTGAAACAAAACATTACATCTATCATAGACAAAATAGTTAGTAACTTAGTAATTTTCTGTCAGGATTAGGACGCCTAGAGATAGTAGAACAAGATCTTGCATAATAGCGTATCTACTACGTATTCAATAATCTTGATAATTATTAGGTTATCAAATTACCAGTGCGTTCACCTGCTATAACCGGAATGGATTGTCACTAAAAACCTTGGTTTTACGATAAAAATAACTGATAATAATATTAAGTAATTATACTAGATATTTTTGATATTATTTAAATGCAAGGTTTTTACATTTTTTCTGTTATATAATGTGTGTAATAGATAATATTAAATTTTTTAATATGAGATAACAATGATAGTGTGGTAATGTTAATAGATAGGTAGATTTTAACTTCCGCTATATTTTCAAGTGTAAAAGATGTCTGCTTCTATAGAAGAGCTACGGTCTGCTAAAAAAGCGGTGGCCGCCACATATCGGCCGCAGTGACGGCCATCATGAAAATTATGGCACCGGGGTTTGACTTAAGAGGGTTTATCCTAAAAGTTGGCAACGTCGCAAATAACTGTCCATATTTACCTGTTTTGATTCTTATTGCAATATTACTGAATAGAAATAAGAAATGTGGCTAACTAGCGAACTAGAATATTAATAATGAATTGCAATTATAACATTGAATTTGATGTTGTACCCATATTTTAGGTGTAAAGGTGTTTAAGTGTTAAAAATAACGTCAGTCGTAGAGATTCTGAAACTCCCGCAAAATTTGTATCATCTGCATTTTCTCAACTATGTTAGAGTCGGCTTTCAGTCTAACCGGATGCGGCTGAATACCAGTATTTTACATGGAGCGACTGCCTATCTGACCTCGAGTAGACTTACAGCTGAACCCAATAACCTATCTACCACAAGCATTGGCATACTGGAGATAGAAAAACCAATCTATCTAAGGTTTTAAGCGGCCCAATAATATAATCTATCAAACAATAAGGAATCTTACGGAATTGTGGGATGATATTCAATGACAGATAGAATTTATACTGTCTCCCATCAATAGCGATCTGTCTTTTTCTGAAAATAGGTTATTGGGTTCGGTTAGTAAACTAAATTACAACTTCTGACCTGGTTCGACCGTTACTTTACATAAAAACAGCCTCAACGAATGGCGATACAGAACTTTACTTTGTATGGCACTCTGCAATAGGGCAGTCAGTTCCACTACCAACATATCTTACTGGCTTATCAGCAACAGTCGTTAGCATGAGAGACGGTGTGACAAAGGAATGTAAATCATCACAAAACTGTCCAAAATACAGTAATCTTTGTACAAATCAAATCGCACAATATTATGTCACCTGTGATAAGTGGGTATCAGCAGAGTTTGTGTAAGGATTAGCTGTATGCTCTGTGGCGTATGAGTGACATTTATTTGTTCCCCAATTTTAGCATGTAGTAGTTACTGCCGGTTTCTTTCCACCGTCAACAGAGGTTCAACAAAGAATTGTTTGCGTACGCGCAAATTCTGATAGTTGAATGAGATAGTATTACCAGGCTTTTTTATGCTATGAGTTCAAAAAGGTGAAGCAATCCAATAAAGACTTGAATTTATCATCAAAAAAAGAAAAACCAGGAAAAATTTAATCATCTATATTAACTTTTTATTTTGTTTTACAACCTAATCAGATAACAACAGTAAAGTATGTAAACACGAAATAAAAGAAATGAGCTACCTTTTTCTTCAAACAAATATACATATACTACATGCCGTACATGCCGGCTACATGTCGTATTTATATCTTGGTAACAATAGCACGATATAAATACGACATATAGCCAAAAGAAGAATGATTTCTCGTAATACACCATTATCGGCACATATCGGTGTATTTAAGGGGACTACACAGGGCCTAAACGCAAGTTTTATTATGCCTAAAAGTATATGATCCACTGCAGTAAACAAAATCAGAAGAATAAATGATATTCTTCAGGATTTAAGCTAGTAAGATAGTGTGTTGAAAATATAACACAACTCATTTGATACGATAGAAAAAAATCACACAGATACCTCTACAAAAAAAAAATTTAACGATTAAAAATCATATTAATATACATGCAATTCTTCTGATTCTATGTCAGATTATTCTACAAGCAAAATATTACCGTAACAGTGTTTTAATTTTTTGACAAATAGTTTTTTTGTAATTAGATAATTGCTTCATATTTTGCAATAATTACCTGAGTTGTGTCATCGCACTTCTTTTTCTTTGCAATCCGACAGTGACCGCGTTTTAGCTGTTGTAGGCCTTTTAAGCTGAGGTTCGATTATCAGTAGGTACCTAAACCAATGCCTGGTGGCTTTGGTTCACATACTGGGCAATCGAAGTCTGTAATAATTTTATGTGGTGTTTATATTTGTAAGTGTGTTTAATTTTGTAATTTTAGTGCCTTAAGAGGGCGCCAAATATTCCACTAGCCCCGCTCTTTACAAAAAATATTATCTCGTGACTGAGAAGGAATAACGGCTAGTAAGGACCCTCGGTAAGTGTGTCTAGAATTTTCTAATACCTTTTACATACGATCTAGAGGAATGTGGCCGCTTTTCTTTAGATCGAATTTTGTTGCTTGGTGTCTGAATATGAAACTTTATAAAAGGTATTAGAAAATTCTAGACACACTTACCGAGGGTCTTTACTAGCCGTTACTCATAATTCCTTCTCAGTCACGAAATAATATTTTTTTAAAGGAGTGGCGCTAGACCATTGGGCGCCCCCTTAACCTTTGTTGGTCGAAATTAATATTTTATTATTATTACGAAAATAGTCCCCAATTGTGTGTATTACTGGCACACAAGGCAACTTAATGTTGTCTCTAGTGTACATCCAAGGTGTGCATGATGCCTCTGGTATGTCCATAGGTGGCAATGACCATCTGACCTCTTACCATCAGAAGAGCCTGCTTGTTTGCCAATAAAAAGCCCTGATTTAAGCAAAGGTTTTTGTCACCAGGTATCCTCTGGAAGTCCATATGGTTCACATCAAGACTGGTCTGACTATGGAGGAGGCCATGCTGAGGTCTGATGGATTGGCGGTCGTCGGTGTGATGTTTATGGTAAGTAGAAAAGTTTTATTAGAAAATTTTCTTTTTTGATTACACTCTCCTTTCTTTCATACGCCTCTTCTAGCTGTCATCTCAGCATTCACCTTCTTTCATAGCCATAATTATCATCTTTTTTAACCCCCAACACAAAAAGAGGGGTGTTATTAGTTTGTCCATGTGAGTGTGTCTGTCTATGGCACCATAGCTTTTAAACGGGTGAACCAGTTTATTTTTATTTTAAAGCAGGTTTTCTAGCGATTGTTCTTAGACATGTTTTATTAAAATTGATGCAGCCATTTGAAGATTATCAGCTCTTTTCTAGTTGATGATTGGATGGGAGCGTCGTCCACAGATCTGATCTATTGAAATTAAATTTGGTATTCTGTTACTTCAATGATATTAAAAGAACATAGTAACCTCAATGAGTATGTTATAGATAGATGATGGACAGGGTCTGGTGATGGAGTAGGAAAGAGAAATGAGGAAATGTTTGAGTCGAGGGATTTTTTCATTTTTAATATAATTTCACTTGTGTTATTAACTACCGATGTCATAATATGTAGCTTCTGTCTGAACCTATTCTCTGAAAACACAGACACGATGACAGAAAATATCGTGATGAAATCTGTGCGACACCGCCAAGCTCTGAATAAGGGGATTGCGCACTGCAATGCGTCACTTACGCGCAAATATTTCGCTTGGCTCCCAGAGAAAAGTACAAAATCGTCTGTGTTCTTAAATCTAACATATTTTTCTTCATTGTAGGTAAGCAAGGGGTACGAGAGCGGGCATGCTCTGGAGCAGCTGACACCATTTGTGCCCTACATCACCAACAGCAGCCAAAACCAGACCGAGAGTCATAGAATTGATATTACGTAAGTACATACTTGGAAAAAAATATTAAGGGCCTGTTATTTTTTTTATTTTTTTTATTGTGTTTTGTTTTCGTCGTGTTTGATGAGAGGGGTAGGTAAGGGTTGCGCGGGTGA
Source organism: Agrochola macilenta (assembly GCA_916701695.1). NCBI lineage: Eukaryota > Metazoa > Arthropoda > Insecta > Lepidoptera > Noctuidae > Agrochola > Agrochola macilenta. The sequence goes on along the minus strand of OU753563.1, from coordinate 20,451,538 downwards.
AATTTGATTTTTTGCTGGCTTTATGCGCCCTCTTAACGGCGTCGGGATAGGCACTAACTATCAGAAAAATTCAAAAATGGAATTTTGGTCTATCAAATAAGTTAAAAACAATTTATCCGGAGGTTGTAAGACAGGCCATCTTAACGTAATTACGGTTCCCAGTACGGTTAGCGCCCGCGGTGCTCTGAAACGAGAGATTAGTATGATACATTGTACGGGCTCTACCCGGAGCGGGAAGCCCACGGACCAATCCGCGTCGCTGTGAAACAATGTTCCGCGCCTCACGTGTGACTCAGTTCCAGAAACTCGTACGGGCGGCCCGTACGGCCCGGGAGTCAACAAGACCTGAACAATGAACCCATTAAAGATATAATCACCCTTTTCAAGGAAGAAATAGGAGATGTTATGGAAACTAGAACAATAAGACATCAGTCTCCGATACTAATTACCCCTTGGAGCGAGGAGGTTCTAGCAAATCGAGACAGACTCATTAGCAATTGTGTCAGTATAAAAGACCCGTCCATCGGAAGTACGGTGGTGGTATCTACTTACCACTCGTCGAGACAACTATAAGTTTAAGTTATAAATTGTGAAATCCAAATATAAAAGTGATATTGTGAAGTAAAACTAATAAAATTATTTTTTATAACTATATCAGTTTGAAGTATTTTGACTCGGGTCTCCCGGACAGCTGTGAGACCAGCCTAAGTATTTTCAGTATTTTAACAATCGCAGTACATAAGTATGCATATGGCTTCTGAAAAACCTGGCTGCTCCTTTAATCATGAAAGCGACTTTAACTAGGTACATTTCAAAAGGTACAAAATTCGTTCCACTACTTCTCCAAACTGATTAAGGGAAGGAATAGAATGGTGGAACTAATGAACATTGTAAGGGCGTAAGGGTGACGAAAACTATTGAATACAATAACAGGCGGTTTTAGTTACGGTTAAGTACTGTAATGCTCTGTCAAGGACAGACCAGTCTAAGAAGATGAAAAACACAGACTACAGAAAAATAACCTTCCTAATCTTATTCTTTTCTCGTATCAGCAAGGACTTTTTTTGCTGTTATATTACCCAATAGCCATATAGTATCCGGAGGCAGAAGCTATTCAAAATTCAAAAGTCATTTATTCAAATAAGGCTGAGAATCAACACTTTTCGAACGTCAAAATTACATGATAGTCCCCCAAAACGCCCACCCTTCACCATTCCCTAGTGCCTTAGCTGGGAAGAAGAAGTCGAGTCTCTATCGAGGCTGGCCCAAATATTTTCAATACCTCTTCTTTTTTAACAGGCGTCTGCTGAGCTATGAGCCTCAATCCTACTACACGTACCACGGGTCCCTCACCACTCCTTTGTGTCAGGAGATCGTCACCTGGATCGTCATGGATAAACCGGTCTCTATCACCGCAGAACAGGTAAGGACTCATTTCATTGACACCTATCTTTGTAAGGATATTCTGAAGTACCGGCGTAAATAACTCTCTTTCCTGGATATCCATTTTTCTAGAGCAGCTTGACTAATATTGTTTCTTTATTGTTGTTACTATTCAAAGACAGTATACAACTTACGCGAGAGATGCACTGCCTAAGTCCCTCAAACTATGAAATTAAACAACACTCCAAACGGGTAACTTACAAAACTCAATCTTATTTTCTCCCTCTAGTACAAAATATTCACCAACGTGGACGTTGGTGGTGACTTCAACTACAGGAGCCTTCAAGCACCCAACAACAGGGTGGTCTACCGGTCCTTAGCCTCAGCTGCCTCTATCCTCGTGCCAACAGTCCCTGGCACCTTGCTCAGCCTTCTCTCCTGTCTCTCCACGACGTTGGCTGCAGGAGTCAACAAAGGCTTTGGTGCCGTCTTGAACATCAAGCGAAAACTCTTTGGAGATAGCGTCAAAAAGTGCTTGAAACTTGCATAATTCGATCTTGGCCTACTTTCCTTCTGAAAAGTTCTGGTTACATGATCTAATTAAGAAATTCTGTTCGATTTTAATTCGTCTGGCGGAAAGTGCCCATCTGGAGGAGTTATGCATTATTTAATGTAGTGTACTCGTATTGACGAAGTTTTAGGAACTGCCAAATTTTAATAAGATAATTAGTGATTTATTAGGATGCCAAAAGTGATGTGTTACGGCATATAGCCGACTTCTCTTTCTCCTTAAATGATAAAACTATTCGTTTTTATGTGCCATATTCCTACCTAATTGGTAAAGAGGTCAGCAATCATTTTCTGTGCAATGATTTTAGGAATTTTAGTATGTAAATAGTGCATTAGAAAGACGATTATTCGAAATTATCAAAACATATTCACCCAGAGGCTTAAACTTATGCTTTCGGCGAAAATATTGTGTAACATTATAGTTTCTTCTATAATATATGTCAAATAAGTACCTACCTAATCTATTATTGTCGTTCGGTGATAATGGTAATGACTAATGCTAATTACTTTTCGCCATTTCATTCTATGCGGATACTTTTATCTTTCGCTAGATCCAGACGAAGATTTAGCATTAGCTATTATTAATACGTTATCATAATTCATTGCTAATAATTTCGACTAAAGATATGACGGTCATAATTATTAAATATTATGTATTATCGCCGATTTCTAGTCATCAGCAATATAGATTGTTTTACTAATCTCACTTACTTGCACGTGTTGATAAAATATTTGAGATGTAAGATTATGAGATCACATTTTGTGATTGTCACGCGATTTCATATGCAACAAAAATTAAATTAGTTTTTAACAACCGGATTATTTTGTTGTTCCGGTATTGTGACGTAGTTCTAAAATAGCATTATACAACGCCGCCCGTGGCCATGTGATTGCCCGTATTTTTGCTGAATATTCATGTTTTTTTCGTCGAAAATTGACTCTAAAATCTTTAATATTTTTAAATTATTAATATTTCCTTTATTTTTTGCCATACCTCCGACGTTATTAGCTTGATTTAGATTCTGCTTATTATTTCTAAAAGCTTATGAATTAAGCTTTTAGAATCTCCTTAGTGATAATAATATCCTTGATCGTACTCCGGTTTCTATCTGTGCATACCATAAATAATATGAAGAAGTTTGTTTATTCGCTTGCAGATGTTAGTATCTAATAACTAACTTCTGCCCACGACTTCGTTTGAACACAAAATATATGTAGGTACTATAGCTTACCATTAGTGAAAGAATTTTCGTAGGAAAATTCGAAATCGGATCAGTAGTTTCGAAGATTACTCCCTACTTACAAACTCGCAAATGTTACCTCTCTAATATACCTATAATTTGACCTACCAATCGTAAGTTTAACTCATTATTTTCAAAGGCAATTTTATATCAATTGAGTGTTTCAAAGAATTATGAAAAAAAACGATAATAATCCGCAAACGAAAACTAATTTAATTCCCATTCAGAATATTTAATTTAGATTGTATCGAATTGAAGTTTAATTAGCCCTTATCTTACATTTTGATATATCGCGTGCAAAAATATAGCACATGATTGGACATGTGAATAGAAGAAACCGTTGAAAAAATCCTTACCTTTATTTTTATGTAGATGTTTTTTTTGGCCAATCATAGATCCCATGTAACTGAGCTAAATGCCCTATTCCCAATACTTTACGCCATAACATAATAATATTAAATAATTAGCTAAAAATGTTATGACATTTCTCAAAATATTATGTTCGGGTATATTTAATTTGCATAGTAACATCTTATTCATGTACGAAAAGCTAGCGGTCACCCATCATAAAGTGATTCTGCTCAACGTCACAGTAATTTCATCAGAATATAAAATTATATCTCTATTAAAACAGTTATCTTAGGCTATAGGATTATCCCAATGCAATATAATACTATTACTGCAATAAATATGATTTATTGGTGTAATAATTATTTAAATTTTGTTAATAGATTTATTAGGTGTTTGTGACGTATTTAATCTTAGGTGAAATCATAAATGTAAATAAATTGTAATCGTAACGGCTTTATTTAGTTGGAAAATAGTTGATATTTTCCTTATGTCATTTTGTAAATATTTGCTTATTTTTTCAAGAATGCATGATAACATTTATTATTTTTGTAAATCTTTGTGTCCTATTATTATTTTAACAACTATTACAACGATAATTATTGTATAAATAAGGTTTTATTTTATGAATTAATACATAATCGGCTGTGAAATGTGAACGATTGGAAAACGAGTGAGTGATATCACTCACTCGTTTTCCAATCGTTCGTGTTACTATTAAGTTTAAAAAAGTCTGTACAGTATATCATAAATCATAGTGATAAAAATATATGACAAATTAATAGAAGTTAATTGGGTATTTTATTTACTTATCACTACGTACACACGGCTACACATCAAGCTATACATTTCCAGTATAAGCTGATCTCGTATTGTATAGGATTTCCGTATAATGCGAGGTCAGCGTAAACTGGAAATGTATAGCTTGATGTGTAGCCGTGTGTACGTTTGTTGTTTTGACACTCATCTATCCTCCATTTCTGGTGATTGTAACAACCTGTAATTTCCCCACTATAAGGCTGCGTTTCCACCAGAGATGAGCGAGGATGCGTAGCGAGGGATGTGTGTGAAACTAACCTACGGTCCTAAGTCTATTCTTAAAGAGTTCGTACCGATACGAGAAAAGAACAAAGTCTCGTGTATTAGGTATATCATCATAATCTTCCTGCCCTTTGCCCATGCTACTTGAAAATATTCAACAAGCCCTCTGGAGTCAATAAAAATATACAATAATTTACCCGGATCCATCAGAAAACAAAAAAATAAATCATTTATGCACGAGTAAATGAATAAATCTATTATTAAGTAATTGTTATTACAGTGTAAACAAATATTTAAATGATAAATCCCTGAAAGTCATATAAAATACATAAAAAAAAATATTTTTATTTTATAAGTTAGATTTTAAGTTACTGTGCCCGACAGGGTCCACGATTGTTTCTCAAGCAACTGTTTAGTACTTTTTTTTTTTTTGTGGGAAATTATCAAATCACTTCTCCCGCTCTGGGCGGAGCAGGAGGACGTGTCAGACTCTTACTGACTAAAACCCACCCATGTTCCTTCAGTTGCCTGTACATTGCCAGGGGCCACAGTATCCCTTTCGGACTTTCCCGCGACCCCGGCAGGCATCGGTCCTAGCAGACCTCTTCCGTTATGCTGACATCTCTTTGAGGCGCGCGTGGAACACAACGCGCCGTCGACCCGGGCCTGGTCCTTATCGGACGACGAGCTACCCATTGCTCACCGTCAAAATTTATTAGCACATAAGCACATACATTGTGGAATGCAATATAGGAGTATTGAGTACTTGGAGTCGGCTCAACATCTTTTCTCTTTCCATTCTCCCCTGTTATTAATATCTTTCGTGTATTAGGTACAAAACCAGGTATTAGCTACCTAGTTACATCAAACGAACATAATTATCATTATCTTCAATCCAAATCATTCAATCTCTTCTTATCAACATCGATGTTAATGCACAACACTTCTGAAGGTGATAATTTTACCGCAAAGGTAATTAAGTTCGATGACTTCTGTAACCTGACCTAACCTAATAAAAAAGCGGAGGACCAGCATAGAAAACTAAAAAGGGGGGAAGCTAGCACAGGGATAGGCCATGACTGACTGGCCTGGGTTCAATTCGCAGATCAGGTAAAGAGGGATTGGATTTTGCCAGCACGAAATTTTCTGTTTGAGACCAGAGATTGAACTTGTGTCCATTTAATGGCAATAGCTTCAGCCCTACTACGTGGGGCTTAGACATACATAATTGACAAAATGTGAGTTTAAGCACGGTATTTTAACACATTTTTTATCATAAAATAAGAATAGGTTTAATAATTAAGAAAAATAACTCCTAACAGCAGTGTATCAAATCCTTTCGAATCAATTTTGATGATTTTAAAGGTGTGTCCAAACATTGAGCGGCAATCGTGCGCCGCGCTGTGTTTGGACGACTGCCGTGCGCGAACGCGTCTGCCTGCTACCTACCGCGCACATACATTTTTAGGAAACATTCGTCTCTAATTATGTCTGGACGTATTAAAGGCTAGGCAGATATATATTGCCAACTTGAAGTGAGCGGCGTGTCTCGGATGTGCCGCGCAGTACTGCCGCGTAAACATTTTTCGGTTTGGTCCTAACTAGAGCGCGATAGAAATTGTGTCCTGCAAACGCCGCGTGTTGCTACCGTACTCTTGCCGCTCAATGTTTCGATACACCGTTACACCTTCAAAATCCCTTTGTTGTTTTTTGTGTTAATTATTTTCACTTCATCAATTGACTAATCAATTCCTCGAATTACCCAAAACTTAAAGATAATTATAATTCATCAAGTTTATCAACAATTAATGAATCATGACTCAAATTCTGATTATTACTTAATAGATAGATGAGAACTGATTAAATGTTATTATTGTCTGAGTACCTGAAATGGTTGTTGAGGAATTAAATTTTGATTTTGATTTCGTGGAACTTTCTTTAAGTCTCTATTTTTTTTTTTTAAGGAAATTCATGTGTTTTGACGCTGCAATTTTCAGCAGCAGTAAGATATTTTTTTAATTATTTGAATATAATTAAAATATCTACAACGATAGTGGCTTTTTCTTTCTTGTAAGTTGGAGTCACACATTATTTTCATGTAATTAGCTGAATCGACGCGGAATATATAGTACTTTAATTTTATTTATTGTAATTTTATTTTATTATATTGAGAAACGAAAACGAATGAAACTTATTCATTGTAGAGAGAAGTTTTATGTCATAAGTGTTTATTTGATAAAATTATGTTTAGTTTGAATATACTGGACGCTGAATCAAGACATTTAATGCTTTTCTTTACGACTTTTTCCGTAGAATTCCAATGAACAAGTAATACATTCAACCTATGTTTTAGTAATTTAAGCTTTTATTAGGTGCATTATTGATCGAGGTTTATTAGACTTGAATGTAACAATGTGAATTTGAGCGCCAAATTTTCATTTTAATTAATTAAAATGAAAATTTGGCGGATTAATATTTTAATTTAATTTTAATTTTTTTGTTTTTCTTGTAAACTGAGTACGTAAAATATTTATAGTAAATTACACGAAAAGAAATTTTAAAATGTGGAAAACGAAGTTACAAGAAAGAGAATAGTACTATCACTATTCATAATCAAATAATTAAAATATCTTACTGCTGTTGAAAATTACAGCGTTAAAAATCATAATTTGCGTAAAATTATTAAAGAAACTATTAATTTGCGTTAGTCACCATTTTTGCCATCCGTTCGATACCAGTGGATTTTTAAAAGAAAGATTTCTGTAGAACTTAGGTATGGTCATTATCTAAAGCCGATTGACATTTCGAACATTTAAATCATATTTATTGAAAAGAAAATAATTAAAATCGGAATAAATAAAATAAAACAGAAATCTTCAGGTCAAGGCTTAGCTTTACATGAAATGCTGAAAATAAGTCTATTGACCGAATAATTTTGTGTCTATTTAGACGAAATGTAGATAAAAAAGTAATCTACTTTCGGAGCTGACTGGCCGACTTTTAATGATTTTATACTGAAGGTCACGTCTAAACGAATAGTGTTAATGATTTGGAAATATTTATAATATTAGAATACATGTTAAATTAAAGCATTTTCTTAATAACTTATTATAGGAATATTTTGGATTATTTTTATATTAAATAGTGAAATTAATTTGTAAAGTTGTCTAAAAAAACGAAGTCATGCAAAATCTACGAGTATCAAGCGTATTTTTCTGACACCTTCACTATTTTGAAGATAATTTAATTATTAAGCTTTTTTTTTGGTATACGTATTTTATTAAAATACCTTTTGTTTTATGTATTATAAATTAATAATGCGTCTAATTTGGGACAGCACTCTTTGATGGGCGAGTCCTATTACTGGCTGGACGTACGACGCGGTGCGTGACCTCAGCACAGAACACGCAAGCTAACCACTCAAGGTCACTGGCATATATCTGCATCTTAAATCCCTAATCGCAGCTAATGTGCAGGCAGTATAAATATGTACCTATACTTACTGTACTGTACTCTTAGTCTGCGCTAAATAAGTGTATTTTCTTTCTTTAACACTACTACTTAATAGCAATCATAATGAGTATAGTTAAGGACACTCAAGGCTATTTTAAGACGACATCACCATTTACCTAGCCTTTTCCCAACTATGTTGGGGTCGGCTTGCAGTCTAACCGGTTGCAGCTGAATTCCAGTATTTTACATAGAGTGACTGGCTGTCTGACCTCCACGGCCCAGTTACTGGGTAACACGATACCCCTTGGTACTGGGTGTTGGACTTCTGGGCTGTCAAAGATGACAGTTGGGACCAATTAGGGAAGCGACCATGGTTACATACTTTTTTTTTTTTTTGTTGGGATATCATCAAATGACTCCTCCCGCTCTGGGCGGAACGAGAGGGAGTGTCAGACTTTTACTGACTAAAACCCACCCGTGTTCCTTCCGTTGCCTGTGTGCCGGGGCCGCGATATCCCTTTCGGACAAACCCGCAACCCCAGCAGGCATTGGTCCTTCCGGACCCCGTCAGTTGGTGCTGACATCCCTTTGAGGCGCGCGTGGAACACGACGCGCCGCCGTCGACCCGAGCCTGGTCCTTATCGGACGGCGAGCTGCCCATCGCTCACCGTCCGCAGGCCCATGGTTACATACCTGGAACTAAGATTATCTAGATTATTGGATTATACCTATTGGTAATGACCTAATAGTTTATCGCTTTTAATAGACATATTATCTTAAGGATATTATACAATCTCGATTAAAGTTTATGAATATGATTATTGCATGGCACTGGTCATAGTCACTAAAAGCGGTACCGAGCAATCATAGATATAACAAATTATAAGTTTTTTGTTTTTTTTATTTATCTGGTATAAAACCATTCAGTCTGAACCGCTTCGTTACCTATAGTTTGAAGGAGGGGAGATAGACAGGAAATATGTAGTGGCCCTGTTGAGGATGCCTTCTGGCCACATCCCATCCAACCAGTTTAGATATTTAATGGGTCAATGTACTTCACCAAACTGTACAGTTTGTGGAGTAGTTGAAGACATTTATCACGTGTTGATGGAATGTGACCGGAATATACAAGAAAGACAATGTATATTTAGTGTTGGATTTGAGGTGGGGGCATGTAACAGTATCTTAGCATCCCCGAGGTCGGAGGAGGCTAGGATATTGTGTAGCCTATTATCGGTTATCTACCGGGATGTATAGGCCATCATGTCATTCGATTGATGATTGAAAATTTATGATAATAACTGTGTATTACCCATTGTGTTAGATTTAAGTTATTGATTGTTTTCTTAACGGGGGTGACATTTTCACTAAGTGACAAAAAAAGATTTTTATAGATAACTTAACTACATACACTACACCCTATACACTTTATACTTTGTTAGTTTTTTTATTTTTTTTTATTTTTATATGTCAGCAATACGAGTCTTTGAAACTGTTCAAACGCATCCAGTATTGATCGTTACTTGTTTTCTTTCTCCTCAAGATGGCGACTATCCTTGACTTAGTTATTAAAATGATTTCTAACCATATTATACAGGGACATCAGGGGGGGGGGGGGGGTGTTTGGTGCATCGTGTGCCAAATTGAAATGGTCGACTGAAGGGGTCACCTGCTTGCCTTTCAGACCCCTTAACACCCCTCATGCCCTGTAGATTTTTTTTTATCGACTTTTATTGTTTTACTAAAAAAAGACCCAAACTTTACATTCAAATACAAATTTAAAAAAGAAATATAAGGCGTAGACTCTGAACTTTAATTTTATTTCGATGTGTATTGTTTAAGAGTACTTTTAAATACAAAATTAGTGACATTAGTCACCTGGTTTTTTTTAATTCACTCACAAAGGTAAAACTTAAATTAAAGCTGTACATGTTACAGCTGTTTACACAAAAAAAAACAAAAGCGACCGGGATCTTCCAAATCCCTCATTAATTCTCCAGTCTATCCTCTTGCTAATGATGTGCCACATGCCAAAAAAATCTTTTAACAACTTTGTGAATTTCGCTAGAATTGTGAATCGAGTCACCTAAGGCTAATATTCAAAATTATGATTTAATAAAATATTTTTGCTTAAATGATACCTGACAAACCTATAAATCTGTTATCTCATTCTTATAAGGTAAAATCTGTCTCGTATTTCTATCTTTTCGTGGGATTTACTTGAAATAAAAAAACAAAATTGCATTTTTAACATTTATTCATATTTGTTACAAATCCTGCTCAAATTATTGGCCTCTGTTGCGAATGCAGGCCTGACATCTGTTTCGTATTTCGACAGTTGTTGTACGAAGTCGTATTTCCTCCTTGATGGTATTGAATGCCGCTTCTATGCGTTGGACTAGTATCTCCCTAGTTGGAACCTCAGTGGCGTATACCAGCTGTTTGGCTCGTCCCCAGCCATAAAAGTCTAACGGAGTTAAATCTGGGGAACGTAGCGGCCATGGAATAGAACCATCACGTCCAATCCACGCATTGGGGAACACATTGTCAAGATATTCCCTCACAGTCAATGCAAAAATGCAAAAAAGCAAATTTTGTTTTTTTATTTCAAGTAAATCCCACGAAAAGATAGAGATACGAGACAGATTTTACCTTATAAGAATGAGATAACAGATTTATAGGTTTGTCAGGTATCATTTAAGCAAAAATATTTTATTAAATCATAATTTTGAATATTAGCCTTAGGTGACTCGATTCACAATTCTAGCGAATTCACAAAGTTGTTAAAAGATTTTTATGGCATGTGGCACATCATTAGCAAGAGGATAGACTGGAGAATTAATGAGGGATTTGGAAGATCCCGGTCGCTTTTGTTTTTTTTTTGTAGCCATATAAACAGCTGTAACATGTACAGCTTTAATTTAAGTTTTACCTTTGTGAGTGAATTAAAAAAAAACCAGGTGACTCATGTCACTAATTTTGTATTTAAAAGTACTCTTAAACAATACAGATCGAAATAAAATTAAAATTCAGAGTCTACGCCTTATATATTTTTTTAAATTTGTATTTGAATGTAAAGTTTGGGTCTTTTTTTAGTAAAACAATAAAAAGTCGATAAAAAAATCTACAGGGCATGAGGGGTGTTAAGGAGTCTGAAAGGCTAGCAGGTGACCCCTTCAGTCGACCATTTCAAATTGGCACACGATGCACCAAACACCCTGTATAATAAGGCATTCATAAAAGTCAAAACTCAAAAGTAATTTATTAAAACTAGGCTGAGAATCAAATATATTTTGAATATCAGCCATTTGCCCCACAGCAGAAGACCGTAGGACATAACGCTATGAAAATAACCAAAATAGACTAACCGAGCTGTATCGACGTCAGTACATACGAGTATATTGTCTTACTTTTCTGACGGCGTACGCGGCTAAACTGAGCCTTCCCGCTAGGCTCGATATATGTGGGCCCCACTGAAGTTTGGCAGCTACTGCTAGCCCAGAAAAACTGCCGAGTTTACAGATACAAGCACCTCTTTATCTAAGACGATGTTGGGTCCTAGATTTCTAACATGTAGTAATAATATTAAATTAAATTAAAGATTCCTAAATATAGCCGTTTATCGTCAACGTTAGAAGTACCTATTGATAACTCTATTTTTAGTCGCATAAATACTTTGCAAAACAAAGATAAACACTATAAATACATCGATTATCAAGTTAATTTCTTTCTTATCAGCCCTGAAACACTAATTAACAAACTTGTCGAATTCCATAACGTAGGTTATGAATGAAGGCTAATAATAGACACTAGGATAGGAAAGGATTAGTAATCGCATTTAAAATTACCTACGTCTGGGTGAACATTATTGAACATCCAGAGAATGGCAATCGCATGCAGCTTAGATGCCTTGGCGGCTGAGAGTATGTCATGCTCACTCTAATGTCTCGCTGACGGCGGCGCGTGTGTTGGATCATTTAGCTCCCTTCAAAATAGTTGAGCTGAATGGTGCTAATCCATGCGTCATGTTCGTGAACGGGCGCCGTCAGTAGGGACTGGTCATCTCTTAGCTACCACGGCTTATTTTAATTTAATTTAATTTTTGAATTTTTGTTTTTGTTCTGGACGCTTTTAACGTTTTGCATCGTTCTCACATGTCTATCTTCAACATGAATTATGTTAACCATATCATGATTTAAAAGAGTGTCCGTAGAGTTTCTTGCCCTTTCTTCTCCATAGATAGGTACCTACTACGCTTTGGAATGGGCATCTAGCTTCATCTTTCTTACTGACCGACCCCTTGACTATTCAAAAGTGCCTGTAATTGGTTTATTTGAAATAAATGCTTTGAGTTTGAGTTTGATGAGAATGCAAAGACGGATGAGTGGTGTTACGCGAATGGATAGATTAAGAAATGAGCATATAAGAGAGGAAGTCTAAAAGTGGCACCGGTGACTGAAAATTGTGTGGAATTCGATTGTCTTGGTGAGGGCCATATGATGCGGAGGAATGAGGAAAATGGCGTGAGAAAAGTTTTGAGTATGAATGTGGATGGATATTATAAGAGTAGGTAGGAAGAAACGGTGGATGGACTGTGTGAAAGATATATGACCGAGGTCACGGCTAATAGAGAGTATGGAAGAATAAGACGTGTTACGCCGAAATCAAATAAATTGGGTTAAAGGCAGGTTAATAATGATATTTGGTTGAAAACCCACGCGAAGTCCAGTATGGTTTAATCTCTGGATTGGCGGCACAAGCTACGAGCCGCAGCAAGTTAAATTTCTGCGCGAAACAATTATTTTATTAATAGCCATAAGACACCACCCGGGAGTGTAAATGCGGTGTTGTACCTCAAACAATGGGGCACTTAATATCGTGTCCAGCGTATCCTGTTGCCTGCACATTACAGGACCTACCAAACACGTAGCTAAATTCTGGGCTAGCTCCATTTAGATTCAACACGCTAAGAAGATAAAGAATAGCCAAAATACTGCCGGTTTCTTCTTTATTTAATAGATTCTACCACCATTACCACCACTAGATCTGTGTCTGCATGCGCACACACTTGTGCATTATAATATCTCCCGCACCGAAGTTTGGTCTGGTGTCCACTGAGATTCGTCGCTATGGCCGAGAACTATTATTACAATTATTATAGATAAGTAACGGATCGTGTTCGAAACACAATAGTGCGCTCCAAAACAAAAATTGATGACGTAGCTTAAAGGGCTGCCCAACTGGGCAGGATATGTCTGCCGCATGCCGGACAAACTGTGGGCACAAATAGCACAGTACTGGTGCTCTGAGACAGTGAGGCGGAGTCGCGGCAGATCACGTAGCGGGACAAGCTGGATAGGTTCCGTTAAAACTGGAAGGACGACGCGCGGGCTCGCGAAAGATGGAAGGAGTGGAGGGAGGCCTTTTTTTTTTTGAGGATGGGTAGTCATCAAATGACTTCTTCCGCTCTGGGCGGAGCGAGAGGGGGTATCAGACTTTTACTGACTAAAACCCACCCGTGTTCCTTCCGTTGCCTGTGTGCCGGGGCCGCGATATCCCTTTCGGACAAACTCGCAACCCTGGCAGGCATTGGCCCTTACGGACCCCGTCAGTTGGTGCTGACATCTCTTTGCGGCGCGCGTAGAACACAACGCGCCGTTGACCCGGGCCTGGTCCTTATCGGACGGCGAGCTACCCAGTGCTCACCGTCCGCAAGCCGGCGCTTACGGTGGCCGGAAGTCGGCTCGCGACTCTCGACGCCCGGGGCGTCTCCTGCGGCGACTAGGGGCGCGAGGGCACGAATCTTGCCTCTCCCTCGCGCGCTCCACCTCCTCCTTCGCGAGCATTACTGCTTCGCAGAAGGAAGTAACGGCCTCCCATGCACTCTCGCTCCGGACCATGGCCTGAACCAGGGCCGGACGCCAGAGATCGCCGCCGCCGATCGCCTCCGTGAGGACACGGCAGTGCTCCGCCCAAGCAGGGCAGACCACCAGTGTTCCTTCAGTGTTCCCTGTACGTTGCCAAGCACGAAAGTGTCTCGGTACGTAATGGACCCATCTACGGACCAACCTCGGCAACCGTTGCTTTACCTTGAAAATCAACCAGTGCGGCTTTTAATATAATTATAACCACCCCATTTCTCTGAGAAGAAAAGAATGGGCAAGTATTCGCTTACCTATTATTTTTATTATTAACTATAGTTTTAACACTATAAAATTCTCAAAACAAGCTCGGCTCATCTGGTTCTCATTCGTCTGCCCGAGACGCACACAAGTGATCTAATATTTAAACACAATTTGGTGCAGGCTCTACCCAATGCATATGAGATACCTTTCAGAGTGAAGGGTTAGCTCTATTAAATATTTATTAAAATTGCTGATTCCACTCGTAATTATAATTTGAATTGGATTTGTTCTGACTTTTACTCAAATTGTGCTACAAATATGGTTAGTAAATTTTTTGCTTGCCGAATAGAGAGCTATAAAAAAAAAATCCAGAGAGCTTCAGTCACCAGAAATATTTTGTTGAGCGCCACGAGCATGGATGTTAAACAAAATACTACGAGTACTAAAAAGCCGATATCAGATGCTTCACTCAAGTGCCGGTAAATTTATTACCCGACTACGGCGATGCAAAAAGGAGGGTTATGATTTTGACCGGTATGTCTGTTACCTCATAACTTCTAAACTAATCATTATCATTTGACTAATGAGGTATCGACATAAAGTAATAAACTTTAAAAAAACTAAAACCCAACTGAATATATACATATACATACATCACAGAATTCACAGACAGACAAATTTAAAATCCGGAGTCACGTAATCTGTTCGATTTATACACGTGTGACTCCGGATTTTTAATTTGTCTGTCTACGATGTCTTGTTTATAACTTTTAGAGGACTTTTATGTCGTAGTTGGGTTTTAGTTTTATAACTTTTATTTTTTGTTCACGTTCACATTACACCGACAAAATTGTATGTCGGAAAGAAATTTCATTTCTCCTTTCCTTTAATTTTCGATCACTTGGTAGGCGAGTGAAAAATGCACACTGCCAAAATCCAACATCGGTAGATCTGTTCACTGGTGAATTAATTTTTCACTTTAGTTTATTTTTTTCAGACGTTTTACTTCGATTAAAAGGCAAAAATTAACAAAAAGTAAAGCGTCTGATATCGGTAAAAGACTAATTCATCTGCTGTTTGGTGATTACACCATGATGCAAAGAGTTTCGTAACTTTAGAAAGCTTACAAAAATAAAAATATTAGGTCCAGTATTGCTTTTTTTGTTGTCCGAGGTAGAAAATAAATAACACCCAAATATTAAACGTTGCCATATTAAATAAAACTTAATACAAAATATGTTGTGCTTGTTCTTCCTCTATGCTGAGTACCTACTTAAGTGGGGCACATTCCTACACCAATTTTTCCCAAAAAAATCCCATTCAATCAATCTGCCTAGGCTTTTCCTAACTATTTTGTGGCGCCTTCCAGTCTAAACGGATTCAATACAAAATATCTTATTTCATATAACCTACAAGGGCCTAAAAACGTCAGAAGCTAGTTGCATGGTACGAATTGGTCGTTTCCTATGGAGAAGAGCCGGCGAGAAAGTCCACGGTTACTCTTTTAAAAGTAAATGATTTTTACAATGTTTTCAAATTAATGTTAAAAGGTATGAGAGGACAGTGTAGGCCTATCTACAAGTACCATGATGCAGTTGAATACCAGCATTTTACATGGAAGCGACTGCCTATCTGCCCTCTTCAACCCAGTAAATCAAATTATCATAAAAAAATAGTCCTCTGATCTTACAATAGAGTATTTCTATTTATATAACCGGCTCAGATCAGTACAAGCAATTGCGATTGTCCGCCAGTGCGAGGATATGACCTAATGGCCGCGTGTCCAGCGAGAGTGATACTTCCGCTATAACATAACTTATTGAGTCTAGCATAGTTTGGTAAAGGAAATTGTACTTATGTGTAGTTTATGAAAAATAAGACTGCTTCATTTCTTTACACGGAATCGAAGGAATTTGCAGCCAGTAAACACCCGAATAATATCTACACTAATATTAAAAAGAGAAAAGATTTGTATAACAAAAAATAAGTCATTTATTCAAACTAGGCTGAAAATCAGCACTTTTCGAATGTCAAAATTACATAAGACAGTCCCAAAAACGCCCACCCTTTCACCACTATTTTTGTTTGTAATGAATAAACTCAAAAACTACTGGACCGATTTTAAAAATTCTTTCACCAGTAGAATGCTATATTATCTCTGAGTAACATAGGTTATGATTTATAAAGATATCACGTGGGCGAAGCCACTGGCGGAAGCTAGTCTACAATAAAAAGAAAAAAAACGAGAGGTACAGTACCACACAACTTAGATGTAGCATCGGCAAAATTCGTAAAACCGATCACCACCCGAACTGAGTGCGCCTTCAAAATCGACAATCTGTATGTTTTTTTTTTTTGTTCTTTAGGTTAAAATTTTCTTTACGAAAACGCAATAACTTGTAAAGTCATTTAACCTAATACATTCGTAAAAATGAAATGAATGAACGAAAATGTTCAAATTTATGCTACTGGATGTAGCATAAAGTTTGGTTTTGAAAGTTGTGTCGTAGGTACTGTACTTAGATAAAGACATAAATAAAAAACAATTTCAATCAATATGCCTTGCCTTTTCCCAACTATGTTGGGGTCGGCTTCCAGTCTAACCGGATGCAGCTGAATAACAGTATTACACGGAGCGATTACTTAAAAAGAAAGAAAAAAAGAATAAAGTTTTATTTCTACTAATGTGTCCTTTCAGCCATGTCACAGAGAAGAATCATTTCTCGAAAAACACACATAATAATTATACGAATTTGTTATATCGCGACGAGTAAATCATTTTGAACGTTGTTAAACCTACATAAATGACAAAGCTCCGGTATTCCTCAGTGGAGTAGGCAGATAATTAGAGATGTATTTATAGTACCTACACACCTACATTTCGCCAGTAAGGTTAAGTAAGTAAGTATGTAATATATAACTCCCATGATTGTATGTAATGGACGCAATCATTGTCATCAACTGGGGCACAAATTAAATCCAGGGTACAACTTAGAAAAAACCTAGTTGTCTACACTTTGTTTTAAGCTTAATAGACTGTAGATTTGTAGACCATTTTCAATTTCCTAAGTACTTGGTACTTGTTGATGTTGACAGGCCCACACCACTACACGGTCCTCCAATACCGTAAAACCCATTTATTTTTAAAAGAGTAACCGTGGAGGTTCTTGCCGGTTCTTTTCCATAGGGAACGACCAATTGGAACCGTGCACTTAGCTTCTGACGTTTCATAAGTGCCCTTGTAGGTTTGTGTGTAACTAGCTTTTACCCTCAACTTCGTCCATGTGAAATTTCGGCCCTTGACCCACCGCGTCGTATCGCATCGCCCGGCGACGCTATTACTTCGTCTTCACTTAGCGTTCTTTCTGACTTTTTTCCTTTTTGCTCAACTCTTAAGGGTTGTAGCGTGATGTTACATAGTCCATAACTTTCCTCGAGAATTGGGCTATCTATTGCAAATAGATTTTTTTAAATCCGACTTGTAGTTACGGAGATTACTCCCTACATACAAACTTACAAACAAATTTAAAAAAAAAACTTTACCTCTTTATCATATTAGTATTAAAGTATAGTAATAAAATATTTTATATTTATTATTATTTATTTATTTATTCAAATCACAAATTATAACACCTTTACATCCAAGGTGATGTTATAACTTACAATGTCTACACAAATTTACGAAAAAGAAAATATAAAATAGAATGACCTGTAAACCAAAGAATTTCAAACATACTAAGCAATATATTATGACAATTATTACAAACATCACATATTTTTATTTTTATTTGATTTGATTTGTCTGATCGGAAATCGACCCTGACTAGAGAGAGTCACACAAAGTTTTACTTAGGGCGAACAGATATATATCTCAAGGTCTCGAAGTACCTACTATCCGCTTACTTATCCTCCCATAAAAACTTTTATGTGTAATTTCATGCAAATATTTAGGTTCTACGATAGCGAAACTGAAGACCTAGATACAAGGAATGCCGTATTCAACCTTAATACCAAGTATTTGCTGAGTATTACTTTTATTACTGTTTTTTTTTTTAACCTAAATACTGGAAATATATATCAGTACATTATTTATACAAGACAGAAAGTTGATAAGATAGGTAGTATATTATTCTCCGTCAAGGGTATCAGTAGTTATACCTAGCCTGTCTCACGACAAGACAAAGTTCTCCCTCTTCTCTCAGGATATTTAAGGCATATAAGTTGCTACTAGTTGCATTCATTCCAAGAGTTCCTCTGCTGCCGAATCTGCAGTTTTAGTGAAATCGACATTTTGATATAAATCTCTCCCTACACACCGTGGAAAATTTACGAGTTTTTATCTCTGACAGTTACAGAATTCAAATTGTTCGAATCTGCGTCCCGACATTTCATTTCAGGTGAAATTCGGTGTCCCGACATTTCACCAAACATGTATTTACAAATTTTCACTTGACAAGTAACGATTGGCAAAAACATGATTTGTTATTTGATCATTATACGTACAACAAGTTTGCCAAATAATTCACTTAAGAAAATAATTATCCAATAAACTTTTTTTACTAACGTATTATTTGATAAACAATTCATTTTTTATTCACGTTATCTCATAAAACAACGTTTGGAATAAAAACGTTTCACATAATACATTACGCAAGTTCCTAAAAATGAAACCTGTTCCCTACATTTCGACGAGCTATGCGAACATAAATGTAGGGAACAGCAGTTTTTTTTTTTCGCGATTTCTGCTGCGGTCTCATAGTGAAAGTTGGTCATAATGATGAGTACAATGCCCCCTTATGAGATTTAGGGTAAACAAAAACTAAGGTTGTATAGGCAAAAGGGTAATATTAATTTATAAATCAACAAAAATTATTAAAAAAAAAAAAATATGCCAGTTCACGACTTCTGCTAACAGAACTAAAAATAATACTTTAGTAGGCTACCCGAAACCGAACTAGTTAGATTAAGTTAATTATTTTAACTCGCGAAAAAGGTTAGGTTAGGTTAGAACTGCGACCCCCTACACCAAAAACCACTAGAATATATATAAAAAAACACTTTAGTAGACTTACTTACTTGCTTACTTAAATTTACTTGCTCATAAATTATTCAACGACCCAAATGGAAATTGCAACCATGTTCACTTTGTGATTGGTTTAGAAAAATTATTATACGAGTAGAATGATATTTAGTAAACGTGATTTTCCAAAAAAAAAAAATTAAAAATGTATAAATGATTAAATATCATGCGAAACATTTGTAAAGAGAAGCATTTGCTAAATAAATGTTTGTAAAGCGAGTGTTTATAAAATAAAACATTTGCGGAATAAGTTGTTTGTGAAATAAATAGTATACGAAACGTTGGTTGTAAAATAAAAATTTGTCAATGGTGTTTTGGTGAAACATTAGTGAACCAAGAAATTCATATAGGGTGTTTTAGCGTAGTAAATTTAAAATAAAAGAAGTTAATAGATATTTATTCATAAACTGGCAAACTTACGAAAGTGGTACTTTCGTAAGTGCACCGAAGTTTCAATTGGATATTTTTATTAGGTTAGTATTATTTAGTAACGAAAGTACCACTTTCGTAAATTTGCCAGGGTATGAATAAATCTATTAACTTCTATGTATGATGATGTTGTTGAAGTTACGAATGTGTATTTATTTCTGATCCTAAAATATTGACAATCCGTTGATAGTATAAAAAGTACCATTTTTAAAACCAAATGTACCGCGGTAGCTTTAATACCTTTAACAAAAAAAAAGTGATCTTTGATGTTTGCTTTCAAAACGTTCCCCTATAAAATGCATTTTCTGGAGATTCGCAAGTTTGCCATAAAGGTTACGATTTGTTGATTTGAAGGAGATGGATGCCAGGGAATGAGATTATTTCCAACTGTAACTCGGGCGCACGACCTTCCTTCTAACCATTTGGATTGTGTTCCATCAAAATCTGGATAATTCAGAAAACACAAGGCAGGTGAAATGGCCAACACACAATACGTAAGCAAGCG
Organism: Agrochola macilenta; assembly: GCA_916701695.1. NCBI lineage: Eukaryota > Metazoa > Arthropoda > Insecta > Lepidoptera > Noctuidae > Agrochola > Agrochola macilenta. Next base: position 20,431,363 of record OU753563.1, on the reverse strand, counting down.
TGATGATCTTGTGTTCTATACTTCTGTCTCTCACAAAAATTGTGCTCTGCAGTAGAAGCCGAAATATAAACCAATTTTTTTGTTTTCTTCACCTTGAAAACCTCTTTTTAATAACTTTGCTTGGATAGTTTTTGAGTAAGCTTCAATAATACGTATTTTTCCCACTTAGTATAATACACTAAGTGGGAAAAATACGTATTATTGCATATTAAGTAGATGATATGGTGATAACTTCCTGTGACTGTTATTTACATAGCAGGTATTGGTATTCGAATTTGTGTGGGGTAGGTACCACAACTAAAAAGTGAAAAATAAAAACTTTTTCCAAAAAAAAAAACAACCGACTTCCGGAAAAACACTACAAAGTGAAAAATAACTTTAAGTTCGGAAGTCGGTGGCAAAAAACGAAAATTCAAAACCAAAGACACCGACTTGGAAAAAGTTTTTTCTATGTAATTTAACTTTCACTTAGGTAAGTACACACTACCCACTCATCTTTTCATCAACCAGACTCAGAGCACAATCCAGTATCTATTCATCTGCTCAAGTATCCGTTGGCCAAGTTATTCTAGACCTATAAGACTTAGTCTAGATTTCCTGGCGATTACATCTAACGTCCGAGGGGACGAGATGTATTATCTATTTGTGTAGATGATGAAGATACGACATGGCTGGATGGATGACCGGGATTTATAATCACGAAAGACGGCATCTTGATCAAAAAGATGGCTTGATGCAATTTTATTGCAAGAAAATTGAATGATGATTAATTAATTTATTTAAGTATGTTCACACAAAACACCAAATAGAAGAGCACGAAGGTACTGCTAGATTTCAGGTTATTGAGTTCCGTACCTCAAAAGGAAAAACGGAACCCTTATAGGATTACTTCGTTATCCGACCATCAGTCTGTCAAGACCCTTTTTCTCAGGAACGCGTGGAGGTATCAAGTTGAAATCAATATCAAATACGTAGGTCTATGGTCCCTTCGACCTCTAAAAAATCAAGCTTCTAAATCAACGCAATAAAAAAATACGGCCATTTATGCGACATATTTTGATACTCGCAAATAAATCAAAACCTGCAGGGTACTTCCCGTTGACCTGGAATCATGAAATTTTGCAGGAAGCAAGGTCTCACAGCACATGTAAAGGCAAAGGTCCGAAAATAGTTAATATGTAGTTTTACGACAAAAAAATATTTTTTTACGATTGCAAACTTACATTTGCAGTTGAAGAATTGACCGTACATATTTCGATGTATAAGAGAACTTGTTTTTTTCAACTACAATGTTAAGTTTTTGGGATAAATTCATCCCAACTACGGAACCCTTCATTGTGCGTAGTCCGAGACGCACTTGGCCGGTTTTTTTTTTTATGTGTGACATCTTTCCTGCCACCTGCAATCCGTGGGATCCTGCAATCTGTGGGATTGATTTCGTGAAAAGAGACAGAAGTGTGTAACAGGAAGCCGGGGAAGCGCGCGCTATTTAATTTGACCAATAAGCGCGCGCGGTGCAAGAATTGGCCTTCAGATGGTACCAACGCATTTTCCAAGAGGTTGCAAACAGGATGATGGTGATGATGATGAATATTGTTTATATCATATAGGTATAAGTCAGTAATGTTACACAGCATATGGGACTATTGTAAGGCTCACTCGTTTTTTTCCGGTATTGGCCTGCATCTCACCTGATGATCAGGCCGAAGGTGGAAGCGAGCTTCACCCGGAATCCTCAACCACAGGGGAACTGGGTATCTTACCTCTAACTGCCGAAATACAACAATTCAGTTAACATTGTTGTTATGGCGGCAGACTTAGATAAGATGGCGGTAGCTGCGAGCAGAAAATGGTGACACCAGTGGGAATCGAACCCAGGAGCTCTGAGTCTGAGATAGGTGGTCTAACCACTAGACCACAGAGGAAAAAATACTTCTAGCTGACCTGCGACGGAAGAGTTGGATACTCGTACGAAACATAGACATAGGATGTAAAAAGACAATACACAAAATGATGTTTGATTTTAAGATACATTGAGTATTATGTAGATTTAAGATGTAAGATGTTTTGTAAACGCAATGGATGCTGCCAGGATCATACAGTTGTAACACAAGATTTGATGCTGTTTTACTCACGATTTATTGGGTTAAAAAAGATATATAGGTAACAACAATATGGTGGTGCCAACCCGCACTACCCGGAGGCAGGTTGCGGCCCATTCAATATCACAAAGCGGAGCTCTGACTCACAGCAGTGGGAAAAGTATAGGAAGATTATGTTATTATCAAGTTACGAGCTCATTCATTAATAATCTCTTCCAAAATATAGGAAACGATCTTGCTTCTCGTGACATTTTCTCAACTAATAACAATGACGATTATCTTTCGATTGTTTTGAAAACATTTTCTTTTAATTCAACGATGAGACTAACGGCATCTCATTCACAATTATAACGTGCTGAGGAGCAGTGTCCAGGTTTTCCACAGTGCCAATATGTTAAGGATTGTCTGCTTTTTGCCGTTCTTAGGTATGTACCTACTTTGGTTTTTGTACTTTACTTTGTTAAGCTTTGTCCAAAGGATTTTGTGTTTCGAGTGATTTGGTAAAAAATACTAATTTGAGGATATGAATTGGAAAAATGCAATATAAATAATATATCCAGACATCGCTTGTTGGAGCATCTAAAGTGCCTGTACACCTGCAACAGTAAAAATGCCAATGATGCCGCGACTAATGTAAGCCAAGAACATACCTGAATTATCAACTCGAACCCGAAAAGTAGAAGACTCTTTGCAAGAAAGTTTTGAGCTTGACTTTAGAGTAGAGGAAGACATAAAGCGATGGGTGAATTATGATTTGCTGGTGGACGTATTACGGCTACAAATCGGGTGAATCTGAAGTGAACATTAACTTAAGGAAGCCGGATTGACTCGTGTTTGACCACTATCGCACCATGGTGACCGATGATGCAGTCGAAAATGGTGCACGCGGGTGTCACCACTGTGTGGATCGCCCGGAGGACACGGTGGAGCATACAGTGTAGGTCTGCCCGGCTTGGGCCGAGCACCGCCGTGTCCTCACGGAGGCGATCGGCGGTGGCGATTTCTCGCGTCCGGCCCTGGTTCAAGCCATGGTTCGGAGCGAGAGTGCATGGGAGGCCGTCACTTCCTTCTGCGAAGCAGTAATACTCGCGAAGGAGGAGGCAGAACGCGTGAGGGAGAGGCAAGATTCGCGCCCTCACGCCCCTAGTTGCCGCAGGACACGCTCCGGGCGTCGGGAGTCGCAAGCCGACTTCCGGCCACCATAGGCGCGGACTTGCGGACGGTGAGGGATGGGTAGCTCGCCGTCCGATAAGGACCAGGCCCGCGTCGATGGCGCGTTGTGTTCCACGCGCGCCTCAATGAGATGTCAGCACCAACTGACGGGGTCCGTTAGGGCCAATGCCTGCCGGGGGTTGCAAGTTTTTCCGAATGGGATATCATGGCCCCGGCACACAGGCAACGGAAGGAACACGGGTGGGTTTTAGTCAGTAAGAGTCTGACACGCCCTCCCGCTCCGCCCACAGCGGGAGAAGTTATTTGATAATTTCCCAACTTAAAAAAAAGGATACTTGGAAAAACTAATATGTTATCGGGCGGGTGTGATCGGGCAATACAGAATCTCGCAGAGAATTCTCAAAATCACAATATAACTTAGCTGTATACAACGAACAATGAATTTGCTAAGAAGGTGGTCCACAAAACATTTCGATATACATAAAATTGTTGATTAGAATAATAACAATAACTCAATCATAGGCGTAGCGTATCTTATTGTTTACAAGTTCACCTGTTAACAAGTACACATACTCGTATGATATCATTGTTTCGGACAGCGTTTGTCTCCTTCCAAATACTTAAAATTGTGAGCCTCTAGAAACAGCATTTTTAAATGAGACATAGTTTTCGGTTTCCAGTAAAACCGAAAACTTTAATCATCCTTTTATTCAGTTTCTTATTCATGGCATTCCAAAAGTAAAGTTGCTGATGTACGTTACACAGCTGATGGAACTGGGCTGGCAACATCTGTCGCATGCCGGAGGAGGAATGGGCCAAAATAAGCACACGGTCCCAAACAGCAGCAAACGCAACGCGGCAGGAGGAGAAGGCGGGACGAACTCGACTCTTTTAATAAAGATTGGCGGCAATAGGGATAAGTGGAGAGAGAAGGAAGTCCATTGCCCAGCAGTGGGACACTAACGGCTGATAACAAATAATAAATATGTCCGTTTCAAGGCGTCTCTCAGAAGGAGGTTAATGTTTTTCGATCGACACATAGACAAGACTTTGAAAAAAATAAACTGACGGATTTTGTGGTCGTTATTTCAGAAATCGCGGCAGCGGCATGCATAACAACTTCATCTTCATCAATGACTACTACCGCAGCTTCTACGAGTACCATAGAGGCTTTCATAGATTATGAACCAGAATGGAGCTATGACGGTAAGGCCCATTTTTAACCGATTTCCAAAAGGAGGTTATCAATTAGATTGTTTATAAAAAAAAAAAATTGTTTATGTTCGGGCATAACTCCGTCAGTTTTTTCCGGATTTGAACAATTCTTTTTTTGTTTGAAAGGGTATACTTCTGAGATAGTCCCATTGTCATTAGGTCAGGATCTGATGATGAGATCCTGGAGAAATCGAGGGAACTCTTCAAATATTATAGGCACACCTATAGTGATTTGGGTATTTTTTATAATAACGCGTGCAGTTGCTCTTGAAAAGCACCATTTGGTGAAGTGGAACTGATGATGAAGACCACAGATGGCCACCGGAACTACTCAATAATAAGTATTTCACGTGTTGCGATTCGATTACATTAATATGAATACCAAGCAATTTATGCTCGTCACAATGTATATGGACAAGTGGAGCTGATGGTGAAGAAGCAGGAGAACTCCTCAACGATTAACGTCCCTGCTTCGGAAAAACAATATTTTGTAAAAGGTGATGAGTAGTCAACGTTAGGCAATTGTAACTTAGATAAATTACAAACTGACCCACTAAAAAGCGAAAAATAAAAACTTTTTTACAAAAAAAAACAAATTTAAGTTATTATTCACTATGTAGTTTTTTTTTTAAAGTCGGTTGTTTTTTTTTTGTAAAATAGTTTTTATCTACTTACATTTTATTACTGCTATTGGCCGCGGCTATGAGGATTTTCCAACAGTCAACTTTAATTACAGTACAACTATTTTCTTAATGTCCCTCGGCAAACTTCGTGTTTCGTCAGTCGTCAGATTTCTATAAGTTGCCAGTTTTTTATAAATTATCACAGTCGGCGACCGACAATACCTATGCTTGGTGAGAACGAAGCCTTAAAGGCTTATTGGTTCAATTCAAAATTTTTTTTTTCAATAGCACTTATGAAACGTCAGAAGCTAGGTGCACGGTTCCAATTGGTCGTTTCCTATGGAGAACAGCCGGCAAGAAACTCCACAGCTACCCTTTTAAAAGTAAATGGTTTACCATGTTTTCCAAATTACAGGGTTAAAAGGTATGACAGGACAGTGTAGGCCTATCAACAAATACCAGGTACTTAGCAAAATACTGAGTTGAACTACGAGTATACGCCATAAAATTAAAAATTTACGTATTTCTGGAGTTGTCGAATTAACTTCATGCTAATCGCCTACAGAAAAAATAATATTATTTAAAAGTGTCGATTCGCCCGTTTCCGGCGAGTAATTTCGTGCGAATCAACCACCAAGCCGCCTTAAAGTTGGGCTATTCCAAACCTGAACAGAACTTCTATGAGATTGTCTTGCAGATGAATTATACGAAACATATCCATAGATGGAAAAACAGGCTAAATAAATATCTTAATTTCGTCGACAGACATAAAAACTATAATGTCCAAAGGAATTCTTAGAATGTAATTATTCGTACATTGTCGTATGGCGGTCATTTAAGTTCTTGATCAACTTTAGTGCCGGTGCTCCGTATCAGGAGTTTTATAGCGCGCGGTAATTATAACCATTATTAAAGTTTTGTAAGTCAAGGTAATGGTGTAACACCATTAAAATTAATGTTTAGGCTTGGTTTATCGATCGCAAGAAAATGGTTCACTTTCCAAGGGGCCCAATGTATTTCTTACAGTGTTACATAGCTGCTAAACCTGACTCTGGGGTGCTAACAACAACATGGATTTACATTTCGAGACATCAGGATCTCAGTATCATTTTCTGCAACGTAGGTAGGTAGTACCCCAAGCCTCCACCCTTTGAACTGTCCCGTTGTTGCGTGGTCGCAAGAGCGACTGATGGGCTCCTGGGTTCGATTCCCGGGTCGGGCAAAGTATTAAGCTTCGTGCAGACTAGCACGACGCTACAGCCCGACGCGACACCGGTTATTATTATACCGTGAAGTTTTCTTAGAAATTGTATTATTTGAGTCGCGTCGCGCCGTCGCGTCGCGTTGGTCTGCACGAGCCTTTATTGGGTTTTTCCATAAGGAATTTCTTAGTAGCAGCCCGGAGTTTGGAAGATGGTGGTGTGAAATTGGCCACCGTGGCCAACATTCGGTCGATAGGATTTATTTATACCCTAAAACTCTGCGGTTCTAACACCAGAAAAGCTGATTCAAAATGAGAGATTCGTATGCGTGCGCGTTTCGTAAGCGCAGCTAAACCGAATCCTGCCAACTATGATACGAGTGACAAGCAGGGAAATATAATTATTTAGTGTAAAGAAATCTTAGTCAGTGGACTTTCGATAAAAGAAAAAAAATCCACGAGTTAACAGTAACAGTTAGATTGTTCTGTTGCTATTCATCAAACTTTACGAATTTGCCACGCGGCTGATGTACTATCTTTAGTACGAGTAGGTCCTGTATTCTTAATCAACCCGTGAGAAAAACATCATGACAGCGAAAATGTACATTGTCCTCGTGTACCTCTTTGATCACCCAAAGAATACTTAACTCCTTCTAAAACTTATTGCCCACTTCCAATTTTTTCTTAAACTCGTTTTCAGACGAAAGCAAATGGCCAGGCCGCCACTGCCAGAAGGGCGGCAAGAGGCAGTCTCCTATTGACATCAAAACAAAAAATGTCGTCCCTGATTTCACGAGGCAGTTCATCAAGTATGGACCTCTCCAGTTCACGGGGTACCATAAGGTGCTCGTCTCGGGGATCAATAATGGACATACTAGTAAGCGGTTCTTCAATTCAAAAATTACTAGCAGGGTAATTGCGTAACAAGCCAATTGGGGTGCTGGAATCTTTCACTGGATCTGATGGACTTTGAACACGAGGTCATTTTGCGAGACATTTTAGTGCATCAGGTCAGCGGCTTGTGCCGCTTACTGACGCGAACACGAAGCCAGTCAGTTCTGGACTGTCTTCAAATGTATTCGTAAACAAGGCTAGTCAAAAGCCCGCAAAGGACTGAACTGCCTTGCAAACTGAAGTCGTATCCGGAGGCCATGAGTTAGGTAGTTCAAACAGTGTGTCTAGTTTTCCAATGCGAGTTTGGCCTGAAAAAGGGTTAGAGAAAAGCCACAAAGGCTGAATAAGAAACAAGACTATAAGAGAACCCAGGCAGATCGAGATTTGCGTTGGATTAGAGCCCTACCAGTTTTCTGACATTTCTACTCGTAATAAACATTTGAAGGTTCCTAATTTCCACTTCATCACTATTTTCTTTTATCGGTGTCTTTTTTCCTCGCAGTACAATTCAGTACGGAGGGCGACGACGCCATCCACCCGGTTCTGACAGGAGGTCCTCTAAAGTACCTCTATCGTCTGGAACAACTCCACTTCCACTGGCTTTCTGAACACGCCATCAATGGTGTCAAGTAAGTTGCCTTCACGTTTCATACCACTCAGACACACGGCATTTTGCATAACTGCGAGCGTTTATAAACGGAAGGCGTTGTTTGATGAATCATACAATCTGCCTGCGACATATATATATATTTCGAAGGTGTACGAGGGGCCAAAGCCAATTCGCAGAGGCCGTTAGACGGTTTTAATTAAATGAGACACCAACCGACGATTATCCCTGGCCGCACAATGCAAGTGCAGCCAGGGACAACCCTCGGTTGGTGTAGGACTATTGCAAGATATTGGATTATGGGTTTGGGTCGCTAAGTGAACTGGTTATCTTGGACTATGGAAAGACTATGGCCCCTGCCTAACTAATGTTTTATATAAAAAACACAGATAAATGGCAGGGGGTGATTTGCACTCTCAATAATGAGTCCCCGAAAACGGTCGCTAACACAAAGTGTCGTAGCGACAAGGGGGAAACATGTCCTGAGGTGCTTATGAGGAGTGGAGAGGTATTCCACGGCTATCAGGACAATCCCGGAAGTACGGTCAAGATCCCTGACCGTACCAGCAGCAGAAGACCAGCATCTTACTGGAATACTTCCTGCCTCCGAGCACGATTGCTCTTGCGAATTTCCACACAAGCCGGCCAATAAAGGCAAGAAAGAGGTGGGGAGCACTGTTCCTCTTCAATGTTCACTACAGCCGGCCAATAACGGCAAGCCAGAGGTGAGGAACAAGACTTCTCCCGGGAGATGGGGTCCGTGGGGTCGCCACTGCCCAACAGCTCACCACATTTTGCCCTGCGGATTTATGTATCTCTCTTGGTCTGGCTCCTCAACCTAGACCTGTTTCGGCAAAGTAAACTCTACCGGCACAGACCTAGAGTTCGGACCGCGCAAGCCCCACTACGAAATCCACGTGGGGAAATTATTATCATTATTACATTTCTTCAAGAGTACATGATGTGTTCTTCACTGTATTATTTGATACTTTACGAACTAATTTAAACCGATCTCCCACCAATGACCGCTCCATTTTTATAGCCTATAAATTTTTGTGTCCTGTTTGTTAGACTTCTGTGTTCACCGCTACCCTGAATGAAGAATGATCATATTGTTGGCATATTAAACCACATTAAACACGATTGTTGAACGTAGATACGCAATATACGAGTACCTAGGTACTATGCTTTAATTGCCAGACAAAAGGAAACTGCAGTAAAAATCCCGAAATTCTGACAACCAGTCTTACCAAAGGGTCGGTTGTGTTACCCAGTTACTGGATTGTAGAGGTCAGATAGGCAGTCGTTCCATGTGATTTGCTGGTATCCAGTTGCATCCGGTTAGACTGGAAGCCGATTCCAACATGGTTGGGGAAAGGCTAGGATGTTGATGAAGAAGCTGGCGGGAGGCCCATAACGACAAAAATGTGTCGTGCCATTAAAATGTCATTCATGTTTCAGATACCCCATGGAGCTACATTTCGTCCATGTCAGAACCGATCTGTCGGTAAAAGACGCGTTGGGGAGGAAGGATGGATTGGCTATCGTGTCAGTGTTTGGAAATGTAAGTACCTAACGTCACCAGGATTTTAATACTTATTTATGGTTTTTGAAAGTACCACGGAAAATTCAAAAATTCAAAAGTCATTTATGAGTATGGCCGCCAAAAATTGTACATTTGGGGAAAAGTTTGTGTCCTTCTCAGATATGTAAAAAAGAAACAGGCTTATTTTAAATTTTTGTGATATGTTTTAAGTTGATCTGGTTAACAGAATTATGGAGAATCATATAATTTTTAAAGACTTGATGTTCAGTTGTAGTAAAAAAGGCGCCATTTATTTTTTACTACAACTGAACATCAAGTCAATCAAAAAACTAAATAATAGTATGCAAAATAAATTATATTACGCAACACAAAACATAATTTAAATTATTAGACATATATCAGATAGCACACGCCAATATACCAACGAAAATCATCGAGAACTAGGTATACTCAGGCAGAAATAAAATAAAACGCAGAAGGAAAATCAATACTATTGTATTGATTTTTATTGATTTACTTTCTGCTCTCTAGTCAAGTGCTACCTAGGTTGACTGCCGACTGTGATGTCCTGGGATCGAGTTTTGCTAAATATCAGCCCGCTATTTGAAAACCCGGTACTGAAACAAACCTAGTTGCCTAGTAATATCGGAAAGTAAGCAAATATCTTGATTTTGCCAAAACGATCATATTACTGCCTACTAATAATGGGCATTAGAAGGCTAAAAGTCCCCCAAAGGGCAATGGAGAGGGCTGTGCTTGGAGTTTCCCTACTTGATTGAATCTGAAATGAAGAGATCCGCAGAAGAACCAAGGTAACCCACATAGCCCGAAGAATTGCCACACTTAATTAAGTGGCAATGGGCAGGACACATTGCTCGCAGAACAGATGGCTAATGGGGCTGAAAGCTTCTGTTTTGGCGACCGCGTAACGGTAGACGTAGCGTCGGAAGGCCGGGAACAAGGTGGACCGATGACCTTGTCAAGCCTGCAGGAATCCGCTGGATGCTGGAAGCACAGAACCCGTCGAAGTGGCGGTGCTGATATTATGCGAATAAAGGCTTAGAAACTCTAACTAGTCAACATCAAATGGGGCTTAGAGCAAGTGACAGGTGCGCAAAGACCGCTCTAAAAGTAAGTAGGACTTTCATAAAACAAAACGTAGGTACCAAAATAGTTTTAAACTTAATTGATAATATTTATTTGTGCCAATTTTCGTAGACAGCGATAAAACATGCACAAAACACCAATCAGCTAATAAAAATAAGGTTTTATCATTTAAAAAAGTGCATGAATGTTACAAATTAACACAACAATAAATAGTTATTGTCGCTTACGATTGCGCAAGGTGGTCTTGTGCCCTTAATTGACACGTTCTTCATAGGTTTATCAGCGAACTTGTGTAAGGTAACAAATTCATTTTGAAACTGTGTCTTTCTTTAATTTCTTTGACGTTGTACTTACTTGTTATAGTTTTTTTTGAGTTAGTCAAGTCAGACTAATTAATTGTTAAGCAAATGGACCACTAACTTAAATTGTCCGTATATTCAAATTTCAACAGTAATTTTTTGACAGCTGTTTGAAGTGGCTTTAACACAGCAAATTGACGTAGTGTTTCAATTCGGTTATTTTTTCCCTGGCTGTAACCTATCTACAGCCATACCGAGTAGAACTTTCCCTAGCTGTATCTACCTACAGCCATACCGAGTAGAACTTTCCCTAGCTGTATCTACCTACAGCCATACCGAGTTGAACTTGCCCTGGATGTACCTACCTACAGCCATACCGAGTTGAACTTTCACTGTCTGTACCTACCTACAGCCATACTGGGTTGAACTTTCCCTGGATGTACTTACCTACAGCCACACCGAGTTGAACTTTCCTTGGCTGTATCTACCTACAGCCATACCGAGTAGAACTTTCCCTAGCTGTATCTACCTACAGCCACACCGAGTAGAACTTTCCTTAGCTTTATCTACCTACAGTCATACCGAGTTGAACTTTCTCTGGATGTACCTACCTACAGCCACACCGAGTTAAACTTAAGACCGTGGCGGACTCATTCACTCACAGGTCACAATTACTCTATACAATACGAGTATATAAATCATTTCAATTGTTTTGACTTTAAGTATGTATGTAGGATTTTGATAAAAAATATTACCATTCGATTTCGTTTCACTTTAATACGATTTTATAAGAACTTTTAATGTTACTATGATTTTAAAATTGGTTTTACCTTAGTAACACCTCATTTGTTTCTTTTTAACCCCCGACGCAAAAAGAGTGGTGTTATAAGTTTGACCGCTATGTTTCTGTGTGTCTGTCTGTGGCACCGTAGCTCTTAAACGGGTGAACCGATTTGAATGCGGTTTTATTAATTTGAAAGCTGGTTTTCTAGCGATGATTCTTAGACATGTTTTATCAAAATCGGTCCAGCCGTTTGTAGATTATCAGCTCTTTTCCAGTTGATGAATGGATGTGAGCGTCTTCCACAGGTCTGATCGATTTGACATTTGGTATTCTGTTACTTCAATGATATTAGAAGATCATAGTAACCTTGATCTGATGCTGCAGCATCACCTGGAGCAGCATACCCATCATATTTGCAGGATACCCAACTCCCTTACCACACAGGTATCGTGTTTGTGCTCTTATGAATGGTCTCAATGAATAGGTTATAGATAGATAATGAACAGGGTCTGGTGATGGAGTAGGAAAGACAAAAGAGGATATGTTTGTGTCGGTGTTTTATTATCTAATCTATTCTGTTACAATATCTGAATTAAATTAATTTTACTTTTGTAAAAATGTCTAGTTTTGAATTTCGCCATCAGCGCATCACTTGGAAAATTCACCATAATGTGAATCCTAAACTGTGTGCTACAGGTACAAGCCGAGCTTGAGGACTATCAGGAAGAGGCCTCAGAGTTCATGCAGTACATCCCCAAGCTTCTCAACACCGGGGACAGGATCAGCGGAGTACTCCTCGATATGACGTAAGTAGGACAGCATGCCATTATTACAAAGGTACGGTATGTTTTGGCGCGAAATCGAAACTAACGCCGCCATCTTGTTTGTCAAAACAATTCACAAAACTATTGCACAAATGTTTACAACAGCGCCCCCCTCTCAACGTCATTCGACTCACACACTTATACTCGTAGTTTGACCGAGCACTTATAGTTTGACCGAGCACTTATAGTTTGACCGAGACCGTCAAACTATCCGCTCATTCGTCATCGCTGCAGGCCTCGCCACGAATTCCTATGGCGCGGTACAGAGGTCTGGGTCAAACTATATCAGTGTATAAAGACAGGTTAATGCCAAAGTTTAAGCAGTAACGCTTACGTAGGAGTTATTTCTAACTAGGCCTAGCATTCTTCGTTTATCGCTATCAGTATCAGGTATTTATGCTCGTTTAGATCATAAAACACAAAATTGTAAACTAAGCAATGTAGTAAAGTATTCTTAAACCCAAAGCATTTATTTCAAGTAAACTAAATACCTACAGGCTCTTTGGAATTGTCAAGGGGTCGGTCAGTCAGAAAGATGAACCTAGTTGCCCATTCCAAAGCGTAGTAAGTAGGTTCCTATGGAGAAGAACGGGCAAGAAACTTTATATAGGTACACTGTTTTATTTAAATCAATATATTTTTATTTTTCTACACTACCAGTCTTTTATTACAGCATGTTTCAGTGCTCGATAGCCATTACTAGGCAGTAGACTTCTGCAGTTATTCTCCGTTGATCTACAGAACGACGATAGTATAGTATCTTTTTTTTTTATAATCATGTGCTTGTTAAATATCATGCCATTATTTTCGTCTTACCCCGTTTTAAATGCTGTTCACTAATTGATAACTAAATTTTTATTAATCATTAGAGATAATCAACAAGTTTTTTTAACAAGCACGTTTGCAATTAACGTGAAAACTTGAAGGTAGTTAATTGATCAAAATTGGGAAGGAATTAAGAATGATTGGCCTCAATATTTGTTAACCAAGTTGATAACCCTCCTCCTTCACAAAATTAACTTGTTCCTAATTAGGCCATCATTTGAGAAATCTAGGAAAGAGGTCCGGCCATTCGGCGCTGAGCCTAGTGTTGACAATCCAACAGCACGCTTTTATACAGGGTCAAATTAAATTATTATTATTAGTATTGATATCTTTCTTCCAAATCTTTAGAAATACTTTTTGATCAAATCTCAAACAAGGTCAAAATATGTTCAGTAAGATAAAGAGGGCCCCCTACGTATGCTAAATATAAATGTATAGTCCTAAAATTTTGGAGTTCGCTTCGCTCGCTCTAGCATCCTACATTTGCTTATATTCAGACATTTCTGTGAAAGTCGACAAATTAGCTCCTATGAATAGACAACTAGACAAAAGAAAACCTTGTCCTGTCCGGGGCGGGGTGCTAACATTTTCGAGCTCACTTCGCTCGCTCTTGAATCCTACGTTTCCAAACTATTCTGAATAGGTCGCCAAGTAATTCCTATTTCTATAAAAATGTTTAAAACGAAAATTGAATCTATCCAGTGTGCTAAAATTTTCGAACTAGCATCCTGTTTTCGTTTAATGCTTTTCCGTATACGTCGACAATGTATCTCTAATTTATGTATGAACGGTCAAAAGAAAACCTAACCTTTTCAAGGTAGTGTGTTGGAATTTGGAGCTCGCTACGCTCGCTCTTATATTCAACGTTCTTCTAGTTATCAAAGTTTTATTTATACCTGCATACTATTATTTTAATCTTACTTCAGTGGGAGAAAGAGATGCAGCTATACGTCCTGTAGAACTTCATCTCTTTCCCACACTAAAGTAGGTAATATTAAAATGATACTGCTTTAATATTGCTTGCCCTGGACGGGGGGCCCCCCATTTATTTTACCGCCCCGGGGCCTCGATTGGCTTAGTCAACCACTGCGTACTTTGGTTTCGTTTTCCAGTAAACTGATACGTTCGCGCAACAGTGAGACGTACTACACGTACTCCGGGTCCCTGACGTCTCCTGAATGCAATGAAGCCGTCATCTGGATCGTCTTCACTGCACCAATCTATTTAACGGATGCACAGGTAACACGCTCAACAAGCATTATATTATAATAAATATGTTACCGTTAGAATACGGAATACCTACGTAATAAGCGCAATAACTATATAATCTGCAAATGATCGGGAACGATTCGTTAAAGTGTGAAATTTTACTTAAATAACAGATACCTCATATACCTACAAACAGATATCTACACTTTAAGAGCGTTTATTCTGAAAGTGGGCAACATAGTCGCAAATAGATGTCAAATATTTCGCTGTTTTGATTAATTTGGCAATATTAGGCAATAAAAGCGTGGAGCGGTTTGTTTAAATTAATTAAAAGTATACTGCTAAAAAGCACACCACGCTTTTTGATTTAATCATTCGATATAAAAGAAGTGACAAGCTGGATTGGTACAGTCGGCATCAAAAGTTGATGACCACATTTCGATTTTCAAAATCGCTGTACACCGTATTCACTATTAGCACTTCACTATACAGCGATTTTGAAAATCTAAATGTGGTCAACAACTTTTGATGCTGACTGTACTATCACTTGTACAAGTCAATTTATTTTTTTTGTCTTTTTGTCTGTCTCTGTTCTTGCGGATAATCTCCGAAACGGCTGGACCTATTTCGACGGGACTTTCACTGGAAGATAGCTGATGTTATAAGGAGTAACTTAGGTTTTACTTTTATTTTAGGAAATGAAAAAGAATTATGGTCAACGCGGGAAAGCCGCGAGCAGCAGCTAGTATTTATTTTTATATATGTATATTATCAGGCATCAAGGCCCATAGGCTGTTAGTATTACATCTTACTTAAAAACTATATTAAGTATAAAATAACATTATTTCCTATCTCTGCAGTACCGTCTATTCGGCAAGGTGGGAGTGGGTCGACACAACTTCAGAAGCCTTCAGAAACTAAGCCACCACATGGTCTTCACGCCAGGGCATACCAAGTTGCAGGTGCCCCAGATTGCCATCTTCTTTAGTGATGTCATCAAAGCATTCGCAGAGTTCTTCAGGAAATTTGGATCGTAAGTTGATTTTGGAATTTGTTTTCTAACCGACATAGAAAAGGAGGCTTTAATTAGTGTGTTTATTTATTTTTAAAGTAAAGTAAAAAAGATTACAAAAAAAATGGCCTTAAAAAACGCTATCGAAAAACCGGCTTTCCTCTATAGCCACACAATGAAAAAAGAATAACGAAAAACGGCCATAAAAATCACAATAACTGTCATTCTGTGTGAAATGGCTATAAAACGGCAAATTGACGCAGGGTGTCAATTCGCTAAAAAAAAATCCCAGAAAGAAAAAACTTACAGAATAGGTAAAAACCTCTTCCTCTTTTTTTAGGTACCTTTTGTTTTGGTTACCTATTTACCACCAAAATTAACACCGAACAGATTTGTGATCGGAGCCTCTCTGATGTTGTATGGAAGGTGTTCGGGGCTTCATTTTGTCATAAATCGTCTGATGAAATGACCGAAACTTGGGTTGGTTCTCTTCTCACAATTTACAGTATTCTTTCTCATTTCATTTCAATAAAAAAATATCAAAAATCAATTTAATGATAAAAGTGCAATTTTGTGATGAATAACAATAATATTTTTGTTTCAGATTTGTGATGCATACTGTCAAGGAGCGATAGTGAAGACGTTAATAAATTCATGTAATGTTAAATAAAAATGAGATCTGTTATGGGATAAAATACCCCTAAAAGGGCGCCGCACATCTGGCGGTTGTCGCTTCCAAACAAATATCGACCTTGCAGTAGTTGAAATAAAGTTCAGAATAAATGAACTTCCATTAGCTCGAAAGCATAACTAAGTAAGCAGAAAAGTTCAGGTGATATATTTTCGACTTTATTTTAAGGCGCACGATATCTGTTTGGTAGTGCCAACTGCGCTTCGATAGATGTGCGCCGGCCCTAAAAGTAAACTGTTGTTGTACAGTCACTGAAACCATATTGCGCTATATTGCTCGAAATATGGTCATCTTAGTCGGCGAGTACCTAAACGTCAAAAATAAATTGCTCCTCACATGTTGGAGAGTAATGTGAGATTTAGAAGCAAAAGCAAGTTCAATGTACACACGGTAACGGATTGTATCGGATTTCCGTACAATGCGAGGTCAGCTTATACTGGAAAAGTATAGCTTAATGTGTAGCCGTGTATGCCGAATGCAATTTATTAAAATGTTTTTGTTACAAATATAGATTAGGTAGCAAGTGTTTTTAGGGCGCTAACAGACCGACTTCATTGGTTACAACTTTGTGAGAAATCGGGTGTAATCGTGGGTTTCCGTTGCACGCATGGACCTAATTCAAAGTTACAAATGGACATCCGTATGTAATATCAAGATATGAAGATGAGTTTACACCTGAAACATAGTTTCAGTTGTTTATAATGTGTTACAAGAAAAAATTATGCTGGCAACATGGAATCTTGCAATGTTGGTGGCAACATTCTAATGTTCCGTATTCATGCGAAAAACAATGTTTCGCGATTGATTCACAACATTATTTCCAGTGTATAAGGGGCTTCATAAAGAAGTCGATCTGTTAGCTCTCATGACATGGAAATGTGATATAATGATAGAATAAAATAATATAAGCTTTACATATTTTTAAATCTGTTTTATTTAAATAATATTAACAGCCGTATCTACAATCTCACGCTCACAGACATACATTGTCAAGTTGTTCAAACTGAGTTCTGTGTACAAATATTGTAGAAATTAAACACTTCTGCGATTCCCAAAGGCAACAAGTCTCTAAAATGATTTAAAATGTAAAAAAACCGGCCAAGTGCCTGTCGGACCACGCACAATGAAGGGTTCCGTAGTTGGGATGAATTTATCCCAAGAACAAACTTAACATTGTAGTTGAAAAACATGTTCTCCCTCCATACATTCCAACTGCAAATTTAAGTTTGTACGCACATTATTGGGAGATTTAACATGTTATTTTAAGACCATAGACTTCTCATAGGTTTTCCTGGAATTTATAACTATTTACCGTATCTTTTTTCAAAATTTTAGGCAATTTTAGGAGTCAGCGTCACCGACGCCAGCATGACGGTTCAGTTTCATTCACTTTTCAGAAAGAGCGCAGAGTGCGCCTAAAGAAGTTTTCACTTCAAAAAATGGAAATCAGTATTTAAAAAATATGTGTACACAAAAATCATAAAACACTTATAGCACGGAGATGCCTCGGCCGCAGCTGTTTAGGCGGCGATATCATCACTTTCCATACAAACCAAGCGTGTCACCGTTTACATTGCGTTCATTATAACTTGTCCCGTGACGCGATTGGAAGCACTGTTCTGTCAGTCGCCATTTTGAACTCTATTAGTATTGACACTAAGCTTGACATGCAATGGTGCCAATATGGCGGCAAGGGACAAGTTATAGTGAACGGTCTGTACTCGCATTATGACACAAATGACATATAGAAGGTGACGGCTTTAAATGGCGGTCCGTGACAGAAGCAAGTGATCAACACAATTTTGGCGCCTCGAATTTCATTAAGTTCTGATACACACAAGCGACACGCGGCAACGGCAGAGGCACTGCAGCCGACGACAACGTGCCGCTCGTGTATTTCAGTACGGTGCTCAACTACACGAACGGCATGTTGTTGACGGCAGCCGAACACGTGTCGGCGGCTGCAGTTGTCTGTGCCGTTGACGCATGCCGGTCATGTGGAAGTATACTTATACTACCGTCTTTAGACGCTGCCGGCGAAGCAATTCCGTGGTCTGTATCTCCAAACATTGGTTGCCCAATACAATTACGTCCAATACTTTATAACTTACATAGTTTCAACAAAATAAGTACAGGAGCTATGGCCATCACATTGGCGTTGTTGACCAATATTGGACGTAAAGTTCCATATATTCCCAGGCATCAATTTAACTAATAAATTACATTAATACGGTATGTTTGTAACACGTACGCATGGTAACTAGACATTTTAAATGATTTACAAAATGTGAAGTGATTGTATAAAAAACAAATTCTCAACTCCATTGTTTTTTTTAGATTCTATAATAAATAATAAAAAACATGGACCAATCGCGTCCTATCTATTGCTACCTCGTTTTATTTCAAAGGAAATGACAGTGACGGAACATTCATTAGTAGTTTTTTTCATGACATTACGAAAAAGGACCTAATATTGCTTTGAATCTTTTAATGACAGGACCATGTAAGGATTTAACAATAATAGAATCAAAACATTGCCTGAATATTAGCACCAGTCATTAGAAAAGTTATCAGAGAAGGCGTGATTAAAGATATGGAGGTTAATTATAGGATTCCGGGTTGAAAATCCAGCCTTACCAGCATCCTATGAGCCGTCAATATTTGAATGCTTCCCATTATTCATCGTTTTGCTAGTTACTAGGAGCGAGTACTGTTAGCAACAAATAAATTATTAGTTTTTTGGAAAATAATTATCGTGGGATCCATCTTTTTTTACAAAACAATTATTGAGTCAAAATTTTTCAAAATTTTGATTACAGTAAACCTTCATTATTTTTCTGCTGACCGTACTCTTTAGTCGTACTGATTTAACGAAAAGCTATTTTCACAGTGTCTACGTATTTCTCACCTTTCCGGGACCGTACTATGAAGTATCACTGTTTCGTTGCGAAAAAGGGATGGTGCTATTTGTCCTGTATTTCTCCATCTCTCTCTCACCTCATCGACGTAAAATTGAAATATTACTACAGCATACGGTCTTACGTGGCAGCTACGGTCATGAAATGTGGGAGCGAGATGACATGAGACTACTAAATATTCACCGTCCCACTTGCACGTTTCATGACCGCGCTTGCCGCGAGTTTTGGCGTTTAGTATTAGGTCCTGAGGTCTGCCCAGTTAACGAACAACATACATACATACAACACATTATAGTACATATCTACAATAGAACTTCTACGCCTGCTCCTGATTGCTGACTATTTCCTTTAATCTCTTCTCTATGTACTGCACTCTGGAGACCAGCTTGTCTTTAGGGTTGAACTCTGTGTATGGAATTTGGAGTACTTTGAAGCCCTGGAATGAAGAAGAACGATATTTCCTTACTTTGAATTGGTTGGGTAAGAACGGAAAGTTTGTCGTAAAATACTACTTTTGAACATTAGAACCTACTTAATTAATTTTCGGCTAAGAAATGTTTAAGTTCAACACACACACAAAGCGGCGAGCTGTATTATTTGGATGTCAGCGAAAAGCGTGCGCGGGTCGGGCGCGGAGCGGGTCAGGAGCGGGAGCCGCGCACGTAATTCGTGTGCGTGTTGACCTTAAAACGCAAAATACAAGTTTTTTTCAACTCTTGACGACCTCGATCTCGCCTGGTGAAAAACGATGGCTGAGGTCTACGATGGAACGAGCGTGTCCAGAAGATGCATGTTCACTCTTGCTTTGAAGGCAGACTGATTATATGTGGAAAGGAACACAGACGCTGGCATTCAACGCTTTTGCATGAGAATTTCACACTTTAGCCGTGCGCATAATAAATAAGGAGAAGAGGTGCAAGAAGGGAGCATAAAAGCGCTCACCAGGGAAGCACAGCGCGGCATGGCATGATTTCCGTTGGCGGAAATGATTTTGAATCTTATTTTCATACCCTTAGCACTTACATTTCGTGGATATCGTCTCAACGGGACTTGAGCATACCGCAAGCTGCTGCAGAATGCCGCGGAAGACTTCAGGACCAGGCCAGGCGCTTATTAGGCGAAACGTTACCACACTTGTATAAGTGTGGCAACGTTTCGCCTAATAAGCGCCTTTAAGGTGACTATTCCAGCTGAACGTGTTTAAAGAGGAAAAGCATGTTCTCATAATGAAACTGACCTTAATTGTAAGTAGCCTGGTCTCGAGCTGGTTGATGCCGAGCGGCACAGCCGACTTGCGCGTCATGTCGTGGTAGTCCAAACCTAGCACTGCTATCCGGTACACGCTGGAATAATTACACGATTGTTATAGAATCTTTAAGTAAACGAGTGTTAAGTTTTGTGGCGCATCTACAACGCCACATTGTCATTTACGCACACTGACGTCACGCCAAATCCTGCATCGCGCAAGCAAAGTTATGCGCGCGATTAGTATAAAGTTTAAAACTGAACTGGTGAAAGCCAAAAATTACCTTTTATTGTTTTCTGCTTTCTCTAAAGGTACGGGATGGCATTTGGCGTCTACTGCAAATTCCGCGTCTGTAAATACAACAACTCGTTACATTAAGTGCTCCCGCGCTCTAGGCAGCAACAGCCAGGCTGCGGCAGCCGGGATTTTGAGATAATTGTTGGCAATCAATCATGCTTAGCCTTTTCCCAACTATGTTAGGGTCGGCTTCCAGTCTATCTGGATACAGCTGACTACCAGTATTTTACATAGAGCGACTGCCTATCTGACCTCCACAACCCAGTAACTGGGTAATACGATACCCCTTGGTAAGACTGGTTGTCAGACTTAAGGGCTTCCCAAGCAGCAAAATATGGTCTTGTAATTGTCCTGGAACCACCATTTCATTAGGACTATAACGAAATAGTAAGCAATTATAACCACGGAAAAGGGAGCAATTTATAGGCGTATTTTACCTAATTAAATATCTATAGTAGACTTGGTGAACACCACTTTGACCAATAACGACCTTATAGTTGTACTACGTAAAACTTCTTGCGCCCGCGAAGCTAACTATCAGCACTTAATGGAACCAAACACGACAATAACGACCTTATAGTTTGATTACGTAGAACTATTTGCTCCCGCGAAGCTAACTATCAGCGCTTAATGGAACCAAATACGACTATAACGTACACAGTGAATCTCTTACAAGCTCATACAAAGTGTTGTGAATTGTTGAATGTTGCTGCGCACATTTGTAAAGATTAATATTGATAAAAGTAAGTTATTCATCCATTCTTATAAATATTATCTAGAATATCAATTATGAGTAGTGTTAGTTAACAATAAGTCAAGATGTATAATGTGTTTGAATGTGCATGGCGCACGTATATTTTCGGTGAAGTATAATAAGATTTTTATCAAAATTTTTACGCGCCCCTTGAAATTTGCGTTTTCATTAAGTTGAATTTTAAAATAATGTTGGTGTCAGTAAGAACATATAACGAAAAGTCGCCATTTTGACAAAGTTGGTTTTCCCAAATACATTAACAAACCGTTATAGGCGTACTTTGTTTAATAATGGTAAATATCAGAACCAGTGCTTGGCCATATTGTTTGGAATTAGAGTTCCGCAAATATTTCTATAACCTATGTTTTATTTTAATGTTTTTGTTTAGGTTAGCATTGAAAATGGTAATGTTTCTGGACGTCGATCGCTTTTTAACTAAAAGGGATTTCCGAGCTTTAAAAACATTAAGGTGGCCTTGGAACGAAACACTTCTAAAGTTTAAAAAAATCTTGCAAGACGGCCACGACACTTCGTTCTGAATAAAGAACACGATCCATTGTTAAAAGAACATAATTTCTGGTGTGAAAAATGCTGCTTCTACTCAGTTTATGACCACTTCACCAGTTACGAATATGAACTTGGCAACTTAATCAATAGTACCTCATTTCTGTCAGTTTAGGTTTAATTTATCTGATTTCACTTTACCTATAGTCATTGATTTATACAGTATATAAAAATGATATACTTATAGCATTCAAAATATCTATTATGTAAAGAAAGAAAGGAAAGAAAAGCTGTTTATTCTACACAAACAAAACGCACATGTAAAATACACGTATAGATCTTTGTATATAAATACACTATGTCATAAATATCATAAAGTTTACATTATAACATTTATAATGAATGCACCAGTTTATGAATAAAGAATTTAATGCTGGATGTCGTTTATTTTATTCTACAGCCCATTTTCTAATATCACTATGTAGATGAAAATTGGAATAGTCTTCAATATAGCTTTCATCTTCTTGGCCTGTCCAAGAAGATGAAAGCGATATTGAAGACTATATATATATTTAGTCTTAATAATTTAGTATATATATATTTTGTATTTTACATGTGCGTTTTGTTTGTGTAGAATAAACAGCTTTTCTTTCCTTTCTTTCTTTACATAATAGATATTTTGAATGCTATAAGTATATCATTTTTATATACTGTATAAATCAATGACTATAGGTAAAGTGAAATCAGATAAATTAAACCTAAACTGACAGAAATGAGGTACTATTGATTAAGTTGCCAAGTTCATATTCGTAACTGGTGAAGTGGTCATAAACTGAGTAGAAGCAGCATTTTTCACACCAGAAATTATGTTCTTTTAACAATGGATCGTGTTCTTTATTCAGAACGAAGTGTCGTGGCCGTCTTGCAAGATTTTTTTAAACTTTAGAAGTGTTTCGTTCCAAGGCCACCTTAATTTTTTTAAAGCTCGGAAATCCCTTTTAGTTAAAAAGCGATCGACGTCCAGAAACATTACCATTTTCAATGCTAACCTAAACAAAAACATTAAAATAAAACATAGGTTATAGAAATATTTGCGGAACTCTAATTCCAAACAATATGGCCAAGCACTGGTTTTGATATTTACCATTATTAAACAAAGTACGCCTATAACGGTTTGTTAATGTATTTGGGAAAACCAACTTTGTCAAAATGGCGACTTTTCGTTATATGTCTTACTGACACCAACATTATTTTAAAATTCAACTTAATGAAAACGCAAATTTCAAGGGGCGCGTAAAAATTTTGATAAAAATCTTATTATACTTCACCGAAAATATACGTGCGCCATGCACATTCAAACACATTATACATCTTGACTTATTGTTAACTAACACTACTCATAATTGATATTCTAGATAATATTTATAAGAATGGATGAATAACTTACTTTTATCAATATTAATCTTTACAAATGTGCGCAGCAACATTCAACAATTCACAACACTTTGTATGAGCTTGTAAGAGATTCACTGTGTACGTTATAGTCGTATTTGGTTCCATTAAGCGCTGATAGTTAGCTTCGCGGGAGCAAATAGTTCTACGTAATCAAACTATAAGGTCGTTATTGTCGTGTTTGGTTCCATTAAGTGCTGATAGTTAGCTTCGCGGGCGCAAGAAGTTTTACGTAGTACAACTATAAGGTCGTTATTGGTCAAAGTGGTGTTCACCAAGTCTACTATAGATATTTAATTAGGTAAAATACGCCTATAAATTGGGCCCTTTTCCGTGGTTATAATTGCTTACTATTTCGTTATAGTCCTAATGAAATGGTGGTTCCAGGACAATTACAAGACCATATTTTGCTGCTTGGGTTCTGACCACCCGTGACGAGTGTCAAAGATCCACGAATGACAGCAGGGCCAACGGCTTAACGTGCTTTCCGAGGCGCGTAGAAGTCTCGGTATATAAAGACGGTTACCCATCCACGGATCAACCCCGGCAAGCGTAGCTTAACCTGATGGATCGATCCGTGCGGCTGTTATTACTTAGCCACGAGATCCTCGAGCTCGTTACACACCCCTGTATCAGACATAATATGTTGGACAGGCTGCCTAGACCACCTACCGTAACTTGGTATAATCCCACAATCATAAGATCTATGGCTGTTCTATAGCAAGCTCTCCTCTGCCTTACCCTCTGAGAGTACAGCAGGCATGATATTATGTAATGTTACGTAAGATTCAGGACTTTTCTTTCGAGCCAGCACAGAGCAGCCATGGTGAAACGAATAACAAAAATAAATAGTAAACTTTTCTATCCGGAATTTTTATTAAAAGTTTTAGTTATTTACTAAAGGGAGAATTTAACCTTTCGATACGGGATTATTACTAAAAGTTTATAAATTATAATTTAACTTCATTTAGAAACTTTCAAGTCAATCTAGGATAAGAAAAATAAAAAGCAATTGACTTACCATACAAGAACCCCATGCCCGAATTACAATCCCTCTTCAAAAACGCTTCAGCAGACACTAGACTCTTGAAGGTATCCATGATGCTCTGGACATAGTACGACTTCTCCTTGGTGTAGATCACAGGGACTCCTACTGATATGTCTTCGGGGAGTCGCGCGGAGCCAGGACTGGTGAGATTGAGGTAGGCGTCTATCATCATCAGCTTTCGACGGCAAGGGATTGAAATTTCTGGAGAAGATATTGCTAGATTTTAAAGTTCTATAATGCAGTTTAGTTTACACCAGCGCAGGAGTCAGGGAATCCCGCAAAATGTTTATGAAAAACATATGTTAAGAAATGATATAACTTTTTCGTGTAGTTATACCAAAAAGTTGGGAGTTCGGTTACTTTTTAATAATTTCAGTTGGTTTCATTTAGGTCCTGGGTTCGATTCCCAGGTTGGGCAAAGTGCTATTGGGATTTTTCCATTAGGAATTTCTCGATAATAGTAATAGAGTCTGGATTTGAACTCGTTTTATGGCAATAATTGCGTAATAATGGCATTTTCATTAATTGACACTACATATTTTATTTGCAGGGTCTACAGTGCTATCAGCAGCCACAATTTCGCGAGCCGTCCACCGCGACCTAAAAAATACAATTTGGTGTATTTTTACAAAAAAGAAAGGGACCGAAACCAAGAAAAACCATCTGTAAAAAATTAATGAATATTTTCTAAAAATGGATCATGGCTCCATTTCTCACAATATTTTTTGATGACTGCATTAATTCAAAGGTCTTCATCATCCCAATCACCTTTCGTTGTCGAGGTATATTTAAAAAAAACTCTTACCACCAGAAGATAGCAACTTGTCAATAAACTCAGGTTGTAGCGTGGACTCCAGGTGTTGCTTCGTGGCTTTGTTCAGGGTCAGCAGAGAGAACACCAGGTCCAGCCACGATGAGGACTTGGTCATCTCCTCCTCTTTGAGAGATAGAGCCGTCTGTGGGTAGGTATTTGGTTACTAATGCCCGTTTTCACAGACACTAAGTGACACCGAAATGAATCCCTAAATAAAAGTGTATTATTGGGATTTCAACTCTCGGCGCTAAGCGTAGCTTATAAAATCCAACAGTGCCATTTTATTTGGTCGGTGAAAACGGGCATAAGAGACCTGTGGAAAGAAGCCAGTCAGTCACATGTAAGGGTGTACAATCGCCTTATCAAAACGTTGACGCTTTACTACATACACATTACGCATATGTATTCCCCAAAGGATTAGGCAGAGGAGTACCTATAGTACACCCACATTTCGCCAGTTATGTTTAAGTCCAATAAATCCAGAAAAAAAATCGCTTAGTTACTTTGTCATTAAACACGTTACTTGTGAATCGTTATTACATCGTTTATGTATTGCGTCCGGGAAGCTTCAATTTTAATATGACTAGGTACGAAGAATGATTTAAAGGTTATGCAAACAATTAACGGTACAGGTGCCAATTTGTAGTTCAAAGAAAGCTTCTACCATTCCTGTATTGGGTAAAGCTTTATTTTTGCGTTTTTTCAACCACGGCCACAGGCCATATCATGTCGAATTTAATACTCGACCACTTTGGATACATAGATAGGCAACAGTGGCGCCCCCTATTCCTTAATACTGTTTAAACATTGTGGAACATTTAAACTCTTTAATAACTATTCGGGTTAATAACACGTTTCTGTTGTCAAAGCCATTAGCAATAAGGTAGAAACTTAAATCAAAGCTTATTTTCGAGCCAGTTTTTCTATTTCGAACTTTATTCCGACTAGAGTAAAGTTCTTAATACAAAAACTGACTTAATATATCTACTTTAAATTGTAACAGCGAATTTTTTTGATATTCGGATAGCTTATGACTAAGAGATCGGATATTCGGATGCATATTTATTTGAAATTGAAATTTAGATTATAGAATTGAATGTATTTTACTTACGTTCAGGTTCTGGCTAATATGGAATGCAGTTTTGTATCGATCGCAAATATCTCGCGATGAATTGATAAATTTAGTACTTTTTGACTATAGAAATGGTTGCTAATGTTGTAAATTAGGTTGCCAAATTGGCATAGCACATAGCGACAAACAACTCGGTAAGTACCTTGAGTTGAAAAAGATAGATAAAGATAAAGATAAACAATCTTAACACTGCAAAAGTAACCTTCATAAGAGGGCTGATAAGTCGTTTCTATACCATGTATCCGATTAGTTGTGCATTCACGGATTTTATGGAATTACGGGATTTATGTTGAGATTTTTTTTTTTATTAAAATGCTCTTCCTAAATTTATTAGCCTAAAATTAACTTTAGGTAAATATGCATCCGAATATCCGATCTCTACTTAAGAAATTTATGCAACAACGAAATTTAGCGGGTATTCTGGTAAGACCACAATCATGTATGGCTGTAGTCTCTATGGAAGATTTCATACATAACATTGGTCTGCACTTACTTGAATTAACGCTAGCCCAGAATTCGAAGGTGGCAGACAGTCAACCGTAGCCAAGGTGACAACAGCAGACGCTATATCAGTGGCCCTGCACTGTAGTATGTGTTGCTGCAGCCAATCAGCGATCGCGGTGAGGACAGGCTCATGTCGGTACTTCAGAAGGCCTAGGGAGATGGTGATGGAGTTCACCACAGCAGACTTGTCTTCGTTTGATGGTAGGCATTCTATTACGTCGCTGGAAAGGAAATTTTAATGTGATTTAGGACTTTTGTCTCATGTGCAGTGTGCCTATAATTTAATTTTCTGTAACGATATTTGGACTTGAACATATTCAAGAAAAATTGCAAACTTTATTTATTTGAATCACATCATTAAACTAGCATAAACAGAATCCAAAACAACATCTGATTCACTCATGTAGCATAAGCTTACAAGCAAAGGAACTACGATCGACTTTCATTGATCAATTTTATTTAGTTTGGCCACAGCACCCTAAATAATTTCTAGTCATAGATATTCTATGGTATCGTTAAATCTTATTTAATAATATAAGCTTTGACGCGGCCCCGCCCTTCTTTTGGGAGTAATTACATTTCCTCCGATTTTTCCGCTATTTTACTAAGGAACCCACCGCTCCGACACGGCAAATATCTCGTCATTCAAGTAAAGATTTTAAATCAAATGCATTAAAGTATAAAGAATACTGGACGGCTCGCCGGCCGCTGACTGCTCGCGAGCCGTCACACGTAAAATAGACTTTAATTCATTTGATTTTAAATCTTGTGTTGGAGCGGTGCTGTAATATACATAATGTTTGCTTCGATAATCTTCCGATTGTTTCGTAATCTACATAATATTTGCTTGTCTTTTGTAAGACTTTCATGTAATTTCTATTCCACTTACTTGCATATCCTATCTAATAATACTGGATCTGGGAAGTTGAGGGAGGCCATAGCAAACAGTAGATCAGCTGACTTCTTGAGGTCAATGACCTCTGCCTGGTTGGTGATATTGTGTGAGAGTGCACGAAGAAGCGGAGTGCTGCGGCGACCTTTTTGTTGGAGGGCTTTCATTACCTAAGAACAGAAGATTTTCCTTCATGATAACTTAACAGTAGAAAAACATAGAAATTTTGTGCTTTTCCACCAACAATGGGGCACTTAATATTGTAATCGCTACAGGAACTGATGGACGCTACACTAGGTGCCAAATTCGAGGCTGACTCTATTTATATAGCTATCGACACGCTAAGAAGTAGAAAAAAGGCTGACAATTTTACACCCCAGTCTACACCATTGGGTATATATAAACGCAATGTTATATTACAATTTGAGGTTTAATTAAAAACAAGAACAAAAGAAAGCATAATTATATTAAGGCTTCCTATACATGATGCCGGAGCCGCATCGGCGCCGGACCGCATGTTTGTGTAAACGAATGAATATCGCCCATGCACCGCAACGCTGGGCGCCACGTACACTTTACACTCCTTATGAGATATACTGAAATTTATTCATCCTGAGGCCGGTGCGGCTCCGGCGTTATAAATATAGTAAGCCTTATGCCCGTTTTCACAGACAACAACGAAAAAATATTGTACCAAAAGGATGTTTATTATATGAAGATTCATCGACAAACCATATGATCACTGTTGGATTTTCAACTCTCAGCGCTGAGCCTAGTGTTGAAAATTCAACAGTGCACTTTTATTTAGGGATTAGATAGCTGGTATTTCTTCCATTTTTATTAACCCACTACACTATGGATGTTGGTTTAATCCGAATTATAGATAGGTAATTTTTTTTTGTTTACAAATGTTACGATTTAAGAAATTTATTTCACTCAAAAAGAATACAAATATTCACTCCTATGAGGAAAAACATAATAATTAAGATAAGCGACGGTTTCGCCTAGTAATAAACAAAAATTAAGTTATAAAAACGGTAAAAACGTACAATTTAAATATGATTCAGGTAGTGCTTTAATAGCCTTTTAAAAGTTGGAAGTGATTTCGATTCCTTAATTACTTTAGGTATAGAGTTATAGAGTTAGCTCCTTCATATACGACAGTCCTTCTACCATAGCTTGTCCACAATGCCCTTAAAATTATATGGTTAGCCTGCCTCGTCATGCGCTTTTGAATTTGCATTCTTTTTGTGAATGTTATTTGTGTATGTATGTCTCTATTAATTATTTTACGTACAAGTATGCAAGTGCTATATTTATAGATTTGATCAATATTCATTCATTTAGTTTCTTTTAAAACCTCTTGAGAAGATGCTAAATAATCATAATTGAATAAGACTTTAATAATTTTATTTTGAGATATTTGTAGTTTTTTAAGGTGATTTTTGGCAGCACTTTCCCATATTTCGATTAAATAATCGAGATGTGGTTTAACCATCGATTTATAAATAATATATCTGACCTGTAGTGGGAGACACCGGACAATTCCTCTAAGTGCACCAGTCAGTGATGATATCTTTTTTTATTATTTTCTCAATGTGAGCTTTCATTGTAAGTTTATCATCAATGTTGTAGTCTAAATAGTAAAAAAAATTAAAGCAACTCACTTTAATCATCTGTGGCAGTGTCAAATTCGTTATAAGCCTGGCTGCCTCATCATCTCCAGTGATGCCCAAAACAGTGCTTAGATCCTCAGCCATGGTCAAGGAACCTATGGCATGCGTGGTGGTAGATCTGGCCAGGATCCGGCAAAGCTTCAGGAACCGAGGGTCTTTCTCAAAGTCTGGTAGCTTGACTTTGTTACTGCTTGTCCATTCTGATAGGATTGACACCATCTGGAAGTTGGAAAGCAATACATTTTTAGCCAGTGCACTTGATGACTTTATGACTACATCAGTAAGCGGAGTTCATATAGCTGACTTTTGGTCAAAAGATATTTGAACTTTAGAATAAGATTTTATTTTATTTTTGAAATAAGTATAAATATAATTTGCCATTGATACTCTAAAGAATTTATCTTACAAGAAATGTTGCCTATCTCATTACAATTTATAAAATTAGGAGTCTAGAGACAAGTAGAAGTATTATTAGATTCTTTGAGACACTTAAATAAAAGTTATTCCATCAGTTAGTTTTGAAATACATAAAAAGTGGAGATAGGCTGTATTAAGTCAGCAATTAGGAAAATATTATTATAACCTAATTATTATGTAAAAATCATAAAAAAAAGAATGCATCAGAGGGTGGCTGAAATTTTTAAAGATATTAAAAATATACATTTATTGTTTATTAAAACAAACTTTTAGAGCATGTCTCCGTGACACAACAGGGTTCTCAGCAACAATGAGCAAGCTGTTCAGATCCGTAGCCTTTGTTATCTGTCCATCTATCTGTGCCAGGCGACTGAACTTTGCAGATTTCGGACTCTGCTTCTTTGTACCATCAACTGTTTCTATATTCTGTAGGGATGCAAATGCTGCTGCTACTAAACCTGAAAAATTATGGTTAAGGGTAAGGGAGAAAGCAATACTTAAATAATTTAAGAATCATGTATTCATGCTAGGCTGTTATTTTAAAATCTCTTAAAATATATTTAGCAGGGTATTGATTTTAACTTTTGCTTAGGCTGAATACAGAGAGTTTTTAGTACAATAAATTATGGATAAGAGAGTATTGGTACAGCAGTAAGCAACTATACAATCGTGGAACAGGACAACTAAACTGATTTATTTACAACAATAATGACTACTTTACCGTTTTCCTTATCTTCTGCTGTGAGTTCTTCAAGTCTCTTATCGGGTATATTTGTAGAGAGTTCTAACTTTTCAGTTTTGAATACTGTGGCACTGGGACCTGAATATTTCCTTACGGCTGCCCTTGATCCTAACCTCCAAATCACTAACCCGCTTAATTTCAACATCTATGACCAAAAGAATATTATTTATAAACACTTTCTCATACAATTTACATTGCCTAATATCTAATTAAAGTCTTATACGTAAAAACATTGAAAATAAGTATTAAAAATGCGTAAAATTCAACTTCTTACATCACGACCTAAAGTGATCTGAAATGATTTCGTTTATATTTAATATATTCCAAATTTAGAATAATATGAGTGATAAATGTACCTTCAAATGTTAAGGAAACAGCCTGAAAAGGAATAAAATATAGTTTTTACAGCATTTACAAAAAGTGAAACTATTTATCTTTTTGACAGTGGAATGACAATGTTGCTAAGTACCAGGGGCACAGTAAACTAAACGTAATTTAAAAAGTGACACCAAAACTATATTTCACTAGCAACTACTAAACGTTGCCTTTGCCATTGTCTGTCACAATAGTGATGTCCAGCCGCAATTGAGTAGAATGAAGTTTTTTCAATTAATGCATTTTTTTTCTCCAGCATATTATGGATTCAAGACACTCAACACTATTTAAGTTTTTTTATTGTTTTCGTCATTTTTTGACAACGATTAAATTTATACATATTTCTAGCTAGAACTAATTCACAATCGAGGACCAATTTAATTGAATGTTTTAATTAAGCTGAAATACATCACTAGTAGAAAATTGCAAACGGCGGTCGTGGGAGGAAGTTTTGTTGTGATATTCTGTTGTTATTTTATTAAAAACAGTGAAACCGATATTGAAA
This sequence comes from Agrochola macilenta, assembly GCA_916701695.1. NCBI lineage: Eukaryota > Metazoa > Arthropoda > Insecta > Lepidoptera > Noctuidae > Agrochola > Agrochola macilenta. The sequence continues at coordinate 20,399,975 of OU753563.1, read as the reverse complement.
ATCATGAAAATGGTAAGTAGATTCATTTATAGACCTGAAATTTAAGTTATAAACAGTGAACATGTGAGAGAAACATTAAAATTGTTACCGTTTTAGACCGATGAGTCTGTACGAATTTGAAAGGGTTTCCTTTGAATTTCTTTCTTATTTTTTACCAAAATGCCTCGTGTATCGTCTTAATAATGTGAACTCTTTACCCCAAACACGACAACATCCTCAATTATTGTGTAAATAAGGGAAAGCATGTTTTTCGTATCTGTATACATATAGGTAAACGGTAATTTGCCTACCTTCAGTTTATTGATAAATTATTAGCTACCGGCGTTTCGAAGATCTTATCGCGTTTGCCCTTTTGCTACTTTCAACGTTCCATAATGAGCTGTCAATAAGTTTTGTATTTACCAAGTGTGTTTAACTGTAGAAGACAAAGAAATGAGATAATAACAGATTTATGGGGTGAACTTGAAAACTGTTTATAGTAACAATCAATATGTTACCCTTCTGGTAATAGGAACTGTCCTTGTAACATCACCTTTTCAATTTCAGCAGGTACGATAAAGCTTTGATTGTTTTTATTCTAAGTTTATGAAATACTTAATAATTTACCAATGAAATACATTAATATTTAATGAGTAGGTCAATAGTTATAATTATGGTTATAAGCCTGGGAATTTGTTCGTATTTCAGTGAAATAAATACCACTTCATGTCTCCGTCATCACACTGATGATATATTGCCATATTAATAGTTTCATTTTCATTACTTATGATACTTTTACTTAAATTATAATCTGTCTTCAATTAAACTCATGAACTGGCTGAGCGCTTTTGGCTTTGTTGATTGTGGGTAGTTAAACGCGCTTTCATTAACTAAAAATCACTAGCTTCATAAAAACTATAAGTACTAAATCCCTGCTGGACACAAACACATTGTTGACTTCCATGCATTTCCTTTCTTAATGTTTAGTGTTATAATAAATAAAACCTCTATTTAACTTACAGCCTAGACCTAATGAAAGTTTGGATAACAAGGAACAAAATAATCTTCTGCTTCAGTGGTTTTCTAGATATGGAACTAATCTTTAACATAACATAACGCGTAGTTTCCCTGAAGGGTAAGGCACAGGTGCCTATAGTGCATACATTTTACCACTTATATTTTAAATCCCATGTGAACCAACCTTTTTTGTTACAAAAACCTCAGACCAAATAAAAAATCACACAGAGTGCTATCAACAGTGCGTGAAGTGAAGCTCGTTTCGTAAACATGTGTGAGCACTTTGTGTGGTGTAATGACATTTTAAAACGTTGTATATGTGTGCGTGTGAGCTTGTATGCACAAAGAGGAGGTGTAGTTTTGGCATGCTTCACAGCACAGTTTGTATTGTTTGCAGCGCTCTGTCTTGGTTTTTTATTTGATCTGAGACTATGATACTTACCAGACTGCTGATTATACGGTTTGTTGATGAATCTTCATATAATAAACAACCTTTTAGTACAATATTTTGTTGATAAAATAAAATCTCAAACATTTCTCACAAAAATAGGTGAATGCTAAATCTTATCAGTGATGTCAATCAGATCAATGATACTCAGAATTTTATGTAAACATTGAATTATCTAGAAAGAAAGAAAGAACAATGTTTATTTGTACACAGTTCGTGAAACACAAATACAAAATAAAAAAGTGACAATAATATTTATCAATAATAATATTTATTTTTAATAATATATATTTTTTTTTTTATTTATTTATCTCTATCTTGTTAACAGTTATATCTGTAGGAATCTAGCAATGTCGCACAGATTTTTGTTTATCAGGTTATTATCTTTTTTCTTTAATTATCCGTTTATTTTCAATACTTCAGGCATTTTTTCCCCAATGTAGTTAATCTTGGTTCTGTCATTATGCCAATGGTTCATCTAGATTTGGTTGAAGTTCGTTACCCACTGGTCTCCGGGATGCTGCTTGTCATCCACTTGATGTTATCATTAAAAAATATTATACTGGATGGGGTGAATTTAGAATCGTGACGCCTCGCTAGAAAAAATGTGAGGTTATTTGGAAGTTGTAGAAGGGCTCCTGAACCCTCCACAACATTTTTTTTTTTGTTGGGCGTGCATTATTTTTTTTAGGTAAGTTTATAAGAAATCTATTTATTTACGGATGCAAGAGCGAGCCTAGCGAGCTTGAGACTTCTTGAGACTTCGCTCGCATCGCACGCTCAGTTGACCCTGCCATCTCCTTCGTGTTAGGTTCCTTTACATCCTGCAGACAGAAATACATTACGTCAAAAAAAAAAAAAAATCCCTTTCGGACAGACCCGCAACCCCAGCATTTCCCTACCACCTCCCTCTAAATTAAATTTATCAACCTTTTTATGAGATTTATGTCATATTAAAATATCGCAACAAAAGAAATTATGTATCTCCGGTGGGGTGGGGGGAATGGAGTGTTTACTAACCCTCTCCCCTCCCCTACCCCCTATCGAAGCCGCACCTTTCCAAACTTTAAACCGCAATTACCTCTCAGTATAATGTTCAAAAACCAATTCCTATGAACAAAAACTTTTAGGGCCATTCAAATATTTCCATTGATTCCAGAGCCGATCCTGCGACCTTGAGCTCTAAGGTCGACATTCCATTGAGTAATAAAAATAGCAGTTACCAAGCCTAGAGGAAAACAACTTATCTGTACTCCACTCCACCGACTATTCAACCTAGCCTGGAAATAATTAGAATGTTAATATATAGATACTTACCTGTATTGCCAACAACAATTAATAAAATTAACAGAAACAGTAAAATCAAAGTGGTTATTTAGTCGTGCGTCATTCTCCAATCGAAAATAGCCCATGAGCCTATTCTGTAACTGTTTATTTATAGTTTGTTGACATAACTGCTTGCTTGAAGTTAGTGTGCTAGAAGATTGATGGGATGGGCCATCTAATTAACGGTAGGAACCTTGATTGTCAACAGATGAAGGAATTTGGACAGCTTCCCATTTTTTTGTATAAACATACTTTGATGATGTAAATTCGTTTTAGAATGAAACATGATCATTTAAGACATCAAAGCTTATGCTGGGTGCAATTAAGAATCTCACAAAACTATACAGTAGACTTCAATAAATCAATGGCCTGGAAATTAAGACCAACCACAGCTGGACATAGGCCTGCCCCAAGTTGCGCCATTAGCTAATTAATGCGCAACAGTAATTGGTAAGATGTCAGAAGCTCCCCAGGCGCCGGCTTTACATTATAATTAACTACACACATATTCAATATCTCTGCTTATTAATTCTAGTAAGTAGCTACGATGCGAACGACGGATTACCAATAAACATACTTAGGTACATAGAAATATTAAAGTTTCGTTGGTTTACTTTCTTTCGTATTAGAAATTATCCGAGCATAGAAGTATTAAATAATTTATGATACCTAGGCTCTTTGGATCTATTAAACATTTAATCAGTGGATTTCATGAGTAAAATAAGGGACTGAAAGCGATACCTCAAAAATATACTGGTACCGGTTTAAACCGTTATTTAACTTTTACACGATTTCGGTACCGAAAAACAAGACGGTGCGGGGGGGTCGAACACGTTAGAACTTGTGTATTTTAGTAGTTCTACCGAAATATACAGGTATGCATTTCCAACCTCATAATTCCGCTAAGTACTGAAAAAATAACGAATCGAAATATTTAGGTAACCCTTATTTAACGGTATGACGTCATACCGAAATTTAAAGGTACCTTAATTTTTTGGTAATTCAGTCCCTGAGTAAAATCAACAAAAACCTATCTTTACAAAGGTTTATTTAGATACACTAGCAAAAATACACATGGTAAATAGAATACAAAAAAAAAACAAACATAACTTAACATCACGCCTGTGTTCTCCGAAGGGTTGGATAGAGGTGTAAGACCTATAGTACACCCACATTTCGCCAGTTATGTTTAAGTCCGATGTAATAGGGAGCCTATTGCCATCAACCGGGCACAAATCCAGACTCCGGGCTGCCACTGAGAAATTCCAGATGGAAAATCCCAATAACACTTTGCCCGACCCATCGAACCCAGGAATCCCATGCTCAGCAGTTGTGCTTGCGACCACTAGACCAAATATTATTAAATATTATTACTGTAGTCGACCGACCTCGTAATTGCTGTACCATTTTTGACAAAAAAATTCACAATTTCACTAAGTATGGTAAGCATGTGCTCGTAACCTAGTCGAAAGAAACAGAAACGGTTGCCGTAGTCGAAATCGCCATGGGATGTATTTAAATATTTTTAAAACATATCATTGACATCGCAAATTACAACTCTACAAGAATCTTTTGGCGCCTGAATTACATTGAGTTAGCCATTTCTTATTTCCGTACAGTAACATTGCTAACTTAATAAAAAAACAGCAACACAGCACTTTCAAGAATAAACGCTCTTAATATATTTTGTGAAATTGTCCCAGAAATTGGATTGAATTAACAAGATGGCGGCGTTAGTTCCGATTTTGGCCACGCGCCTAATGATTTTTGTACCGTTGTAAACTTTGACGATATATGATGTGCAAGTGACATTCAACTTTAGAGTGGTAAAGGAATTACGAGGTCGACTACACTCAATCAATCTACCTAGCCTTTTCCCAACTATGTTGGGGTCGGCTTCCAGTCTAACCGGATGCAGCTGAATACCAGTATTTTATATGGAGCGACTGCCTATCTGACCTCCACAACCCAGTAACTGGGTAATACGATACCCCTCGGTAAGACTGGTGTCAGACTTTCGGGCTTCTGACGACTCGTAACGACTGTCAAAGATCCACGAATGACAGCTGGGACCAACGGCTTAACGTGCTTTCCGAGGCACGGAGAATTCTCGGTATGTAAAGATGGTCACCCATCCACTGACCAACCCCGGCCAGCGTAGCTTAACCTGATGGATCGACCAGTGCGGCTGTTGTTTTTTAGCCACGAGCTCCTCACGAGGTCGACTACACTAAAAAGCTTTAAAAAGTTAACATTGGTTGAAGCAGAATAGTCTCTTGTGTCAATTTGGGTGAGCAGTAATTAGTGTGGTATGTAACGGGATGGTAATTTTCAGGCGGGGGCTGAAGGCGCCGGTGCGGCTCGCTGAGCGCGCCCGCTCCGCGCCCCCTCCCGTCATACAACACTTCAGGTGAGTCTTGTATGCACAGAATTTGATAAATATGTGGGCTTTAAGACTTTCTATCAGAGATGTGCGAAGATGCGTAGCGAAGGAGGGATGTGTGTGATACCCATCATTACGATCGTTTGATTTTCATAGCATAGCTTATGGTGAAAAAGATAAAAGACACGCGTTTTTAGGGTTCCGTAGTAAACAAGGAACCCTTATTGTTTCGCCATGTCCGTCTGCCTGTCCGCGGCTTAGCGCAGACTCTTTGTACTTTGTAATTACAGCTTTCTAAGCTGTAATTTGGCATGGGTATACATATTAATCACGCCGACAAAGTAGTAAAATAAAATAATGAAAAAAGTGTACCTCCCCTACACGTAAAGTGGGGATGTTTTTTTTTTCCTCTTCTATCCCATATTAAGGTACACACGGCTACACATCACGCTATACATTTCCAGTTTATGCTGATCTCGAATCATATAGGATTTCCGTACAATGCGAGGTCAGCTTATACTAGAAATGTATAGCTTGTTGTGTAGCCGTGTGTACATAAGTCGTCGGAAAGGTCGTTCAAAAATATTAAGAGTTTGTTTAAACCATTTTTGGATTCAGGGATCCGTTTGCGAAATATTAAGCTTTTGAAGTGTTAATTTTTGTTAGAGTCAAGTGTGTGTGTGTCCCCCCCCCCCTGCCAGCTAAATGGTTGGTTTTGGATATGTAAAAAAATTCTCGCCAGTAGTATACCTACATAACGAAATTATAAGGAAAAATATCACAGCTAAGTAGGCTTTACAAGTTAACGAGTAATAATCGACCAACTTACATTAAAATTTGCGGTTGTAAAAACATGTCCCTGCATACATTCCGTATGGGAGAACATGTTTTTCAACTACAAAGTTAAGTTTGTTCTTGCCCACTACGGAATTCATCCCAACTACGGAACCCTTCATTGTGCGTGGTCCGACACACACTTGGCCGGTTTTTTGACGAATGTTCCAAGAATTACACATGTCTATACGACGATGTACAAGACGTTTCTAAGTCTTTCAGTCCCTACTCCTTAAAATAATGGACATCTTGAATCGTTTTACTGAACTGCATTTGAGTAATCTAAGTACCGGTTGTTTTCTGGTGCGCTTGAGTTTGAACATCCACGCAACGTTTCCACAGTCAACAGTGACACAGCAGCGCGGTTGTTTAAATTGTTAACTGTTCCGATATTGGTATTTTCTTAAACTTTCTATTTTTTTATCCATCTTAAAATTAACATCGTAAAGAATGGGATAGTATTACTTTTTAGACGATTTATCAATTTTACTAGACATTCAAATTTAAAAAAAAATGGTCTTGAAGCCTTCATAGTCCTTTCAAATAAGACCTTCAATCCATTTCTTATAGTTGTGGAGGATTAAGTATTTACTTAGTGCTCTGATAAAATTAATAACACAAATATTTTCCAGCAGGTTCGCCTAAGGAGGTGTTGTTAGTGCGTCACGCATGCTAAGGAGTTCAGATGGATTACAGACCGGCTTTTATGTATAGGTAAGTTTTTAATATTAATATACTCGTAACATTACTAAATAACATTCTAGTCAGGTAATACGATACCGGTTACCAACAGGGAACTTCATGTCGGACTGTGCAGTTGTCGAGATAAGCTATAAGCTATTTCAGCCAAAAAAAAAAAAAGAAATTGTCCCGACTGTGGTCATCATTTGGCTGAATCTGTCTCACGATGACCCTCAGTTGCTTTAAAGCTGTCGAAAGTTGCCAAAAGTTTATCCGAAGCTACCAGTCAGGTCCAAAAGTTTGACTGATGTGGACAGACATGCCCTGCCCAACGCGTCTGGCTTGCAACCTCACTGTCATTGTTCTATAATGTTTTCAAACAGAGATTATCTCGGCCCTTACGAGCAAACATTTATCCGTCTATATATAAAGATATGGACATAGTTTATCGATGCAGTATTCTGTAAATAAACGGCCAATGTCTACTGGGTAAATAACAATATTTATAATCTTCACTATATTTCAATTACGAGTACTTTCGAATAACGTGCCAGTAATTGGAAACTTAAAATAAATGTAATGTTCCTGTATTATTACATTTTATTGCCTTTGAATAAATAGAGGACGAAAAAAGCAAATAAATATAGATTTTCATTGAGAACGGATTGCTTTACAATGAGTGGGATTAAAGGAAATCGTGAGATGGAAGCTTGGAGAGGAAATCTGATTACTATAATAAACGTGGGCTGTACCTACATTTACTTGCTAAATGCCTAACCTTAAACAATCAATAAAAAATGGAACTAGTAGAGGACCCAAGTTATATTAGCGTTATCTCCCCATAACAACAGCAGCTCTGTAGTATTTTTCTTCCCAGAAACAATTTAATGAAAAGTCTTTGTGCCAGGAAACTGTCTGCTTTTTAACATTTTAAACACGGCAGTTTTATAATGTAGCTGTTAGAGTCTTAAATTCAAACGTTTCCTAAAGCAACATTTTTCGCGCTTGCTCGTTTTTACACATCTAAAAGCTGCAGTAATTTAACAATATCTACAGAGTTCTAAACCTCGAACTTTGTAAAGGAACAAAATAAAACACGACCCGTCTCCCCCGTTTTCATTCGCCATGGTGGTTTGCCGGATCGATACCGGCACCGCTTCGATTCCCGACCTACACACACTCGGGTAAACATTCGCCTTGGGCAGACTACGGTCATAGAGTAAGAATGCGTAGAAGAGAAACTTTAGTTAGAAACGTTCTACTCACTCAGGTTAGGTTGCATCGTAGTTTGCAACTTTGCTGCTCACGTCTCGCTTCGTGCTCGATAATCGGCAATATTGTCAGTCCTGTTTTGGCTTGGGATAACGCGGGTCGCTTGTTAAAAAAGCGTTTTTTTAGGGTTCCGTACCTAAAAAGGAAAAAACGGAACCCTTATAGGATACTCGTGTGTCTGTCTGTCTGTCTGTCCGTCTGTCACAGCCAATTTGCTCCGAATCTAATTGACCGATTAAGTTGAAATTTGGTACACATGTATTTCTGTGACCCAAACATGGACGTGTAACATAAATAAATGAATTTTGAATATGGGGGTCACTATTTGGGTGCAAATAAGAAAAAAAAAAAAAAATGTGATCTGTACCGTGTGACATATCAAAATGAAAGGGCTTATTGCGAGGATCTCAAATACATGTTTTTATCATTTTAAAATAAATTCTTTTAAAGATATTAAAGAAAATTTACCATTCCCCCCCCCATTATCTCCGAAACTACTGATCCTAAAATTATGAAAAAAATACAGAGAATAGTTCTGTGCTTATAGATTACAAGAAAACCTATAAGAAGTCTATGGTCTTAATATAACATGGTAAATCACTCAATAATGTGCGTGCAAAGTTACATTTGCAGTTGGAATGTCTCGGCGAACATGTTTTTCAACTACAATGTTAAGTTTGTTCTAGGGATAAATTTTATTCATCCCAACTACGGAACCCTTCATTGTGCGTGGTCCGACACGCACTTGGCCGGTTTTTTTATAGTCCTTTTGCCATATGTGAAGTCTACGATGGAACAAGCGTTCCCAGAAGGTACATTCTCAGCTTCCTTGTGACCCGTTAACCATCAAACCAAGAGCTTTGAAGGCCAGGGAACGAAGGATCATAGGTAGTAAGGGTGGTGGAGAACGGTACATGATTATTTCGCTTCTATACTGTTTTCTTATTCTATGTACACGTAGGGGACTTGTGATTGACATTTGGGACATTTTTATGGTGTTAATAATGTTGGCATTAATTCGAATGCTTTGGCTTCTTGAAATTGTATGGCTTGATTTTAAGGGATGATTGTAAGGAAATCGAATTGCAGTAATTTTTCTACATCTCTGATGCGAATCAGAGGAGCTAGTTGGGTTCTAGGTTAGAATGAAATGTAGGTACTTCTTTTTTTACCTAAGAAACGTTTAAGATCTGTGAAAATGCAGTTGTATCTCTATTTTTACCCGACTAGCGCGAAGCAAAAAGGTGGGTTATGTTTTTGTCTGGTATATACGTATGTATGTTCATCCGTTCCCTCATAACTTCTAAACTACTCATCATAATTTGACAAATGAGATATCGTTGCTTGGACGTCTTGATCGTCCGCTGGTTGTAAGCTATGGGAAGTCCATATGGCGTGAATATGGCGCCCTCTAGAGGAAATAAAGACATGAACTAAAAAAAAGCCGAATTATTTGAATTAAAAATCCGGAGTCACAAGTAATCTGTTCGATTTATTAACCTAACCTGACACGTGTGACTCCGGATTTTTACTTTGTCTGTGATGTCTTGTTTCTACCTTTTTAGATGACTTTTTTGTCGTAGTTAGGTTTTAGTTTTAGAACTTCTTTTTTTTGCTATATTCTCTTTCAAACTTAACAATGTTAGTAGAAAGGCTAGTAGGTTCTACGTCTATTTATTTATTTATTCATTCATTCAGCACTTACTTACATCTATATACATAATAAGTTGGTGCTAACATAAACTCATTAGAGTTTTACCGTGCACCAAAATCATCGACCACATAATTTAGACAATCAAAACAAACTTAAGTTCATAATTATAAAATGATACAGTAACAAAAACAACAACGAGGGTAATATATGAAATATTTATCTATTACGTACGAGCGAACATCGATCATTTATACCTACTTAATAAAACATCTTAATTTATTTATTCGGTCGCTGACAGACAACACACGGACTCCGTTTGGTCTAAAAGCATGGAAATTTATAACGAAGGTGAGCACATAAGAAAGATTTTTGAAAATTCACCCCCTAAAGCGGAAAAATGGAGGGTCAGTTCAGGTTCTTTTGTAATAAATTTCGTGATTTTTGCCGATGGTTTACCTATCCCATCGGGCACAGCTTGTATTAATACAATATTCAACATTTATACAGAACAGATCCAATCCAAATTATTTCCCTCTCTGCTAATTAATCCTCTATTTGCAAAATATATGAATTCAAGGCATTTCATTTAAATAATCACTCCAAGTGCCTACTCAAAATAAACATATATCAAGTTCAAATTAACATCGAACCCCACACTGGCGCGTGTCAAAATAACAAATCCCACGTTTTTGTAGTAAATTAATATTAGGATGTCTGCACAGGACTGGGGGGTGAATAGGGTCGGTGCAGCGAAGGGGCAATGTTCCTGCAACCGCGTTGAACCCTGCCTTATGTTGTAAGCTATATTTTTTTGATGAGAAATGAAGGCACTTTATCTTTTTTTTTTGCTAATTAGAAATTTCAGATTCGGCCTTTTAACACATGAGGCAACTATAAACATCCATTATAGCTGGATACGAAGTGTAGACGTATGTTTTACATATTTTCTGAATTCCGACTTTAATAAAAGGGTATGAAGAAAAATAAACCTAGGTACAACTGTAGGTTTTGTACTCTTGTAATTTACCAGCGTTCCAACATCCCACCGTTCGAAGCAAACGTATATTATCTAACAAAGTCACTAGTGGTTCCTCTAGACATGATAACACTACCTTTCTGCTGTATAAAAGACAGCTGTGAATTATCACTATAGCACTTATTCTCCCAACATTCACTATGTAAAACCAGCTCCCCCTGTATCCTTTACCAGTGAACCTGCTAACACGTACTCAATAGTTCCCATATATCAACAAAGGGGTGCTAATAATGGCATCGATTCCCCTGGATGTACGACTGATGGCTTTGTTGACAGCGCGAGAGAAATATACCATTTAATTTAAACGAGAAATCTGTCAGCAATGTATAGCTGTTAGCAAGTAATATGGTTAACAGTTTCATAGGCTTTTAAACCAGAACAATAATGGCAATATTATTTCCTTTTGAAGAATCCCTACACTAAACTTTAGGAAATACTTCCCGTTTAAATGTAGACCCTTCGTTTCCTGGAAGTTCTGGAATATTAAACAATATTTTTCCTATGCTTGATAAAATTTTCAGTACCCTAACCCTAAAAATCATCGAATCATTTTAATATTTAATAAACGCTTTACTAAACCTATTACTCGCGGAAGTCATTAAGTCCCCATCATTAATATTTCATCCCCATTGTGTAACACTATTCATGTAACTAAGTTATCCTTCGAAATACTGAAAGCGCAAAATTGCAGCGCGTAGCAATAGGGAGGGACATCTAATCTCCGTGCAATAAGTTGTAATCCCCTCTAGAGGGATCCACCTCCGGCTGAGAGAAACGTTTTGGTATATATTTTTCTCGTCTTGACTGAATGATTACTTACTGTCTTAGAATAATAGGGGAGGTTTGAAACGGTAATGTGTTTCAAATAAGCGGGTATAATTCATTTTTTACCGGTTTCAACAAGGAACAAAGTATAAATTATCAACAATTTATTTACAAACAAAGCATACAACAGTTTTACGAAACATTAAAAATGTGTTACAGACTTAGGGTCAGACAAATCGTTGGCAATGCTTGGGCTGAGCAATTTTGAAGTTGTACCGTAGTCATTGACAAGATGACCAAGGTGATATAACCCACCTGTATCTATCATTTACATCGTAAATGTTGCCATTGTGACCGCAAAGTAGTCTGTCTCCAATCCCGTCCTGTTTCACTTCCAGTTTCAGTCCTTGTTTGTGATGAAGATTTATTATTAAGAACACCAGATCAGCATCATTTCCAATCAAAGGCTCCAAATAATATTTAGATCTGTCGTCGTCAGAATCTTCTTCATTCTTCGTCGATCCCCAACATTGTCTGTCTCCGGCATTGTCCTCATCGTCGTCCATTCGCATAAACATATTACAATCAATGTTGTACAGTTGAAATGTGAGATCTTCATTGTTACACGCGGGGAGGATCTTCCAGCTTAGCCTCCCACTAGTTTTGGGCAATCTTGTGTCACCCCAAATCGCTCTATCATTGTTGGTTGGATCCATAGATATAAGAAAGAAGTCGTGCGAATCTAGTTTCAAAGCTTGTTGGTATTTCTTATTGACTATTGTCACAGCGCCTTCATTAATGATGTGTTGGAATGGGTCGGGAAAATGATTGCAAACGACATCTTTTGCGCCACCGTGCCACAGTTTATACGCGTAAGACATGACGTTTCGTGGGGCTGAGCTGATAAGCTTTTTTACAATTTCATCGATGGCTTCACCAAAACTGGCGGTAACGAAGGTTCTACTCATATTCACAGCACTTTCATAGTTACCCTTAATTACATCATTATACAAATTATCCTTAAGCGCGAGTATATCATTAATATTGAAAAATGCTACGTGACTATCAAAGTATGTCAAGCCTTGAAGTTCGCTGGGCAGGGTGGCATCTTCGCAAGGAAACAGTCCTTTTTTCCTCAATTCGACGGCGAGCTCTGAGATCACTGGAGAGTCGCCATGCACTCCGTACACGACCACCTTGCCGTGGTCGTTGTTGACGATGCGCGCGATGTCCAGGATAGCACAGGTACTGTTGATGTGTGATCCCGTGAGAGTCACGGTGAGGACGGAGTTCTCTTTGATGTAGCCGCTGGTGTCGCAATTGGTATAACTGAGAACTGGGATCCTGTTCGGTATCTTCCGGTCTCTGTCCGGGCCACTGCTCACCAGTCGATACTGATGATTGACATTGTAGCAGTTCGGGAAGCCACTAATGCCTCCCGAGGAGACAACCCTACCTTCACCCCAGTAGTCAACATGTTTAATCAGGTCGTTGAGGGAAACGGGTATTTTCACCAATTTGTACTCGCCTTGGTGGGGAAGGTCGGAGTAAGGAAACACCTGGTCAATGTTGGTGTTGTAGTTTGGTTCTTCGGCAAGCTTCCAGACGGTAAAGGAATGCATTTTGAAGTTAAGTGCGTTGATGAATCTGAAAATAATACAAAACAAAGATGTTTAAGAGGGTTTATCCTAAAAGTTGGCAACGTCGCAAATAAATGACAAATATTGACCTGTTTTGATTCATAAAGCATTATTACTGAATAGAAATAAGAAATGTGGCTAACTAGCGAACTAGAATATTAATAATGAATTGCAATTATAACATTGAATTTGATGTTGTACCCATTTTAGGTGTAAAAAACGCATTTGGAAACTTTTCAAATAGATTTATTACATCTAAAACTAAACATTCGGTGTTACGGAATTAATTATTGCATTTCATAATCAATATTCTAGTTCGCTAGTTAGCCAGATTTTTTATTTCCACAGTAATATTGCCAAATTAATCAAAAGAGTGATATATTTGACATCTATTTGCGACGTTGCCCACTTTCAGAACAAACGCTCTTAAAGTACTGCTAAATTATTTAAAAAATAAAACCGGCCAAGTGCCATTCGAACCACGCACAGTGAAGAATTCCGTAGCTGGGATAAACATTTATACATGCACAGTACATATTATATGTTGTAACCGAAAATATCTCATATCTCAAAAACTATTAACTTAAATAGCAAAGTCACTATAAACATCATACTTTTTAAATATGGGGTCCAACAATACCCAACACACTTATATACATAGATTTTTTTTTTTTCATCCTTACTGTCACCCCCATAGAAATATAAATCTTATATCTATGGTCACCCCTAATAATTTTTTTCGTAATTCAACTAGGTACTCCATTGATTAGCGATAAACAGAATTCACTTCCAATTTTCACCGAAACATTGTAAATAGTCTCCGATTAAAATGACTGTGTCATCCGGACAGACATGACGAAATTATAAAGATTCCGGTCTTTGCGATTTGGCTACGGACTAAATAATAATTAAAACAAACTCACCAACTTGAAGTAAAACGATGTTTGAATAACTGTTCAGCATGTGTCCAGTACTCGTATTTATACTCAACGATTTAGGAATCTAGGCATACATGTTATCAGTTCCTGTTACCGCAATTATAACACAATACACAATTGGGTTTTTGAGCCGCAAAGTGATAAGAGTTTAAGATAACATAATACCTAGTCATTTCAACCTGTAGACTGGGAATTCTTCAGAATAATAGGATAAAATAACAATAACGGGATATATCTACACCACAGATATTGTTTTGATTTCCCAAGTATACCCACACTTCGCTAGTTATGTGCCGAAGAGTAACATTTGACTGTAGACACGAGGCGTATTTACTAGAACAGGTATGCTGACTAGATAATTGTCTGAACTAGGCCGCATCTAGTAGTGAGTAAGTATACCTAGGTACTTAAGGTAAATATAGGTATCGAGTATTTTCTAACAAATCAAGAATGTTATCATTAGTGACTATTATTTGTACCATTTATGAAGTATTAACGCTTTACAATGTCAAACCTCAAACATCACACCATTTTCGTGCTTGAAATACTCGGCTTTACAAAAAAATCAAATAAAATCATTTATTTTCTTGCATACGGGTAGATGTGATACATATAACAAAAAAAGTACTTTAAGCCACATCATAACTTAACAAAATTTCAAAAACCGCCTACATAAACATTTCGTCATTTTTTTTCCTACTTCATCACCAGACCCTGTTCATCATCTTAGATAAATGATGAACAGGGTCTGGTGATGAAGGTGAAGATTTATTATTAAGAACACCAGATCAGCATCATTTCCAATCAAAGGCTCCAAATAATATTTAGATCTGTCGTTGTCAGAATCTTCTTCATTCTTCGTCGATCCCCAACATTGTCTGTCTCCGGAATAGTCCACGTCGGCGTCGTCGTCCATTCGCATAAACATAATTATTACAACCAATGTTGTACAGTTGAAATGTGAGATCTTCATTGTTAGCCTCCCGCTAGTTTTGTGTAATGGTTCGTCACCCCAAATCGCTCTATCAATGTTGGTTGGATCAGTGTTCACATCTAGTTTCAAAGCTTGTTGGTATTTCTTATTGATTATTGTCACAGCGCACAGTGGGAAAATCGCGTATGTTTCGTCTCAAAACTCCGTATCTCAGTTGTTTCAAAACTAAATGAGCTGTAATTTTGCACACATATACTTGGATGTATAAAGTTTAATGTAAATAATTTTGATTTTGAAAATTCTGTTTGTTAATTAATTATAAAATTAAACTTAAAAAAATACATGCATTTTGTAAGAAAAACATACATAAAACGGAATATACATAGTACCAAACGAGAAAACAAAATATGTACAGTCACGAGCATCAATATGTATACACTTAGCAACGTTAAAAAGTGATTTTCTCCTACTGTGGTGATTGTAATTTTATGTTGTTACGAACATAGTATTTTGGAACCCACACTAATATGAAATAGGTTTATCTCAAAGTTGCAGTCGTTATTCCATGAGAAAACCGCTTTTGAATCTTTCTAAGTGGATACATATTGGTGCTCGTGACTGTACACAATTCAGCAAGCTCCTACAGATTTTCATTGACAGCAAGAAGGGCCTTGGCTTCATCTAAAAGTTCTTTCGATATTGTTTCTGAGGTATTTCTCAAACTTGTGATATATATGGATCAGAAGTGTACAATAAGGTATGGAACACGTCTTCATTGGTAGCCGCTCTGGAACACTTTCTAGAATGATGAAGTCAACATTTTTTGTAATTCTTATTTCGTGATTCTTGCGCGTCTTCGGACAATTGTCCGATAGGTAAAATAGCATAGTACTCAATGGTTTTTTCGCCGTGAATAAGTATTTTATGCACGGAGGAAGGCATATCCTAATACTAGTTATAATTATTTACGTCCAGTTGGGCTGTACTATATGCGTATTCAGCGACCTTTTTTGAATCAATAGCCATTCCAGATGACATAGTTTGTAGTACGAGTATTATGTACATTCGTTTTATAAGTTCTACGTCTACTCCTGTAATGTACCTCACCATTCTTATTTATCAGGGAAGGAGACAGATTTTGATTGTTTATATCAGCCACAACAGACGTAGTTTTTTCAGGAGTTTCTTTGGCAAATTCTAACAATATGGCAATATCTTACAGATGAGCAAGTTTCTAGTGGAACACGAAATTGACCGTCTAACCAGTTGACGTTCTTATTTTCAAATCATTATTTTCTTCGAGATGCATTTCTCCAGCGTTCGTTATGTTTAGATACCAAGTTTCTTTGAATGTAGGAGACCACAGTAGCCATATCCTCTGGTGACAAATTGTTTTTTTTTTTTTGTAAGTAGTTTTCTACATTACGCCCATTTATCAACAAATTACACAACTCTCGTTTGCTACAATCAAATTCACCCATTTTTCAAATCAGTCAACTTCTGCGAATATTCGAAAATAAGTAATAACTGCTTTTTAGGGAAACTGAATACCTGACTAACAACTGTGAATGTTTCAGGGTTCGCCTTCCTTTAATAGGCCAATGAAATAGTGCTATGTGGAAAAAGATAAGAAACTAATCATTTGCACTCTTCCCAAAACCAACCGTTTTTAAACGTTTTTAATTCGACCCTAATACATAATTGGCCATATTTTATCAAGTAAGGTGGTCAAAACTGTATCAAAACCACAAAAAACTATTAATATTACTCATCACTGTAATGAACTTTTTATCAATTTGACCTTAATAGATAAAAAATAATATTATGAGAACTAAAACGAAATTTAAAAAAATATATAATTTTATTTCACGATATGTTTTGATGCCGTGTCAGAAAAAGCGCAAATATGCGCAAATTTTTATTTTCTTCTTGCATCTACTAATGTATTAAGATCTTAATTCAACAAATATCTCGACAGCGGCAAGCAGCGGTAAAGGGTAAAACTCTCGTTAAAAAAAAAATTACACTAAAATTATACCATCTTAAACTATATTGGTTAATTTTATTTTATTAAACCAATTTATATAATATTAATTACTAAACGTTATGATGACATTATAAGCATTCCAAAACTGTAAAATACTTGTACATTTATATGAAAAACTTTGGAGTAATGTGGCGTTGAATTGTAGTAACGTATTGCGTTTAAATTACGTTATTGAACATGATTTAGCTTTGATGCCTATTTATATACATTATGATTAACTAAAAAAAAACAAAAAATTGCGAAAAGAAAGCTTATTTATTAGACTATATTAATTTATAAATTTTATTCCATTACAACGACTTTCACGTGAAACGGTTTTGAGACGGCTTTGTATGGGGCTTTCCCACAGTGCAGCGCCTTCATTAATGATGTGTTGGAACGGATCGGGAAAATGATTGCGAACGACATCTGCAGCGCCACCGTGCCACAGTTTATACGCGTACAACATGACGTTTCGTGGAGCTGAGCTGATAAGTTTCTTTACCATTTCGTTGATGGCTTCACCAACACTGGCAGTAACGAATGTTCTACTCATATTCATAGCACTTTCATAGTTACCCTTAATGACTTCATTGTACAAATCATCCTTAAGCGCGCGTATATCATTACTATTGAAAAATGCTATGTGACTATTAAAGTATGTCAAGCCTTGAAGTTCGCTGGGCAGGGTGGCACCTTCGCACCTTCGCAAGGAAACAGTCCTTTTTTCCTCAATTCGAGGGCGAGCTCTGAGATCACTGGAGAGTCGCCATGCACTCCGTACACGACCACCTTGCCGTGGTCGTTGTTGACGATGCGCGCGATGTCCAGGATAGCACAGGTACTGTTGATGTGTGATCCCGTGAGAGTCACGGTGAGGACGGAGTTCTCTTTGATGTAGACGCTGGTGTCGCAATTGGTATAACTGAGAACTGGGATCCTGTTCGGTATCTTCCGGTCTCTGTCCGGGCCACTGCTCACCAGTCGATACTGATGATTGACATTGTAGCAGTTCGGGAAGCCACTAATGCCTCCCGAGGAGACAACCCTACCTTCACCCCAGTAGTCAACATGATTAATCAGGTCGTTGAGAGAAACAGGTATTTTCACCAATTTGTACTCGCCTTGGTGGTCGGAGTAAGGAAACACCTGGTCAATGTTGGTGTTGTAGTTGGTTCTTCGGCAAGCGGAATGCATTTTGAAGTTAAGTGCGTTGATGAATCTGAAAATAATACAAAATAAAGATGTTTAAAGTAGGTACTTACTGTTAAATTATTTAAAAAATTAAACCGGCCAAGTACCAGTCGAACCACGCACAGTGAAGAATTCCGTAGTTGGGACAAACATTTACGCATGCACAGTACTAAATTAAATTATATCAACCGCAAAAATTAAGTTTGTTATTTTTGCGGTTGCAACCGAAAATATCTCATATCTCAAAAACTATTTATTCACTTCAATATCAAAGTCACTATAAACATCATAATCTTTTTAAATATGGGGTCCAACAATACCTCGTCCTTAGAGTGTACGGGGAGTGCCACCCCTAATGAATTTTTTCGTAATTCAACTAGGTACTCCGTTGATTAGCGATGCACAGAATTCACTTCCAATTTATAATTACTTAATCTCTCCTAAATGAACCTTTTTGACGCAGCCGTGAGGGTTTTTTTATTTTGTCCAAATAAACATTATTCTTTCTTTCTTATTTTTTTCACAATGACAGTCAAATGGTGACTGTGGTGAGTCCCGAATTTGAAAGTTTGAATTTGAAAGTCGGTCAATTTTGGGAACAACTGGTCTAGTCTATTCGACCCACCTCTACTTCGCACGATTAAATGCGTTATACTCATAAACCTTCCGAAATAAATTATCTAATTGATTGACAGGCAGATACCAAAAGCGTCTTAAATTTATGGTATACTAGCTTTACCCGCCCCGACTTCGCACGGGTAGCACTAAACCCTACTTACCCACCCTACCTGCCCAAATTTTCTCACCGTTTAAACCTTCCCTGGACTATGACAAACATTTCAAAACCAAAATCAGCTAAATCGGCCCAGCCGTTCTTGAGTTATAAAATTACAACGAAAAGTGGCATTGATTTTTATAGATATAGATATGGTACAAATATTCTAAAAGTTAATTAACGGAAGACGTGTTTGATGATTTTCCAAAAAACAAACGGAATTGACAGCTAGCAAGAAAGGTCTTTAGATCTAAAATATTAGATAAATGATTTCATCTATTATGTTAAACGTGCAACTCAATTCGGGCCCGTCCTATCCCCACACATGTAAAGCAAGGCACATATTGCGGGGTGGATCAATAAGCCACGTGCCACATTACTCACGTGCGAGATGCAAGCCTGCAGCTTCCGACGTGGCCACCAATATCAGTACCTAAAGCTGGAAGATAATACTGGTAAATGAGTTTAAAGCTCAGTGCATCAGTTTTGAAACAAACTTTTTCTTCGTTTTGCGAGTCGTCGTACTTTTCCATTTCGCGTAGTTTTCAGCTGACTGAACAAGTTGCACGTGCGACCTACATCTGAAGTTTCTCTGTTTCTATCTGACTCATAAATTGGAGCGTAATACAATAACCTTTTTTTTTCGTCTTTCATATAATATATTGTTGAGTTAGTCGTAATTTAACGTAAAAAAATTATATAGAATAAAGGCTTGTGCAGACCAGCGCGATTTGTCGCGCGACGCGACACCGGTTATTGTCATAATGTGAAGTTTTCTCAGAAATTGTATTGTTCGTGTCGCGCTGGTCTGCACAAGCCTTAATACCTACTTACAGTACTTTTTAACTACAATTGGTAATTGCTAATGGTCGTACTGGCATTAAAAAAAAAGGATTTTAAAGCTCGAAGTTTCTAGTTTTGAGATCTTACGATGACATTTTTTTTCAAGCAACGTGTTCCGCTCAATCCTAATGAATACCAATGGAATTACTATTCACTATACACCATAATGGTCTTTTTTATCCCTTAACTTTTTCCACTAGTGTATTTATCCTTAAATCAGGTTAAAATTATAACTACATATTATAATCGCCAAATATTTCTACAGCTGTCTTGTGCTCTGCTAAATCGTCTTGATTTAGCATAATCAACCTATAACGTCCCCACTGTTGGGCCCACGGACACAGGCCTCCTCTCTGTGAGAGTGACTGGGCCGAAATCCACCAGCCGTGCCCAGTGCGGGTGATTTGATTTAGCACGGTAGGTCCCATTTGTTCTATGGAACATGACGTAATAGAATAAATTGAAAAAATATTGTCCCTATTTGTACTATAAGAACTACATACTAGCTTTTGCTCCTGTTTTTATTTGTCTGTGAATGCACAAAACTAAATGGGAATCGCTTTTCCCAAATTATTCTCTCTCAAAATCCGTTATAATTTCTGTTGGTGAGTAACCATCTAATCATCAATATCACTAAGACAAGTGTTAGCAAATCATTCTCGAGTGGCCAGTTTACATATCAACTTCAAGAAGCTTATATACTTAGTTTGTTATATGGAACAATTTGAGACAAAAAGTACAAACTGTTCTATAGTACAAATAGGAACAATATTTTCTCAATTTGTTCTATTACGTCATGTTCCATAGAACAAATGGGACCTACCGATTTAGCAGAGTACTTTTTTTTTTCTTCTAACATATCTGGTTATATAATGCTATCATCACACTTCACAGGCTGATTACTGATTGCTACTGCCTTTTACATCGATGTAATCTTCTTACGAGTCAACTCGAAGGCATCGGCTATCCAAACAGAGCCATTTCAAGTTTTCTAAGCAGTCTTAGTTCCATTTAAAGCTTATTATTCGAGGCTATTTATATTATCAACTGCATCATCACACACTAATATAAAAAGGTGTGCCTGTTTGTCTGTTTGCAAATCAATTTTAAATATTTATGCTAAAAAGTAATTTGGTAGACATAGCTGTGGTTCTTTTAATTTGGGAAAATTGCTAACGATTAAATTACCCTTGAAGTTGTTAAATGTTAACGATTACGAGTATAATCAATTTCATGTAATCTCTCCCGAGAGCTAAGTTTATTTATTTCACTAACAATTTTTACATTGCATCGAAATGTATTTCAGTAAAAACGAAAACAATATGAAGACACGTGACACACATGGGTACAGGTTAATTTTTACAGGTGTCTAAACAATCATGTCTTTTTAGAGTTCCGTAGTAAACAAGGAACCTTTATAGTTTCGCCATGTCTGTCTGTCCGCGGCTTAGCTCAGAGACGGTTAGTACTAGAAATCTGTAATTTGGCATATTATGTAGGTATACATATTAATCATGCCGACAAAGTGGTAAAATAAAATCAGGAAAAATATTTTTTTTTTAGGGTATCTCTCTTACACGTAAAGTGCGATGTTTTTTTTGTTGATTTGAGGATCCGTTTGCGAAATATTAAGCTTTTAACTGAATTTTTTGTTAGAGTTACGTGTGTGTGTCCCTGCCAGCTAAATAGTTGTACTTGGATTTGTGAAAAAAATCACAGCAGTAGTATATATAACGAAATTAAAAGGAAAACTATCAGAGCTAAGTAGGCTGTACAGGTTAACGACTAATAATCAACCAACTAAAATTTGCGGTTTGAAAAACATGATCTCCCATACATTCCGTATGGGAGAACATGTTTTTCAACTACAATGTTAAACTAACAAACAAACTAACAATGTTAACTACGGAACCCTTCATTGTGCGTGGTCCGACAGGCACTTGGCCGGTTTTTTTCTTCCACACTTCTTTATTAGTCGTCATCTCGGTAATCGGCCCTTTCTATCCATATCATCTTTCACACAGTCCATCCATCGTTTCCTTGGTCTTCCCCTTCTCTTATAGCCACCCACATAATTGCCTACCATTTATTTTATTAAAATAGTCTCACATGCTCTAGGCCTAACTTCGCTCTGGGCTCGTGGTAATTGGAAATCGCGCTGGTGTATTGAAGCTCGAAGTTACGTACCTGTGGAAGTATTCATCCAAAGTGCAAGGTGCTTATAAAATTTATTGAATGAACACGCTCGCTTGCCAGCTGGATTAATTAAACTTGATATGAGTATTATTCAGGATGTTTGGTGCACCACACAACTGTACACATGAAAATTTCAATGAAATTTGAAGGCTAAACTAATAACTTTTTAAAAAAAAAAGTGCTAAAATGCTGGATTTTTTCTAAATAAAAATTAAAAACTTATAATAAAAAAACCGGTGTGACAAGAAACGAGTTATTGGGCCTGAAGAGATACCAAATGGCCTCTCAATTTGGCAAAATATGCACTAAACACCCTGTATATTCTGGCTTTATATATATATACATACGATGAAGTAGATTGGAATATTGTTATATTATTGAGCAAAGCAGTTCTTCTAGGCTACTTTTTTTTTAGGTGATCTCAATGTTGTACCAAGGGCCTTCTTTAAATCATTACGTCGACAGATGTAATTTCTCATGTAGGAACTTACCTAATACTTATATCCTTATCTCAAATGAGAACCATACGTTTACAATCTCTGGTTTATATCAGGGCAGAGTTTCCATAACATGGAGGGCAGTTTGTTAGTGGAAAGTTTTTAACACGCCTTTATTAGGTCGACCTGTATGTAACTAACTATGTAATGGAATCTAAGGTAACTAATTTAACCATCTTCCAAGGGTCGTAGCGTAATGAAAATTGGCAGCTGTATGTGGTTCTGATGACAATACGATAATGTGGTACTGTCGAACTGATCTGATGATGGAGCCGGAAGATATGAACTAAAGGCGTGTTTTTCTAGTGTTTTTTAAACTATTAATTTATTTGGTTTACTTACACTATAGCTCAGAAAAAAGAAAGGGAAGTCTTTACTCCGTAGTGGGTGAATACAGGCTAAAAACAAATAAATAGTTTTTATGGGGATGCGCTACGGTAGCCCGCGAAGTTCGAATTATCTTACGTCTTTTGCAATTTATAGGTCAGTGTGAGGGTGTGATCTGAAAGTATAATAACAATAAAAATAATCATAAGGGGCCCGCTAGCAAGACACTTCATAGAAACGTCATTTAATCAAAAACTGTCGAGGTACAAAATATATCTTATTTATTTTCTATAGGTATAAAATAATGTCCTTATGTAAACCTATCACCTGTTGATAAATCTCGTTGGGGCCTGCCAGATAGACGCACACAGTGTGAGGTTGTTGATCAAAATAGAATTTGCGACCATAACATATACTCGTATATATTTACAGAATTAAAATCATGAAAGTCACCAATACAATCTCTAAGGCCCGTATTAATAAACGTCCCTCAACAACGTACTTAAGTGCGCTATCATTTGATACGCCATTATTACGATATCAGCATCTAAGATCATTGCTAATTAATAAACACATATTTACAGTATCTCAGTTACCAAGATCAGCTCCTATAACATTCATCACGTTTCGTTATTGTTTTGTCGTAAGATTT
Source organism: Agrochola macilenta (assembly GCA_916701695.1). Classification (NCBI taxonomy): domain Eukaryota; kingdom Metazoa; phylum Arthropoda; class Insecta; order Lepidoptera; family Noctuidae; genus Agrochola; species Agrochola macilenta. Next base: position 20,376,558 of record OU753563.1, on the reverse strand, counting down.
ATTGAAACACTTGTATTTTGTTAAAAAAAATATGAATAGCGCTGTATCACGTTATAAAGTTTGTCTACCCAAGAAAACCGTAAATTGTTAAAAATGTTGTATAATTATTTCTCAATACGACAGAAATGCTTACTACTCAACTTAGCAGGTACAAATAACATAACGCAATAAAGCGTCTGGAGGGTCAAGGACGAGTCTCAAAAAAAAGGATGAACTATAAATTTATTAGATTACTTTTTCATATGAATATATTGGGTTTGTTTCTAATAATATTAGATTAATTGGATTTATAAGGTACCGGATTTAATGTCTTTATGTGTTACATATATATATAAATAGTAATTAAATAAATGATACTTATATAAATGTACTTACAATATTTATATAGGTAGGTACCTACCTGAAATGATGCTGTAGCATAAAACCTTAAAGATAATAGGACGACTATTTCTGGGGAAATTGAAAGACCCAGTACTGTATTTCACAAATGAGTCTTTTCCACACACACTCAAAATTCAAATTCAAAAGTCATTTATTCAAACTAGGCTGTGAATCAGGACTTTTCGAACGTCAAAATTACATAAGACAGTCCCCCAAAACGCCCCCCATTCACCACTTCCTAGTGATTTAGCTGGGAAGAAGAAGTGGAGCACCAAGCTCCCCAGCAGCAAAGCTGTCTGTTTAGTTAGAAAAACTTAATGTTACTGTATACAACACTGACTCTTGATAAAATCTGAATCGTTTGAAAAAAAAATATCACTTGTTAACTCAAAAGGATTTGAGGTCGCCCTTATGTATATTTTTGCTAAACGATATCGCAATGGCCATAAAATATCGTCATAGTACTCTATTTGATCGTAATAATTAATTTCACCCAAAATATTTTCAAAATCCATGTTTCGCGCTACTAATCACGACCTCAGGTCACGTACTGCCTACACTCAGGTTTTAGCATGTTGAGTACACTCACCTATTGTATACTTAAGTGTCGAGTTTCGTTTATTAATCAGTTCATCACTCGGCTGATAACGTAAACCTAAGCCGTAACTTGAGTACATCAATTCTTATGTTTATTAATACGGTCGAGACCTCAAGATTAGTATCAAGTGCGAGCTCTTGGGCTGAGTAACGTTTATTAATACGGGCCTTAGTTAGAACGTACCTCAAATATTAATATTCACAAATATCTATTTATTAGATTTACATGGCTTATGAAACCAATTACATAAATCAAAGTATATATAATAAGTACACGAATAACAACAATTAAATACTATTATTCTCACAACAATGTAGGCACATTACCATTAAATTGGCGGTCAACACGCGCGATAAGCTATAAGCTATTTCAGACAAAAAAAAAAAAAAAAATATCCCGACTGTGGTCATCATTTGGCTGAATCTGTCTCACGATGACCCTCAGTTGCTTTAAAGCTGTCGAAAGTTGCCAAAAGTTTATCCGAAGCTACCAGTCAGGTCCAAAAGTTTGACTGATATGGACAGACATGCCCTGCCCAACGCGTCTGGCTTGCAACCTCACTGTCATTGTTCTATAATGTTTTCAAACAGAGATTATCTCGGCCCTTACGAGCAAACATTTATCCGTCTATATATCCGTGGCTGGCGTGAATATGTTGACATGTCTAAAATGACAATTTGTCAGGACAGCCATTTTAAAGGTTTGACCTCTTCTGGTAAATCGGTAAATTAGTTTACAGTATTATGTCTTAGTTGTTTTAGGGGTTATTTTATACCATCTTTTAAATGATGACAATAAATAAACGAAATTCCCCGTAGTTTGCATAATAATAGACTTGTCAAGTCGTTCACCATCGAGTTATCAACTTATTCACCGAGTTGTCAACTTATGCACCAACAGTTATCAACTTATTCACCTTCTGAGTGGGGAATATTAGTATGTAAACAATGTTATTAATGACAAACACAATGAGGACCAATCAACCAACTGATGACGAATATAAAAATATTTGTTGAATTGTTGAAGTACCTACTACTTACTCAAATCAAGCAAAGTTATTCTAACTGAACAAATATTAAATTGAAAAACCACGAAACTGTCAGTTTCCTAGTGTTAGCAATAAATAAAAATTGAAAAAACAGTAAATTGTTTTATTGGGCCAAACAACGGCCACATACTTAACAAAGAAAGAAAAGAATAAAGAAATAATAACGTTAATAATATTTTAAGTTGACAGATACGTCAGGTACACAGATACAACTATGTAGGATACCACAGTACCGTTCATATTTCATTGGACCTCAAAATTCTCTTCACCTGAGTTGTCCTCGTCCAAATCTGGATCATTAGATGCGGAGACATTTTTATTTTAATATAAAATTCCTTGAAAGAATCACCAATCAGGTCAATCATCTCCATCAAATCCTTTTCTTTCTCTGCGCTGATTGGCAAAGCCTCCTTGGAGATTTGGCTCAAGTTAAAGATATCTATGGTGGTTTTTCCTCTTTTCCTAAAACTTTTTAACTTAAAAGGGGGTTCGCGATCCAGGGTTTTCTTAAAATACATTTTTCTTACGCTGCTTTTATCATATTGCAGCCATTTAATACTCGTAAGTTGCCACAAAAAATTGTCTCCCGAATCATCCAGTTTTTTAGAGTAAAGGGTCCTTTCTTGGATTTTAGTTCGGTAAAATCCAAGAAATCATTTACCGTCATTACCACGACCTTGAATGGCTTCTGCACTTTGCAAGTCCTCACCAACTGCACCCAATCATATAAATGATTGATTCTCATTTGTGTTCTCTTTTTAGTTTTTAAAGACCGTTTTCAATAAAAGTTATGTCCTAAATTCAAATTATTTATTTATCCTAATAATGTTTTAAAAACTTTGTATTACAAAGCTTTTGCTATGTATTTATTTATTTAGATAGAACGGCCGAAGCCAATTACACTATTTGAATATAATAACAATTTATGAACTTCTCTCAGGCGTTACGTAGATGCGACTTAGGTAGTATACACGCTGAAATTTTAATGGTAGTTTTCCCGTGGCTAAGCGATTTGCCCTAAGTAGTGCTATTGAATCATAGAGTTAAACTTAAAAAAATAGAATGTTAAAGTTTTCAAATAATTAAAAAAAATATGCACAAACTCGAAAGCGTGAGTAACAGTAGTCGTATAGAAATAACGTAGGTAACTACGTTATCAAACGAACCGCCATGCGCGTGTGCGCGCTGCCGACAAAGCGAACAGCAATGCGTAAATGTGCAGACCAAAATAATCTGTCGCGCGTAGTAATACGGAATAATCTAGTCTGCTAGTCCGCACGCACACAACGGCGGCGAGCACCTCCACACGCACCCTCGTCCCGCGCCGCTGGCGCTAGTTCTCTCAGTTGACTTTCAGTATGTTATAAAGTACTCTGTGCAGTTGACCCGCGATCGCCGTATGCGTAATGCGTTTTCGTGATTTGTAAAAATGGATCGAAATTACAGTTATTCCAATTTGGAGTACGTTGGTATGCTAGTCGGTATGTGGTATGTTGCCGATAACCTGAGGGCTAGTGAATACTAGTGATAACTTTACGCGGAGCCGCAGCCCCGGACCGCCGCGTTCAAATGGAATCCTCATTGAACTACGCGTATGGCTGCAGCTAAGTTTGACGAACCTACATACTTACATACGTCTGAAAAGTACTCAACTGTGAAGTGTGTATTGTGCATCCCTATTCCCTATCTAAAAAAAATACTTTTTACGGAAGCATCTTGACAACTCGATTATTTTTTTAATACAACTTTGGTTCATAAGTTGGCAACTAAACATATTAATTTAATGTCAAAGTTTTTTGTAACCGAAATTTATTGATAACTATACTTATTACATTTACGGTTCAAAACTTAGTTGGCCGTAACTGGGACATCTCAATATATCACGATTTAAACAGAAATACTTCGGGTGGCTATAACTTGACATCTCAATTTGTCAAATAAAAGAGAAAACTTATATGTGTATAAGTTGAGATATCAAATAACGAATACTATTTTGGTTACTGGGATTAAGTTGATGTAACAAAATATCAATGTTCGTTCACAAAAACATGTCAATCGTTAATTTGACATGTTGTGTTGTCAGATAAAACACGCAAAAATGCGAGATGTCAACATAATACCATAGTCGATTACTCCAAAAGTTATTTATATTTTGAGTTGTCAATTTTTTTCATATAAATTCCTAATGCGTAGAACATATTAAACCAATAAAAAAAAAAACATACAAGTCGAGATGTCAATGTATTCACGCCAGCCACGGATATAAAGATATGGACATAGTTTATCGATGCAGTATTCTGTAAATAAACGGCCAATGTCTACTGGGTAAATAACAATATTTATAATCTTCACTATATTTCAATTACGAGTACTTTCGAATAACGTGCCAGTAATTGGAAACTTAAAATAAATGTAATGTTCCTGTATTATTACATTTTATTGCCTTTGAATAAATAGAGGACGAAAAAAACAAATAAATATAGATTTTCATTGAGAACGGATTGCTTTACAATGAGTGGGATTAAAGGAAATCGTGAGATGGAAGCTTGGAGAGGAAATCTGATTACTATAATGAACGTGGGCTGTACCTACATTTACTTGCTAAATGCCTAACCTTAAACAATCAATAAAAAATGGACCCAAGTTATATTAGCGTTATCTCCCCATAACAACAGCAGCTCTGTAGTATTTTTCTTCCCAGAAACAATTTAATGAAAAGTCTTTGTGCCAGGAAACTGTCTGCTTTTTAACATTTTAAACACGGCAGTTTTATAATGTAGCTGTTAGAGTCTTAAATTCAAACGTTTCCTAAAGCAACATTTTTCGCGCTTGCTCGTTTTTACACATCTAAAAGCTGCAGTAATTTAACAATATCTACAGAGTTCTAAACCTCGAACTTTGTAAAGGAACAAAATAAAACACGACCCGTCTCCCCCGTTTTCATTCGCCATGGTGGTTTGCCGGATCGATACCGGCACCGCTTCGATTCCCGACCTACACACACTCGGGTAAACATTTCCCTTGGGCAGACTACGGTCATAGAGTAAGAATGCGTAGAAGAGAAACTTTAGTTAGAAACGTTCTACTCACTCAGGTTAGGTTGCATCGTAGTTTGCAACTTTGCTGCTCACGTCTCGCTTCGTGCTCGATAATCGGCAATATTGTCAGTCCTGTTTTGGCTTGGGATAACGCGGGTCGCTTGTTAAAAAAGCGTTTTTTTAGGGTTCCGTACCTAAAAAGGAAAAAACGGAACCCTTATAGGATACTCGTGTGTCTGTCTGTCTGCCTGTCTGTCCGTCTGTCACAGCCAATTTGCTCCGAATCTAATTGACCGATTAAGTTGAAATTTGGTACACATGTATTTCTGTGACCCAAACACGGACGTGTAACATAAATAAATATTAATAATAATTTTGAATATGGGGGTCACTATTTGGGTGCAAATAAGAAAAAAATAAAAAAATTGTGATCTGTACCATGTGACATATCAAAATGAAAGGGCTTATTGCGAGGATCTCAAATACATTTTTTTATCATTTTAAAATAAATTCTTTTAAAGATATTAAAGAAAATTTACTAAAATTTACCATTCCCCCCCCTTATCTCCGAAACTACTGATCCTAAAATTTTGAATAAAATACAGAGAATAGTTCTATGCTTATAGATTACAGGAAAACCTATAAGAAATCTATGGTCTTAATATAACATGGTAAATCACTCAATAATGTGCGTGCAAAGTTACATTTGCAGTTGGAATGTCTCGGCGAACATGTTTTTCAACTACAATGTTAAGTTTGTTCTTGGGATAAATTTTATTCATCCCAACTACGGAACCCTTCATTGTGCGTGGTCCGACACGCACTTGGCCGGTTTTTTTATAGTCCTTTTGCCATATGTGAAGTCTACGATGGAACAAGCGTTCCCAGAAGGTACATTCTCACCTTCCTTGTGACCCGTTAACCATCAAACCAAGAGCTTTGAAGGCCAGGGAACGAAGGATCATAGGTAGTAAGGGTGGTGGAGAACGGTACATGATTATTTCGCTTCTATACTGTTTTCTTATTCTATGTACACGTAGGGGACTTGTGATTGACATTTGGGACATTTTTATGGTGTTAATAATGTTGGCATTAATTCGAATGCTTTGGCTTCTTAAGGAAATCGAATTGCAGTAATTTTTCTACATCTCTGATGCGAATCAGAGGAGCTAGTTGGGTTCTAGGTTAGAATGAAATGTAGGTACTTCTTTTTTTACCTAAGAAACTTTTAAGATCTGTGAAAATGCAGTTGTATCTCTATTTTTACCCGACTAGCGCGAAGCAAAAAGGTGGGTTATGTTTTTGTCTGGTATATACGTATGTATGTTCATCCGTTGCCTCATAACTTCTAAACTACTCATCATAATTTGACAAATGAGATATCGTTGCTTGTTCGTCTTGATTGTCCGCTGGTTGTAAGCTATGGGAAGTCCATATGGCGTGAACATGGCGCCCTCTAGAGGACATAAAGACATGAACTAAAAAAAAAGCCGAATTATTTGAATAAAAAATCCGGAGTCACAAGTAATCTGTTCGACTTATTAACCTAACCTAACACGTGTGACTCCGGATTTTTACTTTGTCTGTGATGTCTTGTTTCTACCTTTTTAGATGACTTTTTGTCGTAGTTAGGTTTTAGTTTTAGAACTTTTTTTTTTGCTATATTCTCTTTCAAACTTAACAATGTTAGTAGAAAGGCTAGTAGGTTCTACGTCTATTTATTTATTTATTCATTCATTCAGCACTTACTTACATCTATATACATAATAAGTTGGTGCTAACATAAACTCATTAGAGTTTTACCGTGCACCAAAATCATCGACCACATAATTTAGACAATCAAAACAAACTTAAGTTCATAATTATAAAATGATACAGTAACAAAAACAACAACGAGGGTAATATATGAAATATTTATCTATTACGTACGAGCGAACATCGATCATTTATACCTACTTAATAAAACATCTTAATTTATTTATTCGGTCGCTGACAGACAACACACGGACTCCGTTTGGTCTAAAAGCATGGAAATTTATAACGAAGGTGAGCACATAAGAAAGATTTTTGAAAATTCACCCCCTAAAGCGGAAAAATGGAGGGTCAGTTCAGGTTCTTTTGTAATAAATTTCGTGATTTTTGCCGATGGTTTACCTATCCCATCGGGCACAGCTTGTATTAATACAATATTCAACATTTATACAGAACAGATCCAATCCAAATTATTTCCCTCTCTGCTAATTAATCCTCTATTTGCAAAATATATGAATTCAAGGCATTTCATTTAAATAATCACTCCAAGTGCCTACTCAAAATAAACATATATCAAGTTCAAATTAACATCGAACCCCACACTGGCGCGTGTCAAAATAACAAATCCCACGTTTTTGTAGTAAATTAATATTAGGATGTCTGCACAGGACTGGGGGGTGAATAGGGTCGGTGCAGCGAAGGGGCAATGTTCCTGCAACCGCGTTGAACCCTGCCTTATGTTGTAAGCTATATTTTTTTGATGAGAAATGAAGGCACTTTATCTTTTTTTTTTGCTAATTAGAAATTTCAGATTCGGCCTTTTAACACATGAGGCAACTATAAACATCCATTATAGCTGGATACGAAGTGTAGACGTATGTTTTACATATTTTCTGAATTCCGACTTTAATAAAAGGGTATGAAGAAAAATAAACCTAGGTACAACTGTAGGTTTTGTACTCTTGTAATTTACCAGCGTTCCAACATCCCACCGTTCGAAGCAAACGTATATTATCTAACAAAGTCACTAGTGGTTCCTCTAGACATGATAACACTACCTTTCTGCTGTATAAAAGACAGCTGTGAATTATCACTATAGCACTTATTCTCCCAACATTCACTATGTAAAACCAGCTCCCCCTGTATCCTTTACCAGTGAACCTGCTAACACGTACTCAATAGTTCCCATATATCAACAAAGGGGTGCTAATAATGGCATCGATTCCCCTGGATGTACGACTGATGGCTTTGTTGACAGCGCGAGAGAAATATACCATTTAATTTAAACGAGAAATCTGTCAGCAATGTATAGCTGTTAGCAAGTAATATGGTTAACAGTTTCATAGGCTTTTAAACCAGAACAATAATGGCAATATTATTTCCTTTTGAAGAATCCCTACACTAAACTTTAGGAAATACTTCCCGTTTAAATGTAGACCCTTCGTTTCCTGGAAGTTCTGGAATATTAAACAATATTTTTCCTATGCTTGATAAAATTTTCAGTACCCTAACCCTAAAAATCATCGAATAATTTTAATATTTAATAAACGCTTTACTAAACCTATTACTCGCGGAAGTCATTAAGTCCCCATCATTAATATTTCATCCCCATTGTGTAACACTATTCATGTAACTAAGTTATCCTTCGAAATACTGAAAGCGCAAAATTGCAGCGCGTAGCAATAGGGAGGGACATCTAATCTCCGTGCAATAAGTTGTAATCCCCTCTAGAGGGATCCACCTCCGGCTGAGAGAAACGTTTTGGTATATATTTTTCTCGTCTTGACTGAATGATTACTTACTGTCTTAGAATAATAGGGGAGGTTTGAAACGGTAATGTGTTTCAAATAAGCGGGTATAATTCATTTTTTACCGGTTTCAACAAGGAACAAAGTATAAATTATCAACAATTTATTTACAAACAAAGCATACAACAGTTTTACGAAACATTAAAAATGTGTTACAGACTTAGGGTCAGACAAATCGTTGGCAATGCTTGGGCTGAGCAATTTTGAAGTTGTACCGTAGTCATTGACAAGATGACCAAGGTGATATAACCCACCTGTATCTATCATTTACATCGTAAATGTTGCCATTGTGACCGCAAAGTAGTCTGTCTCCAATCCCGTCCTGTTTCACTTCCAGTTTCAGTCCTTGTTTGTGATGAAGATTTATTATTAAGAACACCAGATCAGCATCATTTCCAATCAAAGGCTCCAAATAATATTTAGATCTGTCGTCGTCAGAATCTTCTTCATTCTTCGTCGATCCCCAACATTGTCTGTCTCCGGCATTGTCCTCATCGTCGTCCATTCGCATAAACATATTACAATCAATGTTGTACAGTTGAAATGTGAGATCTTCATTGTTACACGCGGGGAGGATCTTCCAGCTTAGCCTCCCACTAGTTATGGGCAATCTTGTGTCACCCCAAATCGCTCTATCATTGTTGGTTGGATCAGTGTTCGAATCTAGTTTCAAAGCTTGTTGGTATTTCTTATTGACTATTGTCACAGCGCCTTCATTAATGATGTGTTGGAATGGGTCGGGAAAATGATTGCAAACGACATCTTTTGCGCCACCGTGCCACAGTTTATACGCGTAAGACATGACGTTTCGTGGGGCTGAGCTGATAAGCTTTTTTACAATTTCATCGATGGCTTCACCAACACTGGCGGTAACGAAGGTTCTACTCATATTCACAGCACTTTCATAGTTACCCTTAATTACATCATTATACAAATTATCCTTAAGCGCGAGTATATCATTAATATTGAAAAATGCTACGTGACTATCAAAGTATGTCAAGCCTTGAAGTTCGCTGGGCAGGGTGGCATCTTCGCAAGGAAACAGTCCTTTTTTCCTCAATTCGAGGGCGAGCTCTGAGATCACTGGAGAGTCGCCATGCACTCCGTACACGACCACCTTGCCGTGGTCGTTGTTGACGATGCGCGCGATGTCCAGGATAGCACAGGTACTGTTGATGTGTGATCCCGTGAGAGTCACGGTGAGGACGGAGTTCTCTTTGATGTAGCCGCTGGTGTCGCAATTGGTATAACTGAGAACTGGGATCCTGTTCGGTATCTTCCGGTCTCTGTCCGGGCCACTGCTCACCAGTCGATACTGATGATTGACATTGTAGCAGTTCGGGAAGCCACTAATGCCTCCCGAGGAGACAACCCTACCTTCACCCCAGTAGTCAACATGTTTAATCAGGTCGTTGAGGGAAACGGGTATTTTCACCAATTTGTACTCGCCTTGGTGGGGAAGGTCGGAGTAAGGAAACACCTGGTCAATGTTGGTGTTGTAGTTTGGTTCTTCGGCAAGCTTCCAGACGGTAAAGGAATGCATTTTGAAGTTAAGTGCGTTGATGAATCTGAAAATAATACAAAACAAAGATGTTTAAGAGGGTTTATCCTAAAAGTTGGCAACGTCGCAAATAAATGACAAATATTGACCTGTTTTGATTCATAAAGCATTATTACTGAATAGAAATAAGAAATGTGGCTAACTAGCGAACTAGAATATTAATAATGAATTGCAATTATAACATTGAATTTGATGTTGTACCCATTTTAGGTGTAAAAAACGCATTTGGAAACTTTTCAAATAGATTTATTACATCTAAAACTAAACATTCGGTGTTACGGAATTAATTATTGCATTTCATAATCAATATTCTAGTTCGCTAGTTAGCCAGATTTTTTATTTCCACAGTAATATTGCCAAATTAATCAAAAGAGTGATATATTTGACATCTATTTGCGACGTTGCCCACTTTCAGAACAAACGCTCTTAAAGTACTGCTAAATTATTTAAAAAATAAAACCGGCCAAGTGCCATTCGAACCACGCACAGTGAAGAATTCCGTAGCTGGGATAAACATTTATACATGCACAGTACATATTATATGTTGTAACCGAAAATATCTCATATCTCAAAAACTATTAACTTAAATAGCAAAGTCACTATAAACATCATACTTTTTAAATATGGGGTCCAACAATACCCAACACACTTATATACATAGATTTTTTTTTTTTCATCCTTACTGTCACCCCCATAGAAATATAAATCTTATATCTATGGTCACCCCTAATAATTTTTTTCGTAATTCAACTAGGTACTCCATTGATTAGCGATAAACAGAATTCACTTCCAATTTTCACCGAAACATTGTAAATAGTCTCCGATTAAAATGACTGTGTCATCCGGACAGACATGACGAAATTATAAAGATTCCGGTCTTTGCGATTTGGCTACTGGACTAAATAATAATTAAAACAAACTCACCAACTTGAAGTAAAACGATGTTTGAATAACTGTTCAGCATGTGTCCAGTACTCGTATTTATACTCAACGATTTAGGAATCTAGGCATACATGTTATCAGTTCCTGTTACCGCAATTATAACACAATACACAATTGGGTTTTTGAGCCGCAAAGTGATAAGAGTTTAAGATAACATAATACCTAGTCATTTCAACCTGTAGACTGGGAATTCTTCAGAATAATAGGATAAAATAACAATAACGGGATATATCTACACCACAGATATTGTTTTGATTTCCCAAGTATACCCACACTTCGCTAGTTATGTGCCGAAGAGTAACATTTGACTGTAGACACGAGGCGTATTTACTAGAACAGGTATGCTGACTAGATAATTGTCTGAACTAGGCCGCATCTAGTAGTGAGTAAGTATACCTAGGTACTTAAGGTAAATATAGGTATCGAGTATTTTCTAACAAATCAAGAATGTTATCATTAGTGACTATTATTTGTACCATTTATGAAGTATTAACGCTTTACAATGTCAAACCTCAAACATCACACCATTTTCGTGCTTGAAATACTCGGCTTTACAAAAAAATCAAATAAAATCATTTATTTTCTTGCATACGGGTAGATGTGATACATATAACAAAAAAAGTACTTTAAGCCACATCATAACTTAACAAAATTTCAAAAACCGCCTACATAAACATTTCGTCATTTTTTTTCCTACTTCATCACCAGACCCTGTTCATCATCTTAGATAAATGATGAACAGGGTCTGGTGATGAAGGTGAAGATTTATTATTAAGAACACCAGATCAGCATCATTTCCAATCAAAGGCTCCAAATAATATTTAGATCTGTCGTTGTCAGAATCTTCTTCATTCTTCGTCGATCCCCAACATTGTCTGTCTCCGGAATAGTCCACGTCGGCGTCGTCGTCCATTCGCATAAACATAATTATTACAACCAATGTTGTACAGTTGAAATGTGAGATCTTCATTGTTAGCCTCCCGCTAGTTTTGTGTAATGGTTCGTCACCCCAAATCGCTCTATCAATGTTGGTTGGATCAGTGTTCACATCTAGTTTCAAAGCTTGTTGGTATTTCTTATTGATTATTGTCACAGCGCACAGTGGGAAAATCGCGTATGTTTCGTCTCAAAACTCCGTATCTCAGTTGTTTCAAAACTAAATGAGCTGTAATTTTGCACACATATACTTGGATGTATAAAGTTTAATGTAAATAATTTTGATTTTGAAAATTCTGTTTGTTAATTAATTATAAAATTAAACTTAAAAAAATACATGCATTTTGTAAGAAAAACATACATAAAACGGAATATACATAGTACCAAACGAGAAAACAAAATATGTACAGTCACGAGCATCAATATGTATACACTTAGCAACGTTAAAAAGTGATTTTCTCCTACTGTGGTGATTGTAATTTTATGTTGTTACGAACATAGTATTTTGGAACCCACACTAATATGAAATAGGTTTATCTCAAAGTTGCAGTCGTTATTCCATGAGAAAACCGCTTTTGAATCTTTCTAAGTGGATACATATTGGTGCTCGTGACTGTACACAATTCAGCAAGCTCCTACAGATTTTCATTGACAGCAAGAAGGGCCTTGGCTTCATCTAAAAGTTCTTTCGATATTGTTTCTGAGGTATTTCTCAAACTTGTGATATATATGGATCAGAAGTGTACAATAAGGTATGGAACACGTCTTCATTGGTAGCCGCTCTGGAACACTTTCTAGAATGATGAAGTCAACATTTTTTGTAATTCTTATTTCGTGATTCTTGCGCGTCTTCGGACAATTGTCCGATAGGTAAAATAGCATAGTACTCAATGGTTTTTTCGCCGTGAATAAGTATTTTATGCACGGAGGAAGGCATATCCTAATACTAGTTATAATTATTTACGTCCAGTTGGGCTGTACTATATGCGTATTCAGCGACCTTTTTTGAATCAATAGCCATTCCAGATGACATAGTTTGTAGTACGAGTATTATGTACATTCGTTTTATAAGTTCTACGTCTACTCCTGTAATGTACCTCACCATTCTTATTTATCAGGGAAGGAGACAGATTTTGATTGTTTATATCAGCCACAACAGACGTAGTTTTTTCAGGAGTTTCTTTGGCAAATTCTAACAATATGGCAATATCTTACAGATGAGCAAGTTTCTAGTGGAACACGAAATTGACCGTCTAACCAGTTGACGTTCTTATTTTCAAATCATTATTTTCTTCGAGATGCATTTCTCCAGCGTTCGTTACGTTTAGATACCAAGTTTCTTTGAATGTAGGAGACCACAGTAGCCATATCCTCTGGTGACAATTTTTTTTTTTTTTTTTGTAAGTAGTTTTCTACATTACGCCCATTTATCAACAAATTACACAACTCTCGTTTGCTACAATCAAATTCACCCATTTTTCAAATCAGTCAACTTCTGCGAATATTCGAAAATAAGTAATAACTGCTTTTTAGGGAAACTGAATACCTGACTAACAACTGTGAATGTTTCAGGGTTCGCCTTCCTTTAATAGGCCAATGAAATAGTGCTATGTGGAAAAAGATAAGAAACTAATCATTTGCACTCTTCCCAAAACCAACCGTTTTTAAACGTTTTTAATTCGACCCTAATACATAATTGGCCATATTTTATCAAGTAAGGTGGTCAAAACTGTATCAAAACCACAAAAAACTATTAATATTACTCATCACTGTAATGAACTTTTTATCAATTTGACCTTAATAGATAAAAAATAATATTATGAGAACTAAAACGAAATTTAAAAAAATATATAATTTTATTTCACGATATGTTTTGATGCCGTGTCAGAAAAAGCGCAAATATGCGCAAATTTTTATTTTCTTCTTGCATCTACTAATGTATTAAGATCTTAATTCAACAAATATCTCGACAGCGGCAAGCAGCGGTAAAGGGTAAAACTCTCGTTAAAAAAAAAATTACACTAAAATTATACCATCTTAAACTATATTGGTTAATTTTATTTTATTAAACCAATTTATATAATATTAATTACTAAACGTTATGATGACATTATAAGCATTCCAAAACTGTAAAATACTTGTACATTTATATGAAAAACTTTGGAGTAATGTGGCGTTGAATTGTAGTAACGTATTGCGTTTAAATTACGTTATTGAACATGATTTAGCTTTGATGCCTATTTATATACATTATGATTAACTAAAAAAAAACAAAAAATTGCGAAAAGAAAGCTTATTTATTAGACTATATTAATTTATAAATTTTATTCCATTACAACGACTTTCACGTGAAACGGTTTTGAGACGGCTTTGTATGGGGCTTTCCCACAGTGCAGCGCCTTCATTAATGATGTGTTGGAACGGATCGGGAAAATGATTGCGAACGACATCTGCAGCGCCACCGTGCCACAGTTTATACGCGTACAACATGACGTTTCGTGGAGCTGAGCTGATAAGTTTCTTTACCATTTCGTTGATGGCTTCACCAACACTGGCATTAACGAATGTTCTACTCATATTCATAGCACTTTCATAGTTACCCTTAATGACTTCATTGTACAAATCATCCTTAAGCGCGCGTATATCATTACTATTGAAAAATGCTATGTGACTATTAAAGTATGTCAAGCCTTGAAGTTCGCTGGGCAGGGTGGCACCTTCGCACCTTCTCATAGTTACCCTTAATGACTTCATTGTACAAATCATCCTTAAGCGCGCGTATATCATTACTATTGAAAAATGCTATGTGACTATTAAAGTATGTCAAGCCTTGAAGTTCGCTGGGCAGGGTGGCACCTTCGCACCTTCGCAAGGAAACAGTCCTTTTTTCCTCAATTCGAGGGCGAGCTCTGAGATCACTGGAGAGTCGCCATGCACTCCGTACACGACCACCTTGCCGTGGTCGTTGTTGACGATGCGCGCGATGTCCAGGATAGCACAGGTACTGTTGATGTGTGATCCCGTGAGAGTCACGGTGAGGACGGAGTTCTCTTTGATGTAGACGCTGGTGTCGCAATTGGTATAACTGAGAACTGGGATCCTGTTCGGTATCTTCCGGTCTCTGTCCGGGCCACTGCTCACCAGTCGATACTGATGATTGACATTGTAGCAGTTCGGGAAGCCACTAATGCCTCCCGAGGAGACAACCCTACCTTCACCCCAGTAGTCAACATGATTAATCAGGTCGTTGAGAGAAACAGGTATTTTCACCAATTTGTACTCGCCTTGGTGGTCGGAGTAAGGAAACACCTGGTCAATGTTGGTGTTGTAGTTGGTTCTTCGGCAAGCGGAATGCATTTTGAAGTTAAGTGCGTTGATGAATCTGAAAATAATACAAAATAAAGATGTTTAAAGTAGGTACTTACTGTTAAATTATTTAAAAAATTAAACCGGCCAAGTACCAGTCGAACCACGCACAGTGAAGAATTCCGTAGTTGGGACAAACATTTACGCATGCACAGTACTAAATTAAATTATATCAACCGCAAAAATTAAGTTTGTTATTTTTGCGGTTGCAACCGAAAATATCTCATATCTCAAAAACTATTTATTCACTTCAATATCAAAGTCACTATAAACATCATAATCTTTTTAAATATGGGGTCCAACAATACCTCGTCCTTAGAGTGTACGGGGAGTGCCACCCCTAATGAATTTTTTCGTAATTCAACTAGGTACTCCGTTGATTAGCGATGCACAGAATTCACTTCCAATTTATAATTACTTAATCTCTCCTAAATGAACCTTTTTGACGCAGCCGTGAGGGTTTTTTTATTTTGTCCAAATAAACATTATTCTTTCTTTCTTATTTTTTTCACAATGACAGTCAAATGGTGACTGTGGTGAGTCCCGAATTTGAAAGTTTGAATTTGAAAGTCGGTCAATTTTGGGAACAACTGGTCTAGTCTATTCGACCCACCTCTACTTCGCACGATTAAATGCGTTATACTCATAAACCTTCCGAAATAAATTATCTAATTGATTGACAGGCAGATACCAAAAGCGTCTTAAATTTATGGTATACTAGCTTTACCCGCCCCGACTTCGCACGGGTAGCACTAAACCCTACTTACCCACCCTACCTGCCCAAATTTTCTCACCGTTTAAACCTTCCCTGGACTATGACAAACATTTCAAAACCAAAATCAGCTAAATCGGCCCAGCCGTTCTTGAGTTATAAAATTACAACGAAAAGTGGCATTGATTTTTATAGATATAGATATGGTACAAATATTCTAAAAGTTAATTAACGGAAGACGTGTTTGATGATTTTCCAAAAAACAAACGGAATTGACAGCTAGCAAGAAAGGTCTTTAGATCTAAAATATTAGATAAATGATTTCATCTATTATGTTAAACGTGCAACTCAATTCGGGCCCGTCCTATCCCCACACATGTAAAGCAAGGCACATATTGCGGGGTGGATCAATAAGCCACGTGCCACATTACTCACGTGCGAGATGCAAGCCTGCAGCTTCCGACGTGGCCACCAATATCAGTACCTAAAGCTGGAAGATAATACTGGTAAATGAGTTTAAAGCTCAGTGCATCAGTTTTGAAACAAACTTTTTCTTCGTTTTGCGAGTCGTCGTACTTTTCCATTTCGCGTAGTTTTCAGCTGACTGAACAAGTTGCACGTGCGACCTACATCTGAAGTTTCTCTGTTTCTATCTGACTCATAAATTGGAGCGTAATACAATAACCTTTTTTTTTCGTCTTTCATATAATATATTGTTGAGTTAGTCGTAATTTAACGTAAAAAAATTATATAGAATAAAGGCTTGTGCAGACCAGCGCGATTTGTCGCGCGACGCGACACCGGTTATTGTCATAATGTGAAGTTTTCTCAGAAATTGTATTGTTCGTGTCGCGCTGGTCTGCACAAGCCTTAATACCTACTTACAGTACTTTTTAACTACAATTGGTAATTGCTAATGGTCGTACTGGCATTAAAAAAAAAGGATTTTAAAGCTCGAAGTTTCTAGTTTTGAGATCTTACGATGACATTTTTTTTCAAGCAACGTGTTCCGCTCAATCCTAATGAATACCAATGGAATTACTATTCACTATACACCATAATGGTCTTTTTTATCCCTTAACTTTTTCCACTAGTGTATTTATCCTTAAATCAGGTTAAAATTATAACTACATATTATAATCGCCAAATATTTCTACAGCTGTCTTGTGCTCTGCTAAATCGTCTTGATTTAGCATAATCAACCTATAACGTCCCCACTGTTGGGCCCACGGACACAGGCCTCCTCTCTGTGAGAGTGACTGGGCCGAAATCCACCAGCCGTGCCCAGTGCGGGTGATTTGATTTAGCACGGTAGGTCCCATTTGTTCTATGGAACATGACGTAATAGAATAAATTGAAAAAATATTGTCCCTATTTGTACTATAAGAACTACATACTAGCTTTTGCTCCTGTTTTTATTTGTCTGTGAATGCACAAAACTAAATGGGAATCGCTTTTCCCAAATTATTCTCTCTCAAAATCCGTTATAATTTCTGTTGGTGAGTAACCATCTAATCATCAATATCACTAAGACAAGTGTTAGCAAATCATTCTCGAGTGGCCAGTTTACATATCAACTTCAAGAAGCTTATATACTTAGTTTGTTATATGGAACAATTTGAGACAAAAAGTACAAACTGTTCTATAGTACAAATAGGAACAATATTTTCTCAATTTGTTCTATTACGTCATGTTCCATAGAACAAATGGGACCTACCGATTTAGCAGAGTACTTTTTTTTTTCTTCTAACATATCTGGTTATATAATGCTATCATCACACTTCACAGGCTGATTACTGATTGCTACTGCCTTTTACATCGATGTAATCTTCTTACGAGTCAACTCGAAGGCATCGGCTATCCAAACAGAGCCATTTCAAGTTTTCTAAGCAGTCTTAGTTCCATTTAAAGCTTATTATTCGAGGCTATTTATATTATCAACTGCATCATCACACACTAATATAAAAAGGTGTGCCTGTTTGTCTGTTTGCAAATCAATTTTAAATATTTATGCTAAAAAGTAATTTGGTAGACATAGCTGTGGTTCTTTTAATTTGGGAAAATTGCTAACGATTAAATTACCCTTGAAGTTGTTAAATGTTAACGATTACGAGTATAATCAATTTCATGTAATCTCTCCCGAGAGCTAAGTTTATTTATTTCACTAACAATTTTTACATTGCATCGAAATGTATTTCAGTAAAAACGAAAACAATATGAAGACACGTGACACACATGGGTACAGGTTAATTTTTACAGGTGTCTAAACAATCATGTCTTTTTAGGGTTCCGTAGTAAACAAGGAACCTTTATAGTTTCGCCATGTCTGTCTGTCCGCGGCTTAGCTCAGAGACGGTTAGTACTAGAAATCTGTAATTTGGCATATTATGTAGGTATACATATTAATCATGCCGACAAAGTGGTAAAATAAAATCAGGAAAAATAATTTTTTTTTAGGGTATCTCTCTTACACGTAAAGTGCGATGTTTTTTTTGTTGATTTGAGGATCCGTTTGCGAAATATTAAGCTTTTAACTGAATTTTTTGTTAGAGTTACGTGTGTGTGTCCCTGCCAGCTAAATAGTTGTACTTGGATTTGTGAAAAAAATCACAGCAGTAGTATATATAACGAAATTAAAAGGAAAACTATCAGAGCTAAGTAGGCTGTACAGGTTAACGAGTAATAATCAACCAACTAAAATTTGCGGTTTGAAAAACATGATCTCCCATACATTCCGTATGGGAGAACATGTTTTTCAACTACAATGTTAAACTAACAAACAAACTAACAATGTTAACTACGGAACCCTTCATTGTGCGTGGTCCGACAGGCACTTGGCCGGTTTTTTTCTTCCACACTTCTTTATTAGTCGTCATCTCGGTAATCGGCCCTTTCTATCCATATCATCTTTCACACAGTCCATCCATCGTTTCCTTGGTCTTCCCCTTCTCTTATAGCCACCCACATAATTGCCTACCATTTATTTTATTAAAATAGTCTCACATGCTCTAGGCCTAACTTCGCTCTGGGCTCGTGGTAATTGGAAATCGCGCTGGTGTATTGAAGCTCGAAGTTACGTACCTGTGGAAGTATTCATCCAAAGTGCAAGGTGCTTATAAAATTTATTGAATGAACACGCTCGCTTGCCAGCTGGATTAATTAAACTTGATATGAGTATTATTCAGGATGTTTGGTGCACCACACAACTGTACACATGAAAATTTCAATGAAATTTGAAGGCTAAACTAATAACTTTTTAAAAAAAAAAGTGCTAAAATGCTGGATTTTTTCTAAATAAAAATTAAAAACTTATAATAAAAAAACCGGTGTGACAAGAAACGAGTTATTGGGCCTGAAGAGATACCAAATGGCCTCTCAATTTGGCAAAATATGCACTAAACACCCTGTATATTCTGGCTTTATATATATATACATACGATGAAGTAGATTGGAATATTGTTATATTATTGAGCAAAGCAGTTCTTCTAGGCTACTTTTTTTTTAGGTGATCTCAATGTTGTACCAAGGGCCTTCTTTAAATCATTACGTCGACAGATGTAATTTCTCATGTAGGAACTTACCTAATACTTATATCCTTATCTCAAATGAGAACCATACGTTTACAATCTCTGGTTTATATCAGGGCAGAGTTTCCATAACGTGGAGGGCAGTTTGTTAGTGGAAAGTTTTTAACACGCCTTTATTAGGTCGACCTGTATGTAACTAACTATGTAATGGAATCTAAGGTAACTAATTTAACCATCTTCCAAGGGTCGTAGCGTAATGAAAATTGGCAGCTGTATGTGGTTCTGATGACAATACGATAATGTGGTACTGTCGAACTGATCTGATGATGGAGCCGGAAGATATGAACTAAAGGCGTGTTTTTCTAGTGTTTTTTAAACTATTAATTTATTTGGTTTACTTACACTATAGCTCAGAAAAAAGAAAGGGAAGTCTTTACTCCGTAGTGGGTGAATACAGGCTAAAAACAAATAAATAGTTTTTATGGGGATGCGCTACGGTAGCCCGCGAAGTTCGAATTATCTTACGTCTTTTGCAATTTATAGGTCAGTGTGAGGGTGTGATCTGAAAGTATAATAACAATAAAAATAATCATAAGGGGCCCGCTAGCAAGACACTTCATAGAAACGTCATTTAATCAAAAACTGTCGAGGTACAAAATATATCTTATTTATTTTCTATAGGTATAAAATAATGTCCTTATGTAAACCTATCACCTGTTGATAAATCTCGTTGGGGCCTGCCAGATAGACGCACACAGTGTGAGGTTGTTGATCAAAATAGAATTTGCGACCATAACATATACTCGTATATATTTACAGAATTAAAATCATGAAAGTCACCAATACAATCTCTAAGGCCCGTATTAATAAACGTCCCTCAACAACGTACTTAAGTGCGCTATCATTTGATACGCCATTATTACGATATCAGCATCTAAGATCATTGCTAATTAATAAACACATATTTACAGTATCTCAGTTACCAAGATCAGCTCCTATAACATTCATCACGTTTCGTTATTGTTTTGTCGTAAGATTTATTGAAACACTTGTATTTTGTTAAAAAAAATATGAATAGCGCTGTATCACGTTATAAAGTTTGTCTACCCAAGAAAACCGTAAATTGTTAAAAATGTTGTATAATTATTTCTCAATACGACAGAAATGCTTACTACTCAACTTAGCAGGTACAAATAACATAACGCAATAAAGCGTCTGGAGGGTCAAGGACGAGTCTCAAAAAAAAGGATGAACTATAAATTTATTAGATTACTTTTTCATATGAATATATTGGGTTTGTTTCTAATAATATTAGATTAATTGGATTTATAAGGTACCGGATTTAATGTCTTTATGTGTTACATATATATATAAATAGTAATTAAATAAATGATACTTATATAAATGTACTTACAATATTTATATAGGTAGGTACCTACCTGAAATGATGCTGTAGCATAAAACCTTAAAGATAATAGGACGACTATTTCTGGGGAAATTGAAAGACCCAGTACTGTATTTCACAAATGAGTCTTTTCCACACACACTCAAAATTCAAATTCAAAAGTCATTTATTCAAACTAGGCTGTGAATCAGGACTTTTCGAACGTCAAAATTACATAAGACAGTCCCCCAAAACGCCCCCCATTCACCACTTCCTAGTGATTTAGCTGGGAAGAAGAAGTGGAGCACCAAGCTCCCCAGCAGCAAAGCTGTCTGTTTAGTTAGAAAAACTTAATGTTACTGTATACAACACTGACTCTTGATAAAATCTGAATCGTTTGAAAAAAAAATATCACTTGTTAACTCAAAAGGATTTGAGGTCGCCCTTATGTATATTTTTGCTAAACGATATCGCAATGGCCATAAAATATCGTCATAGTACTCTATTTGATCGTAATAATTAATTTCACCCAAAATATTTTCAAAATCCATGTTTCGCGCTACTAATCACGACCTCAGGTCACGTACTGCCTACACTCAGGTTTTAGCATGTTGAGTACACTCACCTATTGTATACTTAAGTGTCGAGTTTCGTTTATTAATCAGTTCATCACTCGGCTGATAACGTAAACCTAAGCCGTAACTTGAGTACATCAATTCTTATGTTTATTAATACGGTCGAGACCTCAAGATTAGTATCAAGTGCGAGCTCTTGGGCTGAGTAACGTTTATTAATACGGGCCTTAGTTAGAACGTACCTCAAATATTAATATTCACAAATATCTATTTATTAGATTTACATGGCTTATGAAACCAATTACATAAATCAAAGTATATATAATAAGTACACGAATAACAACAATTAAATACTATTATTCTCACAACAATGTAGGCACATTACCATTAAATTGGCGGTCAACACGCGCGATAAGCTATAAGCTATTTCAGACAAAAAAAAAAAAAAAAATATCCCGACTGTGGTCATCATTTGGCTGAATCTGTCTCACGATGACCCTCAGTTGCTTTAAAGCTGTCGAAAGTTGCCAAAAGTTTATCCGAAGCTACCAGTCAGGTCCAAAAGTTTGACTGATATGGACAGACATGCCCTGCCCAACGCGTCTGGCTTGCAACCTCACTGTCATTGTTCTATAATGTTTTCAAACAGAGATTATCTCGGCCCTTACGAGCAAACATTTATCCGTCTATATATAAAGATATGGACATAGTTTATCGATGCAGTATTCTGTAAATAAACGGC
Organism: Agrochola macilenta; assembly: GCA_916701695.1. NCBI lineage: Eukaryota > Metazoa > Arthropoda > Insecta > Lepidoptera > Noctuidae > Agrochola > Agrochola macilenta. The sequence continues at coordinate 20,354,188 of OU753563.1, read as the reverse complement.
CAATGTCTACTGGGTAAATAACAATATTTATAATCTTCACTATATTTCAATTACGAGTACTTTCGAATAACGTGCCAGTAATTGGAAACTTAAAATAAATGTAATGTTCCTGTATTATTACATTTTATTGCCTTTGAATAAATAGAGGACGAAAAAAACAAATAAATATAGATTTTCATTGAGAACGGATTGCTTTACAATGAGTGGGATTAAAGGAAATCGTGAGATGGAAGCTTGGAGAGGAAATCTGATTACTATAATGAACGTGGGCTGTACCTACATTTACTTGCTAAATGCCTAACCTTAAACAATCAATAAAAAATGGACCCAAGTTATATTAGCGTTATCTCCCCATAACAACAGCAGCTCTGTAGTATTTTTCTTCCCAGAAACAATTTAATGAAAAGTCTTTGTGCCAGGAAACTGTCTGCTTTTTAACATTTTAAACACGGCAGTTTTATAATGTAGCTGTTAGAGTCTTAAATTCAAACGTTTCCTAAAGCAACATTTTTCGCGCTTGCTCGTTTTTACACATCTAAAAGCTGCAGTAATTTAACAATATCTACAGAGTTCTAAACCTCGAACTTTGTAAAGGAACAAAATAAAACACGACCCGTCTCCCCCGTTTTCATTCGCCATGGTGGTTTGCCGGATCGATACCGGCACCGCTTCGATTCCCGACCTACACACACTCGGGTAAACATTTCCCTTGGGCAGACTACGGTCATAGAGTAAGAATGCGTAGAAGAGAAACTTTAGTTAGAAACGTTCTACTCACTCAGGTTAGGTTGCATCGTAGTTTGCAACTTTGCTGCTCACGTCTCGCTTCGTGCTCGATAATCGGCAATATTGTCAGTCCTGTTTTGGCTTGGGATAACGCGGGTCGCTTGTTAAAAAAGCGTTTTTTTAGGGTTCCGTACCTAAAAAGGAAAAAACGGAACCCTTATAGGATACTCGTGTGTCTGTCTGTCTGCCTGTCTGTCCGTCTGTCACAGCCAATTTGCTCCGAATCTAATTGACCGATTAAGTTGAAATTTGGTACACATGTATTTCTGTGACCCAAACACGGACGTGTAACATAAATAAATATTAATAATAATTTTGAATATGGGGGTCACTATTTGGGTGCAAATAAGAAAAAAATAAAAAAATTGTGATCTGTACCATGTGACATATCAAAATGAAAGGGCTTATTGCGAGGATCTCAAATACATTTTTTTATCATTTTAAAATAAATTCTTTTAAAGATATTAAAGAAAATTTACTAAAATTTACCATTCCCCCCCCTTATCTCCGAAACTACTGATCCTAAAATTTTGAATAAAATACAGAGAATAGTTCTATGCTTATAGATTACAGGAAAACCTATAAGAAATCTATGGTCTTAATATAACATGGTAAATCACTCAATAATGTGCGTGCAAAGTTACATTTGCAGTTGGAATGTCTCGGCGAACATGTTTTTCAACTACAATGTTAAGTTTGTTCTTGGGATAAATTTTATTCATCCCAACTACGGAACCCTTCATTGTGCGTGGTCCGACACGCACTTGGCCGGTTTTTTTATAGTCCTTTTGCCATATGTGAAGTCTACGATGGAACAAGCGTTCCCAGAAGGTACATTCTCACCTTCCTTGTGACCCGTTAACCATCAAACCAAGAGCTTTGAAGGCCAGGGAACGAAGGATCATAGGTAGTAAGGGTGGTGGAGAACGGTACATGATTATTTCGCTTCTATACTGTTTTCTTATTCTATGTACATGTCGGCAACGGGACCCTATCTACGCACTAGGGCACAAGTAGCAGCGGGATTGCGACGAATACGCTCTCTATAGTCAAATGAATCGAGTCGTAAGTTAGAAAGAATTTCGTAATATCTAATTAGAATTTGTTAATTTATCGTTTATCTTGCTCTAATTAGTTTGCCTAACTTAAAATTCTCATTAGTTTTCATATTCAATCTAATAAGACTGAAACAAACGAATTTGCAAAGAAACATTTGATCATTTTTAGGACTGTAGTATAATTACGTAACTTGAAAATGTGATTTTTTGTTTATGGTGATATTTCGATAATTTTTGTTTTGTATGATAGAATCTTGCATAAAACCAATATTCCAGTTAGATTCAAGTTGATAGGACAACGCGTTTAGGAATTATAAGCAAAATTGTGTAAGAAAATTTATCGACTTATAAGTTTTGAGTTTATGTTCTACGAACTTTTGATGTTTGAAATTATATTAGATATTATTGTTAGCAACAACATTCAGTTAGTTATTTTTATTGTTTTATTAGTAATTTATTATTTAATTTTAGGAAATTAATAATGTAGTAATACAGACGTCGAATTTGTTGCACATTCCTAACACTAGGGGACGCTACTTGTACCATAAAAACAGCCTAAGCTTAACTAATGTGAAACCTTTACCTTAATGAGAACCGTTATAGATTTTTGCTATTTTTAAGGTCTAAATTAAGATTTATTGATACAGTTTTTAGTATATAGGTAGAATAAGTCCATTCCTATGTTAGCATTATAAGATGAACATTGTAAGGGGTGTTATATCATAGAAAATTGCCAAAGTAAGTTTCCCATACAAAGTCACATTTGTGCCATGTACAATCTTGAAGTATTCTGATTGGTTGAGAGAAAAGGGATTAGTGCCGTGTGCAAAATTAAAATGTTCTGATTGGCTAGAGGTCTCTATAAAAGAAGGGCAATTTTCTATGGTTTGGTATTCCGAATCCAGCAGTATTACAAGAAACAAGTCAAGACTGAACATTCCTGTTTCATTTCAAGGAATCCCTCTAAGTCGCCAGTCCCTCGCCGAAGTCCCTGTGGGTTGTACCTAGGAAACAATACGCATTCAGGAGTGCGTGGTGACGTGTGTCGCCAGCAGAGTCGCTAGACTCAGGTAGTAGGGAACATACGTCAAAAACGTTGGGAGATTGTCCCAGGACGACTGCGGGTGCTGGTCGTGCCCCTCTCGTCCGAAACAGTTGGTCCTTCGAGCCGGATATCCTGCCAGAAGAAGAAGAAGCAAGAAGTCCAGAAGATTCAGAAAACACTGCAAGATGCCGGTAACCAGGTCGCAGAAGGATGCCCCCTTGAACCCGCCGTCTCGTCCTACCGTTAGGGACGCGACTGCAGAAGCATCAGGGTCAGAAGGGGTCACGTCAGCGTCAGGGTCATCGGGAACCGCAGCGACATCGGACACGAACACTTCTTCGGGTACAACGGCCACGGAGGGGACCACGGCTACAGAGGCTACGACTACGACTGCAACAACAGCGGCGTCCGGGAAGAACGGACAGAAAAAGGAAGATGCCGCACAGAAGGAGACGACTAAGAAGACCCCAGAAGATGTCCAGGAAAAGGGTGTTTATGGCTCCGCCACGACCCTACAACCGAAGGGGCTCAGTCGTCGCGCCAAATCTACGAAGACTACGAGTTCCTCGGCCAGAAGACGCGAGCTGGAAGCCAGAGAAGAATTAGCACGCCTGGAATTGAATCAAGCCCAGGCTGCGGCGAAGCTAGCCCGTGTCAGATTGGAGCTGGCTCAATGTGAGGATGAAGACTCCGTGGATGAAGACCAAGAGGACAGAACAGCGCAGGTGCAGAACTGGATTCAGACATCAGTGTTGGAAGACAAAAACATGGAGCAACCAGAGCATCGAGATCAACACCCTTCAGAGGAACTACCGAACGTGAAGCCTGAAGAAAATTCCTCAGTGAAAGGGGCTACAATCGAGATTCAAACTTTGGCAGCAGCACTGAAAGAAGCTTTCACCACAAGAGGAGGACCAGCAGCGCAGCCGAAGTACATTCACGAGTTACCCTACTTCGACGGCAACAGCAGTGAGTGGTTGGCCTTCAAGGTTGTCTACGAAGATACAGCACCGATGTTCAACGACGTCCAGAATATGGCTCGACTAAGAAGAGCACTGAAGGGCAACGCAAGAGAAGCTATCAAGAGCCTGCTGTACTCTGAAGCCTCTCCGTTGGAAGTGATGCAGGCCCTCAGAAGAAGATATGGAAGACCTGATGCGCTGGTGCTGGCAGAATTGGATAAAGTCAAGGCATTACCGAAGATTTCAGAAAATCCAAGGGACATATGCATCTTCGCGAGCCAGATCAACAACAGCGTAGCAGCAATAAAAGGACTGAAGAAACCACAGTACCTGCATTCACCCGAGATGGTGAAACAAATTATAGAGAAGATTCCGACAGTTCTCAAATTCCGATGGTACGACTTCACCGCAGCATCAGATGAAGGCGAGTTCTCCAACCTGAAGCTGGTATCCAAGTTCCTAAACATAGAAGCGGACAAGTGTGGAGCCTTCGCAACTTCAGAAGAGAAGAGCGGCTTCAAACGGACTCATCGACAAGCGACGCATTCAACAAAGGAAAGGAACTTCAAAGAAAAGGATTCAAGACAAACGGAAAAGGCTTGCCCTATGTGTGAGGGTGAACACTTCCTCGTCGAATGTCAGAAGTTCCAGAAGGCGTCGGTTCAAGATCGGTGGGCAACAGCAAAGAAGAGTCATGTCTGCTTCAAATGTCTTCAAGGGAGACACCGAAAGGAGAGCTGCAGAAAACCACCGTGCAAGGAATGCAAGAGGTGGCACCATCATCTACTCCACGTCGAGTCAGAAGAAAAGACAGAGGATAAGAAAAAGGAAACGCCACAAGAAGTAGCGAGCGTCACAGTATCAGTAAATGCAGTCAGCAACACAAGGGCATACTTGAAGATAGTTCCAGTGGAAATCTTCGGGTCCAAAGGGTCAAAGAAGATATTAGCTCTCATGGATGAGGGGTCAACGGTGTCACTTCTGGATGAACAAGTGGCAGAAGAGATTGGCGTTCAAGGAAGCAAGGAGGAACTGGTCATCGAGACAGTGGGAGGCAGGCTGATCAGAAAGAAGGATTCTCAGATACTGGACCTTACAGTAAAAGGGGTTTATCAAGAAAACAAGAAGACCCTGAAACGAGTTCGGACCGTCGACGAGTTGAAGCTTGCACCGCAGTTCCTAGACAAGAAGAGGATTCAAGATTGTCAACACTTAAAGAAGATCGCCGACTCCCTATATTACGCAAGAGAGTCACCTCAGCTACTCATCGGTCAAGATAATTGGGAGCTGATCGTGACTCAAGAAGTGAGAAGAGGAAAACCAGGAGAACCAGTTGCTTCAAGAACAGGACTTGGTTGGGTGCTCCACGGGTCAGACACTAGAGGCGCAAGACCAGTACACTTCCTGAACGCCTGTCTACATGTCAGCGCTCCAGAAGAAGAGATGCATCAAGCTATTAAAGATCATTTCGCAATCGAAGCACTTGGCGTGCAACCAAGAAGACCCACTACAGACTCAGAAGGAAGAGCGCTCACCATCCTAGAGAAGACCTGCAAAAGACTTGAAGATGGACGATTTGAAGCTGGACTTCTGTGGAAGAATGAAGAAGAACAGATGCCAGAAAGCTACACGTCTGCCAAGAACCGATTGATCAACATCGAAAAGAAGATAGACAAAGATCCTCAGTTGAAGGCGGAATATAGCAAGCAGATCCAGCATCTAATCGATAACAAGTATGCAGAAGAAGCATCTGATGAAGCAGAATACCCCAAGAAAACGTGGTACCTCCCTCACTTCTCTGTGGTACATCCGTTAAAGAAGAAGATACGGATCGTCTTCGACGCCGCAGCCATGTCAAAAGGAAGAAGCCTCAACAACGCTCTGCTGTCAGGACCAGACCTGCTACAATCCCTCTTCGGAGTGTTACTGCGTTTCCGGCAAGGACCTTTAGCAGTGGCGGCCGACATTAAGGAAATGTTTCTCCAAGTACGCATCAGGCCAGAAGATAGAGACAGCCTGAGGTTCCTGTGGCGCGGGGATCGTCGCGACGTGTCGCCAAAGAAGTATAGGATGACATCAGTCATCTTCGGCGCGACATCATCTCCGAGCACAGCGATCTACGTGAAGAATCGAAACGCAGCAGACTTCAAAGAGCAGTATCCAGAGGCTGCGAGAGCAATTGAACTGAACCATTACATGGATGATTACCTGCACAGCTTCCACAAGGAAGAAGACTTCAAAAAGGTGACAGCACAGGTGGATTTCATACACAAGAAGGCGGGCTTCGAGCTAAGAGGATGGGCATCAAACCACCCTAAGCTGCTGCAAGACGTGAACACCGAGACAACAGAAAAAACAGAAGTGGACCTAGGTGAGAAGGAAGAAAAGACATTGGGACTGCGCTGGTTCACTGAAAGGGACTCCATCGGCTTCAGGGCAAATCTCCGGAATACACCAGAGGAAATAGCCAAGGGGTTCAAGGTGCCTACTAAAAGGGAAGTCACCAGCGCTGTAATGTCGACCTTCGATCCACTGGGATTGGCATCACCCGTTCTCATGCAGGGTAAGAAGCTGCTTCAGAACATATGGCGCAGTGGTATCGGCTGGGATTAAGATATAGAAGAAAGGGAGTACGAAGCATGGAAGACTTACCTAGAAAAGATGAAGCTTCTCCAAGACCTTCAGATTCCAAGATGCCTGGCGCCACATCGCGCCGAGGGGGAGCTGCACACGTTTACGGATGCAAGTGAGACGGCGTATGCAGCAACAGTCTATTGGAGAGCAATAAATCAAGATGGAACTTACCACGTCAACCTAGTGGCAGCGAAAGTAAGAGTCACTCCACTGAAACCGGTATCAATCCCGCGACTCGAGCTACAGGCGGCTCTCCTAGGAAGCAGGCTGGCACATTCAGTAGAAGAAGAAATGGATCTGAAAGTAGAGAAGAAAACGTTCTGGACAGACTCCAGTATCGTACTTTCTTGGATCAAGACAGACCCGAGAACCTTTAAGACATTCGTGGCTCATCGCTTAGCAGAAATTGAAGATCTTACCAAACCTCAAGATTGGAGATGGGTACCCACGGCGCAGAACCCTGCAGATGACGCGACGCGCGACGTACCAGAACACTTCGACTGCAATCACCGATGGTACACCGGACCGGACTTTCTGAAAAAGGAAGAAGTTCACTGGCCAGCAGCGAGAACCTTTAAGAAAGAAACCACCGGCGAAGAAAAGACAACAGACGTCGTAGCAGCAACAAGCACCACTCATCCATCACCAAATCCTGAGAAGTTTTCATCATGGAAGAGACTTTGGCGAGCCACAGCAAGAGTACTGCAGTTCATACAACTCTGCAGGACAAAGGTGAAGGTCAACGTCAGCAAAGAAGATCCCACCTGGAGAAAAAACGAAAGGAAAAAAGGAGAAGACGGTAGCGAAGCGAAACCAACCTTCAAAAATAAAAGAAAGAAACTACATACCATTAGACACAGACCTACTGGAGCAAGCTGAAACTCTGCTACTAAAAGGAGGTCAAGAAAGAAGCTTCAGAGAAGATATCAGGTGTCTACAGCAAGGGAAGCAATTAGAAGGCGGCAGCAAGTTGAAAAAACTTGACGTAGTACTAGAAAAAGGACTCCTGCGGCTAAAAGGAAGAATCGACGCAATACAGGGGGTAACCAGAGACTACAAGCGACCTATCGTGCTCGACAGCAAGGACACGACGACACGACTCATTATTGAGGATTTCCACTGCCGTTTCAATCATGGGAATCACGCAACAGTTATGAACGAAGTAAGACAGCGCTTCTGGGTATTGGGACTGAGGTCAGCAATCAAGGCAGTTCAGCATCAATGTCAGTGGTGCAAGACAAGAAAATCAAGACCGCAAGAACTACCGACGGGCAACTTACCTACTGAACGACTGATGCACAGTAACCCTCCTTTTACGTGCACCGGCATAGATTACTTCGGCCCTATAACAATCACCGTAGGAAGACGTCATGAAAAAAGATGGGGAGCTTTATTTACATGCTTGACGACAAGAGCTGTACACATAGAACTCACTCCTTCACTCTCCACCGACAGCATGATCATGGCGCTGCGACGGTTCGCTGCAAGAAGAGGAATGCCGAAGACTATCTTCTCTGACAACGGGACTAACTTCGTCGGGGCGAACAAAGAACTGAAAGAAGCACAAGACACCATGAAGCAAGAAGACTTCATTTCAGAAGCAGAGAAGATCGGCGTGCAGTGGAAATTCATACCTCCTGGTGCGCCAAACATGGGCGGCGCATGGGAGCGTTTGGTGCGATCCATAAAAACCGCACTAGACGCTACACTCAACGAAAGACATCCAAGAGAGGAGGTACTCCACACCCTCCTCCTAGAGGCCGAGCATATAGTCAACTCTCGGCCTCTCACTCACCTCTCCGAGAACCCCGAGGAGGAAGCACTGACTCCAAACCACTTCCTCATCGGGCGGTCGTGCGGCGCGACGAGAATCGGCGGCTTTGAAGACAACGAGCTTGTGGGCAAGCACACCTGGAAGGCCACGCAGCGACTTGCCGACCACTTTTGGCAACGTTGGCTGCGAGAATACCTGCCCACTCTACTACCAAGGAAGACAGCGGGCAGAATCAGCGCTACAGACCTGCGAGTTGGAGACATCGTGTTGATCGTCGACCACACCCTACCAAGATGCACCTGGCCACGCGGCAGAATCCAGCAAGTGTATCCGGGACCAGATGGGCGAACCAGGATCGTCGATGTCGAGACCAGAGGAGGAGTGCTGCGAAGACCCAGTTCGAGAGTGGTGCTGTTGGTGCCGGGAGTGTTGCCGAGTCAAGAAGGTGGTGCAACGCACGAGGGGGAGAATGTCGGCAACGGGACCCTATCTACGCACTAGGGCACAAGTAGCAGCGGGATTGCGACGAATACGCTCTCTATAGTCAAATGAATCGAGTCGTAAGTTAGAAAGAATTTCGTAATATCTAATTAGAATTTGTTAATTTATCGTTTATCTTGCTCTAATTAGTTTGCCTAACTTAAAATTCTCATTAGTTTTCATATTCAATCTAATAAGACTGAAACAAACGAATTTGCAAAGAAACATTTGATCATTTTTAGGACTGTAGTATAATTACGTAACTTGAAAATGTGATTTTTTGTTTATGGTGATATTTCGATAATTTTTGTTTTGTATGATAGAATCTTGCATAAAACCAATATTCCAGTTAGATTCAAGTTGATAGGACAACGCGTTTAGGAATTATAAGCAAAATTGTGTAAGAAAATTTATCGACTTATAAGTTTTGAGTTTATGTTCTACGAACTTTTGATGTTTGAAATTATATTAGATATTATTGTTAGCAACAACATTCAGTTAGTTATTTTTATTGTTTTATTAGTAATTTATTATTTAATTTTAGGAAATTAATAATGTAGTAATACAGACGTCGAATTTGTTGCACATTCCTAACACTAGGGGACGCTACTTGTACCATAAAAACAGCCTAAGCTTAACTAATGTGAAACCTTTACCTTAATGAGAACCGTTATAGATTTTTGCTATTTTTAAGGTCTAAATTAAGATTTATTGATACAGTTTTTAGTATATAGGTAGAATAAGTCCATTCCTATGTTAGCATTATAAGATGAACATTGTAAGGGGTGTTATATCATAGAAAATTGCCAAAGTAAGTTTCCCATACAAAGTCACATTTGTGCCATGTACAATCTTGAAGTATTCTGATTGGTTGAGAGAAAAGGGATTAGTGCCGTGTGCAAAATTAAAATGTTCTGATTGGCTAGAGGTCTCTATAAAAGAAGGGCAATTTTCTATGGTTTGGTATTCCGAATCCAGCAGTATTACAAGAAACAAGTCAAGACTGAACATTCCTGTTTCATTTCAAGGAATCCCTCTAAGTCGCCAGTCCCTCGCCGAAGTCCCTGTGGGTTGTACCTAGGAAACAATACGCATTCAGGAGTGCGTGGTGACGTGTGTCGCCAGCAGAGTCGCTAGACTCAGGTAGTAGGGAACATACGTCAAAAACGTTGGGAGATTGTCCCAGGACGACTGCGGGTGCTGGTCGTGCCCCTCTCGTCCGAAACAGTACACGTAGGGGACTTGTGATTGACATTTGGGACATTTTTATGGTGTTAATAATGTTGGCATTAATTCGAATGCTTTGGCTTCTTAAGGAAATCGAATTGCAGTAATTTTTCTACATCTCTGATGCGAATCAGAGGAGCTAGTTGGGTTCTAGGTTAGAATGAAATGTAGGTACTTCTTTTTTTACCTAAGAAACTTTTAAGATCTGTGAAAATGCAGTTGTATCTCTATTTTTACCCGACTAGCGCGAAGCAAAAAGGTGGGTTATGTTTTTGTCTGGTATATACGTATGTATGTTCATCCGTTGCCTCATAACTTCTAAACTACTCATCATAATTTGACAAATGAGATATCGTTGCTTGTTCGTCTTGATTGTCCGCTGGTTGTAAGCTATGGGAAGTCCATATGGCGTGAACATGGCGCCCTCTAGAGGACATAAAGACATGAACTAAAAAAAAAGCCGAATTATTTGAATAAAAAATCCGGAGTCACAAGTAATCTGTTCGACTTATTAACCTAACCTAACACGTGTGACTCCGGATTTTTACTTTGTCTGTGATGTCTTGTTTCTACCTTTTTAGATGACTTTTTGTCGTAGTTAGGTTTTAGTTTTAGAACTTTTTTTTTTGCTATATTCTCTTTCAAACTTAACAATGTTAGTAGAAAGGCTAGTAGGTTCTACGTCTATTTATTTATTTATTCATTCATTCAGCACTTACTTACATCTATATACATAATAAGTTGGTGCTAACATAAACTCATTAGAGTTTTACCGTGCACCAAAATCATCGACCACATAATTTAGACAATCAAAACAAACTTAAGTTCATAATTATAAAATGATACAGTAACAAAAACAACAACGAGGGTAATATATGAAATATTTATCTATTACGTACGAGCGAACATCGATCATTTATACCTACTTAATAAAACATCTTAATTTATTTATTCGGTCGCTGACAGACAACACACGGACTCCGTTTGGTCTAAAAGCATGGAAATTTATAACGAAGGTGAGCACATAAGAAAGATTTTTGAAAATTCACCCCCTAAAGCGGAAAAATGGAGGGTCAGTTCAGGTTCTTTTGTAATAAATTTCGTGATTTTTGCCGATGGTTTACCTATCCCATCGGGCACAGCTTGTATTAATACAATATTCAACATTTATACAGAACAGATCCAATCCAAATTATTTCCCTCTCTGCTAATTAATCCTCTATTTGCAAAATATATGAATTCAAGGCATTTCATTTAAATAATCACTCCAAGTGCCTACTCAAAATAAACATATATCAAGTTCAAATTAACATCGAACCCCACACTGGCGCGTGTCAAAATAACAAATCCCACGTTTTTGTAGTAAATTAATATTAGGATGTCTGCACAGGACTGGGGGGTGAATAGGGTCGGTGCAGCGAAGGGGCAATGTTCCTGCAACCGCGTTGAACCCTGCCTTATGTTGTAAGCTATATTTTTTTGATGAGAAATGAAGGCACTTTATCTTTTTTTTTTGCTAATTAGAAATTTCAGATTCGGCCTTTTAACACATGAGGCAACTATAAACATCCATTATAGCTGGATACGAAGTGTAGACGTATGTTTTACATATTTTCTGAATTCCGACTTTAATAAAAGGGTATGAAGAAAAATAAACCTAGGTACAACTGTAGGTTTTGTACTCTTGTAATTTACCAGCGTTCCAACATCCCACCGTTCGAAGCAAACGTATATTATCTAACAAAGTCACTAGTGGTTCCTCTAGACATGATAACACTACCTTTCTGCTGTATAAAAGACAGCTGTGAATTATCACTATAGCACTTATTCTCCCAACATTCACTATGTAAAACCAGCTCCCCCTGTATCCTTTACCAGTGAACCTGCTAACACGTACTCAATAGTTCCCATATATCAACAAAGGGGTGCTAATAATGGCATCGATTCCCCTGGATGTACGACTGATGGCTTTGTTGACAGCGCGAGAGAAATATACCATTTAATTTAAACGAGAAATCTGTCAGCAATGTATAGCTGTTAGCAAGTAATATGGTTAACAGTTTCATAGGCTTTTAAACCAGAACAATAATGGCAATATTATTTCCTTTTGAAGAATCCCTACACTAAACTTTAGGAAATACTTCCCGTTTAAATGTAGACCCTTCGTTTCCTGGAAGTTCTGGAATATTAAACAATATTTTTCCTATGCTTGATAAAATTTTCAGTACCCTAACCCTAAAAATCATCGAATCATTTTAATATTTAATAAACGCTTTACTAAACCTATTACTCGCGGAAGTCATTAAGTCCCCATCATTAATATTTCATCCCCATTGTGTAACACTATTCATGTAACTAAGTTATCCTTCGAAATACTGAAAGCGCAAAATTGCAGCGCGTAGCAATAGGGAGGGACATCTAATCTCCGTGCAATAAGTTGTAATCCCCTCTAGAGGGATCCACCTCCGGCTGAGAGAAACGTTTTGGTATATATTTTTCTCGTCTTGACTGAATGATTACTTACTGTCTTAGAATAATAGGGGAGGTTTGAAACGGTAATGTGTTTCAAATAAGCGGGTATAATTCATTTTTTACCGGTTTCAACAAGGAACAAAGTATAAATTATCAACAATTTATTTACAAACAAAGCATACAACAGTTTTACGAAACATTAAAAATGTGTTACAGACTTAGGGTCAGACAAATCGTTGGCAATGCTTGGGCTGAGCAATTTTGAAGTTGTACCGTAGTCATTGACAAGATGACCAAGGTGATATAACCCACCTGTATCTATCATTTACATCGTAAATGTTGCCATTGTGACCGCAAAGTAGTCTGTCTCCAATCCCGTCCTGTTTCACTTCCAGTTTCAGTCCTTGTTTGTGATGAAGATTTATTATTAAGAACACCAGATCAGCATCATTTCCAATCAAAGGCTCCAAATAATATTTAGATCTGTCGTCGTCAGAATCTTCTTCATTCTTCGTCGATCCCCAACATTGTCTGTCTCCGGCATTGTCCTCATCGTCGTCCATTCGCATAAACATATTACAATCAATGTTGTACAGTTGAAATGTGAGATCTTCATTGTTACACGCGGGGAGGATCTTCCAGCTTAGCCTCCCACTAGTTTTGGGCAATCTTGTGTCACCCCAAATCGCTCTATCATTGTTGGTTGGATCCATAGATATAAGAAAGAAGTCGTGCGAATCTAGTTTCAAAGCTTGTTGGTATTTCTTATTGACTATTGTCACAGCGCCTTCATTAATGATGTGTTGGAATGGGTCGGGAAAATGATTGCAAACGACATCTTTTGCGCCACCGTGCCACAGTTTATACGCGTAAGACATGACGTTTCGTGGGGCTGAGCTGATAAGCTTTTTTACAATTTCATCGATGGCTTCACCAAAACTGGCGGTAACGAAGGTTCTACTCATATTCACAGCACTTTCATAGTTACCCTTAATTACATCATTATACAAATTATCCTTAAGCGCGAGTATATCATTAATATTGAAAAATGCTACGTGACTATCAAAGTATGTCAAGCCTTGAAGTTCGCTGGGCAGGGTGGCATCTTCGCAAGGAAACAGTCCTTTTTTCCTCAATTCGACGGCGAGCTCTGAGATCACTGGAGAGTCGCCATGCACTCCGTACACGACCACCTTGCCGTGGTCGTTGTTGACGATGCGCGCGATGTCCAGGATAGCACAGGTACTGTTGATGTGTGATCCCGTGAGAGTCACGGTGAGGACGGAGTTCTCTTTGATGTAGCCGCTGGTGTCGCAATTGGTATAACTGAGAACTGGGATCCTGTTCGGTATCTTCCGGTCTCTGTCCGGGCCACTGCTCACCAGTCGATACTGATGATTGACATTGTAGCAGTTCGGGAAGCCACTAATGCCTCCCGAGGAAACAACCCTACCTTCACCCCAGTAGTCAACATGTTTAATCAGGTCGTTGAGGGAAACGGGTATTTTCACCAATTTGTACTCGCCTTGGTGGGGAAGGTCGGAGTAAGGAAACACCTGGTCAATGTTGGTGTTGTAGTTTGGTTCTTCGGCAAGCTTCCAGACGGTAAAGGAATGCATTTTGAAGTTAAGTGCGTTGATGAATCTGAAAATAATACAAAACAAAGATGTTTAAGAGGGTTTATCCTAAAAGTTGGCAACGTCGCAAATAAATGACAAATATTGACCTGTTTTGATTCATAAAGCATTATTACTGAATAGAAATAAGAAATGTGGCTAACTAGCGAACTAGAATATTAATAATGAATTGCAATTATAACATTGAATTTGATGTTGTACCCATTTTAGGTGTAAAAAACGCATTTGGAAACTTTTCAAATAGATTTATTACATCTAAAACTAAACATTCGGTGTTACGGAATTAATTATTGCATTTCATAATCAATATTCTAGTTCGCTAGTTAGCCAGATTTTTTATTTCCACAGTAATATTGCCAAATTAATCAAAAGAGTGATATATTTGACATCTATTTGCGACGTTGCCCACTTTCAGAACAAACGCTCTTAAAGTACTGCTAAATTATTTAAAAAATAAAACCGGCCAAGTGCCATTCGAACCACGCACAGTGAAGAATTCCGTAGCTGGGATAAACATTTATACATGCACAGTACATATTATATGTTGTAACCGAAAATATCTCATATCTCAAAAACTATTAACTTAAATAGCAAAGTCACTATAAACATCATACTTTTTAAATATGGGGTCCAACAATACCCAACACACTTATATACATAGATTTTTTTTTTTTCATCCTTACTGTCACCCCCATAGAAATATAAATCTTATATCTATGGTCACCCCTAATAATTTTTTTCGTAATTCAACTAGGTACTCCATTGATTAGCGATAAACAGAATTCACTTCCAATTTTCACCGAAACATTGTAAATAGTCTCCGATTAAAATGACTGTGTCATCCGGACAGACATGACGAAATTATAAAGATTCCGGTCTTTGCGATTTGGCTACGGACTAAATAATAATTAAAACAAACTCACCAACTTGAAGTAAAACGATGTTTGAATAACTGTTCAGCATGTGTCCAGTACTCGTATTTATACTCAACGATTTAGGAATCTAGGCATACATGTTATCAGTTCCTGTTACCGCAATTATAACACAATACACAATTGGGTTTTTGAGCCGCAAAGTGATAAGAGTTTAAGATAACATAATACCTAGTCATTTCAACCTGTAGACTGGGAATTCTTCAGAATAATAGGATAAAATAACAATAACGGGATATATCTACACCACAGATATTGTTTTGATTTCCCAAGTATACCCACACTTCGCTAGTTATGTGCCGAAGAGTAACATTTGACTGTAGACACGAGGCGTATTTACTAGAACAGGTATGCTGACTAGATAATTGTCTGAACTAGGCCGCATCTAGTAGTGAGTAAGTATACCTAGGTACTTAAGGTAAATATAGGTATCGAGTATTTTCTAACAAATCAAGAATGTTATCATTAGTGACTATTATTTGTACCATTTATGAAGTATTAACGCTTTACAATGTCAAACCTCAAACATCACACCATTTTCGTGCTTGAAATACTCGGCTTTACAAAAAAATCAAATAAAATCATTTATTTTCTTGCATACGGGTAGATGTGATACATATAACAAAAAAAGTACTTTAAGCCACATCATAACTTAACAAAATTTCAAAAACCGCCTACATAAACATTTCGTCATTTTTTTTCCTACTTCATCACCAGACCCTGTTCATCATCTTAGATAAATGATGAACAGGGTCTGGTGATGAAGGTGAAGATTTATTATTAAGAACACCAGATCAGCATCATTTCCAATCAAAGGCTCCAAATAATATTTAGATCTGTCGTTGTCAGAATCTTCTTCATTCTTCGTCGATCCCCAACATTGTCTGTCTCCGGAATAGTCCACGTCGGCGTCGTCGTCCATTCGCATAAACATAATTATTACAACCAATGTTGTACAGTTGAAATGTGAGATCTTCATTGTTAGCCTCCCGCTAGTTTTGTGTAATGGTTCGTCACCCCAAATCGCTCTATCAATGTTGGTTGGATCAGTGTTCACATCTAGTTTCAAAGCTTGTTGGTATTTCTTATTGATTATTGTCACAGCGCACAGTGGGAAAATCGCGTATGTTTCGTCTCAAAACTCCGTATCTCAGTTGTTTCAAAACTAAATGAGCTGTAATTTTGCACACATATACTTGGATGTATAAAGTTTAATGTAAATAATTTTGATTTTGAAAATTCTGTTTGTTAATTAATTATAAAATTAAACTTAAAAAAATACATGCATTTTGTAAGAAAAACATACATAAAACGGAATATACATAGTACCAAACGAGAAAACAAAATATGTACAGTCACGAGCATCAATATGTATACACTTAGCAACGTTAAAAAGTGATTTTCTCCTACTGTGGTGATTGTAATTTTATGTTGTTACGAACATAGTATTTTGGAACCCACACTAATATGAAATAGGTTTATCTCAAAGTTGCAGTCGTTATTCCATGAGAAAACCGCTTTTGAATCTTTCTAAGTGGATACATATTGGTGCTCGTGACTGTACACAATTCAGCAAGCTCCTACAGATTTTCATTGACAGCAAGAAGGGCCTTGGCTTCATCTAAAAGTTCTTTCGATATTGTTTCTGAGGTATTTCTCAAACTTGTGATATATATGGATCAGAAGTGTACAATAAGGTATGGAACACGTCTTCATTGGTAGCCGCTCTGGAACACTTTCTAGAATGATGAAGTCAACATTTTTTGTAATTCTTATTTCGTGATTCTTGCGCGTCTTCGGACAATTGTCCGATAGGTAAAATAGCATAGTACTCAATGGTTTTTTCGCCGTGAATAAGTATTTTATGCACGGAGGAAGGCATATCCTAATACTAGTTATAATTATTTACGTCCAGTTGGGCTGTACTATATGCGTATTCAGCGACCTTTTTTGAATCAATAGCCATTCCAGATGACATAGTTTGTAGTACGAGTATTATGTACATTCGTTTTATAAGTTCTACGTCTACTCCTGTAATGTACCTCACCATTCTTATTTATCAGGGAAGGAGACAGATTTTGATTGTTTATATCAGCCACAACAGACGTAGTTTTTTCAGGAGTTTCTTTGGCAAATTCTAACAATATGGCAATATCTTACAGATGAGCAAGTTTCTAGTGGAACACGAAATTGACCGTCTAACCAGTTGACGTTCTTATTTTCAAATCATTATTTTCTTCGAGATGCATTTCTCCAGCGTTCGTTACGTTTAGATACCAAGTTTCTTTGAATGTAGGAGACCACAGTAGCCATATCCTCTGGTGACAATTTTTTTTTTTTTTTTTGTAAGTAGTTTTCTACATTACGCCCATTTATCAACAAATTACACAACTCTCGTTTGCTACAATCAAATTCACCCATTTTTCAAATCAGTCAACTTCTGCGAATATTCGAAAATAAGTAATAACTGCTTTTTAGGGAAACTGAATACCTGACTAACAACTGTGAATGTTTCAGGGTTCGCCTTCCTTTAATAGGCCAATGAAATAGTGCTATGTGGAAAAAGATAAGAAACTAATCATTTGCACTCTTCCCAAAACCAACCGTTTTTAAACGTTTTTAATTCGACCCTAATACATAATTGGCCATATTTTATCAAGTAAGGTGGTCAAAACTGTATCAAAACCACAAAAAACTATTAATATTACTCATCACTGTAATGAACTTTTTATCAATTTGACCTTAATAGATAAAAAATAATATTATGAGAACTAAAACGAAATTTAAAAAAATATATAATTTTATTTCACGATATGTTTTGATGCCGTGTCAGAAAAAGCGCAAATATGCGCAAATTTTTATTTTCTTCTTGCATCTACTAATGTATTAAGATCTTAATTCAACAAATATCTCGACAGCGGCAAGCAGCGGTAAAGGGTAAAACTCTCGTTAAAAAAAAAATTACACTAAAATTATACCATCTTAAACTATATTGGTTAATTTTATTTTATTAAACCAATTTATATAATATTAATTACTAAACGTTATGATGACATTATAAGCATTCCAAAACTGTAAAATACTTGTACATTTATATGAAAAGCTTTGGAGTAATGTGGCGTTGAATTGTAGTAACGTATTGCGTTTAAATTACGTTATTGAACATGATTTAGCTTTGATGCCTATTTATATACATTATGATTAACTAAAAAAAAACAAAAAATTGCGAAAAGAAAGCTTATTTATTAGACTATATTAATTTATAAATTTTATTCCATTACAACGACTTTCACGTGAAACGGTTTTGAGACGGCTTTGTATGGGGCTTTCCCACAGTGCAGCGCCTTCATTAATGATGTGTTGGAACGGATCGGGAAAATGATTGCGAACGACATCTGCAGCGCCACCGTGCCACAGTTTATACGCGTACAACATGACGTTTCGTGGAGCTGAGCTGATAAGTTTCTTTACCATTTCGTTGATGGCTTCACCAACACTGGCAGTAACGAATGTTCTACTCATATTCATAGCACTTTCATAGTTACCCTTAATGACTTCATTGTACAAATCATCCTTAAGCGCGCGTATATCATTACTATTGAAAAATGCTATGTGACTATTAAAGTATGTCAAGCCTTGAAGTTCGCTGGGCAGGGTGGCACCTTCGCACCTTCGCAAGGAAACAGTCCTTTTTTCCTCAATTCGAGGGCGAGCTCTGAGATCACTGGAGAGTCGCCATGCACTCCGTACACGACCACCTTGCCGTGGTCGTTGTTGACGATGCGCGCGATGTCCAGGATAGCACAGGTACTGTTGATGTGTGATCCCGTGAGAGTCACGGTGAGGACGGAGTTCTCTTTGATGTAGACGCTGGTGTCGCAATTGGTATAACTGAGAACTGGGATCCTGTTCGGTATCTTCCGGTCTCTGTCCGGGCCACTGCTCACCAGTCGATACTGATGATTGACATTGTAGCAGTTCGGGAAGCCACTAATGCCTCCCGAGGAGACAACCCTACCTTCACCCCAGTAGTCAACATGATTAATCAGGTCGTTGAGAGAAACAGGTATTTTCACCAATTTGTACTCGCCTTGGTGGTCGGAGTAAGGAAACACCTGGTCAATGTTGGTGTTGTAGTTGGTTCTTCGGCAAGCGGAATGCATTTTGAAGTTAAGTGCGTTGATGAATCTGAAAATAATACAAAATAAAGATGTTTAAAGTAGGTACTTACTGTTAAATTATTTAAAAAATTAAACCGGCCAAGTACCAGTCGAACCACGCACAGTGAAGAATTCCGTAGTTGGGACAAACATTTACGCATGCACAGTACTAAATTAAATTATATCAACCGCAAAAATTAAGTTTGTTATTTTTGCGGTTGCAACCGAAAATATCTCATATCTCAAAAACTATTTATTCACTTCAATATCAAAGTCACTATAAACATCATAATCTTTTTAAATATGGGGTCCAACAATACCTCGTCCTTAGAGTGTACGGGGAGTGCCACCCCTAATGATTTTTTTCGTAATTCAACTAGGTACTCCGTTGATTAGCGATGCACAGAATTCACTTCCAATTTATAATTACTTAATCTCTCCTAAATGAACCTTTTTGACGCAGCCGTGAGGGTTTTTTTATTTTGTCCAAATAAACATTATTCTTTCTTTCTTATTTTTTTCACAATGACAGTCAAATGGTGACTGTGGTGAGTCCCGAATTTGAAAGTTTGAATTTGAAAGTCGGTCAATTTTGGGAACAACTGGTCTAGTCTATTCGACCCACCTCTACTTCGCACGATTAAATGCGTTATACTCATAAACCTTCCGAAATAAATTATCTAATTGATTGACAGGCAGATACCAAAAGCGTCTTAAATTTATGGTATACTAGCTTTACCCGCCCCGACTTCGCACGGGTAGCACTAAACCCTACTTACCCACCCTACCTGCCCAAATTTTCTCACCGTTTAAACCTTCCCTGGACTATGACAAACATTTCAAAACCAAAATCAGCTAAATCGGCCCAGCCGTTCTTGAGTTATAAAATTACAACGAAAAGTGGCATTGATTTTTATAGATATAGATATGGTACAAATATTCTAAAAGTTAATTAACGGAAGACGTGTTTGATGATTTTCCAAAAAACAAACGGAATTGACAGCTAGCAAGAAAGGTCTTTAGATCTAAAATATTAGATAAATGATTTCATCTATTATGTTAAACGTGCAACTCAATTCGGGCCCGTCCTATCCCCACACATGTAAAGCAAGGCACATATTGCGGGGTGGATCAATAAGCCACGTGCCACATTACTCACGTGCGAGATGCAAGCCTGCAGCTTCCGACGTGGCCACCAATATCAGTACCTAAAGCTGGAAGATAATACTGGTAAATGAGTTTAAAGCTCAGTGCATCAGTTTTGAAACAAACTTTTTCTTCGTTTTGCGAGTCGTCGTACTTTTCCATTTCGCGTAGTTTTCAGCTGACTGAACAAGTTGCACGTGCGACCTACATCTGAAGTTTCTCTGTTTCTATCTGACTCATAAATTGGAGCGTAATACAATAACCTTTTTTTTTCGTCTTTCATATAATATATTGTTGAGTTAGTCGTAATTTAACGTAAAAAAATTATATAGAATAAAGGCTTGTGCAGACCAGCGCGATTTGTCGCGCGACGCGACACCGGTTATTGTCATAATGTGAAGTTTTCTCAGAAATTGTATTGTTCGTGTCGCGCTGGTCTGCACAAGCCTTAATACCTACTTACAGTACTTTTTAACTACAATTGGTAATTGCTAATGGTCGTACTGGCATTAAAAAAAAAGGATTTTAAAGCTCGAAGTTTCTAGTTTTGAGATCTTACGATGACATTTTTTTTCAAGCAACGTGTTCCGCTCAATCCTAATGAATACCAATGGAATTACTATTCACTATACACCATAATGGTCTTTTTTATCCCTTAACTTTTTCCACTAGTGTATTTATCCTTAAATCAGGTTAAAATTATAACTACATATTATAATCGCCAAATATTTCTACAGCTGTCTTGTGCTCTGCTAAATCGTCTTGATTTAGCATAATCAACCTATAACGTCCCCACTGTTGGGCCCACGGACACAGGCCTCCTCTCTGTGAGAGTGACTGGGCCGAAATCCACCAGCCGTGCCCAGTGCGGGTGATTTGATTTAGCACGGTAGGTCCCATTTGTTCTATGGAACATGACGTAATAGAATAAATTGAAAAAATATTGTCCCTATTTGTACTATAAGAACTACATACTAGCTTTTGCTCCTGTTTTTATTTGTCTGTGAATGCACAAAACTAAATGGGAATCGCTTTTCCCAAATTATTCTCTCTCAAAATCCGTTATAATTTCTGTTGGTGAGTAACCATCTAATCATCAATATCACTAAGACAAGTGTTAGCAAATCATTCTCGAGTGGCCAGTTTACATATCAACTTCAAGAAGCTTATATACTTAGTTTGTTATATGGAACAATTTGAGACAAAAAGTACAAACTGTTCTATAGTACAAATAGGAACAATATTTTCTCAATTTGTTCTATTACGTCATGTTCCATAGAACAAATGGGACCTACCGATTTAGCAGAGTACTTTTTTTTTTCTTCTAACATATCTGGTTATATAATGCTATCATCACACTTCACAGGCTGATTACTGATTGCTACTGCCTTTTACATCGATGTAATCTTCTTACGAGTCAACTCGAAGGCATCGGCTATCCAAACAGAGCCATTTCAAGTTTTCTAAGCAGTCTTAGTTCCATTTAAAGCTTATTATTCGAGGCTATTTATATTATCAACTGCATCATCACACACTAATATAAAAAGGTGTGCCTGTTTGTCTGTTTGCAAATCAATTTTAAATATTTATGCTAAAAAGTAATTTGGTAGACATAGCTGTGGTTCTTTTAATTTGGGAAAATTGCTAACGATTAAATTACCCTTGAAGTTGTTAAATGTTAACGATTACGAGTATAATCAATTTCATGTAATCTCTCCCGAGAGCTAAGTTTATTTATTTCACTAACAATTTTTACATTGCATCGAAATGTATTTCAGTAAAAACGAAAACAATATGAAGACACGTGACACACATGGGTACAGGTTAATTTTTACAGGTGTCTAAACAATCATGTCTTTTTAGGGTTCCGTAGTAAACAAGGAACCTTTATAGTTTCGCCATGTCTGTCTGTCCGCGGCTTAGCTCAGAGACGGTTAGTACTAGAAATCTGTAATTTGGCATATTATGTAGGTATACATATTAATCATGCCGACAAAGTGGTAAAATAAAATCAGGAAAAATAATTTTTTTTTAGGGTATCTCTCTTACACGTAAAGTGCGATGTTTTTTTTGTTGATTTGAGGATCCGTTTGCGAAATATTAAGCTTTTAACTGAATTTTTTGTTAGAGTTACGTGTGTGTGTCCCTGCCAGCTAAATAGTTGTACTTGGATTTGTGAAAAAAATCACAGCAGTAGTATATATAACGAAATTAAAAGGAAAACTATCAGAGCTAAGTAGGCTGTACAGGTTAACGAGTAATAATCAACCAACTAAAATTTGCGGTTTGAAAAACATGATCTCCCATACATTCCGTATGGGAGAACATGTTTTTCAACTACAATGTTAAACTAACAAACAAACTAACAATGTTAACTACGGAACCCTTCATTGTGCGTGGTCCGACAGGCACTTGGCCGGTTTTTTTCTTCCACACTTCTTTATTAGTCGTCATCTCGGTAATCGGCCCTTTCTATCCATATCATCTTTCACACAGTCCATCCATCGTTTCCTTGGTCTTCCCCTTCTCTTATAGCCACCCACATAATTGCCTACCATTTATTTTATTAAAATAGTCTCACATGCTCTAGGCCTAACTTCGCTCTGGGCTCGTGGTAATTGGAAATCGCGCTGGTGTATTGAAGCTCGAAGTTACGTACCTGTGGAAGTATTCATCCAAAGTGCAAGGTGCTTATAAAATTTATTGAATGAACACGCTCGCTTGCCAGCTGGATTAATTAAACTTGATATGAGTATTATTCAGGATGTTTGGTGCACCACACAACTGTACACATGAAAATTTCAATGAAATTTGAAGGCTAAACTAATAACTTTTTAAAAAAAAAAGTGCTAAAATGCTGGATTTTTTCTAAATAAAAATTAAAAACTTATAATAAAAAAACCGGTGTGACAAGAAACGAGTTATTGGGCCTGAAGAGATACCAAATGGCCTCTCAATTTGGCAAAATATGCACTAAACACCCTGTATATTCTGGCTTTATATATATATACATACGATGAAGTAGATTGGAATATTGTTATATTATTGAGCAAAGCAGTTCTTCTAGGCTACTTTTTTTTTAGGTGATCTCAATGTTGTACCAAGGGCCTTCTTTAAATCATTACGTCGACAGATGTAATTTCTCATGTAGGAACTTACCTAATACTTATATCCTTATCTCAAATGAGAACCATACGTTTACAATCTCTGGTTTATATCAGGGCAGAGTTTCCATAACGTGGAGGGCAGTTTGTTAGTGGAAAGTTTTTAACACGCCTTTATTAGGTCGACCTGTATGTAACTAACTATGTAATGGAATCTAAGGTAACTAATTTAACCATCTTCCAAGGGTCGTAGCGTAATGAAAATTGGCAGCTGTATGTGGTTCTGATGACAATACGATAATGTGGTACTGTCGAACTGATCTGATGATGGAGCCGGAAGATATGAACTAAAGGCGTGTTTTTCTAGTGTTTTTTAAACTATTAATTTATTTGGTTTACTTACACTATAGCTCAGAAAAAAGAAAGGGAAGTCTTTACTCCGTAGTGGGTGAATACAGGCTAAAAACAAATAAATAGTTTTTATGGGGATGCGCTACGGTAGCCCGCGAAGTTCGAATTATCTTACGTCTTTTGCAATTTATAGGTCAGTGTGAGGGTGTGATCTGAAAGTATAATAACAATAAAAATAATCATAAGGGGCCCGCTAGCAAGACACTTCATAGAAACGTCATTTAATCAAAAACTGTCGAGGTACAAAATATATCTTATTTATTTTCTATAGGTATAAAATAATGTCCTTATGTAAACCTATCACCTGTTGATAAATCTCGTTGGGGCCTGCCAGATAGACGCACACAGTGTGAGGTTGTTGATCAAAATAGAATTTGCGACCATAACATATACTCGTATATATTTACAGAATTAAAATCATGAAAGTCACCAATACAATCTCTAAGGCCCGTATTAATAAACGTCCCTCAACAACGTACTTAAGTGCGCTATCATTTGATACGCCATTATTACGATATCAGCATCTAAGATCATTGCTAATTAATAAACACATATTTACAGTATCTCAGTTACCAAGATCAGCTCCTATAACATTCATCACGTTTCGTTATTGTTTTGTCGTAAGATTTATTGAAACACTTGTATTTTGTTAAAAAAAATATGAATAGCGCTGTATCACGTTATAAAGTTTGTCTACCCAAGAAAACCGTAAATTGTTAAAAATGTTGTATAATTATTTCTCAATACGACAGAAATGCTTACTACTCAACTTAGCAGGTACAAATAACATAACGCAATAAAGCGTCTGGAGGGTCAAGGACGAGTCTCAAAAAAAAGGATGAACTATAAATTTATTAGATTACTTTTTCATATGAATATATTGGGTTTGTTTCTAATAATATTAGATTAATTGGATTTATAAGGTACCGGATTTAATGTCTTTATGTGTTACATATATATATAAATAGTAATTAAATAAATGATACTTATATAAATGTACTTACAATATTTATATAGGTAGGTACCTACCTGAAATGATGCTGTAGCATAAAACCTTAAAGATAATAGGACGACTATTTCTGGGGAAATTGAAAGACCCAGTACTGTATTTCACAAATGAGTCTTTTCCACACACACTCAAAATTCAAATTCAAAAGTCATTTATTCAAACTAGGCTGTGAATCAGGACTTTTCGAACGTCAAAATTACATAAGACAGTCCCCCAAAACGCCCCCCATTCACCACTTCCTAGTGATTTAGCTGGGAAGAAGAAGTGGAGCACCAAGCTCCCCAGCAGCAAAGCTGTCTGTTTAGTTAGAAAAACTTAATGTTACTGTATACAACACTGACTCTTGATAAAATCTGAATCGTTTGAAAAAAAAATATCACTTGTTAACTCAAAAGGATTTGAGGTCGCCCTTATGTATATTTTTGCTAAACGATATCGCAATGGCCATAAAATATCGTCATAGTACTCTATTTGATCGTAATAATTAATTTCACCCAAAATATTTTCAAAATCCATGTTTCGCGCTACTAATCACGACCTCAGGTCACGTACTGCCTACACTCAGGTTTTAGCATGTTGAGTACACTCACCTATTGTATACTTAAGTGTCGAGTTTCGTTTATTAATCAGTTCATCACTCGGCTGATAACGTAAACCTAAGCCGTAACTTGAGTACATCAATTCTTATGTTTATTAATACGGTCGAGACCTCAAGATTAGTATCAAGTGCGAGCTCTTGGGCTGAGTAACGTTTATTAATACGGGCCTTAGTTAGAACGTACCTCAAATATTAATATTCACAAATATCTATTTATTAGATTTACATGGCTTATGAAACCAATTACATAAATCAAAGTATATATAATAAGTACACGAATAACAACAATTAAATACTATTATTCTCACAACAATGTAGGCACATTACCATTAAATTGGCGGTCAACACGCGCGATAAGCTATAAGCTATTTCAGACAAAAAAAAAAAAAAAAATATCCCGACTGTGGTCATCATTTGGCTGAATCTGTCTCACGATGACCCTCAGTTGCTTTAAAGCTGTCGAAAGTTGCCAAAAGTTTATCCGAAGCTACCAGTCAGGTCCAAAAGTTTGACTGATATGGACAGACATGCCCTGCCCAACGCGTCTGGCTTGCAACCTCACTGTCATTGTTCTATAATGTTTTCAAACAGAGATTATCTCGGCCCTTACGAGCAAACATTTATCCGTCTATATATAAAGATATGGACATAGTTTATCGATGCAGTATTCTGTAAATAAACGGCCAATGTCTACTGGGTAAATAACAATATTTATAATCTTCACTATATTTCAATTACGAGTACTTTCGAATAACGTGCCAGTAATTGGAAACTTAAAATAAATGTAATGTTCCTGTATTATTACATTTTATTGCCTTTGAATAAATAGAGGACGAAAAAAACAAATAAATATAGATTTTCATTGAGAACGGATTGCTTTACAATGAGTGGGATTAAAGGAAATCGTGAGATGGAAGCTTGGAGAGGAAATCTGATTACTATAATGAACGTGGGCTGTACCTACATTTACTTGCTAAATGCCTAACCTTAAACAATCAATAAAAAATGGACCCAAGTTATATTAGCGTTATCTCCCCATAACAACAGCAGCTCTGTAGTATTTTTCTTCCCAGAAACAATTTAATGAAAAGTCTTTGTGCCAGGAAACTGTCTGCTTTTTAACATTTTAAACACGGCAGTTTTATAATGTAGCTGTTAGAGTCTTAAATTCAAACGTTTCCTAAAGCAACATTTTTCGCGCTTGCTCGTTTTTACACATCTAAAAGCTGCAGTAATTTAACAATATCTACAGAGTTCTAAACCTCGAACTTTGTAAAGGAACAAAATAAAACACGACCCGTCTCCCCCGTTTTCATTCGCCATGGTGGTTTGCCGGATCGATACCGGCACCGCTTCGATTCCCGACCTACACACACTCGGGTAAACATTTCCCTTGGGCAGACTACGGTCATAGAGTAAGAATGCGTAGAAGAGAAACTTTAGTTAGAAACGTTCTACTCACTCAGGTTAGGTTGCATCGTAGTTTGCAACTTTGCTGCTCACGTCTCGCTTCGTGCTCGATAATCGGCAATATTGTCAGTCCTGTTTTGGCTTGGGATAACGCGGGTCGCTTGTTAAAAAAGCGTTTTTTTAGGGTTCCGTACCTAAAAAGGAAAAAACGGAACCCTTATAGGATACTCGTGTGTCTGTCTGTCTGCCTGTCTGTCCGTCTGTCACAGCCAATTTGCTCCGAATCTAATTGACCGATTAAGTTGAAATTTGGTACACATGTATTTCTGTGACCCAAACACGGACGTGTAACATAAATAAATATTAATAATAATTTTGAATATGGGGGTCACTATTTGGGTGCAAATAAGAAAAAAATAAAAAAATTGTGATCTGTACCATGTGACATATCAAAATGAAAGGGCTTATTGCGAGGATCTCAAATACATTTTTTTATCATTTTAAAATAAATTCTTTTAAAGATATTAAAGAAAATTTACTAAAATTTACCATTCCCCCCCCTTATCTCCGAAACTACTGATCCTAAAATTTTGAATAAAATACAGAGAATAGTTCTATGCTTATAGATTACAGGAAAACCTATAAGAAATCTATGGTCTTAATATAACATGGTAAATCACTCAATAATGTGCGTGCAAAGTTACATTTGCAGTTGGAATGTCTCGGCGAACATGTTTTTCAACTACAATGTTAAGTTTGTTCTTGGGATAAATTTTATTCATCCCAACTACGGAACCCTTCATTGTGCGTGGTCCGACACGCACTTGGCCGGTTTTTTTATAGTCCTTTTGCCATATGTGAAGTCTACGATGGAACAAGCGTTCCCAGAAGGTACATTCTCACCTTCCTTGTGACCCGTTAACCATCAAACCAAGAGCTTTGAAGGCCAGGGAACGAAGGATCATAGGTAGTAAGGGTGGTGGAGAACGGTACATGATTATTTCGCTTCTATACTGTTTTCTTATTCTATGTACATGTCGGCAACGGGACCCTATCTACGCACTAGGGCACAAGTAGCAGCGGGATTGCGACGAATACGCTCTCTATAGTCAAATGAATCGAGTCGTAAGTTAGAAAGAATTTCGTAATATCTAATTAGAATTTGTTAATTTATCGTTTATCTTGCTCTAATTAGTTTGCCTAACTTAAAATTCTCATTAGTTTTCATATTCAATCTAATAAGACTGAAACAAACGAATTTGCAAAGAAACATTTGATCATTTTTAGGACTGTAGTATAATTACGTAACTTGAAAATGTGATTTTTTGTTTATGGTGATATTTCGATAATTTTTGTTTTGTATGATAGAATCTTGCATAAAACCAATATTCCAGTTAGATTCAAGTTGATAGGACAACGCGTTTAGGAATTATAAGCAAAATTGTGTAAGAAAATTTATCGACTTATAAGTTTTGAGTTTATGTTCTACGAACTTTTGATGTTTGAAATTATATTAGATATTATTGTTAGCAACAACATTCAGTTAGTTATTTTTATTGTTTTATTAGTAATTTATTATTTAATTTTAGGAAATTAATAATGTAGTAATACAGACGTCGAATTTGTTGCACATTCCTAACACTAGGGGACGCTACTTGTACCATAAAAACAGCCTAAGCTTAACTAATGTGAAACCTTTACCTTAATGAGAACCGTTATAGATTTTTGCTATTTTTAAGGTCTAAATTAAGATTTATTGATACAGTTTTTAGTATATAGGTAGAATAAGTCCATTCCTATGTTAGCATTATAAGATGAACATTGTAAGGGGTGTTATATCATAGAAAATTGCCAAAGTAAGTTTCCCATACAAAGTCACATTTGTGCCATGTACAATCTTGAAGTATTCTGATTGGTTGAGAGAAAAGGGATTAGTGCCGTGTGCAAAATTAAAATGTTCTGATTGGCTAGAGGTCTCTATAAAAGAAGGGCAATTTTCTATGGTTTGGTATTCCGAATCCAGCAGTATTACAAGAAACAAGTCAAGACTGAACATTCCTGTTTCATTTCAAGGAATCCCTCTAAGTCGCCAGTCCCTCGCCGAAGTCCCTGTGGGTTGTACCTAGGAAACAATACGCATTCAGGAGTGCGTGGTGACGTGTGTCGCCAGCAGAGTCGCTAGACTCAGGTAGTAGGGAACATACGTCAAAAACGTTGGGAGATTGTCCCAGGACGACTGCGGGTGCTGGTCGTGCCCCTCTCGTCCGAAACAGTTGGTCCTTCGAGCCGGATATCCTGCCAGAAGAAGAAGAAGCAAGAAGTCCAGAAGATTCAGAAAACACTGCAAGATGCCGGTAACCAGGTCGCAGAAGGATGCCCCCTTGAACCCGCCGTCTCGTCCTACCGTTAGGGACGCGACTGCAGAAGCATCAGGGTCAGAAGGGGTCACGTCAGCGTCAGGGTCATCGGGAACCGCAGCGACATCGGACACGAACACTTCTTCGGGTACAACGGCCACGGAGGGGACCACGGCTACAGAGGCTACGACTACGACTGCAACAACAGCGGCGTCCGGGAAGAACGGACAGAAAAAGGAAGATGCCGCACAGAAGGAGACGACTAAGAAGACCCCAGAAGATGTCCAGGAAAAGGGTGTTTATGGCTCCGCCACGACCCTACAACCGAAGGGGCTCAGTCGTCGCGCCAAATCTACGAAGACTACGAGTTCCTCGGCCAGAAGACGCGAGCTGGAAGCCAGAGAAGAATTAGCACGCCTGGAATTGAATCAAGCCCAGGCTGCGGCGAAGCTAGCCCGTGTCAGATTGGAGCTGGCTCAATGTGAGGATGAAGACTCCGTGGATGAAGACCAAGAGGACAGAACAGCGCAGGTGCAGAACTGGATTCAGACATCAGTGTTGGAAGACAAAAACATGGAGCAACCAGAGCATCGAGATCAACACCCTTCAGAGGAACTACCGAACGTGAAGCCTGAAGAAAATTCCTCAGTGAAAGGGGCTACAATCGAGATTCAAACTTTGGCAGCAGCACTGAAAGAAGCTTTCACCACAAGAGGAGGACCAGCAGCGCAGCCGAAGTACATTCACGAGTTACCCTACTTCGACGGCAACAGCAGTGAGTGGTTGGCCTTCAAGGTTGTCTACGAAGATACAGCACCGATGTTCAACGACGTCCAGAATATGGCTCGACTAAGAAGAGCACTGAAGGGCAACGCAAGAGAAGCTATCAAGAGCCTGCTGTACTCTGAAGCCTCTCCGTTGGAAGTGATGCAGGCCCTCAGAAGAAGATATGGAAGACCTGATGCGCTGGTGCTGGCAGAATTGGATAAAGTCAAGGCATTACCGAAGATTTCAGAAAATCCAAGGGACATATGCATCTTCGCGAGCCAGATCAACAACAGCGTAGCAGCAATAAAAGGACTGAAGAAACCACAGTACCTGCATTCACCCGAGATGGTGAAACAAATTATAGAGAAGATTCCGACAGTTCTCAAATTCCGATGGTACGACTTCACCGCAGCATCAGATGAAGGCGAGTTCTCCAACCTGAAGCTGGTATCCAAGTTCCTAAACATAGAAGCGGACAAGTGTGGAGCCTTCGCAACTTCAGAAGAGAAGAGCGGCTTCAAACGGACTCATCGACAAGCGACGCATTCAACAAAGGAAAGGAACTTCAAAGAAAAGGATTCAAGACAAACGGAAAAGGCTTGCCCTATGTGTGAGGGTGAACACTTCCTCGTCGAATGTCAGAAGTTCCAGAAGGCGTCGGTTCAAGATCGGTGGGCAACAGCAAAGAAGAGTCATGTCTGCTTCAAATGTCTTCAAGGGAGACACCGAAAGGAGAGCTGCAGAAAACCACCGTGCAAGGAATGCAAGAGGTGGCACCATCATCTACTCCACGTCGAGTCAGAAGAAAAGACAGAGGATAAGAAAAAGGAAACGCCACAAGAAGTAGCGAGCGTCACAGTATCAGTAAATGCAGTCAGCAACACAAGGGCATACTTGAAGATAGTTCCAGTGGAAATCTTCGGGTCCAAAGGGTCAAAGAAGATATTAGCTCTCATGGATGAGGGGTCAACGGTGTCACTTCTGGATGAACAAGTGGCAGAAGAGATTGGCGTTCAAGGAAGCAAGGAGGAACTGGTC
Organism: Agrochola macilenta; assembly: GCA_916701695.1. NCBI lineage: Eukaryota > Metazoa > Arthropoda > Insecta > Lepidoptera > Noctuidae > Agrochola > Agrochola macilenta. The sequence goes on along the minus strand of OU753563.1, from coordinate 20,323,180 downwards.
ATCGAGACAGTGGGAGGCAGGCTGATCAGAAAGAAGGATTCTCAGATACTGGACCTTACAGTAAAAGGGGTTTATCAAGAAAACAAGAAGACCCTGAAACGAGTTCGGACCGTCGACGAGTTGAAGCTTGCACCGCAGTTCCTAGACAAGAAGAGGATTCAAGATTGTCAACACTTAAAGAAGATCGCCGACTCCCTATATTACGCAAGAGAGTCACCTCAGCTACTCATCGGTCAAGATAATTGGGAGCTGATCGTGACTCAAGAAGTGAGAAGAGGAAAACCAGGAGAACCAGTTGCTTCAAGAACAGGACTTGGTTGGGTGCTCCACGGGTCAGACACTAGAGGCGCAAGACCAGTACACTTCCTGAACGCCTGTCTACATGTCAGCGCTCCAGAAGAAGAGATGCATCAAGCTATTAAAGATCATTTCGCAATCGAAGCACTTGGCGTGCAACCAAGAAGACCCACTACAGACTCAGAAGGAAGAGCGCTCACCATCCTAGAGAAGACCTGCAAAAGACTTGAAGATGGACGATTTGAAGCTGGACTTCTGTGGAAGAATGAAGAAGAACAGATGCCAGAAAGCTACACGTCTGCCAAGAACCGATTGATCAACATCGAAAAGAAGATAGACAAAGATCCTCAGTTGAAGGCGGAATATAGCAAGCAGATCCAGCATCTAATCGATAACAAGTATGCAGAAGAAGCATCTGATGAAGCAGAATACCCCAAGAAAACGTGGTACCTCCCTCACTTCTCTGTGGTACATCCGTTAAAGAAGAAGATACGGATCGTCTTCGACGCCGCAGCCATGTCAAAAGGAAGAAGCCTCAACAACGCTCTGCTGTCAGGACCAGACCTGCTACAATCCCTCTTCGGAGTGTTACTGCGTTTCCGGCAAGGACCTTTAGCAGTGGCGGCCGACATTAAGGAAATGTTTCTCCAAGTACGCATCAGGCCAGAAGATAGAGACAGCCTGAGGTTCCTGTGGCGCGGGGATCGTCGCGACGTGTCGCCAAAGAAGTATAGGATGACATCAGTCATCTTCGGCGCGACATCATCTCCGAGCACAGCGATCTACGTGAAGAATCGAAACGCAGCAGACTTCAAAGAGCAGTATCCAGAGGCTGCGAGAGCAATTGAACTGAACCATTACATGGATGATTACCTGCACAGCTTCCACAAGGAAGAAGACTTCAAAAAGGTGACAGCACAGGTGGATTTCATACACAAGAAGGCGGGCTTCGAGCTAAGAGGATGGGCATCAAACCACCCTAAGCTGCTGCAAGACGTGAACACCGAGACAACAGAAAAAACAGAAGTGGACCTAGGTGAGAAGGAAGAAAAGACATTGGGACTGCGCTGGTTCACTGAAAGGGACTCCATCGGCTTCAGGGCAAATCTCCGGAATACACCAGAGGAAATAGCCAAGGGGTTCAAGGTGCCTACTAAAAGGGAAGTCACCAGCGCTGTAATGTCGACCTTCGATCCACTGGGATTGGCATCACCCGTTCTCATGCAGGGTAAGAAGCTGCTTCAGAACATATGGCGCAGTGGTATCGGCTGGGATGAAGATATAGAAGAAAGGGAGTACGAAGCATGGAAGACTTACCTAGAAAAGATGAAGCTTCTCCAAGACCTTCAGATTCCAAGATGCCTGGCGCCACATCGCGCCGAGGGGGAGCTGCACACGTTTACGGATGCAAGTGAGACGGCGTATGCAGCAACAGTCTATTGGAGAGCAATAAATCAAGATGGAACTTACCACGTCAACCTAGTGGCAGCGAAAGTAAGAGTCACTCCACTGAAACCGGTATCAATCCCGCGACTCGAGCTACAGGCGGCTCTCCTAGGAAGCAGGCTGGCACATTCAGTAGAAGAAGAAATGGATCTGAAAGTAGAGAAGAAAACGTTCTGGACAGACTCCAGTATCGTACTTTCTTGGATCAAGACAGACCCGAGAACCTTTAAGACATTCGTGGCTCATCGCTTAGCAGAAATTGAAGATCTTACCAAACCTCAAGATTGGAGATGGGTACCCACGGCGCAGAACCCTGCAGATGACGCGACGCGCGACGTACCAGAACACTTCGACTGCAATCACCGATGGTACACCGGACCGGACTTTCTGAAAAAGGAAGAAGTTCACTGGCCAGCAGCGAGAACCTTTAAGAAAGAAACCACCGGCGAAGAAAAGACAACAGACGTCGTAGCAGCAACAAGCACCACTCATCCATCACCAAATCCTGAGAAGTTTTCATCATGGAAGAGACTTTGGCGAGCCACAGCAAGAGTACTGCAGTTCATACAACTCTGCAGGACAAAGGTGAAGGTCAACGTCAGCAAAGAAGATCCCACCTGGAGAAAAAACGAAAGGAAAAAAGGAGAAGACGGTAGCGAAGCGAAACCAACCTTCAAAAATAAAAGAAAGAAACTACATACCATTAGACACAGACCTACTGGAGCAAGCTGAAACTCTGCTACTAAAAGGAGGTCAAGAAAGAAGCTTCAGAGAAGATATCAGGTGTCTACAGCAAGGGAAGCAATTAGAAGGCGGCAGCAAGTTGAAAAAACTTGACGTAGTACTAGAAAAAGGACTCCTGCGGCTAAAAGGAAGAATCGACGCAATACAGGGGGTAACCAGAGACTACAAGCGACCTATCGTGCTCGACAGCAAGGACACGACGACACGACTCATTATTGAGGATTTCCACTGCCGTTTCAATCATGGGAATCACGCAACAGTTATGAACGAAGTAAGACAGCGCTTCTGGGTATTGGGACTGAGGTCAGCAATCAAGGCAGTTCAGCATCAATGTCAGTGGTGCAAGACAAGAAAATCAAGACCGCAAGAACTACCGACGGGCAACTTACCTACTGAACGACTGATGCACAGTAACCCTCCTTTTACGTGCACCGGCATAGATTACTTCGGCCCTATAACAATCACCGTAGGAAGACGTCATGAAAAAAGATGGGGAGCTTTATTTACATGCTTGACGACAAGAGCTGTACACATAGAACTCACTCCTTCACTCTCCACCGACAGCATGATCATGGCGCTGCGACGGTTCGCTGCAAGAAGAGGAATGCCGAAGACTATCTTCTCTGACAACGGGACTAACTTCGTCGGGGCGAACAAAGAACTGAAAGAAGCACAAGACACCATGAAGCAAGAAGACTTCATTTCAGAAGCAGAGAAGATCGGCGTGCAGTGGAAATTCATACCTCCTGGTGCGCCAAACATGGGCGGCGCATGGGAGCGTTTGGTGCGATCCATAAAAACCGCACTAGACGCTACACTCAACGAAAGACATCCAAGAGAGGAGGTACTCCACACCCTCCTCCTAGAGGCCGAGCATATAGTCAACTCTCGGCCTCTCACTCACCTCTCCGAGAACCCCGAGGAGGAAGCACTGACTCCAAACCACTTCCTCATCGGGCGGTCGTGCGGCGCGACGAGAATCGGCGGCTTTGAAGACAACGAGCTTGTGGGCAAGCACACCTGGAAGGCCACGCAGCGACTTGCCGACCACTTTTGGCAACGTTGGCTGCGAGAATACCTGCCCACTCTACTACCAAGGAAGACAGCGGGCAGAATCAGCGCTACAGACCTGCGAGTTGGAGACATCGTGTTGATCGTCGACCACACCCTACCAAGATGCACCTGGCCACGCGGCAGAATCCAGCAAGTGTATCCGGGACCAGATGGGCGAACCAGGATCGTCGATGTCGAGACCAGAGGAGGAGTGCTGCGAAGACCCAGTTCGAGAGTGGTGCTGTTGGTGCCGGGAGTGTTGCCGAGTCAAGAAGGTGGTGCAACGCACGAGGGGGAGAATGTCGGCAACGGGACCCTATCTACGCACTAGGGCACAAGTAGCAGCGGGATTGCGACGAATACGCTCTCTATAGTCAAATGAATCGAGTCGTAAGTTAGAAAGAATTTCGTAATATCTAATTAGAATTTGTTAATTTATCGTTTATCTTGCTCTAATTAGTTTGCCTAACTTAAAATTCTCATTAGTTTTCATATTCAATCTAATAAGACTGAAACAAACGAATTTGCAAAGAAACATTTGATCATTTTTAGGACTGTAGTATAATTACGTAACTTGAAAATGTGATTTTTTGTTTATGGTGATATTTCGATAATTTTTGTTTTGTATGATAGAATCTTGCATAAAACCAATATTCCAGTTAGATTCAAGTTGATAGGACAACGCGTTTAGGAATTATAAGCAAAATTGTGTAAGAAAATTTATCGACTTATAAGTTTTGAGTTTATGTTCTACGAACTTTTGATGTTTGAAATTATATTAGATATTATTGTTAGCAACAACATTCAGTTAGTTATTTTTATTGTTTTATTAGTAATTTATTATTTAATTTTAGGAAATTAATAATGTAGTAATACAGACGTCGAATTTGTTGCACATTCCTAACACTAGGGGACGCTACTTGTACCATAAAAACAGCCTAAGCTTAACTAATGTGAAACCTTTACCTTAATGAGAACCGTTATAGATTTTTGCTATTTTTAAGGTCTAAATTAAGATTTATTGATACAGTTTTTAGTATATAGGTAGAATAAGTCCATTCCTATGTTAGCATTATAAGATGAACATTGTAAGGGGTGTTATATCATAGAAAATTGCCAAAGTAAGTTTCCCATACAAAGTCACATTTGTGCCATGTACAATCTTGAAGTATTCTGATTGGTTGAGAGAAAAGGGATTAGTGCCGTGTGCAAAATTAAAATGTTCTGATTGGCTAGAGGTCTCTATAAAAGAAGGGCAATTTTCTATGGTTTGGTATTCCGAATCCAGCAGTATTACAAGAAACAAGTCAAGACTGAACATTCCTGTTTCATTTCAAGGAATCCCTCTAAGTCGCCAGTCCCTCGCCGAAGTCCCTGTGGGTTGTACCTAGGAAACAATACGCATTCAGGAGTGCGTGGTGACGTGTGTCGCCAGCAGAGTCGCTAGACTCAGGTAGTAGGGAACATACGTCAAAAACGTTGGGAGATTGTCCCAGGACGACTGCGGGTGCTGGTCGTGCCCCTCTCGTCCGAAACAGTACACGTAGGGGACTTGTGATTGACATTTGGGACATTTTTATGGTGTTAATAATGTTGGCATTAATTCGAATGCTTTGGCTTCTTAAGGAAATCGAATTGCAGTAATTTTTCTACATCTCTGATGCGAATCAGAGGAGCTAGTTGGGTTCTAGGTTAGAATGAAATGTAGGTACTTCTTTTTTTACCTAAGAAACTTTTAAGATCTGTGAAAATGCAGTTGTATCTCTATTTTTACCCGACTAGCGCGAAGCAAAAAGGTGGGTTATGTTTTTGTCTGGTATATACGTATGTATGTTCATCCGTTGCCTCATAACTTCTAAACTACTCATCATAATTTGACAAATGAGATATCGTTGCTTGTTCGTCTTGATTGTCCGCTGGTTGTAAGCTATGGGAAGTCCATATGGCGTGAACATGGCGCCCTCTAGAGGACATAAAGACATAACTAAAAAAAAAGCCGAATTATTTGAATAAAAAATCCGGAGTCACAAGTAATCTGTTCGACTTATTAACCTAACCTAACACGTGTGACTCCGGATTTTTACTTTGTCTGTGATGTCTTGTTTCTACCTTTTTAGATGACTTTTTGTCGTAGTTAGGTTTTAGTTTTAGAACTTTTTTTTTTGCTATATTCTCTTTCAAACTTAACAATGTTAGTAGAAAGGCTAGTAGGTTCTACGTCTATTTATTTATTTATTCATTCATTCAGCACTTACTTACATCTATATACATAATAAGTTGGTGCTAACATAAACTCATTAGAGTTTTACCGTGCACCAAAATCATCGACCACATAATTTAGACAATCAAAACAAACTTAAGTTCATAATTATAAAATGATACAGTAACAAAAACAACAACGAGGGTAATATATGAAATATTTATCTATTACGTACGAGCGAACATCGATCATTTATACCTACTTAATAAAACATCTTAATTTATTTATTCGGTCGCTGACAGACAACACACGGACTCCGTTTGGTCTAAAAGCATGGAAATTTATAACGAAGGTGAGCACATAAGAAAGATTTTTGAAAATTCACCCCCTAAAGCGGAAAAATGGAGGGTCAGTTCAGGTTCTTTTGTAATAAATTTCGTGATTTTTGCCGATGGTTTACCTATCCCATCGGGCACAGCTTGTATTAATACAATATTCAACATTTATACAGAACAGATCCAATCCAAATTATTTCCCTCTCTGCTAATTAATCCTCTATTTGCAAAATATATGAATTCAAGGCATTTCATTTAAATAATCACTCCAAGTGCCTACTCAAAATAAACATATATCAAGTTCAAATTAACATCGAACCCCACACTGGCGCGTGTCAAAATAACAAATCCCACGTTTTTGTAGTAAATTAATATTAGGATGTCTGCACAGGACTGGGGGGTGAATAGGGTCGGTGCAGCGAAGGGGCAATGTTCCTGCAACCGCGTTGAACCCTGCCTTATGTTGTAAGCTATATTTTTTTGATGAGAAATGAAGGCACTTTATCTTTTTTTTTTGCTAATTAGAAATTTCAGATTCGGCCTTTTAACACATGAGGCAACTATAAACATCCATTATAGCTGGATACGAAGTGTAGACGTATGTTTTACATATTTTCTGAATTCCGACTTTAATAAAAGGGTATGAAGAAAAATAAACCTAGGTACAACTGTAGGTTTTGTACTCTTGTAATTTACCAGCGTTCCAACATCCCACCGTTCGAAGCAAACGTATATTATCTAACAAAGTCACTAGTGGTTCCTCTAGACATGATAACACTACCTTTCTGCTGTATAAAAGACAGCTGTGAATTATCACTATAGCACTTATTCTCCCAACATTCACTATGTAAAACCAGCTCCCCCTGTATCCTTTACCAGTGAACCTGCTAACACGTACTCAATAGTTCCCATATATCAACAAAGGGGTGCTAATAATGGCATCGATTCCCCTGGATGTACGACTGATGGCTTTGTTGACAGCGCGAGAGAAATATACCATTTAATTTAAACGAGAAATCTGTCAGCAATGTATAGCTGTTAGCAAGTAATATGGTTAACAGTTTCATAGGCTTTTAAACCAGAACAATAATGGCAATATTATTTCCTTTTGAAGAATCCCTACACTAAACTTTAGGAAATACTTCCCGTTTAAATGTAGACCCTTCGTTTCCTGGAAGTTCTGGAATATTAAACAATATTTTTCCTATGCTTGATAAAATTTTCAGTACCCTAACCCTAAAAATCATCGAATCATTTTAATATTTAATAAACGCTTTACTAAACCTATTACTCGCGGAAGTCATTAAGTCCCCATCATTAATATTTCATCCCCATTGTGTAACACTATTCATGTAACTAAGTTATCCTTCGAAATACTGAAAGCGCAAAATTGCAGCGCGTAGCAATAGGGAGGGACATCTAATCTCCGTGCAATAAGTTGTAATCCCCTCTAGAGGGATCCACCTCCGGCTGAGAGAAACGTTTTGGTATATATTTTTCTCGTCTTGACTGAATGATTACTTACTGTCTTAGAATAATAGGGGAGGTTTGAAACGGTAATGTGTTTCAAATAAGCGGGTATAATTCATTTTTTACCGGTTTCAACAAGGAACAAAGTATAAATTATCAACAATTTATTTACAAACAAAGCATACAACAGTTTTACGAAACATTAAAAATGTGTTACAGACTTAGGGTCAGACAAATCGTTGGCAATGCTTGGGCTGAGCAATTTTGAAGTTGTACCGTAGTCATTGACAAGATGACCAAGGTGATATAACCCACCTGTATCTATCATTTACATCGTAAATGTTGCCATTGTGACCGCAAAGTAGTCTGTCTCCAATCCCGTCCTGTTTCACTTCCAGTTTCAGTCCTTGTTTGTGATGAAGATTTATTATTAAGAACACCAGATCAGCATCATTTCCAATCAAAGGCTCCAAATAATATTTAGATCTGTCGTCGTCAGAATCTTCTTCATTCTTCGTCGATCCCCAACATTGTCTGTCTCCGGCATTGTCCTCATCGTCGTCCATTCGCATAAACATATTACAATCAATGTTGTACAGTTGAAATGTGAGATCTTCATTGTTACACGCGGGGAGGATCTTCCAGCTTAGCCTCCCACTAGTTTTGGGCAATCTTGTGTCACCCCAAATCGCTCTATCATTGTTGGTTGGATCCATAGATATAAGAAAGAAGTCGTGCGAATCTAGTTTCAAAGCTTGTTGGTATTTCTTATTGACTATTGTCACAGCGCCTTCATTAATGATGTGTTGGAATGGGTCGGGAAAATGATTGCAAACGACATCTTTTGCGCCACCGTGCCACAGTTTATACGCGTAAGACATGACGTTTCGTGGGGCTGAGCTGATAAGCTTTTTTACAATTTCATCGATGGCTTCACCAAAACTGGCGGTAACGAAGGTTCTACTCATATTCACAGCACTTTCATAGTTACCCTTAATTACATCATTATACAAATTATCCTTAAGCGCGAGTATATCATTAATATTGAAAAATGCTACGTGACTATCAAAGTATGTCAAGCCTTGAAGTTCGCTGGGCAGGGTGGCATCTTCGCAAGGAAACAGTCCTTTTTTCCTCAATTCGACGGCGAGCTCTGAGATCACTGGAGAGTCGCCATGCACTCCGTACACGACCACCTTGCCGTGGTCGTTGTTGACGATGCGCGCGATGTCCAGGATAGCACAGGTACTGTTGATGTGTGATCCCGTGAGAGTCACGGTGAGGACGGAGTTCTCTTTGATGTAGCCGCTGGTGTCGCAATTGGTATAACTGAGAACTGGGATCCTGTTCGGTATCTTCCGGTCTCTGTCCGGGCCACTGCTCACCAGTCGATACTGATGATTGACATTGTAGCAGTTCGGGAAGCCACTAATGCCTCCCGAGGAAACAACCCTACCTTCACCCCAGTAGTCAACATGTTTAATCAGGTCGTTGAGGGAAACGGGTATTTTCACCAATTTGTACTCGCCTTGGTGGGGAAGGTCGGAGTAAGGAAACACCTGGTCAATGTTGGTGTTGTAGTTTGGTTCTTCGGCAAGCTTCCAGACGGTAAAGGAATGCATTTTGAAGTTAAGTGCGTTGATGAATCTGAAAATAATACAAAACAAAGATGTTTAAGAGGGTTTATCCTAAAAGTTGGCAACGTCGCAAATAAATGACAAATATTGACCTGTTTTGATTCATAAAGCATTATTACTGAATAGAAATAAGAAATGTGGCTAACTAGCGAACTAGAATATTAATAATGAATTGCAATTATAACATTGAATTTGATGTTGTACCCATTTTAGGTGTAAAAAACGCATTTGGAAACTTTTCAAATAGATTTATTACATCTAAAACTAAACATTCGGTGTTACGGAATTAATTATTGCATTTCATAATCAATATTCTAGTTCGCTAGTTAGCCAGATTTTTTATTTCCACAGTAATATTGCCAAATTAATCAAAAGAGTGATATATTTGACATCTATTTGCGACGTTGCCCACTTTCAGAACAAACGCTCTTAAAGTACTGCTAAATTATTTAAAAAATAAAACCGGCCAAGTGCCATTCGAACCACGCACAGTGAAGAATTCCGTAGCTGGGATAAACATTTATACATGCACAGTACATATTATATGTTGTAACCGAAAATATCTCATATCTCAAAAACTATTAACTTAAATAGCAAAGTCACTATAAACATCATACTTTTTAAATATGGGGTCCAACAATACCCAACACACTTATATACATAGATTTTTTTTTTTTCATCCTTACTGTCACCCCCATAGAAATATAAATCTTATATCTATGGTCACCCCTAATAATTTTTTTCGTAATTCAACTAGGTACTCCATTGATTAGCGATAAACAGAATTCACTTCCAATTTTCACCGAAACATTGTAAATAGTCTCCGATTAAAATGACTGTGTCATCCGGACAGACATGACGAAATTATAAAGATTCCGGTCTTTGCGATTTGGCTACGGACTAAATAATAATTAAAACAAACTCACCAACTTGAAGTAAAACGATGTTTGAATAACTGTTCAGCATGTGTCCAGTACTCGTATTTATACTCAACGATTTAGGAATCTAGGCATACATGTTATCAGTTCCTGTTACCGCAATTATAACACAATACACAATTGGGTTTTTGAGCCGCAAAGTGATAAGAGTTTAAGATAACATAATACCTAGTCATTTCAACCTGTAGACTGGGAATTCTTCAGAATAATAGGATAAAATAACAATAACGGGATATATCTACACCACAGATATTGTTTTGATTTCCCAAGTATACCCACACTTCGCTAGTTATGTGCCGAAGAGTAACATTTGACTGTAGACACGAGGCGTATTTACTAGAACAGGTATGCTGACTAGATAATTGTCTGAACTAGGCCGCATCTAGTAGTGAGTAAGTATACCTAGGTACTTAAGGTAAATATAGGTATCGAGTATTTTCTAACAAATCAAGAATGTTATCATTAGTGACTATTATTTGTACCATTTATGAAGTATTAACGCTTTACAATGTCAAACCTCAAACATCACACCATTTTCGTGCTTGAAATACTCGGCTTTACAAAAAAATCAAATAAAATCATTTATTTTCTTGCATACGGGTAGATGTGATACATATAACAAAAAAAGTACTTTAAGCCACATCATAACTTAACAAAATTTCAAAAACCGCCTACATAAACATTTCGTCATTTTTTTTCCTACTTCATCACCAGACCCTGTTCATCATCTTAGATAAATGATGAACAGGGTCTGGTGATGAAGGTGAAGATTTATTATTAAGAACACCAGATCAGCATCATTTCCAATCAAAGGCTCCAAATAATATTTAGATCTGTCGTTGTCAGAATCTTCTTCATTCTTCGTCGATCCCCAACATTGTCTGTCTCCGGAATAGTCCACGTCGGCGTCGTCGTCCATTCGCATAAACATAATTATTACAACCAATGTTGTACAGTTGAAATGTGAGATCTTCATTGTTAGCCTCCCGCTAGTTTTGTGTAATGGTTCGTCACCCCAAATCGCTCTATCAATGTTGGTTGGATCAGTGTTCACATCTAGTTTCAAAGCTTGTTGGTATTTCTTATTGATTATTGTCACAGCGCACAGTGGGAAAATCGCGTATGTTTCGTCTCAAAACTCCGTATCTCAGTTGTTTCAAAACTAAATGAGCTGTAATTTTGCACACATATACTTGGATGTATAAAGTTTAATGTAAATAATTTTGATTTTGAAAATTCTGTTTGTTAATTAATTATAAAATTAAACTTAAAAAAATACATGCATTTTGTAAGAAAAACATACATAAAACGGAATATACATAGTACCAAACGAGAAAACAAAATATGTACAGTCACGAGCATCAATATGTATACACTTAGCAACGTTAAAAAGTGATTTTCTCCTACTGTGGTGATTGTAATTTTATGTTGTTACGAACATAGTATTTTGGAACCCACACTAATATGAAATAGGTTTATCTCAAAGTTGCAGTCGTTATTCCATGAGAAAACCGCTTTTGAATCTTTCTAAGTGGATACATATTGGTGCTCGTGACTGTACACAATTCAGCAAGCTCCTACAGATTTTCATTGACAGCAAGAAGGGCCTTGGCTTCATCTAAAAGTTCTTTCGATATTGTTTCTGAGGTATTTCTCAAACTTGTGATATATATGGATCAGAAGTGTACAATAAGGTATGGAACACGTCTTCATTGGTAGCCGCTCTGGAACACTTTCTAGAATGATGAAGTCAACATTTTTTGTAATTCTTATTTCGTGATTCTTGCGCGTCTTCGGACAATTGTCCGATAGGTAAAATAGCATAGTACTCAATGGTTTTTTCGCCGTGAATAAGTATTTTATGCACGGAGGAAGGCATATCCTAATACTAGTTATAATTATTTACGTCCAGTTGGGCTGTACTATATGCGTATTCAGCGACCTTTTTTGAATCAATAGCCATTCCAGATGACATAGTTTGTAGTACGAGTATTATGTACATTCGTTTTATAAGTTCTACGTCTACTCCTGTAATGTACCTCACCATTCTTATTTATCAGGGAAGGAGACAGATTTTGATTGTTTATATCAGCCACAACAGACGTAGTTTTTTCAGGAGTTTCTTTGGCAAATTCTAACAATATGGCAATATCTTACAGATGAGCAAGTTTCTAGTGGAACACGAAATTGACCGTCTAACCAGTTGACGTTCTTATTTTCAAATCATTATTTTCTTCGAGATGCATTTCTCCAGCGTTCGTTACGTTTAGATACCAAGTTTCTTTGAATGTAGGAGACCACAGTAGCCATATCCTCTGGTGACAATTTTTTTTTTTTTTTTTGTAAGTAGTTTTCTACATTACGCCCATTTATCAACAAATTACACAACTCTCGTTTGCTACAATCAAATTCACCCATTTTTCAAATCAGTCAACTTCTGCGAATATTCGAAAATAAGTAATAACTGCTTTTTAGGGAAACTGAATACCTGACTAACAACTGTGAATGTTTCAGGGTTCGCCTTCCTTTAATAGGCCAATGAAATAGTGCTATGTGGAAAAAGATAAGAAACTAATCATTTGCACTCTTCCCAAAACCAACCGTTTTTAAACGTTTTTAATTCGACCCTAATACATAATTGGCCATATTTTATCAAGTAAGGTGGTCAAAACTGTATCAAAACCACAAAAAACTATTAATATTACTCATCACTGTAATGAACTTTTTATCAATTTGACCTTAATAGATAAAAAATAATATTATGAGAACTAAAACGAAATTTAAAAAAATATATAATTTTATTTCACGATATGTTTTGATGCCGTGTCAGAAAAAGCGCAAATATGCGCAAATTTTTATTTTCTTCTTGCATCTACTAATGTATTAAGATCTTAATTCAACAAATATCTCGACAGCGGCAAGCAGCGGTAAAGGGTAAAACTCTCGTTAAAAAAAAAATTACACTAAAATTATACCATCTTAAACTATATTGGTTAATTTTATTTTATTAAACCAATTTATATAATATTAATTACTAAACGTTATGATGACATTATAAGCATTCCAAAACTGTAAAATACTTGTACATTTATATGAAAAGCTTTGGAGTAATGTGGCGTTGAATTGTAGTAACGTATTGCGTTTAAATTACGTTATTGAACATGATTTAGCTTTGATGCCTATTTATATACATTATGATTAACTAAAAAAAAACAAAAAATTGCGAAAAGAAAGCTTATTTATTAGACTATATTAATTTATAAATTTTATTCCATTACAACGACTTTCACGTGAAACGGTTTTGAGACGGCTTTGTATGGGGCTTTCCCACAGTGCAGCGCCTTCATTAATGATGTGTTGGAACGGATCGGGAAAATGATTGCGAACGACATCTGCAGCGCCACCGTGCCACAGTTTATACGCGTACAACATGACGTTTCGTGGAGCTGAGCTGATAAGTTTCTTTACCATTTCGTTGATGGCTTCACCAACACTGGCAGTAACGAATGTTCTACTCATATTCATAGCACTTTCATAGTTACCCTTAATGACTTCATTGTACAAATCATCCTTAAGCGCGCGTATATCATTACTATTGAAAAATGCTATGTGACTATTAAAGTATGTCAAGCCTTGAAGTTCGCTGGGCAGGGTGGCACCTTCGCACCTTCGCAAGGAAACAGTCCTTTTTTCCTCAATTCGAGGGCGAGCTCTGAGATCACTGGAGAGTCGCCATGCACTCCGTACACGACCACCTTGCCGTGGTCGTTGTTGACGATGCGCGCGATGTCCAGGATAGCACAGGTACTGTTGATGTGTGATCCCGTGAGAGTCACGGTGAGGACGGAGTTCTCTTTGATGTAGACGCTGGTGTCGCAATTGGTATAACTGAGAACTGGGATCCTGTTCGGTATCTTCCGGTCTCTGTCCGGGCCACTGCTCACCAGTCGATACTGATGATTGACATTGTAGCAGTTCGGGAAGCCACTAATGCCTCCCGAGGAGACAACCCTACCTTCACCCCAGTAGTCAACATGATTAATCAGGTCGTTGAGAGAAACAGGTATTTTCACCAATTTGTACTCGCCTTGGTGGTCGGAGTAAGGAAACACCTGGTCAATGTTGGTGTTGTAGTTGGTTCTTCGGCAAGCGGAATGCATTTTGAAGTTAAGTGCGTTGATGAATCTGAAAATAATACAAAATAAAGATGTTTAAAGTAGGTACTTACTGTTAAATTATTTAAAAAATTAAACCGGCCAAGTACCAGTCGAACCACGCACAGTGAAGAATTCCGTAGTTGGGACAAACATTTACGCATGCACAGTACTAAATTAAATTATATCAACCGCAAAAATTAAGTTTGTTATTTTTGCGGTTGCAACCGAAAATATCTCATATCTCAAAAACTATTTATTCACTTCAATATCAAAGTCACTATAAACATCATAATCTTTTTAAATATGGGGTCCAACAATACCTCGTCCTTAGAGTGTACGGGGAGTGCCACCCCTAATGATTTTTTTCGTAATTCAACTAGGTACTCCGTTGATTAGCGATGCACAGAATTCACTTCCAATTTATAATTACTTAATCTCTCCTAAATGAACCTTTTTGACGCAGCCGTGAGGGTTTTTTTATTTTGTCCAAATAAACATTATTCTTTCTTTCTTATTTTTTTCACAATGACAGTCAAATGGTGACTGTGGTGAGTCCCGAATTTGAAAGTTTGAATTTGAAAGTCGGTCAATTTTGGGAACAACTGGTCTAGTCTATTCGACCCACCTCTACTTCGCACGATTAAATGCGTTATACTCATAAACCTTCCGAAATAAATTATCTAATTGATTGACAGGCAGATACCAAAAGCGTCTTAAATTTATGGTATACTAGCTTTACCCGCCCCGACTTCGCACGGGTAGCACTAAACCCTACTTACCCACCCTACCTGCCCAAATTTTCTCACCGTTTAAACCTTCCCTGGACTATGACAAACATTTCAAAACCAAAATCAGCTAAATCGGCCCAGCCGTTCTTGAGTTATAAAATTACAACGAAAAGTGGCATTGATTTTTATAGATATAGATATGGTACAAATATTCTAAAAGTTAATTAACGGAAGACGTGTTTGATGATTTTCCAAAAAACAAACGGAATTGACAGCTAGCAAGAAAGGTCTTTAGATCTAAAATATTAGATAAATGATTTCATCTATTATGTTAAACGTGCAACTCAATTCGGGCCCGTCCTATCCCCACACATGTAAAGCAAGGCACATATTGCGGGGTGGATCAATAAGCCACGTGCCACATTACTCACGTGCGAGATGCAAGCCTGCAGCTTCCGACGTGGCCACCAATATCAGTACCTAAAGCTGGAAGATAATACTGGTAAATGAGTTTAAAGCTCAGTGCATCAGTTTTGAAACAAACTTTTTCTTCGTTTTGCGAGTCGTCGTACTTTTCCATTTCGCGTAGTTTTCAGCTGACTGAACAAGTTGCACGTGCGACCTACATCTGAAGTTTCTCTGTTTCTATCTGACTCATAAATTGGAGCGTAATACAATAACCTTTTTTTTTCGTCTTTCATATAATATATTGTTGAGTTAGTCGTAATTTAACGTAAAAAAATTATATAGAATAAAGGCTTGTGCAGACCAGCGCGATTTGTCGCGCGACGCGACACCGGTTATTGTCATAATGTGAAGTTTTCTCAGAAATTGTATTGTTCGTGTCGCGCTGGTCTGCACAAGCCTTAATACCTACTTACAGTACTTTTTAACTACAATTGGTAATTGCTAATGGTCGTACTGGCATTAAAAAAAAAGGATTTTAAAGCTCGAAGTTTCTAGTTTTGAGATCTTACGATGACATTTTTTTTCAAGCAACGTGTTCCGCTCAATCCTAATGAATACCAATGGAATTACTATTCACTATACACCATAATGGTCTTTTTTATCCCTTAACTTTTTCCACTAGTGTATTTATCCTTAAATCAGGTTAAAATTATAACTACATATTATAATCGCCAAATATTTCTACAGCTGTCTTGTGCTCTGCTAAATCGTCTTGATTTAGCATAATCAACCTATAACGTCCCCACTGTTGGGCCCACGGACACAGGCCTCCTCTCTGTGAGAGTGACTGGGCCGAAATCCACCAGCCGTGCCCAGTGCGGGTGATTTGATTTAGCACGGTAGGTCCCATTTGTTCTATGGAACATGACGTAATAGAATAAATTGAAAAAATATTGTCCCTATTTGTACTATAAGAACTACATACTAGCTTTTGCTCCTGTTTTTATTTGTCTGTGAATGCACAAAACTAAATGGGAATCGCTTTTCCCAAATTATTCTCTCTCAAAATCCGTTATAATTTCTGTTGGTGAGTAACCATCTAATCATCAATATCACTAAGACAAGTGTTAGCAAATCATTCTCGAGTGGCCAGTTTACATATCAACTTCAAGAAGCTTATATACTTAGTTTGTTATATGGAACAATTTGAGACAAAAAGTACAAACTGTTCTATAGTACAAATAGGAACAATATTTTCTCAATTTGTTCTATTACGTCATGTTCCATAGAACAAATGGGACCTACCGATTTAGCAGAGTACTTTTTTTTTTCTTCTAACATATCTGGTTATATAATGCTATCATCACACTTCACAGGCTGATTACTGATTGCTACTGCCTTTTACATCGATGTAATCTTCTTACGAGTCAACTCGAAGGCATCGGCTATCCAAACAGAGCCATTTCAAGTTTTCTAAGCAGTCTTAGTTCCATTTAAAGCTTATTATTCGAGGCTATTTATATTATCAACTGCATCATCACACACTAATATAAAAAGGTGTGCCTGTTTGTCTGTTTGCAAATCAATTTTAAATATTTATGCTAAAAAGTAATTTGGTAGACATAGCTGTGGTTCTTTTAATTTGGGAAAATTGCTAACGATTAAATTACCCTTGAAGTTGTTAAATGTTAACGATTACGAGTATAATCAATTTCATGTAATCTCTCCCGAGAGCTAAGTTTATTTATTTCACTAACAATTTTTACATTGCATCGAAATGTATTTCAGTAAAAACGAAAACAATATGAAGACACGTGACACACATGGGTACAGGTTAATTTTTACAGGTGTCTAAACAATCATGTCTTTTTAGGGTTCCGTAGTAAACAAGGAACCTTTATAGTTTCGCCATGTCTGTCTGTCCGCGGCTTAGCTCAGAGACGGTTAGTACTAGAAATCTGTAATTTGGCATATTATGTAGGTATACATATTAATCATGCCGACAAAGTGGTAAAATAAAATCAGGAAAAATAATTTTTTTTTAGGGTATCTCTCTTACACGTAAAGTGCGATGTTTTTTTTGTTGATTTGAGGATCCGTTTGCGAAATATTAAGCTTTTAACTGAATTTTTTGTTAGAGTTACGTGTGTGTGTCCCTGCCAGCTAAATAGTTGTACTTGGATTTGTGAAAAAAATCACAGCAGTAGTATATATAACGAAATTAAAAGGAAAACTATCAGAGCTAAGTAGGCTGTACAGGTTAACGAGTAATAATCAACCAACTAAAATTTGCGGTTTGAAAAACATGATCTCCCATACATTCCGTATGGGAGAACATGTTTTTCAACTACAATGTTAAACTAACAAACAAACTAACAATGTTAACTACGGAACCCTTCATTGTGCGTGGTCCGACAGGCACTTGGCCGGTTTTTTTCTTCCACACTTCTTTATTAGTCGTCATCTCGGTAATCGGCCCTTTCTATCCATATCATCTTTCACACAGTCCATCCATCGTTTCCTTGGTCTTCCCCTTCTCTTATAGCCACCCACATAATTGCCTACCATTTATTTTATTAAAATAGTCTCACATGCTCTAGGCCTAACTTCGCTCTGGGCTCGTGGTAATTGGAAATCGCGCTGGTGTATTGAAGCTCGAAGTTACGTACCTGTGGAAGTATTCATCCAAAGTGCAAGGTGCTTATAAAATTTATTGAATGAACACGCTCGCTTGCCAGCTGGATTAATTAAACTTGATATGAGTATTATTCAGGATGTTTGGTGCACCACACAACTGTACACATGAAAATTTCAATGAAATTTGAAGGCTAAACTAATAACTTTTTAAAAAAAAAAGTGCTAAAATGCTGGATTTTTTCTAAATAAAAATTAAAAACTTATAATAAAAAAACCGGTGTGACAAGAAACGAGTTATTGGGCCTGAAGAGATACCAAATGGCCTCTCAATTTGGCAAAATATGCACTAAACACCCTGTATATTCTGGCTTTATATATATATACATACGATGAAGTAGATTGGAATATTGTTATATTATTGAGCAAAGCAGTTCTTCTAGGCTACTTTTTTTTTAGGTGATCTCAATGTTGTACCAAGGGCCTTCTTTAAATCATTACGTCGACAGATGTAATTTCTCATGTAGGAACTTACCTAATACTTATATCCTTATCTCAAATGAGAACCATACGTTTACAATCTCTGGTTTATATCAGGGCAGAGTTTCCATAACGTGGAGGGCAGTTTGTTAGTGGAAAGTTTTTAACACGCCTTTATTAGGTCGACCTGTATGTAACTAACTATGTAATGGAATCTAAGGTAACTAATTTAACCATCTTCCAAGGGTCGTAGCGTAATGAAAATTGGCAGCTGTATGTGGTTCTGATGACAATACGATAATGTGGTACTGTCGAACTGATCTGATGATGGAGCCGGAAGATATGAACTAAAGGCGTGTTTTTCTAGTGTTTTTTAAACTATTAATTTATTTGGTTTACTTACACTATAGCTCAGAAAAAAGAAAGGGAAGTCTTTACTCCGTAGTGGGTGAATACAGGCTAAAAACAAATAAATAGTTTTTATGGGGATGCGCTACGGTAGCCCGCGAAGTTCGAATTATCTTACGTCTTTTGCAATTTATAGGTCAGTGTGAGGGTGTGATCTGAAAGTATAATAACAATAAAAATAATCATAAGGGGCCCGCTAGCAAGACACTTCATAGAAACGTCATTTAATCAAAAACTGTCGAGGTACAAAATATATCTTATTTATTTTCTATAGGTATAAAATAATGTCCTTATGTAAACCTATCACCTGTTGATAAATCTCGTTGGGGCCTGCCAGATAGACGCACACAGTGTGAGGTTGTTGATCAAAATAGAATTTGCGACCATAACATATACTCGTATATATTTACAGAATTAAAATCATGAAAGTCACCAATACAATCTCTAAGGCCCGTATTAATAAACGTCCCTCAACAACGTACTTAAGTGCGCTATCATTTGATACGCCATTATTACGATATCAGCATCTAAGATCATTGCTAATTAATAAACACATATTTACAGTATCTCAGTTACCAAGATCAGCTCCTATAACATTCATCACGTTTCGTTATTGTTTTGTCGTAAGATTTATTGAAACACTTGTATTTTGTTAAAAAAAATATGAATAGCGCTGTATCACGTTATAAAGTTTGTCTACCCAAGAAAACCGTAAATTGTTAAAAATGTTGTATAATTATTTCTCAATACGACAGAAATGCTTACTACTCAACTTAGCAGGTACAAATAACATAACGCAATAAAGCGTCTGGAGGGTCAAGGACGAGTCTCAAAAAAAAGGATGAACTATAAATTTATTAGATTACTTTTTCATATGAATATATTGGGTTTGTTTCTAATAATATTAGATTAATTGGATTTATAAGGTACCGGATTTAATGTCTTTATGTGTTACATATATATATAAATAGTAATTAAATAAATGATACTTATATAAATGTACTTACAATATTTATATAGGTAGGTACCTACCTGAAATGATGCTGTAGCATAAAACCTTAAAGATAATAGGACGACTATTTCTGGGGAAATTGAAAGACCCAGTACTGTATTTCACAAATGAGTCTTTTCCACACACACTCAAAATTCAAATTCAAAAGTCATTTATTCAAACTAGGCTGTGAATCAGGACTTTTCGAACGTCAAAATTACATAAGACAGTCCCCCAAAACGCCCCCCATTCACCACTTCCTAGTGATTTAGCTGGGAAGAAGAAGTGGAGCACCAAGCTCCCCAGCAGCAAAGCTGTCTGTTTAGTTAGAAAAACTTAATGTTACTGTATACAACACTGACTCTTGATAAAATCTGAATCGTTTGAAAAAAAAATATCACTTGTTAACTCAAAAGGATTTGAGGTCGCCCTTATGTATATTTTTGCTAAACGATATCGCAATGGCCATAAAATATCGTCATAGTACTCTATTTGATCGTAATAATTAATTTCACCCAAAATATTTTCAAAATCCATGTTTCGCGCTACTAATCACGACCTCAGGTCACGTACTGCCTACACTCAGGTTTTAGCATGTTGAGTACACTCACCTATTGTATACTTAAGTGTCGAGTTTCGTTTATTAATCAGTTCATCACTCGGCTGATAACGTAAACCTAAGCCGTAACTTGAGTACATCAATTCTTATGTTTATTAATACGGTCGAGACCTCAAGATTAGTATCAAGTGCGAGCTCTTGGGCTGAGTAACGTTTATTAATACGGGCCTTAGTTAGAACGTACCTCAAATATTAATATTCACAAATATCTATTTATTAGATTTACATGGCTTATGAAACCAATTACATAAATCAAAGTATATATAATAAGTACACGAATAACAACAATTAAATACTATTATTCTCACAACAATGTAGGCACATTACCATTAAATTGGCGGTCAACACGCGCGATAAGCTATAAGCTATTTCAGACAAAAAAAAAAAAAAAAATATCCCGACTGTGGTCATCATTTGGCTGAATCTGTCTCACGATGACCCTCAGTTGCTTTAAAGCTGTCGAAAGTTGCCAAAAGTTTATCCGAAGCTACCAGTCAGGTCCAAAAGTTTGACTGATATGGACAGACATGCCCTGCCCAACGCGTCTGGCTTGCAACCTCACTGTCATTGTTCTATAATGTTTTCAAACAGAGATTATCTCGGCCCTTACGAGCAAACATTTATCCGTCTATATATAAAGATATGGACATAGTTTATCGATGCAGTATTCTGTAAATAAACGGCCAATGTCTACTGGGTAAATAACAATATTTATAATCTTCACTATATTTCAATTACGAGTACTTTCGAATAACGTGCCAGTAATTGGAAACTTAAAATAAATGTAATGTTCCTGTATTATTACATTTTATTGCCTTTGAATAAATAGAGGACGAAAAAAACAAATAAATATAGATTTTCATTGAGAACGGATTGCTTTACAATGAGTGGGATTAAAGGAAATCGTGAGATGGAAGCTTGGAGAGGAAATCTGATTACTATAATGAACGTGGGCTGTACCTACATTTACTTGCTAAATGCCTAACCTTAAACAATCAATAAAAAATGGACCCAAGTTATATTAGCGTTATCTCCCCATAACAACAGCAGCTCTGTAGTATTTTTCTTCCCAGAAACAATTTAATGAAAAGTCTTTGTGCCAGGAAACTGTCTGCTTTTTAACATTTTAAACACGGCAGTTTTATAATGTAGCTGTTAGAGTCTTAAATTCAAACGTTTCCTAAAGCAACATTTTTCGCGCTTGCTCGTTTTTACACATCTAAAAGCTGCAGTAATTTAACAATATCTACAGAGTTCTAAACCTCGAACTTTGTAAAGGAACAAAATAAAACACGACCCGTCTCCCCCGTTTTCATTCGCCATGGTGGTTTGCCGGATCGATACCGGCACCGCTTCGATTCCCGACCTACACACACTCGGGTAAACATTTCCCTTGGGCAGACTACGGTCATAGAGTAAGAATGCGTAGAAGAGAAACTTTAGTTAGAAACGTTCTACTCACTCAGGTTAGGTTGCATCGTAGTTTGCAACTTTGCTGCTCACGTCTCGCTTCGTGCTCGATAATCGGCAATATTGTCAGTCCTGTTTTGGCTTGGGATAACGCGGGTCGCTTGTTAAAAAAGCGTTTTTTTAGGGTTCCGTACCTAAAAAGGAAAAAACGGAACCCTTATAGGATACTCGTGTGTCTGTCTGTCTGCCTGTCTGTCCGTCTGTCACAGCCAATTTGCTCCGAATCTAATTGACCGATTAAGTTGAAATTTGGTACACATGTATTTCTGTGACCCAAACACGGACGTGTAACATAAATAAATATTAATAATAATTTTGAATATGGGGGTCACTATTTGGGTGCAAATAAGAAAAAAATAAAAAAATTGTGATCTGTACCATGTGACATATCAAAATGAAAGGGCTTATTGCGAGGATCTCAAATACATTTTTTTATCATTTTAAAATAAATTCTTTTAAAGATATTAAAGAAAATTTACTAAAATTTACCATTCCCCCCCCTTATCTCCGAAACTACTGATCCTAAAATTTTGAATAAAATACAGAGAATAGTTCTATGCTTATAGATTACAGGAAAACCTATAAGAAATCTATGGTCTTAATATAACATGGTAAATCACTCAATAATGTGCGTGCAAAGTTACATTTGCAGTTGGAATGTCTCGGCGAACATGTTTTTCAACTACAATGTTAAGTTTGTTCTTGGGATAAATTTTATTCATCCCAACTACGGAACCCTTCATTGTGCGTGGTCCGACACGCACTTGGCCGGTTTTTTTATAGTCCTTTTGCCATATGTGAAGTCTACGATGGAACAAGCGTTCCCAGAAGGTACATTCTCACCTTCCTTGTGACCCGTTAACCATCAAACCAAGAGCTTTGAAGGCCAGGGAACGAAGGATCATAGGTAGTAAGGGTGGTGGAGAACGGTACATGATTATTTCGCTTCTATACTGTTTTCTTATTCTATGTACATGTCGGCAACGGGACCCTATCTACGCACTAGGGCACAAGTAGCAGCGGGATTGCGACGAATACGCTCTCTATAGTCAAATGAATCGAGTCGTAAGTTAGAAAGAATTTCGTAATATCTAATTAGAATTTGTTAATTTATCGTTTATCTTGCTCTAATTAGTTTGCCTAACTTAAAATTCTCATTAGTTTTCATATTCAATCTAATAAGACTGAAACAAACGAATTTGCAAAGAAACATTTGATCATTTTTAGGACTGTAGTATAATTACGTAACTTGAAAATGTGATTTTTTGTTTATGGTGATATTTCGATAATTTTTGTTTTGTATGATAGAATCTTGCATAAAACCAATATTCCAGTTAGATTCAAGTTGATAGGACAACGCGTTTAGGAATTATAAGCAAAATTGTGTAAGAAAATTTATCGACTTATAAGTTTTGAGTTTATGTTCTACGAACTTTTGATGTTTGAAATTATATTAGATATTATTGTTAGCAACAACATTCAGTTAGTTATTTTTATTGTTTTATTAGTAATTTATTATTTAATTTTAGGAAATTAATAATGTAGTAATACAGACGTCGAATTTGTTGCACATTCCTAACACTAGGGGACGCTACTTGTACCATAAAAACAGCCTAAGCTTAACTAATGTGAAACCTTTACCTTAATGAGAACCGTTATAGATTTTTGCTATTTTTAAGGTCTAAATTAAGATTTATTGATACAGTTTTTAGTATATAGGTAGAATAAGTCCATTCCTATGTTAGCATTATAAGATGAACATTGTAAGGGGTGTTATATCATAGAAAATTGCCAAAGTAAGTTTCCCATACAAAGTCACATTTGTGCCATGTACAATCTTGAAGTATTCTGATTGGTTGAGAGAAAAGGGATTAGTGCCGTGTGCAAAATTAAAATGTTCTGATTGGCTAGAGGTCTCTATAAAAGAAGGGCAATTTTCTATGGTTTGGTATTCCGAATCCAGCAGTATTACAAGAAACAAGTCAAGACTGAACATTCCTGTTTCATTTCAAGGAATCCCTCTAAGTCGCCAGTCCCTCGCCGAAGTCCCTGTGGGTTGTACCTAGGAAACAATACGCATTCAGGAGTGCGTGGTGACGTGTGTCGCCAGCAGAGTCGCTAGACTCAGGTAGTAGGGAACATACGTCAAAAACGTTGGGAGATTGTCCCAGGACGACTGCGGGTGCTGGTCGTGCCCCTCTCGTCCGAAACAGTTGGTCCTTCGAGCCGGATATCCTGCCAGAAGAAGAAGAAGCAAGAAGTCCAGAAGATTCAGAAAACACTGCAAGATGCCGGTAACCAGGTCGCAGAAGGATGCCCCCTTGAACCCGCCGTCTCGTCCTACCGTTAGGGACGCGACTGCAGAAGCATCAGGGTCAGAAGGGGTCACGTCAGCGTCAGGGTCATCGGGAACCGCAGCGACATCGGACACGAACACTTCTTCGGGTACAACGGCCACGGAGGGGACCACGGCTACAGAGGCTACGACTACGACTGCAACAACAGCGGCGTCCGGGAAGAACGGACAGAAAAAGGAAGATGCCGCACAGAAGGAGACGACTAAGAAGACCCCAGAAGATGTCCAGGAAAAGGGTGTTTATGGCTCCGCCACGACCCTACAACCGAAGGGGCTCAGTCGTCGCGCCAAATCTACGAAGACTACGAGTTCCTCGGCCAGAAGACGCGAGCTGGAAGCCAGAGAAGAATTAGCACGCCTGGAATTGAATCAAGCCCAGGCTGCGGCGAAGCTAGCCCGTGTCAGATTGGAGCTGGCTCAATGTGAGGATGAAGACTCCGTGGATGAAGACCAAGAGGACAGAACAGCGCAGGTGCAGAACTGGATTCAGACATCAGTGTTGGAAGACAAAAACATGGAGCAACCAGAGCATCGAGATCAACACCCTTCAGAGGAACTACCGAACGTGAAGCCTGAAGAAAATTCCTCAGTGAAAGGGGCTACAATCGAGATTCAAACTTTGGCAGCAGCACTGAAAGAAGCTTTCACCACAAGAGGAGGACCAGCAGCGCAGCCGAAGTACATTCACGAGTTACCCTACTTCGACGGCAACAGCAGTGAGTGGTTGGCCTTCAAGGTTGTCTACGAAGATACAGCACCGATGTTCAACGACGTCCAGAATATGGCTCGACTAAGAAGAGCACTGAAGGGCAACGCAAGAGAAGCTATCAAGAGCCTGCTGTACTCTGAAGCCTCTCCGTTGGAAGTGATGCAGGCCCTCAGAAGAAGATATGGAAGACCTGATGCGCTGGTGCTGGCAGAATTGGATAAAGTCAAGGCATTACCGAAGATTTCAGAAAATCCAAGGGACATATGCATCTTCGCGAGCCAGATCAACAACAGCGTAGCAGCAATAAAAGGACTGAAGAAACCACAGTACCTGCATTCACCCGAGATGGTGAAACAAATTATAGAGAAGATTCCGACAGTTCTCAAATTCCGATGGTACGACTTCACCGCAGCATCAGATGAAGGCGAGTTCTCCAACCTGAAGCTGGTATCCAAGTTCCTAAACATAGAAGCGGACAAGTGTGGAGCCTTCGCAACTTCAGAAGAGAAGAGCGGCTTCAAACGGACTCATCGACAAGCGACGCATTCAACAAAGGAAAGGAACTTCAAAGAAAAGGATTCAAGACAAACGGAAAAGGCTTGCCCTATGTGTGAGGGTGAACACTTCCTCGTCGAATGTCAGAAGTTCCAGAAGGCGTCGGTTCAAGATCGGTGGGCAACAGCAAAGAAGAGTCATGTCTGCTTCAAATGTCTTCAAGGGAGACACCGAAAGGAGAGCTGCAGAAAACCACCGTGCAAGGAATGCAAGAGGTGGCACCATCATCTACTCCACGTCGAGTCAGAAGAAAAGACAGAGGATAAGAAAAAGGAAACGCCACAAGAAGTAGCGAGCGTCACAGTATCAGTAAATGCAGTCAGCAACACAAGGGCATACTTGAAGATAGTTCCAGTGGAAATCTTCGGGTCCAAAGGGTCAAAGAAGATATTAGCTCTCATGGATGAGGGGTCAACGGTGTCACTTCTGGATGAACAAGTGGCAGAAGAGATTGGCGTTCAAGGAAGCAAGGAGGAACTGGTCATCGAGACAGTGGGAGGCAGGCTGATCAGAAAGAAGGATTCTCAGATACTGGACCTTACAGTAAAAGGGGTTTATCAAGAAAACAAGAAGACCCTGAAACGAGTTCGGACCGTCGACGAGTTGAAGCTTGCACCGCAGTTCCTAGACAAGAAGAGGATTCAAGATTGTCAACACTTAAAGAAGATCGCCGACTCCCTATATTACGCAAGAGAGTCACCTCAGCTACTCATCGGTCAAGATAATTGGGAGCTGATCGTGACTCAAGAAGTGAGAAGAGGAAAACCAGGAGAACCAGTTGCTTCAAGAACAGGACTTGGTTGGGTGCTCCACGGGTCAGACACTAGAGGCGCAAGACCAGTACACTTCCTGAACGCCTGTCTACATGTCAGCGCTCCAGAAGAAGAGATGCATCAAGCTATTAAAGATCATTTCGCAATCGAAGCACTTGGCGTGCAACCAAGAAGACCCACTACAGACTCAGAAGGAAGAGCGCTCACCATCCTAGAGAAGACCTGCAAAAGACTTGAAGATGGACGATTTGAAGCTGGACTTCTGTGGAAGAATGAAGAAGAACAGATGCCAGAAAGCTACACGTCTGCCAAGAACCGATTGATCAACATCGAAAAGAAGATAGACAAAGATCCTCAGTTGAAGGCGGAATATAGCAAGCAGATCCAGCATCTAATCGATAACAAGTATGCAGAAGAAGCATCTGATGAAGCAGAATACCCCAAGAAAACGTGGTACCTCCCTCACTTCTCTGTGGTACATCCGTTAAAGAAGAAGATACGGATCGTCTTCGACGCCGCAGCCATGTCAAAAGGAAGAAGCCTCAACAACGCTCTGCTGTCAGGACCAGACCTGCTACAATCCCTCTTCGGAGTGTTACTGCGTTTCCGGCAAGGACCTTTAGCAGTGGCGGCCGACATTAAGGAAATGTTTCTCCAAGTACGCATCAGGCCAGAAGATAGAGACAGCCTGAGGTTCCTGTGGCGCGGGGATCGTCGCGACGTGTCGCCAAAGAAGTATAGGATGACATCAGTCATCTTCGGCGCGACATCATCTCCGAGCACAGCGATCTACGTGAAGAATCGAAACGCAGCAGACTTCAAAGAGCAGTATCCAGAGGCTGCGAGAGCAATTGAACTGAACCATTACATGGATGATTACCTGCACAGCTTCCACAAGGAAGAAGACTTCAAAAAGGTGACAGCACAGGTGGATTTCATACACAAGAAGGCGGGCTTCGAGCTAAGAGGATGGGCATCAAACCACCCTAAGCTGCTGCAAGACGTGAACACCGAGACAACAGAAAAAACAGAAGTGGACCTAGGTGAGAAGGAAGAAAAGACATTGGGACTGCGCTGGTTCACTGAAAGGGACTCCATCGGCTTCAGGGCAAATCTCCGGAATACACCAGAGGAAATAGCCAAGGGGTTCAAGGTGCCTACTAAAAGGGAAGTCACCAGCGCTGTAATGTCGACCTTCGATCCACTGGGATTGGCATCACCCGTTCTCATGCAGGGTAAGAAGCTGCTTCAGAACATATGGCGCAGTGGTATCGGCTGGGATTAAGATATAGAAGAAAGGGAGTACGAAGCATGGAAGACTTACCTAGAAAAGATGAAGCTTCTCCAAGACCTTCAGATTCCAAGATGCCTGGCGCCACATCGCGCCGAGGGGGAGCTGCACACGTTTACGGATGCAAGTGAGACGGCGTATGCAGCAACAGTCTATTGGAGAGCAATAAATCAAGATGGAACTTACCACGTCAACCTAGTGGCAGCGAAAGTAAGAGTCACTCCACTGAAACCGGTATCAATCCCGCGACTCGAGCTACAGGCGGCTCTCCTAGGAAGCAGGCTGGCACATTCAGTAGAAGAAGAAATGGATCTGAAAGTAGAGAAGAAAACGTTCTGGACAGACTCCAGTATCGTACTTTCTTGGATCAAGACAGACCCGAGAACCTTTAAGACATTCGTGGCTCATCGCTTAGCAGAAATTGAAGATCTTACCAAACCTCAAGATTGGAGATGGGTACCCACGGCGCAGAACCCTGCAGATGACGCGACGCGCGACGTACCAGAACACTTCGACTGCAATCACCGATGGTACACCGGACCGGACTTTCTGAAAAAGGAAGAAGTTCACTGGCCAGCAGCGAGAACCTTTAAGAAAGAAACCACCGGCGAAGAAAAGACAACAGACGTCGTAGCAGCAACAAGCACCACTCATCCATCACCAAATCCTGAGAAGTTTTCATCATGGAAGAGACTTTGGCGAGCCACAGCAAGAGTACTGCAGTTCATACAACTCTGCAGGACAAAGGTGAAGGTCAACGTCAGCAAAGAAGATCCCACCTGGAGAAAAAACGAAAGGAAAAAAGGAGAAGACGGTAGCGAAGCGAAACCAACCTTCAAAAATAAAAGAAAGAAACTACATACCATTAGACACAGACCTACTGGAGCAAGCTGAAACTCTGCTACTAAAAGGAGGTCAAGAAAGAAGCTTCAGAGAAGATATCAGGTGTCTACAGCAAGGGAAGCAATTAGAAGGCGGCAGCAAGTTGAAAAAACTTGACGTAGTACTAGAAAAAGGACTCCTGCGGCTAAAAGGAAGAATCGACGCAATACAGGGGGTAACCAGAGACTACAAGCGACCTATCGTGCTCGACAGCAAGGACACGACGACACGACTCATTATTGAGGATTTCCACTGCCGTTTCAATCATGGGAATCACGCAACAGTTATGAACGAAGTAAGACAGCGCTTCTGGGTATTGGGACTGAGGTCAGCAATCAAGGCAGTTCAGCATCAATGTCAGTGGTGCAAGACAAGAAAATCAAGACCGCAAGAACTACCGACGGGCAACTTACCTACTGAACGACTGATGCACAGTAACCCTCCTTTTACGTGCACCGGCATAGATTACTTCGGCCCTATAACAATCACCGTAGGAAGACGTCATGAAAAAAGATGGGGAGCTTTATTTACATGCTTGACGACAAGAGCTGTACACATAGAACTCACTCCTTCACTCTCCACCGACAGCATGATCATGGCGCTGCGACGGTTCGCTGCAAGAAGAGGAATGCCGAAGACTATCTTCTCTGACAACGGGACTAACTTCGTCGGGGCGAACAAAGAACTGAAAGAAGCACAAGACACCATGAAGCAAGAAGACTTCATTTCAGAAGCAGAGAAGATCGGCGTGCAGTGGAAATTCATACCTCCTGGTGCGCCAAACATGGGCGGCGCATGGGAGCGTTTGGTGCGATCCATAAAAACCGCACTAGACGCTACACTCAACGAAAGACATCCAAGAGAGGAGGTACTCCACACCCTCCTCCTAGAGGCCGAGCATATAGTCAACTCTCGGCCTCTCACTCACCTCTCCGAGAACCCCGAGGAGGAAGCACTGACTCCAAACCACTTCCTCATCGGGCGGTCGTGCGGCGCGACGAGAATCGGCGGCTTTGAAGACAACGAGCTTGTGGGCAAGCACACCTGGAAGGCCACGCAGCGACTTGCCGACCACTTTTGGCAACGTTGGCTGCGAGAATACCTGCCCACTCTACTACCAAGGAAGACAGCGGGCAGAATCAGCGCTACAGACCTGCGAGTTGGAGACATCGTGTTGATCGTCGACCACACCCTACCAAGATGCACCTGGCCACGCGGCAGAATCCAGCAAGTGTATCCGGGACCAGATGGGCGAACCAGGATCGTCGATGTCGAGACCAGAGGAGGAGTGCTGCGAAGACCCAGTTCGAGAGTGGTGCTGTTGGTGCCGGGAGTGTTGCCGAGTCAAGAAGGTGGTGCAACGCACGAGGGGGAGAATGTCGGCAACGGGACCCTATCTACGCACTAGGGCACAAGTAGCAGCGGGATTGCGACGAATACGCTCTCTATAGTCAAATGAATCGAGTCGTAAGTTAGAAAGAATTTCGTAATATCTAATTAGAATTTGTTAATTTATCGTTTATCTTGCTCTAATTAGTTTGCCTAACTTAAAATTCTCATTAGTTTTCATATTCAATCTAATAAGACTGAAACAAACGAATTTGCAAAGAAACATTTGATCATTTTTAGGACTGTAGTATAATTACGTAACTTGAAAATGTGATTTTTTGTTTATGGTGATATTTCGATAATTTTTGTTTTGTATGATAGAATCTTGCATAAAACCAATATTCCAGTTAGATTCAAGTTGATAGGACAACGCGTTTAGGAATTATAAGCAAAATTGTGTAAGAAAATTTATCGACTTATAAGTTTTGAGTTTATGTTCTACGAACTTTTGATGTTTGAAATTATATTAGATATTATTGTTAGCAACAACATTCAGTTAGTTATTTTTATTGTTTTATTAGTAATTTATTATTTAATTTTAGGAAATTAATAATGTAGTAATACAGACGTCGAATTTGTTGCACATTCCTAACACTAGGGGACGCTACTTGTACCATAAAAACAGCCTAAGCTTAACTAATGTGAAACCTTTACCTTAATGAGAACCGTTATAGATTTTTGCTATTTTTAAGGTCTAAATTAAGATTTATTGATACAGTTTTTAGTATATAGGTAGAATAAGTCCATTCCTATGTTAGCATTATAAGATGAACATTGTAAGGGGTGTTATATCATAGAAAATTGCCAAAGTAAGTTTCCCATACAAAGTCACATTTGTGCCATGTACAATCTTGAAGTATTCTGATTGGTTGAGAGAAAAGGGATTAGTGCCGTGTGCAAAATTAAAATGTTCTGATTGGCTAGAGGTCTCTATAAAAGAAGGGCAATTTTCTATGGTTTGGTATTCCGAATCCAGCAGTATTACAAGAAACAAGTCAAGACTGAACATTCCTGTTTCATTTCAAGGAATCCCTCTAAGTCGCCAGTCCCTCGCCGAAGTCCCTGTGGGTTGTACCTAGGAAACAATACGCATTCAGGAGTGCGTGGTGACGTGTGTCGCCAGCAGAGTCGCTAGACTCAGGTAGTAGGGAACATACGTCAAAAACGTTGGGAGATTGTCCCAGGACGACTGCGGGTGCTGGTCGTGCCCCTCTCGTCCGAAACAGTACACGTAGGGGACTTGTGATTGACATTTGGGACATTTTTATGGTGTTAATAATGTTGGCATTAATTCGAATGCTTTGGCTTCTTAAGGAAATCGAATTGCAGTAATTTTTCTACATCTCTGATGCGAATCAGAGGAGCTAGTTGGGTTCTAGGTTAGAATGAAATGTAGGTACTTCTTTTTTTACCTAAGAAACTTTTAAGATCTGTGAAAATGCAGTTGTATCTCTATTTTTACCCGACTAGCGCGAAGCAAAAAGGTGGGTTATGTTTTTGTCTGGTATATACGTATGTATGTTCATCCGTTGCCTCATAACTTCTAAACTACTCATCATAATTTGACAAATGAGATATCGTTGCTTGTTCGTCTTGATTGTCCGCTGGTTGTAAGCTATGGGAAGTCCATATGGCGTGAACATGGCGCCCTCTAGAGGACATAAAGACATGAACTAAAAAAAAAGCCGAATTATTTGAATAAAAAATCCGGAGTCACAAGTAATCTGTTCGACTTATTAACCTAACCTAACACGTGTGACTCCGGATTTTTACTTTGTCTGTGATGTCTTGTTTCTACCTTTTTAGATGACTTTTTGTCGTAGTTAGGTTTTAGTTTTAGAACTTTTTTTTTTGCTATATTCTCTTTCAAACTTAACAATGTTAGTAGAAAGGCTAGTAGGTTCTACGTCTATTTATTTATTTATTCATTCATTCAGCACTTACTTACATCTATATACATAATAAGTTGGTGCTAACATAAACTCATTAGAGTTTTACCGTGCACCAAAATCATCGACCACATAATTTAGACAATCAAAACAAACTTAAGTTCATAATTATAAAATGATACAGTAACAAAAACAACAACGAGGGTAATATATGAAATATTTATCTATTACGTACGAGCGAACATCGATCATTTATACCTACTTAATAAAACATCTTAATTTATTTATTCGGTCGCTGACAGACAACACACGGACTCCGTTTGGTCTAAAAGCATGGAAATTTATAACGA
The DNA here is from genome assembly GCA_916701695.1 of Agrochola macilenta. NCBI lineage: Eukaryota > Metazoa > Arthropoda > Insecta > Lepidoptera > Noctuidae > Agrochola > Agrochola macilenta. The sequence continues at coordinate 20,290,971 of OU753563.1, read as the reverse complement.
AGGTGAGCACATAAGAAAGATTTTTGAAAATTCACCCCCTAAAGCGGAAAAATGGAGGGTCAGTTCAGGTTCTTTTGTAATAAATTTCGTGATTTTTGCCGATGGTTTACCTATCCCATCGGGCACAGCTTGTATTAATACAATATTCAACATTTATACAGAACAGATCCAATCCAAATTATTTCCCTCTCTGCTAATTAATCCTCTATTTGCAAAATATATGAATTCAAGGCATTTCATTTAAATAATCACTCCAAGTGCCTACTCAAAATAAACATATATCAAGTTCAAATTAACATCGAACCCCACACTGGCGCGTGTCAAAATAACAAATCCCACGTTTTTGTAGTAAATTAATATTAGGATGTCTGCACAGGACTGGGGGGTGAATAGGGTCGGTGCAGCGAAGGGGCAATGTTCCTGCAACCGCGTTGAACCCTGCCTTATGTTGTAAGCTATATTTTTTTGATGAGAAATGAAGGCACTTTATCTTTTTTTTTTGCTAATTAGAAATTTCAGATTCGGCCTTTTAACACATGAGGCAACTATAAACATCCATTATAGCTGGATACGAAGTGTAGACGTATGTTTTACATATTTTCTGAATTCCGACTTTAATAAAAGGGTATGAAGAAAAATAAACCTAGGTACAACTGTAGGTTTTGTACTCTTGTAATTTACCAGCGTTCCAACATCCCACCGTTCGAAGCAAACGTATATTATCTAACAAAGTCACTAGTGGTTCCTCTAGACATGATAACACTACCTTTCTGCTGTATAAAAGACAGCTGTGAATTATCACTATAGCACTTATTCTCCCAACATTCACTATGTAAAACCAGCTCCCCCTGTATCCTTTACCAGTGAACCTGCTAACACGTACTCAATAGTTCCCATATATCAACAAAGGGGTGCTAATAATGGCATCGATTCCCCTGGATGTACGACTGATGGCTTTGTTGACAGCGCGAGAGAAATATACCATTTAATTTAAACGAGAAATCTGTCAGCAATGTATAGCTGTTAGCAAGTAATATGGTTAACAGTTTCATAGGCTTTTAAACCAGAACAATAATGGCAATATTATTTCCTTTTGAAGAATCCCTACACTAAACTTTAGGAAATACTTCCCGTTTAAATGTAGACCCTTCGTTTCCTGGAAGTTCTGGAATATTAAACAATATTTTTCCTATGCTTGATAAAATTTTCAGTACCCTAACCCTAAAAATCATCGAATCATTTTAATATTTAATAAACGCTTTACTAAACCTATTACTCGCGGAAGTCATTAAGTCCCCATCATTAATATTTCATCCCCATTGTGTAACACTATTCATGTAACTAAGTTATCCTTCGAAATACTGAAAGCGCAAAATTGCAGCGCGTAGCAATAGGGAGGGACATCTAATCTCCGTGCAATAAGTTGTAATCCCCTCTAGAGGGATCCACCTCCGGCTGAGAGAAACGTTTTGGTATATATTTTTCTCGTCTTGACTGAATGATTACTTACTGTCTTAGAATAATAGGGGAGGTTTGAAACGGTAATGTGTTTCAAATAAGCGGGTATAATTCATTTTTTACCGGTTTCAACAAGGAACAAAGTATAAATTATCAACAATTTATTTACAAACAAAGCATACAACAGTTTTACGAAACATTAAAAATGTGTTACAGACTTAGGGTCAGACAAATCGTTGGCAATGCTTGGGCTGAGCAATTTTGAAGTTGTACCGTAGTCATTGACAAGATGACCAAGGTGATATAACCCACCTGTATCTATCATTTACATCGTAAATGTTGCCATTGTGACCGCAAAGTAGTCTGTCTCCAATCCCGTCCTGTTTCACTTCCAGTTTCAGTCCTTGTTTGTGATGAAGATTTATTATTAAGAACACCAGATCAGCATCATTTCCAATCAAAGGCTCCAAATAATATTTAGATCTGTCGTCGTCAGAATCTTCTTCATTCTTCGTCGATCCCCAACATTGTCTGTCTCCGGCATTGTCCTCATCGTCGTCCATTCGCATAAACATATTACAATCAATGTTGTACAGTTGAAATGTGAGATCTTCATTGTTACACGCGGGGAGGATCTTCCAGCTTAGCCTCCCACTAGTTTTGGGCAATCTTGTGTCACCCCAAATCGCTCTATCATTGTTGGTTGGATCCATAGATATAAGAAAGAAGTCGTGCGAATCTAGTTTCAAAGCTTGTTGGTATTTCTTATTGACTATTGTCACAGCGCCTTCATTAATGATGTGTTGGAATGGGTCGGGAAAATGATTGCAAACGACATCTTTTGCGCCACCGTGCCACAGTTTATACGCGTAAGACATGACGTTTCGTGGGGCTGAGCTGATAAGCTTTTTTACAATTTCATCGATGGCTTCACCAAAACTGGCGGTAACGAAGGTTCTACTCATATTCACAGCACTTTCATAGTTACCCTTAATTACATCATTATACAAATTATCCTTAAGCGCGAGTATATCATTAATATTGAAAAATGCTACGTGACTATCAAAGTATGTCAAGCCTTGAAGTTCGCTGGGCAGGGTGGCATCTTCGCAAGGAAACAGTCCTTTTTTCCTCAATTCGACGGCGAGCTCTGAGATCACTGGAGAGTCGCCATGCACTCCGTACACGACCACCTTGCCGTGGTCGTTGTTGACGATGCGCGCGATGTCCAGGATAGCACAGGTACTGTTGATGTGTGATCCCGTGAGAGTCACGGTGAGGACGGAGTTCTCTTTGATGTAGCCGCTGGTGTCGCAATTGGTATAACTGAGAACTGGGATCCTGTTCGGTATCTTCCGGTCTCTGTCCGGGCCACTGCTCACCAGTCGATACTGATGATTGACATTGTAGCAGTTCGGGAAGCCACTAATGCCTCCCGAGGAGACAACCCTACCTTCACCCCAGTAGTCAACATGTTTAATCAGGTCGTTGAGGGAAACGGGTATTTTCACCAATTTGTACTCGCCTTGGTGGGGAAGGTCGGAGTAAGGAAACACCTGGTCAATGTTGGTGTTGTAGTTTGGTTCTTCGGCAAGCTTCCAGACGGTAAAGGAATGCATTTTGAAGTTAAGTGCGTTGATGAATCTGAAAATAATACAAAACAAAGATGTTTAAGAGGGTTTATCCTAAAAGTTGGCAACGTCGCAAATAAATGACAAATATTGACCTGTTTTGATTCATAAAGCATTATTACTGAATAGAAATAAGAAATGTGGCTAACTAGCGAACTAGAATATTAATAATGAATTGCAATTATAACATTGAATTTGATGTTGTACCCATTTTAGGTGTAAAAAACGCATTTGGAAACTTTTCAAATAGATTTATTACATCTAAAACTAAACATTCGGTGTTACGGAATTAATTATTGCATTTCATAATCAATATTCTAGTTCGCTAGTTAGCCAGATTTTTTATTTCCACAGTAATATTGCCAAATTAATCAAAAGAGTGATATATTTGACATCTATTTGCGACGTTGCCCACTTTCAGAACAAACGCTCTTAAAGTACTGCTAAATTATTTAAAAAATAAAACCGGCCAAGTGCCATTCGAACCACGCACAGTGAAGAATTCCGTAGCTGGGATAAACATTTATACATGCACAGTACATATTATATGTTGTAACCGAAAATATCTCATATCTCAAAAACTATTAACTTAAATAGCAAAGTCACTATAAACATCATACTTTTTAAATATGGGGTCCAACAATACCCAACACACTTATATACATAGATTTTTTTTTTTTCATCCTTACTGTCACCCCCATAGAAATATAAATCTTATATCTATGGTCACCCCTAATAATTTTTTTCGTAATTCAACTAGGTACTCCATTGATTAGCGATAAACAGAATTCACTTCCAATTTTCACCGAAACATTGTAAATAGTCTCCGATTAAAATGACTGTGTCATCCGGACAGACATGACGAAATTATAAAGATTCCGGTCTTTGCGATTTGGCTACGGACTAAATAATAATTAAAACAAACTCACCAACTTGAAGTAAAACGATGTTTGAATAACTGTTCAGCATGTGTCCAGTACTCGTATTTATACTCAACGATTTAGGAATCTAGGCATACATGTTATCAGTTCCTGTTACCGCAATTATAACACAATACACAATTGGGTTTTTGAGCCGCAAAGTGATAAGAGTTTAAGATAACATAATACCTAGTCATTTCAACCTGTAGACTGGGAATTCTTCAGAATAATAGGATAAAATAACAATAACGGGATATATCTACACCACAGATATTGTTTTGATTTCCCAAGTATACCCACACTTCGCTAGTTATGTGCCGAAGAGTAACATTTGACTGTAGACACGAGGCGTATTTACTAGAACAGGTATGCTGACTAGATAATTGTCTGAACTAGGCCGCATCTAGTAGTGAGTAAGTATACCTAGGTACTTAAGGTAAATATAGGTATCGAGTATTTTCTAACAAATCAAGAATGTTATCATTAGTGACTATTATTTGTACCATTTATGAAGTATTAACGCTTTACAATGTCAAACCTCAAACATCACACCATTTTCGTGCTTGAAATACTCGGCTTTACAAAAAAATCAAATAAAATCATTTATTTTCTTGCATACGGGTAGATGTGATACATATAACAAAAAAAGTACTTTAAGCCACATCATAACTTAACAAAATTTCAAAAACCGCCTACATAAACATTTCGTCATTTTTTTTCCTACTTCATCACCAGACCCTGTTCATCATCTTAGATAAATGATGAACAGGGTCTGGTGATGAAGGTGAAGATTTATTATTAAGAACACCAGATCAGCATCATTTCCAATCAAAGGCTCCAAATAATATTTAGATCTGTCGTTGTCAGAATCTTCTTCATTCTTCGTCGATCCCCAACATTGTCTGTCTCCGGAATAGTCCACGTCGGCGTCGTCGTCCATTCGCATAAACATAATTATTACAACCAATGTTGTACAGTTGAAATGTGAGATCTTCATTGTTAGCCTCCCGCTAGTTTTGTGTAATGGTTCGTCACCCCAAATCGCTCTATCAATGTTGGTTGGATCAGTGTTCACATCTAGTTTCAAAGCTTGTTGGTATTTCTTATTGATTATTGTCACAGCGCACAGTGGGAAAATCGCGTATGTTTCGTCTCAAAACTCCGTATCTCAGTTGTTTCAAAACTAAATGAGCTGTAATTTTGCACACATATACTTGGATGTATAAAGTTTAATGTAAATAATTTTGATTTTGAAAATTCTGTTTGTTAATTAATTATAAAATTAAACTTAAAAAAATACATGCATTTTGTAAGAAAAACATACATAAAACGGAATATACATAGTACCAAACGAGAAAACAAAATATGTACAGTCACGAGCATCAATATGTATACACTTAGCAACGTTAAAAAGTGATTTTCTCCTACTGTGGTGATTGTAATTTTATGTTGTTACGAACATAGTATTTTGGAACCCACACTAATATGAAATAGGTTTATCTCAAAGTTGCAGTCGTTATTCCATGAGAAAACCGCTTTTGAATCTTTCTAAGTGGATACATATTGGTGCTCGTGACTGTACACAATTCAGCAAGCTCCTACAGATTTTCATTGACAGCAAGAAGGGCCTTGGCTTCATCTAAAAGTTCTTTCGATATTGTTTCTGAGGTATTTCTCAAACTTGTGATATATATGGATCAGAAGTGTACAATAAGGTATGGAACACGTCTTCATTGGTAGCCGCTCTGGAACACTTTCTAGAATGATGAAGTCAACATTTTTTGTAATTCTTATTTCGTGATTCTTGCGCGTCTTCGGACAATTGTCCGATAGGTAAAATAGCATAGTACTCAATGGTTTTTTCGCCGTGAATAAGTATTTTATGCACGGAGGAAGGCATATCCTAATACTAGTTATAATTATTTACGTCCAGTTGGGCTGTACTATATGCGTATTCAGCGACCTTTTTTGAATCAATAGCCATTCCAGATGACATAGTTTGTAGTACGAGTATTATGTACATTCGTTTTATAAGTTCTACGTCTACTCCTGTAATGTACCTCACCATTCTTATTTATCAGGGAAGGAGACAGATTTTGATTGTTTATATCAGCCACAACAGACGTAGTTTTTTCAGGAGTTTCTTTGGCAAATTCTAACAATATGGCAATATCTTACAGATGAGCAAGTTTCTAGTGGAACACGAAATTGACCGTCTAACCAGTTGACGTTCTTATTTTCAAATCATTATTTTCTTCGAGATGCATTTCTCCAGCGTTCGTTACGTTTAGATACCAAGTTTCTTTGAATGTAGGAGACCACAGTAGCCATATCCTCTGGTGACAATTTTTTTTTTTTTTTTTGTAAGTAGTTTTCTACATTACGCCCATTTATCAACAAATTACACAACTCTCGTTTGCTACAATCAAATTCACCCATTTTTCAAATCAGTCAACTTCTGCGAATATTCGAAAATAAGTAATAACTGCTTTTTAGGGAAACTGAATACCTGACTAACAACTGTGAATGTTTCAGGGTTCGCCTTCCTTTAATAGGCCAATGAAATAGTGCTATGTGGAAAAAGATAAGAAACTAATCATTTGCACTCTTCCCAAAACCAACCGTTTTTAAACGTTTTTAATTCGACCCTAATACATAATTGGCCATATTTTATCAAGTAAGGTGGTCAAAACTGTATCAAAACCACAAAAAACTATTAATATTACTCATCACTGTAATGAACTTTTTATCAATTTGACCTTAATAGATAAAAAATAATATTATGAGAACTAAAACGAAATTTAAAAAAATATATAATTTTATTTCACGATATGTTTTGATGCCGTGTCAGAAAAAGCGCAAATATGCGCAAATTTTTATTTTCTTCTTGCATCTACTAATGTATTAAGATCTTAATTCAACAAATATCTCGACAGCGGCAAGCAGCGGTAAAGGGTAAAACTCTCGTTAAAAAAAAAATTACACTAAAATTATACCATCTTAAACTATATTGGTTAATTTTATTTTATTAAACCAATTTATATAATATTAATTACTAAACGTTATGATGACATTATAAGCATTCCAAAACTGTAAAATACTTGTACATTTATATGAAAAGCTTTGGAGTAATGTGGCGTTGAATTGTAGTAACGTATTGCGTTTAAATTACGTTATTGAACATGATTTAGCTTTGATGCCTATTTATATACATTATGATTAACTAAAAAAAAACAAAAAATTGCGAAAAGAAAGCTTATTTATTAGACTATATTAATTTATAAATTTTATTCCATTACAACGACTTTCACGTGAAACGGTTTTGAGACGGCTTTGTATGGGGCTTTCCCACAGTGCAGCGCCTTCATTAATGATGTGTTGGAACGGATCGGGAAAATGATTGCGAACGACATCTGCAGCGCCACCGTGCCACAGTTTATACGCGTACAACATGACGTTTCGTGGAGCTGAGCTGATAAGTTTCTTTACCATTTCGTTGATGGCTTCACCAACACTGGCAGTAACGAATGTTCTACTCATATTCATAGCACTTTCATAGTTACCCTTAATGACTTCATTGTACAAATCATCCTTAAGCGCGCGTATATCATTACTATTGAAAAATGCTATGTGACTATTAAAGTATGTCAAGCCTTGAAGTTCGCTGGGCAGGGTGGCACCTTCGCACCTTCGCAAGGAAACAGTCCTTTTTTCCTCAATTCGAGGGCGAGCTCTGAGATCACTGGAGAGTCGCCATGCACTCCGTACACGACCACCTTGCCGTGGTCGTTGTTGACGATGCGCGCGATGTCCAGGATAGCACAGGTACTGTTGATGTGTGATCCCGTGAGAGTCACGGTGAGGACGGAGTTCTCTTTGATGTAGACGCTGGTGTCGCAATTGGTATAACTGAGAACTGGGATCCTGTTCGGTATCTTCCGGTCTCTGTCCGGGCCACTGCTCACCAGTCGATACTGATGATTGACATTGTAGCAGTTCGGGAAGCCACTAATGCCTCCCGAGGAGACAACCCTACCTTCACCCCAGTAGTCAACATGATTAATCAGGTCGTTGAGAGAAACAGGTATTTTCACCAATTTGTACTCGCCTTGGTGGTCGGAGTAAGGAAACACCTGGTCAATGTTGGTGTTGTAGTTGGTTCTTCGGCAAGCGGAATGCATTTTGAAGTTAAGTGCGTTGATGAATCTGAAAATAATACAAAATAAAGATGTTTAAAGTAGGTACTTACTGTTAAATTATTTAAAAAATTAAACCGGCCAAGTACCAGTCGAACCACGCACAGTGAAGAATTCCGTAGTTGGGACAAACATTTACGCATGCACAGTACTAAATTAAATTATATCAACCGCAAAAATTAAGTTTGTTATTTTTGCGGTTGCAACCGAAAATATCTCATATCTCAAAAACTATTTATTCACTTCAATATCAAAGTCACTATAAACATCATAATCTTTTTAAATATGGGGTCCAACAATACCTCGTCCTTAGAGTGTACGGGGAGTGCCACCCCTAATTAATTTTTTCGTAATTCAACTAGGTACTCCGTTGATTAGCGATGCACATAGGGGTATTTCATTAATCTAGCTGGCCAAAAATATTAGTGCGGGTTTTTTGGTTTAAAATGACGGAAATAAAACAAGCGAAATATATACGGACAATAACTTTAATAATTTCATAAAAAAAAGCAACAAAACACAAATACAACAAAAAAAATAAAAAAAAATCTGAAAATAAGCCATATATTTACATATTCTTACGTACACTTATCTACATTACACTATATATTTACATAATCTTACATACACTTATATACACACACTATATATTTACATATTCTTACATTACTTAATTAATTTACCAATAACAATACGTTTTCAAAACAATTCACCTCCTCGTTCTCACTTTCTGATTCTGTTGGGTTTGGTGTAGCAGACAGAAGCATGTTTAATGTTTCAGGCAGAAACGAAGACATCTTCTTTTTTTTTATTGCCCTTGAGGCACTAAGAAATGGATCTGAGCTTAAAAGAAGCCTGTTTAAAATATCTCTATTACAGGATTCTCTAGAGAATTTCCTTGAGTAATCCTGTCTGTACGTCCTAAAATGTTTGTTGCGTGCCTCTGCTGCTTCCTCAGACAGTTGTCCTATAGGTAACAATGCATTTTTTATTATATCTGATCCGTGTACAAGTACTTTGTGTAGTGTGGGTGTCATTGGGTGCCATGGGTAGAGTTTTATGTATAAACAAGCAGTTTCTTCCGCATATTTTTCATATTTTTCTACATCTATAGTATATCCGCTCTGTTACTAAGCCGACCCCGTTTGTCTTTTTAAAAAGAAAACAATAATTCTACTGGAACCACTTTAATTAACCACAGTACAAAAACACAGTTATACAAGTTTATAGGTACTTATATTTTGGCAATGTCCCTCTTAATTGATCCCTTAATTTGGGTACACTAGATAACGCGACGGCGTCCAGAATCTAACTAACTTAATCATACATTTTATTTCTATGCATTGGGTAAAAATGCAACATCAGTACTTTAGTATAGGAAAAGTACACTGCTTTATGTTAAAAGCTGACTTAGGCTTTATTGCCTTGTAATAAGGGTTATAACAGCTCCCCCTTTTAAACGAAGCTTTATCTCATCAAGATGAAGCGAAGTGAGATTGAAGATTTAGCTATTAAGAGAGACACTTTACAGCTTTTATTACATTATATATAAAAGTTACACAATTTTGAATAAAAATTGACAACATAGTGAATTAATAGTTTTACAATACATTAAAAGTTAAGGTTTCTATTTGACGAGAATTTGACTTTATTAACCTTATTAGTAGATTTATAATTTGGGTAATGAATAGGCAATGACTGAACTGACTTGTTGTCTTCTTCAGAAGTTGAAGATACTTCCGTCATCTCAATACTATTTGAAATTTTGGACTTGCGTTTGGTATTTTGATTATAACATTGATTAAATATTTGCACGCAGCATCCAGAATTAGAAGAATTTTTGTTCTTAAAATACCTATATAATTTATAAACTAAGTATAAAAATAAACACACAATTAGAATATAAGTAAAAGTAGAATAGTAAGGGCCATATTTGATAAAATGAGATTCCTTTTCCAAGTTATTCAATTCTTGCTCTAAACTATCCATTTGGTGAGTTGCATATTTGAGAGAATCTAAGTTAATTTTACTCAAAGAGATGGGCGACAAATGTGGTAAACTTTTATTAAATATGTCCTTCTTACAGCAGTCATCTGCTGTTATATCAAAGCTTATATCTAAAGGAGACTTAGTAAATAAAGAATAAGAACTAGTGGGTATCAATTGAACAGTTTTAGAATAACCAATACAATTAGGCGATAGTTTTACAATTCCTGTACCTGTAATTGAATGGTCATCAATATTTTCATCACACTTAATAGTTAACTTATTGGTATTTGATTGAACATATATCCATTTGTTATTTCTTAATTTTTGCCAAATATCAATTTCACCATATAATATTTTAGCATTGCATTCTGTAGGTAATGACAATGTTACCTCAGTTAATATTTTAGATTCACAATTAGGGTTACTTATACATGAGTATATAGTATTTAATTCACAGATAGAAAAGTTACTACTTATTATTTTACATTTGTCAAGAGTGTCCAACATAGCATAATGCATCCTGTCATCACTTAATGCAATATAAGAATTAGAAGGTTGAATTAAAGCAAATGTGTTATGTGAGTCATCGTGAGGTGTAGGTAGTGGTATGTTTTTATAGGTCATGAACTTATCAGGAGTGATCAATGGGATCTGTAATATAAAAATGACCTTATTATTGTAATAATAAGAACTAAATTCAGAAACATCAATAATAGAATGAATATTTTGAATCGTTAAGGGAACTGGAAAATCTAACCTTTTGCTTACTTGACTACTATGCTTAGTTAATTCTAAATAAAGATTTAAGGGACTTATAACACTAGGATGTAGTACATTAACCTTAGAAAATAAAATAGCATTTAGTGTAGTATCTAGTAAATTAGTTATAGCAAGTAAAGAACCTTCGATAATGTTAAGAAGGTTGTTTAACTTTGATGTATATATTAATTGGTTATCGGTCTTCGTAATTTGGGAAAATATTTCATTCATCTGATTAATTTGGGCGTTTAGTTTCATCTCATTTTGATTAAGTTTGTAAATAGTAGTGTTAAAATTATTTATGGTAGACTTGACAATGTGAATGTTATCTCTCATTAAACGAAATATTTCTGTTTCACTCTTTTTGCATGATTCAATTGCAGCATCATAGTTTCGGGCGTCATCTGCATCTAATGTGCCGAAAAATAACTTTAAGATTTCACCTCCGAATTCTAAAGATCGTTTAACTTTACTTGTCAATTGATTAGAGATGATATGCGATAATGATTGTAATTTGATAGAACTAGACTGGATTAAAACTTCGATAGGGCTAGACATGTCTTTGCATGCACCTAACTCTTGTGGTTGAATCTTGTTGCACAAATGTAGAGTGTCGTGTAACAGAGATTCGATTTTATTAAGATAAGGTTCTAAAGAAACTAAATCTACGTGGGTGATCACTTTCCAATGATCAGTATAAAAATTAATATTAGTAGTAGGTTCAAAATAAATCCCGGGGCTATGATAGATTGGGATGATGCTTGATTCGGTGCGGCTGAGGCATAAAGTGCCATGGCAGCACGTTATTCTGAAAATAAATATAGTACATAGGTTAAGAAGTAGAAGGCTTAATTTCGTTGGTATGGTATTTAATAGCCTTGCGACCTACTTGTAGGGTTACATTGTGCTTGTTATGAACTTTGATAATTTTATAAGGGCCTTTCCATATAGGCGATAAGGCTTTACGGAGTCTATGATGTTGTTTGAGATAAACCATATCTCCTACCTTATAAGTAACGACACGGGAGTTTGTATCATAGTATTGTTTTGATTTTTCTTTACTATTTATAATGTTTTGAATGGCTTTCTCGCGACTAAAGCGCATTCTATATTGTAAAGCTCGAATATATTCGTTGTATGTATTACCAGAGCTTTCGTATAACGAGTTTGGAATAGATGGTTTATAACCATATAATAACTCGTGAGGAGTAAAGTTAGTCGTAGTATGAGGTGTAGTATTATAAGCTAGAATTGCAGTGAATAAGTAACAATGCCAGTCGTTCTGGTTCTCATTAACAAAAGATTTTAGATATTCTTTTAAAGTAGCATGTGAGCGTTCAAGAGCTCCATTGGTTTGTGGATGATACGGAGTACTAAAAAGGGCTTTGACCTTTAGTATTTCGGTCAATTGTTTAAATAATTCGGATGTAAAACATGTACCTAAATCTGTTAGAATGGTTTTGGGAAAACCGAAAAGAGACATAAAATGAACAAGGTTTCTGGCTATTTCTTCACTAGTAGCCGTAACCATTGGGTAAGCGCTAGTGAATTTAGTTAAGTCATCTTGTAAGGTTAAGATGAATCTAAAGTTTTGATAGCCTGCATCGGGTAAAGGACCTACGACGTCAAGGGCCAATCTTTCAAACGGCCTAGTGGATGTGGAAGTTATCTCCATCGGAGCTTTATTTGATTTCCTTAAAGGCTTATTAATTTGGCAAAGCTTGCATTTCTTTACGTATTGTTCGATGTCAGACCGCATGCCTTTCCAATAGTAGGCAGCTTTAATACGCGAATACATTCGTTGTGACCCTGGGTGACCAGCTATAACAGAGTCGTGGTTTTCTTTTAATATTTTAGGAACTTCTACAGGAGTAGGATAGATTAATTGATTTTTATATATGTGAACTTTTATATTGGTATCGTGGAAAATATAGGAAATCATATTATAGATTTTAGTAAACGTAAGTTTTGAAAATGGGTCCGTGAAATCTGGTAATGCAAGGTTGGTAATATTTTTGCAATCAATTAGTGAGTTTCTAAGCTTAATTAGTAAGTTATAAACATCTTTATAATTAGTTTCTTCATAGTGATGCACTTTAGTAAATAGAAAATAGTAGGTTTTATTTTTGTCATTAACACATTGTATTGTAAGCGGCTCGCGTTCGGAATTTAGTAAATCAGCAGAATTATCGAGCTGCGATAATATTTCTTCGCAATGAGGCATAGAGCAGTCAAAGTCTAAAGAGACTGGACAAGCAATTATGTTTAACTTAGATAAGTGTAATCCTTGGATACACTCTTCGATGATAGTATCTGGGACTGGGAGTTGATTTGTAAATTGAGCCTTGAAATATTGTTCGTAAGAAAAGTTATTTAAATTGTTTACGTCAATAGCATTGATAGGGCAACGGGATAGCGCATCGGCGTTAGAATTGAGACGACCTTGCTTATAAACGATTTCGTAATCGTATTCCTCAAGTTTGAGGCGCCAGCGAATGAGTCTACTACCCGGATCTTTTACATTAAATAGCCACACTAGGGGCCTATGATCTGTTATTATTTTGAATCTATTACCATATAAATATGGTCGAAAAGTTTTAACGGCGAATATAATAGCTAATAACTCTTTTTCCGTAGTTGAGTAATTACCTTCAGGCTTATTTAGAGTGCGCGACGCATAAGCGATCGGCTTATCTTTGCCGACGGGACCTTGAGACAGTATTGCGCCAATGGCAAAGTTACTTGCATCAGTAGTAACATTAAAAGGCTGTGAAAAGTCAGGGTACTGTAGAAGAGGGGCAGTAATTAATTTTTCTTTTAGAAAATCGAATGCATGTTGTTGTTCTGTGTCCCAGTGAAACACAACATCCTTTTTTAATAGAGACGTAAGTGGTTTAGTTAACTTAGAAAAGTTTTCAATGAATCGGCGATAATAGCCTATTAGGCCTAGAAATGACTTAATGTTTTTAGGATTTTTAGGAACTGGAAATTGCGATACAGCGCTGACCTTTTCAGGATTCGGAGATACACCTTTATCGGTGATAATATGGCCAAGGTAAGTTACTTCATGCCTTAAGAACTCGCACTTGTCTGGTTGGAGTTTTAAATTGTATTCACGAAGTTTGTCGAATACTAGTTGTAATTTTTGTATATGATCTTGTAGATTTTGACTGTAAACTATACAATCGTCAAGATAGATATAGCAATGAAGGCCTTGTAAGCCTGTTAACACAGTGTTCATAAGACGCTGAAATGTGGCAGGGGCATTTTTCAGCCCGAATGGCATTCTGGTAAATTCGTAATGACCAGACATGTCTGAATTTGTATTAACTGTGAAACCTGTTTTAGGCGCGTCCTTGGGACAAGTTTTCAATTGATGAAAACCACTTGTGAGGTCTAGCGTGCTGAAATATTTAGAGTGACCTAATTGGTCTAAAATATCAGTGATAAGAGGCAGTGGATAAGATTCGGAAACAGTGACGTCATTAAGACGGCGATAGTCAATAACTATCCTCCACTTTTGTTTGCCGGAAGCGTCCATTTTTTTCGGGACTACCCAAACCGGGGCGCTCCAAGGCGAAGTTGAATGTCGAATAATATTTTGGTCTAGCATTTTACGAATTTGGGAATCGACTTCCTCCTTGTGGCATTCAGGGAAACGATATGATTTGACGTTAATAGGTGGAGCATCACCTGTGTTAATAGTATGCTCAATAGCATTCGTGAAGGTTAAAGGTTCACCTTCGACATGAAAAATATCCGTGTAGTGGGAGCAACATTCTAAGAGGGTCTTTTTCTCTTCATCGTTTAGATGAGAGCAACGGATAAGATTTAGTACTTTATTTATGCGATCAGTTTTCGAACAGGAAATAGCATTAATATTATAAGAGTTAGTAAATGAACAATCAAGTTCAAGCGGCGTCGCTGTTACGTGATAATCTTTTATTTCAATGTCACACTCTGTAGTGTTTAAAATGGTCACGTTTGTTTTCCCATTTGGTTTAATTGAGACAATGCAATTAGCGACATAAACGCCTTCGCGTAAGATATGATCTAGTATGAGAGCTTCATTGTTATGATATAGTTTGGGGGTATAATTTGATACAGTGCACTCGATAACTACTTCAGATCGAGCTGGAATATTGTATGAAGGTTGAGTATAAATAATAGGAATAGAATGATTTAATATGGAAATTGATTTTGAAGAGTAATCGATATTTGTTTTAAAATAACTGCAAAAATCGCTACCGATAATTCCATCATAATTAATAAGATTGATGTCATCTTTAGTGACATGGAACTTGTACTTATGTATATTACCCGATAAGTTGAACTCCATTTGGAAGGTACCTAGAGTTTCAACTGGAGTTTCAGAACTATTAATGCCCTTTAATTTGACAGTTTCGGTAGATAGACTTGGAAGTTTTTGTAAACAGGATTCTTTAACAATACTAATGGTTGATCCTGTATCAATAAGGAAACATAACTGTTCACGAGCGTGATAAGTATATAGATAAGTATGAGGTAAAGCTACCTTTTTGCAGTAGTCAATAATTTCGTATATAGGTTTAGAATTAGTATAAGATGCTTTTAATTTTTCGCTACATAAGTGACATTTTATTTTACGAGTATCACTAGGCGTAGTCAAACTCAGTTTAATTGACTGAGATGAAGATTTAGTAGGACTCATCTCTTTAGGATGAGATGCGAATTTAGTAGAACTCATCTCCTTTGGATGAGATGCGAATTTAGTAGAACTCATCTCTTTTGGATGAGATGCGAATTTAGAAGAACTCATCTCTTTTGGATGAGATGCGAATTTAGTAGAACTCATCTCTTTTGGATGAGATGCGAATTTAGAAGAACTCATCTCCTTTGGATGAGATGCGAATTTAGAAGAACTCATCTCTTTTGGATGAGATGCGAATTTAGTAGAACTCATCTCTTTTGGATGAGATGCGAATTTAGTATAGGTTGTGTCATTTATAACTCTGTTCGATTTTGGCAGACACGGTACCAAAATCTCGTTTAGTTTAAATTATCATCGTTAATTTTAGCCGTACTTTCACACGTGTGTGTAGGTGCGTCATTAGAGTTAGTAGGTGCCGAGTTACGGTCACGTTGTGCATTGTCAGTGGCTTGCCGTTGCTTCATATTATATTGAAGCTTGCGACACTCTTTAATTACGTGACCAGCATTTTTACAATAATTGCAAGTTTTAGGATTACTTTCGAGATTAGTATTAGAATTAGGAGACGGTGAATTATTGAAAATTTTTGAATCTCGATGATACTTTTTATTCTTAAAACATTCTGATGAATTATGACCCGGCTTGTTGCAAGTAGAACACTGTTTAGGAGTTTTTAAGTTAGATCTAGATAAGTTGTATAATTTTTCTTCATCAATAGCATACTGTATAGCTTCATTGAGATTAGAGGGATTTTTGCAACGGACAATAGTCGATATGGAAGGGTTTAACCCTAACATAAAGGTGTTTAGGGCAAGGTCCTCCATGGCTGCTATTCTGCCAGGCAGTTCCTTTTCATTTTTGCAACTATAATGTATGTCTGACTGTATACGAGTCAATATTGACTCCACCCTTAAAGAATAAATAGTGACATCCTCATTGGATAATTGCTTACAGTGTTGCAAATCTGATAATAAATGTGTGGCGTGCTTTTTCTCCCCGAAAGTAGCCTTTAGGAAGGTCTTTAGCTCCGACCACAATGAAAATGACTTAAGGCTGCATGCAACCTGTGCTTTACCTTCTAGCTGTGAAATGACGAATTTACATAACACAGTTTGTTGGTCTAGAGAAGCCAAGGACATGGCATTCTCACAATTTGTAAGAAATGCAGGGAGGGTTTCCCTGTCACCATTATAAGGTTTAATAAATTTGGTTAAAAAAGATAATGTAATTTTGTCGGACATTTCTTTTGATTCAGGTAGCTCTTGTTTAACAGTCATATAAGATTATGATGTGTTGGACAAAATTAAGTTAACAGTTAAATAATAAGAAATAGAAAAATACAAAACAATTAAAGTCAGTGAAGATAGAAATGCACAATTTAAAATTATATATTATATAGACACTTTGAATTAGGAAAATGGAAGTTCACAAGAAACACTCACAGTAACACGATAATTGCTGACACCTGCATTATCGGGTGCGCAGTGGGAACTCGGAGTCCGGAGTCACGTTGCGCTGTGACGTATCGGAGTTGACTTTCACACGGTTGGTTTACTGTGGAATTTCTTGAGTTTGAGGTGGTGAGTTAGACCTGGGGCTGCTGGTGATGTTGATGCCGTCTGGAGCTGACTCACACTGTACAGTGGAGACTGGCTGTCGTCCAAGGGTCGATGTGGCTGGAGCGGGCTCAAGCTGCAGAGCTGAGGCTGACCGTCGTCCAATTATTGATGTGGCTGGAACGAGCTCAAGCTGAAGGGCTGAGGCTGACCGTCGTCCAAGTAGTGACGCAGGCTTGACCTTGGGTTAAGTCTTACTGTCGGTCAATTGAACGGGGGGCTGTAGATTCGGAATGCCAGTGTCTGTTTGACTCAACGTCGTAAGACTTCGTCTCTGGCATCCCACTTCTGACACCAATTTGTTACTAAGCCGACCCCGTTTGTCTTTTTAAAAAGAAAACAATAATTCTACTGGAACCACTTTAATTAACCACAGTACAAAAACACAGTTATACAAGTTTATAGGTACTTATATTTTGGCAATGTCCCTCTTAATTGATCCCTTAATTTGGGTACACTAGATAACGCGACGGCGTCCAGAATCTAACTAACTTAATCATACATTTTATTTCTATGCATTGGGTAAAAATGCAACATCAGTACTTTAGTATAGGAAAAGTACACTGCTTTATGTTAAAAGCTGACTTAGGCTTTATTGCCTTGTAATAAGGGTTATAACAGCTCGAAATCGTTTCTAAAATAACTTTTAATCTATATATTAACTCATAATCTATCCCTGTAATGTCTGACGCTAGTTTCGGATCTTCAAAGAATCTCCTGCTGGTGTTCCCATCATTCGTATTTCCGAAGTTTGTTTTCGGCATATCTACTAATAAGCCAGTTTCATTGCGAAACCTGGTCTGTATCTCAATTTTCCTATTCTTTTCCATTTCTTTTTCCTCGTCTGTTTTTCTCTCCCGATACTTTTTCACGGGCAATTTGTACGCTAAATGCAGAATGCTTTCGAAAAATCTTATCCTCGCATGTAAAATAGACAGTCCAAATTCAGTAGCATCTTTTGAGAGTTTCCTTTTGTCCTCCAAATTATTAAACTCTTTAGAAGTTTTTCCACAAATATAGCAGCGACTCGTGGATGTTGTTCCAGTAGCTGCATTGCAAACTTTTCCGTCAACCATTGTCATTACAAATTGGGAATGAATCAAAAACTTTTTTCCGTCAATATCCACCTCAGTCGCAACCAAATTATCAACAGAATTTTTGACATAACTGATCTCTTCATTGGTTATATCAGTTGTCTCTTTGACGAAGCGAAATCGTATTAGACGACAAAATCGGGGAGATGAAGGGGTTGGATTTTCCCATAGCACCTTTTCGTTGTCCTTGCCGTAAACTAGTCGCACAGGTACAAAGCAGCTTTGAAAAATATTTGCATCAGAGTCAGCCTCATTTTCAAGCTTTTGTTTATATTGTGCTTGCTGGGATCCATCGCAGCCCCATTTACATATCAACTTCAAAGTTTTGCGCTCTTGCTCTTTTATTGTTGATAAGACCTCTTCTAAGAATATCGATAAGCGCCTAATGGTAATATCAATTAATGGTTGCAGTTGGATTTCGGCGCGGGTACTCGTTACCGTGCACGTTTCTGGAGGAGGATAACACTCTTTTTTTGCTTCTTGAATTAAGCTATAACATGGAAAGAACTTTTTGTTCGTGTTCCTTATAATTTCATACTGTCCTCTTGTTAAGTCTGCATCTATAAACATTTGTAATGCTTCCATGGGGGTTAGACGCGATGGTTTTTCACAATTAGACGAATCATAAGCTTTTTTGTATTTCGTTGCACGGGTCGGAGAGCTCATAATATCTTTGAGCACGTGGGAAGCATCACGTTTTCCCGATTTACTTAATTCAACTTGAGCTGCGTGAAGTATTACACCATCTTCTACATTAGATCGGATCCCTTCCGTTTTTCTTCTTTTGGTCCTTTCGCTAGATTCCCCAAACGATTTACAAGGGCGACCTGGACGATTTGCCGTTGTGACTGGAATTTGGAATGTACCTTCCAGCCAAAGTTGGTTGTTTTTCAAAAAAACCTCTTCTTTTTTGTGAGATTTAATCCACCTTTGCTTCATTTCCGATTTAAAATGTGCAAAATTGTTTTTCAGTATTTTTAACTGATCTTCAGTAAGATCGTCACTAGTGAAAAGGTGGTCTCTCAAAAAACATAGTTTTTCTTCCAAATTGCGTAAATTTTCATTTTTCATAATATCAAAGAGAGATTTACGAGTCACTATTCTCACTCCGGAAGTACCCACTATATCTGGAACAAGTAAATATTGTTTTTAGACATAAATACTTTTTTTCACAAATTTAGCTTATTTTAACCGTGAAATTCAATATTCTACGTTTTTGCGCATCCGCGGTATTCCGCGGCAAATTTATTTAGTATTCGTTACTTAAGGGTCTATATTTTTTATATAAATTACAAAAGTTGCCGGATCTATCCCGATACTAAAACAAATAGCTTCCTAAACATAAATTTCTTAAAAAATTATCCTTATTTCAGACGTTATTTCTCGACCACTAAAAGTATATTAAAATAAAACAAATTTTAACAAATATATTATATTTGGATTGTCACATACCTGTAGTTTCTGAATCCATTGCTATTTTTCACCAGGTAAACACAGAAAACTTCAGTTTAACACACAAAGTTAACGCTTTTGTAAATAGTCGATAAGAAACACGTACACAAGGTTCAATGATCAACTTTCGACTGAATTTCCCTGATAACGCGCAACGGAAGAAGGGTGGGGGTGGCGGTCTATTGTTTGTTGGAATGTCCCCTTCCTCAGGTAGTCAATGTAATTAGCATTCCTTATACTTTGTTATTTTGACTTTTGGCCGCCTAGATAATTAAAATACCCTTATGTGCGATGCACAGAATTCACTTCCAATTTATAATTACTTAATCTCTCCTAAATGAACCTTTTTGACGCAGCCGTGAGGGTTTTTTTATTTTGTCCAAATAAACATTATTCTTTCTTTCTTATTTTTTTCACAATGACAGTCAAATGGTGACTGTGGTGAGTCCCGAATTTGAAAGTTTGAATTTGAAAGTCGGTCAATTTTGGGAACAACTGGTCTAGTCTATTCGACCCACCTCTACTTCGCACGATTAAATGCGTTATACTCATAAACCTTCCGAAATAAATTATCTAATTGATTGACAGGCAGATACCAAAAGCGTCTTAAATTTATGGTATACTAGCTTTACCCGCCCCGACTTCGCACGGGTAGCACTAAACCCTACTTACCCACCCTACCTGCCCAAATTTTCTCACCGTTTAAACCTTCCCTGGACTATGACAAACATTTCAAAACCAAAATCAGCTAAATCGGCCCAGCCGTTCTTGAGTTATAAAATTACAACGAAAAGTGGCATTGATTTTTATAGATATAGATATGGTACAAATATTCTAAAAGTTAATTAACGGAAGACGTGTTTGATGATTTTCCAAAAAACAAACGGAATTGACAGCTAGCAAGAAAGGTCTTTAGATCTAAAATATTAGATAAATGATTTCATCTATTATGTTAAACGTGCAACTCAATTCGGGCCCGTCCTATCCCCACACATGTAAAGCAAGGCACATATTGCGGGGTGGATCAATAAGCCACGTGCCACATTACTCACGTGCGAGATGCAAGCCTGCAGCTTCCGACGTGGCCACCAATATCAGTACCTAAAGCTGGAAGATAATACTGGTAAATGAGTTTAAAGCTCAGTGCATCAGTTTTGAAACAAACTTTTTCTTCGTTTTGCGAGTCGTCGTACTTTTCCATTTCGCGTAGTTTTCAGCTGACTGAACAAGTTGCACGTGCGACCTACATCTGAAGTTTCTCTGTTTCTATCTGACTCATAAATTGGAGCGTAATACAATAACCTTTTTTTTTCGTCTTTCATATAATATATTGTTGAGTTAGTCGTAATTTAACGTAAAAAAATTATATAGAATAAAGGCTTGTGCAGACCAGCGCGATTTGTCGCGCGACGCGACACCGGTTATTGTCATAATGTGAAGTTTTCTCAGAAATTGTATTGTTCGTGTCGCGCTGGTCTGCACAAGCCTTAATACCTACTTACAGTACTTTTTAACTACAATTGGTAATTGCTAATGGTCGTACTGGCATTAAAAAAAAAGGATTTTAAAGCTCGAAGTTTCTAGTTTTGAGATCTTACGATGACATTTTTTTTCAAGCAACGTGTTCCGCTCAATCCTAATGAATACCAATGGAATTACTATTCACTATACACCATAATGGTCTTTTTTATCCCTTAACTTTTTCCACTAGTGTATTTATCCTTAAATCAGGTTAAAATTATAACTACATATTATAATCGCCAAATATTTCTACAGCTGTCTTGTGCTCTGCTAAATCGTCTTGATTTAGCATAATCAACCTATAACGTCCCCACTGTTGGGCCCACGGACACAGGCCTCCTCTCTGTGAGAGTGACTGGGCCGAAATCCACCAGCCGTGCCCAGTGCGGGTGATTTGATTTAGCACGGTAGGTCCCATTTGTTCTATGGAACATGACGTAATAGAATAAATTGAAAAAATATTGTCCCTATTTGTACTATAAGAACTACATACTAGCTTTTGCTCCTGTTTTTATTTGTCTGTGAATGCACAAAACTAAATGGGAATCGCTTTTCCCAAATTATTCTCTACCATCTAATCATCAATATCACTAAGACAAGTGTTAGCAAATCATTCTCGAGTGGCCAGTTTACATATCAACTTCAAGAAGCTTATATACTTAGTTTGTTATATGGAACAATTTGAGACAAAAAGTACAAACTGTTCTATAGTACAAATAGGAACAATATTTTCTCAATTTGTTCTATTACGTCATGTTCCATAGAACAAATGGGACCTACCGATTTAGCAGAGTACTTTTTTTTTTCTTCTAACATATCTGGTTATATAATGCTATCATCACACTTCACAGGCTGATTACTGATTGCTACTGCCTTTTACATCGATGTAATCTTCTTACGAGTCAACTCGAAGGCATCGGCTATCCAAACAGAGCCATTTCAAGTTTTCTAAGCAGTCTTAGTTCCATTTAAAGCTTATTATTCGAGGCTATTTATATTATCAACTGCATCATCACACACTAATATAAAAAGGTGTGCCTGTTTGTCTGTTTGCAAATCAATTTTAAATATTTATGCTAAAAAGTAATTTGGTAGACATAGCTGTGGTTCTTTTAATTTGGGAAAATTGCTAACGATTAAATTACCCTTGAAGTTGTTAAATGTTAACGATTACGAGTATAATCAATTTCATGTAATCTCTCCCGAGAGCTAAGTTTATTTATTTCACTAACAATTTTTACATTGCATCGAAATGTATTTCAGTAAAAACGAAAACAATATGAAGACACGTGACACACATGGGTACAGGTTAATTTTTACAGGTGTCTAAACAATCATGTCTTTTTAGGGTACCGTAGTAAACAAGGAACCTTTATAGTTTCGCCATGTCTGTCTGTCCGCGGCTTAGCTCAGAGACGGTTAGTACTAGAAATCTGTAATTTGGCATATTATGTAGGTATACATATTAATCATGCCGACAAAGTGGTAAAATAAAATCAGGAAAAATATTTTTTTTTTAGGGTATCTCTCTTACACGTAAAGTGCGATGTTTTTTTTGTTGATTTGAGGATCCGTTTGCGAAATATTAAGCTTTTAACTGAATTTTTTTGTTAGAGTTACGTGTGTGTGTCCCTGCCAGCTAAATAGTTGTACTTGGATTTGTGAAAAAAATCACAGCAGTAGTATATATAACGAAATTAAAAGGAAAACTATCAGAGCTAAGTAGGCTGTACAGGTTAACGAGTAATAATCAACCAACTTAAATTTGCGGTTTGAAAAACATGATCTCCCATACATTCCGTATGGGAGAACATGTTTTTCAACTACAATGTTAAACTAACAAACAAACTAACAATGTTAACTACGGAACCCTTCATTGTGCGTGGTCCGACAGGCACTTGGCCGGTTTTTTTCTTCTACACTTCTTTATTAGTCGTCATCTCGGTAATCGGCCCTTTCTATCCATATCATCTTTCACACAGTCCATCCATCGTTTCCTTGGTCTTCCCCTTCTCTTATAGCCACCCACATAATTGCCTACCATTTATTTTATTAAAATAGTCTCACATGCTCTAGGCCTAACTTCGCTCTGGGCTCGTGGTAATTGGAAATCGCGCTGGTGTATTGAAGCTCGAAGTTACGTACCTGTGGAAGTATTCATCCAAAGTGCAAGGTGCTTATAAAATTGATTGAATGAACACGCTCGCTTGCCAGCTGGATTAATTAAACTTGATATGAGTATTATTCAGGATGTTTGGTGCACCACACAACTGTACACATGAAAATTTCAATGAAATTTGAAGGCTAAACTAATAACTTTTTAAAAAAAAAAGTGCTAAAATGCTGGATTTTTTCTAAATAAAAATTAAAAACTTATAATAAAAAAACCGGTGTGACAAGAAACGAGTTATTGGGCCTGAAGAGATACCAAATGGCCTCTCAATTTGGCAAAATATGCACTAAACACCCTGTATATTCTGGCTTTATATATATATACATACGATGAAGTAGATTGGAATATTGTTATATTATTGAGCAAAGCAGTTCTTCTAGGCTACTTTTTTTTTAGGTGATCTCAATGTTGTACCAAGGGCCTTCTTTAAATCATTACGTCGACAGATGTAATTTCTCATGTAGGAACTTACCTAATACTTATATCCTTATCTCAAATGAGAACCATACGTTTACAATCTCTGGTTTATATCAGGGCAGAGTTTCCATAACGTGGAGGGCAGTTTGTTAGTGGAAAGTTTTTAACACGCCTTTATTAGGTCGACCTGTATGTAACTAACTATGTAATGGAATCTAAGGTAACTAATTTAACCATCTTCCAAGGGTCGTAGCGTAATGAAAATTGGCAGCTGTATGTGGTTCTGATGACAATACGATAATGTGGTACTGTCGAACTGATCTGATGATGGAGCCGGAAGATATGAACTAAAGGCGTGTTTTTCTAGTGTTTTTTAAACTATTAATTTATTTGGTTTACTTACACTATAGCTCAGAAAAAAGAAAGGGAAGTCTTTACTCCGTAGTGGGTGAATACAGGCTAAAAACAAATAAATAGTTTTTATGGGGATGCGCTACGGTAGCCCGCGAAGTTCGAATTATCTTACGTCTTTTGCAATTTATAGGTCAGTGTGAGGGTGTGATCTGAAAGTATAATAACAATAAAAATAATCATAAGGGGCCCGCTAGCAAGACACTTCATAGAAACGTCATTTAATCAAAAACTGTCGAGGTACAAAATATATCTTATTTATTTTCTATAGGTATAAAATAATGTCCTTATGTAAACCTATCACCTGTTGATAAATCTCGTTGGGGCCTGCCAGATAGACGCACACAGTGTGAGGTTGTTGATCAAAATAGAATTTGCGACCATAACATATACTCGTATATATTTACAGAATTAAAATCATGAAAGTCACCAATACAATCTCTAAGGCCCGTATTAATAAACGTCCCTCAACAACGTACTTAAGTGCGCTATCATTTGATACGCCATTATTACGATATCAGCATCTAAGATCATTGCTAATTAATAAACACATATTTACAGTATCTCAGTTACCAAGATCAGCTCCTATAACATTCATCACGTTTCGTTATTGTTTTGTCGTAAGATTTATTGAAACACTTGTATTTTGTTAAAAAAAATATGAATAGCGCTGTATCACGTTATAAAGTTGTTGTCTACCCAAGAAAACCGTAAATTGTTAAAAATGTTGTATAATTATTTCTCAATACGACAGAAATGCTTACTACTCAACTTAGCAGGTACAAATAACATAACGCAATAAAGCGTCTGGAGGGTCAAGGACGAGTCTCAAAAAAAAGGATGAACTATAAATTTATTAGATTACTTTTTCATATGAATATATTGGGTTTGTTTCTAATAATATTAGATTAATTGGATTTATAAGGTACCGGATTTAATGTCTTTATGTGTTACATATATATATAAATAGTAATTAAATAAATGATACTTATATAAATGTACTTACAATATTTATATAGGTAGGTACCTACCTGAAATGATGCTGTAGCATAAAACCTTAAAGATAATAGGACGACTATTTCTGGGGAAATTGAAAGACCCAGTACTGTATTTCACAAATGAGTCTTTTCCACACACACTCAAAATTCAAATTCAAAAGTCATTTATTCAAACTAGGCTGTGAATCAGGACTTTTCGAACGTCAAAATTACATAAGACAGTCCCCCAAAACGCCCCCCATTCACCACTTCCTAGTGATTTAGCTGGGAAGAAGAAGTGGAGCACCAAGCTCCCCAGCAGCAAAGCTGTCTGTTTAGTTAGAAAAACTTAATGTTACTGTATACAACACTGACTCTTGATAAAATCTGAATCGTTTGAAAAAAAAATATCACTTGTTAACTCAAAAGGATTTGAGGTCGCCCTTATGTATATTTTTGCTAAACGATATCGCAATGGCCATAAAATATCGTCATAGTACTCTATTTGATCGTAATAATTAATTTCACCCAAAATATTTTCAAAATCCATGTTTCGCGCTACTAATCACGACCTCAAGTCACTTACTGCCTACACTCAGGTTTTAGCATGTTGAGTACACTCACCTATTGTATACTTAAGTGTCGAGTTTCGTTTATTAATCAGTTCATCACTCGGCTGATAACGTAAACCTAAGCCGTAACTTGAGTACATCAATTCTTATGTTTATTAATACGGTCGAGACCTCAAGATTAGTATCAAGTGCGAGCTCTTGGGCTGAGTAACGTTTATTAATACGGGCCTTAGTTAGAACGTACCTCAAATATTAATATTCACAAATATCTATTTATTAGATTTACATGGCTTATGAAACCAATTACATAAATCAAAGTATATATAATAAGTACACGAATAACAACAATTAAATACTATTATTCTCACAACAATGTAGGCACATTACCATTAAATTGGCGAAGTTGTTGTCGAAAAGATCGCAGTCCGGGTTGGCTTCCACGAGCTTATTTAGTGCGGTCAACACGCGCGGTAGGGGGGCTCGGCACGAGCTGCTGCCCGACACGAAGCCACGCCTAGCAGTCGATGTTTTCTGCCACAGAGATAATTATTCGGTGTGTAGAGTCGAATCAGCTCATTATGGATGTCAGGCGCATCCGGCATACCCTTCCACACTGCGCATATCGCCTACCTGGCCACATGCCCTTCTGGTCTCCAGCGTATGATATCCCAGACATCCTAAGAGGAACTTGGTAGGATAGAGGTAGGGATAGTAACCTAGAGTTCCTCTGTAAAGAAAACGCAGGAATGCTTTAAGAGGGTTTATCCTAAAAGTTGGCAACGTCGCAAATAACTGTCAAATATTTACCTGTTTTGATTCATACAGCAATATTACTGAATGGAAATAAGAAATGTGGCTAACTAGCGAACTAGAATATTAATATGAATTGCAATTATAACATTGAATTTGATGTTGTACCCATTTTAGATGTAAAAAACGCATTTGGAAAGTTTCCAAATAGTTTTTTTTTACATCTAAAGCTAAACATTCGGCGTTACGGTATTAATTATTGCATTTCATAATCAATATTCTAGTTCGCTAGTTAGCCACATTTTTTATTTCCTCACAGTAATATTGCCAAATTAATCAAAACAGTGAAATATTTGACATCTATTTGCGACGTTGCCCACCTTCAGAGTAAACGCTCTTAACACGAAATATCACGATTTCATGAAATAGTCATTCAATAGAACTACTATTCACTAAAATTTGAACTTAAAAGTTGTGTTGATGATTTTAATGACTTTAATTCTGCAAATACCTACAAGTTACGGTCACAAATTTTGCGGGTTACCCTAGCGTTTTCGCCTTAAGCATTGCAATGCAAAGCAAAGCAATGAAAGACAAGCAGTTCCTTTATTGATTTATTTAACAGTTGATGTACACACATAACAGACAAGAAGAAAGGAACAGAAAAATACGTACAAAGGTGATGCTTATTTCAAAAGAAATCTCTTCCAGCATACCTGCGATAAGAAAGAAGTTAAAGAGATGTAGACAACGTGAGCAAAGTCAAACAATTTATTTCAATTAGGCACATAAAAGGCACTTCAGAACGTCAATTTTACAAAAAATATGGTAGGTAGTTTTCGTATGGAGAAGAATGGGCAAGAAACTCCACGAGTAGAAGAGAAAATAAAATACATAAAATAAAAACACCAAACTATTCACTAATTTAAATATAAACATACAATATGAGAATATACTTACGTACAATCAATCTGCCTAGCCTTTTCCCAACTATGTTGGGGTCGGCTTCCAGACTAACCGGATGCAGCTGAATACCAGTATTTTACATGGAACGACTGCCTATCTGACCTCCACAACCCAGTAACTGGGTAATACGATACCCCTTGGTAAGACTGGTGTCAGACTTTCGGGCTTCTGACGACTCGTAACGACTGTCAAAGATCCACGAATGACAGCCGGGACCAACGGCTTAACGTGCTTTCCGAGGCACGGAGGATTCTCGGTATGTAAAGATGGTCACCCATCCACTGCCCAACCCCGGCAAGCGTAGCTTAACCTGATGGATCGACCAGTGATAATAGAGAATATACTTACGTACATACTTCTAAAATAAATATCACTAGAATATATGTACTTAATTATAATTTAAGTAGTATAAAATAATAAATACAAAATATGCAACTATGACGAAGTTCCTTTATGCAAAGTGTTCCTTATTAATAGGCCGGGCATAACCTCCATTGCCTCAAATAGTTTCTCACACCCACACATCACTCGCGAACCCTATCACTTATGCAGATCGCAACGTTTACGCCAACTAGCGACACAGTGGGGCAGTGCTTCCGTTCCTAATATTTTGTTCTGCTAATTTTGTATGCGTTTTGATTACCCGCTAACTTCCACTTCTTGCTTTTTCCAATATAGACCTGAATCAGGAACTTGATTTGGCATGAGCACTATCTACAACGAATGCACTCGAGAGTTTCTGCCATAGTAGCAGTGATAGCCTTGTGGTATGACCGACGGACTGCCATGTCATAGGCCTCGAGTTCGAACCCAAGGAAGTCTGACACCAGGTTAGTCACTAACCACACCAAAAGACGAAGAGTTTCTGCCGGTGGTAGCTACAGCCCGAGCTGTAACAAAAATTTAAAATGGAGGTAGAAGTTACTTTTTGGTCCTTTTCGCGGCACTCGCCGAGTAAGGACGTGGCACTTTATACTGCGTTTGCGTAATATCTATTTTACGCGTTAATTTACGCCTAACGACAGGTGTGTCAGAAGCATTATGAAAGGCATACTTAAACCAGGAAAATACTAATCTGTAACCCACAACTATGTAAACCAATATTTCCACACCGACACACCCTACGTCACCTACCTCGCGAATCCCATCAGACATGCAGATGGCAACATTTTACATCAGCTCGCGAAACAGTGGGGCCAAGCTTCCGTTCTTAATATTTTGTTCTGACACATTTGTATGCGATGCCTGCTGCTTCCTTCGGGGCACGTGTCGTGAATATATTTACTTTGTGACGTATGATCGCACTTTTGTTCTTTGTTTTTAACCGACTTCCAAAAAGGAGGAGGTTATAATGTTCGTCGCGTTTTTTTTTTTTTATTTATTTATTTCCGCCGATTTCTCCGTCAATTGTGGACCGATTTTGAAATTTATTTTTTTGTATGAAAGGGTATGCTCCCGAATTGGCCAAAGGGTAAGCTTCAATAATACTCGTATGTATTGTTCCCACTTAGTATACGTGGATCATATGATGATAACTTCCTGTGACTGTTATTTACATAGCAGGTACTGGTATTCGAATTTGTGTGGGGTAAGTACCACAACTAAAAAGTTAAAAATAAAAACTTTTTACAAAAAAAAACAACCGACTTCCGAATAAAAACACTACAAAGTGAAAAATAAATTTAATTTCGGAAGTCGGTGGCAAAAAACCAAAGACACCGACTTCCGAAATTAAATTTATTTTTCACTTTGTATTGTTTTTTTTCGGAAGTCGGTTGTTTTTTTTTTGTAAAAAGCTTTATGATATGTCGTCTATAATTATGTCCTTTTGTTGAAGATTTGCAGTATGATCCTATGTATTTTATTTCATCGGTGTCCGTCTCAAAGATACATTCACAGGCACTCATGAAAGTGATGATAATAATATGAGTTTTTTACTGAAAGACCAGAGCCAAGCTACCTTTAATATTAAATGAGAACAAGTACACTTAACTTAAATACACAATGAGCAGCATAGTATACTATTCTCTACGACCACAGATCCGCCGCTTCTAATTAAGATAAGCGACTGAAGCTCTCAGCTTTTCTTTCATTCAGATAAATTAACTACAACAAAGAAAAACTCTCTGATTACCCTCCACATACCAATCTTTTCTCTTTATTGCGGGTACTTGTGAAATGACCCAACAGCATTGAATTATTTGTTTATTTATCCTTATACTAACACTTTGTGGTTTTCCTTGCATTCATTATGCAATAATAATATTATTTTATCCTTTGATTCATTACATATTAATCACTGTTATGTTTTTTTCTATTGTTTTGTTTGTGGATTGCTCTGATCTTATTTACTATGGTCACTCATCAACAATCGATGTCATATAGGTACACCCAGACAAGGCAATTCTTTTGGCGCCTAAATGACATTGACATGGGGCGTTGTTGGTAATTATTTGTGAAATTGTCACAGAAATTGTATTGAAAAAACAAGATAGTAGCGTTAGTTCCGATTTTGGCCGCGCGCCAAAAGAACCTTGTAGCGTTGTACTTCTTGTCTTCCATGAAATGCTGTACTGGAACAAAATAAACTCATTAAAATGTTGAATGATTTATTTACGTATAGATTGGGTGAGGAATATATCCGCCTTCCGTTTCAATAATGGTGGTCTGGATAATTAATGATTCACAGTAGTAAGTAAATTAATCCAATACGCAATCACTCCTCTCTAACGTCGTGAAATAACGCCCTTGTCCAAACATTTGCAAAAGCCAGCTCAATCCCAGTGCTGGTTCAAACATTTGTCTATCCTACTCTAATTAGAGTACAGATAGAATTATATCTAGTCTACCTGGTAGAATAGTCAGTATCAAGACTTTATGGCACTAGCACATCAAGTTTTAGAAATAAACTGCCTCCCGGGAATCACTGATAGAGCGACGCTCTACTAACCCGGAGTTTTTCCAAAATTCGGTATGCCATAAAACAGTCGTGTACGTAAGTACTGTACCTTGAATTTATTGATTGGGAACAATATCCCGCTCACGTGGAGGCTGCATCTGACGGCCTCACGTGTACCATGGGGGTTAGGGGTGAGATCTGTGGTCAGACGGGAGGGTGGAAAATCCCAACAGGGGGCGACTACATTGTAAACAGCGGGGGGATCCCACGTTATAAATGAGCTCCTTGGCTAAAATAAGTCTTGAATAGAGCAATTAAAAGCTTTGCAGTCATTTCGAATGGCAGGCAATTTATTATTCAAAAGAATGCTGAACAAACCGCAATTAGACTTTTCTCTGCTACAGAACACTGAAAAAATACTAAATGGCAGTGCGCTAATTGAAAATAGACCTTGCTGTTGAATATGTGAGCAACATATGACCCAGAGGAGTGCTAGAACTTATCCGGATGGTTATATTGACTTGATAACAAAGTGAGTTTAATGAAAGCGCCCGGTAACAGCCCTCTAAGCGAAACAACGCCCACCCCGCATGTATACCCCCATTCAAGTTCACTGCGACCGCGCCTCATCCCTAGCGTTTCCCTAGAATTTATGGCCAAACTAATTTCCACTTTATGCTTTCAAAACAAGCTTGATTATTGTACGCGCGCCGTAACTTCTTGCGACGTTTTACAAATGAAAGGCACGTGTTTGGTGAATAAAAACAGTGTGGTGGAATTACGACCTTATGTGGCTAGATTGGAGGTAGAAAATAGTTCGTCAGTCGCGCGCACTTACGCAGCCTCCCCTAGGGTTGGCACGGTCGATCCTTGCAGTCGCGTCGCCGGCTTGGTCCGGACGTGTCCCGGCGCTCAACACATTTATTTTCATAATTAAACAATAGTAACAAAACAATCCACTCTTTCCTTTCCTGTGGAAGGAAAAATGTTGGATTTCTCTATAGTAAAATTATTTCGCGTTTTTAACTCGCGCAGTTAATTTCGTAGAGAAGCAATTTTTTTATAGTATTTTTTCATGGTGTCGATGAAAACTTAGCAGTGAATTTAACTGTCGTGGAAGTGATATCCGAAGGATGTGATGTGTTTTGTGCTGAAAGAAAACATAATAAATTAATGTGACGTCGATGGTGTTCGCGAATTTTCTGCAATTATATTCGAGCTTAGTTTAACAGGCTTAGTAATTAGGGAAACAGTATTATTTTTTGATTGAGGAGCCTTTTACAAAGAGGTATTGTTTGGTGATTTTCATGTATTGGATATCGTACTGTGTTCGCTTGTAGTTAGGATTGCATTATGTGAAAATGCTTTTTCTTTGTCAGACAAATACGCTTCGGTACTGCAAATGACTACAATAGTTTGCAGGGTGACAATTTGATGCACTAAATTGATTGCATACAATTCAATTGGCCTAGAACTGAACACAGTAAATTCACTTCAAATCCTGTTATGAAACGCTTGCAGTGAATCATTTTCTAAATTGAAACACAAAATAAAGTAAATTTGCACCGTGAATAGACCGAGGTTTAACCGTTAAACCAAGATTAATGGTATAGATTCAGCTATGAAAGTTCGCGTTATAAATCGCTGACGTAATCGCTGTCTAATGGCAGTGTCAAGATAATGACGTCATCAGGTTTATTTTGATAAACAGACCAATAACGGTGAATGGTACAGCACACAGCACGGCAAAATGAATGCTTACATTTTGGTATGAGCAAATATTTATTCTAGTCATGCACCGAGGTTGTATAAACTGAGAATTTTTGTACAATGATGGAATTTGATATGACACGCGATTCAGTGATTAGATATAATATTACAACCTTGGTGTAATTGTTAAATTAACGAATAAGAACTAAATCCTCTAGTTATATTATTATGACTATGTAAAATATACGAAGAGATCAACATTCCAAATGGTATTACGTTGTACAGTATACGCTTGAACATAAACAATTTCGAACAAATAAATGCTTCAACAATCAACTAGACAATCTGATAAATCTATTACTGGTAGTAGCGTTACATAACTCCTGCACGATGCAACCGGCACCCAACACTTTGTACGTCGGTTTCACCAAATTAAATTACTTACTATGTGTATTTTCCCATTCTTATTCCGGCACTATAAGTGTAATTGTCACGCCCTTTTCACGTACAAATAGAGTTTAATTTAATACAATGCCTCCACAAAATTCAAAATTCAAATTCAAAATCATTTATTTGCTAATATGGGTAATTACATAAAGTTGTTAAAATAAAAAGGGCATAGTTCAACCATATTACGCCTTGAGGCATGCAAATCTCAAGCGTTGACTGTATCACAACAATATTATACAGTTACTTGCAACAATAATTTATAATAAAATTAATAACACAATTATGGGTAATTTCACATGGCAAATAATAATGAAACATAAGTGAATAATAATGTCACTAGAAATTAAAATTTAAATGTCATGTATTAAATGAGAATGTCAAGATATATTTGTAAATAAATGTTAAAGTAATAATAATAGATAATTAATTAGTGCTTAATCACATGTCATATCAACAACAATAAAATCTGTCAAAAGATGCAGTATTTATTAGCTACAAGGATTCCGTGGGTGTTAACACCATTTTAAAGTGAGTAGGAGGATGGTATGTCTAAGCCTGATAGCCTACCTTCATTGCCCTTGCTGAGTCATAAAGGCTCCCAAGATTCAAGAAATTCTCAGCTGGTTTATAATCCACAATTTTTCTTAATTAAACGCAAACACGATTCATTCGTCATTGTGCAACTGACCAGCCATGGTGCATTCACCCCACAGTTTTCAAGAAGGTAAACAGGACTTCCGGGGTGAGCGTAGAACGAACCATTTTTATTTCAGGGCTACGATTACTAAGATTTAAAATTTTCTATCAGCACTTTGGAATCAAGTAAAATATTACTCATCTACTCCCATAAATAGCTCAACCACCATGTAAATCTTATTGACTCACCATCCTTGTTCATATTCTTCAATGCCAACAGTGACTAGTAAACCACAAAAACTTCCCATACACGTTCCTACCCAATAACTAATGTTGCCATAAAAAAATAAGCTTGTTGAACATCGCAGCTCCAGGTTTGTCAATACGAGAATGTTTACCGACGCAATGCGCAAGTCTGCCGACGACCCTGGCTGGGCGCCAGAATATCAGCTGATTTGGACTCCAGTGGCTCGGTGGAATTTTTATATGCATTGTGGTGGTTATTTGTTATAATAGACTTATAGCTATCAGCTTTGGATAAATGCCTGGAATTTGAATAAGTGCGTGTGGAATTATGTCAGATTATATCACTTGATTTGAAGTCATGGGTTCCTAGATGATGGAATTTTTATATCCATTGTAGTAGTGGATAGGAATTATGTTATTGATTATGTTATTGGCTATGGACTGGCCTGGAATTTAAATACCCAGCGCCTAGGGAATTATGTCAGATTATATCACCTGATTTGGAGTCATTGGTATTCGATGGAATTTTTATGTTCAGTGTGGTGTCCTGAATGACTAATACGTAATGTATTACGTATCCTAGATATTATGGGTCGTTTTGGACTCTTTCACGGAACGGATATTATGGTTCATGGCTTGTGATCCTGTAAATATAATAGAGATGCGGTGGAAGGTTAAATTTGCATTTAAATCTCAATATTTCAGTAATAAACAAAATCTTTGCAGAGTCAATGATTGTAAACTGAAAACTGATTCATATCTTGACTTCTTCCGCCTTTCTCTGTAATCACTGAATCATTGCGTTCGAAGCAATATTTTCTATTCTACATCAGATTACTTTCTACATAAAGTTGACGCCATTTTGCTAACCACTTTGTCGTCTTCTTTACCATTTAGCTATACATCATTTTCTTTTTTTAATAGTCTTTTCAAGTATGAACAAACTGCATACTTGAGTAGACTTATGTTTCATCATAAATCGTTTTCCCCCCATCTATAAAAATGCGATCGTCTGTCTGTAGTTTTTTACTGCAGGCGCGGAAATACTTTACGTCTAATAGCCATTAGTTCAACGCCCCTTACTAGGCGCGCCCGCGCCTTGTCGTAATTAAAAGTGCCTAATGTTATTATGATCGTCCTTTACTGCGATAAAAGTTTTGTGTGTAGGAAGGCTTTTACTGGAAGGTATTTTTAGAAAAGCTTTTTAAAGCCTTTTTGTGAACCTGAAACTCCTTCTCCCCTTCTCAAGAAACGATTTAAAAAACTTGGCAAGTGAATAAGTGATGGCAGCGAACTGCCATCAGTTTCACGAGCAAGGCTCTTGGCACCACTAAACTTTTATCGAAAAACTAAACGAACACGTTCCATTAAGGTTTTCATGCCAAAAAACTGTTAGATTAGATTTTCACACAAACAACTACCTAACGCTAGATAAATGATATGCGAAATTAGGTATCTAATTAATCTAGTTTAGATAATCTCCAAAACAAACTCAGACTAACCTCATATGTTCAGTTAGTTTAATGTTTCTATCAGATAGTTGCTGTTGTTATGAAACCATATATAGATTTTATTATTGTATAATTAGAAACAACTAATACAAATCAATCAAACACTTGATGATTGACATGCTTCGATACTTCCTTAAACATTCCAACCCACAGACTTTTTTGCTTCAGACGCCGAATAAATACCAGTTAATTATTCAATTGAAAATAATTATATAAGTAGGTACATACCTTAGAAATACGTACCCACATAAATGAACACTAGAAGCCAGGGAACTAACAGCTGTATCGTCCATTCAAAGGACATGCTGTCCAAGCCTCAAGACACTTCCATTATTTTCAACAATCGTAAGGATCTTTGATATCCTATACCTTGAAGACGACAATGATGACCTGATGTGTTGTAAAGAGCTATTTAAAAAATATGACCGTGTTTATTTAAAACATCCGATTTTCCAATACCTTTCTCGTTGAGTCAGGGTTCACATAATATACTCATACATACAGCAGTATCACATGATGAATGTTTACCAATAGCCGTAAGATTCAGAGCGTGGCGATGTCGCGCAACCCCGATACGCGATCCACTTTGCACCTGTACTGCAATCGTCTCGGCTATGGTAATGAGATACAATTCAGGAAGGAAGTAGTAAAGTGGAGCAGATTTTAACATCATAGAGCATTTTGATCAAATAACTATAGAAGAAGAAGACAGAATAGATGGAAGAACAGAGCACAAGCAAACTAAAAGTACAAGAGATGATGATGACGAATTTCAAATACCTGTATGGTTTCAAAGTACGCCTTTGTAGGCATCAAAGGCAATGACAGTGTTACTACATTAATTTATAAATTCATAAAGGTATACACTCTAATAAACGTTGTCACTGGCTCGCTTCCCGAGTTTTCATAAAACAATTTTAGACAGCTTTTTATATTCGCTTTTTACTTTTTGCCCTTGATTGAACGAAAGCTTCTGAAAGTTAAATTCCTCTACTAGGTAAGTTGCAAAAAGGAAAAAATAAATGGATTACTTCATTTCAATTTCTTTCGTAACTTCTTTGCCAATTTTATTTCTTCAAATAGTATTTTCCTTCTAAATTACGCAATGTACTACAAGATCCCATGTCACGTTGCATTTCAATTTCATCTAACTATCGTTAGCTACCACAACTCCCGTATCACGTCTAGTCCCCGAACGAATTAATTATATATTACAATGTAAATAACTCATGTTTAATCGAGTCACTTCTCTAATAGCGATCGCTGATTGCATAGCAATTGCACTTGTCTAATTTGTGTCCATCGATCGCTTTCTCGTGTTACCACACGTTACGTGACAGATTATGTTACAGATATTGATCACGGAGAATACGTTAAATTTAAATAATGATTCTGATGTTAATTTAAATTTACTGAAAAAAATTGAGTAAAATTATGCTAAATAGACTCTTCATACATGCAAGTGCTTGCATATAGCGTTAAATATTTACGCCTGACAGGATGAAAGGGTTTCATGACACACCCAACCAGTAAGCACGTCCGTATTATTAATATCATACACGTCGATGTAAGCTATGTGATTACGGGTTCCAAGTAAACGTCTCGACTCTGTCTTCTGTTTCTATTTCGATTTAACACTGTACAGATGCACTGGTAAACGAACCCGCGTTAAGTAAACATAATTATATCGGCTGAAACAATATCCCACCATATCGGCTTGCGCATGCGGTTGCATGCACGCACGCTGCGTACGCGCTGCTCCGCGCTCAGTCTGCGCTCCACGCGGCCAATGGGCGCACAACCGCCGACATTACTTTCTATATTCGAATTTCGATGCGCGTTCGCGAATTCGAAATTGTTTTCTGTTTTTTTGTTTTATTTTTTATCTGTGAACATGGAAAGTGACTAGACTAGTGATTTTATTCTCCAGTGTTTTTTTTTTTTTGTTATTACTTTTCCCAAACAAAGCCCCCAGGGTTTAAATTAAATAGTAAACGGGCACGGAACGCAACGTTATCGGCGGAATGCGTAGAAATCGTTCCGCATGAACGATCCAATAGAAGACCTATCATGGAGGTAACCATCGGATAGTGAACTAGTGTACCTTCGTCAATTTCAGGCATCGCTGGCTATTGTTTCATGGCTGGTGCGTCGGCAGCCGTTAGTACGCTTCTCTATTTTTTTTACCACGCACTCGTGTTTACTAACAATTATTGTAATGGTCCACCGGTCCATCTTACCATATTAATGTTTAACCACCGTAATGTACCTCATTATGACCACTCATCAAAGTAGCGAACACTTAAATTTCCACAAAAGGGTCTTTTCCGGAAATTCACGACATTTTTCTAACAAGAAAAAGCACTTTATAGAATGAAGACATCTCGAACACGGGTTTAACTACCGGATGTTTACTGTGGGGGTGCATCTTGACATACCACCTTCCATCTGCGTTCACCTTGTACCTTAACACATTAACAATACGGTGTATAACTCACTAGCAAGAGCTGCTGTAGGGGACGTCAGTCTACTCACTTCTAAATCCGTATTTTCAGGAGTTGGATATTCGGTAGTTAGGATCTATATTTATGTTTCGTTCAGGAGTGTTAATGAGTCCCTTATTGTGGGTGGTAGTCGTGAAGCCGATGTTTTGTATGAAAGCGATGAATAATTTATTGATTTACAGTATGTATAGGCATTGAACGGCTTGCTATAATTCCCAAACAGTCTTAAAAGCTTTGAAA
Organism: Agrochola macilenta; assembly: GCA_916701695.1. Taxonomy (NCBI): domain Eukaryota; kingdom Metazoa; phylum Arthropoda; class Insecta; order Lepidoptera; family Noctuidae; genus Agrochola; species Agrochola macilenta. The sequence goes on along the minus strand of OU753563.1, from coordinate 20,253,183 downwards.
ATGTTCAAAACTTTATTAAACGGCATTAATTTGATTGAAATTAATTACCCTCGGAGTTTATGATGGTTCGAATTACTTATGATCATAAGTGACTAACTTGGTACGAGTATAATGTTTCTCCTCCAAAGAGTCCATTTTCGTATTTCAGTAATCCCTTTCTTCCATAAGTATTCAGGGAAAGCTTTGCAAGTCTACTGTACAAATAACAACGTAAATGTGTATTCGTCAACATTAATCATTAATATTTTCGAAAGAAGCATAATTGTTATGTTGTAACAACACATAATACAATGCCTTCAGATTGAAGAGGTAACGGTTGAAAAGAACAACCTTCAAACATCGCACCTGCCCACGCCTCCACCTTAGTTGGAACACATTAAGAGAACATTAAGCCTGAATCACTGTCATGAATGCTAAACAAAATAACAAATCATAAAATGAATCTTTTACAAGAATCTTCAAAGATCACGAAGATTTGTTTTATGCTTCAGACAATCCTTTAGGTGACGCTATATGCCTAGTCATAATTTTGTAGCTGTTATAAAATTGTAAAAGAAAGTTTGACGGGCCTATAGTCAATTAAGAAAATGGAGAATACGCGCCTAAAGAATTTTTAACTGTAAATGTCGGCGTCGGACATAAGGTGACCGTTAAATCTAACGCTCATTTGAAAACGGTAAATACAATATTTGATTGCAAGGTCAAGTTACAGATAATAGACGATCCCCTCGATGATCAAAATAATCCAAACTACCACAAAGTCGGTGAACATAGTGCATAGTGTATCTAACTGGCAAAACAGTGTCAGAATACCGAAAACCTTTGACACGGAAAGGAAATAAAGACCATTACAAGAAATGGTTAATAAATCTCAACCATTAGGGTTACTATTACTATCTACTTAATCATGAATAATAATGTACTGTAAATATTTTGGATTGTAGCTGAAAACAGTTATCGTTGCAATACGGAGAGGTGTTATCTAAACAATATCCAAGGTGTTCAGTTTAGACAATCGATTGCAATACTTGGTCCTTAAATGAATGAAACTAGACTTGATTAAAATCTTTAGATAACGCGATTTTGTTTTGTTAACACTGGCTAAAATTGGATTGAAAAATGAGCTGCAGCCTGATGTAGGGTTTCCTAATTTTTCTTTTTGCTGGTAGTGATAAAAGCATCAACATTAGGAAATACCTTTTCTGCATATACTTATTCCTTATTATATTTCCTCTATCATCGATAATGACTAATGGCTATTGTTTTCTTTAATTTACATTGGCATCGTAAATTCTTAAATCTACTAGAGCATAGAGCCTACTTGCATCACGATCACTTAGTTTCTCAACTTGTATGATTCTCAGTATTACTGCTTATGGTGCATGTGCAATATTAATTTGTAATCTTCGTCATTTGGAGCGGTGATTGAGAGAGCTGTCGCAAAAAAATATTGATGTATTCACATTAAGTAGATACGATTACGAATTTGAACGAATAGGGTAACTAGTTTTTTGTTTTTATAATAATCTTAGTCATCAATCACTAATAAAGAACATTAGTGATCGATCATCTTAGTCTGACTATTTCTGTAAATTGAGAGAATGTGATTCAGTTAATGTGAATTCAATATCTGCTGCATAATGGCTTGGGGAAGGCCTATGTCCAGCAGTGGACTCGAGAGTCTTTCGGCTGAAATGATGATGATGAGTATATTATTTTGTATTAGTTACTGTTCCAGTAATAAGTTTCCATTATGCGATGGGTTTACTTACCAGCATCATAAATATTATAAAGTATCCTCAGTGTATATGTCATCTATCACATCATTTACATCCTCTCCTTTGTTTATGTTATTGGTTGATTGTGGTTCTTAAGTTTCTCACTATTGTTCCATACAGTCCAAACATGGAACTTACGTCAGATATCTGTCTTACGGACCAGTGTCGTCTTTTCCTACATCAATATTGATCGATGCTATGTCCAAAACATCTCTTTTACAGCGATCTTGACCTACGTTCACCTAAAAATAAATACTGAATTACCTAACTTGTTACAACCGGTCGGTGGAGTAACGACCGTGCTCGAGTAATTTTGCTTATAATTAGTACAGTGAGTCAGCTTCGGGAATAGAAGCGTGGCGCTACAGTAAACGGGTCAACGCTAGTGAACAAGGAGTTATTACTTGGGAGAGTGCACATCTGTGCAACAATTGCTTATGTGCTACACTTTTATTAACGCCTCATTTAATTCAAGAGTTTCAATAACGAGTTGTACCATTACCATTCAACATGTGGCTCAAATTAATTTGTGAGGCTGAAGAATTTCGTTGGTGTCTTTGTTAATATGTTGTTTGGTTTTGGTTGAACGCCTCATTAAAAACTGATCAGAGTTAGATAGAAGACCATGGGTAATAAAAAATATTACATGGTCATAGCTGTATTTATATCTCCACCACAATGGAATATTGCTATGTACTTTCTTTGTTCTTGAATTAAAAGAAAATCTCAACTGAGCTAGTTAGAATGACAAGCAAGTGTAGGAAGAAAGTGGGTTATTGTGGTGCTTGTTGACAATGAGCCAGAGCAGCATCTCATCTATTAGTTACCGCTACGTTACTTTCTGTGTAAACGTATATTGTTACCATTTGGATTACCCTGATACCTTAGAAAAAAACAAAGTAGGTAGGTCTAAATAAACGATTCCAAGTCTGGGAAAGAGTTATTTAGCATTACTTTCATTATTTGAGTTTATCTTCGCTAAATTCACCGTGTCTCGCGCGGAGTCGTACAGCGTTTCTGCATTTAGCGACCTCCGTTAAAAGTTTTGATATGTTTATACCTTGCAAGCTTTATTTTATTTTCTTTTTATTGTGCACTTATATACTCTAACCTTTCAACAGCTTCATTCGTACAGCGACATCAGCTGAAATTGTTTGTATGAAGTAAAATTATTATAAGCATCACATCACATTATCGTCAAGCCGCGACGTGTAACCCATCTGCTTCCAATTTTCATTGAGACGTGTGATCTAAATACAGTGGACGCCGTCCATCATCAACGTGTTCTTCAAAAGCATCCAAAACAGAGCGGATCACACGGATGATTTAAATAGAATTCTCTAAAATATCATTTTGGAAGAATTGTTTTTCTGTTCTATATTTCGCTTAAGGTTTTAAAAGGAGCATCGAACTCTACCATCTTTCTACTAAACTAATGAACCACAAATGTGACTTGTCGCAAGTCTTGCATCATCTCCTGTATTACCATTAGGGACAAAGGAAGCTTACCGTTTGATATTTTCATTTCTCTTTGCATTTGTCGCGCCCAGATCGTTCGGAACTTCACAAAGCTCGAGCTTGCACCAAACTGCACCAATGCATACATTTACATTCTGATTATCAACTTCGTGATTTATGATTTGTACTGGTGCAGGAATATTAACAGGTGGCTGGGTTAAATAGGAGCACTAGCAAGTAGTTTGGTTATTTGAATACTGAGCTGGTATAATTATTTATGTATCTGTTATTTTAAATTTAACCGTCTATTCCAATACTAGGTACCTGTGCCTAACCAACCCTTCGGATAATACAAGGATGATGTTATGTTATTTCCAATACTAGTGCTTACAACAAGTCTTTGATTTTTTGCTTGCCTTGGCTTCAGGTATTTTTAAGTTACTACCCAGAACTATACCAGAATTTACATAACTATTTAGGTACAAATGTTAAGTTGTTGAATCGATAAAACATAAAAGCGACATTGGCAATGAAAGCCCGGAATAAACGACATCCACATTTCCATCGAACGATCACGAAATATGTAAAATATGTAAATCAGTACATTTGTACTCGTAACTTTTAATTCCGTCTATTGGCTTTCTACTGATTAAAAAACTATTGGTTTTACTGTTTCTTTGATGACGGCTGTAGATGTACCATTTGCGAGTTTAATTGCGCTTTCTTTCTGCGTTTATTTCGCACTTCGTGTCCCTATGTCTGCGCCCGCATGTAACATTCCTCGCTTAATGGTTTCACCTTTGTTACCAGTCTTTATATTTAAAGGCACATTTAGCACTAACATGAAGCTAAAATGCAGAGCATGTTCTGAACATCACTCTTTTCTTTTACATTTATTTAGACTTGTACCCATACATACACAACTCGATGAGTCATATTATAACCATTAACAAACAGGTTAACAGGTGCATTCGCTGTTTAATTACTTCTTAATCAAACGCTCGAAATATATCAGACAGCAATCTCAACACATATAAAAGTATTAAAACACATTACAGATGCAAAAGCTAAAGCTCTAACGATGATTCACGCGCAGGTGAGTGTAGCGTCTGTGCGTCTGCGCAGACCGATGACACACAATCGTGTCAACGGACATAACTTTTAAAATCATCATTGACCTAGTCTTATATTCCAACCTCAAGCCTATCAAGATTAACTTAATTGCTACTAAATAAAAAACCATTAGATACGATGCTTAGGATGCCAAATAAAAGTTTGTGTGATACCACACAACGGAACACAAATTATGATCAATATTTAATAAAATGCGATAAATCAAAAAAATCTTTCATTTTAAACAAAATGGCTAAATTGGCGCAGAGGATTTTATCGATCCATCAATAAGGAAATGCACTGCTTCTGCGATCAACTTTGATAGTTGACCATGACGTGTTCCTGACTCCTCCGCAGCTCTTGTAGATATCGTGTATGGGAGAGAGTAGCCCATTGTTAAACGGGTTAATTACGAAAAACATACGTCTTCAAGTACAGTCATTGTAGCCATGTGAAAGAGTAGCCTCATTTTTTTGTAACGTCTTAAAGTGGTTTTAGTGAACTCGTGAATGTCCGTCGTAAATTCTCGTATTTGTTTTACGATGTCTGCAGAATGTTAGTATGCAGTTTTGTTTATTATGTGCCTGTAATGTAATTTTGACCTAGTAAGATTTTAGAGTGGTCCTCTGATTCAGTCATTGCTGCCGAGATTTGGACCAACCTGCTATCCTATAGACAAAAATAAAATAAAAAATGATGATCATTTGGTAGCATTACCCGTGAAAAATGTTCTGTTAAATTGTTAAAATAAATGGTTATGATATAAAAAACATACTCGAAATATTAACCGTGCATTTATTAAACTGCTGAATGCGGAGAACATAATCGATTTCAATGGTCTTCCATTCACCACATAAAACTATTCAACTAAAACAAATTAATATATTTATACATCGCAGCCGATAACAGCTACATAACAAAACTTCTCTAGATTCCAATAAATAAATATTTGTTTCTACGTCTCCTGATCTCCTGCAATGATTCCTTACATACCAACTGGCTTTGGTATGTCTTCTAGGCGATCGTAACTCATTCATTTAGGTACTGGCATCTTTAAATACGACGACGTTAGAATTTATTTCCTTCCTCTCAGCCAGTAGCAGGATCCATTGCTCACTGTATATATCACAGCAAGTCTATGTCACGTCTGTCAGTGTCTGTGCCAGTAATAAGGGTCCACCTTATTAATGAGAACTGATGTCACAGGGTATCTTAGATCATTATATTTTATTCTAAACATGAATGGTTCTTTTCATGTTCGTCACACGTAGGCAAGTAGGCAGAAGGGTTGGCTTCCTATACAACCAGTTATACAGAATTACAGAGTATAAAAATAACACTGCTAGATCAGACTAACCAAAATAGAACTTTACCTCCGCAATGCAACCCTCGGGTTAGAAGAAGCAGAAGTACACTGCCTTCAGTCATTTAACCAGTTCAGAGCCATGTGAAAGCAGTGTTATGTTCTTAAACTTGCAGACGATGATCACATTCTATTATTATGTCAATCCTAGGTCTGCTTAAACTGGCAGCCTGGCACTACTATTAATCTAAGACAATAACTCTTGCAAGATCAGAACAGTTTTGCCCTCAATCTGTCTGAGAATGAAAACTGGTTCAACATTTGGGTCAGTGTACCTAAGTGTTTAGATTATTTCAACGCCACGTTTATTTAAATGTATCATGGTTATTTGGTGCGTTGGATTTAAACATTATTTTTATTACCTCTAGTCTTCATCAAAAGTCTGATGTTTATACTCTCTTGGCTTCTGAATTATGTTCCTTGTCCATTATTATTCTCTCCTATTCTTGTTATTGTTTTTCTTAAATCAGTTCTTCTCTATCGTAGATCTTGTTATTTCAATCATCCAATAACTACACCTCAATTAAAACATGACATTTATTGGTCGGAGACTCCATCAGAGGCCTTGAGTTATTTAATTTATAAATGTTATAATGGACTCTGCATTGTGACTTTTTAGCAAATCCGTCATAAACTCACAATGGAGAGTTGCAACGTTTGAAATTTGTAAACTTGCCCCTCCCAGGCTTTCAGCAGAACCCAGTGGCTACTGGTTAGTCCTCTCTACTTACCTCAGTGTTGTGCGTCATAAGCGGTCAAATAGTTGGCAAGCCTGTGGTATGCTGACGTAATTAGTCACTACTACTATTGTGATCTAAATTCGAGTATCAGTAATGCATTGATAAGCGATACTAGTAATATTTTGTTGGTATTAATTAATGGTTCATCTTTAGGTTTTGCTTGCAACTTACTTGCTGACAAGTTTGCATTGTCTTCAGCTTTTAACCATTCATAACACTGAGGTCGTCTCAAGTCAACACCAATGTCCTGTGTCTCTACTTCACGAATGCCCGGAAAGTATATCATAAAAACCAAATATTTAATCATCACGGTGAAAATATTGTATGGTTCCAATGTACGACATAGTAAATGAGTTGGTATCAACCATTACCACCATTGTAATAATCGGTGTGAATTATTCTAACTGCAGTTGCTGCAACACTGCCATGTATTTCTTACATTGATTGACACATCATTGTCTTTCCGCCCACCATAATAATGTATTACGTCTAATATAATTAGAAACAAAGTGCCTTGTCTGCTATAATATTGTTTGCATAAATCCAGTATTTAAATATTTTGACGAAAAGTTACCAGTCTTGATTTGACTTGGATGTAAGCGTGTTTCTATGAACCATACATATTAACCAACTAGAACAAGGACCTAGGATTGCATTGAATTGGAAGCCTATCTGTGCAAATTTATCAATTTGGTCCGTTTTAGATCGATTGGCAACTTTGCAGACAATCGAACAATTGTCGCTATTTACTTTAGATACCAGATAATACTGAGGGCATTCTCTATTTACAGAATTGTCACACCTAGGACCATTAACAGTATCAGTAACAGAAATAATTAATTGGTCCTTTCAATTTAAATTTCTATTCGATTTGCAAAGACCTTCTAAGGCTATAGAATTAGCTTCTATTAACACTTTAATCCTAAGTACTTCGCTGGATATTTGTCTAGTTAAACCCTGTCGTATAAAGAAGCCCACGACACTTAATTTAATCCCTTAAAAGGCTTTACGATCCCATTTATAGTACAAGTACTTATTCGAAATATCGATACGGAATCGATGCATCGCCCACTCTTATCTAAAGCCTTTTCCTTAAGAAGTTAGTTGGCTTCCAGATCAACTAGATGCGATTGAATGTTATAGATCTGTAGTCTGCTGCCAATTCGTGTTGAAATTAGAAATTTTTATCAGATAGATCATTTCCAGGTTTCTGTCTGCTTGTCGCATCATCATCCGGTCTTAGCGCAATATATTTTACATCTCTATCACCCGTTACCTCAGTGTTTTCTTCCCTTCTTGTCTAACTAACTTTCACAAAATCCATCCTTCTATTTTTATAACCATCCTCATTTTGATTACCGTACTTGTTATAAATGTCACAGTTATTCGCAAGGAACCATCTTGTAGTGGCCGATCCCCCCATTCGGTGTTGTAATCGAGACATATCTCGGATATCGATAACCACAGGGTGTCGTGACCATGTCGTTAGCTTGATTGGCGATCATTGAGCGAATCGCTCCGAGCATCGACCGGCTTCTATAACCTGTTACCTACATTAGCTACATAGAATGGAAGCAGGCTGTAATCTAGTTTTGCAGCAGATAGGAATCGATTGTTAAGTGCTGGTATCAGATGGTCGACTGGCGCTAGGCGTATTTTGTGTTAACATCTTGTATTCACTTTAAGTGCTTCCTACGTGACTGAAAGACAAGATGTTTAAGTAATGTTTGAAGATAATGTGGGAAGACTTTCAGTTCCAATCCAATATACTTTCAAAACATAAGTACCCACCATCACTGATGAGGATCTTATACACTGTGCAGATTTAAATGAAGTGACTACATTATCCACAAATTTTGGAAACGAAGTCAAACAAAGGACGTTGCTGTAGTAGTCTAAAAACCAGGTTACTCAATTAATTACCATCAATTACTGTAAAAGAACAGCTAAGTCCATTCCCATATAACTGCAATACAAGAAACGTAATATTAGGTCAACTGAGCAACAATAGCCGCATGCGACTGACTGCGGACGACGATCAGGCGACCAACTGTAATGGAAACCTTACACTGCTTTTATATGGCGACCCATTTTACTATGAAACCGTTTTAAATAAGAAGATTAAAGAAGGTTTTGGATTTGGGATCATATTCCACCATTTTGATACGATTTCCGTGTAAGAATAATGTTTCGTAATCCAATATATTTTCTGAGAAATTAATAAAAACTGATTAAATGAATCCTCATTTCCGCTTTCCTTGCACTTAAAAGAAGCCAAATGAAACACTTTGGTTCTAGTAGATTCTTCTAAAGTTTTAAACTTTTATAGTCTTGTGGTTTTTCATCCTAATATAGGATAACAAAACAAAAGTTTTACAGCACGAATATTACAGACGATATTTCACCCATGTACTTGTAGATGAAAGAAACCACAGTATACTAGAAAATGGAAGCAACGAGATTGAAATATGCATTAGTAATGCTAGCCTGCAAGTCACACAAGCGCTGCGGTGGCCTATTACAACCACGTCTTAATAAGTAGCTGCAACTAGCTATCGGAAATGGTACACGTGGTCTTGATTGATTTAATATGTTCATTACCGAATGGTAACGTCAAGTTATCATTTGATTTGCGCTTTTCTATTGCGATGACACCACATTGTTTTATTTGAAACCTTATCAATGAAGGGCGACTATTTAAAAGCCTTCTCAAAATTTCTGCAGCACTAAATGTAACTTTCAGCAGCAAGTCCTAATTGTAGTTATTAGTAGGAAAACAAATTAAAACCTTAATTAATCTGTCTCAACTTCAAACGAATGACAAAAATGCAAATTTCTCTTAAGACTAACGTAAATTTTATTTAGTGAGGTATCGTGAAATGCGAAAATCTTCGACAGTTGATTTCTCGAATTTTCACAATAACTTTCCAAACGATAACAAAGAACATTCCGTATTGAACCTGACACCTCTTCTCAAAATACAGCTCAATGTTCTACACGTCATGACCAAAGTATGTCGGGTATTGTTTTAAGCACTCCACTACATTATTATTTATGAGTGAAGCGAAGCGGTGCCTACAATGAAGTATTGATTGCGTTCAGTTTTTTGTTAATTGATATATTACTCAGATTGTGGACTTACATTTTGTTTTTCGAGGTCGTGATTCAGAGTAGCACTGTACTGTATAATAAAATAGAGCCAGTACTTCTTTCGCCTGGACATCGCCCCTGGTGTTAAGCGCAATTCTGGTCCAAGGTGATAATTTGCCAGGCTTTGAAAAAATGCAATCCTCGTTGTCAAACTATTATCGACTGGAGCAACTATAATGAACACAGATATGCATCTTTCTGAGAAAAGGAACACTGAATCGTTACCAATTTAAACTAGTGCACATTACAACAAACATACCAATTTTAAACGATATTTATCTGTCCATTACGTTCTAAAACAAACTAGTATTAGTATATCAATCTTTTGACTCATCCCAATGTCAAATTCAATTTACATATTGCATACTAAATGCATCATCGCACACCTACGTGCCTACGTAACATGCAGCTCGGCCTATCATTACATCACGCGATCCAACCTGGATGACTCACGCAGTGGGCGGGCGATGGCAACCGGTCCCAGGTAGAATGTAGACCGTTCTTACCGGCCCTATTGGGAAAATATTCTGCACGTTTTGTAATTTGCAGCTCACTAAAGCAACATGTTTGTCTGTACCCTTATTTGTACCGTTGATCAATCAATGTTGTGCCATCAAAATTGCATAACATGTATATTCTTGAGTAAAAAAGTTTTAATCTTTTTCGGTACTGTTGCACTTGAAGATATCTGAAGTGGATCCTCCAAAGTTAATTATATAAACACAGCTCTTTTGATATGCCTCTTCACCTTGACCAACAGACTCGTCTTAAAATATTCGATAAATTTTATCTTTTTTTATTGGTTTGTGTCTAGAATCAGATGTGCAATAACCCTGCCTGCTGCGTCTGGTGCGAACAAAATATGACCTCTGTGTCTACCTATCGAGGTGTTATGCCGTGTTTTGTAAGGTCTTCGCTTCAAGACGTATCCAATCCATAAACCGCTTGTGATTCATGCGAATTCTTTGTGCTTGCAAATTTCACTTTCTAAACGGCTTCAGTTTCTTTTTTCATTTGCTTTAATTTCCAGTCGCAATGTTTCCGTATCAACAATTACTTGTCTAGATTTCTAAACATTTCATGCTGATAAGTATTCACGGTCCAATTTTAAATCTACATTATTTCAGCTGATACTGATTGTGCAATAGAAACTGATATTTGTACCGTGACAAATAACTTCAGTATTGTCTACCTTCGCGTATTGTCTGCGTATCTTTGATTACATCTGTAATTATTACGAATTCCATTCTGATTTTACTTTTTGTTACACTTTACTTTCACTAAGCAATCAATTATATGGAACGAAATGCTCGCGAATGCTTGTCAGAATACTATGATTTATGCCATCTCCGTTAAGTGTTCCTCGAATTGTGTATTCCTTCTGCATCTTCATTTTGTAGGTATCTCATATATGATTCTGAACCCAGCTACGTTGAAATTTTTCGTCGGTTATTTAAAAAAATCTGCTGATACATTTTGACCGCGTAGGTATTGCACTTTTCTATGAAACAGCAGATTTTTTTCAATAACCGACGAAAAATTTCAACTTGAGGGGGTTCAGAGTCATGTACTGAATCCATGGTATCAGTTTTCGCGTCGATGTGCCTGACACCCTGTATTTTCGGGAATTACTTACTAAAACTGTTAGACATAAAGATTAGTCCTTTCAAAAAGGTGGGAATGATTGCGTTGTGGACAAGTCCATAACTATAAGAAAATTTTAGTACCTATCAGTAATGCAAGAGAGAAACTTGTAAAAATAGATAACCACTGCTCAAATAAAGATTATCATAAAGGATATGACAGCTGTTGCACTGGCTATTACGAAACGGACGAAGACTATTATGAAGGGGAAATAGATAAAGTTAGTTACTAAGCTGTTTGTAATGATAGTCTTAACGACCTGGCACACTAATGAAATGGTTAACAACAAGAAATTATTACTGCCACTAATACAAGGAAAAGTTCTTGTTTAACAACATAGGACAGTGAAGTAATATAAAAGAGAGTCAGATAAGCATGTTGGAGCTGATCAATAATAGTGTTTTTAACCAACATTGCTTGACATTCCCGAAACATCTGAACCACTCAAATAAAAAAATGCACCAATTAAACAGCACAGAATAATAAATTAATGTCCTATTCTACAAAAAACTGGCAACTGTCAAGCATATATAATTGAGGAGTACACCAATTGACCTGGACGCGAAATCTAAACGGAATCTCTACCAATCCGGCGCCACTTAAGCACTTACTGCACTTAGTAACCAAATCCCGGTCCTTTCCATATAATTTGGTCTTATTAGCTTTATCGTCGTAAAGTATTGTCCTTTGTGATTCGCCCACGGACGCCTAACTAAACAGTGTCTTGGTCATCCCACTCCAACAATTTGTATGCTACCAAACCTCCCATTGCCTTTTACGGACTTAGATGAAGGCGTGCGGTCAGTTATATTAATATTTGCATACAAATACGTTAGGTTTATTCTTCCGTCGACATTGTCGTTAACAAGCGGAGAAGAAATTTTTATAGCTTTTTTTATTGACTTTTTGTCATAAAAGTTAAAACGATATCGCTGTCCTCTGAGCTTTGTTCAGAATATTGTGTCTATTAAGACCAATCAATCAATCTGCCTAGCCTTTTCCCAACTATGTTGGGGTCGGCTTCCAGTCTAACCGGATGCAGCTGAATACCAGTATTTTACATGGAGCGACTGCCTATCTGACCTCCACAACCCAGTAACTGGGTAATACGATACCCCTTGGTAAGACTGGTGTCAGACTTTCGGGCTTCTGACTACTCGTAACGACTGTCAAAGATCCACGAATGACAGCCGGGACCAACGGCTTAACGTGCTTTCCGAGGCACGGAGGATTCTCAGTATGTAAAGATGGTAACCCATCCACTGACCAACCCCGGCAAGCGTAGCTTAACCTGATGGATCGACCAGTGCGACTGTTGTTACTTAGCCACGAGCTCCATTGTGTCTATTAAGACCATATTTCAATAAACATAAGCATTAGTTATGGAAATGTATTATGTGTTTGAAAATATATTACAATTAAATGAAAGTAAATTTAAAACTTATATTAAAAGTACACTCTGTAAACAAGCATATTACAAATTAGAGGATTATATCCAAGATAAGAATGCTTGGAAACATGCTAGTCCTGCTCCATAGGACAATTTAGAGTCTAGACAAAATCAAACTGGTTGCTTATTTAATTATATAGTTTGTTATTTTTTATAACTCTGATTTTTCATTCTGTGATTTCTTGAACTCACACACTGACTTATTAGTATTACTTGTTAAAATGTTAGGAATATCGTATAATTTTGCAATATTTGTAAATATGTGAGCACCATGTATCTATCTATCATAATTAATTTATCTGCAATTGCTTTATTATTTTTCATTTTTTTTTTACCTATCGTGGTATAGTAATCTTATTCTAGGTGCATCGTCTTCACATATAATTATATAATTAATGTATACAAAATATTGTAAAAACATTTTAAAAGAGTAACGGTGGAGTTTCTTGCCCATTCTTCTCCATACGAAAACTACCTTTTGGAAGGGGCGACTAGAATCAATTATATTTTTTTGTAAATTTGACGTTCATAAGTGCCTTTTATGTGCCTAATTGAAATAAATTGTTTGACTTTGACTTTGAAAATGTAGGAAAAGTACCATAAAGATTATTCCAACATAACATAACATCACGCCTTGTCTCCCAAAGATTGGGCAGAGGTGTACCTATAGTACACCCACATTTCGCCAGTTATATTGAGTTCCATGTAATAGGGGGTGAGCCTATTGCCATCAACCGTGCACAAATCTAAACTCCGGGCTGATAGAGACTATTCCAACTTGTTTGTTATTAATGATGTGGGTAGTTTTAATTATTTCATTTAAGTCATCGCTGTTGAGAATTGTTCTCTTGATCTCATCCCATCAATGTGCCATTCACAATCTTGACAACAATAGTTACAGCTTCGCATTGGAAACTAGGTGCGCAAAACAAACAAAACGTATCTAATTCACAACAGGAAAAAATCTTTTAATAGCATCAAAACAGCAACTTATCTCCGCCCATCGATCAGCGACTTCCGAAGTCTCGAGCCCGAAATTCAGGCCGTGGTTTCCTTCCAATCTTCACAGCACATCATCGTGATTGTCCCTTGGGTACTTGACCCCGTCCGCCTCGGAAATTGCTAGTACTTCCATAGGAAGCTAAGAACTCAGGAACTGCCAACCTTTTATGGTTATTAATGAGTCAGTCTATGGTTGTCGAATTTTACTAAGATTGGTTGTTCAAACTTCCTCTAACTCAAGGTTAGTTATAATGTATTGTTTTGGAACGGGATTATGTAAGTGCTTGAAGTTTATGTAAGATTTGTAATTAATTGTTTATTGTACGCTTAGTGCCTTTAGAAAAATATTTATATTATGATATTATTATGAACTTTCTTTTTACGGTAGGTACGTATAATTATAATGCTTTCTTTAATTTAAAATAATCGTGTGCCCGAAAGAGTTATCGCACCGAATGTGACTGTAACCTTTTTTTATCTGACAAATATTTCAAATTGGTAAGGCTTAATTTTATTTTACCCCACGTTTCAACCCTTTTCAATACCGTGCCTGAACCTTTTAAGCTCGTGGTCACTGGGGTGGGGATAGCACCTACGTCACATTTGACTTTATACGTAACCATGATATGAATTCCACTGAGCAATGACTACATACATACATAAACTTACTCGTTTTTCCTATGGAGATATGCAGAAACTACAGCATGTCCCATCCACCTGCTATCCATACATAATATAATTCAGACAGCAATGATTACGTAAAAACAAACAAACTTTCAAATAAATGACATACAATCACAGATATAATATACGTCTTCATCATGCATTCATAGTAATTGCTGCTATTACTGAGGCTTCCATTCCAGTCTATGAGGTCAGTGAGGTCATTTGGTACTATCTTACTCTCACTTTCATTCTGTACCAAAAACACCGATTTTATCATCATCAACAAATCTTACTTTATTGATGTCTCTATTTTAGTAATTAGGTTTATAAGTGTCGATATGACTTAGATTTATTGACAAGTTACATTCAAACCAAATTCAACATTCGGAATTTATATAAGTGCAATATTGATGATATTTGTATGATATGATATTGATGATTTATGAAAATTGTTACGGCATTGTTGTTCGGTGTTACATAATTTCAGTGAGCCAGCAAAGTTTACTGAAATACTTTTTTTTTTTTCTTTTGTCTGATCTGACGGAAAAATTTATGTTCATTCAAAATATATGTTACGTTAACACATGAATGATCACGTCTTGTCAAAACGAATTCAAAGAACATTCCTTGTGTAATCTGTAAAGCGTGGGAGCACTTATCTTCTTATTATACATTCGTAATACTCTAGTATTTACTTTCATTCTTAATAGAAGCGCTTACGATGCTCGTCTCGAGATACTTTGTCATCTCTGATTATGAGTTTTCTCTTGTTAGTGCTAATTAACTAGAGTGATTGTAAATAACCTGGTTTGATGACCTAGGTGAATTGCAGGAACGACCTAAATAGTTGCTCAGATACCTGATGTATTCGTATATTAAGTTATATTATAGAATAGCAGAATTTCATCAACCGAATGTTAAGAAAGAATTTTTTCTAGGGAAACTTGGAAACGAAAACGAAATTCACAAAGTTAGCATTCAAGCCAAATATTATGATTTGGAAAACCAAAACAACTGTTTCCATGCAGTGATACGAAGGGAAATGATGTCAGAGACAATATGAACTAGCCATTTAAAAAAAAGTAATCAACCAGGTGTATAACATTAAATTACACCACTGCAGCACTGTGGGTGGAAACAACGCAACCAATAATAGTCCTTGGAATTCTAACATAGTTTTTGCCGATAGTTTATAAAATATCAGTTGCAATTCTATTTCTTAACTACGCAACTAATACAATTCGTAATTAGTTTGACAGGGTTACAAAAAATATTGTCTTTATGCACGCAATAGAAAATTACTAAATTCGTGAGACTTTATTTTTTATGAATAATCCGTACAATAACTTTGAATATGAAAAATCTACTGCATTCATCGCGTGTTAGTCGACTTCACAAATTTCAAAATTTCATCAACATCTTTCTCTAAAATCAATTTGTACTAGATAGAAAGGATTCCAATTTGAAGATGAAAATCGGATCAAAAATCATATTCCTATTCAAATTACTTCTGATATACATCTGAGCAATGAGCATACGTTTCCAACACCTTAAAAAAAAAACGCCTCTCAAACGGCATCACGGAACTTGTAATATTCAAAGAATCGCTTGTCAAACAAGATTCACATTCACACAGATAGTTTACACGTTACAGAATCATTGTTACACTTCTTATGTGTATTAACATTGACAACTTCCTCTAAATAACATTTCGTAACTTCATCATTGTTATGTCCTATTAGGTAATTCATTGTTTTCCTGCCATCTTTTTTCGGCTCTAGTACGACCATTTTGATTTTTATGTGCTTTTGTTTGGCTTCGCTTACGTGTTAGTTCATTATCACCTAATTGTAGGTGGTTGGATAAAAAAATATTCATGTAACTTAAGGATTTGTCATTACGAATGAGGACTAAACATACTGTGACGGCATCTACAATCGCCACAAGCGAACTACGCATCAAAGACCTGACGTCACACAACATCCTGACGTCACACAAATCCTGCATCGTGCAATTAGAGTTTACCGCGCTATGGACATATATACAATCTCCCAACTTCAACCTCTGGGCAGTTGCCCGCCAGACACGACACCCGTTTGGTCGGAGGATCCTCCCGATTCTATGGGGGATGAGTGAACTTTACACCCTGTTCCTCATACCCCTAAGATACTAATAAATGATCTACCAACGTGGGTTTTCAATTTTCATTTCTGCCACCACAATGTGCTTCGTCGTGTTCCTGCTTATCGCGAAATGTCTCCTTGTCTGTTCCATAGGCATTTACTGGGTTTGATTTACGAGCCGTGGTGTCACGACCTATATCATTACCATTTTCAAACTATTGTTCTGATATAGGCTCAGGATCAAACAGTGACGTAGAATAATGGGAATCGTCTGTCTGACCTTATTATTGAAACCTCAAAGCATTTGTTTTAATTGACAGCCCTATTTTCAGTTTCTATTGCTGAACTGATAAGTACTAATGACTTGTTTGCGTGAAAATGTTCGTCTCTAAGCTATTCATAATTCGGATTTTCGCTTTGAGAAAATCTTAGTAGTAAGTTTATAGTAGTGTCTTCAATTAATTAGTTGTACAAAACAATAGCAAATTTCCATACTGAAATGAAGCTTCTTGTGGATACCTACGTATAAAATTTACATTGCTTGCTTGAATTTTAATACACCCTGTTTATGAGTCTTTATATCGCTCGCTTTTTTAAATCACCTATAAATAAAAATAAATATATAAGCCTATAAATATGAATATGCTAATAGCAATATTTATGAACTTGAGATCAACGTACCTTAGGTTTCTTAATTTACATATTTCATCATTTTTCGCCACCTAGCTCTTAATATTGTTTTCAATTTATTACAAAGATAAGTGGTAAATTAAGCAAATAAGTGTTACAAGTACGAAAAAAGTAGTAGGTGAAGCCGGCCCTGACTTACTGGCTACTCAGCCCTTGACTTTTAAAACTGCCCAGTCTCCAGAGGTCAATTAAACATAAACATATCTATCACAACTACCTCGTAAAGACCAGCGCTATCGGAAACTCGTAAAATTTAATTATTTTCTCCGCTGAGCCGAAAACATTTCATCCGGGTATGTTCAATGACGTACGATGTCGTAAAATTCTATGTATTTCTGTCAAGATGAAATGTTTATTGGATTTTACATGAACGCTGTTTGAAATAGGTTTTGAAATGAGAATTAATCAATGGATTGCGTTGGAAAATGAAGCATGAGTCGCGAATGTATTGACATGTTCTGCTATCAACCAGATAAGTCTGAAAGGTATCACTATATAGATATACTCGTACGGTTCCTATGCAGTTTTAAATTACTATGGTAAAATAGTAGATACGAACAATATTAAGACAACAGAAAATTTAAATCAAATTCATACTACACTTTAATTGTATAACTAATCGGTTATAAATAACACATATGCCAAAATAAAACTAACAATGAAACGCAAAAGTAAATAGACCGTCATATGCACAAAGAAGAACACAGGCACACAGTTAGTCAAATATTTGAATTCTACCATTCAGTTGAACAAAATTCTATTGTCAGATCACAATTCGTATCAATTAGCTGAATAATCTTCATCTTAAAGAATGTTGAATGGCGTGATCTGTCCATTCAAACCTGCTTAAAATTCCTCCATCTAGGCATCTACGACAGACGACAATGCTTTCAGATGTAGACCGTCTCAAATATGCTCTTCAGTGTGTCTTAAAAACTAATTGCTGTCGGATTGTATTTATTGACGTTTTTATGACGATGTGGAAGCATTCCGAAATGTTGGCGTTATTGCATTTAGTTTTTGTAGATGTAAAATCTGAAATATAGTCGTCTGAAACTCACTGTTGGAAGATTTTTCTTCAAACTCGTTAAAGCTCTTAAACTAATTGAAGCGGGGTTATCGATATGCTTTTAAGCTAAAATACCTTTGGGTATACCTATCGCTTGTCACAAGAGAGGTCATAACAACGTCAATTTTAGGAGATTTCATATTCGGCCTGTGGCACACAGGTGTACTAGTATTTGATCCGGCCACCATCTGCGTAACCCAGTTATGACGGCAATAACCCGCCACGAAGGCTCTTTGCGGAGGTAGATATGGCCCAGGGGACGTTTTGCGGACCCGTGTTACGTAGATATTAGGTTACCCTTCCATTTTAGACATTGTTATCCCAAAACATTTTCTGTAGACGGCGTTCATTTTGGAAAATGTAAATCTACAAGAATACATGAAAAACTTTATCTTAATTTTAAAACGCACATTCATTTAGTTGTTAGATCTTTCGCCACGATCAATCATGTAACCACACTGCGCGGGCGCTCCAAATCTGCCTCAATGTGTGCGGTCTAGCTCTTGTATATTAATTTGTTAGCTCTGATGAGATTGTTGTGGGAGGCAATAGCGTTGGCTTAATATAGCCAGTCATTTTCTTTATATTATCGACTCTTCCATTTGTTAAATATTCTGCGTTATGCGTACGATTTAAGTTTCTCTAGAAAATCTTACTGCAGTTTCTTTTCTATTGACAGTTTTACTGGATTGCGATCATCATTATCAGTAAAAATTAGCATATTATTCGCTAGCTCTTTACTCGCTTTTTATATCTGCTCCAAGATATTCAAGAAATTGAATGATCATAAAATGTAAAATATGATCATCCACCAAAAATATGAGCTTTCAAGTTTCTAATTCTAATGCCAAACATGTATGTAAACTCTGGCTGTAACATTGTTTGGTTGCACGAATAAAGAATTAAATTGTGCTGTTATTGCGAAATATTTCCCAGTATAAAATGGAGATAGCATTCGTTTTGAAGGTCGTCTGTCGGAGCCAAGAATACGAGTGCCGCATTGCAGCCTAGATGCACTGACCCAGCCAGTGCATTCTCAGAATTATATATAGGCTAACTGTCGATTACCCGTGCACTGTGTCGCAATTTCGCAATACTAGTCAACATATGAAAACAGGTGGGATGTATCTTCCCTAGTTTTGATAAATAGCCAAATCCTATTGTTAATTCTAATTCACGCACAAGAAGTTATGTCCAGTTGTTTGTCAGTGTTAAATCACGCCAAAATGTCTACTAATTTTGATGATGTTTAACGCAAAAGTGAGTCACTCGACCGAATTGCTATCGTGATTTTCGAGAGTTGTGTGTGAAACAGTGAACTTCTAATAACTTTGAGTTGAAATCTGAACTCAAATAAAAATATACATATCAAGAAGTTGATGGACATCTGTTAAATCTCCCAGTCATTGACACTAGCTTGAAAGTTTTTAAACTCCTAAATATAGTCTCAAGTGGTTAAGTGGTGACTTTCATCGTATAGTGTGATCCTCCTTAGTACCGGATCATGAACGGTTTCTTTAACCTGATATAAAATACACTTGAATGTCCATACAGCACTTCGATCGTATAATACGAGTATGTAGACAGAAATGTCATAGTCATAGGCTATTCACAATTAAAAAAGGAGTAATATTTCTGCTTTTATGTTATACAATAAATAAATGGGAACTGCTTTTGCTTATTACCATCTAATAACCATGAATTCATTATATTGGTTCGATTTTAAATAATGCTACGGTTTATTAGTTATCCAACACCACTTAGTTTCCACTTTCCACGCTGAATCGTAGAAAAATATTGTTCCGACGTTTATCGATTCATAACTTGTAAAAGTGGACTAAGAAACTATCCATTGCATTGTCCGTAAAATATTTATATTGAAAGACAATGCACTTAGAACTATTGCTATCTTTAAATTTATTGAAATGGTACAGTTCTGGACTTTCACTTACCTAAATTGGTATTGAATGGACCTTTGTTGCAGTTCTTTATCGTTATCTTCTTTAATTAAACTTAGTTGAATACCGAGTTGTTTTGTTGAACATGACAGATTGTTTATCTATAAAGTAAATGTGGAAATGTTTCCCTTTGGATTATTCAGTTTCGAATTTATGCAGGACCTAACTTTACCAACGGTCAACGGATATATTATTTACAGGATAAGAAATGTTCTTGAACTTTATCTGGTTCTCTCCAATCTAGATATACTTCTACCACTATTCTTACACTTTCACTTTCCTATCACTTTGCAAGTTGCACTCGTGTTTAATTAGCGTGGTAAAACGCTTTGAGAATACTTTTCATTTGATGATGTAAAAGTATTAGTTTGGCTGAATTAACTACTGGTTTATACCATATCCGACGAATAAATGTCTTTGTCTTTTGGCACTCTGGCCAACTCCGTTTTTATTTATCAAACTCCCATTCAGTAAAAATAAAAGCAAAAAGAAAAGATAAATCAAGACTTTAAAAAAATACTATAAATTATCGCCCCTGCTAATACAAAAAATCTAGATTCTTCATCGTGCATCGTAGAATTTCACTTGTGTCCGGGATACTCGTAAAATTACGCATGGCCTTTATCGACGTTATCTATTTAGGTGACATTAGAGTCAAATAACTTGGCCATAATGTTAACATTGTGGAGAAAATAATTTTATTGCATGTGACCTCGAGATTACAACTGATTAATGGAAAGAAATTGAGATTCAATAACGCAACGATAACGTAGAAGTCAACGTTTAACCTTTTAAAGATAAATGTTACAAATATTGCTATCACTTTACAGTACGAAATGAAGTAGTTTGAAGCTGCCAGCTGGTAAATTCATTAGCAGTAATTAAGCATGAAATGTTAGACGTAGATAGACTCAATTATAATTGCGTTGATTGTCTAAGCACCTGCGATGTCGGTGAACGTCCCCGAGCATTGCACCCCATCCATTAAGCTGTTCTCTGCCATCTCTGCCGGCTGTGCCATCTCTGGCAGTCTAGACGCACCGCGTCTCACTCCAATTACAATGATGGCCGGGTGTATCGCGAAATTCCATAACACTTTCACCGCTGTAAGTGGCTTTGCTTTCATGTGCCTAATGGCTAGAGAGTATGCTCTTGTTTTGTTTTATTCTTCGAAGTGATTAATGGTTGAATCTCTTTTCGCTACTCTGTGTTACTTGATGTTACGTCTGCTGATGAAATTATCTTTTTTTCGTTACCTTATGCGAGAAATGTTACGATGTGTTGTGTGATACCATAATTATCGTGTCGTTACATGCAAAGATTTCTCACGTTTGATTTACATCAATCGTGATCGAGTAATAACATCCGTAGTACCATTTTGGAAGATTCCAAATTCCATTTAAGAATTTTGTTTCTGAATTCATCTTACTAGTAAAGCCATCAGAATCCTCAAGGTTCAAAGGACCCTCATTATTCAGTCTTATTTACAGCTTCCCCAAATGCTCGTTGCATCGTTTAAATCGTTAGCGGTTTACTTTGCGTCTTCTAAAACTAATATGCGTTCTATTTTTAACGTTCCCTCTTCCTGTACGGTTGTCACAGATCCAAATTTGTCATTTGTTCTCATACGTCTTCCTCTGTCACAATGTGGTTTTAGAAACACACCAGGAGTTATTCTACGATTGTTTGTTAAACCTTGGAGGGTTAAATGACAAAAGCTATCAATTTAAGTCGTTACTGATTATTTTTGGACAGTCTGTGATTTTTCCTCGCCGTTGAATAATTGAATTTGGCATTTATAAATGTTTGCGGTTTTCCGGGTTCCAGTGTGTTTAATCGCGCAATGTTACTGGCCAGATTAATCAATGCAAATGCGTAAAACGGTAAAACCGTTGTTTAATCATTACTATTTGCAGTGTTTGTTTTGCAGTTTTTATCCCCCCGGTTCATCAATGCCATCTTCTGTTTTAAAAGAATTATTTACCAAATCCAGAACCTTCAAAAATGGCACAGCTACTTATTCTAATAAATCTCGTTTCATAATGTAATTTATTGTGATAGGTTTCCATAAACGTGAAATTATTCCATCACGACATATAATAAAGAGATGCAAAACTGCAGCTACCGGTAAGTTCCAACCTATTTGTGTGTAACGACCATTCGGGTACATTGTTGTTGCCGAGATTCGGGTTTTGCGGCCACTTTACAGCTTCTACACATGTATACGAACCTCGTGGACATAATCGCTTGGAACGGTGTTCGCTAATGTTTTCACTTACGCAACGCTAGTTCGACGACCCAAACCGTTTTTGGTCAACTGTTTGTTTATGGTTTTTGTGTTTGGGTCTCACCTTGAATTTAACGACTGTCTGTCTTTTTAGCCTAAAATGTTTATTGGCAGCAATGGGTTCAATCAATGAATTGGTAAACCGTCGCCCACCATGGTAGATAGACCGTATTTAGTAAACGCCTTGTTCGTTTTATGACTTGACTCATCCTTCCCCATTTTGGTCGGTGTCATTAGATTTGCTAACAGTAGTTAGATCAGTGTCTATATACCTAACGTTTTGTCTGTGAATCACAAAATACGCTGCTTCTCTAAGTACCTTTACGATTTTCAGAGAATATTCTCTTACTCAGAGATTAGCTAACATCCTGTCACTATTTTCACTGCAACGCGATCTTTAAGCCCAAGTTGTTTCTATACTTAAACCATCATCACTTCTTATAACTAAGCTTTCAACTTCCGAAGAAAAACAAAACATTTCCACATCATTTGTTAAGTCAGATTTTGCAACATCATCATTGATTCTCCGACGGCGGCTTCAGACCGCGAAGTAAAGAGCCATCGAAAACAGTCAAAGCTGCTCTGGAACTGGGTCGAGGGTGGTTGGAATAACTACCAAGATCTTCGCTTACATGATATAACCCTTCACAATGGAGAACTGACTCATGGATTTGTGAGCCCCTTTTGTTATGAAAACAAAATCGCCTTAAAAGTCGAAATTGTTTTTGTAATTCTTCAATTTCTGAATGAATAACATTATCTTATCAAAACATGTCAAGGTTTACTTTTACTTCATGCAAAACGTTTCATTCATGAATTTGCTAGTTGAAATTTCCGAATTTGTAAGTGCAATACCTACTATTATTCTGGTTGGCTCGTTGCCAGAGCTGTTTTAACTGAATCGTCACTTATCTCGGGCTGTGCATCATCGACTGCCTGTCGGATATTGTATCCTCCTATTATGAGTCAAGAAGTGATTTCTGCACCGATATTTAGCTGTATCCAGAACTACTGTGAAAGTGTAACGTCAGGCAAATTAATTGTTAAGCTGGTTTCGTCTGATATTGTGTCTATGTCATTTGCGATTTCAATAAAATACGGACAATTTCCATAAATATATGTTTTCCTGACTATGGGTTTAGCTAGTTTCGTAACAATTTTATTAATCACCTAAGTACTTATTATGTTAAAGACACATTTCAGTAGCATTGTTTAGTATCCCAAGGTTTCCTAGTATAACTACCGATGCCAGATGCTCCATTTTTACTATTTGTAAAATAAATCAAGGCAGGAAATGAGTTTAGTATCCATGTGTTATTTTCGATCCGTAGACTATCCACAACATAAAGAGTTTTTCTTTTATGTGCTATTTATCAACTCTGGTCATTGATCCAAATCCGACCAATTAAGGGCATATAAATAGAAGCAACACTTACAAATTAATGTTCTAACCAATTAATCCAGCATCTATCCGCAAGGTTATCAAATTGCACGCACAATTGATTCTAACTGTGTGTTATTTTATTACTCACAGTGAATAAGGCTGGCACTTTAAAGTACCTACTACTTCTACATCGTAAAGTAAATCACCATATACCCACTAGGTAGATTGGTGCTTATTTTTTGCATTTTTTTTTAACATTTCCGAGTCTATTGAGAGCGTCTGGTCTGCACCAAGTGCAATACAAATCCGACGACTGACGAAACACGAAGTTTGCCGAGGGACATTTAGAAAATAGTTGTACTGTGTACATTGATGAATGCATTATTGAGTATTAAGAAAATATAATTATATAATAGTACTTGCAGTAAAATAAATAGGTTGCAAACGTCCTTGAAATATAAAAAATCTGACTATATACTTATTAGATAACTTCTTCATAATATTGATTCAGTTTATCATAAATAATCATAATTAAAGCACAGTATAAATATTGTCTCGTACATTTTTCTTAATGTTTATTCTACGAGTATGTAGCCTTACTCAAAAGTCCAATATAAACAGATAACGCTATTTCCACAAGACATTTACGAGCGGCGTGTACTTCTGTGCGCCAAAATTTACGAGTCCAATGTTAACGTGAAATGTTTATACGACGCCCAGTTTCATCCGTTCACCATCACAACAATAGAATGTAGGTAAATAATCAGATTACGGCGCTCCTAATTAACTTCACCATGACCCAATTAATATGCCACGAGAAATTCTACAGTTTTCTTTGTTACTACATACAATTTTCATTCACAAGATTATTTTGAGAGGATGCGTGAAAAACATCGGCTCAACTTGTATAGTATACAATGATCGTGACGATCTGGCTCGCTTCCAAATAAAAGAGCGGTAAAATTACGGACCACTATAATAAAATTTAAACTTGCTTCTCCCATGAGAGCCCTTCTAAATTCGCCATACAGCTGACCCATTTCGCGTTCATTCTGGCACGATCCAGTGCTGGTTTGTTTATTCGAGGGCAACGCTTTTATAATGGGATTTTAGTGTTCGCTACTATGATTTACGAGTACTATATTCTATGTGAAAAGTACACTTAGTATTCGGCACACGGTGGTATCCAATACATGGTATTTTCGGCTGCCAACGCCAACATACTCTAATTTCGAAATATTTTAGGAGCTTTTAAACATAATGAAATAAACGGTAAACCGAAGTGCTATCAAAATGAGTTCGCGGGACTATTACAAGGTGTCTTACATGAGCAAAGGGGCTGAGCGCTCCAGGCACTCGATGGACCATGACGTTCTGGACAACGACACGGAGTTCAACGCCAACCAGTTCAAACTATACGATGACTTCACGACAGACCTTCGCATCGCCTTCAACCCTCTCAGGCGGAACTTCCACGACATCACCAGGACTGATATGATGAGGAGGAGGGGAGACCCCAACGATTCTGGTGTCGATATGGAAAATGGCAACCCTCTTGAAGATGTATCAACTTCTAATGATAGTGACTTGGTAAGTATTCGTAGGAGTCGTCTAGTAACCATAATTTTGATTATCTAGGATTTTGTTTTGAACCATTCAAAGCGTTATATACCATAGTTAGTTATATCAATGAATATAATACCAACATGTGTATCAATTTATGCAACCACTCATACGCTTTAAATCATACAGCGTTAAGTTTCTCATATAAACTGGTTGCTTCATCTCGCTTGGCTTCAGAAATAATTGGGTGTATAAAATTTTGCAATTGGCTGGAGCTTTCGGACTGAAATATTTTTTAACGCGATATATTTTAGCAATGTATTTTTTTATTTTAATGTTCAGAATTATGGCTTTGAAATCTCGCCTTTAGTATGAGCATATTTTATTCAGAGATGCCGAAGTTAACTGTGCGGAATAAAAATTATTGGTAACTGAAATCTTTTTCGCGTTATTCCAAATTATATCAGAAGGCAAATTCTCGTAGGTACTTAAATAAAACGTTCACATTCAAGTCGAAATTTGTCAAACTTATCAAAAATATTGGTAAATAGATTGTAATTTTGACATTGCGAATGAGATACGAATGCGAACGTTCTTAAAAAATACGGGAATTGCCGGCCGGCACCTCTGGTGTGATCACATTTATTACGACAAATCTAGATTTAAACATCCACCCAATAAATACAACAGCAATAAATATAAAATGCAAATCTGTGTCGTCCGGGGCAACGCGCGTCGGATCGAATACTACAAAGTACAATTAGTGATGGCCGGCGCCATCCATTGTGTCCGGCCGGACGGTAGCGCCTCGTCTAGCCATTGTCCGGCCTCTGCGCCAATCGGCAATGGTAACTTGAGACAATGCTCTATGACACAATCACTTGATTTGGACACAAAGAAAGGAGCAATGCTTTGTAGGGTTCGTCATGATTCAGACTATTGAACTTAAAATTGGAAGTTTTTAAAACAATTAATATTTAAGACTCATCAAAGAAAACAAATTATATCGTTCAAGTGAGCTCCTTGTAGCATAGCTTCATCACAAAGAAAAATAAACAAATACTTTATCCAAAAACATGCGTTATTGGCAACCGTTTCTTCCAACTAACACAATGCTTATTTTACCTACTACGTTAACTTCCTCAAAACAACTATTAAAGTACAACCAACCCTCAATTAGGTCGTCCAATCTAAAACAACAAACAATCTTATTTATGACGACCCCAAACTTGCTTGTTATAAATTCATATACCATGTCCAAACTTGTTATATTCCCATTTAACTGACCTGATTTAATCACACTCATCTTACGTTTCATGAAACTTACCATCCAAGGGGAACTCGCTAATAGGACGTTATGACGTAAGCAGTAACACTGTAACACTATTACATTGTAGACTGTGACTCATTGCAATGTTATACGCATTAGCCCCATACGGGTGGTCATACGTGACACACAGACATAATGCGACTCCATATTTGTACTAGTTAATTAAGAATTATGCTTTTATTTGGTAACATCATCCACAATGTCTGCACGATGAAACTTGTTAAATAGACAGACAAACGTGCATATTTTTCCTTGAAATAAATGATTCATTTTTCTGTTAACTGCACTTTATTCAAACGCATCGCATTACGTATTCAAACTCCGTTATAACTCGCCTTGTTGACTGTTAATGTAGTAACCGTAGCATTTATGACGAAGGTTTATTTAATAACTTGGCACAATGTCGCCCCTGCCTTGCCACTCTGGTAATTAAGGATATTGCACGCATGGTCTCGCCCCGCGCACGCGCGTACTTTTTTTAAGACGGGGCAACCGGTAAATTAAACCGTCCACAAATAAATACAATCTTAAGTACGCCACGGTTACACTGCGACCGACTGGCCTTGACCATACGTGTAATTTAAGTGTAGGTACTGCACATTTCGGGCAGCATTCGTCTCAAGGTGATTACATCACTACTAGGAGTCCTTATCCTTGACTTCTTTACCCTTAAACGGCCTGACATTTAAATTACTATCTTTCCATTTGTTGCAGTTGGAGAACGAAGTGATGGTAGATCCCTGGAGCAGCATGGACTCCTCGAATTCACCGTTAACTGACTCTGGACCCTCGGCAAGTGAAGACTGCACCCCCTCCACTTCGAGTGAACCCCCACGCGGGCCTCTAGACGCGTCCTCTCCTCTTTCGCCCGACTCGCGCCGCTTACCCGACCCAAAAGACACCAAAACCAAGATCGTCCCCAAACACATTCCCCCAAAGTCATCCGACAAGGCGCGCTCGCGAGACCTCACCCTTGATCTAGAGACCCTAGAGCCCGACCTTCTCTCTCGCCGCCCGCATTTTCTTGACGAAGATTACCAGCCGCCGTCCAAGTCGAACATCGAATGCCGAATCCCCAAGCCGCACTTCCTCGACCACTCGCCGTCGCCCGATGAATTCGACGAACGTAGTGACATTACAAACCCGAACTTCCTGGACGATGATGTCGAAGGCGATGACAGTCAAGCACAAAAGAAGGCTGGAGCCCTGCCAAAGAGGCCACAGAAAAACCAGGTTTCCACTTACTCCAGTTCAGAAGATCGACCACACAGAACAAGTTACCGAAGTACTCTACATTATGGGTTAGAAAGTGCGGCACGATCGAGTGAGCGAGACAAAAGAGCTTCCCAACTATACCGGGGGACCTGGCCAGGAGAACGCGATGTCTGGACAGGTCATGACTCCGCCAGCGTTCGCAGTTTCTCTAGTAACGGTTCTGCAGAGGGAACTAGACCTTCGTCTAACTTAGAAAATAAGATGGAATGCGTTTGTTCCTTAATTTCGCTGTTAAGTTTATCACCAGAAAACAACGCAGACTTGAGCGGCCCTTTATTGGATATGAGCAGGTCTGTTGAGAGTTGCATCGCCATGCGGCAAGCAGGATGCATTCCGTTACTAGTTCAGTTAATACATTCGAAGGTCCCTAGGGAAACTCGAGACCGCGCGGCGAAGGCGCTTCGTAACATAATCCACACACAGACTGACGACAAGGCAGGGCGAAGAGAAGCCAGAGTCTGGAGATTGTTGGAGCAAGTTAGAGAATATTGTTACGTATTAGAAGACCTTGTGGAAATGAGAAAAGAAGGAAAAGAGGTAATAGAAGATGATGCAACTAAGCATCCGAGTCAGAGCGTCGCAGCTCTGATGAAGTTGTCGTTTGATGAGGAACACAGGCACGTGGTGTGTCAGTTGGGAGGACTTCAGGCGCTGGCTGCGCTAGTGAGCGGCGACCAGGCCGCACACGGGAGCAGAACTGATGACAACACGTGTTTGACCATGAGGAAGTACGCCGGAATGACCTTAACGAACCTTACCTTCGGAGATGGCAACAACAAGTCATTGTTGTGCTCCTTCAAGGACTTCATGCTAGCTCTGGTTGAGCAGCTGGAGTCACCCAATGATGATATGAGACAGGTATGTATAGCAATATTTCGTAAAGAATTGATTTAAAAATCAATTGAATATAACACTTAAGAACATTAACATAACTTATAATATTCTACTTTTACAGGTAACAGCAGCCGTGCTGCGAAACCTTTCTTGGAGAGCAGATAGCAACAGCAAACAAGTACTAAGAGAAGTAGGAGCCGTCAAAGGTTTGACAAAAGCCGCGATGACGTGTCAAAAGGAGGCAACGCTAAAGTCGGTCCTCTCCGCCCTCTGGAACTTGACAGCTCACTGCTCAATGAACAAAGTAGCCTTGTGTTCCGTTGAAGGAGCTCTAGGCTTCCTTGTTGATATGCTCAGCTACAACTCACCCACAAAAACACTAGCGATAGTGGAGAACGCAGGTGGCATCATGAGGAACGTGTCGAGTCACATCGCCGTCCGCGAAGATTACAGGCAAATTCTCCGGGAGAGAAATTGTTTGAGTGTCTTACTGCAGCACCTCAAGTCTCCGAGTCTCACTGTGGTCAGCAACTCGTGCGGCACGCTGTGGAACCTGTCCGCGAGGTGCCCACACGACCAGCAGTTCTTATGGGACCACGGCGCGGTGCCTATGCTTAGGAGTCTTATCCACTCTAAGCATAAAATGATAGCGATGGGCTCAAGTGCCGCCCTCAAAAATTTGCTCAATTCCAAACCGGGTAAAACGCATATAATCTCCCTGGACACGACAGCTAGAAACATGAACCTGCCAGCCCTACCAACATTAGGAGCTCGGAAACAAAAGGCTTTGGAGCAGGAATTAGACCAAAACTTGGCCGAGACTTGCGACAATATTGAGCCAGCAACATCTCCTTCGACAAGTAACAGAGAAGAGAAAAATCTCTTCACAGCTACGGAAAGACAAATCGCCATGAATTTAGAAAGGCATAGGATGACGTCCAGTTCACCTCTCATGGGAACATTAACATCACAAATATCTTTAAGTCACAGCGCACATTTGGCGAGCTATTTAAGCTGCAGTAACACTTTGCTGAAGGGTGCTTTGGTCACCCGTTCAAACACAGGCAGTGCGGGTAACGTCAATAGATCAGAGAGCAAGGACTCAGTCACCAGCACTCATTCAGACTCTGTGTTTGACCGAGTCACGCGCACCGGCAAGGTACCTGTACCCACGCCCAGAAATAAAGACCTGATGAAGAGTGAAATGACAGGCGAAGCGTTCAAAGCGACCTCAAAACAACACAAAGACAACTTCCTTCAGTACCCCACGCAACCTCCAATTCCTCCGCCAAGAAGTACTACAGAAATGAGAACAAATTATACAGAATCCGGTTTTGACGTCGACCAGGATTCTTGCGACCAGCCCATAGACTTCAGCAGGAAATACTCAGAGACCAAAAACACCGAGTCCGATGTTGAAAAGCCGAAGACTGAAAACAAAAAGTATTCGAAGAAGGACAGTTCTACGAGCTATGGTGATTACCAAGAGACTGATTTGGATCAGCCTACGGACTACTCCCTGCGTTACGCTGAACATCAATCAGAAACTGGGTCAGATATGTCAGAACCCGCAGGTCCATCAGTTCACGAGGACACCATCAAACACTTCGCCACAGAAGGAACTCCTTATGAGACACCAGCGATATTCTCAACAGCCACCTCAATGTCAGATCTTAGGGTGATCGGCAAAGACAATAAGAAAGCAGCGGCGACCGCCAAACCAAATCCCGAAGCGATGACGCATTCAGACGAAAAGGACACTTGTTCCATCGAGGACCCGCCGAACCATGACAACGATAGGGCAGCAACAACTCCTCAAACGTCAAGACCGGAACCTATTCCCGAAAAACGAGGAGTTTTCGATACCAAGTTCAGTTCAGGGATGATAAGCCCCGAGAAGCCAGTGAACTACTGCGATGAAGGCACTCCTGGGTACTTCTCGAGGGTCAGCTCTTTGAGCAGTCTTGGCGAACCGACTGAAGAAGACAGCCTAGCTAAGAGAAACGCTATGGCGACCATTAACGTGGACCCGAGCCCTCCCGAGCAAAGTACCAGCAGTTCTGCTAAGGACAAAGAAGGTAATCGCTTGTTTTTCATCCCAAGTAATAATAAAAATGATGTAAACGGAAAAATAAAGACTGAACGGGATAACACAAAAATGTAACCATTCTTACTTCTTCTTAACTTTCTCTAAATTCAATGCTTTATTCTTCTAATCCACATCATCATCATCTAATCTTAAATTTGAATTCTGAATCTTAGATTTATCTTAACTGTAATGTTTTGTAACCACAGACTATACGTCGTAAACGATAAACTTTCAATCAATTCCAATGGAACAAAAATACATATAAGCTCTCTGCCGGTCATGGACATGTCGTGGGCAGGTATCCTTCAGGATTTTTATTTATTATAACAAATGTTCACTCAAAAATTGACTTCGACTACACAAGGTGTTTTTTTTATATCCCATAACCCTAGGGTATTAATGAGACCCTGTCAAAGATTCTCATTGATAAGTATGAGTAAATGATTTTCATTCAAATCAATCGTTCATATTTAAAGCTAAGAAAATACGTTGTCATATTTTCTTGTAATGAACAAAATTAGTCTGATTTCAATGTTTTTTTTATTTTTCACCTAAGAGATTTTTACATAAATAATCGTGACTTTGTCGAATTATTTTGAATGGAAAATGAAAAAAGAAAACCTAATATGCCAGTTTTTTATTTGATATTGCCTCATTCATACCCTAGTAGAGTTATGGGATATAAAAAAACATCTTGTATAACGCCAAAGAAGATAGTTGAATACGTGACAATACATTTTAATGATAATTCTGAATTCAAACTTTCACAATAACTAACGCCTCGCAAATCTTCCCAGGTTCCAAAGCAGTAACATTCGCAACCGAACCTGCGTCAGTGTGCGAGGGCTCCTCGCCCGCTTCGGCCAGGGCTTCGACCCCGCCGCAGCGCTTCGTAGAGGACACGCCCCTTATGTTCTCTCGCTCCAGCTCGCTCGGCTCCCTACCAGAGTGCTCCCAGCAAGATGACCAGGGATCTGTGCTGTCTGAAGTTAGGTAAGCGATGGTTCAGTTATTCTTTAGAAAAATATTTTGTTTTAGTCGCGATGAAAGCCCCATCCAAAATGAGACGCGGAATGAAGGTTTTTCGGTTTATTTCTAATAATAATAATAACTTAAAGCAACGTTCATAAATAAACCCCGATATGTATTGCTCGCGTGTGCCTGAAATTGCCTAATTGTGTTGGAAGTTTGTAAGAGAGAAGCCACGGCAAAGCATATAATAAAGTCTTAGGCGAAAGCCTTTGCCTAACAATGGGACGATGCAGGGTGTCAGTAATCAGTAAATCTCTCCGCTACAACACTGTTAAGCATTAACTTTCGCTTTTTTTCCATGAAGGAAGACAGAGACAGAACGCAACCTGCTACTTTATTTATTTTAACATAAATATATAAAGTATAAAGTTAAGTTAAGTAAGTTTTAGTATAAAGGAAGATGCGATCAAACGACGACCAATGATGGCATCACCCTGTGATAAAGCCCCGAAAACACACCACTTTCATAGGCACTACAACATAACACTTACAGAAGAACCGTGTGACTACTCAGGCTCGGAAGAGATGAGAGTACACACAGACGGATCGAAGACCGACTCCGGGACTGGAGTTGTAGTTTTCTCACACGACTTCAACATAAAGATATCCAGCCCGCTGGGAATGTTCAACACCGTCTATCAGGCGGAGTGTGTGGGCATCATACAAGCGGTCCACGCCCTGAAAGCCAGCAGAGTTACGGACACGCATACTCTCCGACAGCGCCTCAGTTCTTCAATCCTTACAGAAAACACATATTAACTCAAAGCTGACACTAGAATGTCACAATGCACTCGAACAAATAACGGTATCTAGCCGCAACACGGTGACACTGCAATGGATAAAAGGACACAGCGGTTCGCTAGGTAACGACGCTGCTGACGAACTTGCTACACGAGGATCCAGCACGGCGGTCTATGGACCCGAGCCTATCGTACCCATCCCCTTCAACCAGATACGCAGATGGCTGCAGGAGTTCACCCACACTCAAGCGGAGCACTGGTGGACCTCGACACCGGGTTGCAGGCAATCCAAAGAAGCCATGCCATCCTTGGATACCGGGCTAACCCGGCGTTTACTACGCCTGGATAGGAACGGCCTGCGCCTGGTGACGGGGACCATCACGGGCCACTGCTCGCTGAACAAACACTTTCACACAATAGGCATAACGGACAGTCCTCTGTGCAGGGCGTGCATGGAGGCTGAGGAAACCGTCGCGCACGTGCTTTTTGAATGCACAGGCGTCACCCAGATTAGAACACAGACCCTCGGGACACCCAGATCTTTCACAGATGTTCTGAACAGACCAGGAGATTTAATTAACTTCTGGAGGGAGGTGGGCTGATTGGAATAACCACCAACGGCCGCTATGGCCCACGCACAATGGTCCACTGAAGGACTAAGTGCGGAAACCAAACCCCATAACATAGAACATAGAACATCGGCCAAGGCCAATAGGGATGATGACTAAATATATTTTTTTATTCCGTCTTTGAGATTATAAAAAGTATTGGTCACGTATTTTTTTCTTTTTTTACGTAATCTAAAGATTACGGCGATACATTGAGGTAAAATGTGTCATGACGTCACGATTATGTAGATTTTATACATACTAGTGACGTACAAACCCCACTCCCCAACTTAAAATGCGTTTTATCTAAGTAATTTTTTATTAATATGATAAAGCAAAAAATACGTGTCTAATATTTTTTTATTATCTGACTGACGGACTAATTAGAATTATTATTTTTTTACCCAGGCATCATCCCTATTACATTAGTTAAAGACAAAGACACAAACACATGCGTATTAAAATACAATAAACAAAAGTTTACGACAAAGAATAAGACATACTGACAAGATCTTCTTCCATTCATCCGCGAACACATCACAGTCAGGCTTATAGCTCCTACACACTATGCCGGCGGCCTGGCCAGCGCCCTGCCGCCGGGCAAGCCGCGGCACGCCCGGCCCTTGCCGCACAAAGGAAATGAAACCGAAAAAGCCGGGGGTACGTGGCGCGCGTCAAAAACCGGTGGCCATGCCGCCGGCATAGTGTGTAGGGGCCATTAGCGTCCAAGAGAGCGTTGAGCGCAGAGAGTGTGCGAGCGACAGGAGACTGGGCTCGAGCGACGGTTCCAACTCCGAGGCACGGCCAACAATCTATACCTCCTCTCTACGCTCCTTACATACTCAGTGACCTTATCGGTGATGTTATTCAGAAAGGTTAGCCTTTCTGAAAAACATCACCAATAAGGTCACTATAATAATATGTCCTTCTTGAGTGACAATTCTTATAAATAATTATTTTGTCGCATTATCCCAGCCGGCTGACTTCAGGCTGCATATCTCCGAGCGAGATCCCCGACTCGCCCGGCGCCAGCGCGCCGCTGTCGCCGCGCGCGAGGGCGGCGCCCGCGCAGGGCTCGCTCACTGCGCTGTCCACGCCGCCTCAAGGTACGAGTAGGAATCATACCATTATAATATTAAAGCAGTAAATGAATTACGGAGCAGTAAATACTTCCATTTCATAAGAAATATTGTGTTCCTCCTGAAATTCGTGCCTAAAGTTGCACCGTTATTTTTCGGTCAGTTATTTTTCGGCCAAACAATCCAATT
The DNA here is from genome assembly GCA_916701695.1 of Agrochola macilenta. Lineage (NCBI taxonomy): Eukaryota > Metazoa > Arthropoda > Insecta > Lepidoptera > Noctuidae > Agrochola > Agrochola macilenta. The sequence continues at coordinate 20,218,569 of OU753563.1, read as the reverse complement.
GGTTAGTTGGTTGGTTGGTTGGCTTGGTCAGCTTGAAGCTTGGAAAAAATAAGCGGGAGACTATTATAGGAGGTGGGTGAAGAAGAAAAAAAACGGTCAAGATCAAACAGTTCACTAACCTGCTACAGCCACACAGTTCTTCAGATTCTTCTTCAGCAGGTCATGACAGATGGTTCCTGCAGTGCACGAATCACTCAGGGTTATTCAATGCGTTTAGAGTCCGTATTTATCAGGTCTATAGATTAGAAAATTTGACTTGAAACAGAGATGTGGTTAGATATTTACAAATAAGAATGTATCCAAATACTAATTGCTATAAGCTAAGCATATTGCTTCGCTGACTTATCAATTTTCGCGTTATCAATGAATGATTAAACTGCGAGCCATATTCATTCAAAATAAATGTCTTACAATATTGTTCTATTCTTCAGAGCCCGCATGCGCCGGTTCAGTGTTCGAAGAGCGCGTGTCCCGGTTCCTGGTGGAACATACTCCGGCGCAGTTCTCTGCAGCCACCAGTCTTAGCAGTCTCACCATTGATGATGAGCCTAAGCTGCCCAAGGTAACTCAACAATCTGTAAACGTCCTTTGGTGAACGTGAATGTCCTGGTCTATGTCAAAAGTGAACGGACGTAATCAAGTTCCAATTATGCTTTAAGCACGCAGAATTTCTGCTGAGAATATAAAGGGAAGAGGAACAGGGTGTAAAGTTCACTCATCCTCTATAGAAAAGGGAGGATACTACTGCTAATACCCGACGATTACTGTCGGGACGTTGTATATATCCCAGTCGCGCGGTAAACTCTGCTAGCGCAATGCAGGATTTTGCGTGACGTCAGTGTAGATGCCGCCACAAGTATCTTGACTTTTTACTAGTTGACGAAGTCCGTTACCGGTTGGCGAGTCTTAGAAAAAGTTCGACTTTGTCTCCTTAAAGCTGATTTTTTACTAAATACTCGACACAGATACGAGTAACAAGAGACTTCAATCTCTTTTTAAACCGCATTGAGCCATATTAACGCCCGAGTACTGTACTTGCTTACTGTAAACTGAATACTGATGGAAAGACATTTTGTGCGGAACGACAGGAAGTAGCCCATAGCTCCGCATTCCATTTATATAATTGTACCGTTTTGTAACACCCAATTTTTGTTTCTTTTCAGCAATCGCTAAAATTATTACCAAGAGTGACTCATCAAGAAGAGATCGGCAACTCATCGCCCAGCAACAACCCTGATGACGTCTTACAGGATAATACAAATAGGTGTGTACATATTTTATCATACACACTTAAACATGCAGTTATAACTAAAAATAATATAGCTTAGAACTAAAAATATCAATCAATCTGCCTGCCTTTTGCCAACTATGTTGGGGTCGGCTTCCAGTCTAACTGGATGTAGAATACCAGTATTTTACATGGAGCGACTACCTATCTGACCTCCACAACCCAGTTACTGGGTGTGACTGTTGTCAGACTTTCGGGCTTCTGACGACTGTCAAAGATCCACGAATGACAGCCGGGACCAACGGCTTAACGTGCTTTCCGAGGCACGGAGGAGTCTCGGTATGTAAACATGGTCACCCATCCACGAACCAACCCTGGCAAGCGTAGATTAACCTAATGGTCCCATGCAGTTGTTATTACTTAGCCACGAGCTCCTCACTAAAAATATGTACCCCAAATAATGAGATTAGGCTAGCTAGGCAGAGAGAGAGAAATCAATAATAATTTTGTATTGTTTTTTCAGAGACCAATTCCGGACATTGCCTTCAGCGAACCTCGTTGCTAATGAACCTATGAAAGGTAAGGTTTTACCCTAATAAATTGAAACAGATATGACGGCCCGTCTAAAGGTTTTACAACGCTAAACTTACGGAGTTGAATTTTGAACGATTTTGACAGCCAACTTGACGTAACCCCGAGTACTAGGGCCCCGGGGTGTCAGAGAAAAGAATCGCGAGGTTGGATCGAAGCCGGCATTGATTTATAATACTGACTGGGATAATGGTGATCATGGTGATTGGTGACTAGACTACACTTGCAGTGCAGTGAGTTGATTGATGTGCGCTCGCGTCTTACGTACTTGGGGGAATGTCGTTTACATTATTGTTAATTCCCTAATGTGATCGGAGATTGTGATTATTCAGAATATTATTGTGTTTCATTTAATTACATCTAGCCCGCAAACCCACGCATAACAGACAATAAGACCTCTTCTGATAAAGACGACGTATTGCCTTTAAATATTATTCCGCATAATATAACGAATTTTCAAATTCATGCTATTTCAGGAACTCAAACTCCAGGCGAGGTGTGTAAAGTATACTTCACAGAAGACACGCCCGCCATCCTATCGAAAGCGGGCAGCAACTCGAACCTGTCGGCGCTGTCCATCGACTCTGCGCCCGCGCCGCCGGGCCACGACCTGCACGACGCGCACGACACGTCCGACAGCTCTAATCTGAGCGACGCGGGAGACTTGCTGGAGGAGTGCATACAGAAGGGCATCGCTAAGGTATGTAGCGCTATATCGTTGTTTGTCGCGGTATGTCGCACGATGAACACGACATGTCTGACAGAAGGCATCGTTAAAGTATGTCACACGATATATGTGATTTTATGACGCCGGTAATGTGACCCCACTGGATCTTATTACATTATTTGTCCGTCCTATATTGTTAGCAACATGAGCCGTGCAGGCAGCCTCGTGACGTCATGCAGGGAAGAACAGGCCGCGGTGTGCGCCCGCGAGCCCGCAGGTCACCCCTCACTACGCGTGACGGACGAGCTCTATGCGATTTGTAACATATGTGATTAAACGTGCTGATTTATGTATAAAAACCATTTCATTGATAACAATATATTTTAAACTAGCTTCCGCCAGCGGCGTCGCCCGCGTGTTATCTTTATAAATTATCGCCTATGTTACTCAGTGATAACAAAGCATACTACTGGTGAAATTATTTTTAAAATCGGTCCAGTAGTTTTTGAGTTTATTCATTACAAACATACAAAAAAACAAAACTTTTCTCTTTATATAATATATATATTTAGATCAGATATCAATTTTATGCATAAAATTGACTTGTAGTTGATAGTAGGCTTGAAGTTTTTGATAATTAAATGGCAGTGTATAGAGTGCCGCTAGCGGTTCTCACTCTAAGCACTTCCTCATGTAATAACAATGAAACATCTTGTTTTCAGGTGGTGAAGAACAAAGGTCCGTCATCTGACGTGTCCTCCATCAATCCGTACAGAGATGAAGTATACGTAAGTATCTCTAACAAAAGAATATTTTATAACACCATTATTTATATACAGTCATATTCGTCACTTTAAGGGTTAAAAACGTTTTAGTTTGATGTCAACTCGACATAGGTCAAAGGTGTATTCTATTTTGATCTTTGTTATCAAGTTATTAAATATACATTTCAATGCAATAGTCATCTCAGTGCCGTAGCTTCTAAATATATGTCCTGACTTGATAAAAAAGGAAAGAATTTGTAAACTGTCGAAGATTTAGAATACTAGACCTGTTAATTTTGTGCTTACAGAGATCACTGCCGCCATACTTGCGGTCGTCCACGGAGACTGTCAGAATGTCTCATGAGTTCGTGAGGAACGTCCGTGACAGGTGAGAAACAAGGAGACAAAATAAATTAAATGGAAAGGTTTATATAGATAACTAAATGGTTACATAAAGCTTAGCACATAGAGAGACAGTTGTCTACCGAATGTTTAGTGTAACTTTTCCGAGCTGGCATTTTTATTCTTATTAGTAACAGTACATAGTCGGAAAAATAATTAATTCGCACTGTCTAAGCACTATGGTCCTAGCGGTGCTTAATCTTTTTATTCCTTGACTGGACACGATAATCCGAAAATTTTGTATGCTGCACACAGGTGATATATGCGTAAAGTCCTCGTTTCGAGAAGCTATAAATTTTGTAAACAAAGAACTTCTACTAAGTTACGTAGCGACAATTCTATCAACAACAAATAATTCCAAATTCAATCAACTAGCGATACAAATCGATGTCTTCTAATGTTTTGTGGTACTAGACAGCGCTTTATATCGCTAAAATATAACCCGACCAAGTAAAATTTCTCGTTAGTTTGCGTATTACACGTATATTGCTTTGAGTTGATTGAATTTGGGATTATTTGTTTCGCTACGTAACTTAGTAGAAATTTTTCGTGCGGGGACTTTAATTTATGAATTTACTCTGATTAAAAAGTAGTAAATTGAATTAGCAACAAAATATAGCACTACTTTTTGGAGAAGAGAAAACGTTTGACACTTTTTATTTATTTTCTCAAACATTTGATTAAGATAGTGATTGTTTATTGGAGTAATTTATTACAATATTGAATAATTGTAATCACGTTTGATGTTTTATATAATGAATATTAGGATTAAAATCTTATGGATTCCATACCTTCAGGAAAATTTAGTTTTTATTAAATCGTTTACATTACTAACGATTGTGAAGACACATCGTTTTAAACATTCTCATAGTAAAAAAGTTTATAGTTAACCTAACCGCACTTAAAACCGTATTTAAAAAAAGTACAATCAATAGCTTTCATATGATACAAAATTAGGCTGCGTCTACTTGAGTCTCCTTAACAAAATTAAACAAAAAAGATGGAATTTATGCGGCGTGACAGCAAAGGGTTTCAGTTAAGTACAAGTCTTAGAAAACTACCACAAAGAGAAGTAAAGTCATATCTCAACTATGTTATAATTCTTTTAAAATGACTAGAAATCATGATTTAAATTATATATATTTTTTTATATGATACAAATAAAATTTTATATTTCATAATACACATTTTAGAAAAATTAAAGCAATATTCAGGCATAAACACACTTCATTTACACAACATTCTATCTGAAAAATAAAATGGTTAAAATGATTTTTCAATTTAATCAGAATCAGAAATCATTTATTTGCAAAGAATGTAGGTAACAAAGCATAATAATTTTGTAATATGTATTGTTATTATTCTGCATGTTATTTTGATAGTAGATTGAAATATATGCGTAAAATTTTGCATGCCCAAGTGACGGCAGAGAGAACCTTGCCACCACCATACCATTTACTATGAGTAGAGGTTAGAGGTGTTACACCTCTAACCTCTATTCATGTTGGCAAAAAATAAATGATTTGACTTTATTAAAAAAAAAAAAAAAATTGTATACAGTTTACGTCAAATAACTCTCCTGCTCTGAAGTTAGGTTGCGCATGCGCGTTTGGTATGCGCGCTACTATTTTTTAGATAAGATTGACTGCTGCTTAGTCATTTGTAGCCTACTTCAGAGCGGCAAAGTTATTTGACGCGAACTGTACATACATTATAGCGAATATTCTGTTTATACATCCGTGACTTTATGTTTCCGACGTGTGTGCCCGCAGCCGCTCTTGCAGCTCGTCCCGCGCGGGCGCGCCCCCGGCGCCGGGCACGTGCCCGCCGGCCGGCACGTGCCCGCCGGCGCCGGGCACGTGCCCGCCGGCCGGCACGTGCCCGCCGGCGCCGGGCACGTGCCCGCCGGCCGGCACGTGCCCGCCCGCCGGCGCGTGCCCGCCGCCGCTGCCGCCGCGCGCGCCGCGCCCGCCCCCGCCGCGCCCGCCCGCGCCGACAGACGGTACGTGCGCAATCACACTGACTTATTTACATCGCCAGGCCCGTGTGACACAGATCATTGACAGATATATCACTCTATCAACCCGAACTTTTACCTGAAAAAAAAACAACCGACTTCCAAAAAAACTACAAAGTGAAAAATAACTTAAATTTTGGAAATCGAGGTCTTTTGTTATGTGTTTTCGTTATTTACTACCGACTTCCGAAATTTAAATTATTATTCATTTTGTAGTTTTTTTTTTTTTCTACTTATATACATTTTTTGTTCTCGCTTTTTAGTGTGTCAGTTTGTAATTCATCTAATCGTATCTCTTTCACAAAATATTGCATTTCCCGATGCAAGGACGTTAATCATTGAGGATTTCTCCTGATACTTCACCATCAGCTCCACTTCTCCAAATGCATTGTGACGAGCATACATTGCTTGACAACCATATTAAAGTAATCGAATCGCAAGCCATGAAATACTTATTATTGAACAGTTCCGATGGTCATCTGTGTTCTTCATCATCAGTTTTACTTCACCAAATAATACTTTCCCAGAGCAACTGCACGAGTTACTATAAAAAATACCCAAATCGCTATTGGTGTGCCTATAATATTTGAAAAGTTCCCTCGATTTCTCCAGGATCCCATCATCAGATCCTGACCCGACGACAACAAAAATCTATAAAATCGTAAAACCTGTACCAAGTTTCGTCCAAATCGATTGTAAAATACGACCTGTAGAGGAGTACCAACAAACTGACAGACGAAAGCAAATGTTGCCAGACGGCAGAGACGCTTCGCTGGGTACGCTCGCTCGGTCAATAACTGGTTTTTACAATATTTCTACATTACAGTGATATTAGGTATGAGAGGACAGTACAACAAGTACCAGGTACTGAAACTCAATGTGCCATCTATCATTATCACTCTTTTTGATTACGTCATGGCCGCGTCAGTTTTGATGTTCTATTCTATTTTTCCATATGGCAATGGTGCCGATGTCGACAATTCTGCCAATGTCAATGTGTGGAGAAAACGTGCGGAGGGAACAGTTTTGATGTTGCTTTGTGCTTCGAATTTAATAAGGCCCCTGGACATGTCAAGCATGACAACCATAGAAACGGACATCATGACAATCGACAAAATGACAGATTTTGATTGTTTATCTGACATTTTGTCTTGTGACAAAACCCGTTTCTATTTTGGTAATGTTAAGCGAGCAAGTCAAGGTTGAAGACTGTTATGATATAAATAAATAAACGCGAACTTTGTACCGCGGTGCGATGTCGCGAACGCGACGTCTGCAGGGGGCCTTTGTATTGACCTAAGTGGATCTGTACTTTATAGCTATGCATGACATTGCAAAAGTGAGCGTGTCTCATGCAATGTTATATCGTCACAGAGGCTTGCCACCCCAAGTTGAATATTTTTTTTAGTTCAGAAGAAACTATTTGTATTCAATACAATTTTAAATAATTTATCTTTGTCATTTTACAGGTCGGAGGTACGAAAGTCGTCTGCCAGTCAAGGCTGAAAGACGAGACAAACCGCGTCCTGCTGCCGCTGCTAACCTCGCGCGAAACGACTCTTTATCATCACTCAGTCTCGACTCTTTCGGCTCCACCGACCGCGAGATCTTCGAAGAAACCGTGAAGGCTGGACTGTCGAGTGTCAATCCTAGAGCTAAGTATGCGATTGATGACAGAACAAGAGCTCATTCAGCTGAAGGCGTTGCTGACACTATAAGAAGAGATCGTGTACCACGCTCATTGGACCGTGCGCCTTTACGGTCCCGTGATATCGAGCCAGAGTTGCCAGCTCTCGCCCGCAACAGTCGCCCTCGCCGGCGACGGTCGCGTGACCCGGACGTGCGCACGTCATTGTCGCACGCGTCACCGCGACTCGAGCGCAGTACGTCGCTTTCGTCACTCAGCAACGACTCCTTCGGGTCTACTGACCAGGAGGTGTTTGAACGTAGTGTGAGAATCGGTATGTCAAGAGCCAGTGGAAGTGCGCATAGTTCTGGGGCAAGGAGACGAGGGCGTAGTGATGACAGACTTGAAACGTCACGACGTAGACGTGGTGGCGGCGGAGGCGGAGCTCTCGCTCGTATGGGCCCCGCACGTGCCTTACTAGAAGAAGTCATTGCGCGTGGGGCCGGCGGGGCCCGAGGGGCAGGCGGGGCCCGCGGGGCGCGGCGGCCGCCGACAAAAAACGTGTCCCCGCCGTCTGCGGCCCGCGCGCCCGCAGGCGGGGGGGGACTCATCACCCGCGCCACACCTGGCTCTGACGTCACCACACACGGCCGCGACGTTGAATCTAATGACGTCACGGCCGACCCCGCACCTGACATGTCCGGTTCGACCACGTTACACCGCTCCAACGAGTGCCTCGCGCCGCTATCAGCTAACACGACGCTTGAATCAGAACCGCCCGATGAACTTAACCGCTCCAACGAATCCTACGCCGATGTACTAGAAGGAGAATGGAGCGACGGCGAACATCCGCGTGACGCGTGCGACGGAGGCACTCTGACACGACACAGCAAAAACAAGAACAAACTCGAATGGACTGACATCAAGTGCACTGACATAAAACCACTAGAAGACCTTCCCTTACACATCGACGACGTATCTAAACGAAGCACCGACACATGGAACGACAACACATGTCCCGATGACGTCACGTTCCCTACCATCAGCGGTTCCGTACACATGGTATCCTCGATACGCAGTGAGGTAGCTGATCATGCCTTGATGTTACCCGATCTACTTGAAAAGAGCGAAGCACCCACCATGTCGTTCTCACGTCCAGATTTAACGAACAAATTGGAACTAGAGAGAAATATACCACAATCTCCGCTAGTTATGATGATGGACAGCAGATTAGATGCTGAACGGTTGATGCTGGAAAGTGTTCCTGAACCGAGCTTCACATCTTTAGTGGACGACGGCCAACAGAACTTTGACTCGATCCTTTCAGCTGCTATAGAGAAAGAAGCTGCTCGACTCGCCGCGCAGCTAAAGAGTTCAACCTATGGCATGGAGGCTAGCGTGACGTCATTAACATCTCTTGACCTCGATAATGTCAAACCACCGTCAAACCTTGGCAGCCTGCTATCTCTCAGCGCGTCGGGACACTGGGATGAGACTTCCCAAGTCTCGAAGAAATCACAAAAGAGTAGGAAAAAGTCACTCCCCGTCGCGTTAATGGTCAAACGAGCTCTTAGTAACTCCATGAACCAAGGCAGCTCTGAACACCTGGACAGCAATCCAGTCAGTTTCCTCGATAATGTAAAGCCTCCTTCTGAAATGGACAACATTGACATGGAGAGCAGCATGATATCTGTCTCCAGCATAGTGTCGGAAGTGGCAGAGGTCAGGGATCGCATACCCATCGTGTTTGACTTCAAGCAGCCCGTACAAGACTTCCCTCTCTGCAGCACCTTCACTAACGTCTTCCATGACCTCGACAAGGTCAATCCGCCCTCTTTGTTCGACGAAATCGCAGAATCAACGATGGAAATTGACCCAACTACTGCACAGCAGATGTTTGACGATTGTGTGTCAAATACTTTGAATGTAGTCACCGATATTCCTTCAGGTTCTGAAAACTGCACGCCCATACCTTCCGATATCAGCAGCGTGGAATCAACACCAAAGCGACAGAGGGATCCGAAATACTTGACGCCCAAAGAAAAGAGACATGTATCTAAGGACAGATATCAAACGTATACGATCACTGATACAGTAGCCGAGAGTGATGTCGTACTCGAAGTAGATGAAGAATTCGTTACGTGGACCAAGTCAGAAAGCGACCGATCTGATGAGTACGTCACGGCGACCTCTGAGATAAAGTCCAGAAGGAAACTCAGCGCCAAACAGAGGAGGTTGGAAGACAGAGCTAGGTACCAAACTCAAACTGTTGACGTACACACCATCTTACCGCTAGAACCGCAGAAAGTCGTCGACCCGCACTTGGAGAGCCTAAAACGTCGACTGGCCGCCAAAAAGACAATGAAACAAAAACGAATGGAGGATGCCGAGAGATTCCGAACGCGGACGCTAAGCGAAGACATTCCTCCTTCACCGACGTTCGTAACGAAAGACGCGAACTTCGAAAACGTCGAGACTACGACGGGCTACGATAGCTTGTCATCCAACGAGCTGAACCACCAACAGATATCAGACGACAGACAGGACGACGACGTGTTCTCACGGGAAACTGACAGCGGACATAATGAAGATGACTTCGAACTGAACTCCACTCAGATGCAAACTTACACAAAGAGCTTCAGGAACTACTTGCCTGTCATCGAAAGTCCTGCCGCGGTCGACATGTGCGTCGTATACAATCTTAAGAATATAGAAATGACGGCCTCATACAAACGGACGACGCAGATGCAGTGCGATAAGAACCAGAACCCAAGTAGCAGTGACTTCGCGAGTTATGAGGGAGATAGTAATTCTGAAGATAGGGCGCAGTCTGAATCAGACCCGGAGACTTCTCGACCGAAGCCGAAGATAACCAAACCAGCTCGACGCGATGAGAGTCTTGACTCCAATGATTCTTTAGAAAAGGAAAATGATATCCCTAAAGCTATTAGAGGGAGAAAGAAGGCGATGTATGTGTCGCCCTACAGGCGAAACGTACCTGCCGCTACCAAAAAGCCCGCGACCCCTCAAACTAAAACAGCACCTAAGAGTGCTCCTCCTAAGCTTACAAACCCAGTTAAAGCCCAAACAAGTGCCAAAACGCCAAAACCTTCAGTTTCTAAGGCTTCAAGCGCAAACACTTCCCCTAAAAAGTCTCTTCCAAAGTCTCCCACGAAGTTGCAACAGAAACCGATATGTATTCCTCCTGTTGCCACAAAACCAATACCTCTAGAACGTCAAGGAACGTTCACAAAAGAAGAGAGTTCTGTGCCGGTTAAGGACTTACCCGTCTCTGTCCCTGACAAAAAGACCCAAAATGTCCCTCGGCCATCTAAGGCTCCTGCACCAAGCAAAAACAATACATCTCCTTCAAGACTGCCACAGTTCAATCGAACAAGACCACCTCCGGCTAAACAAAGTCAGCCCAAGCCTTCCACATCCAGGGTCACTAAGAGATCCGAGCCGGTCATGAAGAACTCTGCTTCAAACCACAGCTTGCAGAGCAATGAGAGTGGAAAGACCATCACGATAGCATCGAGAAGTTCTCGACAAGGCAGCACCTCTAGTGTCAACTCGATACAGTCTTCTAAAACGAACTCCAAAGACATAGAAAGCAAAATAGCTAGTCTATGGAAAAAAGTAGAACAAGCGAAAAAGTTGCCTGCCAAAGCTGAAAAGAAGGTTTGGATAGAACCTGATAAAACGGAACCTCCGAAACTTATTAGGAGTTCTACATTCGAAGGGCAACCGAAGGCCCAAGTGTCTTCAGCCCCTAAGCAGAAAACTGCTATAGGTATTAGAGTGTCACAAATACCTAGTTTGAGGCCAAAAACTGTGCCGGGTAAGGCCGTAGGACCTGTGAATAGTGCTAAAAAGACGAACACAAGAGTCTTTACTAGGAAGCCTGCCAATGGACAAATCACATCGTAAATAGTAAAGAAATTTTATGAGATTTTAATATTCTAATGGTGTTATGAGGTCCTATCGAGTGTTATCAAGACCATCCTATTAATTACGCATGAAATGTAATCAAGTATTTTGTGCAGAAATTCAATATGTCGCTGAATCAGTGATTAAACTAAAACACAACGTTTTATCAGAGAATGATTAATAAAATAACATTGACCTCATGACTTGAAAACCAGTGACGAATTATGAAAACGTATTACAATTTTGGATTATTATCGTAAGGCCTAGTACACACTGTTGTGTAAAAGACCGATCCATTACGAAGTAATTGTGTAATATTAAATATGAATTGATAACTACTGCAAATCTGTAAACGAAATGGGAGCTTTGTAAATGTTTGAGTAAAATAATCAAAAGAATAGACGTACACCTGTTTTTTAAATGCTGATTAACACAAAAATTAACTAACAGGATGTCAAACTCACGGTAAGTAATTTTATTGGCTGTTATTATTCATACAATTACAGCAGTTAAGAGTTTGATAGTCTGTTAGCTAGTTTTGTTGTTACTTGCCTTTCAAAAAGCGGGAGGTAAACTCACATATAAACAAAGTTCGTGTTTCGTCACAGATGCAATATTTCTTGATTACTTTCGAATCGTGCCGCTAAACTTAGCTGCCTAAGTGCGGATTTCACCAATGAAATTGAACGCTTTCAGCACACTTAAAAGCGTTCAAGAGTTGTCAGTTTCATTGGTGAAATCTGCACTAATTGACAATGATGATTTCTACTGATTAAGATATTAATTATTAAAGTTAATAGGCGAGCAATTACAGCTCACATCAAATACCCAATCTTACAATTCTTGTTACTATAGATGGTTATCATTGCTTCAAACTTTTGACAAATAATATTCTTATACTAGCTTACTTATAAATGTTGTCAAAGGTTTGGGCGTACTGCAGTGGTACTCCCATATTACAGCCCTTGATAGTACTAACATAGCGAGGTATGATTTCATCGAAATATTAGTGCAATATTGATTAAGAGCTAAATTATTAACCAAACTTTGGGTTAGATCACATATTCGACGTAATGCATGCACTTTGAATGATTTGGGGTACCACTGGTTAATAAATAAATATTAGAATAAAATAATTTCTTGATTGTGAAAAACCAGATAGTGACCTGTTTTCATTTCTTTTGTATATTTGTTGCATTTATTCATATTTTAGAGACTATGTTTGGATAAACCTATTTCGACTGCAATTTTAGTTTTATAAGGAGATGTATTGAAAGACATAGTCACAATTCTTTTTCTACTGGCAAAATATTTTTATTTACTGTAAAATTTTCGAGATCGATAAATAAACTATACACATATATTTAAAGTATACTAAGACATGGCCCTAGTTGGAGTCAGTTTTATTCAAATCTATATAGTTTATTGATATATCTCGATATCTATTAGCATAAGTCGCGTTCTTACTGCCCGAAAACGAACTTCTTGCAGTCAATGTAATCTTTTTAGTAAACCCGTTTCTTCAAATAGAATGTTTCCAGTCTTAACACTGGAATTTGTAGACAAAACATGATGTTTTCTCACTATAAATACTATCGTGTATGACAGGTAATTGTAAATATATCCCAGCTAAATTATAGTTAAGGTTACCGTTATGCAATTTGTATATTTTTTCATAAAATTTACATCGGAAATGTCATGTTCGCTTTGGAGTAAACATTGAGACAAGATGGCGCCGTTCCTTCTCGAGGGCTCAGTGCTCAGCTTACCCTGCCCGGTGTGCATCGTCTCAGTTTTACGTCTAGTCAGTTTTAATGTTAGATAAGCGGGATTAGTAAATTTGGCGTAAGAAACGTAATTTTTACACATGAAAGTGGATCGCATCGATTGTAACAGTTAACTGTAGGTTATTATTTAACTGGCTTCCTGTAGTTAGATGGCATTTACGATTTTTACTTATGAAATATACATCATTTCTGCGGGAAAATCGTACGATACCTCAAACTTGCGGATCTCTATTTGTATGAGCCTAAATTCTTGTAATGAAAATATTATAATCGTCAACTGTTGCTTTTCTTCCATTCAGAATACTTTATCAATAAATAGTTTGTACAAGTTAACATATTTAAGGCATCTAGGACCCGTTTCCATGACCACGATAGCTGAAGAATTATTCCATTACATCGGGCACGGTGGAAACGCGACCTGTTATGTAACCTACCAATAAATATAGTAATACATTATTACCTAAATAATCATGTTTAAATGTCATGATTAGTACTGATTCCTTTATTAAATAGATTTAGTAGTCGCATAGATAATTTTCTTTATACTATCACACGATGTAGCGCCATCAATTTCATGTAATAAGCCAGTTTTATATAGTTAAATAAAATAGATTTAAGGTGCATAATTTGAAGGTAAATAAAGGATACTTACCGCATCTCTTTGTATTATTTTGAAACCACAGTCTCTCTTTTTTATTATGACAACTAAAATATCCTTTACGGATCAGCGCAGACACCTGCAAAATACTCCAGCAGTTTTTCAGTGATACATTGGTAATAAACGAAGGGTGGTCGCACGTGTCATTGACTCTGGCAGGGCCACCATCAGGGATTTTAATTTTGATTACACAAAAAAATTGTCGCTAGTTAGTCGAAATTTGTCGCCAAATATCAGAATTTGTCGGTCACTGGTTCAAAAGATATAAGGGTTTATAGGTGGCCGATCTGGAGAGTCTCCCCAGCAGGGCCACATTTATATCTCAAAAACTAGGACACCTAGCGAAGATGTGTTTTCTCCCATATTTTGTCGCCAATTAGTCGCAATTTGTCGCCAAGTCACAGATTTAATCGGGTCTTAGTTAAGGAGATATAATGAGTTCAATTAGTAAGGTATAGTCCAAGAGCTATAGTCGAAGAGTTCACGAAAAATTGCCAAGAAAAAATAAACCCTTACATCTTTTGAACCAGTGACCGACAAATTCTGATATTTGGCGACAAATTTCGACTAATTAAGGTGTTTTTTTTTTTTTGTGTAATCACAATTAAAATCCCTGATGGTGGCCCTGCCAGAGTCAATGACACTGGTCGCACATCTGACGAAAGATGCGTAGGGCGTAACTTTATTAGTACGGTCGACGCACTAGCGCATCATCGGTTGAGTGCTTCGATCAATAATGCACTAGATTCCCGGTAAGCGCTTCAAAAACGGAACGAAAAATAAGAGCACAGATTGGGTTGTGGTCTTATTTCAAATTAGTATGGTCCAATCATAGCCAACGTTAAGACGTCAAAATGCCGCAGTACGCGTTCAAAAAAATTGTAAATAACCACCGTAACACCAAGATTTTGGAAAGAATATTTTTTTTTCGGTAAGTTTATTATCAGTAAGTGTTTTTCATAAAATAAAAACAGAATTAAATAGTAAATATAAATCAATTACCAAATATTATGATTGTTTGACCAATGTTTGTGACAACTACCAACTATTGTAACAAACATCGACTGTTCTGGAACAGGGAATGCATGGTGTAGTATTGTTATTTTATATTTTATTATTTTATAAAGAAAGAGGAAAAGAAATATATAAGCCTTGTAAAAATTCGACAATTTGTTCGATTCATTTTAATAGATTGGACATAACTGGAAACACGCAAAGGCGTAGATTACTAAAAACAGTAAAACAGTAACAATAAGTATTTTTGAACTATAAAAATTACTTTTTATTTTCAAGCGACATGACAAATTTGTTTCTCCGTCGACAGAAAGATTTAATTTAGCCATTGTAATTAAAAATTTGTTTCTCCGACGACAGAAAGATTTAATTTTGCCATTGTAATTAAATTTAATGTTGGGTATCATGATACAAAAATATGATAATATAATAAAATAATATATGATATGATATTTAATATAATATATGATATATGAGTATATAATTTATTTTTTCTGTTTTTCATAGATAAAAATATAGACACATTTCGACTCCACTCATTCCTTGTCCAAGCGGCGAGCCTCTGTCATAATTTTTTATTGCTTTTATTAGCACTTTGTAATTCGAACTTTAAAACAAGCGTGTAAGGTTGAATTTGTTTTGATGTATGTTTGACTTTATTGTTTTTTGTACATAGCTTTGTGAATACAACTTTAAGCATTGCATTTAAGGTTGAATTTACATTAAGGTATATTTATTTAACTAGAATTACGTAAACACAATTGGCGACAGTTTTAAGAGAACTTTTGTATGGGATATTGTATCTAGTGCATTATTGATCGAAGGTTGAGTGTGTAAGATTGTATGTTTTTTTATCTACATGTCCGTTCTCGCGTTATGCGAGTCGCGACCGACGGTACGCGATACATCTTCCGTCAGATGTGCGACCAACCTTAATCGCAATTCAAATTGGCGTGCTAGAGATTCCTGCGATAGAGCAGGCTCGCGAACATTTTTTCATTAAAAACTAGACAGCAAAGAACTTAACCGGCTGACCTGAGCATGTTCATGCTCGAGCATTTTGCTGCAGCAGCCGGTTCAGCAACTGAAAAGCCGCATTAAATTCAAATTCAAAAGTCATTTATTCAAACTAGGCTGAGAATCAGCACTTTTCGAACGTCAAAATTACATAAGACAGTCCCCCAAAACGCCCACCCTTCACCACTTCCTAGTGCATTAGCTGGGAAGAAGAAGTGGCGCAACAAACTCCCCAGCAGCACAGCTGTCTGTTCAGTTAGAAGAACAAAAAAAAAGATTCTATATAATAGTATTCAAAATAATTTACATTACGCAACACAAAACATAATTCAAATTATTAGCCATATGTTAGCTAGCACACGCCAATATACCAAACAAAATCATCGAGAACTCAACCAATCAATCATCGATACTCAGGCCGAAATAAAAAAAACTAAACGTAAACAGAATTAATATCTAAATAAAAAGCCTCCAGGCATAAAGGGCGTGCCCGCTTACATATAGTTGTAACTGGAAGTTATAAATGATAAACTAGGACCATCGATGTAAAATAAATAAACAAAGAGTTAATTACTAATAACAGTAAATAATATGATCAATTGTCGAGGTCACTAGCTAACCACATATTGCAATACAACTCATAAAAAAACAGTGTGATGAGTAGATATTGTCAAAAATAAATTGAAGTTAAATTAAAATAACTTGACTTAAAAAGTCAAATAAAATAAACAATTATATAAACTCATATAACTTGTCAGTACGTAAGCTGGAGAAAGAACATAAACATTGTCTTGAGTTAATCACAGCGACCAACTATTCTTATCATTTAAGTAGTCGTTGATAGAATAGTATGCCTTTGAACAAAGATTGGATTTTACTTTCGTTTTAAACGCATTAAAAGGCAAATCTAGCAAAGAAGAGGGTAGCTTGTTATAAAAGGTTATACCAAGCCCAACAAATGAGTTATGAACCTTATGAAGCCGGTGAAAGGGAGCTCGTAGTTTGTCCTTATTTCTAGTGTTAACATTGTGAAAATCACTGTTTTTAGTGTATATTTTGCCTAATATATAAGATATTGGCGAAGATGAATTGAGATGCCACCGTGAGGATACCAATATCTTTGAAAAAATCTCTCAGAGAAACTCTGGCACCAAGCTGGTAAATAGCGCGAACAGCTCGTTTTTGAAGAACAAATATATTTTGAATATCAGCAGCTTTGCCCCACAGCAGAAGACCGTAGGACATAACGCTATGAAAATAACTAAAATAGACTAACCGAGCTGTATCGACGTCAGTGTATTGTCTTACTTTCCTGACGGCGTAGGCGGCTGAACTGAGCCTTCCCGCTAGGCTCGATATATGTGGGCCCCACTGAAGTTTGGCATCTACTGTTATGCCCAGAAAAACCGCCGAGTTTACAGATTCAAGCACCTCTTTATCTAAGACGATGTTGGGACCTAGATTTCTAACATTTGGTAGGGCAAACTTTACACATTTCGTTTTCTTAGTATTTAGAACTAGGTTATTTGTCGTAAACCAATCCGTAACCATTGAGAGTGCACTGTTTACATCGTCAAAATCTTGTCTATTCCTGTCTACTTTAAAAATAAGAGAGGTATCATCTGCGAACAGTACAACTTCACAGATACCCTTTAAATAGAATGGTAAGTCATTGATATACACTAAGAACAAGAATGGACCCAGTATTGAGCCTTGAGGTACACCTAACTGAACTGGTAGCCCAGAAGATTTCACACCATCAACATCTACACATTGGGACCTATTATGTAAATACGAATTTAAAACGTTGAGAGCTTCGTTTTGCACACCGTAATGACGTAGTTTACGCAAAAGCGTGTCATGGTGCACGCAATCAAAGGCTTTGGAGAGATCACAGAAAACCCCAATAGCATTTTGCGAGTTCTCCCATGCGTTAAATATGTGTTTCAGCAAAGCAACACCCGCATCTGTAGTCGAACGACCTTTTGTAAAGCCATATTGTTCATTATGAAGGAGGCTATTTAAATTAAAATGTCTAAATTAGAAATAAGCCTCCTACAAAGTACCTACAGGCGAGGAAGTACAGTTACGGCGAGGAAAGACATGGCTTAATCTGAGCTATCGTTTCGACTCACGAATAACTACTACTACTAACTTTATAGGGTTATTGGTTTTAAGTCGGCAATCCGTTAAGGGGATGTAGGAGACGTCATTTGCAACCAAATGACCCCTCATGACCCCTATGACAATTGTCAACCATTTTCAAGTAATTTGACATTTTATAATTAAAATGAATGAAAAAAAACAAATGACTAAACACAATAATCCGGTATAAACACCACAGCAAGAAAGTATAGCACTCCATACACTTATAGTAGTCTGGTGCTCAAAAAAGGGGTTTTATTGATTTAGTCGTGTTATTTTCGAAGTTTCACTTTGCCCCCTCGT
This sequence comes from Agrochola macilenta, assembly GCA_916701695.1. Lineage (NCBI taxonomy): Eukaryota > Metazoa > Arthropoda > Insecta > Lepidoptera > Noctuidae > Agrochola > Agrochola macilenta. The sequence goes on along the minus strand of OU753563.1, from coordinate 20,200,419 downwards.
ATCTTTCAAGCTCGCGCCGCCACTCGGGAGTTTTTTCGTAAGTCAAGTGTTCAAAGAAAGGACGAGGGAAAACTCTTGGAGAGACTGAGATCGATACTTGTTCATGATGTCGCGACATCTCATCCACTACTACAACATTCTCATTCAGGGATCATTGTTTTTTGTGGGCTGCTGATATAATAACAGCAGAAGTATAAACCGCGCTTGTCCGATCGTAATGTTGTTTATAGCTTGCGTAACTTATTGATAAACACATGTTGTTTAGTTCAGAACTTGTAGAGAATATTCGCTCCAAGGTCTACGTTAAAAAGTCTAAAGAAAAGAAAAAAAGTCTAAAGAAAAGAAGAAAAGGTTAAGTACTATGAAACAGGATAGGTACTACAACGCCTATAAAGTTTATGTTCCGAGGCATAAATCACCAGTCTTCATGGACGACAATCTGTACCCCGAGGGTGTTAATTTCGGGAAATTTATTATATTTAGAGGTAAATCTACTGAAATATTACGAGTACCACACCCAACAGCCATAATGGAACAAAGTCTAGTTAAAATCGTAAGCTTCAACTGTAAATCTATTCATACCTAGATCTATTGACGGTGTGAGATCACTTTGCCAATCCGCTGATATCATTGCACTTCAGGAGACGTGGCTCCTGCCGCACGACATAGCCTACCTAGGAACTATCCATAGATCCAAAGAGTTCGCATTTGCGTGCAAATCAGCTGTAGAATACGTCGACCGAGGTACTCCGTACTACGCGGGCGGCCGTATGGTGGTGTGGCTTATCTGGAGAAGGAGTTTGTTTACATCGGTGTGCGTCATTGAATGTAAAAGTGTGCGTCCAGTAGCAGGTAAGTTTGTAGTGGCGGGGCGAATGTTTATAATTGATTCCGTTTACATGCCTACGGACTCAGTGATCAACCTTATTGAGTTTACGGAATGTTTAAGCGAAGTAAGTGCAATTATTGAGAACGACAACGTTGAAAGTGTATTCGTGTCGGGAGATTTTAATTCACACCCAGGTGAGCGTTTTGGTATTGAGTTAGTTATTTTAGTTTCTGTAATGAGCAAAAATGGTTATGTGTGGACTCTGACTGAATTCTGATACATACACATAGGTACGTTAGTGGCGCTCATGATAACTGTCGTAGGTAGCTTGCCCACTGTGTGGTCACTCAGGCCGCTTGGTAAACTATTGTTGATATTAAGATTGTGTGTGATCTTTTCTAATCAGACCCCTTAGAACTGACATGCAACTTGAAAGTATTGCAGCCGAAACTTCTTAGTACAGTACTTCATTAATATCTTAAGTACAGCCCGATTCTAACTTAATGGCGGCTCGGAACATGAGGCGAGTCGCTGCGCAGTAGCGAATTCATGTGTCAGCGGGGGTGAGGGGTGCGGTACTGCGCAGCGAGAGGCTAACTTCCGAGCCGCCATTAATAAGTTTAAATCGAACTATAACAAGGTTAGGTGGGGGATTAGACAAGTTAGTCAGATAAAAAGGTACCAAGAATTGTGTCATAATAATAAGATGACAGAGGTTGACTTTCCTATTGTTTTTCATGTATGCTGTGATATGCGCCATAACCTGGATCATATAAACCTTAGACCTTAGTTTCAACACTAATAGAGTTCAAAATGGCTTGACAAGAAAAGGTGCTAACATGACGGCAAGGGACAAATTGTAGTTAACGGTCTGTAATAAAGCAGAAAACTTTAATCTGAACAATAAATATTATAGTTTGATAGCTTCTGTATAGAAAATATGTCACACCGCCATATTTATTCTTCAGACAAAAGTTATCATATGATTGAGAAATCAACCCTTACAGTATTATTTTGTACTACTTTCAGTTTGCAGTCCTTTCAGTTATTTTTTACCTCTGATTTTGATTCACAGTGATTTTTAATTTCGATGCTATAATATGGTGGATCCCCACAGCCGGCTTTACGTATGGCAATCGCAACCAGGCCAGCGGCCATTTTTTCGGCGAGGCCGCCGCACCGCGCGGCAGCGGGGGAACAGTTATCGTCCATTTTTGTCTTCAGTATCTGCATACAATTCAAATCACAAGACAACTGAGAATATCGATTCACAGCCGCACTTATCAGCCAGCGTCTTTTTTTTGCGGCTTTGCTTGTGGTCAAGTCGCCGGCAGTTACTGACAGATGGAAATTATCTGTGAAAGGACTGTATACAGTATGTAAAAAAACCAGTCCCGATCATCTGAGCCTTACCATAACACGATTAAAAAAACTAAAATAAAGAAGTTATTGCTATTTAAAATTCACAATTTTGTACCAAAATTCCCGCAAATCCATTAAAAATTAGCAATTTTCAACAGGGGTTCAGGAGTTCTCTGCCCGCGCCCAATTTAATAACCCGGTAAAATACCCCATTGAAAAAAAATGTGGTGACTTTTTTTCTTATTTTTTCGTGAACAGTTCCACATAAATATACTCTCAGTACTATAGCTAACAACACCCTCATCGATCGGACAGGATTTTTTTTACATGTTGTATAACTGACAGTTGTCAGGAATGCATTATCTCATCGGCCATAGACATTATTTAAGGCATCTGTAATAATGATCTGTAACCCCATCTATGCACAACAAAGTTGTCTTGCATGGATTACAGTTCCAACTTTACATAACAAAGATTTGAAACCAATAAAAAATGGCGATTCAGGGAAACAAACATAAAATAAATAAAACATCATTTTGAACTAGTCAGATTGTATTATGTAATGTATAAGGATCAATAATTCCATTCAGATTTGAGTAGCGTCCTACATAAAACGGAAAATTATCTTGCAAACATCAAATAGTACATCTTGATTATAGCAACTCTATAACTGTAAAACCTATTTCCCTTATAATTATCTGTTTAATATAACGTACAAAATATATCAATGTGTAAATGTAAAGTTACTTCGCAATAATAACAAAAAAGAAATCTATAATTACTGTTATCCATGGAGGCATGCAGAGGTAGTTTGGTACATTACTTATAAACTGAGCCGAAACAGAAAAGTGTACAAGTTCAGGCGGCCGCCGTCCGCTGCTGTAGAACATTCCAACTTCTACATTTGTCTGTTCTGGTTTTTAGTGCTAAATATATGAGCCTACGTCTTAAAACAAATCCCGTACAGTTATCGAAGAGTAGAAAAAAATGTAACAGCGTTTTTATTTACAATTAGAAGCTTGACGCACAAAAAATACAGTTTCTTAAAAGTATACATATCATGTCAAAAGTTTAAAACATCAAATTGAAGAAACTGTATTTTTTGTGGGTCAAGGAGCTTGACGCACAAAATATACAGTTTCTTAGAGTACATAATTATAATGTCAAAAGTTTAAAACATCAAAGCGAAAAAAGCTGATAAACATTATCCTTTCCACCCAAAAAACGCGTAGTAGGCCATGATTTGGCTAGAAATCACTAGTTTGCATCGTTAGCTCGATGGAATCATGGCCGACTAGTTCATAGCCTAACATCAACATGTGTTTTAGGCCGATTACATATTTAGACGACAAGACTTGTCTTCAAATATAATACTAAATCATTATTAGAGCCCTAAAAGGGTAAAAGCTTTAAAATAATTAGTGTCAAAACATTATTTTAAAAACCACGTCTGGTATAAATATGATTCGATAAAAATTGATCAAATAGATAAAAACAGATATATAATTTTAACTTACAACCCATTAATATAAAATAGTCTTGCCGGCAAAATAAGTTCATAAAAATTGAATACATGATAAAATAGGTGTCAAGGATAAAATTGATTACAGAATTATGTACAAAATATTTTCACAATACCAAAATGCGACGCCAAATAAACCAGTAGGTACGTAACGCTATGTATACTTATTATGCATTTTTAATTCTTTATAAATCTCTAAAATGAAGAATTTTGAATGAAAACGTAATTTATTTAGCTTACTACATGAAATATCGACCGGGTTTTGATAAACTTCACAACTGTGCCTTACTTTACATATTTCAAAACATTTCTATATAATATTTTTTCATTAAAATATTTATTTGAAAAATATCTGCTATTTAACTTTACTATCGGTGAATACGTTCATATCAAAATTGGCCAAACTTTAACACTTCCAGTAAACACATCGTAGATGTCTACTCACAACTCTTTATCAAAACGATTCGTTACATTTCCTCCCACGATTGAAATGAACATAGTCTGCAAAATCTGTTACCATTTTATTACAAAACGAAGTTTAAGGAATTCGTTCTACTTTATCGTAATACGTTTTAGTATTACATTTTACACACAAATTTATATTTATTTTATACGTATTTCTCAAAATTCGTTTTTATATAAATCCCTGTAAGTAAAATCGTAACCCGGCCTGAAAACCTTACATTTTAAGACAGATTTAGAACGGTACCTATATTGTACACATGTTGGGTATTGGGGTAGTATTATGTAGCCATCATGTTTTGGGTGCGATGTGTCGCTTACTAATCGTTTTTTAACACTTCCGTTAAAATAGAACCACAATACCCTGTGTTCGACTATAACCTAACACCTAAAAGCTAGGGACAAATACGGTCGCAAAGGGTACAATGAGACAGTTTCGGGCTAGGCCGATGAACCGCTGGGCTCGCTCCGACGATCGAACTCGTTGGAGGCCTACTCTCGCTGGACCAGCGTGTTGTTTTGAGCCCGTATTTTTTCTTATTCACTTTCAGATACTGGTCAGACTACGGTTTAGTCTTTGCCAGGGTGTAAAGTGAATGCTTTCTTAACGCAGCTAAGTTTGAGCTCCCTTCGAGTTACAGGGCAAGAATAAGCCTAGGCGTTTTCTACCAATGGCAGAGAAGTATTGGAGCCATGGAGAACATTTTAAGCCATCGACCGAAGTTGGTTGAACAACAGTTCAAAATTAATACGGATCGTGGGATTGAGTCCTTGAGATTTTCTGCTTATTTCTATTAACATGGACATATTAGGATCTAGAAACGTCTAACAGTAACAAGCCTCATAAATACTTGCAGACAGTATACCACGGGAGTGCAAAACGAGCACTACGCCATGCGTCTCATAAAGGAACTCATCTTATTCATGTAAGTAAATTTCTACCTAGTGTTAGTAGACCCTAATATTAGTAAAGTGTACTTAACTGTTTTATTATGATACCCAGCCTTTTATTTGTTATTTATAATACAGTAACGGGTATGTTTTCCACGAAAATATACAATTGTCCCCTTTGCAACAAATTTTAACATCAAAATGGTTTTTCATGATTATAGAAGTTCGAAATAAGTACTATTTATATTGAAATAATGAAAGCCTCAGGTGAGGTTTAAGACATCCTTATATTGTATGTGAGTTAATGCTATGTATATTATAACTGTCACAAGCTCGCATTGAACTGACAGCGTTGAACGAACCGCGCGGTGAAGACATTTTTTATTTTTTTTTATTTATAATTTAGACATACAGATTTACAAACACCGACCACGACAAAAAGACATAGAATACTGCTATCATCGACTTGGCAAAACTTGTACAATTTAACGCCACATGAAGATTATTTTAAACTATGTTTTTTTTTTGTTTGATCCACCGCGCAGCCGCCAATTGGGGAACCAATCTAGCGTGGTTATTGGTCGCGCCACCACCGGCCGGACAGTTCCACTACGAGTGAAAATGCAGACAAAAATAATTTACGATCCTTGTCCGGTCGGCGTGTGCGCGTTTAATTTTCATTTTTGTAATTTTCCAAAGCATGGGATCGTCGGATCCGCTCATGCCGACTCCCGGGCGCGGCCGGGAGTTCCAGCTCGTGTGTGATCGATGCAACTCTGCCCTATACCTTCTGCAGGTGAGTCGAGGCGCCAAATACTTGATGCATTGTTAATTTTGTCGTTTTCTTGTCAAAGCCTATGATTATCCGATAGCTACGCCGTTGTCTATTACATATTTTGCTTTCGTTACGTCTGACTTTATTCCGCATAAATCCCTGACTTATAAGTCGAATTTCAAGTTCAAAGAACTCATAATACCTAGCAGTCTTTGGATATCTTTATCACTAAGACCCCTCTCCTTCACTCTTGTAAATAATTCTCTCCAAAATATATTTCGGAGTTAAATATTTTTTCTCTTTTTTTACATTTACATCAACATTTTAAGTTTGCAGCTTGATTCTGCTTAAGTAAACATTGTCAAGTTTTTTTTTTGCTTTTGGTGTGGCAACACCTGTATCCTTCAATTTATTTAGAACGCTTGCGCATCTATTTTTTGTACCAACATCACTTCTCTATTTCCGAATGTACTGCGTGCGGCCCGCCTTCCCTGACATTCCGAGCGCGCGGCGGTGTGTGCGATCGTATGATCGCGCGGTTAGAGCACGTACCTTACGGGCGGGCCGCGTGTGTTCTGTCTCAGATCGCCGTTAACTCGCGATGTATAACATTGTTTGTACTCACTCGTTACGTTACACTCTCTAATCTTAACACTAAATATACATAAAAAATATCACAGCACTATCGATTCACTTACACTAAAATCACGACGCTTGGCGTCGCGACTTCCGAATAAAAAAATAACAATAATAATAAAGGAATCGAAATTCAAATGCATGAGCACACCGCCGTTGGTCTCGACGCCATACTTCAAAGACAGACCTTTGGAACCAGCCACCGATACGTCTCACTCAAGTAAATGCTTGTTAGTTACTAACATATTTTAGGTCTTACACAAATCCCTGTACAAAGGAACGCAACCATCATCAGTCGAAGACGAATCTCTCAGTAGAACATGAGGCAACACACTGATTACTACTAACTCATCTGGACTAGAAGTGACTTCAAATGTTTTCAGTGAAGTCACACGATTACATAACTCGAGCTCTAGCTATTCAGCTGATATCCAACAAGCAGTCGAGATACATTACTTGCCTTATATTCTACTCACTCTTATCCCCTAGACACGACCAACGGCGGCCTCAAAAAGCGTCGAAAATGCAAGTGCCGCAAGTACCAAAATATTTACAAATTTAATGCAAATATTTGTTCACCAAACCGTCTTACCCTAACTTTGGATCATAATCATTGAATATAATACAATATTGGAACCGAATAGTTTAAACAGCAATTTAAAGATTTTACGCGCGTCTGTCGACCGTGAGACGGCGAGACGTGGGATAAATACAACAAGATGACGTACAGCGGGCTTGAGAGGCGCAGGCGCAAGTCGATGTCAAATATTACTTTAATATTCGAGTTGGAGGCTTTAAGCTAGATTTAATGTCAATTTAAACAATGCCTTTGTGGCTCTGACATAGATGTAACAAGGAAATAATATTTAATACATCAAAATGCCCTTCCCTCCACATTTTTACAAGGTCTTAAAAACTTGCCCGCAGCACGTAAGTCTATCCTAGGTTCGCCGGCTCTTCATAAAATGGCACATATAACTACATTGTGTTCTACATCTGAACGGCATACGTTTTAGCAACAATCTAAAGCGATAAACTTAACCAACTAAATGAGGTAGCATTATTATGAATATGATTAAAGAACATTAACCAACTAATGTTTGGTGGGATCTATGTTATATAAATGTATATATCAACAGTTACATTAAAATATTTCCTATGGATTACTGAGGTATATAGTCGTTTGCCTGAGGTAGCTGTGTGGTGGCCAAACGGTTTTGATCATCCACTGGTGTAACATAATGAACAGAGCAGTGTTTATTTTTAAAGGAATACTTTCTATCCAACGCGATCAAATCCGTTCGGCCGGAACAAAATACTATTTAATTATTAACATCTACGATTAATATGGTACCGCACGTTGATACAAGTGTATGCGGAGGAGCGTATAGTCTATACAGGGTGCAAAAAGAACCAACACGAAGCCGTCGTCTACGCATTCTGTACATCCAACCATTAATAATATACTTCGCCAGGTATGGCATTCCGACATACAGTGGTCACGTGGGCAACACAAGTCTATGTCATCACATCTGTGTTACCAGAAGTTTGTAATAATAACTCCCCAACCACCTTTATTACCTGTTCGAATCCGATAAAACAATGAGGTTTTAATTAACAATTACATTGGTTTATGTTTAAATTGAATTGTTTCGTTTGATTAGACACACGAAACGACAATTTAAAAGCTTTGGTTTCTGAAAATCTTTCCTTAATCGTATTTTGTTGCAACAGAGTGGCAACTGGATAGTGACGTAAGCATCTCGGAATGCCAGACCTTGTTTTATTAGACCATGCATCCAACTATGTGACTTTATGCAAAAATAATTACTAGGAAACGACTTTTATTTATGGTGTGAAAATTCACTGTTTACGATAGTGCGTAACGCACGTAAAACATTGTGCTTATGGGTGCTTGCACGGTACAGGAGTTCTGTATTTAAAGTTAAGTTACAACATGTAGAACTTGTTTTCGTAAAAATACGTCAAAAAATGTTGGAACTTTGACCTACAATATCTCCGTAACCAGAAGGTTCCAAAGTATGGTCCGTTAGAAAAAAACGATCATAATAACGGGAAGAACACGCGACTCTCGGCTTCGTTAAGGATATTTTTACACCCAGTATAACATGTTTAGTATATGTCGGTGTTGATGATGGAGAGTCTGTTGAGTTCGGTGTCGTTGTATACCTTGGTGATGAGTGGCTCCCAGGCGGGCGGCGGCACTGTGTCGCGGCGGATGGTGAGGCGCGGGTCGATGTGCGGCAGGTAGTGGTCGTCCAGGTCGATGCAGGCGCCGCCCGGCGCGTCGGCCAGCGCGCACACGTTGAACTCGGGCCCGTACTCGCGCGGCACGCCCGTCGGCTGCGACGATACCTCGCTTTCTAGCTGAGATACTTCTGTAACATTTGGATGATGATTAGAAAATTTTACAATGTTTTTTCACTTCAAAAGATCTGTTTAGACCAGGCTCTTGTACTATGCGTTCCTGTATAACGAGAGCTAGACCTCTCAATTAAATAAGAATAGGCGTAATAGGCAAAATTCAATAAATGACAGTTATGGCATGCATTGACAGATAGGTTAGCAAAATTACGAAAAGAAAAGAGATTAGTGACAGGTTGGGGATTATTATTCAGTATTAGGGCACTTTATTTAGGGCATATTGCCAATCTTTCTACACCTGCAGTCTATGGGTCGACTACACGCAGAGGGCTTACACGTATCCAGTACAACAACGCATACAGGGCGCTGTTGGGGTTGCCACGACACTGTAGCGCATCAGGGATGTGCGCAGAGGCACGTATAGACGACTTCTACGCAACCATACGAAAGCGTGTCGCCTCCCTGATGCGGCGGGTGCGGGGCAGCGCCAACAGCCTCTTGGTCACTGTGGCTGATAGGATGGAAGGTATAACACTCAGGCACTGGACCATCACACAGGTATTACCTTCAAATCGTGCCTTGAAGTAGTGTTTTTGTTAATTATTGCATAAATTTGGTTATTGTCTTATTAGTGATTTTGACATTATTGATAGTGATTCTGACATTATAGTTATGATTTTGACATTATTATTGATGATGATTTTGACATTATTATTAATGCTGATTTTGACATTATTATTAATGCTGATTTTGACATTATTATTAATGCTGATTTTGACGTTATGGTTGTGATTTTGACATTATTATTGATGATGATTTTGACATTATTATTGATGATGATTTTGACATTATTATTGATGATGATTTTGACATTATTATTGATGATGATTTTGACATTATTATTGATGATGATTTTGACATTATTATTAATGCTGATTTTGACATTATTATTAATGCTGATTTTGACGTTATGGTTGTGATTTTGACATTATTATTGATGGTTTTGACATTGCTAGTAATTATGACCAAAATTTGCCAATTAATATTATGTACTAACACTAGTGTTTAAGATGTGTATGTAACTAACACATTGGATTGTCTGATCTGTAAATAAAATAATTTGATTTGATTTTGATTAGGGAGCTTTTGAAGAAATGCATGGACACTATACAGCTGCACTAAAAGATAAATTTAGTGGGCTACAATAATATTAATGAAAGCCAACTTACCAAAATCAAATGTAGTGTTGTTTACGGGCAGCATATCTGTATATTGCAAACTATTGTCGAGAATAGAGTTTTCATTTACGATGCACCAATCTTTCACTTGAAGACTATCGTCTAGAATAGAGCTTTCATTTACGATGCACCAATCTTTCTCTTGCAGACTATCGTCTAGAAAAGAGCTTTCATTTGAGATGCACCATTCTTTCTCTATGACTGACGGATCAAGACTATCCATCGTGCTGTCATCTGACTCGACGAAACAGTATGTCTCTAGTGACATTTCCGAACTCGTTGAATCGATTCCAGATTCGATTTTCATTTTGGTATCGTGTTTATTGATTACAGTAACAGGGGGTGGTGATAGCTCAGGAGCAATGACAGCTTTGTTTGTTTTATCCTTTTTGTCTTGTTTCTCGATATTGTGCATGCGACGCATATGTTTGTGCCAGTTGGGGTAACTGGCGAAGGTTTTGGAGCACTCAGTGCACTTGTATGGTCTGAAGCCAGTGTGTATGTTGAGGTGTTGTTGAAGCATGGAGGCTTTCATGAAGCCTTTGTTGCAGACGTTGCACTTGTGTGCGCGCAGGTCGGAGTGGGTCTTAGAGTGCTGCACGAGGCGACTGCGCAGGTTGAACACCTTGGTAGATAGAGAGTCTTTATTGTATGTACACTATATAAATTACAAATATAACGTTTTTTTTACGTCACAATGAGCGATAAGATCGATTTGACTCAAGTTGCCAATACTTTTGTCTTGAGTCCGTCCAAAAAATCGCTTACCTCAAAATAATCGCTTTTTATTATTTACCTTGCCACAGACTTTGCAGACATGCAGCACACACTCGAAATGACTCGGTATGTGTTTGAGGATGAGGTACTTCTCGCGGTAGGCGCGTCGGCACACGGGGCAGGCGTAGTGCTTCTTGCGGTGCACGTCGAGGTGTCGCTCGCACGACGCGAGCGACACGAACTGCAGCCCGCACTGGCGGCACCAGTTCTCGCGGCACGAGCGGTGCGAGCGCTGGTGTAGGAGCAGCTCCTTTAGGGACTCGAATCTGACGAAAGGAAGGCTCACTGTCAAATGAATTACGCATGGATGACGAGTATTCGCGACATTATTACAACCGCCAATTTATTTGAGTTCGGTGCAGTATATCTTCTTCCATAAACTTTATCAGCGTCATTTCAATAGTCCTGCTCTTTTTCTAGCCTGTATTTGTGACCCCCAATTACAATATGGCCGATGAATGGTGGTTCGAACTCTGCGCAATAATATTTTTAGGAACCAAATGGTGACATGAGGCGAGTGTAAGTGAGAGAACATGCGCAAAAGTTCAGATCGGCTATCATTCATCGGCCGTATTGCAGGGTTGATATGATTTAAATCACTTGATTTAAATCAGTGATTTAAATCGCGATTAAAATCAAGTGATTTTTTTATAAAAATCAATGATTTAAATCAATATTTTTTACTTCGACCAAATCAGCCAAAATGTGTCAAGGGACTTCCCCCGACATAAACTACGGCGCGCACACACGTGTCCAATGCTGTTTAACTACACCGTTCGGAGGTTCTCCGAAATTTAAACTCGTGAAATCGTTCGATAGTCTTTGGCGCGGTCATTCGTGATTGATTAATGAAAGTGAATACAACAAGATGTCTGGAAGGAAAAAAAGATGGTGAATGGGTTTATTTCGATGAAAAAAAGTCCACTTGCGGCAAGTTTAACAAAGCGGTGTGTGAACGTTGTAAGAAGGAATTAATGGGCTTAGTAGCGTGAATGAAAAAACATTTAGAGACATGTGTGACAGAAATAATCAAAAAAATCCGATTTAAATCAAATTAATCCGATTTAAATCAAATAAATCCGATTATTTTGATTTTTTTATAAAAATCATGATTTTTATCAACCCTGCCGTATTGTAAATTTCCAGCAACCCGGCAGAACAAAATATAGTCATCGACTCGTGGAGAAGTAGTTCCGGAGAGTCTGCATTTGTGCCCGATTTATGGCAATAACAGTGGCGTTCCCCCCATGAAAGCCGAAAAGCCCGGCTTGCCTTAAAAAGTGAGCCCATTAACAAAAAAAAAAAAAAAAACTTGTAAAGCAACCAAGTCAATAATTCAGCTCGCAAGAATTGATAAGAATAATACCTAACATTATACTCCGCGCTGCACTGTGTCAGCCGCGCGCTTTATAAGCTACGATGCCAGGTTTACGTATTCAAAGAATAATATTAAAAATTCCGCGCCGTTTTACTTCACGCACCGTTGCCAACTGTCTCGGATGTAGTTGCGATCTCGCTTTAACACTATAGCGATAAGCAGGACGCGAGATCGCATCGTAAATGAAAACGTAATTTTTATTCTTTCTCACTCGCACTTGTGCTGGCTTTTATGAGGCTTTCGTACCCTCTCTTCTTTCGCATAGAAATAGTTAAGTTTGTTGATACCATAGAAATATAAATAACAGGAGAAGTGGCATGGGGGCGTGTCTGTGTCCGCGCATCTTGACCACAATTGTCATGTCTCAGGCAAATGGCCGTTTCCGCTAACTAGTGCGCTTTCGAACGCGATCGTGATAACATTTAAGAATACCGTGTTGTTCAGTGGTTTCTTGTAAAAATCGAAGCTAAACTATAAACTTTATAAATCGTAGAACCACTTTTCATAAATCAGCACAAGTATTTTTCTATATTTGTGTTGAAAATCATGAAAAACAACAAATCGTAAAATATTTCTTGCCTTTACTACGTTATTTTTGTTTTCATATATCACAGCGACTGTACTTTTATTGTAGTAAATACATTGCTTCTTTCCACTACCAAAGTATGTCGCTAAGTAACTGGACAAGCAATGTAAAAATTACAAAACGATATTTGCTTTAAGCGGTTGCATCGTTAGTACGGCCGCAGCGTCTTGCGACGGATTAGTGATGTGGTTGTGCAGATCCACTAACGTAGGCTATCGACAATAATGTCGATTGTCGTATGAATTTATATTAACTATTAAAGTTTATTCTTCAATTTGTCAACAGTTATAGCCTGATTGGAAGACCGATGTGAAATCTTGTTTTATACTCATTTAGATTTTCTCATAATGTTGTTTTTTTTTTATTTACTTCTTTCTTTTTTTTACTTACTTATTGTTTATTTATATCATCTTATTATATGTATATCGTTTTTTATTTATAATTTTTTCAGCAACTACTAATTTTAATACAATAATAAATGGGAGAATCGATAAGTTTCCGATTTAGTCAATCACTAGCGTATATGTAAAATAAATGGCTTTTGCACAGCACAACGATAGCGAACGATGTTTTCGTGTGGGTGAGTTGTACGGTGCATGGTAAATGCACGCTGGGTTTGATGGGATAAGGTTTATAATTGATTATGTAGTACGTTCTGATTTGTAAATTGCAAGTGTGAGCTCCCGCTCACACTTGCATTTTATTGGGTTTACTACTTGGGTAACCTCGTATTTATTGGGTTTACTGATCGCATGTGTGATCGCAGGCTAGAGAGTAGGGATAGATTGAAGACATTGGGTTTCGATACATTTTCAACTACCGGGCATTTCTCCTTCTTTCTTATATCTATGGTTGATACCTAATGGTATAAAAATTAGAACAACTATTTCGGAAATTGTTCTAATTTTTAAGCCCGGCTTTTTTCTGATTTTTTTTATGAATGCAACGAATCGTGCGTTTGATTATGAATAGTAGGAGTAATGACGTGGCAAATTTGTTCAAATTTATTTTGAGCGGCTAGGTACTGGTGCACTTTTTTTCGCTTTGATATTTTTTCATTTTCTGTGAATTTAAGTGTTGTGATTAGTTTTTGCTGTGATTACCTTTGTTTTGAAGTGATTCAAAAGTTTCTCGGAAAGGTAAATACTTAAGAGTTTTACAGACAAATATAATCTCGATAGTTATTATGGCGATTACAATTCCGCGCTTTTGTTAGTGATTATAGTGTTATTTTATCATCAAAATGGGAATTCGGAAACTGTGTTCGAAAAGGTATGTAACTTGAGTTTTTCGACAGTAAGTAGGTAACTCTTTACTTTACCGTAACCAACTTCAAATTACTGTAGGTACCTGTTTCTCGGAAATAAAAACAAGTACCTATTTTTGTCAGTTGAAGAATAGATTGAAATAGGCATTCGATTGTTTATTAGACAACTTTAGGTAGGTAGCTGGTGCCATGAAAACACATAATGAGTGTTGTTTGTATGGCATTTGTAGTTTTGGTAAACCACTGAAAAACAAACCATAAGTCCTATTATTATAATAACACAATAATGAGATCACAAAACACAATAATTTTCGTATTGAAGAGATTCTTCATAGGTGTTTTGAAATAAAGATAAGAGTTAGCTATTGTCAAAGATAAATTATAAAAAGTGTTTTTGGTATTATCTCATGTTAACATTTTCAATCGACTTAAATTAAACTCATAAAATTATACGTACGGCAATAGAATAACAAATCGATCATTTGTTGGGAGCCATCTAGTGGGTTTTGATTGAAAATTTTTGCTAATACTTATTTAGAACTCTTCCGCATTTTATAAAGGTTTTCTAATAATGTTGTGCCATGAACAACATATGAAAAATCTGTTGGCTTGCCCTAAGTTTGACACCATGGCACGCCGCTGGGCAATAATAGGTCTAACTGGCATATTGGGTGTGTACTAATACACTTCTGCAAGGGCGGATCCAGATCCGTTTGGGGGGACACGTGGCTCTGTGCCCCTCCCAAACGGTTTAAATAAAATAAAATCGAAACGTCTGAATGGACTGGCCTGAATGCATATCTATCAAGAAATTGCTTCAATGATGAACTCTGAAGAACTAGGCTACTACATCTTCATTGAAAAAGAATGAATCTCAAAAAGATATGGGAGACACTTATTATTTGTCTGGCCCATGTGCCGCTCCCAGAAATACATCCTGAATCCGCCTTTGCAGTTCTGCATAAACCTTTAGGGGATACTAGTGTTACAAATACTCACAACATATCGCAGCCGTCCTCTGTGCAGCGCATGGTGCTGGTCTCATGCACGACGCGCGTGTGCTCGCGCAGGCGGTTGGGCGACTTGAAGCCGCGCCCGCACTCGCCGCATAGGAACGGCTTCTCAACCGCCACCGCCGAGTGGTAGGCCTCCGTGTGCGTCACTAAGAGCGACAGCCGAGGGAACGACTTGCCGCAGTCTGTGCATCTGTGGACGGACAAATGACGTTGACAGGGGGTCGTTGTTGGTTAACATTTGTGCAATCGTTTTGTGAAATGTTTTGAAAAAACAAGCAGGCAGCCACACGCCATAAAAATCTTGTACATGTATACACATATATGATAAAACAGCTTTTGACCTGTCGGGCCCTGATGCACCGATATTTTTTACGCGGTACCTTTTAAAAATTCGCTAGCGCAAAAGTTGGATGAAGCCAGTTCATACTGTCATCTATTCAATTCATACCACATAAAATATTTTCGCATGCATGAGATAGAGGAATGGTTTATCAAGCCGTTCTGTATGGGCACTTAATTCTATTTACTATGACATTGGGGTCATTATGTAAAATTCAAAGAGCCTCTTGCATGATTGATTGAGAAGAGAAATTGTACAAAATAATATTCAGTCAAAATACTCACTCAAATCTACCTTTGGTCATATGATTGTAGCAATGGTCGCCGAACAAATGATATTTGTGATACTGTTTCCCACAGATGTTGCAGGAGTATACAAGCGGTTGGTCACCATGTTCTGTTGCAAAGTGTGTGTCAAACTCTATTCTATTTTTGAATAATTCATCGCAGTAATTACAGAGGACTCCTCCAAGGATGTCTATGGAGCAATCTTCACCAATTTTGGAATCGGAAACGTATTCGTCAGTAAGTACTTCGCCGAAGTGTTTCGTGAGATGTTTGGCAGCGTCCAGCTTGTTGTTGGTGGTCTCGTCGTTGCAGATGGGGCACGAGTATAGAGCCGTGCAGTGCTCGTCGATGTGGTACTCGCACATGTCGATACTCTCGATCGTCTCCCCACATTCTTGGCATGGGTACGGAGGTTTGTCCTTGCCGTGGATAACTTGATGTGTGTGTAGTTCTTTTTTAGATGGAAATCTACAAATATTAAAGGTAGTTATTTGAAAATTATTTTTATGCTAATTTCCAGTTTAAAAGAAACAAATTGTTCATAAACTTACTGTTTTTGGCAAGGTTCACATTTGAAATTGTGAGTTGTGTCAATGTGACTGTTCAGAACTGACTGTTTTGAAAATGTTTTGGAGCAATGTATGCACCTGAAATAAAAGGCAGAAGAAAGAAATAACAAACACTAAACACGCTGAAATTTGTTTGAAACAAACAAATTCAATTTCAAATACTTTTCATTACATTGTACAATACGGCCGTTATAACTTGGCAGTTCTGAACATAGGCTCTGCGAACTTCGCGCGTGTTCTCACACTCACACTCGCCTCATGTTACCATTTGGTTCCAAAAAAATGTTATTGCGCAGCCTTCTGCGCGAAGTTCGGAACTGCAAATTTATATTGGCTGTACTGTACTTTGCAACACATTTTTAACCACAGCCAAGCACTTCCAAGCTCTTCAATTAAAAACATTTGAAATATGCTTTGTGCGCTCAGCATCTTACATTATTTATCTATGTCCTGTATACAAGTATGTAAAATTATTTCTGTACAGTTGCAGTTATTGCTTGATACTAGTTGAAAAAGTGGACTAAATTAAATAATCATTAATTTCAGGTATCATAGATTTGTTTAGAGGACAGACACTTTCTTTCAGTTCTAAAGTGGTCAGCATGAATCATACTGTAAGAATCATTGAGTGATTCAGATTCTGAGCTTATTTATTTATAGCTGAATTTCTACTAAGCTAAATAGAAAATCTATGAAACTTGAATCTTTGTTAATATACCCAAGATAATTTTGCTTTTGTCATGTGAATGCCTGATTTAATTTAGAAAACTTAATTACTTTCATAAATTCATAAAAATTAAAAAAGTAATGTTCAGATAGGAATTGAAAATGGTCAACTTGCTTTGAAGTTGTGGTTGTGTCCTATTACAATTTCAACATAAAGTTCAATCCTTTTTGCTTTACACTTTGAACAAGTTATCATTTATATTTTATTTGGATTTATTGCATGGCTCCATGTTGAATATCTCATACAAACCACAATTTTATGTTTTGGGAGATCAGTCTTCACCAAACATAATATCTTGTGTTGCAGCAAGTCATGGCAAACTTACTAATAGTGCTTATTCCTGTTGCCAGCGCTTGCTATGTTTAATAAATCATACTCACTTGTGTTTGTTTCTAGCAACGTGAATCAAGTAGCAATGGTTGCGGAAGCTTGGGTAGCCGGTGAACTGTTTGCGGCACACGACACAAGTGTAGCCTATGTCTGCGTCTCCTATGTCGTGGTCCACGTAGTGAGAGTCGTAATCTTTCTTGTTACCGAATGTTGACGAACAAATGCTGCAGTATATGCCGCCAACCAAGTCTATGGAGGTGAGTTTGCGGCCCAGCACGGTCTCCGCCTGCTCCAGCCAGCCCGCGCCGTCGGGCTGCGGCGGTGAAACCAACCCGTCCGGCTGCGACGGTGAAGCCATCACTACCTCTAGGTGCTAAGTATGATCCATCTATTACGTTTACATCGGTGTCAAATGGGTGTTGGGAACGCTGCTATTGCAAACATCGTATTGTAATTTAATTTGCGGCTACATGTTTAATGTACTGTATGTTGCCTGAAAAAAAATGTCGGCATGAGCGATCGCTGTGACCTTGGGCTTTGTGTGACGGTAACATCCTGCTCTTATTAGAACGATGAATAAATATCCCATTCTAGATAAGTAGGTACGTAGTTATTACAATACTATTATTTCCGCAGCGTCTACCTTCTTAGACGAATTCTAGGTTGTTCAGCCATTATCACTGAGGACTGAGGAATAACTAATCATCTTAGCAATGAAAATAACATGCAATACTCACAAATTTTGGATAAAAACATATAAATGAGCATCGGACAGTTGCCCCACACTACATTTTATATTGTAACAGCGGAAATAAACGATAAACTTTAATAAAAACGCAACGCCGGATAACAAACAACGCCAAGAAAACGTGTGGTTTTTGATTTTCTCCGCGTTCCCGTAAAATTGTTTATATTATTTAGCATTACTACAGGATAGCTTTATCCATTTTACACAAAGAAAAGTGAAACGAGCAAAGAAATGTTTAAAGTACAACTGCGTTTGTCTCTGGAATGAAAGGCAACAGACTGCCAAAAAATCAATGAATGGAGATACCCGTTCAAAAACGTTCTTGAACTATTTACTTCGAAAAACCAACCAAAATTAAAATACAACAAACATTAAAAAGCTTTACAATCATAAAAAATATAAATATACCTAGATCACTGTTGATTAAAATAAAATGTCATTGAATTATCCCAAAACAATAAAATTCATTCATGATTATGTTCAGTTATAATATTTTCTGACAACGTGAAGTTGGCCAATGAAGTGGTCAGTGATCAATCGTGATCAATGGTCTTCTTGACATTTGAATTTTTTTATCAATATTCATTTGTCAAATGTTACTATTTTGACTCGAAATGCAAGATTAATTGCGAGGTTTTAATTAATTCGTAGTGATAGTGTATGTTTATCAATATCTTTGTACAAGTCAAGTGATTTATGAATATTATCGCAATAATTTAATTGTGTTTATCAAAGAAGTGATACGCTATGCTAACGATAATTCGCGACCGTGATTGTAAGTTTTCGAGTACGTATTGTGAATGTTTACTATTGATTTTTTCTTTTTAGTATCTATCTGTAACATAGTAAAATAATTAAGATATTATTATATAGGTTTATTCTTTCAATTGCACAAAAGTTAAACGATGTTTTTACGTAAATATTACCGTTTGTGCGACTTCATTTCAAAGCTTTTTAAACGATTTAAAGATGTTAGTTTTTTTTCTTCGAAATAGCTACATTTAACTCATACTTAACGTAACTTTAGAGTTTCACACCGTAATGTTTTGCAATCAATGTCAAACAACACTATTGGCTCGATGCCAGTACTAGTCCCGAAATAGTTTACGCCGGCGTGACGATATATTCCGTTTACTCCACTCCCTATTTCATTTAACTTCAGTAATATATTATGGATCGTCACCACCCACTTAGCGCGAGTTTTCACGGCTCCATGAGGAGTCGAGACTCTTCATCAACAGTTGGCAGTGATGCAAGAGAGAAAATAAAAGACTGTTTCAGAAAATTCATAGCTTTTATGTTTACACAAGTGGGTGTCGGCGCCCTTGTTGTTTGTTACGCGATCCTAGGCGCCGCGGGCTTCATGCACATTGAGAAGGACAGCCCTGACGAGCAGCTGGAGCAAGTGAGACAGCTCAGACGGAACTGTGCAGAGTCTCTCTGGAACATCACAATAACTGACAACCTATTCAATGAAACTGCTTGGGTGTTCAAAGTGAATGAAGTTCTCAAAGTGTTCCAAAACAACATCACAGCTGCTATTCACACCGGCTATAATGGCAGAGCAGCTGAGGATATATGGTCATTCCCAGCAGCTCTAATGTATTCCCTCTCAGTATTCACTATGATTGGATATGGAAATATTATCCCCAAGACAGTTTGGGGCAAGATTGTGACGATAGCCTATGCTTGCTTTGGCATACCAATCTATGTTTTGTACTTCTGTAATATGGGAAAAGTGTTAGCACAGACATTTAAGTGGTTATATATAACTGCACATGAATGTAGCCGAAGAGATGATACTTTATTTGAAGATGGGGAAATTCAGCCTGTGAAACGGAAGATTACAGTGCCATCAACAGCTTGCTTGTGGGTGATATCTTTTTATATATTAACTGGGACGATCATGTTCGGAGCCTGGGAAAAATGGAACTACTTAGACTCAACATACTTCTGTGTGATTAGTTTGTGTAAAATTGGGTTCGGTGACTTTGTGCCAGGTGCGAATATTGCTGATTCCGCTGGAGGTTCTCACTTGAAGCTAGTCATAAACTTTATATATGTTCTGCTGGGGATGGGTCTTGTGGCCATGTGTTACAACCTCATGTGTGAGGATGTCAGGGTCAAGGTCCGGGAGTTACGGGAGGACCTAAAGAACTGTCTCGATGATATCACTCTGAAGATCACTGTGTGCATGAATGATACAAAGTATTACCATCAGAAGAATAGCAGAAATGTCAAATGACATGTAATAGTTGGAGATTTATTTATTTGGATTATTAGTTATTAAATCTAGATTCTAAGTACAATGTAATATTTTATTTTAAAAATAAATGCATTTAGTATTATTTTGTGTTTTCTTTTATCAATGTTATATTTATTTGGATTTGCAACATAAAGCTTTCCTGGAACAGACATTAATACAAATCTGACTGGAAAGATGAATCCTGGATACGTCATATTATTTAAATGCTTTAGGTCAGGTAGCTACCTAGCAAATAGAACTGACATACAAATTGCCAGCAAAATGAGTTAATACAAAGCATATTCTTGGACAGATTATTTTATTTCATGGGCACCTAGCCTTAACTCAGTCAACAAGCATGACATTATTAAAGGTCAATTACCAGAGTGGTAGCGAAGTGCTCACTATTATCCTGACACCCATAAATATTTCGCAACAGTGGAGCAGCAACAATTAGTGTAAGAAGCCGCATCATGCTGCCGGTGCGTCTGCGGCGCGTGTCCGGCCACGAGGGTCGCGCCAATGACGCGCTATTCCAGCCGGCTGCGCGTGCGCCGCCCGTCTCACAACACACGCTGGTGTTCTTCGGCGGGGACGTGCAGGTGTGTGTGTATGTGTAGAAGCACGAGAAAGAAAGCGTGAGCTGGTGTTAAGAAAGCCCATTCCTACTTGATGTTTGTTTAGGTATGTTATATGAGGAATGCTATATACAATTGTTCTGCTCGGTATGACTTGGCACAACCGGGCGACAAAATCAAGTAATGTAGACAATATTATGTTCGAAGGAAACCAAGGTTAATGAATGATTAAGCGAGGGTAGATGCCGAATTGCCGAACGAAGTTTGCCAATCCGGAAGAAAGCCGAATATTGTAGTATAATTGCTTCGGATCGCTTTGCTGTTCAACAAATACTGCCGAATCGAATGTGGGGCGCCCGAACAGGTATGTAGCACCCTTGATGATCACCACAAACGGCGGTGCTCTACAACGCTTCGAGCCATTAAAACAAGATTATCGCAGCCGTCGCGCCGCGCATCCTCCATAGAGCTCACACGACTCTTCGGTACCCTTTTATATTTTTCGGCTTGTTCAGATAACCCGAAAGTAACGTCTCGTCGGCACTTCTAGAGTTAGCCAGTGTCACCAATAATCAAGAAAGACTTCTTCAAAAAGTTACATAGCCTTCATCAAGTCTTCATTCTTTTTCGTGTGGTTAGTGACTAACCTGGTGTCAGAGTTTTTATGCCGTCCAAGATAAGATTTTATATTTTTTATATCATGTATCTCTCTTCCTTAAATTCTTCACATGAAGCCTATTCCCCTCTGTCCAGGACTACCCAGAAGTGATGCAAGCCCATCGAGACAACCGGAACTACATGAAATGGAACTTAGAGAATATGGTGCGGATGCTGGGAAACAACTTCCCTACAAAACATATATTGGTTGTGAGACCGTCTAGGTAAGATGTATTTTATTACAGAACTTATGTGCCAAATCAGGCCAAAGCGACTGCCTTCAGAACTCTACAGTGCACAGTGCAATAACGCCATAACTACGGGTTAATCTTAAAACCTACAAATTTTCCAGAGTAGATTAGAGAACGAAATACTCTGTAATATGTCAAAAAAATCTGCCTGGCCTTTTCCCAACTATGTTGGGGTCGGTTTCCAGTCCCATGACCTGCCGCCATTTCATCCACCCAGTGTTCATTCTGTGCTTGACAGTCCCTACCTCGCCATTTGCACGAGTAAAGCGAGTTACTGAAAATCGGGCACCTATTTTTTTTATTAATATATTGGTTAGAACCCGTTCTAGCATTGGGAAAAGCTATTGAAATAATTTTGAAACCACCGGACTTTTCACGGCCCCTGACTTCTCTGTCTGTCATTTAAGATGGAGCGCGATCGATGTATCTTCTATCTCTCCCTAGGATCTGAGCTATCTCGTATGGGTTGTTTCTTACATACCGCGGAAGTGGGGGGGGGGCAGATGCCCTCCTAAAATAAAAACGGGGGGGGGGGGGGGGCTCCTCTTTTAGTACTTGGTAAAGAAGGTTTAGAAAGAAAAGGTGCAGAAATATGTTCCAGTCGCTATTCTACAAGTAACAGTACATTAAATCGTTTTTGGAAGGGGGCGACCCCCCCGTCATGGAGTACTTCCGCGGTGTGTGGTTTCTTAGTTCAATGCTCATGTCTTCTCTGTATGAGAAGCGGCTGCTGGTATTGTCATGTGTCTTAGTAGTTATACAAATAGTGATAGCAGAGAGGCCGAAGAGAAGAATATTGTTCTATTATGTTCTATATTATAGAAGTAGGTACATCGGTGGTTCCAGGATAGAGTACAAGAGTTTCAGCTGCTATGACAACTTCGTGCCGAGCAACAACGCGGGCGTGCCCGAACACACGCCGACGCATGGTGCGCTGCTTCACTTAGAAAGGTAGGAAAACCTTTCGTATTTTCATAGGAATCCTTTATGAGCTGTACTGCCTAAACACTTTCTTATGAATACTCCTACAGGTTCCAAGTTACATTTCTGTCCAAAATCGTCAAATTTGGCTTAACAGTTTTTCGGACACTCAACTTTCATAATGATTATATTTTTTTATTAGTTTGGATCTACATAATTGCCACTATGCTGAACTTGATTATTGCGCCATCTTTGACCCACAACCACCATCTTTGACTGCCACCTTGTTAATCTTGTAGGTACTATGCAAAAAGCAATATTTTATTTAAATATTATTCAACAAAAGTAATCACTATCCAAATTATCTTCTGTTCTTATTACAGGCTTCTACAAGGAGTCAGCAACAGGATTAAAAGCTTCTCAACATCAGAACTGATTGAGGCTTTCTCTCCAGTCACTTTGCCTGAAGACATCGATATTGAAGATTTGCATGTGAGTTTTTTTTTAAATTATAAATGTAGCTGACGTTTTACACACACACATTTAACATCTCTTGCAGGACGGCTAAGTTCAGCAGCATATGCTGTCAGAAAAATCCGTCAATTTACTGATGTGGATACCGCGAGGCTGGTCTATTTTAGTTGCTTTCATAGTATCATGTCTTACGGTATTTTACTATGGGGACGGGCTGCAGACATCGAGTCTATTTTTATTCTGCAGAAAAGAGCGATTAGAGCCATATATTATCTCCGCAGGCGTGACTCTCTAAGGGAACTGTTTAAGGATATTAACATCATGACGGTACCTTGTCAATATATCTATGAAAACATCATGCACGTAAGAAAAAATGTACATCTTTTTAGTAAAAGAGGTGATAGACATAATTATAGTACAAGAAATAGGGACTTATTAGTTCAACCAGGTTTCAGACTGGCTAAAGTGGACTCATCTTTCATGGGATACTGTTTAAAATGTTATAACAAAATTCCTCCCCACATACTTCATTTGAATGAGACGAACTTCAAATCTTGTATAAAACGCACACTATGCAGGCAGGCATATTATAAGTTGGGGGATTACATCGCTGATAAAAATGCTTGGCTCAATGCTGGTCCTGCTCCACAACCACAACTATTTGATTAACATTTGAAAACACTGTTGGAGCTGCTGAAGAGTTTAAGACTATTTTTGCATTGTATAAAATCAATTTCCTTTGTATTATATAATTTCAGAGCACAGGTGTGAGTACTATGTACTAAAGAGCTAACATTTACCGGGTAATACGTATTTTATTGACGTGAATGTGCCCTGGCGGCTGTGAGTATGTCATGCTCACTCAGATGTCTCGCTGATGGTGGCGCGTGTGTTGGATCATTTAGCTCCCTTCAAAATGGTTGAGCTGAATGGTGCTAATCCATGCGTCATGTTCGTGAACGGGCGCCGTCAGTTGGGACAGGTCAACTCTTAGCTGCCTTGGCTGATTTAAATTTTTGAATTGTTCTTTGTTTTATATTTTTATTACGGACGCTTCTAACGTGCACGTCTTTCTACATTGTTCTCACATGTTTAATTTCAACATGAATGATGTAACAAATACTTTGTAACAATTTATTTAAAAGAGTGTCCGTGGAGTTTCTTGCCCGTTCTTCTCCATAGGTACCTACCTACTACGCTTTGGAATGGGCAACTAGCTTCATATTTCTGACTGACCGATTCCTTGACAATTCAAAAGTGCCTGTAAATGGTTTAATTGAAATAAATGCTTTGAGTTTGAGTTTGACACGCAAATACCTACTTTTTCTCGAAAGGGGTCGTCCATTTAATCACGTGATGTTTTTCAGCAAGTTGCCTAAGTTACTCCTTATAACATCACCTATCTGCTAACTGGTGAAAGTCCCGTTAAAATCGTCCAGCCGTATAGGAGATAAGCCGAAACAAACAAAATAAAAATAAAATGTTTTGAGTAACGGTCGATACTTTCATATTATTTATTTAGTAAAAAGATGTTATTTTGACATTACAATCAAACAATTAAATATTTGTATAGATTAGTATGGATATTATGAATGTTTAGCAAAATTCGGTTATTGTCGAACAGAACAAGAGTTCCCGTTGAGTGTGAGTGGGTTATCCGCTTTGTACTCAGAAACCTTTTACAACAGGAAAAACAATGCCTGAAAAAGCTAACCAAAGCCACACAAAACGTGAACTTTGTCTCTCAGGTGCATAACAATTAAAATAATCATAATAACATTCCTTTTAGTTTATCAGACGGTCTTTCGATATTTACATCGCTTGATGTAAATAAATGATTATATATTACTGATTATATATACTTGATGTATATAAATGATTATGTTTCATGCGCACCACCTTAGCTTTAACATCAGTTCACAATAGCCAGCGATTAAATCCGAGTCGTTATCGCTAATCGAATATTAGCGTGAAGTATTTAGTGATTATCGATGGCTGCGGACTACGGTGTTTGAGCTCCATGGAGAATTCTTTTTCTGAAAGAATTTATTTATTAATCTAATTGTGTAGGTATCTACATCTGGGTGATTGGTGTATCGAAAAGTCGTATTGATTGTAACGCCGAATTTAAAAAAAAAAAAATGTGCAACAAGAACAACACAATGGTGTCGATTCTATTGTACACCGAACTAAACTATAACTAAAATTCCTTACTTTTGGCTATGAGAATCTTAGAGCTATTCTGCAAATAAAAATCTCAAAATTAAAAAAGGTAATTTTGATACAGCTAAAATCGAATTCGACAATCGCGAATCCACCTGATTACCCGTGATATTTTTTAGAGCCGGAGGCGCGCAGGGGGTGCAGTGCAGCCCCTGCACTGCAGCGACGTGTTTTAAATGGAATTTTTACTTTTTGTATGGAAAATATGAAAAAATATTACCTACATGTTGAGTTATAGGGGTTTATGGGTCTTATAAAGGGGGTCGACATTTCCATTATTTTTGCGATAGGACGCACTATTTTCGAGATATAAGCATAAGAAAAAACAAAACACAGTACTATTTTTGCACGTGAAGTCGAGATGTTGGTGTGAATTTTAGTTCATGACAACTTATTTTATCCCACACCTTTCGCACCTCCCACACCTTCGCGATTAAAAATTTTCAGGCTTAGTCTGGTTTGGTTTTTTACAATCAAAATTTTAGGTGAAAAACGTCGAATTCAGAATAGCAAAATTGCCATTTTCACTGAATTGAAAACTCAGTACTATCTTAGTGCTGTCAAACTAAAATAGGTATAGTTAAGTTGTGTAAATCTTTATAAAATAATATCAACGATACAACTGAATGATAAGAAAGAGAAACGTCGGTAGAAAATTTAGAAACACATAGGTAGTCTGCTATGTAGACTGCTAACAGACAGAACTGAAAACTTATAACTACATAAAACATGAATAGTAGGGATTCCCCGGTTCTCAAACGCAGGTAGTGGGGTGAGGGTGAACGTTCAAACCTATAAAAAAAACCGGCCAAGTGCGTGTTGGACCACGCACAATGAAGGGTTCCGTAGTTGGGATGAATTTATCGTAAGAACAAACTAATTTTGTAGTTGAATAACAGGTTTTTGCAACCGCAATTTTAAGTTGGTCGATTATTACTCTTTAACTTGTAGGCTACAGCTTGTCTTTGTAGCCTACTTAGCTGTGATAGTTTTCATTTTAATTTCGTTATTGGTTTTAGTTATGTGAAAAAATTCACATATCTAAAACCAACCATTTAGCTGGCAGGGGGATTCTTGACTCTAAACAAAAATTTGCACTGAAAGCTTAATATTTCGCGAACGGATACCTGAATCCAAAAATGGTTTCGACAAACTCACAATATTTTTGAACGACCTTTCCAACAATATCCCACGCTATCGTTACGCGAGAAAAAAAAACATCCCCACTTTACGTGTAGGGGAGGTACCCCAATTTTTTTATTACGCTTGATTTTATTTTACCACTTTGTCGGCGTGATTAATATGTATACCCATGCCCAATTACAGCTTTCTAGTACTAACCGTCTCTGAGCTAAGCCGCGGACAGACAGACATACAGACGGACATGGCGAAACTATAAGGCTTCCTTGTTTACTACGGAACCCTAAAAAGTAATAAAATAATTTTCAATTTCATTCGTTAATGAGTACCATTATCATTATTAGCATCATTAGCATTATTGTCACCTCACCGTCCGCAACTCATTACTAATTTAATACCTCATCTTTACATTGGTTTGCTAATGAGGGCTAATGGTTTATGAGTCAACCGCAATAAAACTACATACTTCTTTATTCGTTACTTTTATTACATTTCAGTGTTATTTCCTAAAAATATGTATGAAACATTCATTTATTAAAATATCATTATATACAGCATACCTTGTAAATAATTTAACAAAATTGACGTACATCTATAAAATCTATGTAATAAATACATTAAACAGTACTCGCCACAAACTGATGTAAAATCATCTTGGATTCTATCTGTATTCCAGTTCCATCTTTTACAATTCCTTTAAAAAAATATTTGATAATACCATTATACTCATCAATATGTATGGCTACCCAATGGGATCCTGGCTTATCATCGGTATCCAAATTGCTTATCATATACGTTGGCACCTGAGCATGTACTGGTAATCTGTTTGCAGCATATACATTACTTTCTAGACTTGGATGAATTTGTTTTAAATGTTTCCGTATTTCTGTTGTAGTCATGTTATATCATTGATATGAACCAATTACAGTACCAATCTATCCAGGGGATCATATAGGAATGTTGTTATGATTAAGCATGATTAAACAACATTACAAATAGTTAAGCTAAATATGGTGTCCTATCATTTAAAGCACATTAAGAATAATTTTGCTAAAGATGTTGACCTATCATTTCAAAGCACGTAGTACATGTTATAAATAAACCCCTGCAATCGCTAAAACCATACAGTCGAGTCGGAAGAAAAACAGTTTGGATTACTTACAGTGCAACAGTCAATTGTAACTCTCAACATACAGCAATAGCAATGGAGGTAAGCGATTCATTTACTTTTATATTTCGAACTAAAGGTGTAAATAACTGTTCACCTGATATGTACTATACTTACGAGTCTGAAATAATCATCGTGTTATTACAGAATTCATTCAGACTCGGTGATGATAATACTTACAAACATTATCACTATCCACTCTCCCGTCGTGATGAAGAAGACATTGGAGAAATGGTGATTAAAACGAATAGTGATACAAGAAAAAGGAAGTATTTAGCGAGCAATTTAGAAGAATTTTTCGAAGTACTCGTACAACCGAAAAACTAAAAGAAAAAAAACTATCATCAACACTGGCTCCAGCTGTAGCCGAAGGAACCAACAAAGTCGACAACAATAAGGTTGAATGCGATATAATGTCACGTATTTATTATTAAGAGTTATCTTACAAATCACTTAAATAGCAATTCTCATAAAAATAATCTTTTAAAATCACATTATTCATTAAGAAATGTAACAGTTGTTGCATCCGCTTTTGACAACAAAATCTTAACATATAGAATTAAAAGTAAAATAATTCAAACGGAAGAATTAAATTTTGAAACACCGGAATTATTATTAAGTCCATTAAAAACTGATATTTTATGATTGATAAATAAATGTATTCAACAACATACCATTCTTTAACTTCAGTAAACTTCGTATTGCATGCTGATTTTGTACAAAAAACGAAAGATAGTAAAAATACATTAGATTTTCCAACGTTGTGATGACTTAAATATGTTTTACTCAACTTTCCTAATTGATACTATAGTCAGTAAAATGTTCAACTTAAAAAAAAAATAGTGGTTGGAGTCTTAAATAAATTAAATACATAGATATGAATGTTAATAAATTCAACCCCCTACGCGGTAGCTCATAAATATCCATAGGTAAATTCTAATACCAATTTTAATGTTTTGGATACACTCATCTGTTTGCGGTTATGCATTGGAAGTAGATTTGGAATATCCAGATGAACTTCATAATTTGCATGCCGACTTTCCGTTATGTGCTATATATTTGGACTGATTGTATTTATTTGTTTTGTAAAGATAATGTAAGATTCTTAAATTAAAATATACTTGGCATAATTTGTAAATATTAAGTAATAGTAAGTTACAGAGTATATCAAATAACTCTCTTTAAAAAGAAATTGCTAATTTTACTGACTATGGTCAGTAACTGACTATCAATAATTGAAGTTGAGAAAAAATATTTTTACCATTGCCACTCGGAAAGGGGCAATTTATTAATCGATAAAAGTGAATAAAACTCTCTTTTACTCACTGAGGGAATAAAAACATTTTGAAATTGGAACAAGCACGAACTATACGAATTATGTAAAAAAAAAAAATGAAACGTATTGAAAGTACGTATTGGCTGGCTAGTTGGAGCTATTCCATACAAGCTATACAATCTTTTTTTTTTTTTAATCCCACCTATGTATACTATTTATTTTCTCGCAGTCAATGCTAAAAAGTTGTGTATTTAAACTCGTGACAAAAAATAATCTCGGGCCTTGTATCCCTCGCTCTGCTCAAGATTCAAATCTAGAATCCTTCGCTGCTCTCGGGATCCACATAGTCCCTCGAATTAAATTCCCGTTTTTTTCACTTGTTGTATAATCTACTATTTAGTCATTAAGATCACCCTGAAGGCCAATTCTCGTACCTAAAAAACGTTCACATTCTAGTCGCAATCTGTCAAACTTGTCAAAAATGTTGGTAAATCGATCGTATTTTTGACAGATTGCGAATGAGATGCGAATGTGAACATTCTTAAAAATTACGGGAATTGCCCCTCTGATCAATTATGTAATTAAACGTTAAAAAATCAAATTTATTTTTAATATTTATTTTTTAAGTTTGCTGTATAAAACCAGCATGCAAAACGAAGTTTACTTTAAAAACCGACCAAGTGCGTGTCGGACCACGCACAATGAAGGGTTCCGTAGGAATTTATCGCAAGAACAAACTTAATTTTGTAGTTGAATAACAGGTTCTCCCATACATTACGTATGGGGAACATGTTTTTTCAAACAGCAAATTTAAGTTGTTCGATTATTATTCGTTAACCTGTAAAGCCTACTTAGCTGTGATCGTTTTGCTTTTAACTTCGTTATATTACTACTGCTGTGATTTTTTTATAAATCCAAGTACAACCATTTAGCTGGCAGGGGGGGACACTATACTCTAACAAAAATGAGCACTTTAAAGCTTAATATTTCGCAAACGATCCCTGAATCCAAAAATGGTTTTCCAACTTGCCGTTCATATTGTGAACGGCACCCCACTCCATGAGATATTCGAGAAAAAAATACATCCCCACTTTACGTGTAGGGGAGGTAACTACTAAAAAAAAAGAAGTTTTTCCATGATTTTATTTTACCTCTTTGTCGGCGTGATTAATATAATATGTATAATACCCATGCCAAATTACAGCTCCCTTGTACAAAGATTCTCTAAGCTAAGCCGCGGACAGACAGACAGACGGACATGGCGAAACTATAAGGGTTCCTTGTTGACTACGAAACCCTAAAAATGGTATGTTGTTGAATACATTAATTTATCAATAAAATAATATCTGCTTTTAATGTACTTTAAAACTATTCCGGTGTTTCAAAATTTAATTCTTCCGTTTGAGTTATTTTACTTTTAATTCTATACGTTAACATTCTGTTGCCAAAAGCGGATTCAACAACTGTAACATTTGTTAACAAATTATGTGATTTTAAAACGTTATTCTTATGAGCATTACTATTGATGTAATTTGTAAAATACCTACCTTTTATTTATAAATACGTGACATGTGCCACATTCCACCTAGTCCACATTGTTGCTTCCAGCTGATGATGTAGATGCTCCTTCATCCAATCTTGTTTTCTTGGAAATTTAATTTTCATCAGTAATGATTAAATGATGCCTCATCCAACTTGTGGCGTTTGACTGTTAAAAAACATGGAAGTTATTAAATCAATCTTAAAAAACATCTGAAAAATAATATTTCTTGTTCATTTTTGTACTTCGTATACTTACATCAACTTAGATACAAATATTGCACATTGATTGTACAATTCGCGTCAAATAACTTTGCCGCTCTGAACTACGCTACAAACGATTGCGCAGTAGTCAATCTTACATATAAAACAGTAGCGCGCATGCCAGCACGCATGCGCAACCTAACTTCAGAGCGGCAAAGATATTTGACGCGAACTGTAGTCATCATCTTATTTTAAGATGAATCAAATAATGTCAAATTCTCAGTTTGTTCACAAACTTTAAACAATTCTTGATCCATGGCATCGTCGAAATATTAAAATATTTCGACTCTCTCACGGGGCGAGGAGGTGAAAGAAGAAAGCACTGACACAAACTTCACTAGCATTTTCCATTTTTATGCAAAGAAGAAATCGATGGCTTAGTAAGTAACTGCAAAGGGTTGGTAGACCAACTGATCCCTAAGCAATATTTACATTTGGTATTTATACGAGATTGAAAATGTGACACACACAATAGTCCTACTAATTACAAATTAAAATGATTACCTGGAATTAACAGAAATGTTTTATTAAGATTACTAACTAGTTCATTAAGTTACCAATAGACACAATAGTTGTCCATTAAGCTACCAATTAGGTGAATTGTTACCCTATTTGTCTTTAAAAAAATACGTTTTCACGTTATCACTCTCGGCAATTTCTATTACTATACTATATTACTTTGTTGGTGTTGTCGAAAATGTTGCTGTCAT
This sequence comes from Agrochola macilenta, assembly GCA_916701695.1. NCBI lineage: Eukaryota > Metazoa > Arthropoda > Insecta > Lepidoptera > Noctuidae > Agrochola > Agrochola macilenta. The sequence goes on along the minus strand of OU753563.1, from coordinate 20,168,848 downwards.
TTTCATTGACATAATACTTAATCCTTATATTGTCATGTTTCCAATGCTCCGTTATTGGAATTTTCGCCAGTTTTTTCATGTCGTAAACTTTGACTTTGATTAATGCGTTGACTGGTTCCCGTCATCTGTATTCGGTAGTTATGTAAGACACTCTTCCGGCTACAACTCGAGCCACTGTTGATGATAGTGTTTTTTTTTTCTTTTTGTTTTTCGGTTGCACTTCGAAAAATTCTTCTACATAAATTGCTCGCTGAAGCTTTCCCTTTCCTTGTATCATTATTCGTTTTAATCACCATTTCTCCTTGTTTCTCTGTCTTCTTCATCGCGACGGGTGAGTGGATAGTAATAATGTTTGTAAGTATTATCATCACCGAGCCTGGATGAATTCTGTAACAACACGATGATTATGTTTGACTCGTAAGTACGAGTATAGTATACATATCAGGTGAACAGTTATTTACACCTATAGTTAGAAATATAAAAGTAAATGAATCGCTTACCTCCATTTCTATTGCTGTATGTTGAGAGTTACAATTGACTGTTGCACTGTAAGTAATCCAAACTGTCGTCTTCCTCCGACTCAACTGTATGGTTTTAGCGATTGCAGGGCTTTATTTATACCATGTAATAAGTGCTTTTAAATGATAGGTCAAGATCTTTAGCAAAATTATTGTTAATTTTGTTTATAGTAATAATACCATTTATTTCAGGCGACACAGGCCCATAGAAAAATACCTTAACCTAAAAATACATATTTTAATATAAAACTTGTGTTAATAAATAAAGCTTAGACTATGTTAGTAGCACTTCACTTGGCACTAGCTTTAATTTGTGCTGTCGTGTGGAACTTGTCCGCGGAAGCGACGGAACACCACGTCCTGCGGCCAAAAGTCTTCTTCCATGACGAGGGGCAGATAACAGTTCGGTACACGCATGACGAACGCCTTGAAGTTGACGTTCCGGTGCGACTCTAGTATCTGCACCCTGTTTAATGTGCTTTTAAATGATAGGACACCATCTTTAGCTTAATTATTTTTAATGTTGCTTAATCATAACATAACAACATTCCTATATGTTCCACTGGAAAGATTGGTCCTGTAATTGGTTCATAACAATGACATAACATGAATACAACAGAAATACATAATAATACATTTGAAACAAATTCATCCAAGTCTAGAAATTGTAAGTGCTGCAAACAGATTACCAGTACATACTCAGGAACCAACTTATATGATAAGCAATTTGGATACCGATGATAAGCCAGGATCACATTGGGTAACCACCAAATATTTCGATTCATATGGACGAGAACCTAAAGGATATTATGAAAAAAGAATTGTAAAAGAGGGAAACTGGAATACAGATAGAATCCAAGATGATTTTACATCAGTTTGTGGCGAGTACTGTTTAATGTATTTATTACATAGATTTTATGGATGTTCAATTTGCTTCCAACCATAAAGGCGCCTGAAGAAGTTTTCACTTAAAAAAATGTAAATAATTGGGGAATGAAAATATTACCTACTTAAATCTTCCTTACTTTGGAGCTTGTCATTTTGCTCACGGATTCATTTGCAGAATATTATGCTAATGCTTTAAAGTATGTACTCAAATGCCATGAATTTTAAGAGCTGTTAGATTCCACCTTTTTCGAAAAAAGTTCGGGAACTGCAGCGCTGTCTTCGAATGCAGTTTTTAGTTAGTTGCATGACAGCTACCGAGTTCCAGTTCAATTATATCAGTATTTACCCCAATTGAAAGTTGCGTAGCAGTTGATCCTTATTTAAGTTTTTACTGGATTTCCAACAGAGGAGGCTACACGCTTGACTTTGACTTTGACTTTGAGTACGCTTACAAGTATATATCTAGGTACTTTGGCCCTAAAACTATAACCTTTATATACTACAGAACTCGGCAATCCACCCGAGTGAATCCAGCAAGCCGAACGGCACGAAGGCGACGGCGGGCGGTTCACACGAGCCTGAACCGGACCTGCCCTATCGCGACTTGACAGAGCACAAGCCGTGAGTAGGTTTAGTTCCAATGGATGTTGTACTGTACTATCGAAGAACTTTATATCGGTACCTACACCGTAAGGACTATTTCTGCTTGCAGCACTCGGCGGCTATAGAACCGGGCCGGTAACAGATATGGTCATCATGTTCACGGTATTTTGTTTTCAAACTGCTTAGATATGAAGTTCTTCGATAGTGCATATACCTATACTTTATTAAGTTTTGGTCCAAAGAAGATTGTTTTTATTGCTATTCAACATTTCATTCTTACTTTGTTTAAATGAAAGACTTAGGGTACAGCTTGAAAAAAATTAATAGTTTAAGAAACACTAGAAAAACACGCTTTTAGTTCATATCTTCCGGCTCCATCATCAGATCAGTTCGACAGTACCACATTATCGTATTGTCATCAGAACCACATACAGCTGCCAATTTTCATTACGCTACGACCCTTGGAAGATGGTTAAATTAGTTACCTTAGATTCCATTACATAGTTAGTTACATAGGTCGACCTAATAAAAGCGTGTTAAAAAACAGAAACCGTAAGGCAGTTTTAGACATTCACTTATAAAATACTACTACAGTACGGCAGATGAATCATGCCCGGTCCGTACTTTGCGCAGAAGACTGCGCAATAACATCTTTGAGGAACGAAATAGCACATGAAACGAGTGTGAGTGAGAGAACATGCGCGCAAGTTCGAAGTGCCTATGTTCAGACTGGTCATGATTAGGTACTTTACTTGAGGACTGAAAAAGTTGATTTAGAATAATGCGTTAATTTCAGCATGATTTACAATGTAGGGTATATTTATGAGCCTGCCAGGGTTGCGAGTTTGTCCGAAAGGGATATCGCGGCCCCGGCACACAGGCAACGGAAGGAACACGGGTGGGTTTTAGTCAGTAAAAGTCTGACAAACCCTCCCGCTCCGGCAGAGCGGGAGAAGTTATTTGATAATTCCCCAACCCCAAAAAAAGGGTATATTTATGAAGTTCTTGTGATTTTGACTCTGAGTTCTTGTGAAGAGGCTGGACATCCATAAAGCCGTCGAGTAGATTGATTGACATTCGAGTTGATTGATTGACATTTAACTGACTAGTACTGTTGAAAAAGTCATAAAAAAAAAAAAAAAGTTTTAGTGCAAACTGAACCTTATGGCTAGGCATTACAGTTGTTTTTCCTAAAACTCGTGTTTGTTTACATGTTTGGCAAATAAATTGCGAACGCAGATTAGTTTGTTTTGCTTTGTAACCATTTTTCCAAATTTGCTTTGTTATCTCCTGAATTATAGAAACACTAGCTTTTACCCGCGGCTTCGCCCGCACACCCGGAGGTCGGGACGTTTTCTTTATTTTACATACATACATAACATCACGCCTGTATTCCCCGAAGGGTTAGGCAGAGGTGTCCCTACAGTACACCCACATTTCGCCAGTTATGCTTATGTCCCATGTAATAGGGGGCTAGACCATGTCGACATTGAGCGGGAGCGGAGGGCACTGTCTAAGAGAGCAAATATGATAGCCAGGAGGTTTGTACGTTTTTCAAATCAAGTTAATTTAACACTTCAAAGCTTTCTGCAGCTCCCTATACACGTGCAGCCTATGGACATCTTACTCACAAGTTGCTTACAGTGCCCTTCGTGTTCAATACAACAACGCGTTCAGGGCAGTGTCGGGGCTGCCCCGCTTCTGCAGCGCCTCGGGCATGTTTGCGGAAGCGCGCACCGACTGTTTCTACGCCACCATGCGCAAGCGGCGCGCGTCCTTGGTGCGCAGGGTGCGGGCTAGCTCCAACACTGTCCTGGCGATGATTGCTCAGCGACTGGATTGCCCCTACGTTGGGCATTATTGTAGCAGGCATATTACTAGTGCTTGATTTGTAATTTTATGTAACTATGTGTGTATTGTTGTCATTGTTGTTAGTACTTAATATGGGTCAAGGACCTGAAATAAATTAATTTAATTTTATTTATTTATTGCCATCAACCGGGCACAAATCCAGACTCCAGGCTGCTACTGAGAAATGCCAGATGGAAAATCCCATTTTTTTTTTATTACGAAATTATCCCATGGGAACGTATTTATTCTCCTAATTTATTTGTGGTCGGCACACAAGTCCTTTTCTTCCACACTTCTGTATCAGTCGTCATCTCGGGAGTCACCCCCCTTTCTATCCACATCATCTTTCACACAGACTTTCCATGGAAATGCATTACCGGGATCAAAAGTATCCTCTGTCCTACAAAAAATAACTTTCGCATTCATAATATTAGTATGGATTTGTTATAAATTATTTATTTATATTTCAGACAACATGATCCATTTTGTTAAAACTATGTTAGTTCATACATAAACGCATACAATGTTTAAAGAACGGACAGTCATACCTGTCCGCTATCACACTCAGGATGCTGTTGCTACTCACAAGCACCCTGTGCAGCAGGGACGCCGCTTTCTTGTGTAAGATTGCCGCGAAACCATCAGTGCGTGCCTCCATGAACATGGCGGACGCGCTGCAAAACGGCGGGAGCCTCAGCAGCATCCTGAATGCGTTATTATATTGGACCCGCAGAGCATTGACAGCCCTTTGCGTATATGCTGCCCACATTCTGCTGGAGTAAAACGTCTGACAAAAGGATTTAAAACAAAAGCTGATATATTTTAAACTTAAAAGATATCAGCCCATTATTTTATCAAACTGTCCCATCACTTGCAGTGAGGCGGATCCACTCTGGTGGCGGGACAAGTTCGCCCTGGACGAGTCACAACTGACCCTGGTGGGCTTCAGTAAAGGCTGCGTGGTCCTCAACCAGCTTATCTACGAGTTCCATTATGTCAAGACGTTGACGCCTGGGGACACGCGTATGATGAGGTAAGGTAATAAAACCTAAGATCCAAATGAAAATAGTGTAGTGTTTCCAAACGTCATGTAGGATGCCCTCAAGCTAGGTGGGGCGATGATCAAACTCAAAGCATTTATTCAATTAAAACAATTACAGGTACTCTTGAATAGGGATGATGCCTGGTAAAAAAACAGAATGAGTCCGTCAGTCAGATAATAAAAAAATATTAGACACGTATTTTTTTTTTGCTTTATCATATTAATAAAAAAAATAATTAGATAAAACGCATTTTAGGTTGGGGAGTGGGGGTCGCGACGTCACTAGTATGTGTAAAATCTACATACTCGTGACGTCATGGCACATTTTACCTCAATGTATCGCCGTACGTGTCCAATATTTTCTTTTTAATTTATAATCTATATAATCTTTATAATCTCAAAGACGAACTAAAAAAAAAATATCAGTCATCCTCCCTATTGTCAGAAAGACGAAGCCAGTTGCCCATTTCAAAGCGAAGTTGCTACCTATGGAAAAAAACGGACGAGAAACTACACGGCCAGTCTTTAAAATCAAAATATTGTTTTCTGGATTATTATTCCGGGAATTCAGAAGCCGGTATTATCAACTCTATGTTACTTACATCCTTGACGTTTGGGCAAATATACTCTACCTATTCCGATCTCTACCCATCTGACCTTTCAAACTGACCCATTCATTTATGTTGATAACCTGATGTTCTATGTTTTAGGTTCATGTCCCGCATAGTGGACATGTACTGGCTGGACGGCGGGCACGCGGGCGGCAAGAACACCTGGATCACGTCGCGCAGTCTCTTAGAAACGCTCACGAGACTCAGTAAGTTTATCACTTTATCTAACTTAGCAGTCAGCCATTTATAATGCCAATAGATATGAAGTTTCTTGCCCGTTTTTCTCCATATGAACCTAGTACGCTTTGTAATGGGCAACTAGCTTCATCTCTGACTGACTGACTCCTTGACAATTCAATTCCCCCCGCGCTCGCGCTCTGTGTCGAGTGGACGTGTTTTTTTGTACTCGCGAACATTTTAATTCGGCAAAATAGTCTATAGTGCAGTAATCTGTTCCAAAGCTACACCAATAGTTGCTCAACAAAACATTATAACAAACAGTCAAAAAACTAAAGCTGTGCACAAGCTATTAACGCAGATACAAGCAAAACAATTTTCAAAGTTTTAAAAGTGAACGTTATAAATTTCTTTGTGTCGGTGTCGAAGTGGATTGACCTTCGAACGGGTCAATGACACACGTCTGGGTTCCTTAAGGTGTTAACAACAGAGGGCTAATTCTCGTACTTAAAAAACGTTCAAATTCAAGTCGCAGAGCCGCAAAAGTTCCAAACTGTCACAAAAGGTATTCTGCTAAACCAAAAAACTAAGTCAAACGTGACGTTTTGTGCCATGAGATTGCGAATGGAATGAAAATAACAAATGTACTAAAACGGTATTCTGCTAAAATTTGACTTGACAAAGAAAATAAAATTGGTATTCACGTAAATATAAGAACGTCAAAATTGACGTAAGCATGAGATTATTTGTTGACTGAGCTGTGAAAGAAAATTTTTGCTTCTGCAGTTTCACATTTCTCATTTTATTTCGATTTTATCCTTGAAATCATCTTGAAATCCAAGATTCATGAAGAAAAAACTTATCCAGTAACAGTGTTGTAAATAATTTTGTGTTTGTGTGGTGAAATAATACAAAACCAGTGGGTTCGGCCTGTAGGAGCAACTTTCTTTCCTCGCACAACGTGCAGACGACGAATCGGCCGCAGAACAACGTAGAGAACACAGCAGCAGCTGCTGTTCTCAGCATCGCCGGCCGCGGGGTCTCACATCAGACGCATTTTCCATTAAAGCGACCGTGCGTTTGTAAAAACATACAGACTAACCAAGTCTTACGAACTGAAGCCGCATATCCCGCAGAATAAGCGAAGAAATGGACTGGGTATTGCAACCAAGGTAGGTCTACTAAGTACACATTATAATACTTATATAAAAATATTATTGATTGATATGCAAGAAAGAAAGAAAAATATTTTATTTGGGACACGCACAGGAAATACAAACAGTAAATAATAATAAAAAAATGAAAATACAAACATAGTAATGACCTGTGCGAAGAAAGAAGCAAGAAGCCAGCCTGTGCAAGAAGGACGCTATATTCTAAGCATCTTCGTCATCACCGTATCTATTTTCTCTCGGTTTTGATAACCCCTGCGTTTTGCGCGAGTAGCTAGTAGCTCCTGCCACACTTTCGTAGTGGGTCAAAACTATATTCCTTCAGATTCACAGCCTTGTAGAAAGTCACACTGGCCCTGAACCACTCACGTGTGTTCAAAAAACATGTGCACTTCCCTATGACAAGAAAGGCGCGAGAATAGGCTGAAACTGTGCCCGTTATTTTAAAAATTATGCGAAATGAATGTGTTTGTTGATTCACTATTATGATACCTAATAATCATATATCCTTTTTAGATTCCATACATTTAGATGAGATACGGTCGAAGTCCCGACCTATTTGCGGTCACGGCGGCCAATTTCAACCAAGACAGCCAAGTAAACAGGAGGTACTATAGACAACAACGCAAGTGTGTGCGCATACACAGCACTCCCTCTTAATTCCCTCGCCCTCATAGTCCGATGGGACGGCAATGCGACGTAACCGGGAAGAAATCAGTTGGTGCCAACGGCTGTACGTGCTTTCCTAGGCACTATTTGGAGGAATCACGGGGACGACACACGGGGCGGGAAGAATGAGCAAGACAGACGTTCTGATTGCCGGATACCTAGTATAAGAGCGAAAAGCACGATCCATGACCGATAAAAAAATGTTTACAAGCTTGCCCCATTACTTATGTTGTTTAGTATAATATTTAATATGTTTGTATTGACAAGTTAATAAATAATATTCGTTTTAGTACCTAGTAACTTTATTTTTCTGCAGTCCCTACAGTTCTGTGAAGCACAGGGCCCGTCGATGTGGCGACGCTTGGAGGCCTATGTTCAACAGTGGATGTCTTTCGGCTAAAATGATGATGATGACTCCACTTATATAGGGCTGACGTAATAGTCGGTATGCATTTGGCCTGCAACTATCACTGCACGCTTGCTTCCAAACTTACTACATAATACCTACATATTTAGGATACACATTTATGAAATCCACACGTGAGACCAGACAATTGAGTATGACATATGGATTTTTATAAATGTGTTACATTCATTCATTTACTTCTTTATCTGAAAGTATACCCAAGCTTCTGAGTAAAATAATACTACTTTATATTATGTACGAATTTAGCAAAAAAAATCTTTAAAAGTCAAGTCCACACAGAGGTTAATATATCATCATCATCATAATTACTGACTGGCAGCCTTGTTCCGCCCACTGCTGAGTATAAGCTATACCTACATTATCACGCTTTTTGCTAGGGGGGACAGAGCAATATTGCATTTTGTTCCTGTTCTTCGATAGTTTACTGCGGGATTGTAATAAGACGAGACAAAATTGTAAATTAGGTACGGATGTAAGCTCTGAAATGAAAATCATTACGCTGTAACTACAAGGAGCTATGTTAGAAAATAGTAAAACTGCCTTGTGGATTCTTCTTAGCAAGTGTTTGCCTCTTACATATTGCAGGCGTCAATAGTTGTTTGACATATTATTAGTACAAGAGCCCACGACCAAAACCATGTAACATCGTTTTACGTCTAAAACCGTTTAAAAGCGTTATTTTAAATGATTCTGAACCCGACTCGGTGGACAGTATTGGTCAGACGGTTTTATCACAATATGTCTGATATATAAAAAAAATGTACATAGGTTTCAAATAGGTTACAAATGTTTTTTTTTTTTCTATATCTGGGCAACACCACCTGAAAATTTTATCGTTCAACTACATTCTGAAAATCAGACAAATTTCTATGAAACGGTTCGGATTTTTTTTTGACATATTTGAAAATGTGGTCAGGTGAGGCGCGACGCACCATCATTCCAAAAACGAAAAGAACGTTTCGGAGTCGCCCGGTAAAAGAACGGTGCTTGTAATGCTCCTATCCCTCACGATAATGATGATGAGTCCGACAATGATTAAAAACGATGCATTTTTTTCTAAAACATTATTTTTCAAAATAATGTTATCCTAGTTTCCTTTTGTACATTTTGAAAAAAAGTCCCTAATTTCAGTTCAATCGTTTCGGGTGTTTATTAATCGTACGTAAATAATATAATTAATGTCTATAGAAAACTTGTCTGATTAATCGTTCAACTACATTTTGAAAATCAGACAGACAGACAGTATTGGTCAGACGGTTTTATCACAATATGTCTGATATATAAAAAAATGTAGGTACATAGGTTTCAAATAGATTACAAATGTATTTTTTTTTTCTATATCTGGGCAACACCACCTGAAAATTTAATCGTTCAACTACATTCTGAAAATCAGACACATTTCTATGAAACAGTTCGGTATTTTTTTTGACATATTTGAAAATGCGGTCGAGTCAGACGCGACGCGGAAAATTCCTGAAATAAGAATTTTTGGATTCAGATTATCCAAATCTCAGTAACTCAATAAGGCAAAAATGTTGGTCACAAGCTCTCGTACTTATAGAAAGTGTCATGTGTCTTTTCAAAATTAGCTTTTGTATTATGACGTGTAGGTATAAGAAAGGCTATTTTATTCAAGCTTAAAATGTACCGTACAGCCGGGTTGGTTCGACGTCTGCCTTGCATGACGTTGATTGTAAGTTCGATTCCAACTATTGTTGTATTTTTTTATGTTTTTAATTTATTTTTGTATTATTTTAATACAATAAGATTTTTAAATTAGGTACTTATAATAAAATAACTGTATGCTCTTTAGGGTTCCGTACCCAAAGGGTGCCAACGGGACAATATTCATGCAAAATTAACAATGAATAGAAGTCGACTATTGGTCTACACATTCGAGCTACGCTAAGAGTCTTTGTCAAGTGAAACAATATAAAAATAAAATAATAAAGAAATGAAAAAGGCGAATGAAAAATATACTTTTATTGAATTCGTTACAGTCATAAGCAGTACCTATCTGTACTAGTACCCAGTAGAAATTATTTTTACAATACAGTCTTCAGTTTGTGCCGAATAATTGGTATAGGTAGGCACCTTCATCTGCAAAGGATTATAAAATCCGCTGTAAAGCTTCATCTACCTTCAGGGTATCGAAGAAACATTGATGTTAACAACAATCGTTAGTGTTTGTTGTAGGCGCGGTACGGAAGCTTTACATCATAGCAGCACTTTGAATCAGTATAATTTTCCCTGTAACTCTTCACTCAACGCACCAGAACGACTACAACAGTGGATATTAATGATCCTGGATGCTATGTTCGGATTCTGTTCCTAAGCGATGAAATTCCTCATGGATAATATAGATAGGTACTGAACAAAATTCTAATGGCTGGTGGTAGGTACCATATTCGAGAAAATCTCTTTCTTCCTGTGATAGTTCAATAAATCGTTACAATAATTTCAGCTATAAATCAATAATAATAAAATTGATATAAAATTATATGTAGTTTGACATTCAATTTAATGACGTCTCTTCTTGACATCTTAAATCATCCGGGTCGCGCTTGCGCGCCGCGGTTACCAATACGTTCCAAGTTAGCTTTATATCCAATTATTTATTTTAATGGTTTTGTATTTTATAAACATTAAAATAAAAAACGGAAAATGAAAATACTATAAGTATGTATTTAACCAAGCGAACTAATCAAGACATTAAAAAGATCATAAAATAAGGTTGCTAAAAATTAAAGTATCACTAATTATCACAATATCGTCTGCATACATTGAACCACCGTGAAAATATGTTTATTTTCGTAAACGAAAACAAAGTTGATTGCCATGAGACTAGGCTGCGATGATATTGCGACTTGAATGTGAACAAACCCAAATTTAAGGTTAGCAGAATACCATTTTTTGGTCTATTCACAATGTCATCGCATTCCGGTCGCATGTTTTTCAATTTGCACGTTAATTAGTAGAATTGACCTTCAGAACATCTAATTTCGTCAAGTTCATTAGAGCATCGGTGGTCTAAAGGCGTAAGCCGGCCGCTACCTGATACCACGTCAAGTCTCAAGTTCGAGCCCCGCACCTAGAAGCGCTTTTTGGAAGTTTATAATTATTTCAATTTAAAAAACAAATAGTACAAACTAAGACAAAAATAGATGTTTGATTTGTAATTCATATTGAGACCAATATTTGAATGAATTGCAAAGTAAGACAAGACTGGTATTTACTACATGACTAAAATGGATTTCTTTCAAAATATAACTTTACGACGCACGCGCACGCACTCTGATTCAAATTTAAATAAAACTAACGAAATATCGACAGATACCATTGATGAGGAGTCGGATAATAATGCAAGTTTATCTAGTTTACCCAATCTGTCAAAAGAATACAAACAGGAAGAATTACTAACTGTGTTAAAAGCACAAATTGGAAAACTCGAAACCGAACTATGTAGCGCACATCAAGAAATTGAATGCCTTTCTTTAGAAAACACTAACCTAAAGAAACTTAATCAAGATTTAGTCAAGAAAAATGAATTATATAAAACAGTGACTTGTAGCCCCATTAAGTCTACTAAAACAACAACGCCGAATAAAAAGAAAAAACGAAATGACAAACATACACAAACTGTTGCAACCTGCTCTTCTAAATTAACAGATCTTTGCCCAATAGAACCACCGAAAAAGGAATTAACTACTCTACAAACATGTACCAAAGATAAGGCACTAAAAGCGAAAAATAAGCTATGTATAATAAGCAACAATAATAAGAATAATATTACACAAACAACCGAAGATACTTTTGAAGGCACATATGACTCATGTCACTACTTGATGAGGAATACAAACACAGAACACATGCTGTATAATATCGACAAAAAGTTGAAAGACTTTACACTTAGTGACTTTTGTATCATCCTAATAGGGGAAAACGACTTTAATACTACCACTGCTTACTTTGACTTATTATTTTATATAAGGAATACATTAAGTGAAATAAAACACACAAATGTAATAATATGTACGCCAACATATAAATATGGCAGGAATTATAATATTTATAACAGCAGAATAGAAAACTTTAGCAACTTACTTTATCTTGACATTTTAGCCCATGAACATGCCTACTATCTTGATAGTAACAAAAACCTGTTATATGATTTTACTATGTTTGACTATTATACAGGTATACTCAATAACTACGGCATGAGTATTATATTTAGAGACATTTTGTATCACGTGAATGACATTATAACATTTGACCTCCAAAATGACATCGAGCTAATCAAAATGAATAATTCTGTTCATGATATTGGGTCAGAAGACGAGTTTTTTCGTGAATAATTATATAAATGTTTTACATCAAAATATTGCTGGTCTCCTAACCAAGTCTGATGCACTTACAGTTTGCTTAGAAGAATTGCTAAACGATAATTTAAATATTGATGTCATCTGCGTATCAGAACATTTTATGATGTCAGGTTATGAACAATATGTGTCAATCCCGAACTACACGTTAGCCACTAGCTTTTGCAGAAATGACTCAAAACGGGGTGGGACATGTATTCTTATTAAAAATTATCATGAATGGAAAGAAGTTCCTGACATACTTAATCTATCTATAAGTCATGTAATAGAATGTTGTGCGATTGAACTAGTTAAGTATAAAACAATTATTGTATGTATGTACAGAGTGCCAACATGTAAACTCTACAATACATTTTTTGATCGTCTATTCAAGGTTATAAATCATTTAAAAAACAAGAAATTTATAATATGTATACTTTAATATTGACTTGCTAAAGAAATCTATTCAATCTTCTAAGTTTAGAGAAATTTGTTTAAGCAATAATTTGATGATTGCAATTCAACAACCCACCAGACTTGCTAGCCAATCGTGCATAGACAACATTCTACATAACGTTCAAGGGTGCAAAGCAAGTGTAGTGGAACTAGCGTTGTCTGACCATACAGCCCAAATCTTGCAATATCCTGTAGAGAGAGTATATGGTACTGATCATTGGTATGGATATAAACGTGATTACTCAGAGGATAATATAAGAAAGTTTATTGAAAATGTAACCCAATTAAGCTTTAAGGAAGTTTTTGACTCTAACGACGTTAATGAAGCTTACAATGAATTCCATAACATTTTTACTTTATTTTATAATTTACACTTTCCACGTATAAAAATAAGGATCTCTAAATTTAAGAGGCCGAAATGGGTCTCAAAGGGCATAAAAATATGTTGTAAACGTAAACGGTTTCTACTGTGGAATTATAGGAAAAAACGGACACACGAAAACAAATCAATATTTCAGAAATACGCTAAAAAAGTAAAATCGATTATAAAACTGACACAAAAAGCGCAAAATACTTACGCAATAAAATCTTCTAATAATAAATCGAAAACAACTTGGAAAATAATCAATAAAAACAAGCATAACCAGCCTCTCGAACAAACAAAGAGGATCAAAATTAATGATGCACCTATTTATGACCCTAACAAAATAGTGACTCACTTTAATAACTATTTCATAGAACAAATAATACCGGAAGACAAACCCCCCGTATTCAAATGCCCCCCATCTCACAGCAAATCAATATTTATGCCACCTACTGATCCGGCTGAAATTCATAAAATCATATTTTTATTAAAAAACACTTCTAGTGTGGGGTATGACGGAGTTAAGACTAATATTGTAAAAAGAGTCGCTCATATAATCTCACCAGTACTATCACATACACTAAACTTATCTATAGAAACCGGTACATTTCCCAATAAACTTAAAAATTCAATAATAAAGCCCATCCATAAGAAAGGGAACAAAGATGACATGAACAACTATCGCCCAATTGCATTACTTTCAATTTTTTAAGATCTTTGAAAAAGTTATTTATAACAGCCTTTGCAATTACCTTGAAAGTAACAATCTACTTGCCAAAGAACAAATGGGATTTAGGAAAAACAAGTCAATCAACTTAGCGATATATTACTTTTGCAAGCGAGTTTTGACTAATATGGATAAGCGATGTCCAACAGTTGCCCTATTTATGGACATGACAAAAGCATTTGACCGCGTTAAATTTGACATACTATTGGATAAAATCTATGCAATCGGCATTAGGGGAAATGTACATAAATTAATAGAATCCTATTTAACTGACAGACTACAACAAACTGAAATATCATACCTCTGCCCAAAAACGAAAACTATGACAGTATATAAATCTAACCTGAGGAAAGTCAAATATGGCGTACCGCAAGGTAGTGTACTCGGGCCATTGCTTTTCCTAGTATATATTAATGACATACCAACTGTAACCGATAATCCCATGACTCTATTTGCTGATGACAGTACCATTCTTTTTGACTCGCATGGCAAAACTGACATTCTTAAAAATATAAATTTGACTCTAAAAAATGCAATTAATTGGTTAATAAGTAATAATTTAAAAATTAATATTAGTAAAACAAAAGCCATTAATTTCAGACAAAGACCAACAGTAGAGGATTTAAACATTAATTGTGATGACCACATAATAGAAGTAGTAGAGTCAACAAAGTTTTTAGGATTATACATAGATAACAAAATGACATGGAAGAAACAAATAGAACACGTATGTAATAAATTAAACAGTTATTCTTTCGCTCTACGTAATCTCAGTAAAATCGTTGATATTACAACTTCAATAATTGCTTACCATGGTTATGTATCGTCTACTCTTCGATACGGTGTTATTTTTTGGGGCAATTCCACTGATCTGGAAAGTGCGTTCAGGGCGCAAAAAGATGCGTAAGAGCTATATGTAACTTAACCCAAACGGACTCATGTGAGCCTCATTTCAAACGTTTAAAAATATTGACACTGCCCAGCATCTACATCTATGAGACAGCACTATTTATCAATTGCAATCTTGAACTGTTTGAGTATCGCACAAGAGCGCGTCATGCAAATAAACTATGCGTTCCACCAGGGAAAACCGCACTCCTTTCCAAAAGTTTTGTTTGCATGGGCCCTAAAATTTATAATAAACTTCCCTTAATTATACGCAGTTCAAGTAATGTAAATCTATTTAAAAAGAAACTTCAATCTTTACTTATAGATAAGGCTTATTATTCAGTTGAGGAGTACTTCGAAGACAAAATGTAACGCAATCATTGTTTAATAATGAATTAACAGTAATCCAAAATTTAATTTGTCGTTGAAATAATATTGTTAATCTTAATTTAATCTAAATAATTTTACTCTTACTGAATTTGACCTTTTATTGTAACATCATGACGACTATTTGTAATGGATTGACTATCAATGTATAATTTTTTTTGTTTAAATATTATGTCATATATTATAATTTGCATGCTAACATAAGCTGAATATGGTGAAACCGTACCTGTATAACATCCTTGTAAACCCATATTATGCGAATAAACTTGATTGATTGATTGAAAAGTGCCTGTAATTGGTTTACTGAAAATAAATGGTTTGAGTTTGAAATGCAAATGAAAAGCTTTGTTGGATTTTCAACTTTCTGGTCTGAGCGTTGGAAATTCAACAGTGCGCTTTTATATAGGTATTAATTTAAGTGTAGCTTAGTGTTAGTGATAACGGGCATTAGCGGTCCATGCCATTGCAGGACCACAGAAACGCAAAATAAGCTATGTAGGTGGCGCAGGATGTTGACACCACGTTGTGATCGTCGACACTAACTCTGCACAGCCATGTAATATACTCGAGTTATCTATATGTATTTTATCAAAAATACCTAGTGTTTCTCCCTAAATACTTCTGGCAAGACAGACCTACCAGTGGTAGGTATAATTGTGCAAAATCATTAGCCTTCCTTCCTACGGTCCTTTTAGTTATTTTTACCCTTTGACAGCAACCTCGTAGTAACGAGAATTAAGCCAAAATTACATTAAGAAATGACATAAAATTAGAGGGCAACTTTGTCGTTGGTGACAGTCCCGTAGTTCACGCTGGTGAGCTATTGACGGTCGCCCGCCAGGCGGACTCGCCGGCCTTGTATAATATTGGCTTAATCACTGTGCAATATCTGAGGTTAAAATAACTGACTGTAGGATCTAACAAAGATCTTTTGGCGCCTGAATGACATTAACATAGGGTCTTGTTCGAGAGGGCATGGGAGGCCGTCAACGCCTTCTGCGAAGCTGTAATGCTCGCGAAGGAGGGGGTGGAACGCGTGAGGGAGAGGCAAATTTCGCGCCCTCAGGAGACACCCTGGGCGTCGGGAATCGCAGGCCGATTCCCGGCCACCGTAGGCTTGCGGACGGTGAGCAATGGGTAGCTCGCCGTCCGATAAGGACCAGGCCCGGGTCGACGGCGCGTTGTGTTCCACGCGTGCTCAAAGAGATGTCAGCACAACTGACGGGGTCCGCTAGGACCAATGCCTGCCGGTGTCGCGGGAAAGTCCGAAAGGGATACCGTGGCCCCTGGCAACGTACAGGCAACTGAAGGAACACGGGTGGGTTTTATTGGCTTATTCCACTTTTCTCCCTGAGAGAATCCCCCTCAAGGGGGAAAACTGAACCCTAATGTACAAAGAATCCAGAAAATCCCCTTTTCATTTGGAGTTATTCCACTTTTCCCCCCTGAGAGAATCTGCCTCATGGGAGAAAACTGGACCCTAATGTAAAAAAAAACCAGAAAGTCCCCTTATCATTTTGGATTATTCCAGTTTTCCCCCTTATTTTTAATTTTGATTTCTACGCTCTTAAAGTAAATAAAAAATGGAGTGATTAGGCACAATGTAATTAACAAAAAAACGACAATATAATACATACTCATTAATATACAGAGTTGATATGACAGAGGGGCATTAAATAACACTACGTATACTATACGTGTTTAGTATTAATTCGATACGGTATAAAAATAAAAAGCACCAAGAATGAGTTTTTTTTTTTTTCAAACAAACTAAATAGCTTACAAATCAGAGTAAAACGCAACCACCCTTTGAAAATAAGTTTAACTGACCTACAGATACCTAGGTAACAGCGGCAACGTCGCGCGCGTCGGCGTGTGTTATCTCGTCAAAGAGGGCGGCCGCCGGCCCGCGCCGGCGGCGGCGGTGGTGCGCCGGCGGCGGCGATGGCGCGGGCGGCGGCTTACGACTCCGCTCGCGGCTTTTGTGTTGTATGGTTTTGAAGTACAACAATCACAACAAAAACACAAAAAAAAAAAATTCTCGATGTGTCCTCCATTCACATGAATACACAAATTATACCGACGGAGAATATTGTTATTTATTTTTCTAATTAAAAATCATGTCAGTGTATTCTAACGCCGTGTAAGTTACACGAGGCATTGTTGAACACTTTAATTACACACACACACACACACAAAACCAACGTTTAATTACGTGTCGTATCACAATAAAAGCAGTCGATCACAAAAAAAAACACTAACACTAAATATTAATAATCCCAAGTTACGTGTCCTGTCACAATAAAAAAAGAAATACTGTCTTAAACTTATTTAGTGTCCTATCACAATAACAAAACAAAATCCCAATTGTCAGCGCGCGAGTTCGACAAAACGGAAGCGGAGCAGGTGCTACCGTGTTACGTAACATCTTGTACGTTCCGAAAGAGTAGCGTCGGCGCACTGAAAAAACCAGTTTTTAGAAGCCCCACTGCCCCACTTACCGATCGCAACCCCTGCCCCTCGATCGCTAGGATGCAATAGCAACACACTGACCTATTTCTATTTCTTTTACGCGCGGGAAGTTTTGCAGATTATTGTCACTCTCGTAATGGAAATGCAAGTGTGTGTGTATTTATTGCTTCCTTGTTTGCATTGTCATCTTTTTAGCGAAAATATTTGGTTGTACTTGTGACTTGCGTCACAGCGGCAACAACGCATAGGTTA
This sequence comes from Agrochola macilenta, assembly GCA_916701695.1. Taxonomy (NCBI): domain Eukaryota; kingdom Metazoa; phylum Arthropoda; class Insecta; order Lepidoptera; family Noctuidae; genus Agrochola; species Agrochola macilenta. The sequence goes on along the minus strand of OU753563.1, from coordinate 20,150,986 downwards.
TTCTCAGATTTATCGTTTTAAGGTGCATGACCTATGCGTATAGACATAATCAGCTGTTAGGAAAGATACATCGTGTTCAAACAGGGTAAAAACTTAAAAAATAATTTGCGACTAAACTACTGCTCCTATTTAATTGATTTTTGGTACAGAGCTTGAAAATGGTACCTAGTATACTCAGTTTAAAGAAAAGCCCCTCTGTCGTATCAACTTTATATACGTAAGTCTTTTTTTCACAGAATTATGTTTTCATTTCTACGCTCTTAAAGTAATTTTAAAAAATAGTGACAACATATGTATACGGGGTGTCATCGACGCGAAGCCGGTTACCATGGATTCAGTACATGATTCTGAACCCCCTGCGTTAAAATTTTTCGTCGGTTTTTTTTTAAAACAGCTGCTCCATACATTTTGACCGCGTAGGTATTGCACTTTTCTATGAAACAGCTGTTTTTTTTTTTAAATAATCGGCGAAAAATTTCAACGCAGTGGGGTTCAGAATCATGTACTGAATCCATGGTAGCCGGCTTCGCGTCGATGTCCCTGCCACCCTGTATAAGTTTTTTTGTTACACTTTCACGCCAAAACGGCTGAACGGACTTAGATGAAATTTGGCACATGGTAGACCATGACCTGGGGTAGTATTATGAAGTATTAAAGCCATCATTATTCCACTGCGAAAACAGGATGGTGCTAGCGGCCTTGTCTAGCTCCATCACTCTCTCACACTGGATAAATGGTGGCATTAACACGTCATAATACGGACGTGGATTAGGTCATAGGATACTTTGTCCAGATATTTCTAAGAGATCGAGCGATACTGGGGTGTGGGTGGGTGTAACCGTGGAGCGCAGCTAGTTATGAATAAGTAAACTGTAACAACATGTCTGCCTATTTAAACTCGAATAACATAAAACACCTGTGTTGAGGCAGTTCGTTCGTCTGGTGATATTTTAGGGAGGTATGTCCCTATTGGTTATCTTGACGGGCCGGGGTGTCTCAGCTCAGGGGCATTTTGTGTATAGAATTGGTGTGTCCTTTATAATTGTATTTCAGTGCTAACAATAGTTTCTAAGTTCTTGTATACTAAACCTTTGGATCTAGCTGTCCCAAAATAAATAAATTTGAAATAAAACAAATTCAGTATACATTTTTAACCGACTTCCAAAAAGGTTATAATTATGTTCGAGGCGTATGTTTTTTTTTTTTTTTTTATGTGTGGCCGTCGATTTCTCCTTCAATTGTGAACCGATTTTGAAAATTCTTTTTTTGTTTGAAGGGGTATGCTCCCGGATTGGTTCCATATAAATTTTATTAACTTTGCTGGGATAGTTTTGGAGTAAGCTTCAATAATACGTATTTTTCTCACTTAGTAGTATATGTGGATGATATGATGATAACTTCCTGTGACTGTTATTTACATAGCAAGTAGTGGTATTCGAATTTGTGTGGGGTAGGAACCACAACAAAAAAGTGAAAAATAAAAACTTTTAACAAAAAAAAAACAACCGATTTCGAAAAAAGACACTACAGAGTGAAAAATAACTTTAATTTCGGAAGTCGGTGGCAAAAAACGAAAATTCAAAACCAATTAAATATTTTTCACTTTGTAGTGTCTTTTTCGAAGTCGGTTGTTTTTTTTTTTTTTTGTAAAATGTTTTTATATTAGCTTTATTGACTAGGTCGACGAAGGGCTTGGCGGTGCTCCTATTAGTGTTTGAATAGTTAAAAAATATTCCCAAGCTCGCTTCGCTCGCTCCTGCATTCTAGGTTATTAATTTATTTATTTATTGTTAGGAGAACCAACAGCTATAATAAATGGATAACAGTTGTATATGAAACATACAGCCAATTACAGGTTCTCACGGGTAAAAACAGAATAAGTATTAGAAATCTTAGGATCACTAACAAGCACGAAAAAAATAAACAAAGTATATATATATATATATATGTATAAGGTACAATATGCACTATGTACTTTTAAAGAAGTCAGCGTTCAGCCGAGCGCGTGCAGAATAGGTATTGATGGTAAATGGGTCAAATGAAAACTCTTTACAAAGAATATTAAAGTCCTTACTCGCTCGCACCATGTATAAGTTTTGCCTGTAGTTAGAAGAGGAAAAGGGAATGGAGATAGGCGGATTAAATCTAACTGATCTGTGAGGAACATTGAAACGTAGTTTATGTAGGAGATCAGGACAGTCAATTTTGTTTGACATAATTTTTAAAAGGAAAGTGCAATCTGCTAGTCGACGACGATTTATGAGTGGCTGTAAATGAAATTTCTTGCAAAGATTTATGTAATTATCATAATGGTATGGTATACGTAGCCGAAAACATAGAAAACGAATAAATCTTTTTTGTATATTCTCAATACGATCAATATACTTGCCATAACAGGGACTCCCCCTCAGGGACACTTTCAGGGGGGATCTGTGGAAAAAGTATTTTTTTCGATTCCAGTTTTCCCCCCTAGGAGGTATTATCAGGGGTGAATTCCACACCCTTTTTTATATAGAATCCATTTTTCCCCCTAAGGGGGATTTTCAGGGGGGATTTGTGGAATAAGCCGGTTTTAGTCAGTAAGAGTCGCCGTGCCGCTCCGCCCAGAGCGGACAAGATTTGATAATTTCCCACCCAACAAAAAAAAGGGAGCCGTTGTTGGTTAACATTTGTGAATTTATCACAGAAATTGTATTGACAAAACAAGTTCGCAGCGTTAGTTCCAACTTTGGCCACGCGCCAATAGAAACTTGTAGCGTTGTACTTTCTCCATCGTAATTCGTACCATAGATACAGTTCGCGTCAAAGAACTTTGCCGCTCTGAAGTTAGGTTGCGTATGCGCGCTGCTGTTTTCTAAATAAGATTGACTAGTGCGCAGTCATTTGTATGTAGCCTACTTCAGAGCGGCAAGGTTATTTGACGCGAACTGTAACTGGACAATAATTTCATTCCAGATGTGAACGTGTACGTCCACGTAAGTCCTTACCAAGTACAAGATGAGGGCAGACCCTGGATTGGCAGAGAAGAGAAGGCTTTCACGGGTCTACTTAAGAAACTTGGCGCTAAAGTAAGTGCTTATACTAATTAAGTTACTTGTCAAATAAAATTGAACCTTATGCTAGTGTAATAAAAGCTACACTACATATTAGTTTATTATGAACCGTTGATGTTTTGGATCCAGTTTTGCTAGTTTTGTAGTGTTAACTCAGAGAATGTTTTCAGAATAAGAATAGCCAATACGGGGTGTCAGGTACATCGACGCGAAGCCGGTTACCATGGATTCAGTACATGATTCTGAACACCCCAGAGTTGAAATTTTTCGTCGGTTATTAAAAAAAAAATCTGCTGTTTCATAGAAAAGTTCAATACCTACGCGGTCAAAATGTATGGACCAGTTGTTTTTTATTTAATAATCGACGAAAAATTTCAACGCAGGGATTTCAGAATCATGTACTGAATCCATGGTAGCCGGCTTCGCGTCGATGTCCCTGCCACCCTGTATAAGTCTGACAAGTCTAGAGCAAGCGTGGTGATCAATGCTCGTGCCTTCTCGGTATGAGAAGGGACATTTGCCCTGCAGTGGGACAGTATTAAGAGCGTTTATTCTGAAGGTGGGCAACGTCGCAAATAGATGTCAAATATTTCACTGTTTTGATTAATTTAGCTATATTACTGTGTGGAAATAAAAAATGTGGCTAACTAGCGAACTAGAATATTGATTATGAAATGCAATAATTAATATCGTAACACCGAATGTTTAGTTTTAAATGTAAACAAACTATTTGTAAACTTTCCAAATGCATTTTTTACACCTAAAATGGATACAACATCAAATTCAATGTTATAATTGCAATTCATTATTAATATTCTAGTTCGCTAATTAGCCACATTTCTTATTTCTATTCAGTAATATTGCTAAAGGAATCAAAACAGGTAAATATTTGACAGTTATTTGCGCCGTTGCCAACTTGTAGGATAAAACCCCTTTTTTTTTTGGGTGGGAAATCATCAAATGACTCCTCCCGCTCTGGGCAGAGCGAGAGGGAGTGTCAGACTTTTACTGACTAAAACCCAACCGTGTTCCTTCCGTTGCCTATGTGCTGGGGCCGCGATATCCCTTTCGGACAGACCCGCAACCCCAGCAGGAGGATAAACCCCCTTAAGGTGGTATTATTATAAAATTAATACTTTCAAAGTCGTAACTTGTTCACAGCATCTTCTCCACATCACCGAAGTGTCTCCTGTGACCACTAACTGACACTATAATATCTCTTTCAGGTAAATAGATACCTGCACGACCAACCCGGCATGGCTCACTCGCTAAACATGCACTTCGAGGTCCTGGCCAACTTCAAGAGCATGCAGGACTGCATACCAGAGGGCATGCCTGACGCTTCTGATGAGGAGGCTTAAGAAACCTCGAATATGCGTTAAAAATTGTTTTTTTTTTTTAATAGAGGGATATTTTGGTGGCAATATTTTATCTAGACTTAAGCCTGATTTACTCGGGGCAATTTAATTGCTTGTGGCATATCATAAGTTGAAGCAATAATTAAAGTTAAGGCTTCGTCATACAGAATGCGTACTTAGCGCGCGTCAGAGCGCAATGCTATTGTCGCGGCGTTGCTAGCGCCGGCGCTCTGTTTGACAGTAAACGTACGTCATAATGCAACACAATTCGGCGCTATAGCGCGGCGTCAGGCTAGCGCTCTAGGCATGCGTTCTATTTGGCGAAGCCTTTTCACCGTCAATTTTTTTTTAGGTCTCTCTAAACACGATGTAAGTCATTGTTTAATTTCAAGATTATTCTATGCCACAGGCAAGGAACTTGCATCGTGTAAACGACGCTATAGGGGTTGGACAATGCTGGACAATTTTTTAAATTCCGGAAATAGACGCTTTTTAACGCGCTACGGACGAAACATAGACGTATTGACAATAAAACTTATTTTTGTGTCTCGTTCAGGGGGACCACTACGACCACCTCTAAAGCAGTATTATCTAATATTACTTTAGTGTGGGAAAGAGATGAAGCTCTACAGGACGTATAGGTCCATCTCTTTCCCATCTCTTTCCCCCACTAAAGTAAGATTATAATATTACTGCTTCAGAGGTGATGGTAGGCCCCACGGAGCAAATACAAAAGTAGGCCCCCACACGGATGGGCCCCAGTACTCTTTAACGCGTCAGCTGGTGTCCCGCTAGCCGCTATTTTGTATGTTTTCGTCCGTACTGTCCGTCTCCTACGTTAGCTAACGCAACACAAACCACAAAGAAGTCTTCATGAAGCAATACAAAGATCTTACCTAGTGAGTACCAAACTCGAGAGTTGTGTACACATTGTTCTCAAGTTTTTTGTTAGAAACTTTGTATAATGTGAAAACTGAAAACTAGCCCTCTTTTTACCCGACTACGGCAAAGCAAAAAGGAGGGTTATGATTTTAACATCCTACTGAGAATTAACGGAATTGGCTAACTGGCCACTGGACCAATAGGTTGATTATATATTTTAACGCTGCTTTTGTTACTGGATTCCAATGATGGAATATTTGCGCTAGAATTATATTTTGGCTTGTGATAAAGAGGAGGTCAATTTCTGGACGAAGTTGAATAATTAGAATGAAGAAGGTTGTGGGGAAAAATTGTGAAAACTCAAGACTATGAGACTTGAGAAAATATCGAAACATTATTTATTTCTGATATTATTGTGGGCAGGCTTTTTTTAGCCCAGACAAGCCATCGAGGCCTAGAGATAAGATTATTTTTTTAAAGTGTTCATATTTTAGTGATTTGACTATGATAGGTTTTAAAAAGAGTTGTAAACTCAAATGCTTGTTTTGCGAGATGTCCTCTCAAGAACTGAATTTTCGTTGATTTATTTATTATATAATTATGTATTATTCATGTTATAGTTATTGACAGTATTTTGTGACATTAAGTTATTTAAACGGATCGAATTTGCACCTTGTCTTGTCAATGTTCATGAATTTTGCCATATACCAGTTGCCAATGAATACATTTTACAGTATTTAAACCGTAGTAGTAGGTATATCATAAAGCAAACTCCCCGCTTTTTTAATGATTATGATTTGCCGCACCCTCTCCAGGAGTCGCATTGTGGCAATCTTAGATGTAATCATTTGTAGGGACACTGACCTTCACAATACATTATTGTGATGTATTGGAGGGCTGTGTAGAAGGAGTTCGGGATTATACTTACCGATGGTAACCCCTTTCGAAGCTACAGGTCGACCATCGACCCGTTCTTAAAAAATCGTCGCTAAAATGCACCTTATGTGAATGCCTGAAGGCGTTCTCAACCTAGACGATGACTGTGGAATTTCTGTATCAAACATAGCGGCGACTTATATGTATTTTGAATAACCTTTGAGAATTCGGGCGTAAATAAATGTATTTTAATATATTGACCTGTACAATACGGCCGATATCACTTGGCACGTCTGAACATCGGCTCTGCGACCTTCGCGCGTGTTCTCTCACTCACACTTGCCCCATTGTGTTCATGTCACCATTTGGTTCCTAAAAAAATGTATTGCGCAGCCTCCTGCGCGAAGTCCGGATCGGCCAAGTTATATCGGCCATATTGTACTGGCTGCAAGAAAGCAATATTAACTGTATGACAAGTATAGATACTGCTATATTCGCCTTGGGCGTAAAGGCTCTTGTAGACAGGCGCAATGCGATACCGATAGAACAATTTCCGTTAAGTTTTCATAGAAATTGTTCCACCAGAGTCACGTCGCGCCTGTCTGCAGGATCCTTAACTTATAACTGGTGATTTTATTGTGTACCTAGTCATACAATACAGTGATTACAAGTAGGAAACTTGTTTTGTGGTTCGTCCATCTTTTAAACTTCCAAAATTAATATTTATTTTCGAGTATTCTCCCTCAATGTCGTTATTTTAAGGCTAGGCTGGGCCTACAGTCATGATTTATCAATTAAAAGACAAAATGTTTAGGATAAATACGAAGTCGTGTAATTCAATGTATAGTGTAAATAAAATGCTTTAAAATCGATATTTATTTGGATAGAATGAAATTGATCTCAATTCGATGAATAAAATTATTTTTAAAGCAAACATTGTGGCTTTCGTTTTGTTAATACAACTTCCGGTCCCCTCCCTAAAAGCTACCTACCATAAGTGTTCATTTCTAACTTCAGATTTTGCCAGGTATGAAGAAATGACAACCGTAACAGAGCACACCATAACGTCCCTACTGTTTGTAGTTCATACGCCTCATTTACATTCATCCCCTGCCACTGCTCCTCGCGCTACCGGCAATAATTACCTAAATACTGCCGTACAGTTCGCGTCAAATAACTTTGCCGCTCTGAAGTTAGGTTGCGCATGCACACCACTGTTTTATAAGGAAGATTGACTACTGCGCAGTCATTTGTAGCCTACTTCAGAGCGGCAAGGTTATTAGACGCGAACTGTAGCAGGATCGAGAGAAGTATCGTGTTTACATTCTAAGCCTGCCCACTTCTCTGCTCACTGCCGTGGACGTGAGCCGAGTTTAAATGGGGTAATAGATAATACACTTTGTAGTTGTCACGGCCTGAAGATCGATAGCGGATGGTAATCGCTGATTGAATGATTTGGATGGTAATCGCTCCGGCTGTCGGTGCTCGTAGTTGGTTGTACCCTAATTGTGTAATACACGATCAATCAGAATCTGAATCGTTTTGAAACAGATTGCTAATCCATTGCTTCACAAGTTCGAAAAAAAAAAAGACGTGTGGCACTCGGAGACTGCCGCGGTAAAGCTATTGCATAGCATTTTTGATCAACTTATGCAATTTGTGACACGTGTGTGATGCGCGCGCATCTTAAAATTTATCGCTATGGGGGTTTTAGGTTATTTTCGTTACTGGATTCGGTCTCCACGCTCAAGGCTCGCGATAGAAGCTATGCAATAGCTTAAAAATCTGCTCAACAACGTAAATAACGCAATGCATGTTGTTGAACCGTCAAAATGAAACAGTCGTAATCGTTTACCAAAATGTGTTTAGCTGTTCACACAGCGGTCCTGTACGATATTTTACGGTAAAATGTTGGGATCCCTCGTCCTTACGGCTAAAACAAATGCCGTCTGGAACTATCTGATCCCAAATTATACACTAAAATACCTCGTACTGATTGGTACAGGATCGACGCCGTGTGAACAGAGGCCCTAGTGTGTTTCTTTTAACCATCTCGACTTTACGCATCGACCGCGTTCGGCGTTCCGATTGGCCCTTTACTGGGGAAGGGCCTCAGAGCCATAGAATCAACGAGCGAGTTGTCGTAAACCACGGACGGCCGGAGCGATTACTATTCAAATCAAATCGTTCAAAGACATTAATCGCGTCCTTGATAAGGCTACATAAGCAGGTAAATTTATAAAAATAAAAGAATTAAGTCCTCCTTAACAGTTTAATAAGTAAATTCATTCGTATAACTAAATACAATAACCAATGCACTACAATAAACCCGTTCGTATCCAAAACAAACATTATGCTACAAATTAACATCGAAAGGTTACACGTCATACTGCTAGCAGTGTAACCCTTAAAGAAAAGGTTACAAGTAAAATAAATGTGGTTTCAAAGCTTTGATTTAAAATTCATCACACGTAAAATTAAAACTTAAACGAGAAACTATTCTTAACCTTGTTACAAATAAAGATGGAACTTAAAAGTTAAATTGTTTAGATTTTCTTTGAAATAAGTATCACTGGCCATATTTACACTGGCGTCATTTTATTATAACTTAAAGCCTGTACTACACTACTCGCCGAAGTTGATCGAAGTAAAGCGAATACGAGAGTGTAGAAGGGCATTTCGGTTCGCTTTGCACAACCTCTGCTAGCCTCGGGCGACTTCCAATCGTTGTCCGTTCTTCGCAGGGAATGTTTAGTCACGTACTTCGGACTTCGGTCAACTTCGTCGAAGCAACTTCGCGAGTAGTGTAGTGGGGTTTTTAGGTTACACTGCAAGCAATAATTGTTAAAATACCTAACACACAATGAAACAAGTGGACGAACACAGCCTTACAGACCTACACATACATACACATAGAGAGGAATGATTTAGTCCATCGATCAGAACAAAATTGATTTACAAACACAGATTTCTTTATATTTATAAAGTAATATTCGTGAGTACTACAACAATTAGTAATATGAAAACTAAACTACAGTAAGTATCCAATATTTAAGAAGGGTTCGTCGCACATCTGTCAAAGTGCTGCGAAGCACGGTTTTCGATGCCAAAGAAATATCAATATTACGCACCCGAAATATACTCAAAAATTTCGTGTGGTTAGTGACTAACCTGGTGTCAGTTTTTAAAGCCGCCCATGGGCCTCTGACTTGGCTTCACATGCCGTCGAGAAATATCTCTCAGGCATGCCGGTTTCCTCACGATGTTTTCCTAGAAATCGAAAATAATAACCACGATTCCGAGAGCATCAAACCAGAGCATGAGCAGGCATGCGGTTATGTAAGGTAATTGATTTTGAACCGTATTTTAATATGTGCAATGTTGATATTTTATTCGCAGAAAAACGACAGGTGTACACCAGATCTAAGAAACATCTGACAAAAGAGGTTCAGCTGTTTGATAATAGGTATTATTGATTAGTTGCTATGTACTATCGTTTACTGGGTGGAAGAGATCTATGGGGTGGCTAGCAACAACATACAGTTTGATCAGAATATACACAACTAACATAATGCACGTTCGAAGCAGAATGCTGCATTTTATAAATGGATGCTTACATAGAATGTCCTAGCTAAGTTATGTATATTCAAACTTAATTGTAACGCCTCATTAATTTTCTCTTGCGCTCCCAGTCATGAAAACTATCCTATTACAGTGTTATACTTTTTCGCTTCAAGTGGGGCACACATTAAAGTACTAAATGATTTAAATTTTAAATCAAAACTGTATTGCACAATTCAAAGACATCATTCAATTGATTTTAATTCATAGCAACATACCAAGATAACTTTATTCATTCTGCATGCACTTACTAGTTATTCATTATACAGTATCCGGGCATAAATATGACACATTAAATGTTTGAAAGACACAGTCAGATAGGCAGTTGCTCCATGTAAAATACTGGTATTCAGTTGCATCCGGTTAGACTGGAAGCCGACCTTAACATAGTTGTCATACTGATATATCACTTTTTGTATTTTAGGAAAATCATAAGTACTTTTACAATGTTTGTGTGAGCAACGTGTATCCACCACATAATGATTTTCATCTGTCATTGCTTCATTTTTAATTCTATTGTGGTATAATAATTTTATTCTAGGTGCATCGTCTTCACATATAATTAATGTAAACATTTGTGTAGTGCTTTGCCCATTCTTTTCTACATTTTGGAAGGAGCAACTAGAATCAATTCTTTTAATTTGACTTTCAAAAGTGCCTTTTTTAAATGATTTGAATTTGTTTGTTGCTAGGCAGATAATGATGACTCACACAGGATATGAGCGACTACGCCGCCGAACATTTGCTAAAACTCAGTAAGCCATATTTATGTCTAGATGCTGTATTTCATTGTACAATACCATAAAATCTACTCTACCTACCACATCCCTATATAAGCATCCACTTAAGACCTTTGCTGGTCACCTCACATGTTCTCAAACTGTCCGTCCTTGTCTAACAACAGGATGTTAGGGTTTTCCTTCTCAAATTCCGTGGGTTTCCTCAGTCGTTGCTGGTCAGTCCACTCGCCTTCCCCTGCCCCCCACTCTCCCACCTTCTCTCCTATTACGTCGATCTCATCTTTAGCTCGCTGCTTCTCCACCTGAAGAGAAATATTGTATATTTTAGGAGTTATAAAGTTGGAGGATTAAGTTCAATAAGCATGATTATATGAGATTGGTGTGATGAAAACTAAAGGATTTTCTAGGCTAAGCTGCTTGATGCAAATCTTGAGAATAAGTGTTTGTTATTTCAGATTGACCCAATTGATTATATTCAACAGACAGTTCCCATAAAATAGAAGAAATCAGAGAAAATTTATTATAAAAAGTGGAAGCATAAGTTAAGCCGTAACAACAGATCTAGACCAAGTCCACTGAATCGAAGCCAGCAGTTGCTAGCAATTTCTCGTAATATGACAAATTTGTGCATCGAGGGGTTCGTGGCTACATAATAACAGCCGCACAGGTCGATTGAAGGTTCAGCGACACTTGCCGCGATCGGTTCGTGGACCATCCATTAACCATTACAAACATATCGAAACTCCTTCGTACCTCGGAAAGTACGTTAAACCGTTGGTCCCGGCTGTCATTCGCAGATATTTAAAGACCAAAAATTCTGACATCTAGTCTTACTAAGGGTTATTATGTTACTCAGTTACTGGGTTGTTGAAGTCAGATCAGGCAGTCGCTCTATGTAAAATAATAGTATTCAGCTGCATTCGGTTAGACTGGAAGCCGACCCTAACATAATTGGGAAAAGGCGTTAATTTTTCGTAAATTTGTGTTAATAAATCGAAATGTTAGTGGCTAAATTGATTGGACAGACTTGCTCTAGAACATTCTACTCTAAGATGAATGGCAGTGGTATGGGAATGAGCGGTGTATAATAATCTCGCGAACCTGTTACCTCCGTGTCGTGTTTAGCGAATTTGTCGAACATGTTCGCGTATAACTGCTTTTCCTTCTGCTTCTGTTTCGCGATCGTTGACTTGCAAACGATGATTTGGTTAGCGGCAGCCTGCGGAGTAAATGGAGAAGATTGTATTGTTGGCATTGATATTTAACATTGTATTTTTAAAATGATGTGTTAAACGAAAACAAATATAAATAAAATTCCAACTCATACATATTTTGAACACTAAAATGTATGAATGTGTCAATTCCAAAGTGCCTGTAATTGCTTTGAGTTTGAGCTTGAGAAAAACACTATAACTTTGTTTTTTTTTAATGTCTACCAGATGGTAACAAATTATAAATACTAGTAGACATTAAACGCATCTGGACATGGTTTGGATCACAAGAAAAAAAATTTTTTTTGGTGACATCTTCAATCAACATTTGGCCAGAAATATTGATAATCTAACTAAATGAACTCACCTTATTCTGTGGTTCAGCCTCAACAATCTTCTCGAAGTCGTTCAAAGCCTGCTCAGCTTCCCCAAGCCCCAACAAAGCCTGACCTTTCCTAAACAGTCCCTTGACATTGTTCTCGTCAAACTTCAGGGCCTTGAGCGCGTGTTCCTTGGCCTCAAAGTAGTGGGCTGGCGTGACCTTCAAGTACACCAGGGATAAGTTCAGATGGGCTGATAATAGGAGCTCCTTAGCTTGGTTCCGGTTTTCTTCAGTTTCACTTGTGTCTTCAGACAAATCTGAAAAAATTTAACAAGTATTTTACATTAATTTATTTCTACATACACACTTCTCTATGTCAGATGAACTGTGGGGTAATAGAACCACACTAGACAACACCGCGACAAAACAGTGCGAAGATGGCAGGACGAGCTTGTCTCCTACTAAAAGCTGGCATTAGTAACAGACAGAAGTGAGTTCTAAAAGGAATTGGAGGCTATTGCCCACCAGTGAGAGTATATAGATAGACTTCATTTCAGCGGCGACGTCATCACGTCAACGCCGGCTGTCGCTGAAAACCAGCGCTGGGGCTCTGTCTCGCATAGAGTCGCAGCATTATGCTGAGCGATGGCCGTGTTGCGTTGATGTGACGCATATTTTCCCCCAACTTGTTCATTTTGTGTTTGTGTTCTTTCATTGCGTCGAAGAAAACGTTTATTTGCGATAAACCTTTTCTTTTTTATTTGCACCAGGTAAAATTCTCACTATAAAACAAAAAACACAGATACAAACTCACCTTCAATTAACGTAGTAACCCTCTTGTACATTTTGATAGCCAGCTGGAACTTGCTTCCCTTGAAGTAATTAGTTCCCTTCTCCTTGAACATCTTAGCTTGTTCAATCTTCTCTGCACCATCCATAGACCAAGACTCTTTGGTTTTCTCGAAACTGTTCAATTTCACTACGTATTCTACTGGAGTGTTAGGTGGTACTCCTAGTTCTGCATTTCCTTCAGATTTGAAGGCGTATTTCGGCTGGATGGCTAGCCGAGACTTTTCCCCTTGAGCGAACTTTTCTAAGGCTCTTTCAATGCCCTCGCAGACCTTGTGTTCGCTACCCTCTCCTAGTGGGAATGTGACTGTTCTTGTGTCGAATACTTTGCCGTCGGCTTGCAGTCTGCCTTCCAGTTCGACTGTTGAAGAAATTATTGTTTTAGCTAACTGAATTAACCAAAACACGCTAAAACCCAGTCAGTGATCATTTCTTTCTTTATCTGTATGACTTTTATGTCATCGATGATTAAAATTGAAATGATTGACGCGCGCTCATCAAAAGCAAAAACTATGTAACTTATACTTTCAGTAATTTTACGTTACTGAATTATTATTTTATATCAAAATTCTAGCCGGCTATCATCGCATTCACACTTACATTTCTTTATCATAATATTATGTATCGCATTTCATTCTATTCAGACCGGCAAATGTGAACCCAACAATAAAATATCATGTTACGGCAGTGAAATGAAATACACCTTTTGTTGTATTTATTATTTATAGCGTTGAAAGCAAACCTACCTGTTAATGGGAATAAAATGAAGAGAAGAGAAAGCAGAGTAAAGTTAGTAGGATTTTGTACCTCAGACATTTGTGATAACGTCTATTTTCATTTCAATTTCTATAATGTAACCAACTGCTTATTTTTTTGTTAAACATGATAAGGATTAAGCCCACCACAAACGTAGCTATAATATATATTATAGCAAGACTTATTACGATATATTTTCCATAGTAATCTCAGAGAGACCTCAGCTACAATATATATTTCTAGTACGCACCAAAAACTACGCAAAAAATAGCGATATCAAACTATATTAACATATACATGGTGGCAGGGACATCGACGCGAAAACTGATACCATGGATTCAGTACATGATTCTGAACCCCCTGCGTTGTAATTCTTCGGCGGTATTTATTTTTAAATCTGGTGTTTCATAGAAAAGTGCAATACCTACGCGGTCAAAATGAATGGAACAGCAGATTAAAAAAAATATATCGACGAAGAATTTCAACGTAGGGTGTTTCAGAATCATGTACTGAATCAATGGTATCAATTTTCGCGTCGATGCTGCCACTCTGTATATTATAGTAACGTCTGTGACAAGCTTTACACTGCTCGATAAATTTTTATACGAAAAAAGGAATAATAAAAAGCCGGTCAAGTGCGAGTCGGACTCACATACGAAGAGTTCCGTACCGCCGTACAATATTTTGCAAAATAACGCCGAAAACAATGTTTCTTGTATGGGGACATTTAATTTTTTGCTTTATTATTTTTGTTAGAAATACACAATCTGTAAAAATATCAACTGTCTACCTATTACGGTTCATGATGTACAGCCCGCCGACAGACAGACGGACGGACAGCGGAGACTTAGTAATAGGGTTCCATTTGGCAACCTGCGGGTACGGAACCCTAAAAAAAGATTTGTGAAAGCAATAATAAACACAACAAGCAATACAAAAACCAAAGGCATGTTATGGTCTTTCTGCTTATCTTCGTAAGTAATAGCGTGGCTATTATGAGCAGTACCTGTGACTAGGCGAGAATAGGAATGATGCCTGGGTAAAAAAAAAAAACTAATTAGTCCGTCAGTCAGATAATTAAAAAATATTAGACACGTATTTTTTGCTTTATCATATTAATAAAAAATTACTTAGATAAAACGCGTTTTAGGTTAGGGAGTGGGGGTCGCTACGTCACTAGTACGTTTAAAATCTACATACTCGTGACGTCATGGCACATTTGACCTCAATGTATCGCCGTAATCTTTAGATTACGTAAAAAAAGAAAAAATACGTGTCCAATATTTTTTTATAATCTCAAAGACGGACTAAAAATAAATTTTTAGTCATAATTCCTATTACAAAACAGATGTTAGTGGAAACGCCTAAAGGAGAAGCCCTAGGAGGACATGTCACCTTATTGATGATGTTATTCAGAAAGGTTAGGTGCGTAGTATATTGCAGCAATATACAATCAATCTGCCTAGCCTTTTCCCAACTATGTTGAGGTCGGCTTCCAGTCTAACCGGATGCAGCTGAATACCAGTATTTTACATGGAGCGACTGCCTATCTGACCTCCACAACCCAGTAACTAGGTAATACGATACCCCTTGGTAACACTGGTGTCAGACTTTCGGGCTTCTGACGACTCGTAACTACTGTCAAAGATCCACGAATGACAGCCGGGACCAACGGCTTAACGTGCTTTCCGAGGCACGGAGGATTCTCGGTATGTAAAGATGGTCACCCATCCACTGACCAACCCCGGCAAGCGTAGCTTAACCTGATGGATCGACCAGTGCGGCTGTTGTTACTTAGCCACGAGCTCCTCCATTGCAGCAATATACAGCCGTAAAGTAAATAATTATTTTGTGCCGGTGTCGGCGTCTGCGTCTCTTAGTCTGTTTTTTTGTCAACACGATACCATAAAGTACCACAGATACTAAAGGCATAGACAAGTAACTGATGTTATGATTACATAATATTTTACTCTTCATTGTATTTCACACACATTTTAACTTTTATTTTTTATTATATTTATTTGTCTGTATCTATCTATCCGTGACATCACTGCGGGCCCTATCAGAATACCAGCGCTGCGACATTTTTATTTATTTTTAAATGTCGCGGCATTATGCTGAGATAGAAGCCTTTTGGCCTCGTACAGGACTTCCTTCTTTAAATTTTAATGTAACTTTGTTTTTTATTTATGTTTAATGTGTTTTTAGTTTTGTGATTTCCTGTGTGAGTCTCAATAAATACTTTTTTTTTCTTTCTTTCTTTAGTACTCGCAACCGGAGTGCATGTAGGACCACTTGACCCGGATGCAGGGTTGATATGATTTAAATCACTTGATTTAAATCGCGATTAAAATCAAGTGTTTTTTTTATAAAAATCAATGATTTAAATCAATATTTTTTTACTTCGACCAAATCAGCCAAAATGTGTCAAGGGACTTCCCCCGACATAAACTACGGCGCGCACACACGTGTCCAATGCTGTTTAACTACAGCGTTCGGAGGTTCTCCGAAATTTAAACTCGTGACCGAATCCGTCCGTTTAGTCTTTGGCGCGGTTATTCGTGATTGATTAATAAAAGTGAATACAACAAGATGTCTGGAAGGAAAAAAGATGCTGAATATTATTTCGATGAAAAAAAGTCCACTTGCGGCAAGTTTAACAAAGCAGTGTGTAAACGTTGTAAGAAGGAATTAATGGACTTAGTAGCGAGAATGAAAAAACATTTAGAGACATGTGTGACAGAAATAATCAAAAAAATCCGATTTAAATCCAATTAATCCGATTTAAATCAAAAAATCCGATTATTTTGATTTTTTTATAAAAATCATGATTTTTATCAACCCTGCCCGGATGTCATAAACGTAAAAGGAGTAAGGATCATAGCAGGTAGCGTACTGTAGTTTCTACCTACCTCCATGGGAAAAGGGCGTATTATGTATGTATGTAAAGTCAATTTATAACCTTGTTTCCAATTTCCACATAAACAAACATCAACTTTATGAATATGTAAATAAAGTTGATTTTAGACTGACTAGTACTGTTGAAAAAGTAATAAAAAAAAAAATGAAGTTGTAGCGCAAACTGAACCTTATGTGTAGGCATTACAGTTGTTTTTCCTAAAACTCGTATTTGTTTACATGTTTGGCGGATAAATTGCGAACGCAGTATTATATATGTACCTGTGACCATGGCGCCGTCATTGGGTGCGTCGGTTCCGGTACCCTGCTCGATGATGTGCCGCAAGATACCCTTGTTCTTGCTAGGAGACAGGTCTTCGACCTTCCAGTCTATCATCTCGACCTAAACAATACAATTTAGATATTTTCATAAATATGCCTTTACTTCTTATTAATATTTGAATGAACACAGAGTTTTTAACTACTCAATAAAAGGATTTCGCAATTGACTCTAGCTTTTGCTTGTGGCTTCGCCCTCTCGGTGATCGGAAATTATCCCACAGGAACTTCGACTGGAGGAAAAAGTGTCCTGTCCTAACCCAGTCCATGGTCTATCCATGTTCATCCAAATCTTTGAAGGCGTACAAGTTATCCAACAGACAGCTACTTTCGCATTAATATAATTAGTATGGATGAGTTCACTGTTACTTAAAAGAGTAATTATTAAAATTTACATATATTAATTAAGTAAATATGTCAAAGGTTGCCTGCTTCAAGTGTTGAACTAAAGTCAATGACTGTTCATAAATGCTCAATGCTTTTAGGGTTTATTATAATTTATGCAAAAAATTAGATCTTATCTGATATAATATTATTGTATTGAATTAAAACCCTAGCAATGCAATGAATTAATTGTGGTATTGTCGATTAAAAGGCTTTAGAAACCTAAAACATTTCAGTTATTCAATGTTCTTTCAATATGCTGAACTGTGGCCATCAGAACATATAACTTTATTAATTAATTTCCTAGCTAAACAGATAACAATTTCAGGATATTGTGGTGAAAAGGGGAATGGTGAGCAAAACCACATTTCCTGTGAGAATTTATATCACCTAATGAATACAAAATTGTGAGTCTATCTATGGGTATGTATCATTGTTACTTAAAACATAGTCTAACAAGTTCTTATTAGAAAACTTTAAACTCAACATGCCAAACTGTAGATTTTTAGACCTCAAGAAGTAACTCATCTCCCATAAATATTTCTGTTGTAGGCTTCATAGGTTGATGATTATTTTTATGTTAGCTTACCTCAAACTGCAGTGTGGAGTTAGGTGGGATCTTAGGTGGACTGCCAGCTTCACCGTAAGCGTACAACGGAGCACAGGTCAAGACGCACACCTCCCCCTTCTTCATCGTTGCCACTCCAACATCCCATGCTTTAATTACAGAACCTGAGAAAATGTGAAATGTGTTGTACTAGATTCCTAGAGTAAAAAATGCCATTTGATGTTATTGAAGACAGCCAAAATAACATTAGAATTATTTTGCGTTTTTCACTTTTTCATTGAGTAGTAATATCGTATAATAATAGTAGTAATTTATATATAATATATAAATAGTAGTAATAGTAGTATATATCTTCACACATCATTGTCTTAACTTTTGATTTTTGTCAGGGTTAATCATGAGGATAGAATGACTCAACACAATTAAAACATCTATGCAAATATTGTATCAGCTTTTTCTTATTATTTCAATGTATTTGCCGTATTTCCACACATAGTGCATTTTTTTTTTTAAACGCGCTCATAAAGGAATTGGTTGATAGATTCAGTAACTAACATAATGATAAAAAAATAAAAGGGGTTGGAACTATTTTATTCTTCAAGAGCACGTTTACTAGTGCTTTTAAATGCGGCCTCTAATAATAGATAGGTTAGAAATAAATCGATCAAGGCACCTAATCTAGAGGTCAAGAACTAATCCATTATTGAATAAAATATTACCTTTTCCCAAGTTGAACTCGAATGGCTCGTTCCTGTCTCTGCTGGAGTCGAACTTGGTGCCATCAAGAAGTGTTCCTGTGTAATGCACCGTGACCTGACATCCAGGGTTGGGAGTATCAGTCCCTGTACCCTCCTTGATGATCCTCTTCAACACACCGCGGTCACCGGTCTTTGTGATATCTACGCCTTCATCAACAGTCATGTTGGATGGTTTTTCTCTATTATTTTACAATAATTGGGATTAATGAAAACTGCAACGCGACCAACGCGTACGTTGCTAGGACTAATTTTAATTAAATTGATTATTTTTTCTTGATAACCCGGAATGAGTTGCGCGCCGGTCAATCCTTATGAATGAATTGCGCACCACAGATAAAACACGAGGAAGCGTGGTTATTGGAATTTTCTAGATTGACTGTGTATATGTCTATCTCTTTCGTTTGTCCTAAATAGAAAGAGATGCTTGATTTTTTTTACCGAATAAAACGAATTGTTACGAAGAATCGTATAAATTACAGCTGTATTTTAATACCGTCGTCGAAAATTTTACGCCGTAGTCGAAGTTTAATACAAAATTATTTAAAATCAGAGCAGTTTATTTAATTAAAACCAGCCAAGTGCGTGTCAGACCACGCATAATGAAGGGTTCCGTAGTTGTGATAAAGTTATCGCAAGAACAAACTCATCTTTGTAGTTAAAATGTTTTTGCAACCGCAAAAATGTAAGTTGGTCGATTATTACTCGAAAATTTATAAAACCTACTTAATCTGCGTTCGCAATTCATTTGCCAAACATGTAAACAAACACGAATTTTAATAAAAACAACTGTACGGACTACACTTATGGTTCAGTTTACGCTACAACTTCATTATTATTATGATTTTTTTAACAGTACTAGTCGGTCTTAAATCAACTTTGTTTACACGTATATAAAGTTGATGTTTGTCTAAGTGGAAATCTAGTGTTTGTTTACCTACATGTTTGGCAAATAAATTGCGAACGTAGATTCGCTGTGATAGTTTTCCTTTTAATTTTGTTATACAGAATGGCAGGGACATCGATGCGAAAACTGTTACCATGGATTCAGTACATGATTCTGAACCCCCTGCGTTGAAATTTTTCGTCGGTTATTAAAAATAAAACAGCTGTTTCATAGAAAAATGCAATACCTACGCGGTCAAAATGTATGGAACAGCCTTCGATGAATAATGCACTATTATACTACTAAATATATCAATAGACCAATAGTGCAATAATGATCAATGGGAACAGCAGATTTCTTATAAGGGGGAACAGGAACACGACTCGACTTGACTCTAACAAAAATGAGCACTTTAAAGCTTATACCTAATTAATATTTCGCAAACAGATCCTTGAATCCAAAAATAGTTTTTACAAACGCATTCTAGCAACATCAAAAACGAAATGTGTGCTGGCTGGGACACATAGTAGATATGAAACTTCAACGGACAAGAAAAACGAATCGCAACGGACAAATGGAAAAACAAATGGCAACGGACGATTCGTTTTTCCACTTGTCCGTTGAAGTTTCACTTCTACTATGTGTCCCAGCACACATTTAGTTTTTTTTTTTCGCAGGTTTTCTGCAAATTATGATTTGGTTAGGTTAGGTACATTTTAATAAAAACATTTTTTATTAAACATATTTTATTTTATCAAACAAAAAACTGAATTAAATCCGGAACCATAAAAAACATCCATAGGTAGTCTACTCTAAACTTATACACATACAAAGGAACATTAACAAATGCACATCTTTCGTCAGTGTCATTGACTCTGGCAGGGCCACCATCAGGGATTTTAATTTTGATTACACAAAATTTAGTCGCTAATTAGTCGAAATTTGTCACCAAATATCAGAATTTGTCGGTCACTGGTTCAAAAGATATAAGGGTTTATAGGTGGCCGATCTGGAGAGAGTCTCCCCAGCAAGGCCACATTTATATCTAAAAAACTAGGGCACCTAGCGAAGATGTGTTTTCTCCAATATTTTGTCGCCAATTTGTCGCAATTTGTCGCCAAGTTACAGATTTTGTCGGTGTGTAATTAAAAATATATTAAAGAATTCAATTTCCCCATATAGTGGTACAAGCAAGTACAAAATACTTTATGTAGTTTCTAGACAGTATCTATGACGTCATATTGAGGAATGTTTGTTTCGAATTAAATAAATATAAACTTATTCTATCATTTCAACCACCAAAAGAAAGCTGTATTCATTACCTATAAACAAATCTACAATAAATATATGTAATTATTTAATTTATCTAACACAATGTGCATTTACCACTTAGTCGCTGGCAGATAGATCGCTGCGCTCCGTTTCATTTACGGTAAGTAAGAAAGAGATAGATGCGCGTGTACAGACGAGCTACTTATAACGAGTTGCCCGTCACGTAAGTTAAAGTCAGCGAGTTTAATTAAAGTGGAACTTATTATGAATAGTTACGAACTCGAGTGTTGTTATCTCTATTATAGGTATTCCGCAAATAAAAAAACGGAGAAAAGTGCGAGATAGAACGAGGGTTTCCCCTGCTGCACGTCACCGGCGCGGCGCTTCGTTCGCGCCGCTCAAAGGACTTTTAAAAAAGAATAGGTAACTAAACAAACTTGCTCTAAAGGATTTTTTCTTTATTCCTCCACCGGGAGTACAGCGAGGTTTGTTTGTGTAAAAAATTGAAAGAACAATTACGAATACGGGCATTTAAGTACATTGAAAAAGGTGGTGGACAATTTGAGTGTTTTGTAAAGAGGACGCCCGCCGCCGCGCCGTATGACTGCAGATTAATATTTAAGTTACCTTGATTTTTCACGTCAATAGCGTGTTTGTGTGTGTGTCTTTAGATACCAATACCGAGGCGCTACCTACCAATGTAGTCCGTCGATGTCCATATATTATTTGGCTACAATTAGGATAGCAATTTTTTTTTAAAGTAGGTATTTGTAACATATTCTGTAAGTACCTACAATAATTTTAAGGTAATAAATCATTTTTTATTTCGACAACAGAAGTTTTATTATTCTAACCTAAATTAAGATAAAATAAAAACTCAACCCGTCCATACCCACAACACAACACTTACAATAACCTCAAAATACACACACAAATACAACACACATCATACGAACTTTTTAAAAACTTATTTTTATAAAATAAAATTTGATTACAATAAATTGACAATACGTTTTACTTAAGGTACGATATTTTTATTATTATTCTAACGTTAATTAGAGCTTAACATTGTAAACTGGTAAAACAGTTGCATGCGACTATAGGTACATCTTGACACCAAATAGACCAAGAGCAAGGTTTAATGTTTTCAAACTCTCTAACCTAGTATTTAAAACATAAAAACATGTATTTAATTGAGAATTTATGTCTCTCGGACATTTCTACATCTAACACATATTAATAGAAATATTTTTTCTTGGCAATTTTTCGTGAACTCTTCGATCTAGCTCTTGGACTATACCTTACTAATTGAACTCATTATATCTCCTAAACTAAGACCCGATAAATTCTGATATTTGTTGACAAATTTTGACAAATTAACGACAAAATATGGGCGAAAACAGATCTACGCTAGGTGCCTTAGTTTTTGAGATATAAATGTGACCCTGCTGGGGAGACTCTCTCCAGATCGGCCACCTATAAACCCTTATATCTTTTGAACCAGTGACCGACAAATTCTGATATTTGGCGACAAATTTCGACTAATTAGTGACAAAATTTTTGTGTAATCAAAATTAAAATCCCTGATGGTGGCCCTGCCAGAGTCAATGACACCTTTCGTCATCAATCTTCATTCAGCTCATCTGCGTTATAATCAAAAAGCTGGCCGCCCCGGCTTCGCACGGATAGCACCAAGTATTTATCTACAGCGCACCTACCTACCTATCCTACCTACGCTACCTACGGCACTTAATTTCTTGACATTGACTCCCCTCCCGTACGGCCCGTACCCCAGTGACGCCTACATTGCTAAGGTGCTGCCTAGCAAAGGCTACTCTATTAAACTGGCAACTGCCTAGCTAGTCGAGCAGGGTGGGCGGCTACCACACAACTTTTATCTAATTCTTACATTTTTAAACTCGTAATATCTTTCGATTGTAATGTCCAAATTGAATAATTCAAAAGATATATAAAGGTATTGAAGCAGTGTTGAAAATTAATAATTTATTTTGAGAAGGATTTATACCAAGATACAAATAAAGAGCTTTTTCTAGCGGCGGCATATTTCAATGAAATTTTTAAAATAAAAGAACACTTAATGTGGCATAACTATAATAGTTATACATATGCTGTCGCGACACTTTTTGTAAATAACTATGTGTTCTGCAAAGTCGTAATACATTATTTTATTCTATCATCAACAGTTTTCCCAGCGCACGCGATGTAAATAATATTTTAGGTAATTTTTTTACACCTTGGGTTACATTATTGGAGTTTTAATAAGGATCCCTATATTTTTTTTAAATATAATATAGCCTATGTCACCCAGGGATATTCTAGTGTAGCTTGACAACAGTGAAATAATTTTTCAAATGGGTTCAATATGAAAACCTGACATTCCAATCTATTCTTTCCCTCCGCCGCTGCCGCCTCTCACCACGCAATATATCGTCTACCCCCTCCACGCAGCCGTAACGCTTTTTCGTGACAGAAAAAATCCTAATACCCCCCGTCTATATAGAAGTTTCACTTCAATAATATTTTTGACGACCTTTCCAACGAAACCATGCGGTAGATGAGAAAAAATAATATCCCCACTTTACGTAGGTATA
Organism: Agrochola macilenta; assembly: GCA_916701695.1. Lineage (NCBI taxonomy): Eukaryota > Metazoa > Arthropoda > Insecta > Lepidoptera > Noctuidae > Agrochola > Agrochola macilenta. Next base: position 20,127,604 of record OU753563.1, on the reverse strand, counting down.
GGGGTAAAAAAAATCTTGATTTTATTTTACCACTTTGTCGGCTATTACGGCTTTCTAGTACAAAGCCGTGGAAAGAAAGACTGACAGACAGACAGATATGGCGAAACTTTATGGGTTCCTTGTTTACTACGGAACCCTAATTCAAAACCCAGCACTTTTTTTCAGTTTTGTTTACTTTTATTATCTGTTGTCGTCTCCGTTTCTTGTTACGCATACGGCATAATACAGTTGACACAAAATTAAGACATAGTGGAACCCTTGGGCCTTCAGACTAACCTACAGATAAGACCCTGATAGAAGGTACCGCAAACCACTGCAAGTAAATGAAACGATTTTTTCGCGTTTGTTTACGAAAAATCTTAGAGATAGAAAATATTCAAAACATTAAATGGATGCAGTTGCTAAGTAGCTAGCTAGCAACTGGCTGCTAGTGGGCTCTGTACCACCTAAAATAGGGCATTGCCATTTGTTTTTTTTCTAGACTTTCTGTGCCTTCAAATTATGCTTCAAATCTTATATTTAGGCTATAGGGGCTATATGGAGTTTGTTCTAATGAAACAGGGATATAATATTCATATTTACAATTCATTTATTATAAGGTTTCAGTCTTTAGAAGTTAGTTTTACTGATAATGTAAGTACCTGAAGTTATACATCACAATTTAAAACTTAGACTGATACATTTTAAGCATCATGTATGTTATCTTGCATTGTAAAGTGACTACACTTATTATAATGTGGTATTTCTTTTACAGATAATATTTTTAATATGTACACCTGAATAAATACAAGCTGCCCTCACCTCACCTACTTGTTACAGGTCCACTGCAGTTGGACCCACTTGTGCGAAACTTCACAATTTTATAGCGTATAGATGTCATGTAAAACACTTCGCAAAATTTCACACTGCGGAGACGACTAGTTTTTGAGACAAAAAATCCTAGTTTAAAAAAATTTGCATTAACAAGGCAAATTTTCTGAAACTTTAGGATGTAACGTAACTTAAAGCAGAAGAATTAAATGGTTGTATTTATCAAGTTCTAGAATTATCTAGACTTATCAGCACTCTTACATTTAAGTCTTTTTTTATTACAACCTTAAAGAACAAATCTATTAACAATTGTTAGGGCATTTAGAGACATAATATCTGTAAAACTTTGCTGAACTTTGTGATAACAGTTTATGGGCTGGGTCATGTTTCCACTCATCTGAACCATCACAACAATCACAAATGCCATCATTTACTTGACTTGACGGTATTTTGTTGACGGTCACTGGCCTGCTTCTGTACTGTGTCTCACAATAAAAGGTTCCGTTCACACACGCACTTGTGCTGGGCTCATCAGTTCCATCCTCACAATCACAGTACTCATCATTCACCTGCTCGAAAGGAATTTTTTGGCCAGATTTAAAACAAGTGAATTCGTTCTTATGATTTGGTCTGTATTTCGACATATGAGAGTACAATACACCATGAATTATTCCATTTGTGTTTATAAACTTATCAGCTTCAGACCGTAAGTGTGTGTAGGTTTCCACTTTCACATGATCTAGTTCCAAATCCAACACTGGTGCAACTCTGCTGTTATTGCCGGCTTCCGACGTTATAGCCAAGAAAAAATACAGTTGATAGAGTATAAAACATATGACCATACACATAGTTAGGATTATGATGTTCTTCTTCTTTTTAATTCCCATTATGCTGCTCATTCAGATTCACGTCCAGTCACTGCACTCTAGTTTCAGTTTTTTTCAGTAATTTACCGATAATAAACACGGAATTCAGGAACCAGTGAACATTTACATTAGAAACGGTAACACAAAATTATCCATAACGCAGCCTCCCGTATTCTATCCTTCTCTTTTCAGATCAGAAAGATGTGATAGAAATAGTAAGTAATGCAATAAATCAGCAAAAGAAATGGAATGTGCAGTGCAGTCAGAACTCAGAAGATTGTTGTGAAATGTCATGCAGGCATTGACGTAAATAAACGTTTCTATTCACATGATCCTGTTGAGATTCCTGATTCAATGTTCTAAAACAGGCTTCATGAGTTTTTTTTTACAGAAAATCAAAACTCACTAAACCTGTGCACTAGACTCACAATTTAGCTTGCTTCTTGGTTCCTTATTGCTTTTTACAATTCGATTATTGAAAAAAGGGACTGCTTACCATTTTATGCAAATAAACTTTTTCTAAAGGCGAATGAACGATGAATTCATCGGCGGGCCTTTAGAAAAAGTTTTACGTGAAAAGATTTTTTTGAAAACAACAAAACATCTATTCTATTCTATTTTTTGTTATGGCAAGCAAAGCCGATGTCGACTATTCTGCCAATGTCTAAAGTGAAAAAACAAAACATCACCGTCATGCAGTCAAATGTCAATAAAAATTGACAATTGACATGTTTGATGTTAAGTTACGTCACAAACGGGTAAATAAAAAGTGCTTTTATTGACGAATAATTTATTTTGTGCAGTAAAAAAAATTTGCAAATAAATAAACTAATCTTTACTTGTGATTGTGCTTGTGATTTAAATGTCGTAAGTTATAAGAAACTCATTATGGATTTCTTGACGGTGGACCGTCAAGTATCGTCCTCCTCCGATAAAAAGGGGGACGAATCTGAACCTAATGAAGATCTTGAGGTAGATTCTTATTGGTTTTATTAAATGTATGTGTAGCGTTTTGTAGTGTATATTTTAAGCAGTGTTTCCTCTAGAAGCCAGGCCTTCAAGTTGAGTTTCTCAAACTAACAGCTGCTTGTTCAATAATAAAAAATCCTTTGTTTCACGCTGTTGGAATGTTTGTGTATATGCTATTTTCTACGAACTCAGCCTTTTGATCGATTCATTGTATCCACTTGTTTAATTGAAGTTTATTGACAAGCATAGAAGACAGCTAGCAATAATCTTCTTATTCATCAATAAGAAGATTAATAAATTATTTAGTCAGGAATCATTGAATTGATTATGGTGTTGGTCTATTTTAGTGTGCTTATCACTTTCTACATAACAAGGCTACCATAACTATGAACTAATTACTTGAACCAATAAATAAAAGGCAGAACAATTTCTGTCAGGTTTAGTAATCTTTATATTACTTTGACCCATATTAATTGCATGGTATCACATTGAATGCCATGCAGTAAACATGTTGAATCTAGAATTGTAAGCGGTTTGCTTGTGAACCACACTGTTGTCAATTACTTTGCCAAGCATTCCTTCTAATGATTAATATATAAAAATGATTAGCGAATGGAGGATACAATACACACTGTTTTTTTTAATTTATTTTCTTAAATAAAATGATTGAGTTCATTCACTGACAGACAATGCACAACCTTAACCGCTGGGTCTAGAATCATGCAGTATAACTAAAGTGAGCACTAAGAAAGGATTTTTTAATCCTCTGAAAGGGTTAATTAGTACATTAATAAATTACAAAATAACCTTTAGACATTACAAAAGAGATGTAAACAACCTGCAATAAATTTTAGGTGGACAATTCAAAGAGTGTGCTACTAAAGATAGCGACACTTTATGCTGAGCAGTTGATGAGTGACCTGATCCTGGAGGTTGGAGGTCATGGGTACCCGGCACATCGGCTGATACTGTGTGCTAGCAGTGAAGTGTTTCAGGTATGAATTAACTTAATCATCTCAATATCCCAATTTATTTGGGGTCAGCACAACAAGCCTGTTTTTTTCTTCCATACTTCTCTATTAGTTGTCATGTCGATAGTCACCCCCCTCTAGCCATACCTTTTTTTTTTGAGGGGTGTATCGAATAACTTCTCCCGCTCTGGGCGGAGCGGGAGGGTGTGTCAGACTTTTACTGACTAAAACCCACCCGTGTTCCTTCCGTAGCCTGTCTGCCGGATACCATCATGGATGTAGTTTGAATTATGTTGAATAATAATTGTGAATGGAGCTTAGCGCACTGTTGATTTCCAAATTATATGAGTTTTGAGCGCAGAATTCACACTGATATCTAGCAGATATCTTATTCTGCTAGGATTAATGCCAATTCATGTGCGAATTGTATAATTATCACTTGATTAAAAAACGGTGAAGGAAAATATTGTCAGGAAACCAGCATGCCTGAGAGATATTTCTCGACGGCATCTGAAGCCAAGTCAGAGGCCCATGGGCAGTTTTAAAACTCTGACACCAGGTTAGTCACTACCCATACGAAAAGAAAAAGAAGAAGAAGTATGGCAACATTGTATGATTCTCCCTGATAAAAATCGATTAGTTGTTAGTTGCACTGATCCTGCACTAACAATCAAAACTTCAAATACACTGGAGGTCTATAATTATTAATCATGTACTAGCTACTGACCGCGACTTCCCCCACGTGAAATTTCTTAGTCGAATCACATTGTAGTTCCGAAGATTACTCCTATAATCATTTTACATACAAACTTACAAATTTGACATCTTTATAATATTAGTATAAATATTGAATTATTTGGAATTCATATAAAAATAAAATAAAATCTGCATTCTTTTCGACCACAAGGAATATTAATGAACTGCTCGATTTTTCGCAGGTCATGTTGATGAACCGTGAGTGGAGTGAATGGAGGGAGAGCCGCATTGTGTTGCAGGAGACTCCCACAGCAGCCTCAGTGTTCCCACACTTCCTAAAGTAAGTAGATTGAAGAAGTATACAATATCAAATAAAACTGAGCTCATGATAATTTACTACCATCATTAAGCTCTGGCCAAACCGAGACGAAGTCGGGACGAAATTCGCTCGCGCCATTCAAACTGGCCCGAAAAGTCGTAAGTAATTTAAAAAAATCGATGCACGCAGTCGCATTCCCCACGGGTTTCGCCTCAGTTTGGCCAGAGTTCTATTCTTATTATTTTTCTAAAGGTTTTAATAATAAAAGTTTGTTTAACCTATCAACAAATTAAGCAACCTTTGATTCGCTTTTTTCCGCCTTTCTAGAAATATTTAGAGAACAGGCCAGTTACTTACAATGTTTACCTTGTTCCAGGTATTTTTATACTGGGCAGATTAGAATATCTCACCATACCGTGTTACCAGTGCTTTCTCTTGCTGATAAGTATAATGTTAAGGTAAAACACTAATAACATTAAAAAATAAACTTATTATAATACTAATGTTTGAAATTAAAATTAAAACTAGCACAGTCAAATCACATAGATTCCATGGCGACCTCTGTCATTGGAGCGTTCAGGATTTTGTACTATTGTATAAATAACTCATACACCATCCATCCATCCTGACCTGTTGACATCTTAGGTCTCCCATCTAAAAGTATAGTGTTCCTATGGCGAGTAGCCAAAACCGGAACATAACAATATGGCAGCGCGACTTTACGCCGCCATATTCTTTTTAGGGTTCCGTAAGTCCGAATGAAAAAACAGAACCCTTATAGGATCACTCATGTGTCAGGCCGGCTGGCTGCCTGTCTGTCGTGTCTGTCTGTCCATCTATCACAGCCAATTTGCTCCGAATGTACTGGATTAAATTAGTTGAAATTTGGTACACATATGAATTACTGTGACCCAAACACAGTCCGTGTTACGTAAATAAATGAATTTTGAATATGAGGGTCACTTTTCAGGGGCAAATAAGAAAAAAAAAAAACTGTACCATATGACATATCAAATGAAAGGGCTTACTGTGAGGTTTACAAACATATTTTTTTTAAATAATTTTAAAGTAAATAGTTTTATAGTTAATTATGAAAATAGATGAAAATTTAATATTCCTACTACGAGTACTACTACACACACTACTAATATACTATTCCCTTATCTCCGAAATATACCTAAGCCTAAAATTTTGAAAATAACAGAATATAGTTATATACTTATAGTTCACAGGAAAACCTATAAGAATTCTATGGTTTTAAAATAACATGGCAAATCTCTCAATATTGTGCGTACAAACTTACATTTGCAGTTGGAATGTATATGCGACCATGTTTTTCAACTACAATGTTGAGTTTGTTCTTGGGAAATTCATCCCAACTACAGAACCCTTCATTGTGCGTGGTCCGCACGCACTTGACCGGTTTTTCAATACATTTCAGAAAACCATAGACATAGAGAATTGAAAGGTGACCATGCACCCTTTAGAAACAGACAAAGCGAATGTGTGGCTAATACCTGTAGTACTTCTAGAGAGACAACTACAGCGCTCATTCGCTTTTCATGTCGTACTTTTCGGTCTATATTGACTGCACAACTGAATACGGAACGCTCAGTCCGCACGCCCGCGCGTTCGTCGCTCTATGTCTATGCACGAAACCATTGCACAAATGTTAACCAACAGCGCCCCCCTATCAACGTCATTCGAGCGCAAAACCATCCTTGTAGCAGTGTACCTGAAACTCATTACTTATTCTCAGGATCTAGTCGCCCTATGCCTGAGCTACATGTCGCAGCACATCGCGCAAGCAGCCAAGCGCGCTCAGCTCATCTCCTGGATGCAGTACACCATGGCGTGTGGACACAATGACGTTGCTAAGGTACTACAAATTCAAAGCATTTATTACAATTGAACCAGTTACGGGCACTTTTAAATTGTCAAGGAGTTGATCAGTCATAATGATGAAGCTTATAGCCCATTCCAAAGTCTAGTAGGTTCTACCTCTGATAGTGTTTTGTGCTATATGTATATAAGGATAAACCCCTATTCATATATTCGGGCTGCCAGCTAGTATTAATTAACCGTTTTTTTATTGCCGATAAGCATGATAGCTTTCATAATTACTCATATACTATGGCACCGGCGGAAAAGCCTGGGCTACCCAGAAGGCTGAACGTGTGAAAAGGTACTAAAGACCAGTTCCAGATAGTGAGCTAAAACTTGGGTGATATTTATTGGCCCTCCTTCATTTGAGCGTCTGATAAGATAACTGACAGTTATCTGTGAGTTATCTGGAAGTGGGAGCGGCAAGGTCGCTTTAGTAGTTGCTGCGTTTCAATATAACGTGAATCCGAGAATTATGATTATACTGATATAATACGTTGCCTAAAATGTAGTTACATATTTTTTTTACTATGTCTAAGTGAATAATTTGATGATTTTGTTTTTGAAATCTTTTTTCGATGTTTATTCCGTGAAAAGTTTACAAAATTCCTTGAAAAGAAACGCAGAGCGACGCAAAAATAATTGACATTGACAGTGACACCTGACTGTTATTGTTGTGTCAATCAGGTGCAAAATAATTGTATTGACGAAATTCACGAGATTTTGAGAGAAAATTGCGATTCTATAGGAAAAAAGTTCAAGATATTATGTGGTAATAACAACATGGAATTCAAAGCGGATAGAGTAAAAACAAAACGTGAGCGGAACGTGAACTATACTCGCGAGGAGAATGAAAAACTGGTCACTCTCATAGAGTCTAAAATAAATATTATAGAAAATAAGAAAAATGATGCTGGAACCTGGCACGAGAAAGAAAAAGCTTGGAAGGCTATCGAGATGGACTTCAACCGAGTAAGAAATGGTACAGTATATAGGGATGGCAAGCATCTGAAGTTAAAATATGAAGCTTTGAAGAGGGAGATTAGAAAAAAGTGTCGCCTGATGTGCGCGGAAGTGAATATTAATGCTGGCGCTTGTTGTGTGGGCCCTTTGACGCCAATAGAACGCAGAGTTAAGGAAATGATTCTATTGACGTTTGAAGGGAATGAGAGTTTTTCTGATCCGGATCCAATGGGTGAGTTTTACAAATTTATTAAAGTAGTAAGACTGTATGTAGGCCAGTCAGCATTTCTTGCTTTGTTATAGTACTTAAGTCATATTGGCGATATTGAGGAACTCTTTCAAAAAAGCCAATCATCAAGTTCAATGATGAAACACAAGCTTCTGCCCGTGACTTCGTCTGCTTGAAATATCTTGTTTTAACATAACATATAATATATCCTATGACACTTGGCAATACTGTAATGTCAAACCAAATAAAAAAACCAAGACTTAGCGCTGTCAACAGTGATGTGAGGCCGGTTTCATAAACGTGTGCACTTAGTGAGGTGTAGTATGATTTTAAATGGTTGTAAATGTGTGCGAGTATGCACAAACCGGAGGTGTAGTTTTGGCATGCTTCACTGCATTGTTTGCAGTGTTGTTTTGGTTCTTTATTTGGTCTGAGGCGGTAGCTTCCCATTAATGACAGAATTTCTGATGATTACCCCCAAAAAAAAAAACAAAATAACAAGATTTACAAATTTTATAATATTAAAAGTATAGATTATGATATGATGATAATTTTATCATTTGCTATTTATTTTAGAGATGGCTGTGAATCAAGAACCTGACTCAGGTGTTATTATAAATAACATTACAGTTTCAATCAAACAGGAAGAAAACTATTCAGATACTGATTCAGGTGACTGTAAGTATTATTTAATAGTAATTTTGTATCATTAGTCTTTATCTTTGCTTCAAGATACAGGGGGGTCCCCGGAAACTGAAACAAATGTGGTTATATTAGTTTTAGTTATTACAGTATGTTAATTAATAAAGGTGTTCCCGTTAACTCACAACAGCATAGCGTCCATTCATCCAAAAAAAAAGAATACCATTAAAGTAAAAGAAGTTCTTTTTTATAATAAAATATTCGCAATAAATATTAAAATTATATATAAAAGAACCACTCTGTATACGTGCACTTGTCTTTCCACATTGAAATTGTATTGTATTGCGGGTTAACGGGAACGCCTTTCGTTAATTATCATTCTGTGTATTAAGCCACATAAGACATTTTAATTTGTCTTTAACCTGTGTACCTGCTTATACCTTACCTGAATAATAAACAATTTCTATCAAGACCCAAAAGTTCAAATGGATGTCACAATCCATCAACCAGCATGGTGGATAAATCATCCCTTGCACATAAAGTTCAAAATTCAAAAGTCATTTATTCAAACTAGGCTGAGAATCAGCCCTTTTTGAACGTCAAAATTACATAAGACAGTCCCCCAAAACGCCCACCCTTCACCACTTCCTAGTGCGTTAGCTGGGAAGAAGAAGTGGCGCAACAAACTCCCCAGCAGATCATAGAGCATAGGGGAGATCTGTCCCAGCAGTGGGAACAGTAAAGGTTGATTATGTTGTGTGGGTACATCTAATTATATATTTACACAACGACATTGATCTACGGTCCGGCCGACAATACAAAGCGTTCTAGACTCCTGTCAGTTTCATACTAACAAATATTATGTGTTTCGGGAATTTGATCTTTATTACAACTAGAAATTGTCCAACTGACAGGTGTCAGGAACGCATTATATTGTCGGCCGGACTGTAAAAACACAAAAAAGAAAATTATCTTTCAGATTCCAATAACATGTATGAAATGCCTGTGGAAGAACCATTACCAAAAAAAATATGTTTACCACATGAAAATGGTTTCCCCATAACACCAAAAGAAAAGGAGCAAGATGAAACTGAAACAAGTACGTAACCCTTTTAATTATATTTTCTTTAGGCTATGTTTTTTAAAGAAATAATTACTACTGACTGCCTCGTCGGTCAAGTGGTCGCAAGCGCTACTACTGACTGCCTCGTCGGTCAAGTGGTCGCAAGCGCTACTACTGACTGCCTTGTCGGTCAAGTGGTCGCAAGCGCTACTACTGAGCATGAGGCAATAGGCTCGCCCCCTATTACATGAGAATTAAATATAACTGGCCATAGGCCTCCCCCAAATTGAGTCTTTCGGCTGAACTGATGAAACATAACTGGCGAAATGTAGGTGTACTATAGGTACTCTTCTGCCTAACCCTTGAGGGACAATAGGCGTGATGTTATGTATGTATATAATTACTAAAAATTAAATTGCATCTGTGCTTTAAAATGTAAATTTTTTGTTGTTTTAGGAGAACCAACAGAAAAAAGACCGTTACCTCCTTTAGCAGAAGAACAATTAGAAATAGTTAATCTACAAAGACAGTTAATTGAAGAGGAATTAGAAGAAAGAAAATTAAAAAAAGAAATCCTAAGAGAAGAATTAAAACATAAAAAACTAATGTTTGCTTTAGAAAAAGAACAAATACTACTTAAAATAGAGATATTAAAATTAGAATTAGGAAATAAAAAAACGTTATGATATTTGACTTTTTTATTCTGAAATCATCATCATCACATCAATCACTGCTGAACATAGTCTAGTATAGTAAAATTAAAAGGTGTTCAGAACACGACAAACAATTGAAAACGGTGCTTTATAAAAACTTTGTCTTATCACATTTCCTCCTTTATCTATTCAATACTCTCAGTCGTGACGGGTAGTCGGAAGCCCGAAAGTCTGATATCCAGTATTGCCATGGGGTATCGTGTGACCCAGTAATTGGGTTGTGGAGGTCGGATAGGCAGGCGCTCCATGTAAAATACTGGTATTCAGCTGTATCCGGTTAGATTGGAAGTCGACCGGGAAAGGCAGATGATCACGATCCAGTCCTCTTTAAAGTAGGTCTTCATTAACTTGCCCTAGTTAACTCATCATAAATATAGGTATGCTCTTCACAAGAAATAGCAATCTTATGAAGAACTTTACAAGTTACGATAATTTTGTTGTAAACTTGAAACAACAGTATTTTTTAAATTGATGTTTGCATTTCCGGACACAAATCAATCTATTGATGACAAAGTTCTCAAAATATCATGGAGTAATAACATTTTATTATCTGACAGATAACAATAACATTAACAAGCACCCACTTGATTTGGCTAGCTATCTGTTAGATAGATAGATAACTAAAAATTGATATCATCGTACTTTTTACAGATATCTCTCTGATAAATTAACAGCCATAATTTATCAGAGAGATAACTGTAAAAAGTACGATGAAATACTTTTTGCCTTAAAAAACAAATACTTAAACTATTGGCGCCTTGGAGCCGCCAGCACCCCACTTCGTCTCGCTCTCACTCAGTCCGCGAATAGTATGGTGCAAGCGAGATAAAAATTTATTTGAGCTGAGCTAGTATGACCTCTCATATTACACTATACAGGGTGCCAGGGACATCGACGCGAAGCCGGTTACCATGGATTCCGTACATGATTCTGAACCCCCCCCCCCTGCGTTGAAATTTTTTGTCGGTTTAAAAAAAAAAAATCTGCTGCTCCATACATTTTGACCGCGTAGGTATTGCAATTTTCTATGAAACAGCAGATTTTTTTTTAAATAACTGTCGAAAAATTTTAACGCCTCTGACTGTACAACTTAGTAGTAGTTCTTTCAATTTATTACACACAGTTAAATGGGTCCTTGTAAAGATTAGTTTATAATGTATTCTTGAACTTGGCAGGAATGTCAGAACTTCGTGAAGTGGAACTTGGAGTGGGTGTGGTCAGACAATGACCTCAGCGAGCTGGAGGGAGAGACGCTGGTACAGCTGTTGCAGCAGAGCGACCTAGTGCTGCACAACGAGATGAGTGTGTACAGGTACAGCTTTCCAAAGAAAAGTATGCGCTTCGGGAATCATCGTCTTACTTCGGAAATACGAACGCGTGATGATGAGATTTAACATAGGGCTGTTTCAACCATGGAAGGACTTGCCTATTTTGTTGTATACAAAATTATAGATTAACAACTCTATGCAATAGGGACGATGACAAAAAAAATTTTTTTAGTCCATCTTTGAGATTATAAAAATATATTGGACACGTATTTTATCTTTTTTACGTAATCTAAAGATTGCGGCGATACATTGAGGTAAAATGTGCCATGACGTCACGAGTATGTAGATTTATACTAGTGACGTAGCGACCCCCACTCCCCAACATAAAATGCGTTTTATCTATGTAATTTTTTATTAATATGATAAAGCAAAAAATACGTGTCTAATATTTTTTTATTATCTGACTGACGGGACTAATTAGAATTTCATTTTTTTTACCCAGGCATCATCCCTATTCCAATAAAAGTTTTCAAAACTTTTGAGTGACAAATGACGATCTGAGACCGGAGTAGGTAGCCCGGCAGAGGGAAAACTTCATACAAACGCTCAATGATGGGTGCACTACTACAAAGCGCGGTCTTACAAAACTTATAAGCATTGCCTCTGTGGGAGGTTACTCTGTGGCGCGACGTTCGTGCTAATTCGGAAACATGAAAATTACCGCGCCCTTTTCTCCTTTACCTACGTTGTTTTATTAAATGTACACTCAATTTTTTTTTTGTTAAGTACTACTTCAACTTGCTGATTTGGTCCTTAAGAACCCTATCAATACGTGCTATAACTAACTGCAAGGCGGAGACTAGCTTTTTTAACAAAAACATAACCATTTTTCTTTAATTAATTAATAAATGAAGTAAATTCAGGGTACCTACTTTCCCTCCGAACTTTCCAGTTTCAACACTGTAAATTTCTAAACCATATACAGGGTGGATTTTTGAGATGGGGCAGTAAGGGTAGATCTGACCTTAGCCGTTGTAGCTACAGGAAAACGGTCTTAGGAGACTGTCCTTAACATTTTGAGACATTTTGATCTGCATTCATAGATTTTTTTCAAAATGTCACAGTCTACAAGAAAATGGGGAGGTTTCACAAAAACTTCGTTTAATGCCACTCGATCCTGTTTCTTATAAGGATCAAAAAACTCTATCGGATCAACTGAGGTTTGAGTACTAGAAAAGTAATAAATCTAAAAAAAAAACCATACATTTTGTAGGAAATGAAATTCCAAACTACTTTTTACGATGGATAGAGGCCAAAAAAAAAGGCGTGATGGGATATCTGAATAACATAAAACAAAAAAAAACAGATTTCGCAACTCATACTTCAAGTAAAAACACTACCAGAGCAGTTGACCCCAAAATGTTAATAATATATTTATTTATTTCTCTCAAAAAGGTACAGTAGTTCATAGTAACATGTTATTGCAACAATCTATCCTTTGTGAGAGCTGGAGTCTATACTAGGTTCAAGACCTGTGTCACAGATCTCCAGGCTCACCCTTAAAAGTATAATTATAATTGCACTTACGTACTACAAAACATTTAATAGTGGCTCAAGTATTGAGAGCAGACAAGAAAAATACAAACAAAATGAACATACTGATAAAAAGAAAAATAAAAAAAATAGGTATCTGCCTAGGTGAATGTAGTGAATAAGAGTGCAACACGTACTACAAGGCACCAACGTGTACAAGAGTGTGTGTGATTATGTGTGAGTGTGTTTATGAGTGTTTGTGTGGGTAGGAGGGTGTGGGTGTGTGTGTGTGAGGGGATTGGGGGTTTGTCTGTAAGGGGTGATAAGACGCTGTCTCTTGGGTAAGGATAATAATTCGCTAGTTAGGTTGAAATGGAAATAATATTTTCAGTCTCTGTGTAATCTAATTCAAGGAGCCAGTTTGAAATAGTTCTTTTACACTTAGATTTGCGCATAGGATATATATTCAAAATTTTGTTGACTCTGTTATAGACGTGACTGCTAAGGAACGGAAAACCATGCTGGGAGAAACGACATTTTGTACGGAAGGAGGGACAGACAGCGTGCTTTCGCCGTTGGGAGCTAATTTTGGATGGATCGTACGGAGTTTTAGAATGTGTAGTTAATAAGAGGTTAAGAATGAATAATTTGCGTACGGAGAGTACCGAGCATGTTTTATATAGATCGGATGTAGGGAAACGGAAAGGTAGCCGTCAACCAACCTTCAGGAGTGCCCTTTGCGCGCGTTCCAATTTCAGCATGAGGGTCTTTGACGCTCCTCCCCATGAAACTATACAGTATTGTATTAGCGATTGGCAGAGGGACAGGTATACAAGTTTAACCACCTTAGTGTCAGCAACGTGACGTAGAGACTTTAAAATAAAAATCAACCTGCGCAGTCGTGAAGTGAGCGCGTCAATATGTGTACCGAAAGACAGACAGTCATCAATATGCACACCAAGATACTTAATACAATTGACGCGGGAAAGACTGGGGCAATCACATATTGTTTGGTGATTTGTAGGGCAGGAGTAGGCTTTCAATGAATACTGAGATGAGGGTGTTTTCCCAATGGCAGTTAAAGAGAAAGTCATATTTGGTTTTCTCGAAGTTCAATGTTAGCAAGTTTTGGTCCAACCAGTTAGTGACAAGGTCGAGTCCAGACTGGGCATATTGGAACACCTGCTCCCAGGAGACTCCGTGAAATATTCACCAGAAATATTAGGGCAGTATCATCGGCGTATGTGAAAATGGATGTATTGGGAAGCGTAAAGCTGCAAAGGTCGTTAATATAAATGAGAAAGAGGGTTGGGCCGATGATACTGCCCTGAGGGACCCCGTAGGATATGGCGAGCTCACCGCTTGTCCACTCCCCGATCCGAAGGCATTGTCGTCTGCCTGTGAGGTAGCTCTTAAACAATGCAAGTTGACTTCTTCTGATTCCGATTCTTTCAAGCTTCGCGATAAGCGAGGGGACAGATAACGTATCGAAGGCTTTTGCCAGATCTAAGAAAACCCCAATCACTTTCTGTTTATTATCCAGGTTTGTGACAATGCTATTTGTTAAGTCTAGCACAGCATCACTTGTAGAGAATCCGGAACGAAAACCGTATTGGCTAGAAGAAAGCACTTGATGTTATTCTTACATTTTTTTGACGTGTAGATATCGATACCCATCACGTCTCCGAAGTTTCGCTAGGTAATTTAAGTTGACCCTGTATATTTACTTTTTCCCCAGGTTCGTAGTACGGTGGCTTAACAAACAACGGGAGCGATTGACCGCGAGTGACCTCACGGAAGCCGAGTTTAAAGTGCACTGGGAGTCTCTTGTCGCCGCTGTCTTCTCGCATGTCAGGTCAATATTTCTATTATTAGTCTCTCATAAAATATTGAATATGGTTCGTCGAATATCGAGTCATCGCTTTGCCAAGACTTTCGTAAAGAAAATCTTAAAAGCTGGTTGAACCGTACCAATTAAAGTATAATACCCGGGACGGGCCCGTGGCTAAGTAATGACAGTCGCACGGGTCGATCGATCACGTTAAGGTACGCTTGCGGCGGTCGGTCCGTGGATGGGTGGCCATCTTTACATATCGAGACCCCTTCGTGCTTCGGAAAGCACGTTAAGCCGTTGTTCCCGGCTGTCATCCGTGGATCTTTCACAGTCATTACGGCTCGTCAGAAGTCCGAAAGTCTGACAACCAGTTTTACCAAAGGGTATCGTATTACCCAGTTACTGGGTTGTGGAGGTCAGATAGGCAGGCACTCCTTCTAAAATACTGGTATTCAGCTGCATCTGGTTAGACTGGAAGCTGACTCAAATATAGTTGGCTAAAGGCTGTAATTCAATCAATCAAATTTAATCTTTGATAGTCGTCGAAGCGTACGGCTCGGTTTTTTACTCCTTATGCAACAGTTTCATATACTACTCTGAAATAAAACTTAGCTTAGCTATACTTACAATTGTGTCTTAATTACAGATTTCCGATGATGTGTCCAAACCAGCTGGCAAAGCTCCTCCTGTGTCCACTCACACAGGAACATAAAGACTTCTTCATGGAGAGGATGGCCATTGCCATGAGCTATCAGTCAGGTAACTGAACTCACCCTCAACTCAGCTAATTGTAAACTAACTGCTGCCCGCGGCTTCGCTCGCGTGGACCCTAATTCTTTTTTTAAAATAAATCACATAACATCATCTATCTGCCAGTGAAAGTCCCGACAAAATCGGTCCAGCCGTTTCGGAGATATGCCGGAACAAGTAAACAGACATATGCATTTAGTAAAAAGCTGTTATTTTGACATTACGAACAGACACTTCAATTTTATTTATTTGTATGCATAGATGACTTTGTCTCACTAAGAAATGACAGTCGAGTCGGTCGGAAACGTCGCCATTCTTTCATTTTATTTGAATCATTATCATTTAGATTGTATTCCTTAAAGTTGTGGGCAGTACCTTAGAGCGAGCCTATTGCCACCCAACGGGCACAAATTCAAACTCTGGGCGCAACTTAGAATTTCCTGATGTAAGAACATTTTGCCTATTCTGCGAATCTAACGCAAACACCCACCAATTTAGCCATGATGAACTATTATGGGTTATTATGGGTACACATAGAGCAGTGGTGGACCAGTGGTCGCGACTTACGACTTGCAGGTCGAAGGTTCGAACCCTGACAGGCGCTTTACGTTGTGTAAATTATTTCATCACCACTGCTCTCAAAACGGTGAAGGATACATCGTGAGGAAACCGGCATGTCCTAGAACCAAAAATTCCAATAATGTGACATCTACCAACCCGCACTGGGCCCGCGTGGTGGATTATGGCCCACTCCCTCTCACAGAGAGGAGGCCTGGGTCCCAGCAGTGGGAATATTATAGACTGGTTATTATGATGATGATGACACTTATTTGAAACGTAACATGCCGTCCAAATATATGCAATGCAACATGAAACGTAACATGCCGTCCAAATATATGCAATGCAACATGAAACGTAACATGCCGTCCAAATATATGCAATGCAACATGAAACGTAACATGCCGTCCAAATATATGCAATGCAACATGAAATGTAACACACGTCGATTCAAATTCGCCTAGTTGTGGTGTTACATTTCCACCGTAAGGCATTATGTATTCCTAGCCATATGTTACGAATATAAATATACACGGTAAAAGAAAGCGCATTAAAAAAAAAACGTGTGCAATTCACACGTGGTAGAAGAGAAACCTTCAAAAATGTAGGCCCATGCAAACTCCCACTATGCCGTGGTAAACACGAGTGGAGGGGGTACGAAGCAGAGCACAAAGAGAACCACGAATATAAGAAACACTGTATGCTTCCTATCTCATTTTCTCCCACGTTAAATCTTAAGAATTAATGTGTCTGTCTCCTTTTACTGTCCCTTTTTTGTTTCATCGACTTTCAAATCACAACGATACTAAAGAAGTTTTCACTTAAAAAATTGTGTCCTCCCCAGGTCAATACGAACGCGTTTCCGAAGTCCAGCAAACGGAAGCAGGTCGCATGCTGTTCACTCCTCGCCTCTACACGGAAGACACGTGGGGCTCAGTCCTGGCCGTGGACAACTTCCACTCGCTCCCCTGCTACCACACCAGAACCTTCATCTTCTCCACCAGACCCTCGATAGCTGACGTGGCTCCTCAGGACAAACTGACGGAGTGGACTGTGGACTTGTATCCTAAAGGCGTTTGGTTCAGGAAGAGTTTGCTGATAGTTTGGGCTGGGACTTATGACGTGAGTATGAATGTTTGATGTCGTAGCTTTCTGCTTTTTTTTTTTTTGGGATCTCGCTCACTTGACGGCCACGCCTCCGGCCAGTCGTGGTCCATGGGCCGGTCTGCGGCTAGTTGGCCGTTGCGACCAAGTGCGCGATTCGTATCGGTTTCTATAGTGTACCTGGTCGCTGCGACCACATGGTCGTGATGGGGCCGTCTTGTGCGCGAGATCCCTATAACTCCCAATTCTTTGAGCTGAGGTTCTTTTCTTGCAGCTTTCGTCCTTCTATTTTTCTGTCTTGAGGGCTAACTCCTTGACTTTTCATACGTCGCGAGCGATCTTGGCTTTAAGTAATGTGTATTGAATTAAAATAGTGTACATGCAGTTTCTTGCCCGTTCTTCTCCATAGGAACCTACTACGCTTTAGAATGGGCAACTAGCTTCATCTTTCTGACTGACCGACTCCTTGACAATTCAAAGGTGCCTGTAAATAATTTAATTGAAATAAATGCTTTGAGTTTGTGCGTGATGTAACTCTGTCACATCTGTCAAATACTTCCTCCTCTTTTGTCGTTTGTTGACATATTGCTACATGTAACTAAATTTTTAGATTAATTTTGAGTGTTCAAATGGTAATTCAATTTATGGAAATATTTGTCTTTATTTTTAGCTGTTGTGTTGTTGTTGTTGGTTTTAGCTTACGAGTATATTCATTTCTGCAATTACACTAAAATCTATTAGCCTTCTATTTGCATTTTTAAAACTGGGCTAAGGGCCCGATCACACGTACCAGAACTACACTACATCGCAGCGACGAAATGTGGGCAAGCAGTGGTTACGTGTGAATAGAGTCGCTGCAGCTTCTTGCAGTTGCGTTGTGGTGACTACAAAATCAAATCAAATGGTCGACGCAACGTTGTGTTTGCGATGTGGTCGGCCACTAGTGCGCGGTCTCGCTGGTGGTTGCGTTGTGGCTGCAATGTGGTCGATATTAACCCACACAGTTGATTTTGACGGCCAAATGTGGTCCAAACGAGTGCGAATTCAAATTCAATTACAATTCGAATTACAAATTCGCACCCGTTCTCGCGTTATCGTTGTGGTGTGGTTGTGTACATGTGATAGGTCCATAAATGTTAGATAAAACGCAAACCAAACGCTCGCTTGCTCTTATTTATTTCGCATTATCATTTGGCTTAATTTGTAATGAAAAATAGGAGAATACCGAACGATTTATTATTGTTCAGTCTAAAGGTAAATTTGTTCGCATTGAAAGAATCCTTCTTTAAATACTAGAGTGAAGTATGTGTAAATTAACCGGTTATTTCGTTTTCTTGCCCTAGCCTTTTTTCCCCCGAACGCGTCGAGGCTCAGGGCGGGTACGTACGGTCATCACAAGTAATTGTTGAGCCACCATTTTAGAATACCCACCCGCGAATGACACATGCCGCTTGCCGTACGAATTTATTACATATATTTTATTGACTGACATTACTAGTCGCGTCTTCAAAATCTTACTAGTATGTAAGACTCTATTTTTTAAACTTTTGCTTTCTCCTGTACTTCTTTGTTGATTCGGAATTGCAAAAGTTCATAGAAACAGTCACGAACATAAATAATTATATTACTATGGACAGTTCGGCAATAATATCTGATTTCATGATTCATCCATTAATACCTGTCGGTTCAAATAAGTGACATAGAAAGAACACCAAAACTATCTGACGAGATAAGTGCCGCCAAATTATAGGAATGAAATACCTCGATGTGATCAAATATCTGTCATCACTTTGGCAGCATAAAACCTGACAGTATAACGTTTCAAGTTTTCTATATTGCAATCAGTGCCGCTCATATTGCACAAATAAGTGACATCCCACTGGCAGCATACTCGTATATATCTGAGGGTAATGTTTGACAGCAGAAATGTCAACCTTTTTAATATTTTTATAGACGCGCGGAAAAACAAAAAAACAAAAAATACTTAGAAGATACCCCGTTCTTAATTAATTACTTCATTAAAACTTATTAAAAAAAAATGTTCTTACTTTTACTCACTTTTTTTTTTTTAAGTACGGAGTAATACAGGCTTTTCTTATTTTATTTTATTCTAGCTCGACGTGCAGAATATAGCTTCGCATGAAAGAAGTAAAGTAATATTAGCATCGGTACATTATAGCAGAATGAATGTTGGCTCAACGATTATTTGGTTCGATTGTATGTGAGGTTTTTAATTTATAGGGACAATTCATATTTCATTTAAAGGGTTCAGCTATTTTGGGGCACCGACCAAGGCGATATTATTGATTACATAAAAAAACCATCAATAAATTCGTTTTGATTTGATACATGATACAGGGTGGCAGGGCCATCGACGCGAAAACTGTTACCATGGATTCAGTACACGATTCTGAACCCCCGTGCTGAAATTTTTCGTCGATCGATTATTAAAAAACAAATCTGTTGTTTCATAGCAAAGTGCCTACCTAGTGTATACCTACGTGGTCAAAATGTATGGAACATATTTTTTGTTTTCGATATCCCTGCCACCCTGTATACTGATGTACTGAATTGCCAACATAAGACGCATCTTCCACTAAATAAAAAAATATAAAAAAATATTTCATTAACTGGACAGGCAACGCTCAGTCTAAACCGCTGGGTCTATAAGCATGACATTTTGCACAAGAGTTCTTTATACAGGGTCAAATTAAATTAGCTAGCAAAACTCCGTAGACGCGATGGGCATCAATATCTAAACATAATAAAACAAAAAGTTTATTTGATGACGTTTTTTTTTTGGTCAACGGCCGCTGGTATTGTTGCTACTTAAAGTATGAGTTGAGAAATCTGTTTCTTTTTGTTTCATTGTCACATTGACACAAAAAAAAAAAAAAAAAAACCGGTATTTCAGCTAAACTGCGGGCCGCACTTCATCACTTTCATCACATCACCATCTGTGGATGCGAACAAAAGATAAGAAAGTTTTATGAGTTTATAAATGAATCTGTGTGTCAGTCAACTCGGTCGCAATACAATATCTATGCAGGGATTTTTAGGAAGTCACTAATTTCGAATGTCATGAAAGTATTCGGCGAATACGAATATTCGTATTCGTTGCATCACAATTTTTTTTATTGCTTTATCCGTTCGGATATCGATGGTCACGGCTGTGCAGTTCCGCTAGCTAATTAATTTGACCCTGTACAACGAAAGTGCACACTAAGGATTTTTTTAATTCACCTAAAGGGGACCTGGGGAAACCAAATAGGGGATGACAGTTTGTATGGGAGTTCGTCATTTTTGCCGATTGGCTATCTTGTTTATGAATAAATGCCGTCCAAAAAAAAAACACGATACATAGATAAAAAGTAAGTGAAAAGGCTTTAGAAGTTAAAAATATATCAAAATAATTTAAGACGGGAGATAATACCTCCAACTGGTTTTGATTTCTAGTTTAATTTTATGCATTTCAGTAAAAAAAAACTAAATAGCATTTAACAAAATCGAGTGTGAAAGCGAAATAAAGAGATGGAATAAAAGATAACATTTTTCTTTTGTTTTTAGCCTTTTTCGATGTCTACAGATTTTCACCATTTTCGTTATTCTCGATTGTCAAAATGGCGAAAAGCTATAGGCACAACACACAACAATCAGTACTGACTCCTCTATATCTCGTAGGTTCCCGAGGTGGTGTTGAGAACGGTTCGCATCTCGATCACGTGTCAGAACTGTCCCGAGTACACCATCAACCAGTACGGGGAGACCGAGCAGTTGGAGCCTGACGTCAGGGTCAAGGTGAGAAGTCTTTTAAGTTACCTTAAGGGGGATGCGCTTAAATTTCGCGGGATACCCCGATGTTTTTGCTTTAAGGCATCTGCCCGACCGCCGACGAGTAAGCGACTAGCTATCAACGATTTTCTCGCTCAAGAAACGTACAAAAGACTGTACGACCCGTTGAGTAAAAGAGATAGATATAATAAGAGCTTCCTTCCCTGATGCTAATGCGAACACACGTATTTGCAATCAGCTCTGTGTTTAAAATTCTTAAACTGCAAAAAGTGCTTTAATTTGCTATAAAACTATACAGTAATTAGTGTAATTACCTGTGAAGTACAAGTGACAATTGTGAGAACTGTTCTAAAATCTTAACGAACTAAACATTTTTTTAAAAAGTGCAAAGATTTTGGATTTCGACCGCACTAGCGAACACAAAGACATCGTTCGGACCGCTTTGGTTGCTACTCCTCTATGCAGTTTAACTACTCACCAATTTCGCCTGTTCCACGTAGTGTCGCCATAGCCGGGTGGCTTAGCGCTCTGACTTTAAGCATGCCGAGAGCCCTGTTTTCATATTTTGCAGTTTTAGTTAAATGTTATTAAATTTTTGCAATGTAATTATGTCAACTTGTTGTTGCTCCAAAATCAAAGCAAAAAGTGTCGTTACAACTTTTGGTCTCGAAGTATAAGTATATTAAGTATAAGCTCTTGACTCGTGTCGACTTATACACTCGCTCGACTTCAACTTCGACTTCGACTCCGACTCCGATCGACCCTTACAATAGTCGCATGTGCTGTGTAACATGTGACCATGTGGCCAACACTAGCACGGCGCGCGCTCATTGGTCAAATTAAATAGCGCGCGTTTCCCCGGCTTCCTGTTACACACTTCCGTCCCTTTTCACGAAATCACTCCCACAGATTGCAGGAAAGCGTGAGGAAAGATGTTACACATAAAAAACTATTACTTTTTATTAATATTTGATCGCCGCCGAATACTCGTGTGTCCCAGCTAGAGATTGCAATCCCGCAGCTCATTCAATTCCGCGGGATTGATATGCGGGATTACTCAATCCCGCGCAGGATCCCACATCTTTGAAATTATGTTATAAAATCAAATTGAATCTACAGATTTTTGTGTAAAAATTAACTTTTATTAAACATTTCTTCTTTCATTTAGCAACAGAAATGATTTATTTTCTATTAATTAGTAATCTGTTTTCTTAGATTCATCTTTAAATGTTTGGCATAGTTTAATAGTTTTTTTAAATTTTACCCTTACTCCTAACAACAGTTTAATATTTTTAATTCAGTATTATTCATATAATGACTAATAATTAATCAAATCACAACTTTCTCTTAGATGCTATTACTATGATAACAACCTTTGGTGATAACTTATGAAAATACGCTCAGAAGCAAATGGCATTTATTGTATCATCTCCGAGCCTGCTTCTGAGTGAACTGCAAATATATCCTGATGCTGAAAACGCTCTCTCAGCTTCTACGCTAGTAGGCTGAACCGTCAGGATATATTCGTAGGCGAGCGTCAGCCCGCCAACCGCCCGCTCGTTGCCGGCGGCGCGGCGCGCTGCACGCTGTGCGAAACAGAAACGTCGCGTTCGTGCTACTCGCGATTTACGCGAAAGTTTTAGCGGGATCCGCGGATCCGCGCTTTGAAGGTGCGGGATCCAGCAGTTTAAAAAAAAGCAGCGGGATCCCACGGGAATGCGTGATCCCGTTTTGCGGGATTGCAATCCCTAGTCCCAGCGACAAGATCTATCAAAGAGAGTACTCGCTCAGCGACGTTCGCTTGGCGGGCAGAATACTCGCTGAGAGACTCGCGCTTGGTACATACGCATACCAGCATGTAAGCGGTCGTCGTCGTCGCGTACTCAGTATTTTTAAAAGCCACGCTGTTTTGAAAACTAACTCCTTAAAAGAAACCAGCGAAATGTATATAAAATTAATTAATATAAATTATTTATTTTTCAGATCGGTATCCTGGTGTGGGGGGTGCAGAAGGGAGTCGAACACGTGTCCTCAGTTGTGGAACGAGTGCATCGCTTTTCACCACAAAACAGGTCAGTCCTTATTTATTTATTTTATTATTTATGCACACACAGTAAAATAGATAGAGATGGTAATCCCGTTTTCTGAGGATTTTGAAGATTTTTAATGCGCGTATCAACGGCAACAAACGAAGCTTTAGGCTGATTTAAACATCTACAACACAACTTTGTTATTGATGCTGATGTAATAAATAAACAAGATTACGGATAGTGCCACCTACGAAAACGCGCCCCACTCCGCTCCGCTCCGCACTAAAGTACAGCTTACAGTACAGTAATCGCGGAGTGGGGCGCGTCTTCGTGGATGGCACTATTTGTAGGGTTTAAATGTTTTATGTATTTATAATCATCCGCCCGCCTTTATACAATTTAATTGTGTGGTGTCATTGATTCTGGTAGGGCCACCATCAGGGATTTTAATTTTTATTACACAAAAAAATTGTCGCTAATTAGTCGAAATTTGTCGCCAAATATCAGAATTTGTCGCCAAATATCAGAATTTGTCGCCAAATATCAGAATTTGTCGGTCGTAAATGTGGCCCTGCTGGTGAGACTATTCAGATCGGCCACCTATAAACCCTTATATCTTTTGAACCAGTGACCGACAAATTCTGATATTTGGCGACAAATTTCGACTAATTAACGACAATTTTTTTGTGTAATCAAAATTAATATCCCTGATGGTGGCCCTACCAGAGTCAATGACACCATTGTGTGGTGTTTTGTCTTTTTCGTCAATCTATCTTAGCAGCCGTCATTTCAGTTTCCGATGCATCAAATTTTGCAGGTCTACCTCTAAAATCCGGATCCGTTATAGAATTTCGACGGCCATTTTGTTCTGATTGTTAACTCTGGAGGAACTCCCCAGGGTACTGAACATAGACGGCGCCCTGGACTTCGACGAGCTGAACACTCCGCTGTACTCGCCCGCGCCGCCCAGCGCCTACTCGCGCGACGTGTCGCCGCAGCCCGCCGGGAACAAGTTCGCGCACAGCAACAGGTACACGCCCACACTTGCGGCAGACGAGACACGGGCTTACAATGCGCGAAAACCAAAATAAAAAGAACAAATATTTAATCGACTAAACCCACGACTGCCACGAACATTATCTTTGCTTCTATATATTTAAATAATATAAATCTTTTATTGCTTGATCTAAGCTGTTATTAACCAGGTGTTTAGTTCTATTTCCAGCAAATGTTGTTCCAAGTGCTCGGAGACGTGCGAGATTCCCGAACCGAGACACTTGCTGGGACCAAACAAGGATCAACTGAGGGTAAGCTCATTTACTACAAGCTTACTAAATACTACGCATTGCTACCACAATTTTAATCCCTTTTTGAAAATAATCCATTAAAAGTTGCACTAGCATACTGGCTATATCTACATTTTAAAAAGGCGAGTTTTCCACTTAGACAAACGTCAACTTTATGGTAGTTTAAATAAAGTCAAATCAAATCAAATCAAAAGTCATTTATTCAAACTAGGCTGAGAATCAGCACTTTTCGAACGTCAAAATTACATAAGACAGTCCCCCAAAACGCCCACCCTTCACCACTTCCTAGTGCGTTAGCTGGGAAGAAGAAGTGGCGCAACAAACTCCCCAGCTGCACAGCTGTCTGTTCAGTTAAAAGAACAAAAAGAAGATTCTATATAATAGTATTCAAAATAATTTACATTAAGCAACACAAAACATAATTTAAATTATTAGCCATATATAAGCTAGCACACGCCAATATACCAAACAAAATCATCGAGAACTATACTCAGGCAGAAATAAAAAACAAAACGTAAACAGAACTTAATATCTTAATAAAAGCCACCAGGCATAAAGGGCGTGCCCGCTTACATATAGTTGTAACTGGAAGTTATAAATGATAAACTAGGACCATCGAGGTAAAATAAATAAACAAACAGTTAATTACTAATAGTAATAAATAATATGATCAATTGTCGAGGTCACTAGCTAACCACATATTGCAATACAACTCATAAAAAAACAGTGTGATGAGTAGATTTTGTCAAAAATAAATTAAAATAACTTGACTTAAAATGTCAACAATAATTAAATTTAAATAATTTGACTTTTATAGTCAAATAAATTAAACAATTACTTATATAAACTCATATAACTTGTCAGTGGGTAAGCTGGAGAAAGAACATAAACATTGTCTTGAGTTAACTACAGCGACCAACTATTCTTATCATTTAAGTAGTCGTTGATAGAATAGTATGCCTTTGAACAAAGCTTGGATTTTACTTTCGTTTTAAACGCATTAAAAGGCAAATCTACCAAAGAAGAGGGTAGCTTGTTATAAAAAGTTATACCAAGCCCAACAAATGAGTTATGAACTTTATGAAGCCGGTGAAAGGGAGCTCGTAGTTTGTCCTTATTTCTAGTGTTAACATTGTGAAAATCACTGTTTTTAGTGTATAAGTGTATATTTTGCCTAATATATAAGATATTGGCGAAGATGAATTGAGATGCCACCGTGAGGATACCAATATCTTTGAAAAAATCTCTTAGAGAAACTCTGGCACCTAGCTGGTAAATAGCTCGAACAGCTCGTTTTTGAAGGACAAATATATTTTGAATATCAGCAGCTTTGCCCCACAGCAGAAGACCGTAGGACATAACGCTATGAAAATAACTAAAATAGACTAAACGAGCTGTACGTGTGTATGTAAGTTGATTTTAGACCGACTTGTACTGTTGAAAAAGTCATTAAAAATATGAAGTTGTAGCGCAAACTGAACCTTATGTGTAGGCATTACAGTTGTTTTTCCTAAAACTCTCTCTGTTTCTTTATGTTTGGCAAATTAATTGCGAACGCAGATTAAGTTTGTATGTAGGAAGTAATTTCCGAAATTCCTCACACGATTTCAAAAATCCTTTCACATGATACGCGTAGAAAGCTACGTTATCGCAGAGTACCATAGAATATGTTTTATGTTTAAACATGTCGACGAAGTTGCGGACAGAACCTAGTACTTATTATAGGAAAGTCGATGATTTTTTTAACGCACATCGTTAAGTGAATATTGACCGACTCTATAGACTTGTGGCAACATTAAACTGGACGTCACTAAGCTTTGCCGTATAAACAGATGTCCCAACAAAAGTATGCGCTTCGGGAATCATCGCCTATCTTCGGAAATACGAACGTGCCATGATGAGATCTAATATAGAGCTGTTACAAACATGAAGTACTTGCTTCCTTTGTATTACTAAGATTAAAAAATTGAAGATTAACAACTCTATTAAATTCTAAAAAACGTGAACTTTTTAGTGACAAATGACTATCTGCTACCGGAGTAGGTTACCCGACAGAGAGAAAACTTCATACAAACACGCATTGTTAGGTGCACTACTACAAATTGCGGCAGTACAAAAGTCAGAAGCGTTGCCTCTGTGGGAGGTTATTCTAAGGCGCAACGTTCGTGCTAATTCGGAAACTCGAAGATTACCGAAGCGCATAGCTTTTCTGGTTTAACTGTAATTTAATAATTAATTAATTAATTAGATATTTCCTTTTCCAGATACAAGTAGTGATCGTCCCGCTGACTGACTACTGCCACGTGGGCGCGGGCGACAACGCACAGGGATGACGTCGATGTGTTGCGCGTCTCTTTCGCACTCAGCCCGAAGCGGCGGCGTGAAAGAGACGCCTATACTTCTCTCTGCATATGCTGCGTTGATGCACGCTCGAGTAAAAGTCTCGAAGAGTTTCTTTGGTTTGTTTTAGGCCTTGATCTAAATGGGTGATACACGATTTTGTGAAAATGGCTTGTTTTAAATAACACCCTTGTATTTTATTCTTGGCTTATGTGGGACCATAGGCACTACCGTAACTTAATTTCTATATTAAAATTGGTGATTATAAATTTTTTGGTCAGTTTTTGCGATCTTAGGTGCACTGGCTGTGCGCCCAAATTTTTATTAGCCTATTTTTATGCTAGAATGATTTTTTATGCAGGAGAATTTAGCAAAATATATTAGTTATTTGATGAGGCTCGATATAAAAACGACTGTCTAAAAACATCTAGGTTTGACGTGATAAAACTTATAGCACTATTGAAGACTTTATGTCGAACTGAACAGAATAATGTTTATAACTATGCATTATGCATATAATTATAGTAACAAAGGGAGGATTTGGACTCACTAAATGTTTCAACAATATTATAAACTGTACTTAAATAATATTCCGTGTAAAGCTACCATTTCATAATAGATTTGACTGTGTATGTAAATAATCTTAATACATTACTGCCAGATAAATGTTGAGTTAATAAACTGCCATTGTTATCATTTGAAGTCCTGTTAATGATAAGAAGCGTTAAGTTTTCCAGCCATCATTATTTTATTACCAATTTAGGTAGCTAATAGTAATAATCTACATTTGTTGTCAAAATGTTAGATTGTAAGCTTTGGCTTGATAGCTATGTAATAAATATCGTATTACCTTTCGTATTTTTCGCCGGGCCACACCGCGTACATAAAGCGCTGTCTGCTGTGGAATATGGCACGCGCGCGAATGCGATAATCATAAACGACAGATGGGACACTCCGCAAAATATTTAAATAAATAGCGAGCCTTGCTACCACACAATAAAGTGCAATTCAGGTCGCGCAACGCTAATTACCTTCAGTTATATTCACCTAGAAGTTGTCTGTTTTTCTATCGCGTAACTCTTGTATCTTCTGACTTCGTTACGCCCACTGAATTCGACAAGTCGAGTCCTCCGCGTACGTACTTGTAGCTTCACACCTAAAATGAGTGTTACATCTGTGCTTATACTGGAGCGTTGCTAAAATTTTACAAAATATATTTTGTAGACAAGGAGCCTACAGTCATTTGAGAACACATATTGAGATAGCAATTTGGATACAATTCGAAAATAAGTACATCCACGAATTGAATAGGTAATTTTGCACCTTAAGGTATATTTTTGCGTGCACGATTGACGAAATGTACCTAAAGCATGAATTCCTTCCACTCTGAGAGTGTACCAAGTTGATATCGGTATATTTTGTAACATTGTTATTTTATTTTTTATCTATGCATCTTCTAAATATTTGCCTATTTCAAAACAATATTATTATGTATCGTGTTTAAATTGGCGTATTGTTAATAATTAAATGGTTGTTGTAATTTTTCGCATGTTTTCAAACTTTCATACCTATCGAGTTTCACTTCTGAACATCCTTCGCACAGCGACTAGTTCTCACAGTTATGGCAATACTACACGGTTCAACGAAATTAAAT
Source organism: Agrochola macilenta (assembly GCA_916701695.1). Classification (NCBI taxonomy): domain Eukaryota; kingdom Metazoa; phylum Arthropoda; class Insecta; order Lepidoptera; family Noctuidae; genus Agrochola; species Agrochola macilenta. The sequence continues at coordinate 20,099,309 of OU753563.1, read as the reverse complement.
CAACTTGGCACATAAATATTGAATGATGCACTTTTAAAGCTAGTAAAGATCCTTCTTAATCACTTTCGTACATTTTCAATTAACCAACGCACACTACAGGCAGAGCGCACCGCTCTTTTTTCTATGAAACTGTATTACGTGGCGGACAGTTGCGGCTGTTATGTGTGCTTGGCTTTATGTTTCAAATTGGTTGCTTCGTCTAAATTGTAAGACTTGCAGTACGGTCAACGAATTATGGCCGGTCCGAACTTTGCGCAGAAGGCTGCGCAATAACATTTTTTTGACGACCCGAATGGTGACATGAGGCGAGAGTGAGTGAGAGAACATGCGCGAAATTTCGTAGTCACTGTATTTAGACTGGCCATGATTCATTGGCCGTACTGTAGGTGAACTGCTTTAGTTATTACTCTGAGAGGTGAACCGTGTAATTTTGCCATATTGTACAAAAGCTCAGTTTACTTCAATCTCTATTGATATGAGAAAGGAAAGCGTAGCTGTAGTTGAAAGCGCCTTATGATATGATTATCTATAGTAAAATGTGATACCAAACAGAACCAATCAAACAGGTTGTATTTGCTATAAGTTTTTCTCATTTGTCTTATAATTGTTTTCTTATTTAGCTTAGAGCATTTAAACTGGAAATTCGCACAAAATATAACATAATTTTGCCAATTAATTGTTTTTTATGTTATTTACCCTTTCCGTCCAAATATATTTATATGAATACATGCTGCGCCGCCCCCAAATTAATTAGAATTCTTGTTTCCTAAGTTTTGTAATTCGAAAATTATCAATTACCGCTACAAGGATCTTTTGGCGCTCGAATGACGTTGACAGGGCGGCGCTGTTGGTAAACATTTGTGCATTTGTTTTGTGAAATGTATTGAAAAAAACAAGATGGCAGAGTTAGTTCTCATTCTGGCCACGCGCCACAAGAACCTTATACAGCTATACTATAGTTTGACCGGGACTGCTGCTTCTGGGCCGTAAAAATGCGCGGCGAGGCGGGGGGGCAGCGTTGACGAATGAGCGATGGGCGGGCGGGACGCTGCGCGCCGTGAGCATTGACGAATGAGCGGCCTGCAGTGCACTAAGGCGCGGAAAAGCGGTCTCGTTCAAACTATAGTGATTACTACTTTTCTCCTATAAATAACAGTTAATAACATCGACGCCACACCACAAGAGTCGAGTATCAACCTTAACCAAACAAAACAACTTAATGACGATAAAGCCGATTTTAGAACGACAAATAGTTAAAATTATAACAGAGCTACTTGCAATGTAATTTGAACTATGTGTTATAGAGTGAGGGGTTATGTTCCTAAAGCATATACATTTCCTATTGTAAGCGGCTGATGTTTATTTCTTTATCACAAGCACTTTGCCCAGTTTGAATGCTCTGTTTGCAAGTTTATATGGTATAATGTGCAATATTTGGCTTTTGTGTACTGTTCGCTGCAGTATTATTTGTGTATTTGTTAATAAGTTGTTGTAAAGTTTGGACTTGAATATAATAAGTTGAAATATTTTTGTGTTTAATTTTTTTCCTCGGAAGATAGTGGGTGAAAATAAAAACTGTTTTTATTTATACGTATAAAGTATTTATTACACAATTGACGATACATGTAAAACGTAAAATAATACAAAGCTCATTAACTTTTAAACAAATCTTACATTCGGTACGTCGACAGAAAATTATAAAAAATGCTAAGCAATAGGAATACACGATTTTCGTCGCAATAAAATGTAACTATAGTAAGTAATTAAAATATAACCATTTAAAATTTATTGACAAGCATGGATTACATTCATGACACCCATCGTTTTAAAAATACTCAAAATTACTTACAGCAACTTGACTATAACATGACTAAGGGGTAGTTCAGACGAGCGGTTGGCACGCATAATGTTCGTGCGACTTTGCAAGCGTATAAGAAATACGCGGTGTGTAATGTTATACGGCCGATTCATAATGGCCGGTCTGAACATGGATATCCGAGATTTCGCGCATGTTCTCTCACTTACACTCGCCAGATGTAGTTACAAAAAAAAAATATTGCGCAGTCTTCTGCGCAAACTTTGATCGGCCATGATTCATCGGCCGGTCGACGAAGTAAAACATACGCCCAAGCCCTTTTGAACATAGCCCAAATACAAAATGATTATCTCAATTTTTTATTTCAATAGTTATCCAAAATCCAGGCCAACAGCCAACTTATACTTGAAGCACTTAACTTTAAAAACGTTGACTTTTTCTTACACTAGGCTTATCTAACGCACTATACATAGAAACCTTGTTTCGGGATTGAAGCACATTTAAAAGCGGGTAGACGAATATGTATTGCAACTCTATATGTCATAGGGTGGGTATGAATCCCGACTACATCGCATTTAGTTTCAAACTTTTTAAGAGCGTTTATCCTAAGAGTTGGCAACGTCGCAAATAGCTGTCAAATATTTACCTGTTTTGACTAATTTGGCAATATTACTGTATGGAAATAAGAAATGTAGCTAACTAGCGAACTAGAATATTAATAATGAATTGCAATTATAACATTGAGTTTGTGTTGTAACCGTTTTAGGTGTAAAAAAGGCATTTGGAAAATTTTCAAATACTTTTTTTACATCTAAAACTAAATATTCGGTATTAAGATATTAATTATTGCATTCAATAACAAATATTCTAGTTCGCTAGTTAGCCATTTCTCTCCATTTCTTATTTACATACAGTAATATTGCCAAATTAATAAAAAAATGGAAATATTTGACATCTATTTGCGACGTTGCCCACTTTCAGAATAAACGCTCTTAATGTCGTTTAGACCAGCTATGTTATGTATACATTGGTATTTTATACGTTTTTTGTTGACGTCTCCAGTTATTAAGTACTAGCTTTGAAGCAGTCTATCACTTTATTTAGTTATATTAAAACTCCTATTAATTTCGGTGTAAAAGAGACTATCCATTTAGGCCGAAAAATTGTTTCGTTAAAACTTAAAAATAGTTTGGCCTCGACTTGTAGAAGACGGAGGTACGCTCGTCATTAAGATCTTAAAGACTTTTATAATAATAATTTCCTTAATTAAAGGTAACGCCTACACTTCTTATAAGATATAGTGTATCAAAGAAATATCCGTAAAATTATCATAAGAGAGTACAAAGAATATATTTTAAAACTAAATACTTTTGCACCATCATTGAATAAAAAGGAATACTTTTAAGTACTACACTAAGTTGAGCCTTTACTCGTAAAACGTTAGATAATATAATATAATATATAAAAACTATTTCAATTCAAACCTTGGATGGAATTAAATGCAGAATTTCGAAGTACAATTTTTTTTTAAAGAAAAGCAAAAATTATTTACCTGCTTTTTGGTATTCACAGTCTTCGATTCCTTACTAAATAGACTATGTTTAGATTTCAGTTGTCGTTTAAAAATTTATTGTCACAATTTTTATAAAAAAATACTTTCTGGAAGTTTTCTTTTGATCTCAAAACGTCTCACTTTTATCAGTGTTGCATTAAAAATATAATGAATCAATAGAAGTTAGGTCGAACATTGCTTAGGAGATTATTAGCTACAAATAATAATGATAGAATGATTTGGAAAGCGATAAGCACGTACATGGTCGGCCACATAGGATCTATTGACATCGGTACACTGAACACTATTACATATTTAAATACTACACACTGGGTCTGACTTGCAGGTTGACAGTAAACATTGAAGACGACAAAATGGAATCGCTTTTTTTGGAACAAAGTTCCTTAACGCGGCTCGCGGTAGGAGTTAACTGGTAGAAATCGTCACGTAAGGAAAAGCGTTATGCCCCATCCGGCTTTTCCTCTCTCTGTCTCTTTATATTATACGTGAGAGTGTGTGTGTGTGCGTAAGGAACTTCGTTCCTGACATAAGCAATGGTTTTTTTTCTTTACATATCTTGACATCTTTACTGACTAATCTAATAACATTATTGAACTTCTACTACACTCCTCTACATTTTACGTTATATTTGAGAAATACTTGTGACCGAATATCGCTAAAACAAACCGTTGATGCAAGCGGAAACGTAATAATAATGTGCATTTCTTTTTCATAATTTTCGTATTTGTTATAAAATGGCTGTTCATATAAAAATAGGTTAGTTGTTAGGTCATAGGAGCAACTCCTTGGGGAAGAGGTTCATGGAAGCGTAGTCTTCCAGTACCTGGAAGGAAAACAAATATATTTTTGAGTTAATTTTCTTTTTAATAATTTCTTTATTTCGCAAAACAATTGAACAATAGTTACATAGTAGAACTCTATGCAATATTTAGAACTTAACTGTTGATCCAAGCCACGCACCTCTGACTTTTCGGATTCATGTGCGTATTGAATAATTATCACTTGTTTAAAAAACGGTGAAATCCTTCACCGTTTTTTATCTTGAGGAAACCGGCTTTTTTTTTTTTTTTTGAGGATGGGAAATAACTAATAAGGAAAAAAACGGCATGCCTGAGAGATATTAATTTCTCGACGGCATATGAAGCCAAGTCAGAGGTCCGTAGGCGGCTTTAAAACTTTGACACCAGGTTAGTCACTAACCACACGAAAAGAAGAAGAAGCTGTTGACTAATATTTAATTGGGCATGTCGCCTTCATACACGATTTTTCAATATAAAAAAATATTTATAGCGGTTTGTCTTAGTTTCTATACAAGCTGCATAAAAGGTGACAAACTTTCAATTTTATACCTCAGATAAAAGTAATCTGACGATTGAAAAATCTAAGGAAGATGAAAGAATGACTAAATACCAAAACGAGGTGGAGAAAATTTGTTGTGATCTCCTTAATTATCCTTGTCCTGGCTAATGAGTGCACTTATCAGGCTTGATAAAATCATGATAAAAAAAACTAAATAATCGAATTTATTTGATTTAAATCGGATTAATTGGATTTAAATCGGATTTTTTTGATTATTTCTGTCACACATGTCTCTAAATGTTTTTTCATTCTCGCTACTAAGCCCATTAATTCCTTCTTACAACATTTACACACCGCTTTGTTAAACTTGCCGCAGGTGGACTTTTTTTCATCGAAATAAACCCATTCAGCATGTTTTTTCCTTCCAGACATCTTGTTGTATTCACTTTCATTAATCAATCCCGAATGACCGCGCCAAAGACTAAACGGACGGATTCAGTCACGAGTTTAAATTTCGGAGAATCTCCGAACGGTGTAGTTTTATGTCGGGAGAAGTCCCTTGACACATTTTGGCTGATTAGGTCGAAGTAAAAAAATATTGATTTAAATTATTGATTTTTATAAAAAAATCACTTGATTTTAATCGCGATTTAAATCATATCAACCCTGGCACTTATAGTAGAACAGCTACGCAATTTGCCATCTTACTCATCCTAGTTAGCGTTCAGAGACAAAAGTTGTTAGTAGAGCCCTACCAACTTAATAATATGGCGATTATAGTTTGTGGTGAGCTGGTGGCTTGCTCAGAAACAGAACTGCTACAGACCAACAATTCTTCTTTTCGAATCGATGATACAACAGTCGTCAACTAGATTACTTTGGTTTAGTGACCACGTTGGCACAGTTGCTTGCTGTAGTTAGTTTTTAGATGGACAAATAATAATTTTTCACACATCAGAATCCCTCTATCCTTTCATTATTCTAAGAGAATATTAAGAATATTAATGTACTCACCTCCCGCAACTTATCAACAGTAGGCTGTGGTACATCCAGCTGCATGGCCGCCCTCATCTTGCTGCCGTCCAGACACAGTTGTTTGTTGAGCAGTAGTTCGGCTTGAGTTATTGGTTCCAAAGGAGTGTGGTCCAGCGAGTACTTGCGGCACATCTCCGCCCAGGCCGTGAGGTGCTTGTCGTTCGCTTCCTCGGCCACTGACGCTATGTCGGTCTGGAAGTTAAAAGTTAGTAATTAAAATAATGGTAGGTCTTAAATTATATTTTGCTATAGGCTGTTGAATTTAATGATGCCATTTCTCATCAAAATACTTTTGTTAGCTTTGAACCAATCACAGTAGCTAGCATTAAATTCGATATTCGATTTATCAATCAGGCTTCCAAAAACAGAGGGGGAATGGAAAACATCTCACAAGATGGAAGGCTCATACATTTATCTACATGCGATAAAAACTGAGAAATACGTTTAATTTTGGCAGCAACGAAAGCAGTTTGAGGACCCGTCCTTCAATGACTATCAAGGCTAGCATGCGCTATTATTAAAAGCTTATTTCTGTCAATATGTTCAAAAAAATTAAAGACCAAGAAGAAAATTTACCTTAGCCAGTGTAGAGATAGCAGTCCCATAATAATCATGATTAATCTTGAAGATATCGGCCACTAACTCAGCCAGGGCACCCTGGGTAGTATTGGCCTCATCCACCACATTATACGTCTGTTTGTTGGCGTCCGGTTTCCGGCCCAGCGTCCATATCGCCCGGCACACGTCCCGGACGTGAACCGTGTTCACTTTGAGGTCGGCTGTCCAGAGGAGTTTCATAGTCTCGTTGAGGTGTTTGTAGATACCGCCGCAGAGGAGGCGGGGCGCTGTGGGGGGAATGTGTGGTAATAAATAAATTCGTTGACGGACAACGCGCAACCTAAACCGCTGGGTTTAAAAATGAAAATTCTTATCTATAGAAAACAAACACTAAGGTATGATTATTGAAAATTCAAGTGGTTAAACAGGGGACGAAAGTTTGAATGCAAGTTCGTCGTTTCGGCTTGTCGCTGGTAAAAAGGCAACCAGTGTCAGTGTCATGGGAGGAGATGAGCCTCCGCTCATCTCCTCCCACTCCCGCTGTTTAGATTCGATGTTTTAGTTTATATTCTATTGGTTAATATTGGCACAGCTCCGCTCCTCTTCTCGCTTCTCCTGTCTAGTGGACAGGCAGCCTAACGTTAAAAAACCTTCTCCTGCACGTGCATTTGCTACTGATCTGAACATACACCAAAATTTCATTGAATAGCTATCCTTTTGAAGAAGATCCTTCATTCAGCTATCAACATTTGAGCTACATTACCATTAATAACGTACCATCGATAAGATTAGAAGAAGCAAAACTCTACCTAGGCGATAGTATTAACAGCATTTATGTATTGAAACGTCTTTCGTGTAGAAAAAACAAAAAATTACACGCGAAAAAAGCATTGGTAGTGTTAATAATAATCTCGACAAGCGCCAAGAACCGTAAATCTATGCATACGAATGTACGGTACAAAAGTGGATTACGGTGAATGTTAAATTGTCCGTGATAATTCACTTTCCTTCACACCGTACGAATTAGAGGACTAATTACATTAATTATGAACGATAAAACTCTATCGAAGTAGTATTTCAGTCTAATAAATAATATTCTGAATAAAATATAACAAAGGACGAAGGAGCTAGACTGTCGTGATTTATTTGATTTTTATTTGTCGAGCTTACTTATAAACTAGCTCGCTTGTTTCTGTACTATACGTGCGTGACGGAAACCTATCATAATATTATTATCCATGAAGAGTTAGCTGATAATATCAAACATTTTCAACAAAACTTGGAAACCTGCTACATTTCGGATCGCCGTAGTTCAGTCTACACAAGAAACGAGTGCAATAATAAAAAATGTACGTAACTAAATAATACCATTATAAAAGCTTCCAAGGTTGCCAAAGACTTCCAGGACAATACTAGCTAGACTGAACCTGCCTTTAACATCACATCTAGATAAAATTACAGTAAATAACACAACCAGCCTTCATAAAAAAAGGTCACACAAAAGTATGACCGACAGAGAAGACGTTCTTCAAAGTTTCAAAGTCAAACGTTATCGTTGGTCTAGTTGTCGCAAACGCTAACTAACTACTGAGGATGAGGTACTGGGTTCGATTCCCGGGTCGGGCAAACTGTCATTGGGTTTTTCCATCTGGAATTTCTCAGTAGCAGCCCGGAGTCTGGATTTGTGCCCGGTTTATATACATGGGACTTAAACATAACTGGCGAAATGTGGGTGTACTATAGGTACACCTCTGCCCTACCCTTTGAGGAATACAGGCGTGATGTTACGTTATCTCTATTACACAGATTAGACAGATTCTAATGATTATAATTCTGTAAATACACATTTGTTATGGACGCGAATCATTTTTTTTTTTTTAAACGTAAGATTATTTGTATTTCGCGGGCTACCTCTGCAGGATCTAAATGTGATTCAATGAAGACTTCTATAAATGAAATGATGTCGGTTTCCGAAAGAAGATCTATGTTGTTCTAAGACACTTTTACATGTAAATTTGATTGGTGGATTGTCCGGATTTCCTAGCCGACTGATCCTTGAAAAGAAATGCCGAAACGAACTCTGAGGTCCTGGTCTCTAATTAAAGTCCAAACATTATTGATTAAGATATTCTGTGAGTCTAACACTGCAGAGACATGTCTGGAAAGGCCTATAAGAACTACTTACTCAAACTCCGTCGGTCCCCGATGCCGTACACGATGGCCGGCCTGATGATGGTATAGTTCAGCTCGGCCGCCATACTCTTTAGCTCCTTCTCCACCTTGCTCTTCATCTTAGCCTCCGTGGTCCATGGCTCGACTGCGCAGTCTTCTTTTTGTGGCTAGGAAAATAGTTTAGATTTGGGTAAAAAAATATTGATAAACTATTTCGATTAATTGCTTTTCATCAAAATCTCACCGAAAAACCATGAAAATTAAATATCAAAATTTTGATTCATCTGTAAGTGGTCGCCCATTTACGAAATATACCAAACAAATTGATATGTTTTCAGAGATCTAGACGCCCATGAACTTGGGAGGTGGTGAAGTAAGATATTTATGACTTCAAATGTGAGGAAGACGAAACTATTTTTAGTTAACGTCTTCGTTTACATATGTTAAGAGGTCTATGACGTGCCATAAAGTGAGCTGATCGATGACGTCACCACATTAATGTCACCAGCGGACAAGTTTTACGAGCCCGACCGCATCCTTGTGGTAATTATCACTCCCTGATAAGTACCGAATTGATTAACCATTTCGTCGCAGCCAGAGTACGCTTTTATTAATATCGTTAACGAAAATGAATATTGGTTTTGTCATAAATTGAGAATGTATTGAGTAGGGACGGGAGTTCATCTATTTTCAGAGCTCGTTAATTCAATTACGTAAGTAATTGAATGAATATGGGTATTCTAATATCATGTTATTCATAACAAACCAACATATTTTGAGCAACCATGGGTTTTAGCGCAATGCCAGATCCGCTGTTAAGAGCAATCCTTAATTTAAAAAGTAAAGCAGTTCTCTAATAGTCTACGAGCCAAAATAACGTTCGAAGAGCATTCACCTTCATTACGTTCAATATAAGACCTTATCACGCTCGTTGTCTGCACAGACAACCTTTTCCCAAACAAAGCATTAGTATCTGTTTAAAATAAAATTATTTGATCAGCAAAGTAGGTAATGGAGCTCGTGGCTAAGGGATCAGGTTAAGCTACGCTTGCCGGGGTTGGTCTGTGGATGGACTACCTTTACATACCGATACTCCTCCGTGCCTCAGAAAGCACGTTGACCCGTTGTTCCCGGCTGTCATTCGTGGATCTTTGACAGTCGTTACGGGTCGTCAGAATCCTGAAAGTCTGACAACCAGTCTTACCAAGGGGTATATTGGCGTGTGCTGACATATAGCAAATAATTAAAAAATTTATGTTGCATAATGTACATCATTTTGCATAACTACTATTGTATAGAATCAAGTTTTTCTAATTGAACAGACAGCTGTGCTGCTGGGGAGTTTGTTGCGCCACTTCTTCCCACTAGGAAGTGGTGAAGGGTGGGCATTTTTGGGGGGCTATCTTATGTAATTTTGACGTTTGATAAGTGCTGATTCTCAGCCTATTTTGAATAAATGACTTTTGAATTTGTATCGTATTACTGGGTTGTGGAGGTCAGATAGGCAGCCGCTCCATGTAAAACACTGTAATTCAGCTACATTCGGTTAGACTGGAAGCCGACCCCAATATAGTTGGGAAAAGGCTAGGTAGATTGGATTGATTAGTAATACGGCGCACGGATGGGGCCGAAATCGACGCTAGAGGACATAATGATTTTTGTAAATCAACTGCAGTTTCATTAATGTTTATATTTCATATTTTTTCTACCTTTCATAATATTCATTCATATACCAGTTTCAACTCGGTAGGCATGGTAGGAACTGATAGAAAAAAAAAAAAACATTTTCAATGTATGAGAACGGACCTTTCAGAGACTATTTTATTTTATTACCTACCTGTAACAGCTAATCAATAAAGTAAGTACCAACCTTATCACTACTGTGCATCTGCCCACTCGAAATCTCAACCAGCCTTTCAACCTTCAGCTTGGCACACTGACGGGCCACGTTGGTGCTGAGCGTGAACAGTCCCTCGGAGTACACTGCCTCCGTCTGCCCCACCCTGGTCTCGCCGGAGCAGTTGACGACCAAGCCCCATGGGGCGCCGTCGCCAGGGTCCAGGGCTGATGCGCATGATGCTGGAAAGGACAGAGTTATGGAGAAGATGGCAAGTGCTAACAGATCTTGGGAATAGATGAAAGGTTTTTAGACGTAGGACACTACTGGGCAGTTAGGGGTGGAGCCCTAATTAGTTCGAATTATCCAGAATTAGGCACAGTTTGGCGGAGTGTTTTTTTAAGTCCGGCTATAAACTATAGCCGGCTTGTTTTGGACACTCAAACAAACGGTAGGTAAGGTAAGGTAAGGTATGTATGCGTCCATTGCGTGCGAGTTAAAACGGCGAAGAACCTCGTATGACATACGGCTATTCATCAAGCTATATATTTCCAGTATAAGCTGACCTCGCATTGTACGGAGATCCTACACAAATGATTTTTTTCCGAAAATTTTGAATTGTGCTTTCCCCGAAAAGTTGCAGAATATGGCTTTGTTTTTTTGCGTATCACTTACCCACTCACTCACTCACACGTGTGGGGGTGTCGTTCAAAAATATTGTGGGAGTGTGAAAGCCATTTTTCAATTTAGGGATCCGTTTGCGAAATATTAAGTTTTAAAGTGCTAATTTTTGTTAGAGTTCCCTTGCCAACTAAATGGTTGTACTTGGTTTTATGAACAAAAAGAAAAATATTGAGGAAGGTTCTTTATTTTACATCACGCTATTACCTTTAGGATCCAGTCAGAAAGAACGCTAACCGAAAACGAGCGGGCGGGCGATGGGATGCGACGCGATGCTATCGTTAGTCATTTCGCCATAACGCACTACCTATACTGTTCAAACAATGGTCAAGCACTGCATCAATACTAATGAGAATTTTTCTCTCATCATAAATAAAATAATAACAAGGAAACCCTTAATATTAACGAATACACTCCCACGCCTACATGATATATTCAACTAACATTCCTATTAGTAGCATCGACGAACTATGAAGCAATCGTTGAATAAGTGATATTAATAACAATACAAGTGTGTAATGTTTAAGTATTATAATTCATAACTAGGTAGTTGGTAGGCGCAGGCGCATTGTATGCACTAATATGAAGACATATCGAATATTGTCGGCGCCACGACGACGCACGTTTAATGTTACATTTATGCATGTAATAAAATGCCTATGGAAATGACGGCGACGATGTCGGCAGATTTGGAATTATAGAAAAAATGGGCTTCATATAAAATTCAGACGACCCAACCAGTTTTACCAAGGAGTATCATGTTGCCCAGTAACTAGGCTATGGAGGGCAGATAGGCAGTCTCTCCATGTACTGGTATAAAGCTGCATCCAGTTAGATTGGAAGTTGATCCCAACATACTTTGGAAAAGGCTAGACAGATGATAAAATCTGCAAGTAAACTGTATCTTGGACAAATAAATAACGCTTCGTATAAGCGCAACTCGCTTTTAAAATCGCGTATTACCCTACAGTTTTTGTGCATATGATACGCCAAATTTCAGTTCTATGCGCGGTTCAGGTTGGAAATGGGTGAATCAATCAAAACAGCAACTTGATCAAATCTTTGGACGTTAAAAGTTGGACCAAAACAACGGATTTTTTGCACAATTTAGGGCCAATGTACGAGTACATGCAGATGATAGGAATGAGCCTTAAATTCCTTCTGTTTGGAGTAATTTTTACATTTACCTACAAACAAAAAATAAATGAGTAGTCGTATGTTGTTATATGTACAACAAACTAGTAACCTATATGGACCTTGTTGTTTTCCTGGGCTAATCAGGAAACGTTGTATTTGTTTTTAATCACTCTCAATGACATTTAGCCCATTTACAATACCTAGAAACACTACTTTATAACTTTATTTTCCTGTGTTCCTTCCTGCCTAAATATCCTCATTGGTCTAGGCAATCATAACGATTGGACTGTTTATTAACTCATTAGTATTTAGAGCATGCGCCCGAGTCATTTTGAATATTTTAACACGCCAAGTCAACATCCTACGAATAAATGCCATTATAAATTAGACTTATTTATCTTGTGGGAGATTTCCCTTATTGAATCGATGAGTAGAATTTTAATCGGCGTAAGCGCGGTTAACGTATGGTATTATAATTATTGTCTATGTTTATTCTAAGGAACCGTATTCAACAACGACACACAGTCGGGAACCTGGGAATCCCGAATTTGTTAGTTATATTGTTTAAGAAGTCTATCTTGCTGAGTTCGCTAGTGAACGTATCTGCGAGTACTATTAGGTAAAAGATACGGCGAACTTCCATGTGAAAGAATTGTCACAACAAAGTCCCCACGCCCGCGTTTGTCCGTCTGAACGCGATAATCTCTAAAACTTCTGAACGGACTATCATACGGTTTTCACCAATGGACGGAGTGATTAATGAGGAAGGTTTAGGTGTATAATTAATTAAGGTTTTGTTTAAATTAGCTGAAATGCGACCATGATTGTTGAAGAAGTCGGAAAAAATCATGCCGACTGGGAGCTTTACTGGCGTGCGCCGCGTAAACCAATAGAGTTAAGTATAAGAAAACAATGTATTACGGAATTAGAGATGAAAAAAATTTGAGAACTGTAGCAGCGCTTATGTCTATTTACATTTTTCACTTCTCTCTGGACCCCATTCTGAAGACGACGCAGACGAAGCCGAGGGGGAGCGAGAAGTTAGTTTATTATACATATTTCGAAGTTCTTTATAATTATTAGACAGACATTACAAATCCATTCACCGTTTACCCATGTCGGATTAAGGAAATAAGTACAATAACATCCACTTTTTAGATAGTGATGTTTTTCCGGGAATTAATATTATTATTAGTCGGGTAATTTATAATTATTACTTTTAGCTAGACAACTCATAATCCGCAAAAGAACCAAGGTAACCGACATAGCCCGAAGAGTGGCAATGGGCAGGGCACATTGCTCGCAGAACAATGGGGCTGAAAGGTTCTGGAGTGGCGACCGCATACCGGAAGACGTAGCGTTGGGAGGCCTCCCACAAGGTGAACCGATGAGCTTGTGAAGGCCGCAGGAATCAGCTCGGTGCGGGAAGCACAGAACCGGATGAAGTGGCGGTGCTTGGGGGAGGCCTAAGTCCAGCAGTGGACGTCTGTCGGCTGAAATGATGAGCTACGGACTTCTACAGGGAGTACTCGACTGATTGAGTGCCAATATATTATTTATAGGTCATTTTTGCAATATCCTCCCATAGAGTTATCTAACGCTATAACTTCACATTTGATACCTTTAGTAAACTTTAGTTGTTATGTTGTTTATGAGGAAAACTTCATTTTTTCCCTATGATTAGACTTAAAAATACGACAAAGACATTGTATTAATATTATTTGTGCTGGATTCACTGTGAGCTCGAAAGGTATGCAGTGACAATGGAGTAGGTACTAGCTACGCTAATTTTGAACGTATTACTAACTCGAAAATGTAATGATTCACACTACTTAATGCACGAGGATTCATTTTAAGAACGATTCTGTTGCAAAAAGCTATAGTTATTGGGTCATATCAAGTCTACAAAATTTCCAGTAAATGAAATCATCATCAATTCGTGAAGATGACATTGAATGAACGAAGAGTAACTATAGAGTTGAAAGAGCTATCTTACTAATAGATCTAGATGAGCCATATAAAGCTTTTGAGCCTAACCGTACGTCAGCTACCCTTTCATAGTAATCCGGTACATATTTAAATTTTCTTTTTGATTGAAATGGGGTGGAGTACTTTGAGAAAATTTTAATATTATCATGGAGTAGAATGAAACGTACCTAATTAAAAATATAATATTTTTCATGGAGTAGTTTGGGAACTTTTTTTGGAGTACTTTGGGAATAACCCATGGCTGCGCGTGTTGCTGAACCATTTAATTTTAGTTCTTTTGTTTTTAGGAGAGTTCCATATATGGCACGTAGGTATGTCTAGAAAAGAGGCGGCATATAGTTGATTAGAATGGAAATAAGTACGATGAATAAGTTTTCAATTTATAATAACATTTTCACTTTCAGGATGATTTTAGGCGAGTGTATCGAAGGTGTCGGAGTAAGACAAGGAAAGCGGGTCTCTGACCAGCACCCCAAGTGCGTAACACATTTATTATCACACAATCCGAAGGATTTTTAAGGGAAATTGCTAATTCCTTGTTTTATGTTAGAAAATTCGTTTGCTCGACAATGTAAACAACGTAATGAATGTTGTAGAATTGTCAATTGACAGGAACTGCACAGGTACAGAATTACCCCGCAGGGCAGAAGAAACGCGATGTGAAAACATCTTGTTTGTCTGTAAAACTAAGACTTTCTATCCGAAATATTTGGCCCACTCTCAGCATTACAGCTACAAGTTGACCGATGTACGTCATTCGTGGACTAGTGCACACATTTACATAATTCTTTTTGCATTATTTGTAGCAGCAGGTTAAAGCGACGATAACGGATACACAAATAACTTCGTATACCTAATCTGGGAGTGGAATGACACAGAGCGATTTGAGAACTTGTGTCGAATAGAGGGCATACCAGGGCTGTGGAACAGTTTAGGCCACTGAATTTTATTGGAAATATTTTCTCGTTACAGAAAGAAAAGAAAATGTTTATTCTGCACAAACAAAATTCACAGCAGCTATTGACATAGGCTTTATTTAGCCCAGACTATACAATATGTCCGCAAAATGAGCCAAACCCATGACTTCCGTTGCGAAAATGTATTGGAACATGACCAAAATGAACCAGCTTTTATAATAGAGTCCTGACTAAAGGAAATATATGTGCGGATTTGAAAGATTCAACGTAATTCACCTTCCGAGATCGTACCTATCAGATACATGACTGCGGCTTATTAGTAAGTAGGAAGGCAAGAAAGCAACGCAGTTGTATGGTTTTGCACGTCTCTGTTACAAAATCGAAGCAACACAGGTATTTTAAGTGTGTACATGCCTACCCTTTTAGCTTGATTAAACGAGTTCGCTAGACCGCAGAATACCTATCAACCGCCAAAGTTCAGAGGGGTGAAATTTTAAAAGCTTTGGCCATTCACCCGAAAATACACCATGGTATGGTGGTAAATGTCGAGCTAAAGGCTTTATAGCTTTTAATAAGTAGGTAGGTACTTCAGTTTACTTAACGCGTATTTTGTATTTCATCACTTTTTAACCGACTTCTTTAAAAAGAGGTTCCCAATTTGTCTGTATGTATGTTGTATATATTATATACTTAGCGTATATCCTATGGAGAAGAACATAGGCTACTTTCATACTGGATAATTGTATTTTAAAAAGAAGACTTCCAAAAATAACACTACAAAGTGAAAAAAAACTTTAATTTCAGAAGTCGGTGTCTTTGGTTTTGTATTTTCGTTTTTTGCCACCGACTTCGGAAATTAAAGTTATTTTTGATTAGATGAGAGTAGCCATGTTCTTCTCCAGGTCGCAGGCTAACTTTGTATCTAATTTCATAACGATCGGTTCAGTGCTATACGTTAGGCGTGAAAGGAACAGACAGGCAGACAGAGTTACTTTCGCATTTATAATATTAGTATGGCTGGATTAGAATAAAAATAAATAGGTAAACACCGTAAGTGAGTTAAGTTTTAGACCAAAATCTAGACTCCGGGATTTTAGACCAACCTATCATCAACATATTTGTATTTAAGGGCGGTCTACATTATTCTGAACTCAAAAGGTAGCAAAAATCGCTAAATACGTTTACACTTAACTTATTATAAACATCGCTCTATTTCTGTCAATCGTTTGAAGATGACAGAGACAGAATGATATTTTGAATACATACATAAACTCAAGCCTCCTTCCCATGGAGGTAGGCAGGAACTACAGAACGCCTACTACGATCCTCACATACTACTTTTGCTCGTTTGCGTCCATACATCAGCCGTGCTATTCTGTAAACATCTCACCGTGAAAACTTGGGTGAAGTGTGCTTGATGTGAGTTGTCACTGTACCTAAAGCCAAGGATTGACACTATTGACAGCTCACTTCATGCTCACTTCACCTCACTCTTCACGGTGAGACGTTTACAGAATGGATCTACTGGTCATACACGCACGCCGGTTCAGAGTATCACGCACCTGACCTTGCTGAAGAACATCACCAATTAGGTCACGATATTGTCCTCTAGCTAGGGCGTCCCCTCCCGGCGTTTCCACTCACATCTGCCTTGTAAATCCCTTCTATGCTATGTTATAGGGTTGATTTCCGCACTTAGTCCATCAGGTGGACCATTGTGCGTGGGCCATGGCGGCCGTTTGGTGGTTATTCCAACCAGCCCACCTCCCTCTAGCTAGCTCTAGCTAATTAAAGCTCCTAGTCTGTTTAGAACGTCTGTGAAAGATCTGGGTGACCCGAGGGTTTCTGTTCTACTCTGGGTGACGCCTGTGCATTCAAAGAGCACGTGCGTGACGGTTTCCTCAGTCTCCATGCACGCCCTGCACAGAGGACTGTCCGTTAAGTAAATCCGTGTAAATCCCTTTTGTTAGTCGACTTTCATCCTCGGAACATGAGCAAACCATTTAGGCATGTTTTGAATATGTTTAGCGTCTAAACGAATCTGTGATTAGTGGTGCAAGCTAGCCTTACACTTAGGCCGCGTTTTGCCTGTAATGTTGGGCGCAGTAGCAACACAAATAGATAGAAAATGTGTGGGCGTGTTGTTCCGACATCAATGGACAATTCAGGAACTTAAAACCATAACCATGACAAATATTATTCGAACATTACATAGGTATACTAATATGCATGCATGCGATCACGCAATAGCAGCTTGCATAGAAGAATAGTAAGTAATTAGCTGTGGACTAATTAGGCTATAATATGAAATGTACGCGTCTTGTGTTACAATGTGTTCTGTAATCAAGAGGTTGAAATAGGTGTTCATTTTTGGTAGAATTAAGTGTAAATTCGCAATAATTATTACCTGCGCAATGTGAGGCCAAGAGTGCAATGGGTGAAAGAAACATGCTCGGGTCGGCATGATTCAGCACAGGTCGGACAAAATAGAATGTATATTTTACCGCCCGGCTGTGCATAGAGCCTCGAACAAATGTGTAGCATGCCTAAGTACATACATAATGCCCACCCGCTACGATCCTTACTCGTAGGTACTCAATTTGCTTCGTTTACATCTGTACCCTAATTGCGTAATACACGATCAAACGGAATCTGAATCGATTTGAAACAGATTACTATTCCATTGCTTCATAATATCGAAAAAAATATCTGCTCAACGTAAATAACGCAATGAATGTTGTTGAACTGTCAAAGTGAAACAGATTAGTCGGAATCGTTTACGAAAATATGTTGCGTAATTTAATTAGATAGCTGGTCTTTCTTACACGCACGCCGAATGCGAGTTCTAACACACATGGCTAAGTAATTTTCTATAAAAGTTTTCTGGCATCCTATTATGTCTTTTTTTTTTCTTCAGCTGAAACCTATGTGGCAGTTACCTATGGTAAACATTGTGCTTCAACATAATTTTCTCAGCTAACCTGATGGTCAGCTTACTGCTAGACAGGAGCAGATGCAACCCTATAAAAAGGTTGTGGTCACGTTGGATTAGGAGTCGCTCACGATCGATACATTTAATATCAAAACCATATTGCTATAACTCCATAGACCACTTTTGCCAGTCTCCTTGGTTATATGCTCACACACATTGTGCGTGTGTCCTGTATACTACTCGTACATCAGCCTATCGACCTCAATTAGGGTTGTGGGCTAGGAAGCGACTGAGAAAAATAATATAATAACGATTTTTTTTTTATCTGGCAGCCTGACATTGGATTTGCTTGCACCATTGCTTCAACTTCAAGGAGCAGTGGTGGGCGGACTGGCCGGATGGTAACGGCCGCGACTTACGAAATGTAGGTTATTTTGTGTAAATTATATCATCATCACTGCTCTCAAAATAGTGAAACACATTGTGACTAAACCGGCTTGTTTTAGAACCGAAAATTCTAAGACATGTGACATCCATCAACACGCACTGGGCCCGCGTGTTGGATTACGGCCTGCGGGCTCACAGAACTGAGGCCAGAATCCCAGCACTGGGAACATTAAAAGGCTGATTATGCTGCTACCACATTCAATAAATAAATTAGAATGTTACCAACAAATAAACTGTCAACAGAATGGAGATGAATCATCCTGTAGGTACATTGATAACATAATCAGAGGCTACTACAGAAGTTAATTGCATTCCACAAATAAATTTAACAACACTGGACAGTTACTATTAATTGTGTAGACTTTTAAGTTGTCAGTCACAAAGTACTGTGATTATTTTGTGCATTTTTACGATTCATTAGTACATCTAATGAATTTTAATAATAAAGCTGTAGAGTTTGTTTGTTTGAAGGCGCTAATCTCTGTGAAACAAGTCAAATAAAAAAGATATTTTGTACCTATTTCATAGCCCAACTCATGAGGAAGGTTTTAGGCTATTTCACATCACACTATTTAGAAGCCAAGCAATAAGAAAAATAATTCACACAGAGGAAGTCACGGGCAGAAGCTAGTTCATAATACAAAAATAATACCTGTTTTTTGAGGTTCATGGATCTTTTTCTTTAGCTCTCATGTAACTTTCTCAATAAATATTGTATTTTCTCATAAAAATTAAATTAACCTTAGATTTGATTGATTGACAGTCAAGAAAAACATTGTGGTAACCGGGGCCCGTACAGTCAATATTTGCACAAAATCACTTGACAATAAGATTCACTCTCCCCTGAACTTTTAATTGTCTGAAATCACTCTCAGTGAGTGAGTGTGGTTATCAATGCCTCTTTTGTATGAGATGAGGCCTTTGCCTTGTAGAGACATAAGACTGGTAGGTATAAATATTGTGACGTGTAGAAAGTTGCTGTTTTGCCTTAGGTTAAGTCAGATAGTTCGTAAAACAAAATATTGCTACTGTTTTAATAACATTTGTTTTCAGAATATTTCTTAATATCTTTTATATAATTAATCTGATACTGAAGACTTCGCCCCTAAGACGACCCACTGACCGAAAATCACAGCCATTGTTATTTGTCAGTATTACGTTACATTTTAAATATAGCATGAATTATAATTTCATAACGAGATTGATTAGACTTGTGCAACGCTGAAAAGAGTTTTTATCTTATCTGTAGTTGTTTTACAGATAGTGAGAAAGTTCAAATTGATGTGTTCACTCTGCCCTTGACTTGTATGCAAAACAAAAGTGATAATTTAATATTGTAACATCCCAACGCAGTGCCGTAATTGCTCGGAATTTTGGCAGATAGGCAGTCATAAAAAGTAGAGCAATCCAGGATATAAGGTCAATAACGGAGAGTTCAATTACTTTGGATAAAATAATAATTCCAATTAGAAAACTTATTTCCACAAAGCGGATGTGAAATAATGAAGAGCTTATGAAACTAAATAAAAATAAATATAAAACTTACTGGGATTAATAAGATTCGCGCTCTTGTATTCTATACGAGAGTCTTCAAAGATTTTGCTATGTGTAGGATTCAAGAAGGCTAGTTGCGGCGGCGTTTTGTCCACGACTCGCAGACCGCTCACCAGGTCATTTGCTATCAAGTACTCCACCAGGTTCCGCCCGATGAAACCGCACCCTGAATCAAAATCACACCGTCAAACAACTACAGAGTACTTTTCCACCAACGAAAAAGAATCCTGGCAAGCCGGATGACTAACACTCTTGTAACGGTCTCTCCGTTACAAGAATTAAAAAAAAAACCACGTCTCTTCACAGCAGTAAATGCAATTTCAATGCTGTCGAATTCTTTATAGTGTCTAGTGTATTTATTCCAAGTAAAAGTAATTAATTACCTCCTAAAACCACAACTCGTGGTTTTGAATTATCACCGGCACAATCAGACATTTCGCTAGCCGTTTCACAAAAACGAATGACAGTTCAAGTTTTGACAGATCATCCGTCCGACAGCCGCAAAATGGAAATGTTACCAGATGAAACATAATTTTCACACTTCATTTAGTAGATTTTATCACGCATCCCCATGCGTGAAGTATTTTTTTTTTGTAGTAAATTATTTGATAATAGTAATTATTTTCGTTGGTCTAGTGGTCACAAGCGCTACTGCTGAGCATGAAGTTCTGGTTTCGATTCTCAGGTTACGCAAACTGTCATTGGGTTTTTCCATCTGGAATTTCTCAGTAGCAGCTCGTAGTCTGGATTTGTGCCCGTTTGTTGGCAATCGGCTCGCCCCCTATTACATGGGACTTAGTCGTAAAAATAACTATGAAATATGGGTGCTATAGGTACACCTCTGCCTAACCTTTCGGAGATTACAGGCGTTTTATTATTTGGGAGGCTACGGTCACATTGTCACGATAACAAGAACTACATTTCGCGCGCTCTCCGTTTTACAGCGAGACGTCCAGCGTTGGTGTGGGTCTATCTGGCAGGCCCCAACGAGATTTATCAACAGGTGATAGGTTTACATAAGGACATTATTTTGTACCTGTAGAAAATAAATAAGATATATTTTGTACCTGCCAGATAGACCCACGCCCAGCGTTGTGCGAGAGAGATGGCGTGTAATGTAATTCCCGATAACGAGACAATGTAGCCGTAGCTTATGAAAATTTTCAAGTAAAAGTTCACAATGCCTCAATGTTCAAAGGAACTATTTGTTTTAGTAAATTCTTTAGCGCTTTCAGTCGTTTTTTTTAAGTAAAATAATCGTTTGAATGCTTTTTATGAAAAATACAGTGAAAAAGTAATTAGTTATAATTTACCTATCGACAGTCTCTTCACAATAATTAAATGACTAGTAATAAATTATTGAATTCTATTATATCAACTTTGGTGCTATGGATCTACTTCTTCATTTCATTCAATTTGATTCTTCTCTCCTTGTGATTTCAGATCTGGTGGTAAGAGAAATGAAACAGCTAGTCCAGCTGAAACAATGAGATTAAAAATATATTAATTGCTGTTGGGAACTACTCCCGTTGACAATGTTATAATTTCTGAAGCATTCTCATGTTTTATTTTGTAAATATTTAATTTACATGATTTTTCAACCTGCTTACTGCCATTAATAAAATAAAACCATAATATTATATTTCTATAAATAAAGCCTTGGTCATGGAAGTCACAATAAGCTGTGGCTTCTTTCTTTATAGTAGTGATTTTAGGCTTCAGTTCATACTATTTCTAATTCTACTTACAGATGACTAGGGCGACGTATCCGCCTAACATGGGCGTGCAGTAGTCTCCTAGCAGGCTGGCGATGATTTGCACGCTGAAGAAACCAGAGCCTCGGGCTACCACCACCGACAAGCACGTCGTCATACCTCTGTAATAACAATCACAGTTAACGAAATATTTTTATATTCACAGCTCCGGATTTTTTCGTAGTCTTTGCACTCTGCATTTATTTTCAGATAAGCGGTCGTATCATCGGGTAATGTATTAAGTCAATAATCTGCAATGTTTCAATGAGGCAAAGGGACAAATAAAAATTACGACAAAATAAAGCAAAAGTACAAAAAAAAATAAAGAAAAAATATATAAACCTTAAATGCGTAGGGTTCAACTCGACTAAATACGTATTAACGTTGCCCAAGATCAGTGTAACGTAGAGGAACAAGAAAAACAACGCAATGCTTAGCATTGGGACTCTGATGAAGAGCAGCATAACACCGCAGAGAGACGAAATAGTGAACACTAAGAGTGTTATCGTTTTCTTGCCAAGCGCCACAATGAATGACAAAAGGATTAATAAGATTCCCGCGGCTCCGGAGTATATCATAGTTGCATACAGCGCCTTCGGCTCAATACTGCCGGTGCAGTCAACGGATTCCTGTGAAATAATGAATTTAAATTAATATTTTTCCTACCTTTGGTTTCTACCAGGGATCTTGCGGATGCAGAATTTTTATCATCCACTGATGCGGATGCGGATTTTTGGTGGATGTGGATGCGGATCTCAACTTTTTTTAAGGGATCCGTCAAGGCGGCAATTTCAACATTTCTTACGTTTTTGCAAATTGCAGTGCTGTTTCGTTCTATGTTGATCATAATTCAATTCGCGGTAATTACAAAAAAATAATTACTGAATTATAATCATTTAAAAATCTATATAGCTCTTGGAATGTTATGTGTTTGATGGTTTAAAAGACTATTTCGTGAAAATGTGATGATTAAGAGCTATATTGATGACTTAAATGATTATAATTTCCATTTGATTGAATATGATTTTACTTATATTCACTGTTTTCGATCCACATCTGCATCCGCATGAGCTCCGCATTGATTAATGGGATGGGAATGGGATGCGGATGCGAATATCCGCAACATCCCTGGTTTCTACTATCCTAAGTAATCCTAAGTAATTTTGAGGTTCAATCCTGTTGGCAGCACAAAATATTGCTTTAGTTAGTGTTCCTAGATTTATTTTGTGGACTAGTATTTAGTTTATTTTACAAACTGAATAGTTGAGAAAATAATACATAATAGAAAATTCAATCGGACTTACAGTACTATTAGAACGAGTCTGTATACTCTGACTCGCAACTTCGCAGAACGTGCGACCATGGTGGTTCTCCCCGCCGGTAAAATATGCGTTTGTTATAGTTGGCACCCACATTGTATAGCCCGTTGACCTGGAGGAAAAGCAATAAAAATAAGAGTGAATGATTGTCGGCTATGAATGCGGTTAACGAAATTTTTGGGAATTTCCAACGAGAAATTCCCGACAAAGTTGCCAACTCTATGTAATACCTAGCCAGTAAAACTTACGTCATGTATACAGTTAGCGATATGTAGTAAAGTATGGCCGAGTTCTTCAATAGAGGAGGTTTGAACAGAGGGGCTGTTTCGTTCCACATCTTCTTCAGCACTGAAGTTTCAGAACTATCCACTGAGGGCTCCTCGATGCAAACTTGCCTTACCTGTAAATTTATTTATTTTTTCCTTCACGCATTATCGTTCATACTATTCCTATTGTTATTTACTTGCTCGAATCATTATTCTGTTTTTTGTATTGAACTAGGATTGCATGCTCTAGGATAGTCTATCATGCGAGCTACGACCTCAGACGGTTTTTAACTACCTACATAATACTCACAGTATAGCTATCCTTCGCAAGACCGGTGTTGCTCTTGAATATTGACTTAAAAACCTCCAAGGCCTCTTCGTTCTTGTTCCTACTGAGCAAGAACTTTGGGCTTTCTTTTAGGAATATGATAGACAAGATACCGAGTGCGCTTGGTATGCAGATGACTTGCAACAGCAGCCGCCACGGTTTGTATACAACGTCGAGCCAGGATATCTCGTAACCGAAGGTCAGCTTAAATATTGGTAGAGCGAAGGCTAGGGAACAAATAAGTGTACTTAATAAATTAAAAAAAGGTGGTGTACGTGTTGTAAGCTGAAATATTTCACAACGGCTACAAAAAGTTGCAGTTATACAGTATGTAGGTATTCATTTTTCCAAACATGTGTGAACCAATAATGGCCTTACAGCTAGTGGTGAGCTGCGTGACCTGTGTGGCGCTTGCCATCAGAAACATGAACCTGCTGCGATGTCTGCTGGGTACACTCTCCGCTAGTAAGACGAAGCCAGCGGCGTTCGCTGATGTAGAGCTGAAACCGTCAAATAATAAGAAATAACTGTGTGTAGTAACGCTCGTGTGTGGTAGATTTTTTCGGGTCCGTAACTTAACTTCGAGAGTCATATGTTCGAAAATCTTTTTATCGAAATCGAAAGCGCAGTCCATCGATTAAAATAAATATTCGATGAATCGTTCAGTCGAAGTACCGTTTGGTGATAAAAGGTTGTTTCGCAATAAATTCCATTCGAACAATCGTTCAGTCGACTTTCCATTAATCGAACATGATTGATTGATGATGACTCTCGAAGTGACCCGATTTTTTTTAATTTAAATGCAATTTGGTGGCCTGTCAGTGTAATGTGGTGGTACTTGAAATAAGTTAAATAGTTTTAACAATATAGAAACTTACAATGAAACAGAAATAAACTTTAGAACGGCCAGCGATACGAAATTGGGTGCCATGGTTGATGCTAAGCTGAGGGCGAGGCCGACTGGCATGGCGATTAGTAATGTTTTTCGGCGACCTTTGGTGTCAGCGCACAGACCCCAAGGGTAGGACGATAGGATCACACCTGCAGGAGCAGAATATAGATCACTCAATTAAATTTCAAAATGGCAATGGGAGAGGTAACTGCCAAGATAAACATGCAGACAACACTTTTTACCTACGAGAGGTATCGCAGACAGCATCCCATGTTGCGAAGTGCTGAGCAACATATCACAGGCTATCGCCGGCAGAACCACGGCGAAGCCAAAGATATCCACGTACATTGCAAGGATCAGCAAGCAGCAGGTTATTAGCATACACACATTGTATTTGCCGAAACCTGGTAGAAAAGTAAAAAAAAGTTTGCAATACTTGAAAACTTCTGGGCGGAATCTGTCAAGATGACGTTTAATTTTAATTCGTTTACCGCCAAGCACAATTTTTGCCGCGCATATCGTTAAAATGATAGCGCGTAGCGTTATCATTTTCAAATTTTCAAAAGGCACTGTGTGATCTTCAACATACTTCATTAAAATAATAATTAAGAAATTTAGAAATTAGTTAATAATTAAACATTAATAATTAAGAAATTAGCTTGGGTACTATTGGTACAGTTTAAATAGTTACTGTACGTATATAATGGAAAGAAAAATCTCGTGTTCTTTTGTTTACATCTTCTAAGTAGGTAGGTACTTACTTAAAAATAAAAATATAGAAACATAGCTTACATAGATTATGACTGTTACATAATAAAGGATATTATAAATACCTACATAAAAGCATGTGTGTAGGTAGGTAGGTACTTGTTACTAAAGATTCATAGTGAGCCTACGCCTTCGTTCAAATCAAATGGATCATACCTACCTATGTAATTATAGGACTTAATTTGGTTCCTGAGCATGTCCTTCCAAGATTAAACTTTGGACAACTGAAATTGCTAGCCATCGCAACCATTTGATAACATCTAATTGATATTAATTGTGGACAACAATTGGCGACAATTAACTCTGGTTCACTATCAAATAAACACGAACGAATGACCTTAGTTTCTTCAATCGCACTGTATAATTTTCCACAAGGAAAGTCGCGTCAGACCTAAACACTGCATTGTTTTCTTTCAGATAAGTATTTTTTTATTATAAAAAGCCTTACGAATGTCGTTTACCAAAAACTATTGCATGCAGTTTCTGCGTTTGCGATTTCGTTTCCAAACATGTTTAAGCAAATATGAGTTTTTGGAACAATAACTTTAGTACCTAAGTACCCATTTATAAAGTTCAGTTTGCACTGCAAATCCAAAAAAAATAAAAAATGTTTTTCAATAGTAGTAGGTAGTCATTCTAACTTAATTTACACCAGCGTAAAGTTGATATTCGTTTATGTGGAAAAAACGTCAATTGGAAGCCAGTGTTTGAATAGAATATAGTTACGTAGCTTATGTAGGTAGAATCTCCCTTACAATATACGCTACAGTTTCTTCAGTTTGGAAGCAATCTCTAGGACAGGAAACAGTAAGAAAGCTTGAAAAAACAATCATTGTAAAAAGCAGTAAGAAGTCGATATCGATGTACTTTAACTTTAATTTTATAAAAGCTGTTTTCAACACTTACCAGTTAGGTCCAAAGCTTCCTCAAACCTGCTCTCCTTCGAATCGTTGTCAGTTTTAGCGAACGCCATCTTTTTATTATTTCACAGCAATTATTTTTTTATTTCTTACATAAATAAAAGTATGTACAATTACGACTTTATTTTCAATTTAAATGACTATCCCAACATTACTTTTGTCTTTTTTGGTAGTAACGGTGGTGATAGGTAGAGGTCAATATTTGACCATTTAGAATTATAGACAAGCTGCAATTTAATTGGCCATGTATCAATGATAGACTGATGCGAATACAGTGAGTGTTTGGAATCGGTGCACGCCTAAATATAGTTTGTTGTTAAATACTACAAATACTGATAGTAATACCACGCGGAGATTGTATTTGGGATGGGTGATAGAACGATGTTTTTGTGAGATAATTTATTGTGACTTGCAATAACAAATTTATATGGCTATTTACACTGCACACTGAACTATTTTTACTCCTTACCTATTTGTATTTTCCTAATTTTAGTTTTCGTCAGAATTTATGAAGTAGGAAGGTATAGGTGATGTATGCAATAAAAACGGAATCAATCCAAAACTGTTTTCGTAATGTAGATTTTTCTAATGGCCTACCTACGATGTATTTTTTTGGAAATAAAACAACAATAAATTTAACATTCGAGCTTTATTTCTAATTGAAAATACAATGAGATAGTACTTAGTACCTATAAATGAATGTATCGACAGTCTCTTCACAATAAAATTAAACTAACAGTAATTATAATTAAACTATTAAATCTTAAACTTTGGGAGTATCAGGATCTTCTTCTTCATTTCTTTGAATCTCATTCTTGTCTCCTTTTGATTTTGGATCAGCTGGTAAGAAAGTTGCAACAATAAATCCGGCTGAAACAAAAATTGCAACATATTACACTATTCAGTTGGCAACCCTTTTAATAAATCCTAATGCTGAACAAAACTGAACACATTCGTATGTATGTACTCGTATATCTTATTATACTTACACATGACTAAAGCCACATAACCACCCAACATAGGCGTGCAGTAGTCTCCTAGCAGGCTGGCGATGATTTGCACGCTGAAGAAGCCCGATCCTCGGGCTACCACTACCGACAAACACGTCGCCATGCCTCTGTAATAGTAGGTAATTGAAGTTAGTAACGGGTTTATCTGGTATTTTCTATGGCTGCATTCAGAATTTGGTGTTTTTCCGTTCTCCAGATTTAATTCTATATAAGGTCACATTAAAATAGATGGACAAATTTTAACACAGCGTTCAGTACGTCTAACCAAAGATATCCAAGCAAGAAAAACCCTGAATCAAGTGATTTTATTTTGACCTAAAATAATAAAAGGCATTGGGTAACCAAAATTTTTAGTGTATTTCTGTTAGCAAATTTATTTTTCTTGTAAGTATCTAATGCGTTGTTCTTATTATATTTTTTTTCCATTGTGCTTATTTTGGTGGTCTGAATGATTTCTAAAAGTTTGTCCATCTATTTTAATGGGACCTTATATAGACATTTGAATCATCAGGGAATGTTGATCTTAAAAAGCCAAGAGCCTTGAATCGTGGATGCTCAAGGGTCAAAAGAAACAGACAAAAAAATTAAACTTACAAACCTTAAATGCGTAGGGTTCAGTTCGACCAAATACGTGTTAATGTTGCCCAAAATCTGTGCAACGTACAGGAACACGAAGAATAGCGCTATGCTCAGCATTGGGATTCTGATGAAGATCAGTAAGACTCCGCAGCATGAAGATACAACAAACACTATAAGTGTTAAGGTTTTCTTGCCAAGTAGTCCCACGATGAAAGACAGAAAGATCATTAGGAGAGTTGATGCGCCGGAGTAAACCATGGTGGCGTACAATGCCCTCGGCTCGATACTACCCGTGCAGTCTGCTGATTCCTATAGGAAAAATTTAGAATTAAATGTTGATAATTGTCTGTATTAACTTTCATAAATAATTCAGAAATGGTAGATTTTAGTTCAGCTGTCCTTGGCAACACTGGATTTGATACTACTAGTTTATTTTTTTGTGAAAAATTTGTTTGTTGTCATTTTGATACTAAAAGCAAAGATTTCAATCAGTAGATTAGCCCTGCCATGTTAAAAGATGGTCGCGTTTCTATTTCGTTTTGATACCTCTGACACACAATATCGCAGAAACTTGACTTGATTGTCATGGAAACGCCATTATTATTGAGCGAAGTCACTCTTCTAAGTGTGGGCACTTTTTCGCGCGACGTAGTACGGTGAGGGCACATCTACGATTTAAATCTTTGACTAAAGGCAGTTCTTTCAGTTAGTGAGTATTATATCTTTAATGGTATTTTCAACTTACAGTGCCATTAGAACGGGTGCTTGTACTCTGACTCGCAACTTCGCAGAACGTGCGACCATGTCGGCTCTCCCCGCCAGTAAAATATGCGTTTGTCATGGTCGGCACCCACATTGTGAAGCCTGTTGATCTGGAATTAAAATAATTTAAATTATAACGAATTCTCTGGGTAACAACGAGTTAGTATGGTGCACCCATTATGATAGAAAATATATATTTTATAATGTCTATGGGTGCACCACGTTTTGCGGGACATTCCCGTTAACAAAGTTGCCAACTTATTCTATTAATCATTAGAAAGAAGAGGTTATTTTACACTAACACCCATATTCTAAGTCGTAGCCTCGAAAGCTCCTCGACTCACAACTCGGTCGAGGAGACTTCAAGGCGTGCCTCGAAAGATCCTCAAAATTATTATTCATAGTCTTAAGACTAAGGAAATCATGAGGTTCCTTGAATGAGTCTGAGTCGAGGTGATACGTCGCGAAAACGTTATTATTTGGAGGAATATTCCGTTTATTTAATTGGCTAAACTTATTTTTAGAACAGTCTGTGAGCGCATTAGGTAACTGGTTTTATAGTGTCTGGATAAGTGTCACGTTTGTCAAATGAAAGTAAAGCGATAAAAATAAACTAACTTTAATATTTTATCCACTTGAACCAAAAATCATGTCCTGGGCAAAACATAAGATGATACTTGAGAATTGGATGGCTTGGGAACATAAAAATACTTATATATTAATGTTTCCTAAAATATTGGAATAAGGGTGGAACTCAGACCTAATTAAAATACAAGAAATCGCGCTGCGAACAATACAGTGAAGCATGCCAAAACTACACCTCCCTCCGCTCTGTGCATACACGCTCACACGCACACATTTACAACCATTTACAATCAAACTACACCTCACTGGTTACGAAACCGGCCTCTATTGACAGCGCCAATCTTGGATTTTTTATTTGGTCTGAGGGGTGGAATTGGCAATCCACGTCTGTTACCACCACCAGTCCACCAATATCTTGAAACAATAGAGGTAACAAAAAGCTCACCACAATATCTTTAGTAGAACGAAATCGAATTTTAAATTCTTTTTCATCATAAAACTCAATTAGATTTTCTGCATGTCGTAAATAGCGTTATCGTACATACATTACGAAAATCGGATAAAATAATCTTTGTTTTGGTGAAAAACTTCCTCAAGGTATAATTGGCAGTTGGTTCCTCAAATCAAAACTCAAACTCACCTTGACTGAGGAAACTGTGAAATCATGGAGTTTTGACTTAGATTAAGGGTGTTAGTATTGTTAACATATTAACTGCCGACTGGGGGTATGTGAAAGTCATCTTCTTTAAATTATATTTCAATATCATGAATGGAAGATAGATAAAACTTAAATTAAATTAAATGCGGTAGCTTCTTACGTCATATATGCGCATAGCAATAAGTAGTAGAGTATGGTTGAGTTCTTCAATAGAGGAGGCTTGAACAGAGGTGCTGTTTGGTTCCAGATCTTCTTCATCACTGAAATCTGGGAACTGTCCTGTAGTGGTTCCTCGAGGTACACTTGCATTACCTAAAAAATATCGTCGAACAGGAAATTATTATTTCATTCAGATTATTTATTACCTACTCATATCTTCATAAAAGTCTATCAATATAGGTATTATAGTTAAGATAAATCTGTAATTTACAATCAAGCATAACAATAAAATCGTTTGTCTCAGTATATTATCACGTTATTCATCATGACAATAATCATTAAAAGAGCCAATAATATGTAAAGAATTTATTCACAATTTATTATACCTACCCATAAAAATATACTGCAATACAAGGGAACTTTATCCTCCGGATAAGTAACTATATTGTACGGTGTGCATCTCGAGAATGCGGCTCTATTTCCGCAGTTAATGTTTATGGCAAAATCAATAATAATCTCGTTATATTACTTTTAATAATTTACTTAGGTACTCACAGAATAGCTATCCTTCTTAAAACCGGTGTTGCTCTTGAATATTGACTTGAAAACCTGCAAGGCCTCCTCCTGCCTGTCCTTACTGAGTAGAAACTTGGGGCTTTCCTGCAGGAATATGGTGAACAGGATACCGAGCGCACACGGCAATGTGATGATCTGCATCAGTAACCGCCAGGGTCTGTAGACTACTCCGAGCCAGGATATCTTGTAGCTGAAGTTCAGTGTGAATATTGGCAGGGCGAAGGCTGTAAAACAAATAAGCGCAAATGATTAAAAGATTTAATTAACTGAAAGCTTCTTCAGACAGTTTTCTTTTAAAGGATGTTCATTTAGAGGTCATTGCAGACCATGGGCACCAATATCTTTCAAGATTGTGTTGTATTCAATTCAGTAAGATAATGCTTTCATGGTCAAAGTCTAGTTTGCCTGATCAGCGGGTGTTTTTGGGCCTGAAAGCTTAAGTCAGATACAAAGAATACAAAGATCCTTACAGCAAATGATGAGCTGCACGACCATGGTGGCACTGGCCAAAAGAAACACGAGCCTGCTGCGATGTCTGCTGGGCACGCTCTCCGCCAACAGCACAAAGGCTGCTGCATTTGCTGCTGAAGAACTAGAAACCAGCAAAATATAAAATACTAAGAAGTTGCTATAGAGGTCCCTACAGGAACCAAGCATTTTTTGGGCATAAAAAGTATCCTTTGTTACTCGGGAATAGTGTAACTCTTTATCAGTGAAAGAATTTTGTCGTCGAATCTTTTTACATACAAACCATGCACTAGATTCTCGGTAAGCGCTTCAAAAACGGAACGAAAAATAAGAGCACAGATCCGGTTGTGGTCTTATTTCAAATTAGTATGGTCCAATCATAGCCAACGTTAAGACGTCAAAATGCCGCAGTACGCGTTCAAAAAATTTGTAAATGACCACCGTAACACCAAGATTTTGGAAGGAATATTTTTTTTTTTCGGTATGTTTATTATCAGTAAGTGTTTTTCATAAAATAAAAACAGAATTAAATAGTAAATATAAATCAATTAGCAAATATTATGATTGTTTGACCAATGTTTGTGACAACTACCAACTATTGTAACAAACATCGACTGTTCTGGAACAGGGAATGCATGGTGTAGTATTGTTATTTTATATTTTATTTCTGTTTGTAGATTTCCTAGCGACCCATTTCGCTGTGTAGAATGGGTATCTACTGTCGCGAAAGAAAGAGGAAAATAAATATATAAGCCTTATAAAAATTTGACAATTGGTTCGATTCATTTTAATAGATTGGACATAACTGGAAACACGCAAAGGCGTAGATTACTAAAAACAGTATAACAGTAACAATAAGTATTTTTGAACTTATATAAAATTGACTTTTTATTTTCAAGCGACATGACATTATATTTGTTTCTCCGACGACAGAAAGATTTAATTTTGCCATTGTAATTAAACTTTATGTTTGAGAGCCAAGGCTTATAATAAACTGAATTTGTTAGTATAAATTATTTTTTTCTGTATT
This sequence comes from Agrochola macilenta, assembly GCA_916701695.1. Classification (NCBI taxonomy): domain Eukaryota; kingdom Metazoa; phylum Arthropoda; class Insecta; order Lepidoptera; family Noctuidae; genus Agrochola; species Agrochola macilenta. The sequence continues at coordinate 20,067,288 of OU753563.1, read as the reverse complement.
TCATAGAAAGAAATATAAACACATTTCGACTCCACTCATTCCTTGTCCAAGCGGCGAGCCTCTGTCATAAATTTTTATTGCTTTTATTAGCACTTTGTAATTCGAACTTTATAACAAGCGTGTAAGGTTGAATTTGTTTTGATGTATGTTTGACTTTTTTTTTTTTGTTCATAGCTTTGTGAATACAACTTTAAGCATTGCATTTAAGGTTGAATTTACATTAATGTATATTTATTTAAACTAGAAGTACGCAAACACAATTGGCGACAGTTTTAAGAGAACTTTTGTATGGGATAGTGTATCTGTGCATTATTGATCGAAGATACAAACACACTTACAAAAACACACTAAATACCTCGTTGTAATATTTAGACACACAGAGATAACAGTTTATAAAAAAACCAATAAAGATCTTTTGGTTTAGAGGTGAATAAACTAAAATAATTCTGAAATCATTTCATATTTTTGTTTATTTACTTGTCTAAAGAGCTATGTTGAGTTAACGCATCAAAATGATCTCAGTCAAATACAGGAAAATTGACATAGACCTCTATGAATATGCTTTGCAATGCAACCTTACTCTTGATATTCTCGACCCTGGCTCTGAATGAGCTGAATGATGAACTTATTTTAAGTGTTGCCATACTCTATAAAGCTACGAGTAGTAGCAGTATTTTTTTCAGGAACGGTGTTTTTTTATAACAAATTAATGCTATGTGTACTTAGTTAAATAGTTCGGTATCAACTTACAATGAAACGGAAATAAATTTGAGAACGGCCAGCGATTCGAAGTTCGGTGCCATGGTTGCTGCCAGACTGAGGGTGAAGCCAATTGGCATGGCGACTAGTAGTGTTTTCCGACGACCTTTGGTGTCAGCGCACAAGCCCCAACCGTATGACGACAGGATTACACCTGGGAAATATAGAAATGGTTTATTTAATTCAAACAAAGTAGCTTTAAATTGACACTTGCCAGTAAAGGCGATCGGGTCTTAGAACATTCTCAGAAGCGTCATTTTGCGCACACATAATAATTTATCTATAGATTAAAATTGGGTTTTTACTGAAAATCATCATTATTCTCTTGCCCTTATCCAAATTAATTTCGGTTATTACTGAAAATGCTACAGAATAAATCTAAAGCAAGCCAGTTGCTTGACATGAGAATCAAACCTATGAACTCGCATTTAGCACAGCTAAGCCTTACCTATATATAGAAGTCAATGACCGAGAGAGTTGAGCGTATTATATCGGTACAGATCCATAGTAACTAAATTAATTCATTTGATTGTTCGCTATGTTATCGCACTGCAAGGCAAATGCCTTCTTTTCTCCTTTCCACTCCTCTCTGTCTTGAGCTAGAACTAAATAGACCATAAAAAAATCCTAACGAGAAACAGACTCGGAACCCGTAGCTCAGTTGCCAATAGTTTGCAACCCCGGATCTAGGGGGGGGGGGCGGGGCAAACCCCCGGTTTGCCCGGTTTGGCGGGGCAAACCGGGGGCCAACACCAGGGGGCGACAAATTCAAGCGTAGCAGACAAGTGTATGGTGGCATCTACATCGCCACATGCGAACTACGCAGCAAAGACCTGACGTCACACAAAAATCCTGCCGTCACACAAACCTCCATCGCGCAATCTTAATTTACCGCTCGAGCGACATATATACGACTATCCAACATCAATCGTTAGGCAGTTGCCCGCCAGACAGGACACCCGTTTAGTCGGAAAACCCTCCCTTATCTATAGAGGATGAGTGAACTGTACACCCTGTTCCTCATACCTCTAAAACTGCACCACCCAGCACACCGCAACTTTACAATAAATGAGACGCGCAGCACATAATAATCGTTCTATTTCTTTCTTTTTTACAACAGTTTTGGCGCCCCTGTTGGATAAGGGCATTATCGATCGATACAATTTAAGAGGCATGCGCTAAGGTAGCCCGCGAAATTCAAATTTTCTTTAGATTTTTACATTTTGAAAGTCAGTGTGAGGTTTTATGTTGATTAAAATATGATTTGCGACAGTAACAAATATGGCTTTATATCTTCGATCAATAAAGCATTATTGATCGAAGCTTTACATAATTATAATCATTACAATCAGCAATACAACTCCATAAGTAAGCACAATCGTCAAATGTCATGATTTCATGAAATAGTCATTCAATGCGATTATATGAACCTAGAGAGTTGTATTGATAATTTTTATGATTATAGTTCTATAAATAAACATTTGATACGGTCTCAAATTGGTCTCAAATCATATTTAGATCAACATACAACATGATACTGACCTGCAAATTGCAAAAAACGTAAGAAAATTTGAATTTCGCCTGCTACCTTGACGCTTTCGCCTATGTGTTAATATGTTGTTGCAAAAATTTGAATTTCGGGATAGTTTGAATTTCGCGGGCTACCTTAGCGAATCCCCATAAAGGATTGGCGGGGGGTGCCAGACAGCAGAATTTACCCCGCCTCAAAAAAAATCTAGTTAAATAGATAGTTTGTCAGACACTTACCTATGAGTGGTATAGCAGACAGCAGCCCCTGCTGTGAGGTGTTGAGCGACATATCACACGCCATCGCCGGCAGAACCACGGAGAAGCCGAAGATGTCCAGGTACATTGCCAGGATGAGTAGACAACATGTTACCAGCATTCCTATATTGTATTTTCCGAATCCTGGCAAAAGAAAAAACGTTCTGTTATAGGTCAAAATTTATGTAAAGGACTTGCTAGTTGTTTCCAAGTGGTGGTCCTTGCATTATTTTCCCACTGCTAAGAGTTGGACATTTAGCCTATTGGGTGTGAGTGACATGCATACTAATACTAAAACTTGACTAAAACTTTATTACCTATGTAGGTACTTAATTAAAGAAAATACAATAAGCACTATTTAAGCACTTGTACACCCGTGTTTAAAAACTGAATTTGATAAAGATATTCAGTATCTACTGAGCATTGTTCATCTAATATTATTCTAATACTATCCATATGGAGCTTAACTTTTTGTTTCGCGATCGTACCTTTCCATAAAGCTCCCCCCCACAGGCGCGTTTTTATCGCGCGATAATAACGCAAGCGTTATAATGCGTCCCCATTCCTTGTCCGATATTTCTAACGTCTGCGTGTAACCTATACTACAGGTATGTTTTACTACCCGCACTATACCATACTAGCGTTATTAACGCAGGTGTGTGTAAGATCGCATGCGTCCTAATACAAAATGTTCTAAGAACACATATTTAAATATCGCAGGTCCTACTTCTATTGCGTCATTATTATCGCAGCAGTGGTGCCGATTCTCTTGTACACCGAACTAAACTAACTAAACTATCACTAAAATACCTTACTTTTGGCTATGAGAATCTTAGAGCTATTCTGCAAAAAAATCTCTAAACTAAAAAATAATTTTGACGCAACTAAAATAGAATTTGACAATCGCGAATCCACGTGGTACCCGTGGTTTGCCCAAACTCGTGATTTTTTTTAGAGTCGGAGGGGCGCAGCGGGTTCCGCCTCGACGTGTTTTTTATGGATTTTTTTACTTTTTGAATGGAAAACATGAAAAAATATGACCTACATGTTCAGGTTTAGGGGTTTATGGGTTTTATATAGGGGGTCGAAATTTTCATTATTTTTGTGATAGGACGCACCATTTTCGAGATATAAGCAAAAGAAAAAATAAATTCAGTACTGTTTTTGCACGTTAAGTCGAGATGTTGGTGTGAATTTTAGTTCATGACAACTTATTTTATCCCACACCTTTTTAATCGCGATTAAAAATTGACAGGTTTTGACTGGTTTGATATTTTACAATCAAAATTTTAGGTGAAAAATGTCAAATTCAGAATAGCAAACTTGCCATTTTCACTAAACTAAAAACTCAGTACTATCTTAGTGCTGTCAAACTAAAATATATTTAAGTTGTGTCACTTTAGTCTATTTCAGAATGGGAAATGGTCGTTTGACAGGAATAAACTAAATTTTAGTGATTTTTAGTCTAGTTTAGAGGCATTTGTGACAAGAGAATCAGCACCAATGTTTAACTTCGTGGCCGTCCTAATAAAAAATGTACCTAGTGCAGTAACGCTTGCGTAATTATTGGAGCAGTCCGATCCACAGGTATTGCCTCGAAGTCCATCTGCGTGCCAACCGACTATAAAGATTGTGGTATTTTTATTTTTGTAAGTGATAATGTAATGTAATGAAATTTAATTTTAACGACTACTCAGTTTTAATATAATTTAGTTTGTGTTTGTATGGAATTTTGAATTTGAATTTTAATGTGCATATTTAATTTTAAATGATCGATTGCATTGTAATGTACTTAATTTATTTTAATGTTAAAATGAATTGAATGAATTATATGTATTTGTGATTAGTATATTGGGACTTGGTGCCTTAGTAAATAAATGATAAATACATTATCGCGCGATAAAATCGTGCCTGTGGGTAAGAGGCTTTAAGCTAAATATTGTTCCCATCGCGAGTCACCATTTGATATGACTTAATTGACATTCATTGTAGGCAGCAATTGGCGCCAATTCGCTCTTGTTCACTCTCAAATTAACAACACAAATGACCATCCCATTGTGATTTTCCACCATGTAATTTAGCAGTGAAAGCAAACAACGGATGACGCGCAAGATGAGCGAACTTTAGCAATATTGTTGTGACAAAACTAAAGTTATGTGATGTGACGTTGGATTCAATTTTGGACCTAGCTAGCTTCAAGTTTAAATGACCAATGTCCAACCAGCCTCGCACACATAGGCTCCAATTCAACCGATTAAAACAAGTAGAGTTAATACCTACGGTACCGGGCAAAGGGAGTCTAGAAATAGGGATGTTGACTGGGGGGAAAAAAACTTTTCAGCCGTTGGTACGTAAAAAAAAGAAAAAATACGTGTCCAATATTTTTTAACACTATCTGACGGACAATCAATATCTGTCAACATCACTGTATGTGTGTTCGAAAAAAAAGTATCAGATGAAAATGTATACAAATGGATCAGAAAATGTATCTGCGGGTACCAATCTGTAGTCCACTTACAAATTGAATGCTTTGATTTGATTACCGAAATTATAATAATAAATAACCTTAAAGATGTTTTTCACGAAAATTGAGGTTAATTTTTAACTTTAATTTTAGTGCCTCATTTTTCAATTCATCATCATCATTTGCTTCCACTGCTGAACATAGGCCTCCCCCAAGGACCGCCACTTCGACTGATTCTGTACTTCCCGCATCCAGCGGATTCCTGCGGCCTTCACAAGGTCATCGGTCCATCTGGTGGGAGGCCTTTCAACGCTTCGTCTTCCGGTACGCGGTCGCCACTCCAGAACTTGTCGGTCCCATCGGCCATCTATTCTACGAGCAACGGGCCCTGCCCATTGCCACTTCAATTAAAATGTAATAATTTTTGTTGGAAAAAGTGGTGACATAAAGTTGAAACTTTTATAATTCAGAAGAATGTGTTACTAAATCCTTAGTAAGTGATTGCGTAACAACCTGAACTGGGTCAACTTCCTGACAGTCGTGATTGAACACATATACTCGTACGCACGGCTACACATCAAGTTATACATTTCCAGTATAAGCTGACCTCACATCAAGACTTGAGAAAAGAACGCCTGCAGCAAAAGCAGTATATAGAAAATTTGGATAGGAAGATACTTGACTTACAGTACAAGTCACGATCGTCCGGGATTGAGATTCGTAACATCCCGCAGGAACACACTGAAACTAGTTCTAGCCTTATTAAAACAGTTTCTAGAATCTGCGGTACCGTGGGAGTCCCGATTCAGGAATCGAGCATACGAGATGTATACCGACTACCAGGAAAGGCATCCAGTTCAACTACCTCACGGCCGATAATTGCAGAGTTCTCATCAGTACAAACTAAACAGTCTTTAATGGCGGCAGTAAGGGACCATAACAAGGGAAAAGGAAGGGAGGAGAAATTAAATACCGCCAGCATTGGTTTACCCGGTGACCCAAAACCGGTTTACATCGCGGAGCAATTGTCTACCACTGCTAAAAAGTTATTCTATCAGGCTCGAGAATATGCCAAGAATAATAAATATAAATTCTGCTGGATCTCAAATAGTAACATTTTCTTACGTAAAACAGAAGGTGACAAGCAAGTCTTAATTCATTCAGAAAAGTGTCTTCTTGATCTTGATAACCAAATTTCAATCTGACTAGTTCAATGTACTAAACTGTCAACTTCCTTAATTATTTTTACCTTGCTTGGTTATGTAAAAAATTCGCAACACATACATTACACTCAAAACACAACATATAAAAACCAAAATTATTACACTATACTATACACCAATACTATGATATACACCCAACAACACTTACTGACATATATAATAATGAGATGTTTCGCTCTTATTCTGATCTATGTAATATCTAATTATCATGCGCTATTTTTTAGTTATCATTTGGAATACAAATGGACTCATTAAAAAACATTAATGATGACTTGGACAATCTTGGGCTAGGCAATTCCTTTTCATGTGGCCCACAGGATTGTGCACGTTATTTTGTTACTTTTGAGAGTAATATTAAAATACTACATATGAATATCCGCAGTGTTAAGAAAAATTTTGATCAATTACAGGCTCTAATATACTTAACGAAAATCAATATTGATGTTATTGTTTTAACCGAGTGTTGGCTTAGTAAAATAAACAACCCTCCAGCACTGGATGGTTACTTATCACACTCGACGAAACTAACTTCGAATCAAAATGAAGGTGTAATTATTTACTCTAAATCAACCCTTAACGCCATAATTTGGGAACCTTCATTGACTAACTCTAACTCTCTGGTGTGTCAAATAGATTCCAAGCTTGCATTTGTTGCTATTTACCGCTCTCCATCCTATAATACTGCTGCGCATATAGAAAACTTCCTTTCAAGCCTAAATAACTTACTAGAGGGTCTCTCTTCATACCCAAACATTGCACTAATTGGTGATCTAAATATTGATATAAAACCTGGAAGTAGTAACCCACATAGCTTGGAATATCTGATTTTAAGCGCTTCTCATGGCTTAATACCTACTCATTTATTGCCCACCAGACTAGAAAATTGTTTAGATCACGTTTTATTAAAGTCAAAATTACCATCTACCACATTAGTACTCGAATCTTACATTACAGACCATAAACCTATTATATTGATGCTAACAAATGCCAAAAGAAACCAAAATCCAAAATTCTCTAAATCTCGTCCCAACTTAGACGCGATCAAGTCAGATCTAGAAGATATTAACTTCGCGGATATTTATTACATTCAAGACACAAATGAATTGGTAAACACTTTTATATCACTAATTAATACCGTAATAATAAATAATACAACTAAAATTACAATTCCAAGGAGACAAAGAATCTTGAAACCGTGGATTACCCCTGGCTTGTTGAAATGTATTCAGAATAGGGACCGAATGCATATGAGTTTAAAAAAATCACCTAACAATACTACGCTAAAGATAACTTATACACGTTATAGAAATTTCTGCAATGACTTGCTTCGAAAGCTCAGAGTAACCTATGAAAAATGTGAACTTCAAAAAGCCCAATGCAATCCAAAAGAACTATGGAAAACCATTCAAGAAATAACAAATACACGTAAGGTACGCACCAGTCCTGACAAGCTGTTAAAAATTAACGATAATCCCCAATCCTCGGTGAATCAGGTATGTTCATTTTTTAGTAACATTGGTAAAAATTTAGCGGATGATATAATTAAAACAAATAGGCAAGCCACGACACCTCCGAACAGAGATCCAGGCGAAAGTTTAACCCCAATTGACTCTCTTGCCTTACTAGAAGTCAATGAAACTGAAGTTGATTCAATCATTTCACAATTACGTAATGACTGTGCAGTGGGTTGGGGCGGAATATCATCATCTCTGTTAAGAAAATGTCGCCAGTTGTTAGTGCCTCCTTTGACTTATATCTGTAATCGCTGTATTCAAACAGGAATTTTTCCTGACGCACTAAAAAAGGCCATCATTCTTCCAATATACAAATCTGGGAACAGAAACTGTGTAAATAACTACCGGCCAATCTCAATCCTGCCATCGATTTCTAAAATAATCGAGAAGATCCTCAATAAGCAACTCAAAGGATTCTTGAACAAACACCGCATCATCGCGGAAAACCAGTATGGTTTCAAGGCTGGGGTATCGACAGAGGATGCTGTTTTGGACCTTACACAATTTGTGGTAAAAGAACTTGATGGTGGGTCTAAATGCTTGGGCATATTTCTAGACCTCTCAAAGGCCTTCGACACAGTTTCTGTTCCCAAACTCATAGCAAGGATGGAGCATCTGGGTGTACGAGGCACAGCACTAGAAATGTTTAAGGACTATCTTAAAAATCGCTCACAGTTCGTTAAAATAGGTGATTATGTCAGTGATGAGGAAACTGTGACCTATGGCGTGCCCCAGGGAAGCATATTGGGGCCCACTATGTTCCTAATTTACATGAATGACCTCTGCAGAATGATTCTCCCTAACTGCAAGATATACGCGTATGCGGATGACACTGCAATCGTCATTTATGGTCCTACTTGGGATGCAGTTAGAGCAATGGCAGAACACGCTCTTAGTCAGATCATGAATTGGTTTCACGATAGCCTACTAACTCTCAATTTAGATAAGACCTGTTACATTCCTTTCGCGATCCGACGTAATACTATGCCCCCTAAGGACTTTACAATAATTGCTCACTCATGCCAGAGTTCATCCAATACTTGTGCTTGCCCTACACTGGACAGATGCGATAGTGTCAAGTATTTAGGCTTGCAAATTGATGAATGCCTGAGATGGGACAAACAGATCGATATGATAACTTCGAGAATATTGCGGCTCATTTACGTTTTCAAATCGCTAAGAGATCCCGCCGACATGGGCACACTGAGAATGGTTTATTTTGCACTGTGTCAGTCTATAATTGGATATTGCATTACTGCGTGGGGCGGTGCATCAAAGACCAACTTACTGAGAGCTGAGAGAGCTCAAAGAGCTGTACTAAAGGTTATGTGTAAAAAACCATATCGATATCCAACTAGACAACTCTACGACGACTGTAAGGTCCTGACTGTACGACAACTATTCATTCTGCAGTCAGCCCTCAGGACACATAGATCCATGCCTAAATCAAACCCTAAAAAGCGCACAAATGTCCCGTCAGGCGTTAAACATAAAACCTCTTTTGCCCAACACCAATTTTACGTCTTAAGTAAACATTTATACAAAAATCTGCATAAAAAGCTAAACATACTGGATTTAAATAGATATATGTTAAGGAAAGAAATAAGCCAATGGCTATTACAACAAGACTATGTGGCTACAGAGAATCTGCTTACTTACGTAACCTAATAAAAATCACATACATACTCATAGATTATATCCAGTTATTACATATTTACTAAATTTACGAATCACTTCCCCCACACACACTCATACACACACCCACACCCCACACACACACACACATATCACTCACACTCCGCACACCCACACACCCCTACACATACATACACATGCATGTCTCCATCATTCACATCCCTTGTGTAACGTAGAATTAGTTTTTGTTGTTTTTTTTTTTTTAATTTCTATTTCTGTACAGCTGTTAGTACAAAACATTGACACTGTCTTCACTTGTTTCTGGTTGTGAATAATAACGGAATCCACTTGGCTGAACCCTATCTTTTAAGATACAGGCTAGTCCTAGTTTAAAAGATAGAGTCTACTATTGCATCATATTGTAAATATTATTTAAAACAATGTATACAGTGCAAAGTGCTATGTTTTTGTGAAATAAATACTTTTTATTATTATTATTATTATTACATTTGTACGGAAATCCTATACAATGCGAGATTAGCATAAACTGGAAATGTATAGCTTGATGTGTAGCCGTGTGTACGTGTCGTGTGATAGTGACGTCTAGCAAACTCGCGTGTTTGTTAGTGCCTTTACATTACATGCTAATTTCCTTCAAGAATGCTCATTATGCCCAACAGTTGAGTATCCTAGATCACGATGAAGTTTAAAGGCTATTGACGCTCCGTCGGCTTACTTTATTGTTTGTTTGTTTGTTATACTTTCACGCTAAAACGGCTGAACAGATTTCAATAAAATTTGGCACATGGGTAGACCGCGATCTAGGTTAGGACATTGGATACTTTTGATTCCAATATTCCCACGGGATCAAGACTTATGCGGGTAAAACCCCGGGGCGCAGCTAGTAAATGAATAAACATTTGAGGTAAAGAAAAACGTGACTGGCGTGTAGCTCTGGCTATTGTAGACAAAAAAAGTAAATATTTATATTGCACTTTAGTAGAGGGACGCATCCATATATTAGGCAGACGCAGAAAGGGAACTGATTGAAGAAAACCTGCTCCGGATAACCATTCATTGTGCTCAAGACCGAGAAGACAGCTGTGAATTAGAGAGAGAAATCGTGGATGAATCTTTTATTAGTAGGATACTCCATTAGAAATAAGAATAAACCTTTTTTACAGTCCGTTCTTTTTTGGAGTCATCAACCGCAGGTAGAGTTGTCACTTGAAATATCAGTTTACAAATCTGTTTTTTTTGTGTAAACTTCACAGACGTTATAGGTGTCGATATCTAAAAAACGATAAATATAAAAAAAAATACAGATTTTCTTAACTCATACTACCAGCGTTCGTTGACTCCAAAAAAAACATATCGTACATCTTTTTTTTTGTCGTATTTAGATATCATTCGACCCCTCACGTCTGTTGAGTTTCGCTAGGTAATTTAATTTGACCCTGTTAACAAAAAGTTGTACCATTATCCTTAGGCGAGAGACTCCCGGGGTCTAGGAAACAGTAAAATCGGGGAATACAGACAGCGGACAGTAATTTTCGGTCATTATCATTTTATACGCGTCTACTGCTTCACATTGACCTTCTCACGATTAAAGTGGTTGTGGTACATAACTGTTGATCATCTTTTAGGAATAAACTGTCCCTGGATGCGATAATATTTAACAGTCTGACTTGTGGGATGGATCCGGGCTCGCGTTGAGGCCTACTTAGTATTTTTTTTGCTATTTAATTAGATATTATTAAACTCACCTAGGTGCTTCAAAATAGGACTTCAAAAAGTGCTAGTTATAATGAATTAGGGCAACTTTTGGATTAAAATCCGATTGCTGTCTGCAAACTAGTACGAAATGAAATAAAATTAGACCGGGAAACTTGACCTTGATGGACCGATTTAGAACAAGTTTACTTTCGTGTATTACAGTAAGAAATAAAATTGATATTGAAGGTTGTGAGGCATGGCAATTCAAAATAATGAATAGCTTCGATCAGCTAGGTATGTACATAATTGTGTAAACATTTTCGGACTAATCTGTTTCATTTTGACAGTTCAACAACAGTCATTGCGTTATTTATGTTGTTGAGCAGTTTTTTTTTTACGAACTTATGAAGTAATGGATTAAGTAATCTCTTTGAAAATGATTCAGATTGTGATTGATCGTATATTATGCAATTACGGTGCTGAAGAGAGTTCGCAGTGTATTATTATATTATTATCTACGCTACTACGTAAAAAAAATCTCCGTCCAAGGTGAGGATAGTTAAATAAATATAAATAAGTTCATTACCTATCAAAAGAGAAGACACTGTACCTATGATGTAGACACGGTAATTTGATCAGAAACAGAAAAAAAGAAAACTCGTTTGTGAATGTTTTTAAATATTAATTCAATAAATTATAGGCAAGTTAAATACAGGGCTGGTATTATAAAGTACACATAAAATTCACGAATAATTAAAACCCTTATAAATTTATTAAAAATCACTCACCTGTAAGGTCCAAAGCTTCTTCAAAGCTACTTTTCTTCGTAACGTTATCAGTTATAGCGAACGCCATTTTTTTAACGAATTTTTTTCACTAGATATTTTTTTTAACTTGGCCTTACAATGCACCGCCTTTTTTAATTTAAGTAGATTTAATTATTTAATATTTGTGTTTTTATTCTTAGATTAATATTTGCCTAATATTTTATTGTTTTCACAGTAATAGATGGCCAATGTTTGACCAAGCTATATTGGCCATGTGTCAGTGAGAGACTGATACGGATGCAGTGAGTGTTCGGAACCGGTGCGCGCTTAAATATAGTTTGTTGTTAATCATACAAATACTGATAGAATACCACGCGGAGATTGTTTATGATGGTTTCGCGAGCTCTACGATAATTTTTGAGAGATAATTATGACTTGCAGTTAATTGTGATGCCACCTGTCTTGTTTGTTTTAAACTTTTTTCTTATGAGATATTTTTTGGTCGTGGTTTAGGGAAGACGTAACTAGCCAGTTTGTTTAAAGATTTTTATTTTATGGATTCTCAAACATTTTTCATAAAATTGCTAACGTCGGATAAAATACCGGTCCACTTTTATAGTGTAGTTTACAATACAGTGGTACTAATAAATACAACTAGGCTTTGAAGGCAGATGTTTCATAAATAATTAATAAAAATGATGAAAGTCCAATAAATAAATTCGTTCTTAGGTACATAATTTGGTACGAAAGGGCTGAAAGTTTTAAATTACCCATAATAGTATAACTAAACTGATTGTCTAGTATTTCACTGAAATAGAAGAAACAATAATTATAATGACGCATATCTGCTATGTTTTCATCTGTCAATAATTAGTGGTTTCGGCACTTTTTATTCCAATTTCCAAGACAATATTAACATAATTTAAAAGGCAAACAATCTTAAAATAATAACATGAAGAACTTGCCTTAGGACAGGAAGGTAGGCCTTGTTATGTTAAAATTGGCCATATCGTTTAAACGTCAACGTTTAATGATATGTCAGTCGATGTTTGGCCATATCATTAATGTAGGGTATCCGTGGTTTATATCTCATGGTTTATATCATGGTGGATATCGCGGCCCCGGCACACAGGCAACGGAAGGAACACGGGTGGGTTTTAGTCAGTAAAAGTCTGACACTCCCTCTCGCTCCGCCCAGAGCGGGAGGAGTCATTTGATGAATTCCCAACAAAAAAAAAAAAAAAGGTTATCCATGGTTTAAGGTGTAGTAAAAATAGCCAAGTAACTACGCCCAACTTAGAAGTAGCGCTCGCCGGCACCGTTCGCTTCGCTAGCCCGGCTTGCGCGCGGTTGGTCACAATTCTGACCTAACCTAACCCATTTGGTCGGGGTGCCACATAAGCGGAGTTAACTTTGAATTTTTAAAAAACTAATTATAAGTGCTATGCTGCATTTCACGCCGCGGCAGTGGTCGGCGAGCGCTACTTCCAAGTTGATCACTTTCCATAATATCATATTTGGAAACCCAATAAAAGTCCATCTCCTTTTTTTGCGTGGTCACCCTACTTTATTTGATTTGTTGTATGCCGCCGCTATGATGCCCAACAAAAACAAAGCGACATCAACGCCTCTAAAGGTGGATAATCTATTTTACGATATGAGCACTAATGTTTGGCCACATCATGAAGTAGTCAAACTCAAACTCAAAGCAATTATTTCAAATAAACCAATTACAGGCACTTTTGAATTGTCAAGGGGTCGGTCAGTCAGATAGATAAAGCTAGATGCCCATTCCAAAGCGTAGTAGGTACCTATGGAGAAGAACGAGCTAGAAACTCCACGGACACTCTTTTAAATCAAGATATGGTTACAAAATATTGGTTACATCGTTCATGTTGAACTGTACATGTGAGAACGATGCAAAACGTTAAAAAGCGTCCGTAATATAAATAAAAAAAAACAACTAAAAAATAAATTAAATTAAAATTAGTAATGCGTTTAACTGGTCATGTCGTCAAACGTTGAGTATTCAATGAACTGGCCAGACCACATCATAATGTGCCCAGTGGTCGATGTTTATTTCATGAAATTATCAATTCTAGATCTGGCCACGTGACCACGACATCAACATCCTTGCGCCATTCTATCTTCCTAGCGCGGCGCGCTGTGCCGGGGCGGCTGCTGCAGGTGCCGAAAATCTCAAACGGCGGAAATACTCCAATCTTAGGTATTTATATGTTCGAGCCGTTTGTTTGGGGTTGGAACATTAGGGCCATGTGGTCCGAGTGCCCACTTATTTTTTCGCGGCCAAGCGGTTACAACCTGATACCTACTGACCTGTAAATTGCAAAAAAAACGTAAGAAAATTTTAATTTCGCGGGCAAGTCTGAAATCGCCAACCCATTTTGAGCTAGCGTAGCGTGGTGATCAATGCCTGTGCCATCTCTGTATGAGAAGAGGCCTTGGCCCTGCAGTGGGACAATAATAGGCTGGTATTATAATCGTGAAAGTTACCAGTTTAACTTGCCTCCGAAGCGAACTAGGTTGATTAGTACTTCATCATTACTCTCTTTCCCTTATGAGCGTTTATTCTGAAAGTGGGCAACGTCGCAAATAGATGTCAAATATTTCACTGTTTTGATTAATTTGGCAATATTACTGTGTGGAAATAAAAAATGTGGCTAACTAGCGAACTAGAATATTGATTATGAAATGCAATCATTAATATCGTAACACCGATTGTTTAGTTTTAGATGTAAAAAATCTATTTGGAAAGTTTCCAAATGCATTTTTTACATCTAAAATGGGTACCTACAACATCAAATCCAATGTTATAATTGCAATTCATTATTAATATTCTAGTTCGCTAGTTAGCCACATTTCTTATTTCTATTCAGTAATATTGCTATAAGAATCAAAACAGGTCAATATTTGACAGTTATTTGCGACGTTGCCAACTTATAGGATAAACCCTCTTAAGGCGGAGCCCCACCGTTGCGCACGGAGAGGCTACGCACGTGTGTCTAGCTTCACTTTGCAAGAAAATGTATGCGATAACGTCCACTGGAAGCTGGAAGCCACGAACACGCTACGAACGAATACAAGATTAATGACGTCATTGCTACACGCGTGGGTTGCTCGAATAAGGCGCCCACGCAGCTCAACACTGTCAACGCTATGCACGCGGTAAGTACACGGAAGCGTCTGCGTAGCTTCACTGCGGGTGGTAGGACGAGGTGACATAGTCGCGGGTCAATATTCGTGTGTACTGTGTGCTGCCGTGGAAACGAACCCACGCAGCTAAAATGCGCCGCGTGACCGTGCACGGCGTGCGCCGCGGTGGGCCAGCGCCTTTCTCCCGATCTACTTGTGGTCCGCGCAAAATGTCCTTTTTTCTTCCACACTTCTCTATTTACCGTCATCTCGGTAGTCCCCCCCTTTTTGCCATATCATCTGTGACACAGTCCATCCATCGGTTCTTTGGTTCCCCTTTTCTTATAGCCATCCACATTCATACTCAAAATTTACTGCTTCCTGTAGCTATGAATACCGTATATGTATACACTATACTGGTGGGTGCTGGGTGCACCTCTCTGCCTAAGCTTTCGGTAATACAGGTGTGATGTTATGTTATGTTACAATGGTTTATCTATGCCACACAGACAGACCATTGGACTTCGATATTTGGTACACAGACTGTGTAGCAAATACCGGATATTTGCTACACAGTCCATACTTTTACTTACTTACTACTTCACGAGTTTCAGATTCTTCAAGAAGCAAAACAATCGCTATCTGTGAGATAAGGGTTATAAATTGTCTTCCGCTTGTCTTGCCTAACTTTACAACTTTATGCAATTCATTACACACATATTATGTAAAATAATTAAGTATCGTTTTTGGGGTTCCGTACTCAAAACGTGACAACCCTTCACCGTCTGCCTGTTTTTTTGTCTCTCCCAGGGTTGAATTTTGATAACCTCATCCCTCAGAACGCACGTTGAGCCGTTGGACCTAATCTCTCTCTGGTCGTATCGAATTTCCGACCCATCGGACTATGAGAGTGAGGAAAGAGTGACTCTGACTGCACCTGTGTTTGCGCACACGTCACTGGTGCACTTTGCAATATCTCCAACGTAGATGGCTAGTCTCCGCTGAGATTGGCTGCCGTGGCCGAAATACGGCCTGGAGGAGTATTATTATGATCTATATTCTATGTCATGGCAATACAAAACTCAAGGATGCCCTTTGGGCTCCTCAATATATTTGAAACCTCAAAAAAAAAATCTTCATCATCATCTTTGGCAGCCTTGTTCCAACTACTTCTGAGTATCGTCCTCCATTGTGCCGTCCCAAAAAAATGCATTGGTCTAATGTGTTTATCCTATTCTATCGGTTCCGAACCATTAGGGGGCTAACCCAACTCGCACTTGGCCAGTTTTTAAATTATGATAATCATCTGTGTAAACTTTTCGATATAATAAATAACATTAGCTATGGAATCTTTATGTATATATCTTATCGGTTACATCCATTAATTCCAGCAAACTCCGAATTTCCGAAAACTAATTTTACCCACGACAGAGAAAATCGGATAAAATTCAAATTCAAAAGTCATTTATTCAAACTAGGCTGAGAATCAGCACTTTTCGAACATCAAACCTACTAAACCTCCATTCACCTACTAAACCATGAAGAAGCAAAAAAAAAATATATCTCAAATTTTTTTCGTAATAAAATGTGTACCTATCGATCACACGAAAACCAGGTAGTCACGTTTGCTGAAAACATGTAAATGAGCGTGTCCCGTGAGTTACTACATAATGTAATGCACTGAGCAATTATAATCGGAACACTGAATCAGTCGTGCGTCGGATATCCGTACCTACGTGGTCGCCTTTGTTGCATGCAGCGGTCGCCGGCGTCAACGTCAACGACATTGTTGTTATCTAACAAAGACGAGTGCACTGGAGTTTGTATTCTATGGAAACGAATGAGGAGGTGAACTGATGCTGCATTTTAAGAGAGAATATGTTTGAAAAAAAAAAACCGGCCAAGTGCGTGTCGGACCACGCACAATGAAGGGCTCCGTAGTTGGGATGAATTTATCCCAAGAACAAACTTAACATTGTAGTTGAAAAACATGTTCTCCCATACGGAATGTATGGGAGATCATGTTTTTCAACTGCACATTTAAGTTGGTTGATTAGTACGTTAACCTGTACAGCCTACTTAGCTCTGATAGTTTTCCTTTTAATTTCGTTATATATACATATTACTGCTGTGTTTTTTTTTTACAAATGTACAACCATTTAGCTGGCAAAGTATCTGTAACAAAAAAATACAGTTAAAAGCTTAATATTTCGCAAACGGGTCCCTGAATCCAAAAGTGGTTTTCACATACTCACAATTTTGTAATATGTATACATATGCCAAATTACAGCTTTCTAGTACTAACCGTCTCTGAGCTAACCCGCAGACAGACAGACAGACAGAAACTATAAGGGTTCCTTGTTTACTACGGAACCCTAAAAACGGATCGTCTATTGTAAAAATCATCGGTAAATAAACCAACGTAGGTTTATAAAAATATGGTAAAGATTAAAAAAAAACCAAGAGATGTCGAGGAACTCTAATTGATAAATAGAGGGTCCACCTCTATTTCTTGATTTCAGAAGTACTAGAAGGAATATTAAAGTCCTTTCACAGTTAGTTTACATCTGATTTTGCATCACTGTCAAAAAAAAATCGCAGTGGCCCAGTGGTAACGGCCCCAACTTACGAGTTTGTAGGTTTGAGCCCAAGCCGGCGCTTTAATAATTTCATCACCACTGCTCTCGAAAACGGTGTAGGAAAACATCGTGAGGAATCCGGCATGTCCTAGAACCAAAAATTCGAGGACATGTGACATCGACCAACCCGCACTGAGCCCGCGTGGTAGATTACAGCCCACTCCCTGTTGAAGAGAAGGAGGCCGGTATCCCAGCAGTGGGAACAGTATCGGCTTATTATTATGATCACACTGTTATGCGTGTGAACTAACACCAATCAATCTTAGCTACTACAAATTGAAACATACACTCACATTCATCATGACAGTTTTACCGACAATATTAGAATAGAGTGTTCAGATGCTGAGAGTGGAATGCTTACGAGTGCCGATTGCAAAGAAAACGCACAGTTAACCGTGACTGTGCGTTTTCTTTGCACTCGGCACTGTCCCACTCGCACGATTAGTGTAAATATGGTGTAGACGCGGAGCCACTCGCCAAAGTGCTGACAGTAGTTACGACACCCTGTAAACATCTTCATTTCTGATAACATATAACTGTCAGATTAAACGAACACAAAGAATAAATTGACATAAATAAAGTACATAGGTACCTAATTCTTGAATAAATATTTCATTTGAATATTGTTAAATTAATCTCAAACAGAAGTCGAGAACTCGATATGAAATTGAAATGTCGCTTTATGTTATAAAAAGATGCGAACAAGCTGGTTTTTTTTGTGGCTCAGAGGATAAGAGATCCGTTTTTCGAGTATGGGGAACCAAGTTCGATTCGGGCAATATGGAAACCTGGTTTACAAATCAACAAACTGTACTTATCAAGCGTAGTGATCAATGCTCGTCCCTTCACTGTTTGTAAGTAGCACCCTAGCCATGCATTCGGTGTAATACATTAAGTTTTTTTTTTTTAAATTTCTTTAAAAACAAAATATATTAATTTTACCATGTTATTTTTATGCAATTCTGATAAGTTTTTTTAAACTCGTTTTATAAATATTTGGTGCATTTGTGTGTACAGGACGACAGAGATTTCGGCCGATAAGGAAAAGTTAAAGATAAGGAGAGTGGAGAATGCTGTTTGAGAGATAATTAACTCTCTATTAAAGTGTGACTGATAACGCCACATAAAGTAAGCGAAAATCCCACAAGGCTTGAGTAATTGCACTTCAAATCAATAGTAGGCACTAATGCAAAATACTAATAGTGCTTACATTGGAGTGTCTTTAAGCCAATTTATCTATACTAATATTAAAAAGAGGTATATTTTTTGAGTTTGTATACAGGGTGTCAGGGACATCGACGCGAAAACTGTTACCATAGTACATGATTCTGAATGGCCCTGTTGAAATTATTCGTCGGTAAAAAAAAAAGAAAGTCTAAATGTATGAAACAGCTGTTTTTGAAGTGAAACTTCTATATAGACGGGGGGTATTAGGATTTTTCTGTCACGAAAAAGCGTTACGGCCGCGTGGAGGGGGTAGACGATATATCGCGTGGTGAGCACCGGCAGCGGCGGACGGAGAGAATAGATTGGAATCTCAAGATTTTATATAGAATCGATTTGAAAAATTCTTTCACTGTTGGGAAGCTACACTATCCCCGGGTGACATAGGCCATATTACATTTTCAAAAAAAAATTGGGATCCTTATTAAAACTCCAATAATGTAAGCCAAGGTGTAAAAAAATTACTAAAATATTCTTTACATCGCGTGCGTTGCGAAAACTATTGATGATAGAATAAAATAATATACTACGACTTTGCAGAACACTATCATTATTTACAAAAAATGTCGCGACAGCATTGTCTATCATAGTTATGCCACAATAAGTGTTTATATTTTAAATTTAATTGAAATGCCGCTGCTAGAAAAGGCTCTTTATTTGTGTCTTGGTATTAATCCTTATCAAAATAAATTACTTCATATTCAAGACTGCTTCAATACCTTTTTGAATGATTCAATTCGGACATTCCAAACGAAAGATATCACGAGTTTAAAAATATAAGTATTAGAAAAAAGTTGCGTGGTATCCGATCACCCAGCTCGGCTAGCTAGGCAGCACCATATGCAATGTAGGCTTTACTGGTAGTGGTAGTGGTAGTGTAGGTAGGTAGATAGGTAGAGTAGGATAGGTAGGTAGGTGCGCTGTAGATAAGTACTTTTGAGGGCAACGGCTGTATTAGATGGATACAATAAGCAGATATTATATTTTAGTTACCATAAGCCGATTGTATCTTTCATTGATTATAACGCAGGTGAGCCGAATGAAGATTGATGACGAAAGATGTGCATTTGTTAATGATCCTTTGTGTGTGTATAAGTTAAGAGTAGATATGGATGTTTTTTTGGTTCCGGATTGAATTCAGTTTTTTTGTTTGATAAAATTAACTATGTTTAAATAAAAAATGCATTTATTCAAATTTACCTAAGCTAACCAAATCATAATTTGCAGTAAACCTGCGAAAAAAAAAAAATGTGCTGGGACACATAGTAGAAGTGAAACTTCAACGGACAAGTGGAAAAACGAATCGCAACAAAATTTTAACTTGAAGTTTTACAGGCAGGTTTTCAAATTGGACCAGTACATAACCATTCTGCCCGTAAAACTTCAAGTTAAAATTTTGTTGCGATTCGTTTTGCCACTTGTCCGTTGCGAGTCATTTTTCCACTTTTCCGTTGCGATTCGTTTTTCCACTTGTCCGTTGAAGTTTCACTTCTACTATGTGTCCTAGCACACATTTATTTTTATTTTTATTAAGAATTTATTTTATACTTTTAGCTGTGCCTGACAGGGTCCGTAATTGTGCCTTAGCTCTAAGCCATTATAACACCTGTATACCTACATTATGGAATGCAAAGAAAGATATGAATATGAAGTGAGCTGGTTTTGTAAGACGACTAAAATGTCACGGTGTATAAGTTATAAAATCTTAGTTTTAGTTACTTATAATGATATCGGTTTAAAGACATTTATTTCTTAAAAAAAGAACATTACAGTTCACTTAACATATTGAGAAAAGTAAGATAAAAAATAAAAGTAAGTGCGATTCTCTGTGTTCACAATATGAGAATTAAGAGATAAAGGTGACAATCGGTATTGTTAGTGTTGTTTTCTAACGTGTTCTTCTAGGGTTTTTTTAAATGTATATGTCGGAGTTGAGACAGGGCAGATATTTTAAAAAATACGCAGAACCGCTAACCATATATAACTACAGTGGATTTCACATTTGATCTATCAGGAAAACTTAAGGATTTCAGTAAAAATAAAAACAAGCAAACTACTTAATGCAATAATTTTAATCAAACGGACATAGATTTTACTCACAATGTTTCTTCTCCAAAATCGGCAGCAAAAGTGAACTCCGCACTCAGTTCGCGCCTTATAATAACTCGTTTGCCCCACCAGAGGCAAACGTCAATCACAAAGTATTTTACCGCCAAAACAACAGGTGACGTTTAAACGTTAGATTTTAGAAAGCAAATAAGTTTTAGGTATTACTATTAACAAAAAAATGTTCCAAAATTACAAGTTATTTAAAATAATCAGAATTGAATTTTAGCAGCATTACTAGATTTAATTAGTCATGATCTTGACATTAACTTAATGTCAAAATCATCACTAACCAAATACGAGGTTATTTATTAACAAACATAAAACTTCTCTTAATATTGGTAGGTACTGTACTAACACACATGTAACACAAAATCAACTAATTAATTAACGGCCGAATAATCTCCGCGGCGACATATACATGGTGTCACTATTGGTTACATCATCAGGTAGTTGATTATACAGTTTTGCTCCCTCGTACAGTATATTTTTTCTTCCATAGTTAGTCCTGGGTGGCCTTAATTCTAGTTTGTCTCGTCGTCTAGCGTTGTATGTGTAAGTTTTCTTTTTAAAGTTTAATTGTGAATGCGTACCTTGTGTTATGATTTTATGTATTAGAGTGCATGTTTTAAGTATGTATAATTGGCTAATTTTAAGTATTTTTGTATCATTGTAAATTTTGGTGGTTGGTGTTAAGTAGTCATAGTTAAAAAGTGGTGGTGGATATCGGATATTTGTCCGTTGTTTTATTTTAGAATACCTCCAATGTTTTTAATTCCTATATTAGGTGCCTACCTAGACCTACAACCCTAAAATAGTCCTGGGCATAGGTAGGTATATGCGTAGAGTTTATTGTATAGTAACTAAGTAAACTTATAACTTACTTATATATACGGGTTTAATTTCAGAAAATACAGTATAATAAATATGTTATTTAGGTAATTACACAAATTGTAAGAGAATTCTCAAGGATGCTCTCCAAAGTATGTCTTACGAAGATACAGAGAATTTACTAACTGTGCTAAAGTGAAAAATTTCACCTACGTTAAGTATAAGTATATCAAATTTAGAAACTAAGAGTTAAGCTCTTCAACATGTAATTAGTGATCTATTGTCAACCTGTTGTTTATTTATTTTATAAGTTTATTTTAGCTCCTCTCGCCTGAAACACAGGATTACCTAGTTCAGGCACGTAAGTCTTAGGAATATAATTTACATTTAAGCAAAACTGTACTAATTTTTATGCCTTGTAATTATTTTGGAATAAATATTATTATTATTATTATTATTATTAATTGATAACTATTCAAATTGCGTCAAAAGTGGCCTTTTAATTATAGTTCATTATTCAAGGGATGCATCCAACATTTTCTGTTTTGTGGCCTCACAAATGCTTACCGCTAAAAAAATTGCGGAATACATCGCACGTCCGCACTGCACGAAGAATCAGTTCGAAGTGATTTTTTAAAAATTTGTTTAAGGCGGGAATAAATCACGCTAGGAGATTTTAATCCACCGCGATTTTTTTATGTCCATGGGAACCTGGGCTAACACGTGCGAAAAGATAATAAATATATGAGGCAAAAATATAACCAGACGATCACATGGGCAATTTTCCAGTGCGTAACCGGAGACGTTGCTTTGACGTCGCGTTGACGTGACGTACTCGTAGCAATCCGTAGACGTAGTCGCGTAGAAGCGTAGCGTCTCGTAGAGGGCGCGTAGATGCTGCGGGCTTTCGATACTATCGTTATTTATCGGATACGAATGGATTCTGACGATGAGTTTATTCCGGCTTTATTGCAAGAAATAAAGAAGAAAACTAGTTCACTTTGCAAACCTTCGTGAGAAAAAAATGATTCCTACCTACTTTATTTGAATTTATGATACTATTTTAATCTGTGACATTATTTATTTTAAATGAATTAATTTTTTTATTACATTTTTATTAGACTTTTTCATGATTATTTTAATCTGTGACAACTATTTAAGTGAATTGAATTATTTTTACTTGACTTTTGATATTCATTTAACGTGTGATATTATTTATTTCAAATGAATTGAACTTTGAATCATGAATTATTTCTCTATTTTATTTTTATAATTTCTATTGGTGATATGGATTGTTACATCCATAGATATAAGTTATTTATATTTCTATGGTTACATCTAATTAGTGTGTGATCTTATTTATTTGAAATGAATTGCTTTTTTCTGATGACTTCTAGAAAGATAATTTGCAAAGACGTATATCACAAATTTAAATGTGATATTATTTAACGCAATTTTATTAGATTTTTTAATGATAACTATTTTTAATTTCTATTTATTTTGAATCATGCACTCATATTTTTCGAGTTGTGCACGACAGAGCCCATGTGAACTAATACCATGACTATTAAGACCTTGTAAACACATGTGTTATGCAATAAAGATTTGAATTTGAATTTACTTGTCCATATATTTATGCATTACAGCATTACTAAACTTTCATTTCAGGCATTATTTTAAGGGTAAACTCTATTACGGAGAATGATTATCTCTTCTGGTGTATGAATAACTGGTACTTTTTCATATTCAAACTAAGCGGAGAATCAGCACTATTTGAACGCCAAAATTACATAAGACAGTCCCCCAAAACGCCCACCCTTCACCACTTCCTAGTGCTTTAGCTGGGAAGAAGAAGTGGCGCAACAAACTCCACCACAGCAGCACAGCTGTCTGTTAAGTTTTTAATTACAGATACCTAACTATTTTTATGATGAAGACGGGAAGATAAGAAATCTGTGTTGTCTTATTTGCATATTTTTGATACTATAATTTCAAACTCAAACTCAAAAGCATTTATTTCCAATTACAGGCACTTTTTGTCAAGGGGTAGGTCAGTCAGAAGAATGAAGCTAGTTGCCCATTCCAAAGCGTAGTAGATACCTATGGAGAAGAACGGGCAAGAAACTCCACGGACGAACGTCAAAAGCGACCGTAATAAAAAAAAAAAAAAAAAAATTGGTTGTCTGTAAAGTCGGTTTACGGACGATAGTTTCACGTGACCGTGTTATAACAAAACATTCCCTTCCCTCGCTTCGATCGTAACGTTACAATGAGTGTAACGGGACAATGAGCGTAACGGGACACTTTATTGATTTATTTGACGTTGTCACGTCAAAAACAATACAAAAATTAAATTAAATTAAAATAAGCCGTGGCAGCTAAGAGATGACCATTAGTCACTACTGACGGCGCCCGTTCACGAACTTGACGCATGGATTAATAGGACTATGTGCCAAGCGCACTGCAACAAAATACACAGGTGCATATTTGCTATGTTAATCTTATTCGGTTTCTACGTAAACATTACTGTACACGGTCCTGAATGAAATCAGCTGAGATGTCTCAAGCGGGGTTGGGGTGACTTGGGGGCGTCAATATAAGTCTGTCTCTTTCTTGCGCTAGGGAAAAGTGGACCGTGGGTGGTCCCATTCTCGCGCGTCGCGGAAAATCGATAACCTCCTTATAGAATCTGTACTCCTGGTAAATATGACAAAAATGGCGGATCCCACTACGATTTGGACTCTTAGTGGGCCTTGGCCGTCATGTTGTCTAATGGGACCAAAGCCCCAAATGGGACCTCAAGTACAGATGACTTTCTTGAAACGGAATGCCGATTTTTCTCTTTGAGAATGTACATAATTTCCATACCATTTAATAAGTTCGGATGATAAAAATGGAAAGTGAAAATACTCGTAAAACCAGTGGATTATGTCCCAAAAAAATTCTTAATTTTTCTCAAAGAAAATTAAGTGGTCCTTCCGCTTGGAAAACCGCCTGATATCTTTTCAACGAACTTTCCACGACA
The DNA here is from genome assembly GCA_916701695.1 of Agrochola macilenta. Classification (NCBI taxonomy): domain Eukaryota; kingdom Metazoa; phylum Arthropoda; class Insecta; order Lepidoptera; family Noctuidae; genus Agrochola; species Agrochola macilenta. The sequence goes on along the minus strand of OU753563.1, from coordinate 20,042,447 downwards.
TCTGACTTACTAGGCGCACAGGGGACCGAGGAGTTAGGGAAATTCCTTTCTCGGCAATAGGGACTTGGCTATACACATACATTCGGTTGTAGTACGATACGACTCTGAGCTACGAAACGAAACCAAAGAGCTATCAAACGCCTTCTGTGTTCACCAGTGGCGACAAAATCCAAAATAAAAAGTTTCCGATACAGATTGTGGAGGCCTAAATAATGTTTATCTTGACGTCATAAAATAAAGATTTCTAGAGTAAATAATTATAATATCTTAAGCTTCTACAAGCGTGTGATAAAGAGAACTGACAACACCTGCGGTTTGCTTCTGAATTAAGACTGAGATCATAATTATGCAAATAAATGAACTAAAAATATAATTTTGTCATATCATGTAACATAGCTACTTATTCTGATTTGTTTTGTATCTCGATGTATAGCAGTGTTCGCGGCTACGGTGGGAAGGGTGGAAGAAAATCGATACAAGACATTCCACGCATGCGTACTCTTCGTCTTCGCTCCGCGCGATGCCATCGCAACCCTATCTCCTAACGTTTCTGGTAGCCTAGTACCGCCGCCCACAATTCTGAAATTTCCCTGCCCTCGTCGCCAGGTTTCCCGGAAGTAGGAACCTTCGACTTCCGCAGTGTAGGGCGGCACAACGTTTTCAGTTCGGAAAGCTCTATGAAAGCTTCCGCGATGGTTTTCCTGAAATGTTTCGGTCGGTGGGCGCTGTTTGAGGTTATGTTACTGCGCATCTGTTCTGCGCAGCTCAACAAGTTGGAGCTTGGTGAATGAGCGCTACTTTGTAACGTGAATGGGACTTTCATTCATTAGTATTTTTGAATAGGGTAGTTTATTGTATAGTTGTTGAATCGTATAAAACATAGTTAGCAATTATTGTACTTGACATTATTTTGTATATTTTTGAGTTTATGTTTACTTCCACTGTGAAGCAGGGTTCAGTTAATTACTATGTTTCTATATATTATGTTAAACAGACATATATAAATTCACGCGTCTTTCCCATGGGGCAGGCAGAAACTACAGAACATTATGATATGTGTGATAATAAAAGGGCCTTGTTGCGGTTAACACTAGCAAAGATAGGCGATAAAGGACCAATTACTTAAAACTGTTGAGATAGATAGAAACTAGACTTTTGAATCTAGGGTAAGGAGGGTTAGGTACCTATTTAGTAATATTAAATACATACATTAACATAACATCACTCCTGTATTCCCCGAAGGGTCCGGCAGAGGTGTACCTACAGTACACCCACATTTCGCCAGTTATGTATAAGTCCCATGTAATAGGGGGCGAGCCTATTGCCATCAACCGGGCACAAATTCAAACCCCAGGCTGCTACTGAGAAATTCCAGATGGAATAACCCCAATAACACTTTGCCCGACCCGGGAATCGAATCCAGGACCTCATGCTCAGTGGTAGCGCTTGCGACCACTAGGCTAACGAAGCAGTAATATAAAAACTTTTTACAAAAAAATCCAAACTTTGTAGTGTTTTTTTCGGAAGTCGGTTGGATTTTTTTGTAAAAAGTTTTTATTTTTCACTTTTTAGTTGTGGTACCTACCCCACACAAAGTCGAATACCAGTACCTGCTACGTAAATAACAGTCACAGGAAGTTATCATCATATCATCCACATACCCTAAGTGGGAAAAATACGTATTATTGAAGCTTACTCAAAAACTATCCCAGCAAAGTTAATAAAATTTATATGGGACCAATCCGGGAGCATACCCTTTCAAACAAAAAAATAATTTTTAAAATCGGTCCACAATTGACGGAGAAATCGACGGACATACATAAAAAAAAATAAAAACATACATACGCGTCGAACATATAACCTCCTCCTTTTTGGAAGTCGGTTAAAAATAAAAATAAGTTAGTAATATAAAAATGCAGTAAAATTCTTTTAACAATCTTTTATTGTTCGTTATCTTATAAATAATTAACAAAAACGTAATGGCAGTGTGTCTGTAATAGTAATCACAGAACTTGAGGAATTGCGATTATACTTACCTATTATTCTATTATACATATTAATAGTTAGCTATAGTGAATTGTTTTTGTTGGTCAATATTGTTTTTCCTTTTAAAAGTTCATAGAGGGTAGTATGTATCGATTATTCAAGAGCAGTATTTGCTACTAACGTATCGACCTTAGCAATCGTTCGAGAGTTTTTTTTCGATTATTTTGATTTCATTAAACAAAGTTTAAAAAACCACCCTCTATTTTACTTAAAAATCATTAAAATATATTTCGATCGATGTATTTTTGAGTGAGCTCTATAATATTTTCACTATATCAACTCTATTTTCGTATACATTTTATTACTTAATATCTACAATTATTTTTATAATAACTAATAATATTAATGGTCGATTTTAAAAGTATACACAGTCAACTAAACAGTTTGGTATCCACGCTATCCACTGTATTCAGTCAGCTATTTCCCTGGTTACTAATCTCTTTCGCTGACTGTACGTAAAACACAAACCAAAATAATCTTTCATTCATTTAAAACTATTACGTACTTCATTTTACTAATACAGTTAAAAACTTCATTCATATCTCAATTATATTGCCTGAGCAATCTAACGTGTTAGGCTTTTTTATTGGCGATGGATTTAACCTGAGTTCCATTTTCATCCCTTTTTACATAATTATAAAACGTTTGTCTTTCTGTCCGTCCGTTAGTGCGTTCATAACTCGCGAACCACTGATCCAATTTTAGTGATTTTTGTTTTACCTATAGATAATGTTCTGTAGGTAGGTTTCAGAATAGTCTAGAATATAATAATAGAACTCAGTGCCAATAAATAAGTCCTAAGACTGGGTCAGAGTATTTTTTTCAAACATTCTTCGGTTTTCTTCGCAAACAGAATTAGCTAGTTCTGTCCAGTTCCATGTTTCTGGTTTGAACCGGTTCATACTGGTTCGTGGGTCTCGTTTTGGGTTGATTCCACTACAATCTTCTTGTGGGGGGGGATCCTCTTCTTGTTTGGTAGAGTGAGACAGAACAGCGAGTTTACTGAAAAAAGCAAACAGAAAATTATACGATTTGCGAAAACAATTAGAGTAGATACCTCTTCAGATACTTATACTGAACAGTGTACTCTGGTTAAGTTATTCCATACTGAGTATCTACATAGTAATGACCCTCGTTCGTTTTATTTACTCAAGCATTTTACTTTTGTCAGACAAAACTATCGAGACAACAGTTCCATTTGAAAGTGGAGTTAGTCTCATTCCTTTTCCTCTTCATACTTATCCCTATCTATTATTTGTATATCCAAAGGCGGATTAAATGTCGAGAGTGCCCTAGGCAAGTACCCTATCGACGCCCCTCTGCCCTTTAGCGGCTATCATAAATTTTAACTACTACTTATACCTATAATAGCTAATGCTGCGTCACGCGGTTTCACAATCGGTTCAGTAGTTTTTGCATGAAGAAGTAAGATATACACTGACACACATATACACTCTCGCAGTTATAATTTATTAGTAGGGATAATTAGGTAGGCCAGGATACGTATAGAAGGCGGAGCACGCTTCGGAAGCTCTACACCTCTATATAATTAAAGAATATTTTATGTTACCGAATTATTATTATTTTGTTTATAAACACTCGCGCCTCTAGTCACGAGCCTAGTTTGCCTTAGGGATAATCCGCCTTTGTGTATATATACGTCTGCGGATAATCTTAGAGAATATAGTCTAGCGTCATCTCCTTTGAGGCCTGTCACGCAGTCGCTTTTGATAGTAATTGTAATGAATGAATACAGAGTAAGTAAGAAAAGTGTACTTACTTATAATAATGGATCCGAATAAGTAGAATCCTGCGCCGCAGTTGACTTCAAGGAATAGACCGATGAGGTTGGAGCCCACCATGGAACCCACTCGACCCATCATCATGGACAGACAGATCGCCATGGCTCTGTAAGGCATGAAAAAATATAAGATGAGTATGTACCCCATGCTTAAGAAGTAGTTCTGACACCGTGTTTTGATCGTAACCAAAGGACCATTATAATTATAACACAGCTGTTCATTCGTACCTAAGGACCACGTATTGCTTCATTACTGATTGTCGTGAACATTACTCGTGAGTAATTTTTAGTTCGATATCCAGGGCGGGATAGTTTTATGATTGGAGTGGGTAATTGTGTGAAACACAAGGCCATGCCAATGCCTGTGATTGTCATTATCTGCCTACTCTTATTGGAAACTAACTGCGTGAATACTGAGCCGCCTCGCCATGATCGACAATACTTAACGACTATTACCTATCTTTTCAACACGAAATTAGCTCGTCCATCAAAGAAGTAGAATATGTGCAAGTAATAACTGCAAGTGCAATAAGTTTTCATAGCTCACCTGTACTTAGTAGGGAACAACTCAACAGCGACAGCATTCATCAAGCCAATACATGCTCCAGACATCTGGAAGACGGCGAATAGCACCACAGCCAACTGCTGGTTATACGCGAGGTGGGCGCAGATCCCGCTGATGCCGGTGAAGCCCAGAATTACCACGAGGATCGGCTTCTTGCCCACGTAGTCAACGAGGAAGCCTACGATGATGTACATGGAGGAGAAGACCAGCCCGATGTAGATGGAGCGCTCGAACGTTGACGTGTGGATTGTGTCGTCGCAGATCTGTGGAGTAAGGAGTTTATTATTAAAAACTGAATTTCAGAACGAAACGGATCTAATGGTACCTTCTTGTTTATCCGACAATGTAAACTTTAAAGAATTATGTAGTCTTTATGTAGTTCGATATTGAAAGGGTGTTTGAGAAACATTTGGATACAAAGTTTTTGTTACATTTCAAATTCTTTAAAAACCTTATGTACTGTTCATCAAGTGATAGATTGAGTCTACGGGTTCTTCAGAATTTGTGTCATAATTATTTACAAACATTTGTTGATAATTTTCTAAATCCTTACAATTTTTTTTCAGTCCCCGTAGCTTTGTGTGAGCGGGTAATTTAATTTTTGTTATTGTTAGACATCGATGATTTGCGTCGTTTCATATTTTTTCGATCTTACCATAGTGCCATTGGAGACTGCATCTCTGCCTGCATCGAGCACGTCACAGATCTTGGTCGCTTCTCCCTCGTGATTAGCAAGGGAGTTGAGAATGGACGGGAACCACACGTAGAAGCCGTTTGTACTGAAAACACAACACAAATAGGTAACTCTGGTGCAAAAGGAACTTGGAAAAGAAAATAGTTTAATTGAAAAATTATCACGCAAATATATCTAAAATCTTAGAATTTTTAAACGCTAGTGCTAGTGAAATTTGAAAAAAGAAAAATGAAATTCATTTAAAATGTTCGCTACTTTACAACTTGGGTTTTGTTAAAGCCACAATAGGGCTGAAAACCTAACCATGCTAACAAAACTTTGTGCTTTTTGCCATTGTCATAATTCCAACTTATTCTAGCAAAAACTACCTCCCAGGGCCTGGCAAAATCTCTTAAAGAGATGTCAGCATAACAGAAGGGGTCTGCTAGGACCGATGCCTGCCGGGGTCGCGGGAAAGTCCGAAAGGGATACCGTGGCCCCTGGCAACGTACAGGCAACTGAAGGAACACGGGTGGGTTTTAGTCAGTCAAAGCCTGACCCACCCTCCCGCTCCGCGCAGAGCGAGAGAAGTTAATTGATAAATTCCCATCCAAAAAAAAAGGCCTGGCTAAATCTATAAATTAAAGTTGCTTTTCGTGTCTGTCTGTGTGACCGCGTTATTCTTCTAAACTACGCAACGGATTTTGATGCACTTTTTCTTAAAATAGGATTCGCGCATTTTCTTAATAACTTATAGGAATATTTTACATTATGTTTATATTACATAGTGTGTACATTAATTTGTAAAGTTATTTCTAACGCGGATAAAAAAATAAAAAAACTGAAACCTTCACCATTTTAAAGATAATTTAATTATTAATCTTTTAGTATACGTGTTTTATTAAAATACCTTTTGTTTTATGTTTAATAAACGAATAATGCGTCAAATTCGGGACAGCGCTCCTGGAAAGGTGAGTCCTATTACTGGCTGGACATACGACGCGTTGCCTGAGCTAAGTACAGAACACGCAAGCTAAGCGCTCAAGGTCACTGGCATATATCTTCGTCTTAAACATAAATAGTAATAAAACTTACGTGGCAAAGATCCCGAACTGCACGAAGCAGGTGAGAGCAGTCCATGGCAGCAGCGGTCTCTTGAACAGAGGAACCGTCTGCTCCTTCATGGACGCCCAGATGGCGGCCGCGCCCTTCACGTTGGGGTTCTTCGTCATCTGGTTCTCTACTATTAAAGACTTGACCTGGAATAATATGAAAATTATGAGACTAATTGAATGATTGGTCTTCGTAATTAAATTAAAATTAATGAATGGTATCGTGGTAGTGACCGACCGAAGCTCCGTTTTCGTTTTCGGCCATTTTCTGCCAAAAAATCATGATTGGGCCATAAACCAGCCGGTTGCGCGTCATTCGGTCTAATTCGTAAAGTTCGGCTGGTGAATCAATGCAACAAGAAATACACGAAAATTTATATCCTCTAATGGAATTATCGTGTTTTGCCTTTCTCATCCTAGGTGTATCAAAACAATTGCCGAAGCTTCATTTTGGTTTTCGGCTGAAAATCCATTTTCGGTCGGACACTAATTAATGGTGAAAAAGAAATGAAAGTCAAACTTCGTTCAAGTGATAATAACATCAAAGGTTAATTAAAGATTTATTTTATTATTATTATTTGGTTATTAAGAATAAAATATAATTTAAGCTGGAGTCAATCTTGTTTTGACGTTTGAAAAAATTTAAAGCCATGCAACTAACACATCAAAAAAAAAAAAAAAAAGAAATAAAAAAAAAAAAAAAAAAAATCTAAAAAAAAAAAAAAAATTTAGAAATCATTTTTTTTCCGGGCACTTGACATTAAAGAACCGCGCGATGTTACTTTATCCCAATTGCAATCTGATTACATTTCTGATAAGTTAAAGAATACTAGCAAAGATAAAGAAATGAACATAAAACACTTAAACGTAAAAATAATACTCGTACAAATTTGTAGTACGAGTATTATTTTTTACTTACACTTATACTTACAGGAAAAGTATCCTCAGCCATCTTAGTATTTCTGAAGTAAATCCTCTTGACAACATTCAAGGCTGTATCATACTGGCCAGTAGCGAACAAGAACTTGGGGCTCTCTGGTGCAAACATCAGGAGTACGGTTCCTAACGTGAAGGGTATCGCACAGGCCACCACCAGGAGCCGCCAGGGACGGTACTCGATACCTAGGAACGGTATCGGATACGCGAATTCGAGAGGCAGAATGAGCCAGGAGACACCTGGAATTGATTGGGGAATGTATTATTAGTAATTCAAAGCTTCTAGTTTCAAGCTTAGATGTATTATTTGGCGCAGCCGTGAGGCGCACAATGCAATTTTAAGTTATTTATATTCTTTATTATTGTGTGAATATTGGGTGTCTTAACTTGGGTCAAGTACATTTATTTTCTTTCTTTCTGTTTTAATGGTTCCTACTCAAGTCCAGTATGAGTAGTTATGAGTAGCGAACGCCTAATAAATACAGCTTGTGATAATATGGAATTGTGTAACAACATTAGTTGCCGTAAAAGCCGCAGGCGCGTCGCAAGTAACAGTAAAGACAATTACTTACTACCATCGAGAGAATCGATCGAAAGAATGAGTTCCTTACACCTATCAGTTGGACAAATTCTGGCAGTAATAAGGATCAAATTCGCAAAACACAGTGAGGAACTGACAGGTGTCAAGACCAAATTCTCTCGACGGCTGGACTGTACTAAGGAAGTTTATTAAAGCTCTGTTACTAAATTAATTAAAGTATTTTTTTTTTAAGCAGAATCTTACAGTATAAGGAGACTTACATGGTAGGATGACGGTGCCGATTCCGACAAAAGAGGATCCGAAGGCAACCATCTTGTCTCGGTGTCGTAGATTGTTGAACTCGCCGAGGTAAGTGTACACGACGGCTGATGAGCCAGACATGCTGCAAAATTGAAATAGAAACATTAAGAACATTTTAAAATAAATCTTCTACATAATACTAGAACTCCAATCAGTGGTACGTTGTCTTGCATTGTCATTATTTGATAAGTTCCTGTGGGCCGATATTAATACCATGCACGTATGTCCTCCTATCTACTAATAAAAGTGCGCCAATTTCATCTTTAACCACTCATTAAAGTGTTCTGGGAGTCCTATAATCAGCTGTGAACTTCTACTTCAGTTCTTTAAACTTTTAAAGTGGATTAAAATTTATATTTACACTTGGGTACTTAGGGCCACAGCAGACTAGCTACTTATATTATCGGCGATCAGCGATTTTGCGACTGTATAGATGCTGCGTAGCGTTTTGGCGACTCTCCGCAGTATTAAAATCGCGCGTTTTAGAGATTCTATCGATGCTGCATCGCGATTTTGCGACTACCTTCGTGCGGACGCGTTATCGGAATCGCGCGTTTTAGCGACTGCTCCGATGCTGGATGAAGGGAGGCGGGGAGGGGTCGCTTCGTCAAAATCTAGAGCAGCCGTGTTCCGAGATCCGTGTAGAGAGTAGCGTTCAGGCGCTGTGTCGAGCTACCTAAAAGCGACTCAATCGCCGCGTCTGGCGTTTTTAAGTGTGTGGTGTGGAATGTTTGGTCGCTGCATTTAGCTGCTAAAAAGCGTCTGATACGCCGATCGCCGACGCTAAAAGTAGCTAGTCTGCTGTGGCCCTTAAGCAACAGCTGATTTTAGATAATTTCTTCGAATTAGGTATAGGTAGATTTGAAAGTTAAAATCGAGCAACTTACAATATAGCGGACATAAAGATCAGCACGCCGAAGGAGATGACGTCGGGCGCGAAACTGGCGAATGCTGACAAGATGGCGGATATCAACATGGAGAATAACATGACTGGTCTTCTGCCCTGTGTGTCCGCCAGCCAGCCCCAGAAGTATGATGTCAGGATTATAGCTGGAAATATTAATTTATATTTTTAAACGAATGGAAAAGTTTCTTTATATATAACGTAGGTAGTTTAGGAGCTCTAATATTGAACTTTGGATAACAATATCGTTTTTCGTTAGGATAGGATAGATTATACTCAGAATCTTTTACAAATTGTCTTAAAAGACACAAAATAGCATCATTCAAGTATTTTTTAAGCATGACATGTAAAAGTAATTGCGATATCCTATTGACAGAATAAGGCGCCGTTCAGACCGAAGCAGTGGCGGGCGCGGACCTTAGAGGCGCGGACATATGTCAGTAGGCACTAGGTACAGTCACGGTCTTTAATTGATGAGCCACTTTCAAACTTTACAATTTTGCAGTTTTATACATTCACGATATTACACGATTAAACACGAAATCAAACCGCATGTTCGTCAACAAGATGACAAATTACTACTTAATAATTATCATCAAAATCTTCAACAATTTACCCCCAGGTATCAGAGTGTTGCTCACTAATAAATTCAGGAAAACAATGTTTGCCTGGCTCTTAGACCACTGTTTCTATTCAGTTAATGATTTTTTTTACTATAAATTTTTACATTTTATCAATATTTTGGGGTTATTCCCGCTCGGTAATGATGACGATCGGGAAAAAAAAAGTTTCGTTCGTTCACAGTGTTGACGAACGCTACTTATTATTTCGGGTAATTCCCGTTCGGTAACACCTTTCGTTCCTGTCGTCAACACAAAAACAAAAACAACAAAATTAAAATATACCTAATTAAAAACAGTAAAAATAAAATATTTCAGATAATCAAGTAAATAAAGAATTTTGTATCACAGATAATCAACTATTTTACAATAATAATTAAAGCGTTGTAAATACCTAAGTTTTAATTAAAATAAATATATAATAATATAATTATTATTTATTTATTTTAATTAAAGCGTTGTAAATACCTAAGCATTTTTATCACAGATAATCACACGACGAAAGGGTGTTACCGAGCGGGAATAACCCGGATGTACGAGTATAGCCGACTAAGCCCGATTTACATTAGACTGCCAAAATAAGAACAGTGGCAAGTGGCTCGTCAATTAAAGTTTGCGAAAGAAGAAAAGAAAGCAATTGTCTACGTTTATTTGCGGTGAACATGACGCAAAGAAAGAACACAGAACCAAAAAGAACAAATAGGCGGAAAATATGCGTCACATCCACACAAAACGGCCATCGCTCAGCATAATGCTGCGACCCTATGCGAGACAGAGCCTCAGTCTGCGCTCGCCCCCACGTTGGTCTGAACAGCGTGTTAATAATTCAATTCAAAACCTGCTGGCGAGTTTGTTGCGCTACTTCTTCTTCCCAGCTAAAGCACTAGGTAGAAAGTGGTGAAGGGCAGCCGTATTGGGGGACTATCCTTATATAAGACAGTCCCCCAAAACAGCTGCCCTTTTTGATGTTCAAAAAGTGCTGATTCCCAGCCTAGTTTGGATTTTGATTTTATGGATCGAGTATAATCCCTATGATCTACGATCCCTAATGAGTAGTTTTATACTGAGGGCTCACCTAAGAAGGGTATAGCAGAAAGCCAGCCCCGTTGCTGCAGCGTCAGGTCCAAGTCACACTGTGCAGCTGGCAGGATGTAGCCGAGGGCTAAACTCTGCATGATCATGCCCAGTAGGATGACCCCGGACATCAGCATGTGGCAGATGTTGTACATGCCGAAACCTGAAACGGAAGATTAATTACTTAATTTTATGTTATCTGAGAAATAATGCAGGGCAGACGACTCGGTTCTTTAGGGAAAAAAGGAGGTCCTGTAAAATTGTGCCTTTTATCGCGGAGAGGCGTAATAAAATGATACAAGATAGTCAACTCAAACTCAAAGCATTTATTTCAATTAAACCATTTACAGGCACTTTTGAATTGTCAAATAGTCGCGACAGTTAGTCAGAAAGTTGAAGCTAGTTGCCCATTCCAAAACGTAGATCTTTATGGAGAAGAACGGGCAAGAAACTCCAAGGACACTCTTTTAAATATAGAAAATTACAAAATCCTGGGTACATTATTCTTGTTGCTTCTATATGTGAGAACAATGTACAAAAAATAATCAAAACAATTCAAAATATAAGATAAAAAATAAACCATGGCAAATAAGAGATGACCAGTCACAACTGAGGGCGCGGCGCCCGTTCAACGGGGGCAGTTCTTAGTGTAGGATGCCAAAGCCCTCTTTCTGTGAGTAATCCAATGACGTCGGTAATTAAAAAACTGACAGAAAAATGGCAAGATCGTGGAGATATGCAATTACTAATATTTAAATCCTGTTATGTTATCTCGTGGAAAACTTTTAATTCTGTTACAACCTCTCATATTTTACTCTAACGATTAAATTATTTGTTCTATTCTAGAAAAATACAGTATCATTATCTAAGTAAAGAACAAACAATAATGATGTAAGTAAGTATTGCAAACAATCTGTTATCATTGTGATGAACATCACCTAGTGGGGTTTCCCTAATTACGGTGTTTGTCTAACGACATAAGACAACATTTTCTATTCGTTTAAAATAGTTTACTACGTTGCTCCTCTCAAATATTTGCTCTTTAAAACAACTATGATAATACTCCAACAACGTATTTTTGACGGCTACGCGTGATAGCAGTGGAAAATGTAAATAATCTGTATTATAATTGAAGTTAAAAAAAATAATTGAGCATGTGTCTGAACGTGACTCGATAGGGAATTTGACTTTAATAAGATATTTTGTTTTATTATTTTATTGCTTCTTACTTTAGCTATATCTTCGTTTTCGTTATTTATATCTTTAATTCCTATTTATCGTCGTTCGATGTGTCCCTTGATCCCTTCACTTACGTTTCTCCATAATCTTTCGTCATTCAAAAGTACACAAACGCCTAGAGCCAATAATTGACACTGCACTCAAACTTCTGATTACGGTACAATTACCTGTTTATTTCACACACAGGTTTAGCTCAATGGGGAAACAATGAAAAAACGAGGTTCAGAACTTATTTTAGAATTTGTGTATTATTCTTATCAAGATAAGCTCTTACAGCAGAAATAAATAACAAAGTACCTACTTATTGCTCAACAGCATGATCAGCTAAATATTATATGATATCTAAATGACTCTCAATCGTTTCAGTTAAGACAAAGACCGGTCAGACGATGTTCAAAGTTCATTCATATCACCATTCATATTAATCTAAGTTTATTGCTATAAGCTCATTCCTTTAATAACAGATGACTTACAAAAAGTACTTATATTCAGCTAGAAGTTGCTTCTCTTTCTATCTTTTAACTACGTTACGCCCACTGAATTGGCCCGACAAGTCGAGCCCGCCGCGTACTAGTAGTTCCATACCTAAAATGCGGAGTGCGCCTGGCCTGATTTTGGTCCTGTATTTTGTTGACTGAAAATGTATTTGTTTGTCCAGACACCCACCTTAAAATATCGAGCCCCCTTCGTGCCACGGAAAGCACGTTAAGCCGTTGGTCTCGGCTATCATTCATAGATCTTTGGCAGTCGTTACGGGTAGTCAGAAGCCCAAAAATCTGATAACAAGTCCTACCAAGGGGTATCTTGTTACCTAGTAACTGGGTTGTTGAGGTCAGATAGGCAGTCGCTCCATGTAAACAGATCCATGTAGACTGTAAGCCAACCCCAATGTAGTTTGGAAAAGGCTAGGCAGAATGATTGTCCTATATTGAGACATCGTGGTTTTTTTATTTTGATATAATTAGATAAGTGTTTGAAATCTGGAGGAAACAGACCCATCTAAATTGTCCATTTTATTGATAGGTCAAATCCCGAATATTTGTTATTTCTAGGAAATGTATTAGTCTACGTATCGATAACCACTCATGACCCACTAACATAATAAAGACAAAGCAATAATTAACTAATATACTCAACTATTATCTGGGACGGTCATTTCTGTACCGATCTTTGTAGCTATTACAATATGTAGGGATAATTCTGAAAGATTCCACATGATTTCGACTCGAAGGACTATCCAGTGAAGATTCACGCAGACAGGCGCAACACGACGGGCGTGATGCGACGCCGGTACAACAATTTCCGTGAAGTTTTCATTGAAATTGTTCCATCAAAGTCATGTCGCGCCGTCACATCACGCTTGTCTGCGAGAGCCTTGGGTCAGATCAATTATGGTCATGCTCTTCAGAATCCAGAATGAGTAAATATACTTTATTCTCATCGATGATATAGAATTAAAAGTGTATTTAAATTGTGAAATATCCCATTTTTTCAAGCTTCTTCCCTAAAAATGTGTTCAGAAAATCTTCCGTTTCTGACCCTAATTCAGTAGAATGAAATCATATTCATACGATTTGAGTAATTTGTTTTGTAATGAAATCTCTTTCGTAATTATTTATCATCTTTGCTCATGCTAGTTAAAACAATATTATATTAGTAGGTATGTTGACGTCACTTACCCGATAACAACATGGCGTCATCGAGAGACGCAGCTGTTTTGTCAACTTTCTCGCCGCTCTTGTCCATTGAGCCGTTCATCGCCATCTCTGCCTCTAGAACCTGAAAGAAATTACCATTGAATATTAAGATTATAGATAGTACAGCACCCCAATTGCGTAACACACATTCAATCACAATCCGAAGGATTTTGAAGGAAATTCATAATCGATTGCTTCATATGTTTGAAAAATTTGTCTGCTGACAACGTAAATAGCGCAATGAAAATTGTTGAACTGTCGAAATTGATGGAATTGAAATTGTGAGTGTGTTTCGCAATTCGCTTGTTGGAAAATCATAGATACTTCAATTATAATATGTCTCCGATGTATTTGAAACCATATGAACCAATTCACCTGTGTTTACCAACACCTACAGAAAATACTGACTAGGATATTAGGCATGAACTTGTGAAGGAAGTGAATCCAACGTCTTTGCTACTCAATTTTAAAGCTAACTTTGGGTTGTTTTGGAAGCTATAGGATCGAAAAGCTTTAAAAAAAATGTGGTCCTTGGATTCCATAAATAACTGTCACGTTCCATAAATAAATCAACAATAACGAAAAACATTGAGTGATTTTGACAAAAACTCGAAGCAGTGATACAATAATTTATAGCTAAAAGCGTGTTTTGTGTATATTAAGCTGTTTTTTTTACAAAATGTACTTAGTCGTTTTCAGGCATCAGAATTACCTCCACGTCGGGTACTATGTCATATTCATAGGTTCTCTCTGCTGCCATGATAAACGGCCTTCAGTCTACTCGAGACCTAGAAATTTGAAGGTGATAATGTTTTGTTTTGGTGCGCTATGCTGGTCACAGGTTAAAGTGCATTAGGTGGCGATCTCTGTTTTTGATTTACGATCATTTATTGTTTCCCTTTTAAATTTTCGAAGGGATTTCGGAATTTCAACAAGTTGTGGACAAGGTCGTGATGAAGAAGTTTCTTCTTTATTTTATAGGTTCATTTTATTTTGGCATTGCTAATTGTTTTTATTTTTATGTCCGCTCTTTGTTTCCAAAGGGACACACACGTATTCCGGTCAGCATGATATAGGAGTGTCGTGATGGCCCAGTGGTTAGGCCTCGCCTCTCATGCACGAGGTTGTGGGTTCAAATCCGGGCAAGTTCCAATGTGACTTTTTCAATTCATATGTACTTTCTGAGTTTATCTTGGACATTACTGACATCGGTGAAGGAAAACATCGTGAGGAAACCTGGACATATAGTTAATATAAGTCTGAAATCACCAACCCGTCTTGAGCAAGCGTGGTGATCAATGCTCGTGCCTTCTCTATATGAGAAGAGGCCTTTGCCCTGCAGTGGGACAGTAACAGGCTGGTATTATTATTATGATATAGGCGGCGCAACAAAATGGAATACATATTTTGACACCCGGAATGCGGGGTCACCATAATAGCCCTAAATATATACAAAATTAGAACACTTATCTTTAAACACTTATCTTTAAATAATTGTCTAATAAAAAGGATTAGAACTCTGTTTTTCCCGTTATCTTGTTTTGATGACAGTCGCAGTTCCATGCGATCTCGATAATTGTTTCGCGAAATATTCCATTGACTTCAATGATTAAAGAATCTTATCAAATTGTGTCTCTTAACCCGTACCTACACAATAAGTTATGTTATTATCCTACTCTGATAATGAGTTTCCAAACAAAATCTTCGATTTTATCAATCGGCATTCGTCCTTTGCGGACTTTATTAGTCATTCGAGGAAAATGTAAAAGCGTAGATTGACGTTACGATTTAATTATAAGTATTTAGATATTCTTTCAACGTTATTTTTGTTGTCAAGTGCGAAAAATTTAACTTGAAGTTACGAAATACGTGAAATGCGTGAATGCGTAAAAATAAAATACAATAGAATATTATTTATTATGTACACCATACGCAGAAGAATTCTACAAATTTAACCGATTTTTTTTGGTACTTGTTGATTGGCCTACACTGTCCTCTCAACACCTATTAACACTGTAATTTGAAAACATTGTAAAAACCATTTATTTTTAAAAGAGTAACTGTAGAGTTATTGCCGGCTCTTCTCCATAGGAAATGACCAATTGGAACCGTGCACCTAGCTTCGGACGTTTCATGAGTGCCCTTGTAGTTTTATGTGAAATAAAATGTTTTGAATAAAAAAAAATCCGTTGATAGGTAATTGCAAATTACAGGCTCATTATATTACGCAACCTGGACTGCTAATATTTGTTTTGCTGATTGGGCCTGCTCCCGACCTCGAGCACTCCTGATGGAAAGCGATGGATGAAGTCTATGACGGTACGAGCGTGACCAAAAGATGCCTGTTGGGATATCTATAAAATAAAACTCGTTGGAGACTTTGATGAAGTCTTTATTCTTAAACCGTTTAAGTATAAGGTACGATACCAACTATTGTGCAACTTTTTTGTAATATCCAAATTATGATAGAGAAAGGCCATTGACCATCAGGTAGTCAGGTAACCAGATCGAGTAATAAATCTAAATTAATATTATAAAGAGAAAAGATTTGCTTTTTTGTATGTTTGTATATTTGTTTGTTACGCTTTCACGCTAAAACGGCTGAACGGATTTGGATGAAATTTGGCACACGGGTAGACCATGACCTGGGTTACGCCATAGATTACTTTTATCCCGATATTCCCACAGGATCGAGACTAATGTGGGTGAAACCGCGGGACGCAGCTAATATAATATTGGTTACCTACTTACGAAAAGTAATACTTAAATATTTTTTAACATTGCAATCACATTGCGATATGTACCGATAACGACCGTATAGACGCCAAATGACGTTTTCGAATAGATAGTGACAGTAATACAATCAAAGAAGTTGCAATAGCTTATGATACAGCAAAAAATTATATTAATTAAATAAGTAAAGACTACAATTAATTAAAATCACAAGCCAGATGAGTAATGAAGGTATTAATTAATATCAATAAGTATGTCTTGTTCGCGATACGATATCTGTATTGTACGAATTATTTATAGCGGCCACAAACGGATTATTGGCTTAGGACCCCGGGGATCTAAAGGGCACTATGACAGTTGCTGGGGAACGAATTAATATATTAGAGGCATTAAGGCGGCGATAACAGACTTTTAATGTTTTTATACTGAAGATCACGTCTAAACGAGTAGTGTTAATGATTTGGAAAAAAATATTATATGTTAAATTAGAGCATTTTCTTAATAAATGCATTATGTTTATATTACATAGTGAAATTAATTTGTAAATTTATGTCTAACGCGGATAAAAAACTGAGAATCACGCAAAATCTACCAAGCGTATTTTTCTGAAACCATTTTAAAGATAATTTAATTATTGATCTTTTAGTATACGTGTTTTATCAAAATATCTTTTGTTTTATGTATAACAAATTAATAATGCGTCTCATTTGGGACAGCGCTCCTTGATGGGCGAGGCTTAGTCCTGGCTGTCGTACGACGTGTTGCGTGAGATCAAACTCAAACTCAAAGCATTTATTTCAATTAAACCATTTACAGGCACTTTTGAACTGTCAAATAGTCGGAAAGTTGAAGCTAGTTGCCCATTCCAAAACGTAGATCTTTATGGAGAAAAACGGGCAAGAAACTCCAGGGACACTCTTTTAATCCTGGCTACATTATTCTTGTTGCTTCTATATGTGAGAACAATGTACAAAAAATAATCAAAATATAAGATTAAAAATATGCCTTGGCAGATAAGAGATGACCTCTCAACTGACGGCGGCCGTTCACGAACATGACGCGTGGATCAGTACCATCCAGCTCAACCATTTTTTAGGGAACCGAATGATCTAACACACTCGCCACCATCAGCGAGACATTGAACATGACATACTCTCAACTGCCATGCTCTTTCTCTTTCAAGTCAAAATACATCTTAATAACATAATAAACGGTTCCACGGTACTCACATTTACAAAAAATTTAAAAATGAGAGATTAATAGAATGTTACTACCAAACAGAAAGAAAATCATTATTATCTATTGGAGTAGCTTGCGTGTACGGTTAGTACTCAAGGTCACTGGCATATATCTGCGTCTTAGTAATGCCAGGCAATTATTGTCCCACGGCTGGGCAAAGGCCTCTTCTCATACAGTGAAGGCACGAGCATTAATCATCACGCTTGCTCAAGACGGATTGGCGATTTCAGACTTATATTAATTATCAGAGGCATTGTTTTTGCTCAAATTCGCAATATAGTCGATGAACTTAATGTTATTGAAGAACTAGAGCTGATATCAGTGAACTCAATCATTGTTTTTGTCAACATAAATATTGACAAATGTTTGAAAAGAAAACATTCTGGAGTGTTATGAAATTCTCATAAAGCCAAGCAGTGGTTAATCCAGTAGGGAATGAAAATGGGTTGAAGAAGAATAGTAATCCGATCTTCTGACAATTGCAAAACAAAATACTATAAGGTGCGAACGTCAAAGATTTATTTTGACAGCAGGAGCATAGAACTAGTACTCTTATTGCATAACACACTTTCGAATCACAATACGAGAGTTTTTAAGGATATTGCTAATCCATTGTTCGTGTGTTTGAAAAATTCGTCTGCTCAACAACATAAATAACGCAATGAACGTGTGTGAACTGTCAAAATGAAACCCAATATGATCAATTGTAATTTTATGTGTGCTCCGCAATTACCACAATTCGTGCTTACACGCTCACACGCACACGTTTACAACCATTTGACTAATGACACTAAAATCAAACTATGTGCACCATAGAAAGTGCACACATGTTTACGAGTTTACCGGCTTCACTTCACTGTTGACAGCGCTCTGTGTTGGTTTTTTATTTGATCTTAGGAACGACGGTCATAATACTTTGTGAAATGTTTTTTGATTATTTGATTAATCAAAGTTATAAAGATTGACTAGACAGACACACTTGTAATATCTCGAGATGTTCCTTCATTTACGAACCCTCAAATGATCTTAATGGCTACAGTTTACGTGGTCCATAAAAAACAAATTGGTACCTACCCACGTGCCGAACGGTATTGTCGTCAATGCCCAAACCGTTGCGTAGTTACATAATTTTAGAGCCTTTTTGTATATTCATGGGGCAATGAACGTCATACTGATGCCGTTAGCTTTAATTTTACCATAGTACTTTAGGCAGGACGTAATGTGTGCTCTTAATAGGCATGTTAGGCTAAGCTGGTATTTTGGAAAAATAATTTTGGCCTGTTGTGTGTACAGGGTGAATTCATAGAGAAATCTGACACCTGGTTTCTGAAAATCTAATAACTGAAAAACTGTAAAACGAAGGTTAATTGCTGTGTTTGGCTAACTAGAATAACAAAAACAGGCCAAGTGCGTGTTGGACCACGCACGATGAAGGGTGCCGTAGTTGGGATAAATTTATCCCAAGAACAAACTTAACATTGTGGTTGAAAAACATGTTCACCAATATATTAGAATTGCAAATGTAAGTTTGAACGCACAATATTGGGAGATTCACCATGTTATTTTAAGACTTCTTATAGGTTTTCCAGTAATCTATAATTATAGAACTATTTTCTGTATTTTATTCAATATCTTAGGCTCAGTAGTTTCGGAGATATGGCTGTGACAGACGGACAGACGTCTACAGACACACGAGTGATCCTTTAAGGGTTCCGTTTTTTCATTAGGACATACGGAAAATCAATCAATCAAATCGTTGAGTTTCTCAGTCTGACAGCGAATTTTCAGCCAGAACACCCTTTCAATGACGGGATGTTCGTATAGCAAATGGTTTTCTAAGCCCAGGCAGTATAACTCAAATTCCCGTTTTCATTAACACTACGCGAAGTGGAAGGGAAAGACCAGGAAGGCTGACCCCACCACCATGTGGGATACATAGCCCTGAAGAGAGAGAGAGAGATTTACATTACGTGACACCTACAGCGCACTGTTGAATTTTCAACTCTCGGTGCTTAGCCGAGCCTTGAAAATCCAACAGTGCACTTTTATTAGGCAAAACATTTAACTAAGTATCTCGTAGCGTCAGTGAAAAAAGTAAGTAACCTCAAGCCTAATGATAGTGATATTTTTAATTTGCATCACTTGACAAAGGGTCAGAGTAGGTAAACAGAATGTTATCGTAGCCTTAAACCGTAAGGACGTGATAGGTTATTAATTAATCAAGTTCACCTAACGGTGAATGCACTTTTGTTCCGAACATCAGCTGGTTTTATCGCATTTGAATTGGGGTTTATTTTTAAATCAGGATTGTCTTTGTTTATATACAACTGAACTTAACGTTTTAGTGAGTGTGTCCCATTATAGAATTTTAATTTGTTTTCAGGTTCGCGTCTCAAAGGACCAAAATGTTCGAGTGCTCAAACTCAAACTCAAACTCAAACTCAATGCATTTATTTCAATTAAACCATTTACAGGCACTTTTGAAATGTCAAATAGTCGCGTCAGTTAGTCAGATAGTTGAAGCTAGTTGCCCATTCCAAAACGTAGATCTTTATGGAGAAGAACGGGCAAGAAACTCCAAGGACACTCTTTTAAATATAGAAAATTACAAAATCCTGGGTACATTATTCTTGTTGCTTCTATATGTGAGAACAATGTACAAAAAATAATCAAAACAATTCAAAATATAAGATTAAAAATAAGCCATGGCAAATAAGAGATGACCAGTCACAACTGACGGCGCCCGTTCACGAACATGACGCATGGATCAGCACCATCCAGCTCAACCATTTTGTAGGGAACCGAAGTGTGCTTTTTACGGCAGTGACATCAGTCTTATTCAAGAAATGAGAATCTGTGCTTTTTTTTACTAGAGTGAAATGGTTTTCGTTAATCCTAACTATAATATTATAAATGCGAAAGTGAGTTTGTTTGTTACGCTTTCACGTGTTAAGTACTCAACCGATCATCGTGAAAATTTTCGTACACTTTGTCAGGGGTACAGAAAAGGACATGGGTACCTTTTATCCAGAAAAGTACTGTTCCCGAGTGATAGTCACTGAACGCGAGCGAAGCCGTGTGCAAAAGCTAGAATTTCCGGTGGTACATATTTGCAAAAAAAAAAAAAACATATTTTAAGTCTGTAAGTTTTTAATTTTAAATTAACTATGTAAAAAAAAAGATTTCAGGGAATATCAATTTTCACACTTCAGTTTTGACGGTAAAGCTCGGTCGAGCTCGTGGCAAAGTAATAACCGCCGAACGGGTCGAACCATCAGGTTAAGCTACGCTTTCCAGGGTTGGTCTGTGGATGGGTGACCATCTTTACATACCGAGACTCCTCGTGGATCTTTGACAGTCGTTACGGGTCGTTCAAAGTCCGAAAGTCTCACAACCAGTCTTACCAAGGGGTATTACCCAGTTACAGGGTTGTGGAGGTCAGATAGGCAGTCGCTCCATGTAAAATACTGGTATTCAGATGCATCCGGTTAGACTGGAAGCCGACTCCAACATAGTTGGGAAAAGGCTAGGCAGATTGAGTTTTGACGGTAGTTTTTTGACCTTTAAGTTTGAAATGCTAGAAATATCTGTGACATTAGTCAATTGTAACGTTATTAACAAATCCTGTAAATAAGCTGGGCTTAACGTAAATATTTTTGTTCGTAACTATCAATAAGATGTTTCATCATAATTAACTAGATAAGAAATGGGTAATTGAGTCATTATTAATAATAATGATTTTATAATTGAGTGGCAACTAATTAATTATAAAGCAACATGCACCAGCTGAGTTTAAAATGAATTAAAGCTCACAATGAAACCAAAAAAAATGCTTTGTAAGTAACAACTTATATCTATTTAAAGGAAATCTCGAAACGGCTGGTTAACACTTTCCGTGACCCAAGGGCTGGATTTTACCTCGGCCAGATGCCATAAAACGTGGCAATGCCGCCAGTGGCATGGGTACATTACCAGTCGACAGCGATGCGGATTTATTTTTCGACGCCATTTTTTAGCTTGTGAATAGTTTCAGTTAAGTTATGATATCATTTGCTTATTATTTTTGAAATTAAAAAAAACACGTCATCGAACTTTGATACACTGACGCGGACGGAACAATTGTTTAATTTTTGGATTGCCTACAATCACAGTCTTCTTCTTTTCGTGTGGTTAGTGACTAACCTGGGTGTCAGAGTTTTAAAACCACCCTTTGGCCTCTGAATTGGCTTCACATGTCGTCGAGAAATATCTCTCAGGTATGACAACCATCTTCAAGATACTCGTAAATAAAAAATGCTTTACTGGTGAAATACATGCGCGTGGGCGGCCGGCAATGTTACTATGAAAATCCATATCTATCGTGTTTAGCGGCCGAATAAATTACTATGAAAAACTTACTAGTAGGGTGTACCTGAGGCTACATGGCTCTCAATGTCTTGCTCGTTTCAACAATCTCAGTAAGTAACCGAAAATTTACTTACTGATTGTGTTTTCTTATTATAGTCATCCAAAAGTTACACATTTCCCGTCGGTTTTTTGTCGAAAATAATTACCGAAATTAGTTTTACCGATATTTTCAGTCATTTAAAATACCGCACACCTAATACTTTAGCTAGCGTTGCGTCGCTATCCCTTTTTATTATAAATCTGCATTTCCTTTCGATTTTATCTTGATTTGTCTAGCTGGCTCCTAATAATATATTATTATATCAGCTTATTATTGTTTATTTAACCATCTTGATGAGCTAATCCAAGCCACACATTGCGGGAACGTTACCTTGTACCTATCAATTGTATGGTACAGAACTATATTAAGTATTGAATACGTTTAACATTATCAATGCTACGAGTATTAGGCCTACTGGCCCAGTTTCTACAACGTATCTATTTTCTCTTATTAGTTGTTGATGAAGATAATGAATCAATTTTATTAATTCTTCACGTCAATCAAAGTACATTTTTTAATATATTTTGTATTTATTATTTTAGGCAAGTCTCAGTTCACAGCACAGCCTATTAAAAAACATTGGACTTTATTTAAAAAGTCGGATTAAAAAAAGGCTTACTATATTTAAAAAAAAATGTTTTCTAATTTCAAAATTAGCTGTCACAAAGTTTTAACGCGCAATTTTTTTTCCTTTTTTTTTTCTTTCGGGTTTATTTTCAGCCTCCTTGCGTATTTTAATAACTTTGTTTATAAAAAGAATCACGTGCGTGTACTCACTTATCGACAAGTTTCAAGTAGAAGCGCGCGCGGTGCGGTGCATGCTAAGCCACTGAACATAACACTGATTACTTTTGACAGTCTCGCGTCTGTTTTATTTCGGTTAGTATCGTGAACATCGGGACAATAGATAAGAGTTCGCGAACCGTTTCGCTTGAACTTTCGGCGCTGGGTACAATATGAGGTTATCAACGGCGGAATATTTTCAATCAAAATTAAGATTAAACTGTTTAATGAAGTAGCCTAACACCATGGCTAGGTTAAAAAGAATGAGCGCCTGAATAAAATAGTAATTGTATTTTATAGCGAACTAGCTTTTGCCTGCCACGTCGCCCACGTGGATGTCGGAAATTATCCCAAGAAGACGTACTACCGGAATAAAAAGTTCGTGTGCTATGTGTTAATCCAGGTTGTAAACTATCTGTGTGCGAAATTTCAATCCAATCAAACTCAAACTCAACTCAAACTCAAAGCATTTATTTCAAATAAACCAATTACAGGCACTTTTGAATTGTCAAGGGTTCCGTCAGTCAGAAATATGAAGCTAGTTGCCCATTCCAACGCGTAGTAGGTTCCTATGGAGAAGAACGGGCAAGAAACTCCACGAACACTCTTTTAAATCAGAATATTGTTACAAAATATTGGTTACATCATTCATGTTGTAAGTATACATGTGAGAACAATGTAGAGAGACGTGCACGTTAAAAGCGTCCGTAATAAAGCAAAAACAATTCAAAAATTAAAATAATTTCAAAATAAGCCTTGGCAGCTAAGAGATAACCAGTCCCCACCGACGGCGCCCGTTCACGAACATGACGCATGGATCAGCATCAGTTCAGTAGTTTTTGCGTGATTGACACACAAACTTTCATATTTATAATATTAGTAGGATAGTAGTTATAGACCTAGATTGGATATATTAATAACTAATATAATCACTCCTGATAATATTTTAATCGATATGACGTCAAGATGATGTCATTGTTTCATTAAAATGTTCTGGGGTTCACTCATCTGGATTGTGCGCTTTTATGATCTCTAACGTGACGATATAATAGTGGACGTCCACGTCCACGTCCACAAATGTATGGAAATACGTGCACGTTATAACGATATCGTGGACCGAAATTTAAAAGCTTCATATATTTCCATACTTCCCTGTGTTATCGTGATGCTCTGACGTGAACGTGGCCGACCACGATATAATCGCCACGTTAGAAATTATAAAGCGCACATAGGGTCTCAATTGCTAGTTTGTCCAACAAGGGGTTGCCTTTTGAGCCGTGATCCTGTTTCAGAATCTAGCAGCCTTGCGACCTCACGACACGATATTTTTGAAAGAAAATTGATTATTTACTTGCTGCTGCCTGTGGCTTCGCCCGCGTGGGGACTAATTATTTTTCTAAAATAAAAGTAGCCTAAGTTACTTCTTATCAGCTATCGTGTTTATCTTCAGCTATCTGCCAATGAAAGTCCTGTCAAAATCGGTCTAGCCGTTTCAGAGATTAGGCGGCATAATCCGACAATAAAAAAAATGTAAAAAAATTGTTAAAACTACCGTATATACGCATTTAGTAAAAAGCTGTTATTTTGACATTACAAACAGACACATCAATTTTATTTATTTTTATGTAGGTTGTATAGAGTATTTTGTGATTAATGTGACAAAATTATGATTTTCCACCATTGTGGAAATGTCCTATCCTCATTATTGATTTTCCTTGAAAAAAAATAACAGTGGAAGTGTGCTTCAATACCTACTGAAATTATTATCGTTAACACTTTTGTCTCCACCCATTTCATAGAGCTCATACGCCATGCCGCCATACATATTGCAAGTTGACTCCAGGAGAGGCACCGGCATGACGTTTGCGCTAAAGTTAACCCTCGAGGAGTGTCACCGGGATTAGGATTGAAATCTTGTTAAAACATACAACTGATTTTAGTTTCTCCGTTTATAATTCCAAATTTGCTAAGAAAAACCTACATTCAAAATGAGCCCTCCACGAAGGCACCCCATATGCGACTTAAGTGAAACCTCCAGGAGGGTTCTCGGCACCTGGAATGAACTGGAATTTTGGAAGCATTGTAAACCCTCCTTCAGGACTGTACCACCAAAGACTACTGAAATGATTCTTAACACGAGATAGTTCCGTCTGAAAAAAAAACCGGAATAAACTGGAACTTTGCGGTACGCTCAAATTATAGTCTAAAATCACAGTTTTCACTAAGTTATTTTTCAGGAGTTAACTCACATCCTCTGCATTTATGATATCTACTCACTTTTAATAATTCCGAACTGACCATAAATAATTTTCGCCTGCTACTCATGATACACTCAGATATGTTGTGAAACTGATTAATTTTGTCCGAGCGATATTTAATGGCTGAACATCTGACTTCAGATATAGAACCGCGGGATCTCTCTATCTGGCCGCTTGAACTTGAGGTCGCTTTCAATGGCTGTCTGCGGATATTTACATAAGTTTGTAGCTAAGTTGAGCTCAATAGTATCACAGATGAATACAGATTCTATTTGAGATATGAAGCAACAAGTACGCCGGCGGACCGACTTGCTGGGCCAATTCAATGAGTGTAACGTATTCAGAAGATCTAAGAGTTACGCTATAGAAAGAGAGCCAACTTCTTGGTGATATATAACTGTAGGTAATTAGCGCTGTGCGACCTGAATTGCACTTTATTAATGTGTGGTAGCAAGAGTCGCTTTTTATTTAAATGATTTTGCGGAGAGAAGCATCTCTATTAATATTTGGTAGCATGAAAGAATATTCGCTTTTATCATAGTTTGATTCTTCTTTCCTGCTTTCGTATCATCATATTATTACACTACTCATATCCCAATTTATTTAGGATCGGTACAGCATGAAGATTCCCTCTAAGCATCGCCATTTTCAATTAAGGTAATAATACTAATACCAGCCTGTTACTGTCCCACTGCAGGGCAAAGGCCTCTTCTCATACAGAGAAGGCACGAGCATTGATCACCACGCTTGCTCAAGACGGGTTGGCGATTTCAGACTTATATTAACATAAGTCCAAGTTTCCTCACGGTGTTTTCCTTCACCGATGTCAGTAATGTTCAAGATAAACTCAGAAAAGTACATATGAATTGAAAAAATCACATTGGTACTTGCCCGGATTTGAACCCACAACCTCGTGCATGAGAGGCGAGGCCTTAACCACTGGGCCATCACGGCAAAATATCTCATACCTACGTTTGTATAACTCAGCATGGTTACAGCGGGGTTTTATTGCTCAGTGTGCGCCGAACGTGCTCTTTAATTAAATATCGCCACGACTATTTTCAGTAAGTACATCGGGGGGTGCGGTAGTGCCTCCGCCAAGTCGAGCAAAACTTTGCTCGAATAACCAACCTTCCTAAATAGAATGACTTGGCAATCGCACACGGCAATTGAATCTACATAGAACAAAATCTACCTAATATTAGCGCTGTGAGCCTTTTTTTTAATTAGGACTATTTAAAATAATAGATTATTCTTATGTGATTATATTACGTGCGATGGCCAAGTCATTTTATTTATGAAATAAATAAAGTTGTCTAATATTGATACGGTCACTATAAAATGTTGCAATTGAATTAATTAGGTAACAATTTATGACAAAGTTGTTGGATAGATGCACCCACTGAATAAATTAACCGACTTGGTTTTACATTAGACCTCACAACCTTTTGCGGTAGAAGAACTGCGTTGCGAGACTTGCATTTTTTTACGTTATGTTGGGATAATTATATTCAGTTAATGTAGTTATGCATGTTTGATAAAATGTTTCCTATAAGTAGTATGTCATTGCGCCCTCATGCCTGCCAGCGCTAAGAGTGGTCACATTGGTTCCAAAGGCATTTGTAAATTGTAATATTTATGGTAATTAGTAATAAATTAAAGACTTGTTGTTTTCCGTGACTTTGAGTAGACTAACGTGGATTTCCGCATTAAGGCTTGTGCAGACCAGCGCGACTTGTCGCGCGACGCGACACGAACAATACAATTTCTAAGAAAACTTCACAGTATAACAATAACCGGTGTCGCGTCGCGCGACATGTCGCGCTGGTCTGCACAAGCCTTTAAACTCGGTAACAGAGGCCCAGTTCTTGGGTTCGATCCAGGTTAAAATTTCCATTATGGGCCAAAGATTTATGGGACGGTGAGGAGGGGGAGGGAGGGGGGGGAGGTAGGCTACCCCTCTGTACCATTCCCACCCCGCGGAGTCCCATGGTTATGGAGATATCCAAGGTTAAAGTTTTTTAGGTTAGAATAAAAATTGTCATTATTGTTGATCGATTTATGAGGCGGGGGAGAGGGGGCGTAAGAGGGCATACCCCTGTACCATCCCCACTCCGCGGAACCCCATGGTTATGGAGATATCCAAGGTTAAAGTTTTTTAGGTTAGAACAAAAACTCCCCCAGTTTGACTCCGCCTTATCTCCGGCGCTACGGGAAGAGCAGCCCTTCCGCCCTTGCGTGCCGAAGCACGGTCACTCATGCTCGGCTCTGCAGCTTCGGCTTGTTGGTCGCCTTCGGCGACCAGCCTCAGCCGCTCCGCCTCGCACGGTTCCCGCGCTTCGTCACAGCGGGCGAGGGCTGCTCTCCCTCCGCGCCTCCGGTTTTTTATATACACTCTTGGGGTAGGGCAGACAAGAACACGTGGAAAGAGGGGTGCTCTGATTCGGTTTTGGGTATTTTTGGGATATTATATAGTGAGGCTGAGGCTCATTTGAGTCCATCACTCGTACACTACCTGAAGAAAGCACTAAAGAGGAGGCCGTGACAAGCGGCTCATCTGAGTCCAACACTTGCACATCACTCGACTCTTCAGACACAGAAGCATAGGGCTTCGGGGACGCCATGGTAGTCAAAACGTTCACAACTGCACGGGGCAAGCAACAAACGATGACTGACACTATATAAAAACAAGACGCTATATAACAGAATGGCGTCGCTTCACGTTCCGTTCCAAATTGTAAACAAAAATTCTTTATTTTTTGGGTAAAAAAGTCAATGTTATTGCTTAATACAGCACGGTTATTGTGCACCTTAATTACACACCAAATTAATAAGTGAATAAGTGAAAATAATATTTTATTTAAGTAAAAAATATGACATAAAATTGAATAAAATACACCTCTACGGTCAACGGAACGTGAAATGTCAACTATGACGTCTACTATGTCAGTAGAACCTACCTAAAAATCTGCAAATGGCGTGTTATTTTCCAATTTCAATGGAAACTTTAAAAAATTATATCTCGTAAACCGTGAATGTCCGCACCTTGAAAATTTGTAAAAAGCTTTCTATTTATGAGTACTATCTACAGAAAAAATATGAACTTCCAAATCGTTGGCCCATAATGGAAATTTTATCCATAATGTTTCTCACATAATTTTGAGTTTTCATTGAGTATTTTACTTATTTAATTTGAGAAATTTTTGGTCCTTGTACGTTCTTTTCAAGAAGCTAATGTCATGTCACATGTGTTTAAAATAACACTGAAATCCGAGGACCCGCATTGGAAGACGAGCAAGTAACGCATTTTGTCGCTTCCCTGACTAATTAGCATTATTAGTAGGAACAATCAGGTAATTTGTAGAAACTTGGTATTAGTGGTTGATGAATTAGTTAATCTTAACCGATTACTGTTATAGAAAACAAGTCGAGCAGTTAATAGTCAAAGGCGTATCTACTCCGCATTAGAAATAAGTTTTGCAGGACTTCTTCTCCGCCTTAGTAGGTCGGTGTCCACATTATTTTATTTTATTTTACTTATTAATTTTATGTTGTCCAAGTTGTCTAACGTTTTAACTCGCTCGTTCTATAAACATGACAAATTGTATAAATGAGGTAATTTGTACAGTTAAAACTGTAGAAAAATTACATAATTTGCCTAATTCAGATAATTTGCGTTTTTTTGCAGTGTGGATAGCCCTAATTATATTTACAGTGGGATGCCAAATGATGATGTCTTTAAAAAAAACTTCAGTAGTTTGGAAAAGTAACATCCTGTAGATATATCTAAATGATGTTATTGTAATAATGATCTTACCAGGTCGGCTTTAAGTCATCAGATAAATGAGGTATCTTAGTTTTCTATCAAAATCATAATATTATGATTCTAGTATTTATCATACAATAAATGCATGAATCACGTCTACAGCTCATGGGCAAAAAAAGGGAAAAGCTTATTGGTAAGTAACATCCTAGGAGTTGGGCTGCAGGGTCCTTGTGTACGCTTATCACAAAAATCCATTGTTTCAAATGATATGTAGCAAGTAGATAGGTAATGAAATTCCATCAACCTTTCATCTCTCGGCATTTCTACTAACATCAGTTTTATAAAATCCATACGTTAACCTCGATATCACAAAACTAATATCTCAACAGGACACAACCTTATGTGTACCTTCTCCTTTGCATTTTACGTTTTTCTAGTGCAGTGACGTCTACGCGGCGTAGTAATCGTGGCGTAGGAGCGGCGGCGTAGCGCGTCTACGCTGTGTAGACTGAAGCGGCGGTGGTATAGCAGCGACTACGCGGCGTAGCAGCCGCGGCGCTGTGTGTCCTACGTGGTGTACCTAGACTGTAGCGGGCGGCGGCGGCGGCGGTGCACGGTGCACGGTGGCGTAATGGCGACTACGCGGCGTAGCAACAGTGGCGTAGTGAGTCTACGCGGTGTAAACTGTAGCGGCGGTGGCGTAGCAGCATCTACACGGTCTTGCCATGACTTATAGACATCTCTATATTTTCACCGCTCGCTCGTTTGTGTCAACCATCATACATTGCTTCCGCTATCGTACTGTGTACCTACAACTAACAACCGTTAATCAATTAGTAATCTTAATCAGCCAGGCGATGATCCGGTAGATAAGCAGATAATATAACCACCTGATTCCATGACTGGACTGTGACGTCACAATCGCAGTCCGATTCCCGGCCATCGTAGCCGCGATGCCTGCCGGGGTCGCGGGAAAGTCTGAAAGCGATACCGTGGCCCCTGGCAACGTACAGGCAACTGAAGGAACACGGGTGGGTTTTAGTCAGTAAGAGTCACCAAAAAAAAAAAGACTGACGTCACTAACTACAGTTAGTTTTGGTAATTACAAGTGACCATGACATGCGTAATGAGTGTGTAAGTACCTTATTGATACTATCTTTAGGTGCCACGTTTAATGGAGTAGTAATTAGGTACGGCAATTGTGATATTGCCTTAATCCAGATGGTTTACTGACCGCTATTCGTAAAGGAAGACCCATTACCATTGACCAATGACACCATTGTGTCACCCTATGTAACATTTCTAAATTTATTTCTGTAATTTGTATGGTGTGCATAATAAAGAATATTCTATCTATCTATCTAATCTATGCACGGTGGGATAATGACATAAAAAAGTAGCAACGTATAGCTAAAGACCCAGAAAAATGGCAATCTTTGGAAGACTTTGAGGAGTTCTTGTTACACTGTCCTACTATTCTACTAATCCTACTATAAATGTGAAAGTTCGTATGTTTGTGTGTTTAGATGTTTATTACTCAATGACGCTGAACGGATTTGAATGACATTTGGCATAGAGATAGACCATGATCTGGCTTAAGACATAGAATACGTTTTGTCCCGGTAGTTTATTCCCGTGGGATAATTTCCGATCTCCACGCGGACGAAGCCGCGGGCGAAAGCTAGTAAAAAACATAAACTTACAATTTAAATCCTTGTAAACTTATTTTTTAAACTAACTTATTTAAAAAAAAGTTGAAACTGTCAAAATAGTAAATAAGTGTTTTTGGTTTTTTTAATTTTAATGATTTGTTTAATATTGCACGTAGGTAGTATAAATTTTAGTTTTCAAAGCTAAAGACAGCCATAACCTTCTAGAATAAAAAAATCTATATATTTACTGACTTTTCTCCAGAATAGTTTTCAAAGAACTAATTAGGCTTTTCATAAAATAACGGATGGTAAGGCAGCTGATTCATTGTTATTTTATAGGAACCCAGGCTGTACATTGGTGACCATTTCATTGGTAACCAAGTATATCAGTGGTGATCTTCGCGTTGATGAAAGAATCTCAGATATAAATGTTGCCAGCACATCTTACGTTGTCAAGGCATACTCTTACATTGTGATGGCATAATTCTTATCAGTCTAATAATATTTTCAACTTACCTAATGTATTAAACAACATTATAAAAAAAACCTTAAAGTCATCCTTATGTGCATTATGTCATGCTAATGTTATCTTGTGGATATTGGAAGTGATATATTACAGTTTGTAAAATTAAAATGACGTTAATAAAGGATTTCCATAGTTTACTCTAATACCGACATATTTATTATCGACTGCCTCGTTGGTCGCACTACTGCTGGGCATGAGGTCCTGGGTTCGATTCCTAGGTCGGTCAAAGTGTTATTGGGATTTTGCATCAGGTTTGATTTTCCATCAAGTCAAAGTGTTATTGGTATTTTCCATCTATAATTTCTCAGTAGCAGCCCGGAGTCTGGATTTGTGCCCGGTTGATGGCAATAGGCTCGCCCCCTATTACATGGGACTTAGGCTGCCTGTCCATTGAAGCGGAGCGAGGCAGCGGAGAGGAGAATGGCAGTGGAGTGGAGCGGAGATGCGGACAGTGTCTGTCCATTGATGCGGACCGAGGTAGCGGAGCGGAGTTACGGACTGTGCGGAGCGAGGTAGTGGAGCGGTGTTGCGGACTGTGCGGGGCTAGACTGAGTTCACGCGAAGAGTAATAATTTCCCGCTCCGGTTCCCCGCTCCACTTCTCCGCTCCGCTTGCCCTCTCCGCTTGACCACTCCGTTTCCCCGCTCCGCTTCCCGGTTTTGTATGATTTTTTAAACTAGTTCGCAAATCCCTGTCCACTGAAGCGGAGCGGAGGTTTTATGCAATTCCATTGGTTAATATTGGCACACCGCTACTCCGCTCCTCTGGACAAGCAGCCTTAAACATAACTGGCGGAATGTGGATGTACTATAGGTACACCTCTGCCTAAGTCTTAGGGGAATACAGGCGTGATGTTATGTATGTATGTATGTATTTTATAGACCGAAATCTTAGATCGAAAATAATTAGCCTTTGTTTTTTTTTTTAAGTCCCTTGTACTATCAAGGAAAGCAACTGTACACAGACAGTAGGACCCGACCACACCTTGTTTATTTACAGAATAGGTTATCGGAATCACCTTTACAACACATATAAAAAAAGAAGCTAGATCTACTCGACATTTCTTATCTTATCTGACTACCTCTGAGAAGAAATGGCGAAATAAACTCAGGGGTCAGTCTGTTTTAAAGTCCAGATATCATCTTGGTCAGATCGTATGAGCACCATGTAGATTTGTGTCTGAAATAGTCTTTTGAGGAAAGAACCACACAGATTTAAGAGAACCTGTTCAGTCAGTGCATGTATTTGTCAGTAATCGTGCAGCTCAACTCAAAAAAAAAAAAAACTTTTATTTCATTATAACACGTTGTACATTATACAGTTGGTGGCGTCTCCTTTTAAGCATATAGATGCCTGTGCCAGGAGGCGCCGCTCCTTCATATCTTACTATTAGTGCAACATGTTACTAAACATAAGTTTATAAATTAATAACTCAGAACTTAAGGAGCTCAACGACTCGACGACCAATACCAAAAAAAGGACATTTGTGTAGGCCGCATAAAGTACTGCAAACGGCCGGCCTACCATTATTAAAACTAACAGATAAAGAAAAAATGCAAAACTTCTAAAATCTAAGTGCATTAAAAAAATAAAGATATATTCAACTACCTATTGTAATTTATTTATAGTAATAATTATGACTGATAATGATAATGATAACTGATGAGATATAACAATATTATTTATAACATATCCGGCATAGACGGTGGTAGTTTAAAAAGTGCTTGCCTCATACATTTATTAACACGATCAGTGCCAGGAGCCCTCCTGGAGGGTTCACCTAGTCGCATATGGGATGCCAGGACCCCTCGCGGAGGGCTCTATTTAAATGTAGGGTTTTCTTAGCGATTACAGCATTAGTAACCGTGAAAATAAAATTGATGTATATTTTAACAAGATTTATTAGTATACGAGTATATACATATATATGTTTTAAATTTTTTGTTCACGGTTACCAATATTCATTCATTTAAAAGGTTGGAAACTACGTATACCGACCCCCTGAATACACAATTTTACTTCGTTTTACCGTGTTTTATAACACGGTTTTAAACCCAATGCCGTTGACCGTTCGCGATGGTTAACTTTAGCGCAGATGTAATGCCTGTAACCCTCCCGGAGGGTTCACTTCCACGCTATGTATGGCGGCATGGCGTATGAGTTCTATGAAAAGTGGCTGGAGTCGAAAGTGTTAAAGAAAAGTTCGTTTCAAAAACGTGATTGTTAAATAGAACGTTAATTTAGTACTAGACACCTAAAAAAGATAGCACAAGGTCGAAAAAGATCATAGTCGCTACTTGCTACAATACCCTCATTTATCAACAGTGAACATAAGAGATATGGCTCACGATAAACACTGCAAGTGTGACCTCTAACACGTTTATTGTCAATGAATACACGTTATGGGAGATAATTAATTTAATTCAATTAAAATTGTGAATGTATTTCCATGATTGTCACATGTTTTTTGCATATAATATGCAGACACTTATTAGAGTCCCTAGCACGAAAGAGCGACGTAAACAATTAGTATCACCCATGGATATAAATTAGGGGTGCATCAGATACCGGTATCGATATATCGGTAATATTTAGATTTTTCCGATACATCGGTATCGACGATATTTATTTGCCGATACACCAATAAATTTCAAACTTCGCACATTTAAAAACATTGAAGTAACTAACGCGTTTAAAAACTGGTGCAAAAATGCTTTGGAGTTTTGTTGCATCCGAGACACTATTTTCTACAGCAGGCCTCATTCAAACGAATCTTCTTTCTCCGCAGAACTTAAAAACGATTTGTAAAAAAAAACGTGTTAATGTTAATTTTAATTAAACTGGGAATATTTTTGTGATTGTAAGTTTTTTTATAGTTTGTCCTTTTAACCATCCGTATTGGTATCGATATCGCCGATACGTGTTCATAAACATCAGTATCGGTATCGTATCGGACAAGATGCGTATCGGTGCATCCCTATTATAAATACAGTATTAAAACTTAGTAAATACTAGCAGTTGCCCGCGACTTCATCTGCGATCCAGGTTGAAAAGTAGCCCATGTCCTTTTCCAGGTCTACCCATGTGCCAAATTTGATCAATCAAAAATCGTTCGAATTTACGTCGTTTACGTACGTGCTAGGCCCACCGATTTCAGCGGAGACTCAAAGCGCCATTCCATGTGTTTGCAAGAGTTGGAGAGACGCCCTCCAACTGGTGGATTGGCAAGAGTTGGAGAGACGCCCTACAACTGGTGGATTGGCAAGAGTTGGAGAGACGCCCTCCAACTGGTGGATTGGCAAGAGTTGGGGAGACGCCCTCCAACTGGTGGATTGGCAAGAGTTGGAGAGACGCCCTCCAACTGGTGGATTGGCACGATGCTCCACTAGGACACATCACGTAGCGGACTTTCCCATTTTTATCCTATCCGCTGCTTGAGACGCGTGTAGGGTTTTGTCAGATTCTGACCTACAAAACCACACGGTGTTCCTTTGATTAATTATAGCCGATGACGCATGTATCTATTTCCCTCAATCCCGGCATGAAATAACCTCACCTGATGACAAAAGGTGTCATCCGTCTTCAAAGATCACCTCATAAATTTTGCAGCATCTTGACTATTTACTGGATAAACTTGGTATAAGGCTAGAGGGCAGTGGTGGCCCAGTGGAAAGGAATGCCACTCACGAATTGTCACTCGTAGCTTCGAACTTTACTTTGTGTAAATTATTTCATCACCACTGCTCTCAAAACGGTGAAGAAAAATATCGGGAGGGAGGAGGCATGCCCTACAACCAAAAGTTCGAAGACATATGACATCTCCCAACCCGTACCGGGCCCGCGTGGTGGATTACGGCCTACTTCCTGTCACAGAGAGGAGGCCTGTCATGTACCCATGGGTATATTGGGTATACCCAGGAGGGGGGCAGGGGAGGGCAGCTGCTCCCCCCGGAAAATTTACTTTACAATCACAATATGTATATTATGCATTAATTTTTAGAAAAAATCGCGCTGCGCGGCCTTTGTATATTGTATTAGCAATGCTTTATTCTACGACTTCAATTAAACGGTCATTCAGTACCTACATTGACAGACGCGATAAAAAATGCCTGAGATCAATAATAATCGAAGCCAGCTTAAATTGGCTTGGCTCAGTGTCAGGTTGTATCTTGAACAAAATATGATTTGCGACCATAACAAATATGTATTTACAGAATTGTAATCATTAGAATTATTAATACATCTCTTTCAGTTAAAAACTTTTTCATGAAATCATGACATTTGAATCTCTCAATTGAATCTGATTTGACCCCCCCTCCCCCCGGGCCAACAGCTGGGTACGCCCCAGCAGTGAGACCAATACAGGCTGATTATGTACATACCTATGTGACAAACACGATGTTTACGAAAACAGCATGGCAACTTGTGGTTAATTACCTTTCCCACTTTTATCACACGATTGCATCGTCTATGTCCCATTAATTAGTCGATAATTAAATGATAATAATACTGTAGGTTGCAGGAAGTTTGTAAATACCGATACTGTACCTACGATAGAAAGATACAACAATTACCTAAAATGGAATTTCCGGAGTGGTTACCCTGTTAGGCCGCGTCCTCACTAAAACCAATCGTTGCATGAATACGCAATCGTCGTGTTCATGTCACTTTTTGTTCGGAAAACCGGAAGGTGCCCTCTGTCGGCGCGTCCACGTGTTTCAGTTATGGGACGCGGGGTAAGAGAGTGGGTGAAATAGGTTAGGTTAGAATCGTGATCAACCGAGCGCGAGCCGACCGAGCGGAGCGAGCGGCGCCGCGGTAGCGGCCGGCGAGCGCTACTTCCAACTTGCTCGCAGAAATGTTTTCAGCATTTTCTAATTATCCGTGTTTTCGCAAAATTCGAATTATCAAATCATCCTACGACATATGCACAATAAAGGCACACTACGTGTTTCCAAGTCAACCATGAAGAATGTGGGTCTTCTTAGATGGTACTAGAGTATAGATTGGGATAATTAGAATTGATCAGGATGCGAGCTGATTTGAATCGGATGGACTGCGCTTGACGATCTACGCACATGTAATGCTTGAATATTGATTGGTAAAAGTGAATATGTAGTCATTGGAGATCTGCAGTTTTCAGGTTTATATACGAAAACGTTGTGATCACACTTATGTGATTATTTTTATTACGGACAAGCTGCAACCAGCGGCTTTGCCCGCGTGGACCCTGATTCTTTTTCTAAAATAAATGTAGTCTAAGTTTCCTTATAACGTCATCGTCAGTTATCTGCCAGTGAAAGTCCCGTCAAAATCGGTCTAGCCGTTTCGGAGATTAGCCGGAACAAACAAACAGACAGAGAACCAGACAAACATTTTAAAGATTGCTTTTTTGTTATAAGTACCGTAGTTTCTTAAGCATTTAGTAAAAAGGTGTTATTTTGACATTACGAATTTGCCCTTTAGCGAACAAAGAATTACAACTTGTCCGCTTGTTCTTTCAACTTCAATTTTATTTGTTTGATGATGATGATGTATATAGAAGCTCCGCCCTTCGACTATATTAATTCTGGTTAGGACGCAGATAATTATCTAATCTCTAATTAGTTTATGACAATTATCATTAAAGTCCATCGACAGGAAAGTAAATGTCATCATGAATGTGTTATCGTCGTGAATGCTCTATCAGTTAATGAGGATAAAGTAAGGCAGTTGACTGATATAGCCACAGCTAGGTTAGTATACTTTGCTTATTTCCACAGAATTATGTCTTATGGCATTCTGCTGCTTAGTGCTTTATCGCGCGCTAAGTACACGTTCTATTTGGCGAAGTCCAACCCGTCATACTTTTCATACAAACGCTCGTACGTAATTATGGCGTTTTAACACATCATTTTTGAAAATTTTAAACTAATATGTATCTTGTGCACTATTATATTATCTAGGTTTCTATGAAAGCAAAAAATTTAAAATTAATTGAGAAACAAATTCAGTATAAGCCTCCAAAAATCTGCTTTTTTGCACTTTTACCCGAACTTTAGCCGGTCATAATATACTCATAATTGGTTAAAGTAAAGAAAACATCTGCTTATAAACCTCGCATATGTAATGGAAATTCTAAATATCAAACATTTAGGTTTACACAAAAACACTTTTCGTACAATTTTTCGTCAAATTTCGTAAAATTTCATTTTTCGTACTGACAATGTTATCACGTTCTCACTTGTTTGTTTGCAGTTCTCACTTGCGCTCGATGAAACAACAAGCTTTTCGAACATGCTCGCGTTGACGATAGACGGACCGGGAAGGGCCCTCCTAACTATCGTAGCAGGTGGCGTTCTATAGTTTCTGCCTACCCCCATGGGCAGGCGTGAGTTTATGTATCAGTACCTCCTGAAAGTGCACTGACCAAAAGTATTATTGCGAGGCTAGAGGGCTTAGACAAGTAACAATCGCTTTCAAGTGTTTCGTATTTCTACAACGACGGTTTGACAGAAGCTTTTGGGTAGCTTTTGGCATCGTACAGGACTGCTATAAATTAAAATGTTACTTTGTTTTTTATTGTTTATTTATGTTTAGTTTAATTTGTGATTTCCTGTGTGAGTCTCAATAAATACTTTTTCTTTCTTTTACCTTATGTCAATGCAAAATAATTTTGACCTATAGTTATCACTAAAAGAGTGTCACTTTGTCTACGCCCTTAGATAAGAAGAGTAATTACTCTGAGGATCAGAATCCGTGAAATGACGTTCCGAACAAAACGTCACAAAATCTTCTGAATTCGGATCTAGTGCGCAACTCGTCATACAAATAGTCGGTACTACGACCTACGTACACTTCTTTTATGTTGGGTTACACGTCTCACTGCTGAGCAAATCCTTCCAAGCATCCTTTTCCTGGGCCACCTCGATCCAACCCTTGCGGTACGCGGTCGTGTCGCCTCTTCTTTCTGAGCCGGCCTCGGTGGCGCCATCCATCCTCAGGCACCCCCATGACCCCCACCCACAAATTCCAGAATACGAAATACTACGCTGCGCTCCAAAACGGGGATCCTAGACGTAAGCAAATAGGCTTGCGAGTCTGTCCGACATGGGTGGGTTTTAGTCAGTAAAAGTCTGACACTTCTCCCGGAGCGCCCAGAGCAGGAGAAGTTAATTGATGATTTCCCACCCTCTTCCCACCCCAAGGCAAATAGGCTGTCAAGCTAAAATGGGATTGGGCGGGTCATGTCAGCTGCATGCATAGTAACCGCTGGATCTACGTCTACGTACACTTATGGACTAATATCTGATAAATATGCTCCGATAGTAGACAGATACATCACTATGCAAAGCCATAACACCGGCTGAGGCTTCTACTCTAATGTTGGGAGAATTGGCATTTGGTATATATCCATATTATTTCATACCTCATCATCTGCCTAGCGTTTTCCCAACTATGTTGGGGTCTGCTTCCACTGCTTTCAGTCTATCCGGATGCAGCTGAATACCAGTACATGGAGCGACTGCCTATCGTACCTCCACAACCCAGTTACTGGTACCCCTTGGTAAGACTGGTTGTTAGACTTTCGGGCTTCTGAAGACCCGTAACGACTGGCAAAGATCCACGAAAGACAGCCGAGGTGCGGAGATGGAATCTTGATGGAGTATGGAAAGATGGTCACCTATCCACGGACCAACCGCGGCTAGCGTTAGTTAACCTGATCGATCGACCCGTGCGGCTGTTATTTCTTAGCCACAAGCCCCTTTCATACCTATTCATCAAAACTATAAGTAGATAGGTATAAATTTAGTTATGAGGGGAAATGTCAGTTGTATAATATTTTTTGGAACCTTTATTCAAGTGTTAATACGCTCGTTTCGAGTCAGACTGGGTTTTTATCACGTACTAAAACTGCGCGTTTATTTTCTCATATTGCATACAAAACTAGTTGCTTTAGTAGGTCAGACAGTACTGGATATTTGCTTCTAAATAAGATTGTTTTTTAAATACAGGGACATATTTTAATACAGCAGTACCTAATCGACATAGAATCGAATACTGCTCTAGAGAGGAAGTAGTTTGTGGGATAAAACATGGGCGCTTAAAAAAAGTCATTTTACTATGCAAAAGAATGTATTTTCTTCGAGCCGAATTTTTAGTTCAGCCCATTGTCATATTTTTTTTACATCGTCACACATTTTCTTAAACCTATTTATAATGGGCACTTGTTTCACATTCTGTTTGTCGCATACCTAAAATATTCTTAATTCTAAATTAATTATAACCCCCTTATTAATAAAACATATCCACGTCTTTTAACCATCAAAGAAGTAATAAAACAATTCTAAAATGGTGATATAATGTGATATATCACATTATATCACCATTTTAGAATCGTCTTATGAATAGGGGGGTTTAAATATAAAAGTATAAAATCTTATTCAACTAGTTGTCAATAAATAACTTAAAAGTATCAGCTGTCCCTGCAGTCCAGTTCTGGTGACTTTTTCTCTTGCTCTGCAGCTGGAAGAAGGAAGCTGAGGCCCGCACATACTGTGGACAAAGAAAATGATCTGAAATGAGTTGGTAGTTAATAGCCTTTTATAGATAACAACTCCGTGGCTGTCAGGCAACACACAAGGTGAGGATAGAGATATGAAACTTGAAAGGTAATGCGAAGAGGTACTAACATACGGTCTGAAAGGATAGTCAGGATGTCTACTCCTGAATGGATCCAAGACGGTGCCCCGGAGGTAATAAAATAGCAATTTTTTAAGGCCCTGGATTTAAATTCTGACATACTGTATTACAGTAGCTACAGACGGCTGGATTTATTGGGTACCTGGCATGCATAGCAAAAAAGGGGGTTATGAATGCATAATTTATAAAAGTTGTTGCAAAATTCATAGCGAATTTTGTTCAGGTTGGTCTACATACCAAACTTGCGTGCAAATCATTCACTACATTTGTTGACTTGCAGCAAGATCCGTATTTTGCATTCGTGATATCATTTTTTTTTTGTGTTACAGTTATGCACAACTTGGGTTCTTATTGATCCTAATCCTAAATCAATAAATCTTAATAAATCCTATTAGTTAGAATCAAGATTCTAACTAATATTAGTATTAGTAAGTTAGAATCAAGATTCTAACTAATATTATTTATTAAATGAAAAAGAAAAATAAATGAGAAAATGAGTTTGTTTATTTCTTACGCTAAAACGGCTGAACGAATTTGTATGAAATTTGGCACACGGGTAGACCATGACCTGGGATATACCTTTATTCCGATATTCCCATGGGATCGAGACTTATGCGGGTGAAACCGCGGGGCGCAGCTATTATATAATATTATAAATGCGAAAGTGAGTTTGTTTATTTGTTTGTTACGTTTTCACGCTAAAATGGCTGACATGGTTTAGATGAAATTTGGCACATGGTAGACCATAACCTGGAAAAGAACAGAGGCAATTTTTTTTCCTGGATTGCAGACGAAGTCGCGGCCAACAGCTAGTATAAAATATATTTTATTATGAATAATAATTAATATACAGTTAATTGTCTCATTATCATTCTTCCGATAATACTAGGTAAATATCTGTTGTAAAACTTTACAATGACATTTAGTTTAATTCAAAAAAAAATGCTGATGTTTTCGGTAAATTATTAATATAGAACATCATTTAGGTCGTAATCGTCGACCACGTTCTTTATTAGTGATCGATGGTCGTAATCTACGTACCGAGTTCTGATAAACCAATGACTGAAAATTTAACAAATGATAAGGAGAGCCGGCGGGATAGGTCCATCGTCCCTCCTAATTACTAGTTACTATCTAGGTACTATCATCATTCACGCAGGGTCCTAATTGTGCCTTAGCTCTAAGCCATTATAACACCACCTGTAATACCCCGTGTTCCCTACATTATGGAATGCAAATTAAGATATGAATATGAATATCATTAGTTGTTAGTAATACGATCCGTTACCGAAATCAGCAGGGGATGTATTATTATTATATTACTATCTTCTTCTGCTCTTCTGCCTAGCCTTTTCCCAACTATGTTAGGGTCGGCTTCCAGTCTAACCGGATGCAGCTGAATACTAGTATTTTACATGGAGAGACTGCCTATCTGACCTCCACAACCCCGTAACTGGGTAATACGACACCCCTAGGTAAAACCGGTTGTCAGACTTTCGGGCTTCTGACGACTCGTAACGACTATCAAGATCGACGAATGACAACCGGGACCAACGGCCGCACGTGCTTTCCGAGGCACGGAGGAGTCTCGGTATGTAAAGATGGTCACACATCCACGGACCAACACCGGCAAGCGCATCTTAACCTGATGGATCGACCCGTGCGGCTGTTATTACTCAGCCATAAACGATTGGTCACTTAATATCGTGTCCTGCGTGGTTGTCGTCTACACGTTACAGAACAGTTTCTGTGCGCTGGACGCTAGTGATGACGCCAAACAGGTTGCCGAATTCTGGTTCGAGTCCATTTAGATTGCCATCGATGTACTAAGGAGAATATATTTAAATAAAAATGATGTCGACGTGGTAGGAAACGGGATACAAAAGAAATGAATAAAAAAAAAAGATTTTAATCAAACAATTAAATTAAGTCGGAAACGATAAAATTATCGAATAAACAAATCTGTTTGATTTTCTTCAGTTGACTTTGCTTTGTTTGTGCATTTTCGGGCTTTAAACGATACGTAAGCAAGCACAATTGCTAAATACTTTCGTATTGTGAACGTCAATTGGGATCCTTACTCTACAATCTACTCTTCGGGAAATGGAAAAACAACAACAGAATGTGTCCCATCTCTAGCAGCATCAAACGACAGCGTCCCAGCGGCCAGCGGCCCAGGAAGAGCTGGCGGGAAAAACTCCGCCCCTTTCTCGAAGATAGCCGCCGGCGCCACGCGTTGCTTCTCCCTCTTCCAGTCCAGTTCCTGCTGGATCCAATTGATGTAGCACTTCCTATACAAGTACACTGATAGAACTATCAACGCGATTGCAAAACACGCCACGATAAATATTAATACTGAATTGATAACTAATAGTTGTTGTTGGGTAACTGTTTTGCTGTTGGGTCCATCCAAGCTCGTTTGAGCCATGTTTTCCTCTTTAGATGTGGAGTCCATTAGTATATATAATGCGATCCAATATGGACAAGTTTTTGGTCTGAAAGTACGCTTTCACCTCCATTCACCATTGGAGGTTGGCACGTAAGGGTGACAAATAAACTTAGTGGTACTCTGTATGTACAGTTAATTAGAACTAGCACATACGTTACGAGCTTGTGTATACTTCAATGAGTGTAATGATAGTTTATATGTCAAATGGTACGTGTGTTATTCTTACAATGAGATGTGACTTATCTACTTATCTTAACTCTCATCGAGTAGTCAGTATATTTTAATCTAACTACGTTTTATCCTTGAGGTAGGTTTGACATCACACTATACGCGGTCGCAGCCCAATATTTTGGGGGGATAACCATGGGTGTCGAGGAATATTTTACGGAAATACGATAATTTTA